>OY979637.1:4110198-5516032 GCA_963855885.1 Coenonympha glycerion | reverse complement strand
TGTCCTCCTTGATATGTAGTTAGTAGTAGTTAGTAGTAGTGTAGTAGTTTTATAAACTAAGTAAAACTCCTTGACATATACTAAGTAAAAATTCGTTTACAATTTCGTTTAACAAAAGTATTTCGGAACCAGATATGGTCAGGAGCATAGATTATTACCTACTATATGAACCCGAATAACACAACATGATCAAATTTGCACGAATTACAAATGATTTTGGTATTACTAATGTATGGCAGACATCGTGGGTTAGTGGACTCTTAAAGGTTCCATTTTTGGCATTTTGTTATGCAACAAAACTTATATAAAACGTTGTATCTAGAACGTTTTTTTGTAAGGTTTACCTATGTGGTATGTACGGTAAACTGCGAAAATCCATTCATAGCTTAAAGGCTTATCAAAAACTGTATTCAGGCATCCGCTTACCTTTTACCATAAACTCTTCAAATGTCAACCTCAGTAAAATAACATTAGGTTCAAAATATTTCTATGGGATACCTTACCTATTACAATTTTTTTCCATGTTTTATGATTTACCATGGAATTTGTGTGAAGTGACGTTTCACTTCGCTCAAATATGAAAATGGTTTTCACGTTTGAGTGAAGTGAATCAATAAATAAAATAAAAATTAACTTCACGTCTATTGACATAGAGTGTAAAATTGAATGGAATGTAAAATAGTCAATTCAATGCTCGACTAAATTTAATTTTACAATTTTCGACCATATTGTACGCTCTGCGTCAATAGTCGTGAAATTAATTTTTACACAATTCGAATATGTTTTGGTACTGAGTATATGTAAACCAATAACAAACCTAAATGCCAAACCATTTTGATGTTCATTTTAAAACCGTAGCGTTAGTGAATAGCCTACCTTTCTCATTTTAAGACACCATAGCACCAATAGGAAGATTCGTAGGTAGGTACCTACTTCTGTCGGAAACCTCAAAACATTTGATAATAAAATCGACCAACAGTAAAAATACGACGATCGATACGATAGCATCTACACAAAATACGACTTTACGTGACACTGTTTCAAATTTAAATAACAATAAAACTCAACTGATTCAGTATCGGGAACAAATAAATTCTCATGGACTTGTGACTCAACGAAGGTTCTGTGGATTTTTTCTTTTGCATTTTATTTTATTTTTAACAACTAACTACGTACCTCAACTACCACATTTGGTTTATTATGAAGTTCCCAAAAATTTCCTCTCTTTTTAAATTAATTTAAAAATAATTAGTTATCCAAAATTTTATTGATTTCAATTATATTCGAACATTTTTATATACATCTATTCCAAACATGTCGATAGTTACTGAAATAATCGACTTTGATGGACAGACGTTATGAATCGTTGCTGCTGGCAAAAATAAAAATGTGACCAACATCTCAAAGTCAGCATAGGGACAAAACATACGCGAAGGTATGTTCTATTCAGTTTTGAGTTTTCAAAACCTTTTTCGGAAAACGAAAAATATACGAAGCAACTAAACTCGCCGGCATATTTAGCGGAACATAAAAAAAAGGTTTGATATCAGTATCATATAAAGTTGCTGGCTGGTTTATACGTTATTTAATTTAAAAAGAAATCCCACCAAAAACATTCTGTAAAAAACTAGCCAAAGTCAAAATGGAGCTGCTTGTTTATCTCTAAAAAGTACTGAAATCTAGACAAAGTCGTGCCAAGTCTAAGGTTCCTTACTGCGATTTCTTTATTATTATAGTTAATGTTGCGTGACTTGGCCGTTGAAGGGTACACAAGGGTTCAAACCAGGTGCTCCATGACACCATTGCACCAATCTGTCGCCAGAATTCATCGTCAATGAGTAGCGGTTCTTGGTCTTCAACGGCCAAGTCACACAACATTAACTATAATAATAAAGAAATCGCAGTAAGGAACCTTAGACTTGGCACGACTTTGTCTAGATTTCAGTACTTTTTAGAGATAAACAAGCAGCTCCATTTTGACTTTGGCTAGTTTTTTACAGAATGTTTTTGGTGGGATTTCACTTCTTTTTGTAGAAACTTCAAAATATTACAAAATATTTCTGTCCGTTTTTCTAGATACATTAACTGCATAAATAACTTTGTAATCTCATATAATTTATATGGAATTACAAAGTTATTAATGCAGTGATCACCAGGTACTCCAGATCTTCGATTATCCTAGTTTTTATAGTTTTCCCTTTATGTGGCCATTAAACCCTAACTCTGTACCAAATTTCAGCTCTCTGAGTTTATGGGAAGTACTAGTTCTATTTTGATGATCATGAGTGAGTCAGTCAGTCAGTCAGTGTCGAAAATGCGAAACTTTGCTTTCGCATAACTTCGGAACTATATGACCTACAGACTTGAAATTTTGGGTTTTAAGTATGTGATTATAGCTTACTGGATAGCGAAAATTTCAGCGTTCTGGTCTTATCCAGAGGTTCTCAAATAGGAGCCCGAAAATGCGGCGAAATGGTTCCTGTAAAGATGGTACGGCAGTTTTGCTTCGCGCTTTGACTTTGGCGGGGGCACTGCCGTGCCCCCTGATATTTTGAAATTAAGAAAACAACTGAACATCACATTTTATGCAATTGTTTTAATTTTATTCAAATACACCTTATCTGGAGCGAACTTCGAGTATTTCTTTCTTCTGAGTTTGATTTAAAATTTCATTGAAATACTGTTTTTTGTTAGTTTTTTTTAATCGCGTATCTTTCTGGAGTTGATGACTGAATTATGCCTGACTTAGCCCCAACGGAGATTGCCAGGGCACTCGAAATGCGAAGAAATGGTCAAACCTACAGAGTGATATCCAGAGATCTTCGTCGACCAGTTTCAACGATCCATCGCAGTATCCAACGGTTCAGGGAGACCGGTACTTATGTGAGAAGAGCAGGACAAGGCAGAAAAAGACGCACTTCGAGTAGGGATAATCGTTTCATTCGGCTTCGTGTACGTAGGAACCCCCGTTTGACGGCCGTCCGAGCCCGACATGAGTTAGAAGCAGTGCGGGGTGTAACCGTAAGTGAGCGTACGGTACGAAGAAGGCTCGAAGAAGCTGGTTTGGGTTCATTTGTGCCCGCCAAGGCTCCAAGGCTCGAGGTAAATCATCGTAGAAACAGGTTAATTTTTGCTCAGGAACATCGACTTTGGAACGCGGACTAATGGAGTAAGGTATTGTTTAGTGATGAGTGCAGAATTCTCTTAAATCAAATTGACGGCAGGCAAAGAATATACAGACGCAAAGGAGAACGATACATTCAGACAAATTTTGAAACTACAGTTGCATACGGTGGTGGATCAATAATGGTTTGGGCGGGCATTTGTTTGGGAGCTCGCACAGACTTGGTAGTGATTGACAGAGGGAGTCTGACTGCAGACCGCTATATCAGAGAAGTTTTAGAAGAAAATGTCGTACCTTTTGCCCCATATATCGGTGACGATTTTGTTTTTATGCAGGATAATGCTCTGCCGCATACCGCTCGGGTAACTCAAGCTTATCTTAATGATATGAATATCACTGTTATGGAGTGGCCGGCGAGATCACCGGATATGAACCCAATAGAGCACGTTTGGGACTTGCTGAAAAGAAAAGTTAAGTCCAGAATTCCAGCTCCTGCCAACGTGGGAGAACTGCGAATCGCCGTAGTTGAGGAATGGCGGAGACTATCCCAGGAGACCATCGATAACATCTTTCTCAGTATGCCTAGACGGGTAGAAACTTTAATAAGAGCACGTGGAGGAAATACGCGATATTAATCACCATTTTTCTAATTTAATTAATTGTAATTTTAATATTAAATTTCACTTTTCCAGGTTATATGAAAAGTTCAAAAATGTACCATTTTTCACTAATACCATTTACTCGCAAAATCTGTTCTTAATGTGATCTCATTTTAAGTAAAAACAAATGAAACTTTAAATAACAAAAGAAGTGTAGTAAGTAGATTTTAAAATAAAACCATATTTTTTGAATTATGGACCTTTTTTTTATGTTCCGCTAAATATGCCGGCGAGTTTATGTTACTTCATGCGCAGACTATCTCTTTCTTATGAGAAATATTAATATATCCTTATAATTTGTTGTTATCTGTTTAATTCGTCTTTTCGTTTTATTTATTTAACGTCTCAAGAAAAAATCTATATTCCTATTTTTGTCATATACTTACCTGAATGTACGAGGTCAGAAATACCAGTTAATATTATCACGACACACAACATACTCGTAGTTATTATGAAAGTGGATTACAGGAGTCCCTCGTGAATTTATTGTGTTCCATTAACCCATGTTACGTGACACGATCACATAATATGATCACTATTTTTTTTGTAGCAGTTGCAAATTATATTAAGCCCTGATTTTATAATTGTCATATCCATCATAAGAAGGTGTCTCAATCAGTGATAGCTAGAAGTGTGTAAGTTTTTTACCTTCACGACGACACAGCAGATGTTTCGGTCCTACCAACCCGCGAAATTAGATTTTTTTTTAGTTTTTTGCAAATATTAGACTAATTATACATTGTAGGTTTATGGCAATGAATTTGCGGGCATAATATTATGCATTTACATATTTTTAAACGAAACTGCTGTAAAATTCCCAATCACTATTCATATTGGATCTCGAAGGATATTTTTTTGCAGTCTCTCAGATTTCGAGCTAAGTGGGAACCAATATGAAGTATCTAAATCAGTATTGTTGTAGGTAATCTGTTTACCAAGCGGTAAATATCCCTCTTAGAGTCAATTGAAACAAGCAACCTAAGATCTTACGTACATCTACACTAGATACGCGCAAAAAACATAACCCTTCCTCTGTCGGATAAAAAACGTAAACTTAAATTTTTCATGGCAATGTTTGCACAAACCTCTTAGTTGAGCCAAGGTCAACCCATAAATTCGGGCGTATCATAAGAAAATATTATACAGACTCGCTCGTAGGGCCACAGCCTATGCGTATTGAATGTGGAAGACATTCAAATCGGATGGAATTGTAGATATAATTTTTATTGTATTATTTACCGACAGAGGTCGGAGTCTGCGCGACAGGGAGGGGGACCCGAAATCGTCGATATTGGTGCCCGCTCTACGCATGTGCGGAGCCGGCGTTACTTGATAATTTTCTGATTTTCCATTTTCATGAATACCTACACGATTAAGATACTCCATATTTTAGCCCTGTGATTGAATATTTAATATTTATAGAAGCTAATGTGGTTATTTAAAAAAAAATGAGTATATAATACATTATGCCGATGTCGCTAAGAACTGCTTTGACTAAAATACTAAAATATATGATAACTAAACGAATAAGAAAATTATTGTCCTGAAAAATCTAGAAAAATCTGACCTGAAATCTTTTGTAAAATTTAGTTTTTACAAGAAATGCAACTGTACTTTGTACGAAAATTTAAAACTAAAATGAAAAATCATAAATAAAAATTTTCATCTAAATCATTATATCGTCGAGCTATATCCGTCATGTATAAGAATTGCTCATTTAAATACTTCAAAATAATATAATAACAAAATAAATATATTAGTACCTGCCTATTTGGTGATTGCAGACCATATTAATTACCTACAACAAAAAAGACATCCTAAGGAGCCAAGATCATGTTTAGAACTTGCATTTTATAATTAGAGTAATTTTAATATTAAATTAGCCAGAGTGCACCAAACTACTCATATTATTAATTCGCCTAATATACTCGTAGGTAGTCAAAATTCATATTCGACTTTACCTAAGTTAGAATTTACCACAGTTTTAGAGATATAATTCTGTATTTCAAGCAGTAGGTAAGAAACAAATAGCGTGACAAAGTTATATCAAAATTTATGTAGGTATTTTATTACTCGACAAGTTATCTTCGTAGTCATTAAACTTCCAAAGTTCATAAACAAACAAAATAAATAAATAATAATACTGCGTGTCTTATTCAGGGGCGTCTTTTATTACTCTTACTTTGAGAATGGGCATTATTTTTTTTAATGTAGGCCGATTTTACAGGTAGGTAGCTACCAGCTAGAGGCACTCCTTTCCTGGATTTCGTGTACTTAATGGTATTTCCTCAAATTTTTATTGAAAAAGTAGCCATCTATAAACTTTAATAAACTGTTTTCGACCGCTATATGTATGGCAAAATACCTGTGGACTCTTAATTTGTGAAGATCATTCTCGATCTTATTCTATTAGCCTAGGATCCCGCTATACAACGACCTTCACTGAGCTGCTTATTGGATGAAAACTATTTTATATCCAATTAAATATGTCAATAAATATATCGCAAGTGGGTTGCCTAAGAAATTTCAGTCCAGGGTATGATTAATTAAGAATTAAAAAAAAACCATTGTAACATGGACTCCTATTTGTAACAGTTTAGTTGACATCGTAGTTCTAATTAGATTGGATGTATAAATAGTGCTTTTTGCCAGAAATACTTTCCTGGCTGAGGAAAGTATTTCTGTTCTATATTTTTTGGCAAAAGAAAGTTAACGGATAATAAAATCGTAGGTTTTATGCACAATTATTCACAATTGCAATTTGCGACCTGAATCGCTCATCCAATCTAATTTGAACTAAGATGTCAACGGAACTCTAACAAATAGGAGTTCATGTTACAATGGATTTTTTTTTTAATTCTTAATTAATCATATCCTGGACTCAAATTTTTTAGGCAACCCACTTGCGATATATTTGTTGACATATTTAATTGGATATAAAATAGTTTCATCCAATAAGCAGCTCGGTGAAGGTCGTTGTATAGCGGGATCCTAGACCATATTAACATGAGTATAAAATTTAATGTTCTTCAACATAAAAAATACAATGTTCGACTTTATGGAGCCAAACATAATTTTGAAAATAATTTCAAGATTTTGGATCATGTTGCAATTTAAAGTACCTACATTCAATTTTCAAATTAATTTTTCAGCGTCCTCTGAAAATAATTTGTATGGATTCAAAACATTACCTAAACGTAATACATTTTGTGTTCAACAACCGTAGCGTTTTGCGAATCGCCTAGCTGGGCCCTAGGTTTGATTAGGCGAAATGTCCATAAGATTGTACTTTATTTTAATACAAGTGGAGCATACACTTACACTACATAATAAATCTTGCGTTAACTGAGTAACCCAGCTCCTTAATAACTCTTCGACGATAATCCCATTTATTATCTTAGTCAAATAGCAGTTTATCAGCTGCTACCTGTTCTGATGACAAACACGCCACGCTTAATCTGCCTAGATACGATACAAACGCAAACATTAGATATGGCAGCTTCCTTTGCATTAATCTTTTATCTTTAACGCTATTTTATAAGATAATTCAAGCTGAATTAGGTTGACGAGATACCATTATCAGCTTTGGAAACTTTTTGATTTTAATATTATGAAATTAATACCCTATTGTAGGTATCTAGTTTAACTAGTAGGTAGAGTCTCCAATAAATTACTGCTCAGTTCTGTTAAAGATTTTCCATGCGTCATTTGTAGATATTTTTTTACACGACTACCCAAAAACGGAGTGTAATGTTTTTAGGGATCATGGTATGTATGTAGGTATGTGGGTTCTGTATTCCACCATAACTTCTGAACAACTGAAGAGATTTGGACATAATATGGGGTATCGTTAGAATCCTTCCGAGTCAATAAAACACCAATCCGAATAACACAGGCATATTTTTTTGGAAAAGTCGATTTACCACAGGGCAGTCGTACTTTTTATTTATTTTAATCTTGCTAAAAAAGAAAAAAGAAAATTCTTAAAGACGTATTTTGTTGTCCGTCAGTGTATCTGTGTGTCATGACCCTTTTTTCTTTCTGGTACACGGTTCGTATAGGAATTAGATAGTTTTGATGACACGGTAGTAAAATACAAATTGTAATACGCAACACGACAGGAAGCATACAATAAATCATACGTCATTGACCGCGTGACTTGAATACCTAGCCTACTCATAATTCCGTTATGCGAAACGCGTTTTATTGGAATAAAAATAACTCAGGATAGGTATAATGATCAACCTATCATCAAATTTTATAAAATGACAAGTGTACACTACCTCGTAAGACAGCTTGAGTATATTATTATGTGTGACAAAAAAGTCTTAGCTGCTGTCCAAAATTGTTTCTGAAGTAAATCCATCTTTTAAATCATTGTGACCCCATATTGTCATGAGCTAATTCACGATAGGTTATAGGTATGATGGTATACAAAAAATTGGTCGAATTAGGTATCTAAGTATTAAAAAATCTAACTGCATAATATTATTTCTAACATTTACATCATGTCACATATTATAATTAATATCTGGGTGACCGAGCTTCGCTCGGTGGCCAATAGATGGCAGCAGTCGTCATATTTTTATTTATTTTTCGTAAATTTGTCATTTTCTAAAAATGAATCCTAGCTAGATCGATTTATCGCCCCCAAAACCCCCTGTATACTAAATTTCATTAAAATCGTTTAAGTCGTTTCCGAGATCCAGATTATATAGAAATATATATACATACAAGAATTGCTCGTTTAAAGGTATAGGATTGGCAATCATCAAATTTTTAGAAGAACATAAAAAGGTAATTCCTCCTAATACTTAATCTAATCTTATGTAGGGATCTATAGGTAAAGATGCTCAGGCCATGAAATCGAAAGAGCTTCGTAGCAATGTGGCAAAAATGTTGTTCAATTTATACCCAAAATTTAGCCTCGACTGGTCCCTTTTTGTTGCCATCTGCGGCCTGCGCTCGAAAAGTCCAGACAGCTCCACCCTATAAACCGTTTAGACGAGATTCTTATCCTTTCACTCCCTTATCAAATCCTGTACCGTCATCTCTCTCTAATCGGCCAGGATCCCGTCTCCTGTCCCTTTTTTGCACATGCGTTTTAATTGTACTATCCTTTCTGGCTCGTACTAAGTCGTGCGTTTCCGCTTCCCACACGAGCGTCGGCCATGTTTAGCGGGCCTGTCAAGTCAACGGCAGTTTGGCGCGCATGATGTAGCAGGATGAACAAGGTCGGTTTCCATCTCTGGGAGCTTAGATTTCTATAAATACTTATTAATTTAAGAAGTGCGTTGAGGTTTCGTCTATTGGTATTTTTTATATTTTTTTTAATGTTATGTAACAATGATTTTCAGATGCTGTTTACGTTCATCCTGTGGGATACCTGAAAGTTGAAGTTGCTGCTGTATTATTTTGTAAGTATTGTTTTTAATTCACTAATTTATCTAATTCCTAACATTTTAAGCAAAACGAGAGAAGATTGCTGAAATAAATTATTTGTCTAAAAAATATTTTTTGATCAAATATAAATATTATTAAGAAATGGTAAAATATTACCGATTTCGTATTGTAACATGCTAATTTCTTCTAGTTATCGTCATCAGGCAACATAGTCTTGTTGATAGTTAAATGGTGCTATTTAACATGAAAATGGTTCGGAATAAGCAGAGTACCTATCTATCTAAAAATAAATTCTACTTGCATCCACTCCATTTAATACTAATTCAAATCAACGTGAATGGGCATCATAAAGCACAGACAATGGACTCTATATTCAGTATTTAACAACGTTTCGCCGCTGATAATTGCTTTACAAAATGAACCGAAAACTTTCTAGGTCGGAATTTATTAGCATTTCAACTTTCGAAGGTTTCAGTTGCGTAGCATTTTGATGTTAAACAAATTATTAACAACGCCAAATTTAGCCCCTGAAATCAAAATTAAGATTTAAAATTGTTCAAAATTATGCCTACTTATAGCCAGATCTTATTAGACACCTACTCTACTTAGGTACCTATACTCCAAGGAAGGACATATTATTATGGAATAAGGACAAAGCTTTAGTTAAAAAAATATCAGTTTTCATTCATTTGTGATTGGGTATCTAGAATAAATTCATCCTGTCGAAACCAGTAGAGTATAACACTAAGACAAAATTTCCCTATGAGCTGAGTATAGTCGCGGAATGAAAAGGTTCGTTACCTTAGTGTCGATTTTCGCTTGCATTAATACTGCAAGAATCCATTATGCCCACATACCAAAACAATCGACTAGTGCAAACGGATCAATTTGAAAATTGACGAACCTTTACATTCCGTGACTGTTCGTTTTATTATATCATACAAATGGAAACTGTTTTCCAAAAGATACATACCCTTATAATATACTAATTACTCAAAACAAAAATGACAAATCGCATCTTAATTAAGAAACGCTAGTTGTAGGAATCTGCATAAATTAATATTTTAATTGTAATGTTGCCTTATGCTGCAATAATATTGTAATCCCCAGTTGTTGGTTTAGCGGAAGTGCCAACTGAATCTATTGTGTGCAGAGACGCATATCGTTCCACTAATGCAAATGATATACTGATCTCCAGCTATTTCCTAATACCTACCTATATGGATACTGAATTATTGAGAAGGAAGTACCTAAGTCTCAGCAAGGTCACAGATGTATCGATAACTTTGCGTAAACAAGTTTTTGATTCCTTAAAGTACCTACATGAAAAAATATATGTTGACAATAGAAATTTCAAACTCACCTAGATAATATTTAAATCAATATCTTTAAATATCAAGCCAGCCATGATTCAATCATTGACTCTTACTAAGCTAAATTTTTGGACTTCTAAAGAAAGGAATCAAGTACAGATATATTATTATCTAGAATTTCCATGTCTGGGTAAATCAATTTTTTTTAGTTACAAATGATATTATATGACAACAGTTCATGCTTATTTGTTTCCATTCTATAGCTTTTATTTTGTATATGATATGAACCTATCTTAAACAAAAATTGTTTAGGAATATTCCTTTGAGTGATATAAATGCCAAAGATTCTTGCATGGACACCAATATCAAATATTCCATGAAACTTTCCTACCATATTGCTTTTATCTGTTTTTGAAATGCTTTCTTATATACCGCGCAAAGGAAACACATTTAAAACGGGCAACATCAGACGTGAATCATCGATTACCGCGGACTCATAAAAACCATCAGCCTCATAAAAGTTATAAACGAGCCCATTAACACCGCCAGTATCATCAGATGCTACTCCAGTTTCCAGCGGAGGAATAATTTTCAAATATTATCTCCGTGCTTGGCACATTGATATCTCCCGTGTAAACAGTCAACAATTATGCAGAGCCAACTAACAAAACGTGTAAATGGAGCAATTACCGCCGCCTATGTAGGCTGCCGGGCAATTAGTAGGTTGCTAATAGTTTTTCATCACCAGTAGTCTCATGTGCAGCGCTGTGTGTGATCACTTCAGAGTTGGTTCGGCTGTCGGTGCGACCGCATCATTTCTCGGTGTCGGTCTCTTCCATCATTACCATCAGCTGTGTTTTCAATTTTTTTTTAATCTTGTATTGTATTGCTTTGTATTCGAACTTTATTGATTTCGATCGGATTTATTCAGTTATTTTGTTCGGTGAGTTACCTTTAATTTAAATTGCAAGGACTAAATGTTTCAGTTTTTATTAATATGATAATTGTCATCCTAAATTAATTGATGACTAACTGACTGTGCCCGGCTTTACTCGAATGATCGCGCTAGAATTTGGAGAGATCCCTGGATAGACTATGAAGGGACCTCTGTGCAAAATTTGAGTTTTTTAAGTCCTTCGGACCTTTGGGCTGGGCAATAGTGAGTTAATGAGTGATTTAATGAATGAATCAGTTAGATCTATGAATAGCGAAACCAAAAGTGAATACAAATTTTGGAAAACTTTAATAATAAAATTATTATTATCAAATTTTGCATCATTTTTTAGGGATTTTTTTTTAATTAAAATTTATCAGGTGAATTCATTAATTTTAATTATCATAACAAAATGTTCAAAATCAGAAATACAAGTCATTAAAACTTATTTCAATCAAACAGACTTGCGCTACACACAGCTGGATCAATAGTCTAGTAGCAGACAGTTGTAATAAGCTCAGTTGCTAACAGTAACGGAATGCCACGTCTACGAAGTCAAATCAAACACCCTCGACTCATTCTGCAACTAGTGGGCTGAACTCTAAAGATTTGCCCAACAGCTGCTCGATTGCCCGCCCAACGTGCGAGAGCCTTTGAATGGGCGGTAGCTGGTTGTCTTGTCGACTCGGAGTTAATACGAAGGGGGGGCCATGTTACGCTGGTTGCGATGTCTGGGCCATTCATCGGCGCTAGGCCGGGGGCGGCGCTCATTGCCCGCGTCCGGAGCGCGCATGCGCCTGTCCTGTGACCCAGCTCTGCCGCCGGGCGGATGGTGCCCTCGATTTGCCAAGGTTGGCGAATCAACGAATTTCAACCGCTCAGACATAGTGACGCGCCACCAGGCTGCTCGTGCAACCGGTATCGATCTTGCTAATTAATAAGAACTTGCCAATTTATCTCCACGGTTCTTCATGATAGTACTCGTTCGCTATAGCGGTCACACATTTGTCGCCATTCAATCATTAATCATAACCCATACCTACCTAATTTATTTTAATCTTTTTAATCTCACATTCCTTTGTGTACGCTCCCTTAAATCTTGTTAGGGTAGGAAATTTTTCTATCGGTACATGTTTAAAGACGCTAACCAGCTTATTTCATTGTTCATTATGTAATTAGGTACCTAATACAAATCTGGTTTTAAGAATTTGTTGTTATACTAAACCGCGTGGAAGTTTTATATGGTGGTCAGTGTAATAAGATGTTTTGAATGTACTCGTAAAATAAAAAAATCCTTTATAAGTATGACTTATTGTGTGAGTCACGGTGATGCAACACTTGCGAAATATCACATTTATTACGTGTCCGCACTCCGCACGCACCTCGTTGTACATATTGATTAGCATACAACCTCTAAAATGCATACTTGATGCTTTACGAAGAAAATATAAACAGTTTCCTTCCGCTGTCTATTTCGAAAATACCCGTCAATATTACTGTACGCTTTCAAATAAGACTTACTTAGTTTCTAACGTCGCCCGTGATTAGCTATTACTCATCCACGTATTTTGTTGGTTTTATAAATATTGATGTCCTCCGCGCTTGTCTCTGGTTATTTTTAGTGTATCGTACGTAGAGTGCTAAATTACGGTGATCGATCGTGACGGGGCCGTCGCGGGCCACCGTTGTAAAATATACAGCTACTTACGCTATAGGTTCTATATTCTATAACGATCTTGAATCGATACAAAATTTTATTGACTTTTTACATCACTAATCTTAAGTATTTAATCATGTTTTATTATATTTAAATTTTAATATTGAATGTTTTTCATTTCAGATGCCGATGTGCAATCTTGAAGAGCTCTGTTTGACTTTGGTGTCTCTGTTGTGTACCGAAAATAAGGATTAATTTAAGTTTGTATGATCTTATCTATTATATCTTATTATCTTACTTAAGATTTTTAGGTTAAGCATTTTATAAATGTAACTTATTTATATTATATGATAGTAATTATAAGTATGTGAAGGAAAACTTTTCATCTTTTTAAGCATAGGTAGGTATTTCACGCACTCCTTGAGCGTTTGGAATTTATAGAAAGACTGAGCTAAATTAATTATTGATTTCCAAGAGATGCCATACATCTCACAAATTTAATGATGTAGGTAACCGAACTGCTTAAATTATTTATGATTTACGTTTGTATGATCTAACCTATTGTCAATTTTAAATGAAATAAATATATGTAGGTTTAAAAAAATGATCTGCACTATTTTTGGTACAATAAACTTCAACTACTTGTGTTAAAATTAATGATCCTCAATTTAAAAATATGCTTAAAATGTGTAAAGTTTTCTTTTCACTAATTCATAAATAATTAACGTAACTAAAATAACATAACTAAAATATTTGGAATCTAGGTAAATTAGTGCAAGTTACTTTACATAAACTATATTGTCATCACACATTTTTAATTACAAATGTGCCAGAAAGGAACAAAATTATCAAAATTTAAACTTGATAGTTCCTGCAACAAAAGCGAATAGCGTAGCCTTTGTTAAAGACATTTCAGATTTTTAATAAACAATTTTGTTAGAAGGTAAATGAAAACACCACAAAATATTAACTAGGATTGCCTTCAAATAACTTAACTAAGCACTAATTTTTTTAATTAAAACAAAAATATCCGGAAAGGTATTCATGAAATTTTCAACCTTTAAATATTGAACCTTTATTCAAAATTTATACCAGCAAGAATTACGTATTATATTCTACAGTACTATTTAGAATATAATGAATAGATTGAATGTTTTCAGTATGTAATGATTTACTTAACTGATATCTCTTCGCACTTAGTTTTACAAGTCAAACTAAGGAGGTTTTCAGCGACTGAAGGCAGGATATCTATTGGAGAGCAAGAACTATTTGGTGCGTTCCAAGCATCAGTATTAGTGCCCTACATCTACCCTGTAGATCCGAATTTGTTTGAAGTGAGGCGACAAATTCGGTTCTAGAGAGGTTTGTGTGGTGCATGCACGGCAGCCGTCAAGACTATGCTTTTGGACAAGAAGATAAGGAGAAGCAGCTTAAGAAATATGTAATTTTTAATGCAGAATTCATTATTTTTGAACCTGTGAAGACGCTGGCAAGGAACATACTGTAGCTGTAATTATGTCTTTGTTATAAAATAAGAATACTAACTGAGTTACTGATATTTCAACTCTAGCTAAAATTTGGCATTAGTGATTGATTAGGTACTTTTGAGTTGGATTGTGAGTTATCTCTTAAGTCAATTTTCAGCCAGACATAAATTGTATCTCATTTAGACATTCTATACTCGTAAAACCACATATCATTAAAACATGTTTAGTGCTCGGTGTCACAGACCTTACCGAACATACACAGAAAATTTCATAACAATCGGACGAGCCATTGCGAAGGAATTTTAGATTTTAGATCAGAAAGAAGATTAATAGTAATTTTCCGTTAAAACTATGTTTTATTATAATATTTTTCTCTATTGTAAATAATGCACCTAGAGACATAATAGATCAATAATTACATAAATATAATCATTTTATGTTTTTCTACTACTTAGTAGGTAAGTTGCAGTGACGTCGTCTTCAAAGTAAAGGTGATCTATAACAACTTATTTACTAGAACCTAGTAGATAACTATTATATCAATCTGTAATTAAATATCTCATTGCGATTGCAATTTCTTTTCAAATGTCAAACGCTATGTATGACCGTGGCGATAATAAATATTTTTAATTTTTTATTAATATAATAGAAGTTACATTTGGTAGGTACTTTTGTGATTATCCATTCCATCCATTCATATTCTTTGAATTTGTTAAGTAATTAAAAAATTAGTCTCGGGTGATATTTTACAATATGGCAACCTTGGACTACGTTTTAGAAGTAAATCAATATTTACAAAGGCTATTTCGCTGCGCAAGGGCATGACAAATTTAAAATTCTACTGACATTTCTATTACGCGAGTAATGTAATATCACATACAGATACGTAATAATAAAGTTTTTTTTTTGTGATTTATATTATGACATTGTTAATTGTTGAAAATATTTCAACAGCGTACTTAGTATGTAGGCTTCTTCATCTGACGTCGAAAAAAATGAAGAAATATCATTATTCTTGTCTATATTTTTAAGGGAACTTATACCTATGCACAGTTTTTCTTAACTAAGAGTTTGGAATGTAGGTACGTTGATGATATTTTAGGCATAATTTAATAATAACTATAGAATGCTATTTTAAGATAAAGATGTTTTATGTTCCTACTCTAGTACCTAAATCAATAAAAATATAATCACACGTAAAAATAGTATGGTACAAAAACAAAATTCATGGAATTTTTATTGATATATTTCCTTAGCACAGATAACAGAAAAATTTTCTGCAACTACTTTTACTAGTGTTATTAATAAAGATTTTATAAACAAATCGTTCAAATAGATATAATTATTTTTTGGAGATCTACTTTCTCATTTTGTTTGTTTTGTACGTCAAATATAACTTTAACGTTAACTTAGCTATAACGTGACCATAATCAGGCAACCCGCAATAAGTACCTATTGCAATAATGTGCGCGTGGTTAAAAATTAATGCGTTTTAAGCTGAGTAATTAATTTCGAGTAACTTGAACAACATCATTGTTATAATCTCCTTTTGTAACCTTTATTTTACAAAACCACAACTAAATTTAGGCTTCTACTATACCTTGCTGCTCAAACGGATCAGAAACCAGCCGAAGTAACTTCCAATCGATTTAGGATTCTGTCACATTAGTACCTGATATTTACAAAGGTAACAGAGGTAAGCGAGTTAAGCTATCAATTTAACGAACATTTTCACTCCTTCGAATCTGCCCCAATGCTGTTGAATTCAAGTGGAAAGCGGTTCACATAAGTAATACGATATGACTCCGCGTCCACAAAGTATTTTATAGTAATTCATTGATCGATCAAGGAATTGCTGCCTTGCTGGACCTACGTGCTCTTGACCTGATGTACCTACCAGTCTTACGATCCAGGGCCCTAACGAATCGGATCGGCACGTCGCTGTCTGCGCCTGCGGGTTACCGCGCTGGCGAAGCAGATCGCAGGTAGGTACTCATGAGGCAGTAGACGCTCGCTAGTGAAGATTGTGGCGTAAACACCAGTGAAATCCAATAGAAGGGTGGGCACTGTCTGTAGTTAATAATTATTAGTCTTTACCACAGATCACTATACATTAGTCTGGTATACCTACCTCGAAGCTCCAAAAGGATACAGGCACTTGTGTTGCTGAACCGACGAATATAATAACCAGCCCGCAATCGGCTGACAGCAGAAGAGAGTGAATCGCGGTAGTAGGTATGTATGAAGTAGGAAATTAGTAAAAAAAAAGAAAAATATATTTATTTCAAAACACTACCACACAAAACAATGTACACACTCATGTACTAAAACGATGTCTGAAGCTTCCACCAACTGGGCAACAAATACCTACTAGTCTGTTGCCCAAGTGACGCAAGCACCAGAACACAGATTTTACACCAGAATTACTTCCCATGTAGCCCATAGCCATATCACATAGTCATCGGCAAAGCTTCTGCGAACGGATATATAATAAATCGAGCCGGCTCCTAACAGAGGGCGTACTTACCACAGCCGCGTACGTCAAACCCAAGCTGTGGTCCGTAGACACGGAGCTTGAAATTCTGTGATTTAGTTTCGCTCTCGGTGTCTGTTTTTAGGTGTTTTGAGTCTGTAACAATTCTATTCTCTACTAGGTGGCGCTGTTTCACCGAGAATTTTATTAAAACATCTACTCATTAATAGATGGCAGGGCAAGTTTTATAAATTATGGTCTTAGAGCTTTTAGACGCGCTATTCTGTGCTTCTTCATTCATCTTAACATTGGAGTAAGTACATAAACTATTAAAATTGATAATTTTTAGTTGTAGGTACCCCTTCTTTAAAATAACACAGTGGACGAGTAGTTAGGTAGGAATAGGTAGGTCTACCTACGTATATTTTACAAGGATTACCTTATATGTATGTACTATGTAACCTACGTAGGTACAAAGGCGATTCAAGGATATTTAAGTAGGACTACCGGTAGTCCTACCGGTAGTCCTACTTAAATATCCTTGAATTAATTAATAAATGTGAGATAAACTGATCGATTACCAAAGAAGTTATATTTATATATGAAGTATTAGGTAACTAGTAGGTATATTTGTAAGAGGTCTATGGGGGTCACGCTTTATTAAGATAAGGAAACGCTATGAAAAGGTCAAATATTATTATTCTATTTAATAAACTATTTTCTGGATGCAACAATATCGTATCGCGGTGCCGTTGGTACCAGGAATGTATAAGGAGCGAGCAAGATTAATGATGGTTCGCAAACCGACAGCGCGGCCGTGTTTGAGCGCAGGTGCGTTATTTTCATAATTGGTCGACCCGCGCCTTCAGCTTTCAGGACATTGCTTGCTATCACATGGATATTGCACGAAACTATGTAAGTAGGCAGGCAATCTACCAACAGTTGTATATACTAGAAATGAAAAAACTAAAACTATTAATCTTAATAGGATTTACAAAATATATACACCGTCCAACTGATCATTTATGGGCATAGTGCCCAAGACGCTGGCGCTATTATCTCTTTGTATAGCCGTAGAGTTAATTAATAATAAGCAATCTGGCAACATATTTTATCTATCCTCCATCGCATGAATGGTTCTTTACCATTATCTAAAAAACCGAAAAATAAATCACATTTGTTGCAGCCCCCTTATTTTTTTTTATCACGGTTCATTAGATATTTCTGCAAACCTCCGCTGAACTACACTAAGTGGAAACGCTTCTTTGCCTATTTCCCAAAACGGCATCATTTATTTAGCTTTTACGTTAATTCAGAATAAACATTAAAAGACGGAACTACGTTTTAGATATTATTACCTACCTCCTTAAGTTCATTTAGCTAATGGACACACGGATGCAAATGCGGCAGGAAGACATGTAAATCTGACATATCTCACCTTTCCCAGTAATGAGACTATTAATCACACACGGCGACCCCGCTCTTGCCCGTCTTTACATTTAATACCGGCTACAGTGGCTACACTCGTCTAAGAAACTTAAGGCGCTCAGAGCATCTGTGCCAAAACTAATGATATGCGATGGATTAAAAACGCCCTAAGAAGATGGTATTAATTCTCAAAGTGTTCGATATGTTAAGTATTTTAAAAAGCTTGGTTATAAGTTACTAAGGTAGAGTCAGCAAGTTATCAGTACAGGAACACATGAAGGCACCTTGATGATCAAAGATCACCTTGCAAACAAGCTCTTTAAATTATAACGTCGAGAGTCAAATCCATCCACTGATAATAATAGCAATACCCAGTAGGTGCTATCCACTGGTTACTTCAGGTAGGTACAAGGGAAGTGACCGTTTGGGTAAAGTTACTATTAAAAACATCTAATAAAATAAGTATTAAGTAATCATTGAAGATTTTTTATGGCAAGGATTCTTGGATTGATAAAATAGCTACCTATAGGGAAGTGTTCCCGTCTCCTCACGAGCTTTTATCATAAAAATCAACAATAAAATGTAATTTATTGTGAAAAGTTGTACCTTATATTACGAAATTTTGAAAAGAATAAGTTCTGAGTTTCTTGCCAGTTCTTATCGGTGCACACCTGCTTTACAAACTTGGTGGTAGAGTTTCACAAGAGATTGTAAGTTAGGCGCCTATATGAAAAATAAAGTTTTTCATTTTCTTTATCCCTCATTTAATAAAGACTAGAGAGTGATTCAGTATAGTCTTTTTTCAGAAGGATTCAGTCAAGCAAACTTTGATGTTATGACGGGTATGACTGGCGGTATTATCGAGCGCACGATAAAACTTTGAAGCAACCTACATTTTAGCGTGCGACTGCAGAATACACCCAGACCCGAAAATTGTGTAACTGAGCCAACTGCATTGAGCGCAGGAAGGGCCGCGTCAAAAATTACTATTATGCCCCCGACACATAATTAATGAACTGCTTATTCAAATACTTTTAAAACTATTATTCATGCCGTTTACGTTTGGAACGTTCCGACGATTCCTATGAAAGGGCTCCTTTCGTTTGTTAATTAAAAATGGTACCTTATGCGATTTTTAAATGGTTTTCGTGTGAGGTGGAACGAATCCCGAGTATAAATATTTTTTGTGTTAAAATCCTTTATCAAATCAAAAGTCTTTTTAACCTCAATATAACAGCTTTAAATTTGATCTTATTAATACGAGTATGTAATTCATTACTCGAAAGGTTAACATTGGTAATGGTCGGTAGAAATTTAAGAATTTAAGATGGGCTTTATAGTACTCTGAACATTTTCTCGTCTTCAAATATTTTTGTTTGTAAAAGATACGGCATACTTGATGACTGAGACGCGTTAAGAATCGATGCTAACGCTAGTTTTATAATTTCTAAATTGGTTTTAAAGGCTTTGGCTAGGCTATGTGCACTCCGAAAGTTAGGTATAGGCAACGAATATATAATATTACAGTATAGGTATGCTACAAGTACCTAGCAAATAAGTACGTGGCTTGGCCCGTCAGAAGGTTACCTAAATTTAGGTAGTCAGCAATGTCAAAAATACAACAAAATGGGATAACAAAACTTAAGGCAATACTCGATGTTATCCCGAAAAATTCCATGCTTAACCTTAAAGTTTAATTAAAACACTAGTTTACCACAAGCAAAAGTTGTCTAAAATTTCGTCCATGCTCAGGTTTACCCATCGACACACTACATATGCTGCAAGATTATGTTTAAACTATACCTTGACACTTTCCTGCTTGCAATTCATGTTAAAATTTTTACTTCGTAGACAAATAGCTCGGAGTATTAAGTCCGTGACACGTAAGAGTGGTTATTGTCCTCCGAGGCTCGTCCGTCCTCTCGTCTCGTAGCTCATAATATTGCACTATCCATATCGAAATCCCATTGCAACATTGCACGGCGAACTTTTAATCAAGTCCTGGAGAAACGATTTACTATGGCCACAGAGCTACGAGCTTCGTAGACAGGCTACGAGACAAAAGATGACTGAAGGAATGATTAGTAATATGAATTTTTCTCCGCTTCTATTCCATTAAAAATAAATTAATTATTATGCAAATAGTAGAAACCAATTTTAATTTTTTTACCGTGATGTAAACGTGACGTCAACCACTTTTAGATCCAGCGGCCCATAAATACACGCAGTGGCCGAGCGCGTTTGCGAACCTACGAGGGTTTCGTTTAAAAATTCGTGAAATAGTTATCACCATTATGGCGATGTTGTAATATGACTCGTCATTAGTGCCTGTATGAAATAAAGTATATTTTGATTTTATTTTTAGTGCAGTTTCTAGTTTATTAACCCAATTTATAAAACGAAATTACACATACGGCAAAATTATGTAAGAGTTAGAATACCATACAGTTACTTGAACGTTCTTTTTAATAGGTATGTCCCTGCCTTCAGAGCAGTGATCAATTTACAGAAAACTCGTACAAATACGTGGACGTGCAGTAAATTAAAAATTTTAACATTTTATCAACTACCCAATTTTATAGTTTATGCGAGTTCCGGTACTTTCTTATGTCTATAGGCCGAGCACGCCCGCAGTCGTCGGCGTCCGTGGGCAGCTCACCATTAATCACTAGTTTTAGCTGCAGCTATACCCTAGTCCGACAGTCGACAACGTATTATAGAAAATATCGCACGATACGATACTATGTATCGTGGGTAGATAAAGAATTAAAATAAAGCTTGGTATTGTTCTGGTATTCTCAATGGTATTCTGAATTTAAAATAATTTTGATTATTTCTTAGTAGTCATTTTAGTAGTTAGTCTTAGTAGTTATTTCTTAGTAGTTTTTGACGACCTCCGTGGCGCAGGGGACGCACGCTCGGATTCGAGTGGGAGATTGCGGGTCCGATTCCCGCCACGGGCCACTTTGGAATTTTATAATATCTAAATTTGCTCAGGTCTGGTCTGGTGGGAGGCTTTGGTCGTTGCTAGTTACCACCCTACCAGCAAAGACGTACCGCCAAGCGATTTAGCGTTCCGGTATGATGCTGTGTATAAACCATTGGGGTGACTTAACTTACCCCTTCCAAGTTAGTACGCTTACATCTTCGACTGCATCATCACTTACCATCAGGAGAGATCGCAGTCAAGTACTTACTTGTATAGCATAAAAAAAGTCAATTGGCATATCCAGGAAGATAACATAAATTATTTTCAAATTGCTATTATGTCTATAATGTTCAGCGCGGAAATGTAGCCAGTACTCTTGGCACCATACCTAGCGGGAAGACTTTAGGATAAGTTAACCATAATTTTTTAATAAAATAAAGCTAGTGTTTTTTATTTCGATTTATAAAAACTCCTAAACGAAAGGTAGTCGCATTCATGGCTGCTGACAGTAGTAAAGGAGGGCTTGAATTTAATGATATAAGTAAGGTATCTAGCTAGGCCTAAAATAGCTCATAAAAGCTAAGGACGTTGCAGACTTATGATCCTGGAACCACGCACTGGCAGGCAGTGTAGGCCGATCCCCCACCAGGTGGATGACATCAAGTCGCGGGTCGTGGTAAGTTGTTGACTTCAAGTGGCGTGAAACTGTGGTGTTTTCAGGAGGCTAGAATTAGACGTTCATCGACTTAAATAACGAGGAACAACATAATATACTAGTAGGGCGCGTGAGTGCGCGGGCCACATGTGGCCCGCGTGCAGTCTTCCCGCCCATAACGGTATCGCCGTCATCTCCATCGCCCATTGAAATCCGATTAGCAGTAAGCTAAAAAAATTACCAAGGAGCACTGTCATGGTTTTAAAGATAGTTAAGGGCAGTTCGAACAAAAAAATACGCTGAACCTCATCTGAGGTTCAGCGTATTTTTTTGTTCGAACTGCCCTTAACTATCTTTAAAACCATGACAGTGCTCCTCAATCATCATCCAAATCCTAGATCATTGTCTCTTCCATAGTATGTACATTTTCCATGGAAAGATAAATTCCGCCACAGTAAATTATTTTCCACTTGAGATCCTGATCACCTCTTGCTAAGAAACCACTCTCTTATCTTTTATACTTTCCGAGATAGAACAACACGAAATTTGTATGGCGGCTATCTTGAATCCGCCATTTTGTTTTTTTTTTCAGCTCACTGCCAATTGCGTGAAGTTCCGAGTAATTTTTGTTTCAGCAGTCCCCACCTAACTACAATACCTTGCCCATGCTCCTTGACTGTCTTTAAAATCCTCAATCATCACCTCATTCCATATTTTTCTCTGGTAGTCTTCCAAAAAACCGCATCAAAGCACTTCATGATTTACAACTCGAAGTCTCTTCAATATTCCTCATACATTTTCTAAAGAAAAATAAATTCCGCCATTTTGATTTTTTTTTCTATCCATGGAATAGACCATGGGGTCCTGATCACTTCTTGTCAAGAAACCAATCTTCCATCTTTTAAAGTCTTCGAGATGGACACCGATGAAGTTTGTATGGCGGCCATCTTGAATCCGCCATTTTGAACTTTTTTTCAGGTCACTGCCAATTGCATGACATTTCGAATGACATTTGGTCGAGCACCCCCCACCTATCTTTAATACCCTCCCCGTGCTCTTCACCCGTCTCCGAAATCCTCAATCATCAGCTCTCTCCGTATTTTTCCTCGGATTGATTTATTTTCTTCTATAAGACCCCATCCGTGAAAAAAAAATTTTTCATACAAAATTGTTCAGGAGAGGTGATAATCAGTCAGTCAGTCAGTCAGTGAATCAGCACGAGTAGCTATATATATATTAACTAGTAGGGCGCGTGAGTGCGCGGGCCACATGTGGCCCGCGTGCAGTCTTCCCGCCTATAAAGGTATTATTCATCCCGTTGAACTTAAGATCCTGATCACCTCTTGCTTAGAAACCACTCTCTTATCTTTTATACTTTCCGAGATAGAACAACACGAAATCTGTATGGCGGCCATCTTAAATCCGCCATTTTAATTTTTTTTCAGCTCACTGCCAATTGCATGACGTTCCAAGTAATTTTTGTTTCAGCAGTCCCCACCTAACTATAATACCTTGCCCATGCTCCTCGACTGTCTTCAAAACCCTCAATCATCATCTCATTCCATATTTTTCTCTTGTAACTCTCCGAAAAACCGCATCACAACCTTGCATAATTACCAACTGCTAGTCTCCAACATTCCCCATACATTTTCTATGAAAAAAAAAATTCCGCCATTTTGATTTTTTTTTACTATCCATCGAATAGACCTTCAAATCCTGATCAGCTCTTGTCAAGAAACCATTCTTCCATCTTTTATACTTTCCGAGATATCGACGAAATTCGAATGGCGGCCATTTTGAATCCGCCATTTTGAATTTTTTTTCAGGTCACTGCCAATTGCTTGATGTTTCAAATGACATTTGGTCGAGCACCCCCCACCTATCTTCAATACTTTCGCTGTGCTCTTTACCCGTCTTCGAAATCCTCAATCATCAGCTCTCTCCGTATTTTTCCTCCGAATGAATTTTTCTCTTCTATACGAAATGGTAATTGAAAAAAATTTTTTTCATACAAAATTGTTCAGGAGAGGTGATTAATCAGTCAGTGAATCAGCACAAGCAGCCATATATATATTAACTAGAAGGTCGCGTGAGGGCGCGGGCCACATGTGGCCCGCGTGCCGTCTTCCCCCCTGTTTGCCTTCCAACTTTTAGTCTCTTCAATATTCCCCATACATTTTCTATGGAAAAAAAATTCCGCCATATTGGATTTTTTTTTCTATTCATCACCTAGACCTTCGAGTCCTGATTAACTCTTGTCAAGAAACCGTTCTTCCATCTCTTATACTTTCCGAGATATCGACGAAATTCGAATGGCGGCCATTTTGAATCCTCAATCATCATCCAAATCGTAGACCATCTCTTCTCATACTTTTCATAGTTTTTCATAGGCCTTTGGGTTTATTGTAGCATTCACATTTTCCATGGAAAAATAAATTCAACCACTTTGATTTTTTTACATTTATCCCGTAGACCTTGAGATTCTAATTACGTCTTGCAAAGAAATCACTCTCTTATCTTTTATACTTTCCGAGATAGAAAATCACGAAATTTGTATGGCGGCCATCTTGAATCCGCCATTTTGATTTTTTTTTCAGCCAACTGCCAATTGGATGACGTTTCGAGTTACATTTGGTCGAGCACCCCCCACCTATCTTCAATACCCTGGCTGTGCTCTTCACCCGTCTCCGAAATCCTCAATCATCAGCTCTCTCCATATTTTTCTCTAGTAACTCTCCGAAAAACAGCATCACAACCTTCCATAATTACCAACTGTTAGTCTCTTCAACATTCCCCATACATTTTCTATGGAAAAATAAATTCCGCCATTTTGAATTTTTTTTCTATCCATCAAATAGACCTTCGGGTCCTGATCACTTCTTGTCAAGAAACCATTCTTCCATCTTTTATACTTTCCGAGATATCGGCGAAATTCGTAAGGCGGCCATTTTGAATCCGCCATTTTGAATTTTTTTTCAGCTCACTGCCAATTGCATGACGTTTCAAATGACATTTGGTCGAGCACCCCCCACCTATCTCCAATACCCTTGGCTGTGCTCTTCATCCGTCTCCGAAATCCTCAATCATCAGCTCTCTCCGTATTTTTCCTCCGAATGAATTTTTCTCTTCTATACGATATGGTAATTGAAAAAAAAAATTTTTCATACAAAATTGTTCAGGAGAGGTGATCAATCAGTCAGTGAATCAGCACAAGCAGCTATATATATATTAACTAGTAGGGCGCGTGAGGGCGCGGGCCACATGTGGCCCGCGTGCTGTCTTCCCGCTCATAAAAACCCCTTCAAAATTCCTCATACATTTTCTATCGAAAAAAAAAATTCCGGCATATTGGATTTTTTTTCTAGCAATCAAATAGACCTTTTTGTCCTGATCTACTCTTGTTAAGAAACCGTTCTTCCATCTTTTATACTCTTCGAGATATTGGCGAAATTCGTTTGGCCGCCATTTTGAATCGGCCATTTTGAATTTTTTTTCAGCTAACTGCCAATTGCATGACATTTCAAATGACATTTGGTCGAGCACCCCCCACCTATCTTCGATACTCTCCCCGTGCTCTTCACCCGTCTCCGAAATCCTCAATCATCAGCTCTCTCCATATTTTTGTTCTTAATTAATTTTTCTCCTCTATACGAAAAGATCAGTAAAAAAAATTTTTTTCATACAAAATTGTTCAGGAGAGGTGATCAATGAGTCAGTGAATCAGCACGAGCAGCTATATATATAGTAACTAGTAGGGCGCGTGGGAGCGCGGGCCACGTGTGGCCCGCGGACTGTCTTCTCACCTATAAAAGAATCGCCGTCATCTCTATCGCCAATTGGAATCCGATTGGCAGTGGGCTAAAAGAATTACCTCGGAGCACGGTCATGGATTTAAAGATAGTTAAGGGCTGTTTGAATAAAAAATACACTGAACCTCATCCGATGAGGTTCAGTGTATTTTTTATTCAAACAGCCCTTAACTATCTTTAAATCCATGACCGATGAGGTTCAGTGTATTTTTTATTTAAACAGCCCTTAACTATCTTTAAATCCATGACCGTGCTCCTCAATCATCATCCAAATCGTAGACCATCATCTCTTCTCATACTTGTCATAGTTTTTCATAGGCCTTGTTTATTGTAGCATTCACATTTTCCATGGAAAAATAAATTCAACCACTTTGATTTTTTTTCATTCATCCCGTAGACCTTGAGATTCTAATTACGTCTTGCAAAGAAATCACTCTCTTATCTTTTATACTTTCAAAGATAGAACAAACACGAAATTTGTATGGCGGCCATCTTGAATCCGCCATTTTAATTTTATTTTTCAGCTAACTGCCAATCGGATGACGTTTCGAGTTACATTTGGTCGAGCACCCCCCACCTATCTTCGATACCCTGGCTGTGCTCTTCACCCGTCTCCGAAATCCTCAATCATCAGCTCTCTCCATATTTTTCTCAAGTAACTCTCCGAAAAACCGCATCACAATTCACAACCTTGAATAATTACCAACTGTTAGTCTCTTCAACATTCCCCATACATTTTCTATGGAAAAATAAATTCCGCCATTTTGAATTTTTTTTCTATCCATCAAATAGACCTTCGGGTCCTGATCATCTCTTGTCAAGAAACCGGTCTTCCACCTTTTATACTTTCCGAGATATTGACGTAATTCGAATGGCCGCCATTTTGAATCCGCCATTTTGAATTTTTTTTCAGCTCACTGGCAATTGGATGACATTTCGAATGACATTTGGTCGAGCACCCCCCACCTATCTTCAATACCCTTGGCTGTGCTCTTCATCCGTCTTCGATATCCTCAATCATCAGCTCTCTCCATATTTTTGTTCTTAATGAATTTTTTCCTTCTATACGACATGATCCTTTAAAAAAAATTTTTTCATACAAAATTGTTCAGGAGAGGTGATCAATGAGTCAGTGGCCAATCAGCACGAGCAGCTATATATATATTAACTAGTAGGGCGCGTGGGTGCGCGGGCCACATGTGGCCCGCGGGCTGTCTTCCCGCCTATAAAGGTATCGCAAGTCGCAACCCTCAGTCATCTTTCCCCATACATTTTCTACGGAAAAATAAATTCCGCCATTTTGAATTTTTTTTTGCTATCCATCGAATAGACCTTCGAGTCCTGATCAGCTCATGTACCATTCTTCCATCTTTTATACTTTCCGAGATATCGGCGAAATTCGAATGGCGGCCATTTTGAATCCGCCATTTTGATTATTTTTCAGCTTACTGCCAATTGGATGACGTTTCAAATGACATTTGGTCAAGCACTCCCCACCTATCTTCAATACCCTCCCCGTGCTCTTCACCCGTCTCCGAAATCCTCAATCATCAGCTCTCCCCATATTTTTGTTCTTAATGAATTTTTCCCTTGTATACGGGGTGGTCATTGAAAAAAAAATTTTTCATACAAAATTGTTCAGGAGAGGTGATCAATCAGTGGCCAATCAGCACGAGTAGCTATATATATATTAATAATTAAAGTTTACGTAGTCTACGTGAAATACATACCTACTTTTATCGTACCCTCATATTATCACGAGTATATCCCACGACAATTGGTACCAACTGATTGGGTACGAAGCACAATAACATTACAAGGGTTGGCGCTGAGTCATGCTCGTGAGGAAATTGAAGGCCAGGCTAACAGTAGCCGACAGTTGCTGCTATTGAACCATATGGGGTTCGTTATAAATATAATATATATTATACATCTATAAATTGTACCTACAGTCAGCAAAAGCTCGCCCGTTTACAAGAATCAGGCTAATTTCAAATATTTATTTGGTAGCTATATTATCTAACACTCTGTTAGACCAGAAACGTCGTCGATACGTTTTCAATGAATAATTCTGTTTAAAATTAAGCCATCATTTAGTTTGAGTGTACAAATCAAATTTTCTTTTTTAAATTATTATTTATAGTGTATCAAAATTATGGCTGCCAACGGGACTTAATCCTATATCTCCCAGCTATCGCGGCTGGGTGCTCTACCAATTATTGAGCTATGGGAGCAATTCTACCGCTGGCACGATAATTTTGATACACAATTTTATATTTATATTTATTTATACCTATATGGTTAATGCCTGCTATCAACTTTTATAAAGCCATGAATTGAACAAAAAACAATATTGAATGAAGTTACATAAGGTGGCCCAGGTTACACGTTATCTTAATAAAATAACAAAGGAGCTCAACCTAAACAGCTTCTGTAACCGGATTTGCAGATGTACCTAGTAGCTACTGATTTATTGCACTGCAACAATAACAACCCTTTTGCGAATATTTTTAACTACCGTTCTAACTGTTACAATTTAAGTTGCATGGAAATAATTTATGGGGGTGCATTGGCCGTCTGAGACAGTAGTTAATGGTTCTGCAAGTCACTGGTCTTTGTAGGTCAGTTGCTGGTTGCTCCCTACGTCGATATTGTGATAGGCAAAGACTCCCAAAGATCCATCAACAGCCTTCGCAGCAGTAGATAAACAGTTCACGTCACATATCTTGTTTGTAAATTGTATGTAAGTATTAAAGGTACGTGTAGTCTTCTAAATATATTAAAAAAGAAACTGACTGACTGACTGACTGACTGACTGACATATCAACGCACAGCCGAAACCGCTGGGTCTAGAGACTCCAAATTTGGCGCACAGGTTCCTTATGAGGTCTAGGGGTGTTCTAAGAAAGCATTTTTCAAAATTCATCCCCTAAGGAGGTGAAATGGGGCTCCAAAGTTTGTATTTTACCAAGCATAAAAACTATAGGTATATTTAATATATTTATTTATTTATAAATTTTATCCTAGATTAACACATAAACTACTTTTCATCCAATTTCATCAATTCATCAAAAAATTTCAGTGTTCCCGTGCGATTAACTACTGGTTACCACTAAACGTGGAAACATAAACTACTTTTCATCCCGGAAAAATCCATGGTTTCCGCCGCAAAATTGAAAAATTGATGTTGACGCGCGAAAAATATTACTGTAATGCTGTAATTACTGAACTGATATGACTGAAAGTCGGAAAGGAGATAGATTTTGTCCTGAATAAATACATATGCTACTTTTATCCCGTAAACTTTCATAGAAAACGGATTTTCAGGCGGGAGAAAAATATATTTTCTCACGCCGCAACTACTGAAAATTTTTGTTTGAAAGTTGGAATGAAGATAGATTTCATCTAAATTAACATAAAGGCTACTTTTTATTCCGGAAAACGGATGGTGTCAGTAGGAATAGAGAAAACTTTACGCGTGCGAAGCCGCGGATATATCTTCTAGTATTTTTTTTTACGATTGATAGGCTTGCGCTTGACCACAAATATGTCCGATGGGCAGAATTGATGAGGTCTAGGATGGAGCGCGCTTGCCTAGAAAATGCCTATTCACTAAAGTATATTATACACAGACGTAAACATCCAAAGAATTTGTAAAATTGATAAAAAATTTACATTTGCGTCAGGATAAACCTTGTAGTGCTTTCTTTTACCAAGCGGCAAGCATGACTTAGGTATGAGGAAAGTTGCCCGTTTCCATAAATAATGCTTCTTAGAACTTTTTTGAGCGTATGCAGCTTAGGTACTTTAATCAGAAAACTTTAGCTTTGTGTAATGAAGATAACTCATATTCCTTCAATTGTACCTAGATGTAATTACCGACTTCAATGGCCTTTGGTTTAAGATCTTACCCGATGCTGGATTTATCATACTACCACCAGTAATATGATTGCGCTTAAGGTAAATTAATTTGACTTCGTTGTCATAAATAATAATAATTGTAGTATAGTGATTTTTTTTTTTAAATTGAAAGTGAGGATTTAAGGATTGTATAATAAACAACCCTTAATTTCCTCGCCAGATGTACCTTATATAGAGTTTAAGGTTAAGGGGCTTGAAAGGTTGAGAGGCGCTGGCTTGAAGCTCACTGGCATTTTTTGACAATAGCGCGCTAATGATCGTCTTAACATTCAAGTCGCCCACGCGCACCTTTTGTCTCCAAAATACTGATTTTTATTCGCACAGCTACTTTTGTAAAGAAACCGGCGCGCCGCGTCGGTATGCCTATACCTACCTGAACACAAAACAAGTTAATGATTGAAGGATGTAGGTCGTCGGGTTATTTGCTGAACAAAGAATCATATATTACATAAGGATACAATTTATGTTTAATTTTATAACAATCAATAGAAGGCAAATATTATCGGGGGAACTTTATTCCGTTGAAGTTTTTCATTTTCTTAAAAAAATTAAGTAGGTACTTATTCGTAATTGCGCCAAACACGTAGATTACCTTCAAAACATGTAGAGATTTTTAGTCGTTGGTATGCCTGATGTATACCAACAACTAAAAATATTTTAACGCGCGAATACTATAAATATCACCTAGCCAGGTGACACACGTAACTATTAATCACTAACTCAAACTGTGTCGGTTTACGAAGATAAACAAAATATAATAAGAATTACGTATTCCACAGCATTTACATTTTTTTATTTTCCAAAAATAATATTTTAATTATATTTATACAGGAAATACGATGTGCCAAGGCCGTGAATGACTTAAAATACTTACATATTATATCTACGTATACTTTACCGGAAAATAAACATGTTACGTAAATATGTGCCTACCTAGTACGTACCTACCTACGTATTATAATGTTTCTTAAATAAAGTAGTTTGGATTGTTTTCTTTGTTCCTAAGTAATAACAATAAACTTACTTAAAAATTAACTTTCACGATATAAAGAAAATAAAACATTATATTTAAACTCTACCTTCTCACTCCCTAAATATCGCTGTTTGCGTAAAAGTTGTAGAAATAATATCTCTCAATTTTCATCTTGAAGAGATTTCGATGATACAACATACGCGTCGAACCCACCATACAATGTGTCGTTAAAAAACTTCCAAAAAAGCTCTCCTGAGAATAAACGTCAGCGCAATCATTAACAACAGTCATCTAAACCGAATTGTATTGTTGGTGTGAAAATGGAAAAATCGTCGGCCCATGTGCAAGAATGTATTGAATCGAACGATTTCACGCACCATAAAATGCGCGCCGTTTGAAAAATTTTTCGAACGAAAAATACGAGGAACGGAATCAAACTGTTGGCAGCCATGGCGAATAAAATTAATTGATTTGTTTTTTGGAACGTTTATATTCTTGTATTTCTTTTTGCCGTCTTAAAAGTCCATTAATAAAAGTACAGTTTCAAACTTGACACTTTATCAATACGTGAACTCAATGAGAATAATTCACACGATAAAATCACCGCCCTGTTGTTTCGCAAATATTCTATAACTGTACAATTAGTACCTACTCGTAATTGTTCACGGCTAGTCAAATTCTGTGTTGCCAGGTTTGGTTCAAAGGCTTCATTGGACCTGGCTTTTTAAATTTTCACAAAAACCCTTTAATTTTCCCTTAATAACGTCTTTATGTTACACAATATAAGTACCTAAGTGTAGGTATAGTAGAGAATAACAATAAAAAATAAACAAACTAATAAACAAAGCATTGAAGAGACATATTTTCAAAATCTATAGTAGGTATATTATATTTCTTAAAGTAGACTTTTAGCTCTAAACTTACAAAATTGCTGTACCTACTCGTAATTTTTAATATGGCAATTGTTATGGATGCAATTTATGAAATGCAAAATAAAATTCACTATAATGGCACTTACGAGTACGTCTATGCTGCAAACTTCAGTAATATGCCAAGAGATACTTTTGTCCAGCCGACTTTCAACAATTACTAAGCTCAGCTGGATCGCGTTAATTCTGCAAATCCCAGGGCGGAGTGGTCATCAGCCCCCTGTAATCCAGTGCGCCGGACCAATCAACACACCCATCAAAAAGGCTCCAGGGTCCGAGGGTTGTAGGGTCGGAGGGTCGGAATGCATCGAGGGAAAAAGAGGATCGCATGCGAGTGTGACACATGAAACTCTGTAGATGTTAGAAAAGTATGGGAGAGGTACTTATCATCTAATAGGTATTTGATGCACAAAAGCACTGACTTTAATAAATCTTATTTCTAAAATTTCCAAGTATTTCAAAAAAATATTGGAAAATTGTGTTGTTTCATGTGTACAGTGTTCCTGCATATTGTACCATACTGAATATTTTCAAGTATCGGTCGATTATAGCAAAACAAATTAATCGGTCCTACTGGTAGCTAAGTATTTTAACTTGGTTAGTCCCAGGTACATAGGATTTTAATGGTCTGTACCACAAAGTATAATAGTTTATTCAATTAAAAACTTTCGAATTTTACCACGCACGCCATGTAAGTCACGAAGGATGTAACAAACTTTTGGTCAATGTATTAATTAATTGTTACAGTTTCAAGGGAATACCTTCCTAGTCCATTAACTGTAGGCTTTTGGGAAGAGAATTGTTTCACCCTCTGGATAAAATTTCCTAATGTCCAGTGGGACTGACCACTGACAAGAGACTAGGGAAGGTAAGAACATGACGTGAGCTGTGGCTCAATTGTCAGTGGTCATTTGGACCGTGGCTTTTGTTTTATTCAATGGGGTTTCATTTGTGAGAGGAGGCCTATTTGATTAAAGGTTGTTGATAGGGGCTTTTAATTCCTACGCTGTTCGTTGACATTTTGAGCAAGGGATGTTTATTGATTGGCGGTCAGGCAGAACTACAATGGATGGAGTGACCATTAAATAATATATCTACTGTAGTTCAATAATTTAATTCACGTTGTGAGCACACAGCTGAGGCACCGAATACTTGCCATTACTATTCTACTTTTTTGGTCTAGTTTTTGGCTAAGTTTACGTATCTAAAATTTTCTCTTCTAAGTAGGTAGGTACCTATTTTAATAATGTTTCAAGCCTATAAAAAATACAGACTGCCTTGCAAATCCGTTACATGGTTACGCATCAAAGTTGAAATTAAAACCGTATCAAAGGTTATATCTTTCACACCTTAATCTATGTCGGTATTAGATGTCTAGTTCAACTTTGTCGGAAAAAAATGTTCTGACTTCTGAACGGAAATTATATGAGCAGAAATCTTAATAGTGTTAAGGAGTGTACAGACTGGCTAATAGAGGTTTTTTCATTTGTGTACATTTGGAAAATTTGAAGTATTGATATATGTATTTCGATGAAGAGTTTGCCTGTAGTCAGTAGTAACAGCTCCAGTGGTACCACGGACATATTCCAATATAAACACTTCGTAACTCGTAAGAAATGGAGAAAATATTCTCTTCATCATGTATTTATCAAGTAGTAAGTACCGAAGTAGGTTATCCCATACCTTTAAACTAGCGATTCTTGTATATACATATATATGTATTTCTATATAATCTGAATCTCGGAAACGGCTCGACCGATTTTCATGACATTTAGTGTACAGGGGGTTTTGGGGGCGATAAATCGATCTAGCTAAGATTAATTTCTAGGAAATGGCGATTTTTACCAAAAAAATTTACTGCTGCTACCATCTATTTGTGAATAGTAATACAACCGAGCAAAGCTATAGCGGTCATCCAAATACTAACATTTAGTATTTACTCGTACTTACCACTGTTAAAATTCTGAAGTCAACTATCAGACTTTGTCAACGCCAACGTTTCTTGGTAAACTTTAATTTTCTTATGGGTATCGACAGACTTCCGCTATAAAAAACCGAAAGTGTGGAAGTGTCTTTATCTGTCTTGGCATACCTTACCTACACTAAAACCGTCAATCATAATGATTAAAACGCTGAATGGCATAACTGGTTTACAACTACTGTATGTTTTTGTACAGTTAAAAATATTATCGATTTTCAATCAGCAGTGAGCGAATAGTGACTTAGTTTGAAAGAACCAGCCAAAGTAAACTTCATTAGAACCATTTAAATCTCCGCGCAAATCGCGGGATTTTAAGGGATTTCGGCCCAAGTAGCCCGCGAAATTCAATTTTATTTTTATTTTATTTTTTACGTTTTTCTCGAATAGTATATATTCGCTTAGAGGCTTATAGGTTCATCGAAGGCTTATGGCAATAAGTTTTGCGAGCATTACACATCTAAGTACGTGTTTTTAATACAAAATTAGGTCATAAATTCCTATTACATCCATGTTGGTTCCCGAAAGATTAATTTTGCATTATCTAAATATATATAATATTAATAGTATTATGTATATATTGTACATACAGTAATGTGTACCAACTCCTTTAAACAAAACTATGTTTACAACATTGTTATCGTGTACTCTCTACAATTATTCCTTTCATATTAAAATCAACTGAACTAGACTAGATTGTGAAACTTGAGGCCTTAGGTACTGGTATTATATACGGATTGTGTTTCAATACACAATGTATTTACCAATCCGGTGCCGGCTCTCCGGGCGGCATGTCAAACAGCGGGGGTCGCCGGTTAAATTGAAAAACAATCTCCCACCATTTTCGCCGGCGAACGTAATAAATCTATGTACAAAAATTCTACACGTTATTTATGAAATCTATCCAGCGATGCCGATCTATCCGATTACAGCGCTGGACAGAAAAAACGTACATCTGCCGTCATTGTTTAATCGCTGCTTATAGCCATTTAAGAGAAACATATATCCATGTTTTTGATATTACTACAAAGAAATCGTAGTAGGTATTTGGTGGTATTACTAAAATGAACAGTATATATAAATATTATGACACAGATTTTTATGCAAATTTTTCATGTATCTAAGTCTTATACCAGTTTAGGATTCCCTATGACTATAAAAAGAACACCCAGCTGCGATAGCTGGGGGATGTTAGTCCCGTTGGCAGCGATAATTTTGGTTTACTAATAATTTATAACAAGACCTCGTGTGTGAAACACTAACAAAAAAAACTATAATCAAAATTACAAATCGAATATCCAATACAAAATTAACCACATAAGAACAAATTTATGAAAATACCGACAGAGAGCACCGTTAAAATCGTGTCGAGAAATTAAACTCTATCTAATTAAAGTAAATTACCTTCATAATAACGGTAGGATATTACAATAAATAAGCATATTTGGGCGATTTTTAGTAACTAGCAGCAATAATCCTTTCAAACGTCATTATTATCTTTTGGATATAATCTAAATGTGCTCAGAAGCATAAACAAATACGTTTAGAAGAAATTTTCTCGATAGAAAATTGCTCTACAATCTGCATATTTTTTTATTATTCACAAAATACAATAGATAAGGTTTATCTATAATTTACTGTTCAAAGTTAATCTAAGCAACAGGAGAATATTTTAAAAAGGCTCATAATATCCTGCTTAGTATTTACGCTTTCAACTGTATGGCGTAGGCATATTTTATGGCCTGCGGTGTAAAGTGTACGTACAACCGATGTGGCTATTGTGGAATTAATTGCATTAATCAGAGCCAGTGACAGCTATTACATTTTTGGTGCTCGACTTCTGCCTGCCGCGGCCTGAAACACGACAGTTTCATTTCGACTAAACAACAAACGAATAAATGCGACTCAAATTGCTTTACAAAACCTAATAGGTAGTACCATAGTAATATTATATATTCGTTGGCAGTAAGTTAAAACTAAAAAAAATTTAATCGATATTTGTTTATTTCTTCCTGGAGCACAATGCTGAATCTTTTAAATTGGTCACGACCACGTTCGTAGGGTAAGCTACTGTAAATACGTACCTATAAACTTTTTATTGGTATTATATTAAATTTTTTGATTCTGTTTTTTTTGGAAAAATCATGTTAAAATGCTTCCTATCCGTATATGCTATTGAAATGCTACTTTGCTTATAAGAACAGAGAAAGACCTCTGTGTTCCAATCGAAGGTGCATAAGGGTTGAAAAGGAGACCGGCGAACTCCCGTACATTTCCTGGCCCAGACTAAAATCCACTCCAATCCACGTTCAGATATGAAACTTCTGATACTTGTAGTACTCAACCAGATTTACAAAACTGTCATACAAAGTCAATCAAATAAAGTAGGGAGAAATAAGATATTCACATTATTGTTAAAAGTTAGGTTAGGTTTAGGTTTATATGTCATTATTTCCAAGTAAATAATTTTATTGCAGATTATCTGACATTATAGGTAAGTCTAAAATAATAGTAAGACAAAATTAGAATCAACTTAGGGTAGTAATTACCCACGTTTTGTTGCCATATTTAAAAAAATATTGCCATTCGAACGGTTTTTTAATTGTATTTTACTTTTGATTCCCTAAATCTACAAATATGGTATTATTTACACAAAAAAAATCTATGAAAAATATCAATCCAAAATAAATCATTCCAGAATCTGAACGGTCTCTGGGTTATTTTTGTTACAGCTGGGCCATTTTTCGCTATACTCCTTTGCAACCTAAAAAGAGCAAGATCCAATTAATTTTCAGCTTTTGGGTTATTACTGTCTCATACGAAATTTTGTAGTTTGACTATATTATGTATAATAGAAAATGTGTATATCTAACCTCTAAAGGTCGGAAACAGCTGCTATTCGTTGTTTAGTTATTACCCAACATTTTCAGATAAAATTTATCAAGTCCAGCACCTTTTTGCCGCGAATTATTACATTACCATCACGTCGTTTACTCAGTGTTTTTGCGTTTGCTCTAATGTCTGAAGTAATCTAGGCATACCGCCGCCAACAGTTTTTGTGATTAACAAAAAGTGAACGCACATTCCTAGTGGTTCAAAGAAAATTAAGTCTTCATCTATACCCTGTGTTGTAGTCTCACGTGTGTTAGTAAATATAATATTCAAATAATAATTAATAATTGAGTTTATGAAAATAACAAGTAGAGCTGTGGGACCAACTTAAGATATTTAAATAGAGAATGCATGTTTAATATAATAAACGAATTTTATAACCGGTATTTAATTTTACTGTTGAAAGTATTGCTTTAAGTTGCATATGTAACCTTAATTTTTGTTGCTCTAGATTTTAGTAACTTTCAGGAAAATTATGCATCTAAATGCAAAAAAGAAATCATTTTTCAAATAATTTGTCAATTTTTTATTAGAGGCAAGAAAATGCCCATATCTTTTCTCTAACATCCTGAGAACATTGAGTGGTTTATGCCTGCATATTGAACGCTTATTGACAATTTGTGAAAATCATGGGATCTTAATGTATAAACCCGTAAAACGCGATCGGAAGGTATTACTTTGACCAGGATTAGGCATGAGCAAAGACGAAAGCAGCAGCTAGTTTCACAGACAAAACATTAAGTAAAAACTGTCAGTGTTGCATATAAAATGAAAAACTTATCTTATGAAGATCGATTAACTTTTAAAAGCGTTTATCCATTACGCTGATGGTGCCAGGACAACTTCATTACCCACCACCATTATTTAGATTGCTCAGGAAAATTGAAAATGACATGTTTTTGCTACGCGTAACTATAAACCTATCATTAAATTGTGCAAAACTCTATCATTAATAATATCAATATTATAAGCTAATTTGTAGTCTAAAGAAGGGCAAATGTGCTAACTAAAGTAATTTGAAAACCTTATAGAAATTAATTTTAAAATTATAGGTTGAAGAAATCACTTTTTGGATTAATATCAATTTACATTATTAATATTGTTTAACATTTTACAACCTTTAATATTTTTTTACTATTAGGTATTTACGTATTTGTGTCGTAATTTTTTTCTTACGTATGATTGATTAGCAAATATTTTCTAAAACTCTTATTCTTGGGCTACTTTTCCACTTGAAATAATGTCATCATGCTTAAAATGGTTGAGGAAACTTATTATGCGTTAAGTACCTTCAAAGTTATAGCTGATTCTTGCGTTCTAGACGCAACTATAACTTACGAACGGATCTTAAAATATGTATTCGATTTTCGAACAAGGTATACTGTGCTGGCGCAGCGCACCGGATTGGTTTCACCACCGATCATTTATTACAGCCGATTGTAACAGAGATCAAAGCCGCCGTCTGCGCAACTCACGCGTAAATTATAATACGTATATATTAGTATGCGTTGCATACATTTGAGATTTTAATAAGACCCTTATGTATTCAGAGCTCTGTATGCAAGGAAGGATAAAAACACGAAAGTCAACATTAGAATGAAAGTTATATAATTTAGGTATCAACTAAGTTTTTACGTATGATTGTAATCAGTACTACGAACGTTGGTACGAGTATACTAAATATGATCAATGTATCTATTTCACTTCTAGCAGGTGGTACGATACTTTCTGCGGAGTGTTTCATGGACAAAAATTATGACATTATTGTGAGGACTCTAGATGACGAGTGTCACTGACCAACTGCTCAACGTAATAATGAAGACACTTAATTTTCGCCATTTTAGCGCTGATTACGTTACGTTGGCTGCAATGATGAAGTACTAATCTGTTATCAATGGTTAGCTGGAGTGAAGGGCCATGGAACTAAAATAAAATAACATCCAATACAAATTTCAAAGGTGTTTGAAGGTGTTTGTAGTACCTAATAAAATGTAGTAATATAATGTTTTTTAGTATTTTGTATCTAATTTTTAAAAATTACAAAATTATAAGTTTGTATTAAGTGCCTAAGTAATTAGTTAATTACCTAGACTTTTTAAACTTTTCTTAAACCAAATGCTTTTCTGCGACTTTACTATTATTATTTTACATCTTAAAAGTTTAACTTAATATCACTTACCTACAACAAAAGGTATTTTCAAACAACTTGTACAGGGAACGGATTAATCTAGCTAGATTCTCACGAAATGCCTAGGTACCTACGAACAAGGGAATGAGTTCATGCGGCGAAGCAGCGTGCCTGCCTATTGGTTTCGCCGTTGATCATCAATTACTGCCTATTGTAACGGAGATCAAAACCGCCGTCTGCGCAACATGGAATATAATGTACATTGTCTTGAATTTTCTGATTTTCGTTAAGTTTAATTTTGCGTTTCCTAATGCCATGTATACCTATCAATCAGCCTCGAATTAAGAAATAATAGAACTTAAATCTCACCATCGTGCAGGTGGTCGGTCGATACTTCTTATGTGATGGTCGTGGTTGTCATTCCAGCATCGCCCTGCTCCTCGTCCGTCTTCCCTACGACCCACGTGCCCACCCAATTCCACTTTAAGAGCGCCACTCTTTTTGCAATGTCAGTAACACCCACACGATGGCGAGATGACATCGCAGCGGGAAATCAGTGGCTACAGCAAATTAAAAGCAGAAGCGGATGGCGTGCAAATGGAGAGGCCTTAGTCCAGCAGTGGACTGAAATGAGATGATGATGATGATACCTTAAATATCATTGACATTTTTACTTACCTATACTTATCAACTTTTAATAAATGGTCGCAGTTCGTGCCTCATTATTTTGAGCTTTGCTACTGATTTTTACGTGCCATACCTACTTAGTAGATTTTTTTACGGAGTTTAGGTTAGTCTATTATTATATAACAATCATCTAAATATTTTTTTCTGACTACTTACATAACATTATCGTAGTAATCGATATTATGTACCTATGTACCTAATTTACAAAACAAAAGATGCACTAGCCCATCGTGAGGCACCAAGCTGATTCGATAAATTCTATACTGCAGAATCGTGTTCAGAGCTACGTAAAGAACGCTCTTTGATTTATTAACTGTCGATGCACATACTGAGTAAGTGAAGCAAATATTAAATTAAGTTTCCACATATCCTGCAAGCGCTTATGACCCTTATTTCTAAAGTCAAAGTGACGTTTTTTAAGGGAAGTCATGAACATTTTTATCTGCATCTTGCGCTTTCGACTGAATTTTAACAGCATCCTGCATCCTCATTCCGTTTTCAAATAGCTAGTGATAAATATATAACAGTTTTTCAAAAACACACGTTAATTGATTAGCTGAATTGCGATAATGACAGGTAGTAAATTCCACTTCGGACACGTGTTTTCGTTGGTGAATGATTGATTTATTATATTTTTCTGGCGTGTGTACGCAACTGCTCGCGTTACCCATTTCCAACATTAAGAATTACTTAGCGCCGAAACTGTTCAATTTTTTTATTGTATCGATAAAATAACGTAATGACATTGTTGTTGAACAATACTATAGATGTTAAGCTACGTATTTATAGATATTGCTATAAAAAGAATTAGCTTGTTATTGTGAATAATAAAATGGAAAATTATTTTCAAAAAAAGCGATTAATATATGAAGGACTATGATTGTACGAATTGCCCGACTTCGAATTGGTGTACCTATATTGAAAAATTATTTCACTCTTTGTAGTGGCGTTTGAAGTCGGTTTTTTTTAAAGAATTTTCCATTTTATTTTTTACTTTTTAGTGGAAAACAACAAATGCACAGGGCATTGAATAAAATGCCCAAATCGCTTGAAGTGTGCTTATAAAATCTGAAGAGTTCCCTCAATTTTTCCGAGATCCTATCATCAGAACCTGACTTGATGACTATAGTCATTAAGTCAGCATCTGCAAGCAAATGCACTAGTAACTATAAAAAAATACCCAAATTGCTTCAAGTATATTAGCAAAATTTGAAGAGTTCCCTCGATTTCACCAAGATCCCATGATCAGATCCTGCCCTGATGACCATAGGAAAACCTGGAAAATATTACTCTTTCAAACAGTACCCAAATTGTTTCAAGTATCCATATAAAGTTTAAAGAGTTCCCTCGACTTCTCCAGGATTCCATCATCAGATCCTGACTTAAAAAAATGTGACCATCTGGGAAGTGTACCCTTTTAAACAAAAAAGAATTTTCCAAATCGGTTTACGCGTCTTCGAGTAATCGGTGAACATACTTAAAAAAAAAAAAAATAAAAAAAAAGATTCCAACGAATTGAGAACCTCCTCCTTGTTTTGAAGTCGGTTAAAAAGACGTGAGCATGTAGTGGAATTTTCGATAGAAATAAAGTTTGGAGTAGCACTTAAAAATCATTTATATACCTAAATTCATTTGTGATTTCACTCATCGCTCAATAGATAGCGCTGCCTTCATTTACGAGTAGCTCGCGCTGACGAGTTCGTCATATAAAATCTGTATATATATGACTGCATATTTTTGCCCATGCTTTTGACTAGTAGCTTACTAGTAAGTAGTACCTAGTAGATAGCTTTAGGATAGTAACTTACATCAAGACTTTCGCATATTTTCTTCGTGACGGGATTTTAGACATTAAAAAAACATCAATTTTCCGTACCGTACGTACCTATTACCTGTATTTTATTCTACCTATCAAATTGAATCTAAAAATACATAATATCACTTTTCTATCACATCACTTGACCTACTGACCAAAGGCTTATCAAGCAAACGGCTTGTTTACAAACATCCTAACCTAGGCTAATGATGAACGACAGGGCAAGGTGATCAGCGGGCCGTTGACCCCGGGTAATGACTGCCCGATGACGCTGCACGTCAGCGCGTGCCGAGGAGTTTTTTCAGTGTGACAGATGTGTGGTTTTTATCATCACTAATCAATGTTATGGTGTAGCCTCGAATAATATTAGTGGACCGTTTACGCGTCGATTGATGGATAGTAACACGAGTGGCATATTCTTGTGTATTGTAATAACTTATTACTATTTTGTAGATAATAATAAAATGGATCATCGTCAACCACACGTGGGATAAACTACTGCCTTACAAGGTTTGGCCATAGAAAAAGACAATACGCTGTCAAAGTACGGGCTTGCGGGCTTCGCATATTTACGAGAATTTTATTGTGTACTTTCAGAAAAGCATTTCCTCGTGATATTTTCATTTACCGATATTAAAGCAAGTATGTAATACTTAGTTTTAACAATCGTGTAACTTACACCCCCCAATGTCCCGCCAATGCTTGACCGATGCACGTCTGAAACTATGGGCTGGTCACTGCTTCTATTTAATATTGAGTAATAGAAATGCAGGAATATCGAGATTCGCAGATGATCTCCGTAGAAAGACGGACACATAACACTCTTATCTTAGCATATGCAAAGCTGAAGTAGCATATTTACCTAGCTCTTAGCTGATGGACGTTTGCAATCTAAGGTTCTGGAACGGCATCCAAGCAGTTAAAATGGAAAACGCAGGCAAGATGGAAAGACGCTTCGAAGGGTCGCAAGACCCACTGTATTCAGGCGGGATTACTTTGCGACTGCTGTAAACTTATCATCAAAACATGATGTGTATTATCGCCACTCCAATTTGATATGGTCGTCAAAAGTTTTCATCTCAATCATCGTATCAAATTAGCCATCATCAGATTTCTGCCGCGCTATATCAACAAACTGAGATGTCCAATGAATGAAGACTAATACTTTTGAACGTGACTTTCAAAAAGAAAGTGCCAAGCAAATTGAATGAAGTGCACATGAAGTTATGAGGGATAATAAATAACTTTATTGTTCATACTTACTGAGAGTTCGTCGTCTCAATCGACTGAAACGGCCAAGTACCTACTGCGTATGAGTTTTCCTACCAGACTGAGAAACTACAGGGTTTTAACCTTAACCGACTGTGTTGTGGAAATACGGGTTGGCAGACACATTGAAATAAGCATTTAGACCACCAGAAACTAGTTGCGGTTTTGCCTTCAATTGACGTCAACTACTGACCCTATGCTTATATAATTCAGCGACTCCAGGCGAGATTATTTTGAAATTGTGTAACGTCTATCTATCAAGTGATTTTCTGCCTACATTGGTTATACTGAAATTAAGTTATTTATTTAGATAACTATGTTATTTTAACTGAGGCAAAATATTTTGGTAGCAATAATATCTGCAGAAATTGTTAATGGTAGGTGGCTCTATGAGTCAAAGATATATAGTAGAGTCCCAGTTTATAGTGTTTGGGTATAAAGAAAATAATCTACATCTTGATCTTCGTGTTCATGACTTTTATTGAGGACCTCATTTGACGTTACATGTAAAAAAATCCTATTAAAAAACATTCCAATGGAAAAAGTATGTACCTAATTCTTAGTTGTCTCTGAACTATCTCATAATTTCCCTTATGTACAGTAGTTATTACTTATTGCTAACATCCATCTTGTACCCCATTTATGCATATCTTATTCGAAGTCCGTTGACACTATAGGTACATTAGTAGTTATTGGCTCAAATTGACATGTCCGTCTTCATAACGGGAGCCGTCGCGTCGGATGGAAACCATTCCAGCCAGTCACTACATGATATTTCAAACAGCTTTTTAACCCATTACACACTAAACGGAAAATATTTATTCTTCCTTAGTTTACCTACTGTATATTCTGGCTTACCCAATACGTAGTCAGTCACGCCAATAAATAATTTATTGGCGCAAAGAATATTCTTAAGTTTAGATAGAAAACATTAGACGCGGAGAAACTCGAGGAGAGTCTGGGAATGCTATCATCTTTACAAGACTATAATATTAAGCCATTATTAGCCATAATGTACTTTGGTATACTGACCTAGTAATTTTGATTATCCCCACACATCTGCCAAAATTTTGTTAGATAGGAACTAATTTATTCTCTCTTGTCTAAAATCTAAAGGTAGGTACTCTGTTATAAAAATACAATTTTTAAGTTCTCCCAAGTAACTTATCTACGATCAATATAGTGTTCACATTGTCAATGTCATCTTAATAACTTAATACCAAACAAGCATTATAGTGATCCCATTTTCTAAGAATCACAAGTAAACGATGACTAGCATTAGAAAAGTGGAACATAATCGGATACCAAGCGGCTCGACTGACATGTAAATCGTGATCAAACGCGGACTCGAACCCGCTACCACAAACTACCGGTGCCCCTGCGCTGATTCAGCAGTTTTTTGAACACCTGCCGGCTTTACTCCAGTATTATAAGAGGCTTAAATCAAGTTGACGTTGTGGAAATATCACCTTTGCGTTTATATAGTAAGGAACCATTTTTCTGACGTGCTGTAACAATTATTTTTCCTTTACTTTCGATAGCAACACAGTTAGCGATAACAATACAATGTTATTGTTAATTATAATTTCAATCAACTCGTTAAAGACACGTGTTTCGATGTTACTATAATAATATTCAATCGTCGAGTTTTCTCATTGAGATTTAATGTGTTTTGCGTAAAACACATTAAATCTCAAAAAGTAGGTAGATAGTTAGGTATGTATAGAAATATTTTTTTAAATTTATAGTATCCCATGAGCCTTTCTTTCTTCGAGCATTTTGCAAGATTTAATTACCTAGGTACATATGTTTCTAGAGACAGATTGTTACAATGATTAAACATTAAACAAAATTGTTATTAACACTCATCTTTTTTATTTCAGTTTGCTGTAACAAGTATCTACATATCAAGATCTTCTCTAGAAGTTCCCACGTATTAATACATATTATAAAAACTCATACGATTTTCAAAAGACATAAACACACATTCAGGTATAAATCTTAATACATAGTCAAGGCATAACCGTCTACCTTCGTCAAAACTTTATCTAACGCATCCATATAATCATATTCGTTCTCTTTTTTTCCCCACAAAATATAATGCCTTGATCCCTAATGCTAAAAAAAGTAAAGATGTTTTTAATCTACCATTTGAAAGATTGACAGGTTCCCGCCGCACCGGAGGACCAGGTAAAAACCTTGATTAAAAATATTTCAGCGAAAGCTTCTCAGATGTTATCGCATTTTATTTTATCTCCATAATAATTTTACTGTTCGTTACTATAACGTCGTTTCAGCTGCTTTACAATGTACGTGTGTATGACTTGTATGATCTTGAATTGGTTGCTTAACCACTTAATACCGAATAGTCCCTTCATTTCATTAATATTTTCATTTTAACTTCTTATTAAATTGCTTTCAGCATCAGCACTCAACTCTGAATAGTTTGGCTAGTTGCTAACTATTTAACCTACCTTACTCGTAATTACTGGGTGATTGAATTAGATGTGAAAACATTGTGTTTGCTATTAGTTAATCCTGATTTATCATGTTGGAAGTTTCAGAAATTAAAGATGCTTCTAAAGAATCATTCTCACGAAGATTTATATAATCAAGGTTCATTTTATTGAAGGTGATTCTACACTTAATTTGTGAAAATTTGTGTTTCTAGCGAGTCTTACGGGCAAACGTCGTTTTGCCATTTAAACAATTATAGCTTACGGCCTTTTCTCAGACTTACCGAATGTAAGACAATAAACTTCATAAAAAAATAGGCGAGAATGCTACCTATAGATATATTTGAAAGTTTTTTGGTATGTGAGTAGGTATAAAATAAATAACTCGTACCAACCTGTCATTGTTGCCGACGTCTCCACTAGCGAATGCACCCCAAAAACATCCATTTCTCAAATTGCATGGCGGACGCATTCAACAGAGGCACGGTCGAGGACCCTCAGAAAAAATATCCAAGTAAAACCATCCCCTAAAATTATTGTAGTGAAAAGAAAGGAACTTAATACACCCCACCATGCCTCCCCACAGGCGCACCCCTTGCTCTGTTGGTGTGCGTGTGACAGGGGATGTGTGGGTGCCCTCCGACCGAAGCAGCTGACAGCCGGATATTGAAACGCGAAAGTATTGTCCCTAATATTTATAGTGTTATCTTATTTATTTGGTGCAATACAATACTATATTATAATATAGTACTATACTATGATGCAAAACAATACTATAATGTATATTGTGATATTTACAGTTGTGATTTGAAATGTTTAAATATACTGTTCTCAGTAAGCAATGTCACTTTCTAAAATCTACCTAATGCATATTATTATAATTGATACTAAAAAGGTTAATGTTTTTATAAAGCCAAGTAAGTACATATTTTTATATTTTAAAATTTCTTTTGTGAATACAAAAATAAGGAAATCCCTCGTTATCAGTAACAAATTACATATAAATCAGTTTTGATGGACTAGTTTTTATAGTTATATACCTGCATTCTGAACCTAGCGGTAGAGTTTTTGACTTTTCATGGGTGCCTATTATTTAGGCCTATGTGAAAAAAATAAAGAATTTCATTTCATTTCATTTCATTAAACCTCGGTAAGTTACCACCTCCTGATAATGCTGCGGTTCGGGATGAAACAAACGTATAAAAAAGTTTTTGGAAGATTTTTGTCATATTGGGGACTAAAGCAAAGCAAAAGAGTTCGGTGCCACATGCTCCAGACAGTACTTTTAAATGTAGGTACCTAATAAAATAAAAACATAACATCTTAAAGCGTTAACCTGAAAATACTTTCTGCCAACCCCGCACACAGAACCGTACCGGGCGGTGTCGTGAAATCAACACACTCACACACACATGGGCATCCTCATTCCTCGTACGTCGACGAACCCCACCGAAGGGCACAAAGCTTGTCAGTGACTACCGACTCCGAGCCAAGATATTACGAGCTATGCTGCGACGATCGGTACATATAGCTAGGTATACTACATAAGCACGCGAAGGGTGCATTTTAAAAAACGAAAGAACCATTGAGTTTGTTAAACTCTTTGTCATTTTTTACCAATGTAACAAAACAGGAGGTGCGTATTTTTCACGTGACGCGTTGTCGTCTATATTTTGTGAAGTGGAATGTTTATGGCATTTACGTATATAAGCAGATGATATTGAAATTTAAATATTTTTTGCGAACATTGAAAATTTAATTTTAAGAGTATTAACATAGAGCGCAAAATTGAAAGTATTCCAAAAAGAAGTATGGTCGACAATCGTGAAATTAAATAAAAAGAATGACCAAAAGTGGTATATAGATTAGTTGAACCAAAACCAAAATGTTTTAGTTAAATGAAATTATGTTTAAAGAGCCATTAGCTAGGAATAGATACGTCACATGTGGTAACATGGCTACCACCGCGGTGTCAGACTTTATTCTACCTTAAAACAACTGTTCTACTTAGCAACAGTACCCTATAATACTGTGTTTCGGTTTGAGCTTTGAAGGCCGGCTTGTTGACTGGAACTCTGGAATGACAAGAATAGAAGGTACCTGATAATGTAGTACTTACCTATAAGAAATCAGGGCGATGAGCGCAGTGCAGTGCGTCTGATATTGCAATGCAGAGTTGTGAGACGCACTGAATCTGACATGGATAGGCAATGGCGTACTTGCATCAATGGCGCACTTAATAACATCAAGCGAATTTCTTCCTTGTGACATCATTCAAAAATAATCGACTGTGATAGATGGACAGACGGAGAGTCTCACCATAAGAATTCTGTTTTTACCATTCTCGTATGGAACCTTAAAAAGGGTGGCTATGTATTTAAAATCGTGATTGTTGCTGTGGAATTGCGAAATATAGCCCATCTTTAAAAATTTAAGTATCTAAGTATACTTATCTATTTATAACAGCTCCTGTACAATGTACATGTATAGTTATTCACATCACCTTTTTATTTATATTTTAAGAGCCATAAATGTCCTAACACTGAGATAACTCGTTGAAAAAAAAACTCAACTGAGAACTAAGGGGAAAAATACACGATGCGATTTATATCCTTAAGCTGGCGATCGAAACATTAAAATCCACTCCAAGTATCCCCTCCTTCCTGTCGGCTCACGTACGTTTGCAGTTCTCAAATCGACTCTACGGATTACAACATCCGAAAGACGCTCGTACCCCAAGTACCTAAATATACCCCTGTTTACTTGGGGTCTGCGATTATAATAAGAAAACTAGCTAGCCCGGCAAACGTTGTTCTGCCATATTATGAGTTCGGTAATATTCGGCGGGTCTGACAATAGGAAGTATCTAAACTATGTTTAAAAGCCTGAAGTGATTAAAGTAATAATATTTTTCAAAGTCTCAAGTGAGAAATAATTTATATGGCAAAACAATAATTTGTTGGTCAAAATATAATTATGATGACAGTGATGATGAACTCAAGAACGGCGGGATCGATTTTGATGATCTTTGATTTGATGAAATAGCAAATCAACTAGATATACTTCAACATCACATTTTAATCTCATACCGATATGTTGTATGGAACTAACTAATAATGTCAATCAAAAAAAAAAATCTTATTGAAAAGTTGAATTCAGATAATAGTCAGTTATTGGTTCTGAGACATAACAAAGTTCGTTTGCCATTAAATATTTATAAGGCATGTTTTGTTTTACCATTCCTTTTTCGTAGAATTTCTTAGCGTTACTCTCAAAAAGGTTCCGTTATCTATAGCTAACGTAGATGCAAGTCATCTGTAGCTTCCTTTACCACTCCCTCGGGAGCCTCACCCGGGTCTCACCTGCCGATTGAAGCCTTTTTACTCACCGCTTCGTTGTTTCATCAGCTTATTTTTTAGAAATGTCTAGGGGAAATCTTTACTTACTCGCTCTTTACACATTCAATTTATTAATTCACTACAAGTTAGGACTTGAGTGCAATTCCACCTAGTAAGTGACGATGCAGCCGAACATATTCTTGTACTTAGTTGGATATAGCTCCTTGCGAATGCTACACCAACTCGCTCCAGAATGGTTTAAGTTCTGTTTAATCACATGAATAATCACGTACGTACCTACGGCGTTTTAAACTTTTATTTTTTTGTAATTTCAGTTTAAAAAAAGTTCTAAAGAATCCAGGCCAATATAAAGGAACGTCAAAAAGGCTAGTTACATCTACTGCGACTCACCACATCGCCACAGAGTTTTTTGTTGCACACATCTTTTAACCAGCCAAAATAATCTATTTTGGTCATTAGTTATTAAACTAGCCACTCATTTTATCAGATAGAATCCTGATAGGTATATTTGTAACCATGTGCCTTATAGGCTTAGTTTTGGTCTGTTTTCTCTTAGTTCAAAATTTTTCTTTTACATTACGAGCAAAGTTACTTGATAAACCATAATATTATAATATTAACCAGTTTAAGTAAATAGCAAAAAGTACTTATACTTTTGTACTACAGAAGGCTGACATCATGGTATCTTAATTGATAAGATTGACGGAATGTTTCAGAGATATTGTCAAGCGACGAGTTTGTTGCACTTTATGCTAGGTGCATATAATATCATGCAATCATCAGCAAAGTTTCATCTGAGCTTTAAACATTACTATAACCACGACTCATTCGAAATTAAAACAACTACTTGACACATACATAAAGATTTAACAAAACGCTGCATAATAATTAATTTCTTGAAATATTCTCAAAATCAGAAAATAATATTATAGATAGTTAAGTGGCAATTAATTAAAATATCATTGATATAAAATTTGATTGATGATCTAAAAGTTTCTTAAAATAATGTGAAGTCAAGCGCAATTAAATAAACATTTGTATAACGAATTAAGTGACCACAAGTTACAATTATATAAATCGATCTCTCATGTTTTCTATTAAAATTTTCAAAGATAGTAGATACGGTCTATGTCAATAATTTTATTGCTCTTACTTTTTTAATCATGTTTTTTTATTAAATTATTCAAAACTAGTTTAGATGTCAATAATTTTATTCCCTCTTCTTCTTTATGCTCTCAATGTTTTAAAAACAGCTACCGTTAGTTGCCTAATACTGCTACTCGTAACAACAGGCATCCCTTGAGACACAGATAACTGAAAAAATTATAACAAAAAAATTACCATTTTTGTGAAACTGAGACGGTAGCATAATCCTGTTATTTGCATACAAAACTCTTTTGTATATTTTCGGAAATCTGCAAAACATTTCAACCCTTTTAACTCTTTGACGCGCCGATACACAAAACCCTTTGTCAGCAAGTGTCCTTACTTCTCGTCTCGTCTATCTTTTGAAACTATCCAATTTGCCATTTTTTTTTGTGGAAAAGATAACAAATAACTTATGATTTACTACTGGCTACTGTTGTGTGCTCACCCATTGTCTTTTACTGTAAAAATGGTAGTATTAGTCCAACGAATATTTATATATTTATTTCTTCATAGATAATTTTTAAAATACTTTGTTAAAGGTACTTACCTACGAGTACTTAAATTAATGGAACTCTCTGATAGGGAAATATTTTTCATTTTTGCTTTGTTTACCTGGGGGCACTGTCATGACCCCGCCAAGTCGTAGCCACAGGCATAGCCATGTTTTTCATGAAGCCATTCAGGAAATTTTCAACTCCTTCTATAACTTCGTTGTAGATAAGGCTTAATAAGCCTGATGATGTTAGTGTAGATAAATTCACAAAAAAGGTTATAATTTTTAAGAAAAGGTAGCCCTTCTCGTTTTCGAAAGAAGGATCCTAAGATCGATCTACGGAGGTAATGACTTATATAACATCTTAGGTGAGCCTAACGCAGTCCACTGTCCAGTAGGTATAAAGATGTGTGATTGCAGGGCTGGACACATATGAATGAATGCATGCCACCTAAAAAGCTCATGGTCTCACACTCAGATGGATGCAGAAGCTTTGGTCGGCCAAAGGTTCGATGGCTGGGTAGTGTTGAGGAGACCGCGAAACTAATGGGCATACGGAATTGGAAAACGTGCGCTAGCGATAGAGATGGGTGGCAAAATCTTCTTGAACAGGCCTGGGCCCACCAAGATCATTGATAATGATGATAGAACTGAAAAAAATTAAACTTCATAAAAGTAACTTCCAGGCTTTTATTTTAAGACTTATAAACAACTTCAAAACAAAATGGAATTTACATTGGCTTTGTATCAGAATGATAAAAGTGCGCGTCAAGGCTCGTGTAAGCGCGAGTACGTAGCGCGTAGGAGATACGTAGCGTGCCGACTTCGGCCACACAATGAGGGGGCGACGTTGATGGATTGACTCTACATTGAACGAATACATTACGATTTTTGCTTTCGTTTCGTTTGATTCGAATAGCGCAAGGTTATGATATGATACGATTGACTGTTCAAGGGATGCTTGCTGTAGCAGTACAAAATACTTAAATACCTACTCGTATATGTAAATGATTGTGAAGCAGTCGTCGACGCTATCGTGACGAAATTTTATCTCATTTAGATGTGAAGGCTTGATTTCATAGACAACTGGTGTATTTTAATAAAGTTGCGTTATTCTGTTTGATTGAAATGGACGTAGTAGTAGCTATCGTAGAAAAAATTAAGAGGAAGCCTTCCAGAACTCAAACAATAATTTTCTTAAAAAATATAATTTTGCTTTGTTTTTGGATTTAATTGGGATTTGTTTGAAGGCCTATATACTGCAAGACTCAATCATCTATTGTTTAAATGTAACGAAATATACATGGTATACCTACCATAAAATTGGAGAAATAAAGCATTTGAATTCCGTGATTTTCAAATCAATTTAGTGGAAGGAGGAGAATAATAAACGTTCAAGTTTTATATTTAGACTATATTTTATTGGATTTATATTCACATTTTCTTCACTATTGTAGTTACAAAACAAGTTTCCTTTAAAAATTATATATAATTTTTATTTTGTACTTAAACCTAAGTCATTGTCTAAATCACATTTTTAACTATACAACCACAAAATGGCCACAAGTTGAATTTGATTTCATTTTAGCTATGATAGCCACAATAATCAAAAATATAACTCACTAGCTTAGTTTTACAATAAACAATAAATAAGTTTTACAACCCTAATACAATGACTGCAACTGAAATCTTATTTTTTTTTTTTCTTTTGGGAATAGACAAAATTGTATGTGATTTATTTTTTAAAGTAACTTTAAATAATCTTCCAATACATAAAATTCTCATGCCAATTCCTATAACCAAACTCTTCCGAATCGACTCAGCCATTGCTATCAAACTTTCTGTGTATGTTCGGTAGGTCTGAGATTAGGACATAAACATTTACTTGTAACCCTAATGGCAAAACAACGTTTGCCGGGTCAGCTTGTACAAATATAAAGTTATTTCAATATGCAAAGGCAATATTCTTTCTCAACCCGATTTTATATCCCACAGTTAGAATGGATCGTCGCTCTGAAACCAGAAGAATTTGACTTAACCCACTGACCTCTATAATACAAGTACGCTGGACTGAATATTCTATACTATATTTCATTTTTGTGCCGATTTGAAGTACCGCCCACAATACCAAAAAAGTCATTTTTAATTAAAATTTACAAATGACCATAGTTTTTACTTACATTTTAGTTTAGCTCATACAAACTTACACAACAATCAGCGCCAAAATGGCGACAATCAGACGTCTTCATTTTTACGATGACAGTATGAAATCCAGCATATTCGTTTTATAGTGGTCAGTGGCTAAGCCCCACCAAGCTCACTCAAGACTCACTGCAGGCTGGCGGACTTTGGCACAACCTTGAGAACATCGCTACTCTCAGGCGTGCGTGTTTTACCACAATGTTTTTCTTCAACATTAAACTGACAGTAATTAACTTTATTAATAAATAGAAAAATTGCTTATGCCCCGAGTTTCAGAATAATTTATTATGTTTTAAATTAATAATAAAATGAAGTAGATATTATTAATTTAAAATTATATTCAATAGATTTTTAAAAAAATTAAAAATTTTCACAAGAATAAGGACACAATATAGTGCAATCAGGCGCTGTAGATTGTAATCTTTGTTATATAGTACTTAATACTTATAACCTGTAACTTCTACTTATATTGAGTTAAAATATTTAGAGTCCCAACTAGCACAAAATAGTTGCTTAAGGGCTTTGGAGCTAATCCCATTATTCCCAAAGGTGCCAAGCTCAAGCGCCAGAGCGTACACTGCAGACCTTATGCAGCCGCTTTGCAGTCAAAGGGGCACAACTTTTTGTAACCTCCAGTTCCATTACAGCTTCATAATAGTGGCATAAAAGCGCTACAAGAGCTGCAACTAATAATTAACACAACACTAAAGCTCTTGTGGCGCTTATTGAATGAATGACAGGTTAAACAGAACGAATAAGGATCACTCATCATTCCGCATTCGCCTTGTCTCTCATTTATTAAATACATCAGCTGTTGTTCCTGCGTCAGACATTACAAAATACAAATAATAAATAATAAGTGAAGTGAAGGTAAGTGTTTTTGAGTTATATTTTGTATTTTAAGCAAGTGGCTAAAAACGCAGATCAGTTTATCGAGCAAATAGTTGATATTATTGGAGTATTTTTAACGCACCTCAATAATTACCTCAGAATATCGTAAAATATGTAAAATATTATTATTTTAATAATATTGTATCACATACCTACACGATATTGAAATTACATACTTGATTACTTTTTTATTTAGTAAGTTGCTGGTTCTATATTTAGTTATATTTTGCTACAAATTGTGATAAAACCTATACATTTCTCAAGTAATCATAAATAATTGTCTTATAAACATGGCGTCTATGAGAAGCAGCTTTAACTTGCAACTTCAACTAAAATACTTCCTCTCTGCGCGTCAAAGCGTTAAGTTTCACTCTTCTGAAGGTCCAAGTAACACCTGTACCACTAATGCAGTTCAAGTCTTTACAATCACTTTTATTTCGTACTTAATGCAGGTGTCGCACCACACTAATGGTTATTTGATTAGAGATCCGTAGAATTCTTTGAAAAACCTAAAATACGAGGATCATTTACGAGGCTTCTATATTTTTCGCTCTTTCAATTGTTTAACACTTATTTCGTCTTACTATGTTTTCAGAATGCCTTTCAAAATAATTCAAACTCATAATGAACAACAAAATAAACAAGAACTTTGCATCTGTCCATCTACGTGGGAAAAACATGGAGTGTTACACTGGCCGAACAAAAAAAGTAAAAAATTATGTAAAATAGAAGATTCCACTCCACAACCAAACTGGACTAAAATAAACTGCATTGTTAAAAGGAAAAATATTATGTCGTACGAAATTGCTGACAAGCAGTTGACAGAAATGTTAGATTGTTCGACAACAGAACAAGAAGCCACAGAACTCTTACCAACGCTTTCGCCACACCTTATCGGACCAACCAACAAACTTGAAGATTTCAACATTATAGCCGAACAGGTACAAACTTTAAATCAATTTAACCAGCGCCATCTAGTGTGAAGTATTGCAACTTCAATCAAATTTCCGAAGACCTATTATTGCAAATGGAGCAAGCTTCGAACAAGAGATGACACATTGCCGTATTTTACTAATTATTTTCGTTGATTAGTGTTTACACACTTTAAACTTATAGGAAATATAATCCTAAAGTGTGTAAACATTGCAATAATGGGCCTTCGAAAATTTGATTGAAGTTGCAATACTTCACACTAGATGGCGCTGGATAGTTACGCATGTTCTCTGTGTTATTAAATTAAAACTGTCAAATGTCTGAATTGCAAATACGTGTGAAATGGTACATTTTATCTCATTTGTTTCTTCTTTTTTCTTTTCTTTTTGTTTTGACTACAGTGAAAATGTTTTCCTTGTTTTTAGGCCTTAAATCGTAGTGCTGCTACAGAGTCTAATCCGTCAGAACAAATTCAGATTCAGGAACCCTTAAGTGCTGTTGCTGTAAATGAACCTACATCTTTATTTACTGTTAGCGATGAAACTACTTCTGTTCCCTTAGTAGTTATTGACCCTACATATTTGGAGAAAATTACAAACAACCAAGATGAGATCTACAAAAATCAGGAAGCAATTTTGAATGATTTGACATTACTAAAAGATAATTATAAAGAAGTATTACAAAATCAGCAAAACATATTGATGGCCATTGCCCAAATTTCAGTGAAACTTGATACTTTTATAACTGGAAAATATGAACCAAAAGTTACCAAATTAAGCGATTCTATGAAGAAAACACCTGTTAATAGCCGATTTTGTTTAAAACCTATACGAAATATTGAAGAACTATCCAATTTAGAGGCAATATTAAACGACGGCAAGATGAAAGAGGACTATAAAATCAAATATAGTATTGTGTGCCAACCAGGAAAAGCTGAAAACTGCGCATACCAACTAGTTGATGTGTTTTTTACAAGAGAATTTCTAACCAAATGCTCTTGGTCTGGTAGCGCAAGAGGTGAAGGCACAAAAGTATGTTTAAAACAGTTTAAAAATGTTTTACAACTGTTTTTTGAACTGATTTATGAATGTGACCATACATTCACTATTGCTGGCAATGAGAAGTTTTTTAAATCAGTTTTAAAAAACGCTACAAAGCGTAAAAATTCTAAATTGCAAAGATCATCAACTTGCAGAAATAGTCACAAAAGACAGAAACTTTGTGAAAATTTTGAAAACCGAGAGAATATTCCTCAGGAAGAAAAAACTTCCCAAGAAGAAAATGCGCAAGTTTTGGACAGTGTTGCCATTGAAGATAGTATATCTCGGGACAACCATGTCCCAGAACTTCCAGAACAAGAGATCGTTTCCGTACAAGAAAATTACTTAAAAGACATAGTTTAATAATCACCAAAGATTTGTATTTTAATTGTTACCCTTAAGTTTTAAACAAGTACAAAGGGATAAGTACAGAGAGTTATTGTCCGACCCCAATTCTGTTGTGCAAAATCTTTAAACTAAACTAATTTGAAATAGTGCCATCTTTTTCCAACCGCTCCGTATGGAAAATGCTAAGCACTATTTTAAATTAGTTAAGTTTAGAGATTTTGCACAAGAGAATCGACAACTATGTATAACTTTCTTTTGTTAATTATTCTTTATAAGATTTTTTAAAATTATGTTTACATTCGTATGGTCTGACATTTGAGAGTGATATTATGCCTTTTAAGAGACTTCTATTACTTTTGATACAACAAACACACACAAACACAAACATACACTCACACGCACACACTCACCCACTCCCAAACACCACAAACACGACGCAATTAAGCACTACAAAAAACAATAACAATATAATCACAAAACAAAATCAACAACACACAACAAACACAACACAAAAAACACACACAACAAATAAAAAACACAAAAAGAACAACAACATACAAACACAACAACAACGCACAATTTGGCCGCATACAAACAAACACAAACAATTCTTTTACCCAAACCATCAGCTAGTTATTAATAAACGTGTTGATTATGTTAATTATCAAGTAAGGGCCAATTTGCCAAAGAAACATGTTGATTTTGATTCAAATATTTGGCCTATTTGGATTTACCATGAAAAGACACAATGTTGTGCAAATATTATTGAAACTGTTTTAGAATTTACCTAATTTACTAATATTTTAATAATGTCAATTATGGGTAAATTTTCCAATAAAACCAGTTGATTATATCTTAAATAATTTTTATTTCAATTCACCAATACAAGTATATAAAAGCGCTTCGATTGTACTAGTTACAATGTGTGTAGTAAAGGAACAAAATATAAATCCGATTCATATCGAGTGACCACAAGTTTACATTTAACATCAACCGGCGAACACACGTAATCTGAATTTGAAACGGATTTATAGTTGCTTTTGAAAATATTTAGATAAGAGGAGAAGATTGGAAGTTCAAAAGCATTTACTAAATTATCAAACTTCTTACAATAAATATGTATCTGATTTTCTTCAACTTTGATACATATCACCTCCATTACTTCTTTTTTAACAGTTAAAAAATATTTATCTGCCCTTTGATTAGATAAAATAAAATCATTGAAATGTAAAACTAAATTTTTTGTGTTTTTTTTTACATACGGGTAAGTAGAATGTGTCTGGTCAATAAATTGTTCATGATCCATAACTTCGTACTCTTTAAGTCTTTTAGCAATTTGAGATAGTGGTTTATTACCTTGTCTTAACAAATTTTTTATTAAGTATAGTTTATTTTCAAATTTATATGCATTGTATGTTTGTAACGTTCCGAAACGTCGAACTTCAGCAACAACATGAGTTAAGTTGTGAACATTGCTGGTTACATAGTCAATACCGTAAAAATCCTTATAATGCTTCGTAAAGTATTCCAAAAGGTCCTCTGCTAAAGGTAGCAATGGAAAGTATTCCTCACTAGAACATATTGTTATTGCACAAAATAATGTAAGAAAATGTTGCATAGCATCTTTCTTTAACACTTTTTGTAATATTGCCACACTTAAATAATGAAAGAAGGTTCTAAACTCTGATCCTTTCCAATGACTTAAGTTGTCCAAACCTCGAACAGCTCTATGGATCTCAGTAGGAGTTTTGCAGGAGTTTAAGAAAATATTAACTGCGTGGATATCACTCGCACACCATTTAGTAACCTTTTTACCGAAATTGCCATCTCGCCATCCAACGAGCAATCTTTTTACTATACCCAAGTCAATCAAATGCAGGGAATCGGAAACAGGAAATGCTTCTATCATATCTATCGGTAGTTTTAATAAAGGTGAGTCGAATTTGTGATGGTTTCCATACTTCTTTTCTCTAAAATCCTTGTCATTCCGTAATGGACAGTTGGTGTCAGGAAATATCACAGTGTGCGAAACATGCGAATATTCTCCCACAACTGTACACTTAAGGCAACCATGTTTTCCGTTATAATAACACACACCTGAAAAAAAAAACATACAAAAAAGACTAGATCTGAAAAAACAGTCATTTTATACTACTTAGTATTTACATCTTTTCGGATCTAGTCTCATGATGTAATGACATAATCTTGAATAAACACGGCGGTTACAACAAAACCTATTGGCGGTTACATAATCATTAGACTTGATTTGACTCAATTGGGAAAGAATAACGATATCTTCTCTAATGTGTTTATTCGATAATGTGTTTATTTACACATTATGGCAGATAGCAAGAAGATACAGGTGTAAACCTACCTTTTATCATAGCTCTGGCAGGAGAATCGCACACAAAGCATCTTAATGACACTGAAACTTTTCTATTTCGTATGTTAATGCCATCGTTAAGCATACTGCCCATTTCTTCAATAAAAACTTTTAAAAATTCATGCAAATCTTTTGGTTTAGCTGAACCTAGATAAATTCCACAAATGATAGGACTTAAGTGAGGCATTTCAAAAATACTGCACAATATGGGCCAAAATTGTTGTTTGGAGCTCTTATGAATAGGTACTCCGTCTATGTTCACTAAAATCGATATATTTTCCAGTATAACTTTAGAATTCTCTAAACTTTTTATAATACTATTTTTCAAATTATTATGCCAGTATTCACCAGGATTGACGAAGTTTATTGTAATTTCTCTTGGTGTACCAAGTAGTGAGCGTGGATCTTTAGGCATAGCGTTAGGAGTAATTTGGTTTAAAATTTGAAATAAATCTTTTAAAGCTGCGTGACTACATTTGTGTTTCAGCGCCCAAATTCGTACTTGCTCGCGATAGCTCCATTTTCTTTCACATTCGACATACTGTAGTTTATATTCTGCATCGCTATCTAAGTCTACATTATTGCATCTAGAAGAAAGAAACAAAAAATTACGCAAAGAAGGTTATTTTACTTTAATTTATAATATGCCACAACAAGCTATAACATACTTTTCCTCTGTAACTGGTCCGTTACCACTAATTGAGGAAACAAAATCTACGGGACCCTCGCTTGTGTTTGTTGAACTCGAACTTGGCGCATTATTTTTGTTTGTTTCCAATGAATCCCTTAAAGAATAAATTAAACAAATGAAACTTTTATAAATGAAAGCTAAATTACTCTCACGTAATTGAATTAAAGTAAACTTACGTGTTATTTAATATTTCAACTACAGAATTCTCACACACAGTCGTCTTTTTTAAATTCTGCATATTCTGATAAACTCTTCGTACTTTCTTGCGATATCCACCAGTTCTTTGTTTGAACTTCCATGCTTTCAGATCCATATTTCTTTTAATATTGGCTCAAATATTTTACAAACGTGATTTCTCCAATAAAAATAGCAGAATGAGTAGCCATCAATGTCCATTACGCTCCTGCTTCTATTGTGAAGCCTTAATATCGCTATTAGTAAAACAGTGGATCAAATTGCTACTTAAGTCTGCGCAAAAATACAAATCACTTCTGCAATGGAACTTACAGTAGCAGAACAGTAATAAATATGTCTTTTATACAGTTCCGTTAAAAAGTCTGCAATTAAAGTCTTTATGCAATTCTGAAGCGTACAGCAGTGACAATAGAAGCTTTATAGTAGTTTTAAGTTTTAACATATATATTTTAACTCTCTTTTAAAGCTATAGACGGCAAATGGGTTGTAAAATGAACTCTTATAAAGCCTAAAGTGGCATTTGGTTCAGTGTCTGCTACCCATAGTGATATTTACAGCTATGAGCAGTTGCGAAAGCAATAGTAGAACTTAAAACCACTTTCGGAACCCCTAAAGCGCTACAGTACAGCTGAAAGTTGCAAAATAGGCTACTATTTCCACTAGTGTGCTAGTTGGGGTAGGTACCTCGGGGATGAAATAATTTTATTCAGGTTTTGGCCGACCTTGCTTTGTCATCGACAACTTTTCGTTACACTTCCATCATTTGCTGTACATAATTCATAATAATTATTTTTCTTATTTCGAAATGAATCTCAGTAATTATTGCTAAAAGTATTGGTAACTGATTTGTATATTATAGGTATAGTATCTATATACTTCATACAGTGAACTTATTTGACTTTACTTTTACACATTATTACATATTGACAATGACTTAAAGTATAAAGTACAAACCCAACACACAGATGTCTATTTCCTACCCTAAAATAATCACACTTTTGACATTGTAAAGTTTTCCACTTAGTAATAATAATATCCAAACATCCAAAATTATGACTGGTTTACACTAATGTTACTTACACAACCTATATTAACTTAAATTACTGTATAATCATCACTTTATAACATCTTTTAACACGAAGGAATGGTAAGAAATCAATCAAAGTCCATCGAAGAAAATATAGAATCTCCTTTAAATTCTAAAGATTATAAGGCGGTGAGACCATAGTCTGATTTAATAACTGGTGTGTTTACTGTACCTATACCTGTCCCGCAGCCGGTGCTGCCAACTGGTGAACCGTGTGCTGACAAGTTTGCGATAAGGGATGGATCCATGCCCGCATGCATACCCATCATGTGTAAGTGATGCGCTGTCATAGGATGCCCTGGATTTATTTGGTTCCCTGAATGTGACATAGGACTGATCGCCGGATCATGCGTCATATTTTGCTGTGCCCCGACACAATGTAGCTCGTTCATTATGTTATCTGTTACATTCTCTATGCTATCAGGCCTTCCATTATTATTTGATTTCTTCTTATCATTATTATTTGTATTCTTATTCGATCTACTCTTTGGTGCACCCTTCGTCGTGGTCGTCGTGACGCCGGCTGGATTTGTTTTTCTTCTTACATTTTTGGTATTCGGTAATTTATTATCCTTCTTCCATTTCATCCGTCTATTCTGGAACCATATTTTGATTTGTCTCTCGGATAGGACTAGAGTGTGAGCTATTTCTATTCTTCTTCTTCTCGTTAGGTACCGATTGTAGTGGAATTCTTTCTCCAATTCTAATATTTGGTGCCTCGTGTAAGCTGTCCGCTGCCTTTTTGGCTCCATTCCCGGTTGAAAGGTTCCATTCGCTGTGAAAAAGAGAAAGAATATTTAAGCTTTATTTGTTACGAAATGGTACAGTATCATGACCTCATAGACATCAATTATTCATATTATTTACGCCAATCCTACTGATAGATGTACAGAAACATATTATTTTGTACGATAAATTATAATTTTAATTCGATAAACAGATGGGTAAAGATTAACTTTTTAAGATCGCACATATTGCTTGCGTTAACGTATAGCGTTTGTAGCGTATTTGTTGTAATTACAGGGTTATTGGTATAGTAACTTGGAAAAAAAATGGGAAAACTGTACAAATTGTATAAAATATATGAACCATGGAAACCTGGAACAGAACTGACGTAAATGACCATAATATTTTATTTATTTAGGTATGACTAACTAGATAATTTATCGTGCGCTTCATGTAAAGCAGCGTTGCGTGCCGGGACTTTACTGAATAATGTATGTGGTAACAACCTCTCGGGGCACAGTTAATTAATGTGCATAATAATTACACGTGTACATGGGCTTCCTTTTTGCTTTTGATTAATTGCGTTTAGCAAATTACCTAGTTTATATAACTAGTGGGCAACTACACTGTTCTTGCATGGACTTCGTTTGTTGGGTAGGTTTAAGATTTGATATTAAAATATTATTATGATAAGACATGCTTAGAAACAGCCTAAGTAACAAGGACACTGTAACTTTGTAAACATCTACAGAGGTCAAATTATTTTAAATGAATATAAATCGCTACCTTTATAAAATCCATGGCTAATTTAAACAATGATATATATTCCACTTACAACGTTTTCATTGACATCAAAAAGATTGATATTCTGTAGTATAGGCAAGTACTTACAAGTAAAAATATGGAAGACAATTTTTCATTATTTTGCATACTCACACCATCAGAAGCAAAGTCCTAATTACGTACAAGGGGTTTTGTGACCTTAAATATTTATAATAGAAATCAGTACAATAGTTACTTAGCAAAGAATCGGCGACGCTATTGTAACAAAATTCTTAATTTCCTTTCTAGGAAATTGCTTCTATACGCAAACTTAAAAGAACCTTCATGAAACAGCTTTATTTTCTATGAAAAGCTTTTTTTTGTCGGAAAATGCGAAAATGTAAAGAAGGCAAAACTCAATTTATTTACCATGTCTAAGGTCTATGTAAGTAACAATCTTTTGTGTTTGGTAGGTATAACCTAGACTTCTTCAATACCTAAGGAACATTACTTCTTGGAATAGCTATTACTATGGTAATAGTCAAATAATACCTAATTACTTCGATTATTACCTATTACTTTGATTATTATCATAATATGCCATTATGACAAAAATATTAGATAAACCTGAGAGACATAAACTAATCGAAACCGTGGACCGTTTAAACTTTTAAAGTATGACAATATTTTTGTAACGTGGTGAAAAATACTTTTATGATTAGTTGCGGAAGCCATTGGCGTTCTGCCAAACATTCTACATAGCACATAATATTTCCACACCCAAAATATATTCGCTGTTCTATGGTTTTCACAACAATAACAAGCATTTTTATTACAAAAATTTAAGAAACGTGGAATCTGAGGTTCGACGCGGGATTTGATAAAATATAAATCCAAAAGGATAAAATCTAGTATCCTATACATCCTATCAGGTAAAAGCCAAAAAATTGTCTGCTAACTACAAGTTTTGAAAGAATATTTGTTTCTCAAAATATAATAATTAGTAAGTAAGATCAATGCTACATCAAAGAAGTAAGCATAATGTACAATGAGATCAGATAGGTCTTTTAGATCTTTTGCTCTCCTTTTGCTAAATCAATTTATGGAAACGGTACCTACTGAATTAGGTTCGCACTAACATAGGTGGATTTTAAAACCATTGCTTAAAATGCATTTTAAGAAAACAAATAGGTCAGATTTGTTTTATCCCATTATGACCTATAAAGAAACCCCCATATTGATTAAAACCTCCTTAGGAAGAATAGACAGATATAGATATAGTAAGCTTATAGAGTAAACTATCCATAACGCCAATTTTTTTTAAACAATTTTATGATTGCAATGACGGCGGGCCATCATTACCTACAACTATTCCAAACATGTCGTTCATGTTCCAAACATCTTTAATAGTTACTGAAATCAAGAGTAGTGACACACAGACAGACAGACAGATGGACAACAAAGTGATCTTACCCTTAGTTCCGTTTTTTTTTCTTTTGAGGTAAGGAATCCTCAAAACTGGGTACTGATGTGGATTGGACATTAGAGTGAAAAGACACTATTGCCTCAGAAACCTAACAAAATTGAAATGACTCAGCAATAATTCAGGAATGCTTTCGCAAAGGGATACAAATACGAAACAGTAAAGAATTCTCGGAGAATGACCGCAGTGGGCAAGACTGGTATGTGCGGTTGGCGGCTTGCCTCTGAGATTTCAGCTAGCCGTGACAGGGGACCGACAAATATAGATTGAATACAGTAGAAACAAATATTTTTTAAACACAAGATTCAAAATGGTCAAAACAAAAACAATCAAGCACGCTCAAATTTAAAATAGCGATTTAGGCACATGATTTTTTGTTTTGTAATCAAAATAGGTACATGATTAGGAGATTCATCAACTACAATGTCTCCATACATTCTAAATCTACTATATAAAAATAAGTCGGGTTTTCCTTCCTGACGCTATAACTCCAGAACGCACGAACCGATTTCCACGGTTTTGCATTCGTTGGAAAGGTCTCGGGCTCCGTGAGGTTTATAGCAAAGAAAATTCAGGAAAATTTTAAAAAAATTAAAAAATGTTACATAAAACGAAGCCATCTGGTGGCGAAACGGAGTTCGCAGGGTTTGCTAGTTTTAATTCTAAATTTTAATTCGTGCATATGTCGATCATGTTGTGGTGTTATTTGGGTTCATATAGTAATAATCTATGCTCCTGGCCATAGTTGGTTCGGAAATACTTCTCTAAAACGAATAATATTTTTAACTAATAACACCAGTAATGAATAGACATAATTATACACAGGACTAGGGATGTAAAGCGGTAATATTACTTTCGTAAAATTCGGATATTTACCATATTTTAAGTAAAATATAAATGTATAATAAATTACGTAAATTACGGTAAAATTGGGTAAAATACGATTTAACTCTTACTAACAAAACTATTGTGACCGCGCAATTTCCCCAATTTATAGCACCGCGGACAGCGAGGTATTGCGACCAGTATAGTAAGTGGCTAGTTAACAATTAGGCTACCTTTGTAACATACCTCAAGTAGCTACGTATGACTTTAATTACTCATTGTTTACCGCACTAAAAATTGAAACCCGTTAGGCTACCGGCTACCGGACGCCGGCACTCGATCTTCGCTTCGTTAGCCACTATCACGTCATCGAACGATGACAATCTGAATTGAATTACGGACTACCTGCGAGCGTGTGGTCTCATAAGAGATCTTTTAATCTGAGGCCCATCTCGCGACGCAGCCTATCAAACCCGCTCGGTGGTCCTTCATTACGACCAACTTACCATCTTGTACCACCATTATTGAGTGAAAAATGTTGCTCCGTTGACATGTGTCGATAAGGAGTGCAAGGCGAGGTTGTATTGCGAATGATGTTATGAACGCATGTTATTATTATACTTGCTGATCCAGGCTTTATTTTCCATACTTATAAATTGTACCTACTATTATCTGCTCTACGAATACCTATAAGTTTCTACAATTAAAAGTTTTTATAAATCGGTCAAGCCCTATCAGAGGAATTTTATTACAAACACTGTATCGCTGCTGTATAGCTGTATCAATTAGAGATAAATGTCGCAGACTGATCACAGTGGGAATTTAATAAAATTACTAAGCTATTGAAATCAATTTAATTGATTGAGACAAATCAAAGGTTCATCCAGCCATGTTTTGCCATATGCCTATCTTTCTATGATCGCTAACGCTTTGAAAATAATATTCGATATTGATAAGACACGTAATCCACAATTAAAAAGAATGGATATGTTATTCACATTCTTAAATAATCGAAACGCTAAAGATAGTAGAAAATGAAGTAAGTATAGAGGACTTTAGAATTTAGGCTAAGTATCAAGAGTAAAACACATTTTAGGAAAAATAAACGGGAAAGTCAAATCTGCCTGAAGACTCCGAATGAGTTCGAAACTAGACTTGTCTTTCATGTGAGTTAAGTCGTTTATTTTTCCTATTATCCATATACTGTAGAAATCTATATACTTATAATAAAACTGTAAAGGGTCGAATTCTGTACATTGAAGATATTTTGAAAATTTTTGTTGGAGGACACTATTTAGTCGATGCTGAAGCCAAAACTGTAATTTGTTTCATTTTTGTCTGTCTGTCTGTCTGTCTGTCTGTCTGTCTGTCTGTTTCACGACCGGGCATCACGGCTAATCCGCTGGACGGATTTAAATGAAACTTGACATGATTATAGTTCATACTCCGAGGTAGGACATAGGATACTTTTTGTCCCGGAATTCATCATGGTTTCCCTGGAAGACGGCATCAAAGTCAAAATGTGTATTTAGTTATAATTCATTAACCCATTGTCCGATTTCATTTATTTTTTTTTGTTAGAAAGGAGGTTCCTTAAAAATTATTCCGTATAAATTTTATCATCATCACTTATGTAGTTCAGAAATTATACATATTAGAACCTTTATCGATGAGTTCAAGTAGGTGACTTGAAATTCGGAATGGACAAGCACCTAGGGCTAGGACGTAAGGGCTCAAGTCAGACTGGAGTACCCTTACAGCCGTTAATAAATATGCTTAGCAGAAGATTTTGAATGGTTTAAGATTTTTCACTTTTAGGGTGAACAAAAATTATGATTTTATCACCATGTTATACCATATCGCGCCATCTCTACAAATTATGTGGAACTTGAATTTAAAACTCTGAGATAGGTACTACCGAATTTTTTTAAATAATAATAACTGTCATGTAATTTACTGTTTCATGACTTTATATTAAGATGGCACTGTTAAGTCATGAACAGATTAAAGTTTTCACTTCTGTCGACATTCCCGGAGTGCCGCGTCTTTTTTTTATCATCCGCAATATGGAAAGGGTAAAATAATGGTTCACAAATATTTTTAACTCTTAGGTCTTATCGATCCTAACCGCCTGACTGTCATAAGTCTTTTTATACGTAAAGAAATATATAGCCATTGTCCATTCGGATATTTTGGATTATATTGAGATGAAGCAAAGGTTTTTTTAAAATGACTCTTATGTTGGGCTGGGGAATATTGTTAGTAGAGTATTTTATCCCAGTGGTACCTACCCGGCCGAACCCTGAAAGAAGAGCTCTACCACCAATACAAATTTTCACATGATTTAATGATTTTTGACATATTTCGTGGTTTCAGAATAAAATCACATTGAAAAGGACGATTGTAACTGTCGATATTTCGATACATTGGTACAAGTCGTGGTCACTACGTGACCACGACCTGTGCCACTGGGTCGAAATATCGACAGTTAAAATCGTCCTTTTGATCTTTCAACTACGTATTAATGAAACTTTATATTACGATTAAGAAAAAGGAGTTTTCAAAATCACCACAAGATAACCCGTGCGAAGTAAGAACAGGTTTCTGTATAACATCACACCAGAATCCCGCTAAAAATCAAGGAATTCCACGGTATATGTAAAAAAATCGTAATTCACGCGGGCGGAGCCGCGGGCAACAGCTAGTAAATAAATAAATCTTTTATTTTTACCATCAAATTTTTTTAACATAGGTAGAGTTTTTGTGTGCAATAAGTACTCCTGCTATGTGTTAATGGCTTTAAGATGGCGAGGAGCCAACTGGAATTTAGTAAGAAGATCTTAGCATTTGCAACGTTAACCTAAAGACGAGCGTTAACAGCTGTAGCACAGTTTTAAACTAATGAAGTTGTTTCCGTTCTTTAGTTTAAAATCTTAATTTTGTGCGTTTTCCTTCACCTTTCAACTATAGGACTGCAAGACGCCGAGAGCGGTGGCATCCAACAAACTAGCACGAAACGTTTTTCTTCCACGTTTCTGATACGAACCTCTAAGGTATGGAACGCCCATCCATCCTCCGTGTTTCTAGCCAAGTTTAATCTGGGTGCCTTCAAGAGAAGAATGAATAGGCATTATCTAGGCAAGCGCGCTCCAACCTAGACCTCACCAGTGCTTTCCATCAGGCATGACTGTCGTCAAGCGCAAGCCTATCTACAATAAAAAAAAATATATTTAGTTTTTATATTTCTGAATTTAATACCTACCTAATACCTATCCTTTCATCATTATCATCAATAGGATCCCTTAGCTTAATACACGCCATCTACATTAAATAAGATTCTAGAATAAAAGAGAATCCAAGCCATTCTCCACTCTGCTCAAATCTTAAACAAGATAGATAATCTACATCTTAGTGTATGTATCTAATTAATCTGTTGTACCGTGTATTGAACACATTACAATATCATATTATTGATAGGTATTTTAGATAGTAATTAAGATGATATCATCAGTGTAAATATGTTGCTATGCATGTTATCTATAGTTAAGCGTATGTCATCACACACAATTGTAATGCAAATGGGTCGTACAGTGAACTACTAATGGTCACTAACAAACGTAGCGGAAGAATACAAAGAGCTGCAGAAGACTTCATTTGGTAATCATTAAAATAAATGTCCCATGGGTTGTAAAGAACATTGAAGTTTATGTACATCTTAGGATCGAAATTGCCACATACAAATCACGGCTAGAAAACCATCCTAACCAGATAGAGTTTCATTCATGGTCCCAAAACTACCTAAAATGTCTGAAAAGAAAAAAATCTTAAATATCGACAGATCATAGATGAGCTGAAGTATATAAATCACATTCCGCTGGGAAGTAAAGAGTACATACTACTAATAGTCTAAGGACCGATATCAATAGAGACAACAAAAGAAACGTAATGGTACTATTCTGACTCCCAAGATACGGGTTTTGCCTAGTTTGGGAGTCAGGGATTGTTCGAAATTGTAACCTTTTTCTTTGGCTAATAAAAATTTGTTTCATAATCACATTCTTGAATAGGTATAGCTACTTCGAATACAAAACTTGTGGAGACTAGGAACAAAAAGGATGCTGTTTATATTCCCAATATCAATTAATTATATAAAAGCAGCTGGTGAAATAGAAGTAAAGTCATCAGAAGTACTGAGAAATTGAATTAGCCACTTTGAAAAACAGCAAAAGGAAACCCGTAAGGTAGAGATAGGCACAGGCAGGGAATAGCAGCTCCGACTTATTTTCTTGAATGTGTAATTATTATAGGTACTTGGGATATAGTTTCTTACTTTTTATTAATCGGAAAGTTTACAAAAAAATCCTTTTCCAGTCTTCGTGGGGGTTTTCAAAATTTTTAACTTTAATTTTTTTTTGGAAATTTCATTTCATAATTTTTTCTACTCATATTTACTAATCAGGGAGGCCCAGTCTATTAACATCTTCAAGAGACTGGTTAAGGATCACTATTTGTCGTCGTCACTGGCAACTTAGTTTTGATTATAGGGTCCATGGTATTGGGAGGATATTATATACTATGTATTTGTATGTATTTTATATTTATTAGTATGTGTAAGTATTTTATATTTATTTGTATTTTGTATAATATAACATATAGTATTATGTATTTTATGTTTGTATTATTTTGTGTACATATACATATATTTATTTATGTTTTAGTTATTTTTTTATGTATTTGCACCACCTACCTCTAGTATCTGCAACAAAAATCCTTTACAGCATTGGTTGCCTGGAAGAGATCGCTAGGTAGCGATAAGGCCGCCAAATTGTGTACCTATTCTTTGTTATTTTTGTGTTGTCCTTTGTTTGACTTTGTGGTGTGCAATAAAAGTATATTCATTCATTCATTCATTCATACTAATTTTACTACTTCTCACTGTGTTGCTTACGTAAAAAGTTCTCCTACCAAAATTATTTCCTAAAATCAGGGGGCACGGCAGTGCCCCCGCCAAAGTCAAAGCGCGAAGCAAAACTGCCGTATCATCATCTTTACAGGAACCATTTCGCCGCATTTTCGGGCTCCTATTTGAGAACCTCTGGATAAGACCAGAACGCTGAAATTTTCGCTATCCAGTAAGCTATAATCACATACTTAAAACCCAAAATTTCAAGTCTGTAGGTCATATAGTTCCGAAGTTATGCGAAAGCAAAGTTTCGCATTTTCGACACTGACTGACTGACTGACTGACTGACTCATGATCATCAAAATAGAACTAGTACTTCCCATAAACTCAGAGAGCTGAAATTTGGTACAGAGTTAGGGTTTAATGGTTACATAAAGGGAAAACTATAAAAACTAGGATAATCGAAGATCTGGAGTACCTGGTGATCACTGCATTAATAACTTTGTAATTCCATATAAATTATATGAGATTACAAAGTTATTTATGCAGTTAATGTATCTAGTAAAACGGACAGAAATATTTTGTAATATTTTGAAGTTCCTACAAAAAGAAGTGAAATCCCACCAAAAACATTCTGTAAAAAACTAGCCAAAGTCAAAATGGAGCTGCTTGTTTATCTCTAAAAAGTACTGAAATCTAGACAAAGTCGTGCCAAGTCTAAGGTTCCTTACTGCGATTTCTTTATTATTATAGTTAATGTTGTGTGACTTGGCCGTTGAAGACCAAGAACCGCTACTCATTGACGATGAATTCTGGCGACAGATTGGTGCAATGGTGTCATGGAGCACCTGGTTTGAACCCTTGTGTACCCTTCAACGGCCAAGTCACGCAACATTAACTATAATAATAAAGAAATTGCAGTAAGGAACCTTAGACTTGGCACGACTTTGTCTAGATTTCAGTACTTTTTAGAGATAAACAAGCAGCTCCATTTTGACTTTGGCTAGTTTTTTACAGAATGTTTTTGGTGGGATATATTTTAGGTATAACAATACCGCATTGTAGTGCAGTTAGTATGTACTGCAGTAAAAGAAGAGTAGTCTAAAGAAAGTAAGATACCTAAACGTATCACATGACCTCTTAGGTCAAGTCACAAAAAGCTGAACACAATATGTATAATTTAGACACGAGATTCTTTGGAGAAGCTGTCAACAATGTATGGTAATGTATTGCGTGACGAATACGAGTCTCTAATAATGACATCACACTGAGATCTTGTAAGGTATAAGTTAAACATATGTACGAGAACAATTACAATACTCACATGTACAGACTGATTAAATATAAAATCAAAAATGCAAGAATGCAAATCATAAGCGTCGCTCAAATGTGAGTCACATGAACCACTACCATGAACCTGCTTTCCGAACCTGGCGGTAGAGTCTTGACATTTCATGAGAGCTTATATCTAAGCCTATGTGAAAATAAAATAAAATAAAGAATTTCATTTCACTAAGGGTTGAATTTTCGAAATTTTTTTTTTAGTGAATTGTTGAATCATAATATACAAATGATAAACGCCTTAATTACCTATTACTTAGCTTTACTTCTTGAAAATGTTTTCTTGCCCTAGGGAGAAATGAAAATGCTTTTGTGGCCTAAGGAATATAATAGCATTTCCCACCATTTTGGGCATCAAGGATCTCTTTTCCGAGCGGGTGAGATGAAAATGTATATTTACTAGATAGAGAGTTGATTTTATTTTTCCTGCAAAATGTACATTATTCCACATTCATCATAATTATTTTAGATTTTTCGATAGGTAAACATCGGAGGTAAGAGTATTTTTTCGACATTTTTGCCTATTAAATGAAAAACTATCAATCATTGAAATAAATAAAACTTGATTTTAGCATAATATACAAGTAACACCATTTCATATGATACCCCACTCAATAGTGTTATCTGGGACACAGTAGTGTCCCTGCCAAGAAGAGCCAAGCAAAGCTCAACTTGGCACTATTAATACCTACCTTTTCTCGATCGAAGCGTTTCGTCGTTTTTTTGTATCCTCATAAACCTGGGCTAGGACTATTCCAGATACACAAAATTCTCGGGAAATAATGTAGACTTATTAAACCTATGAGATTTCAATTTCATAAGACTCATACTTTAGATTTTATTGACATCTAAAAAACCCCGATTTCATCACTGACTGACTAACTCACTGATAATCATCAAAATTCTACTTCTTAGAAAGCTGAAATTTGGTATGTTAGCGAGTATCAGTACCTACACAATAAACAATAAGTTCTAAAAGTTGGAAATTTAATCCCCCAACCCCTCAAAATGGGGAATGGAAGAAGCTACCGCCAATGTTGGTGCTAGAGGTCTCGAAATTGGTATATGAACTCCTTGTAATAAACAACAAAATAAGTATTTCAGGATTTTGAGAAGATCACCCCCTCATCATTAAATTAGCAGGTCTCTCCGTTCATAGGAGACACCTAGAGAGAGGTTGCACATCTGCAGTCCTATGTATACATAGCCATAAAATAAAAAATAATTTATTAACTGTCTAGTACTCTTCTGCGAAACAGGCAAAATATAAATATATTTTGTCGAAAGTGTAGCGATGGCGAAGTTATGCCTTGTAGAGTTGGGGCGTGTTAAGTTATGTTCAACATGAGATCTGATAACTTTTTAACAGTGTAAGCTACATATGCTCTCTTCTTGGCTTCATTTTACAAGAACATGTTTTTGGTGGGATCTCATTTTCGACTTTAGTTTAATCAATAACTATAAAAGGCTTTTATTTGAGTGACTGATCGACAGGCAAGCTACAGCCCAAACGGCTGAACTTAGGAACTAACTATAACTGAACTTAAGGTTCAAATTGTACCCCTAAGGGATTTAGGTTTGTATGAATGTCCATTGTTTTCGAATTTAGACGCCCCTTTTTCTCCCCATTTTAACTTTTAATAAAAACCATTTTCAATTTTTTATGATTGCAATGATGGTGGGCCACTAGCACATTACAACTATTTTAAAATTTGTTTAGCTTTAATAGTTACTAAAATAAATGGTCATGAAAGATAGATAGACAGACAGTTGGCGGACAACAAAGTGATTCTATAAGGGTTCCATATCAATTTGGTAAAAATGGAACTCTTATGGTGAGAATTTCTCGATTGTTTCAATAATTATTAAAGTTACCCAATTGATAATTGGAACAGTAATAGGTAATAGTGACCCAACGTTATTGCAATAATATAATAGAAATGAAAAATTCTTTATTTCGGATAGGCCTAGCATACAGAGTGATTTTCTTATGACAAGTGACTTTATTTTACATGGTCTCTTTTAAATCGTTTTTATTTTTATTTAAAAAGAAGAGAAAACACGGGTGTTTAAATTTAAAAATGAAATAACTTAATATGAAAGGGTGTTACTTGTATATTATATAACAGATTTATTTTTTATTAAAAGTATAGTTTTTGTTTTATTAAAAGATGTAATTGCGGCGTGGAGCACTCAGTAGAAGCAAAGAATATTATAATACCTAATACAAAATTCCGCAAGATGAGTCCTAACACCATAACAAACTTGAATTTATTATTATTCGATAATTTACCTTGGAAAAGACATAAGAAATTGCTACCAATATCAAACACACCTAGCAAGCACACCTTCACTATAAAGAACTCTAAGTATACTTATACAAAAGCTTTAACGCTTTATAATAATAACACTCGAAGACATAAAAAGCTCACTAGATGCCAATAATCTTCACGGCGAATTCCCGACCGCAACCTCTATTTAAAAGTTATAAAAATAAACGAGCCTCATTACCATGCTAAGGGACCATTGTACCGCAACAAAGGTCCTGGCGTCTTGAAGGACCTTTCTAATGACACCACATTAGTAAACTGTCAAAACATATCAAAAGACACTACTAAAAAATCTTAAATGTTTGTAAACTGCAGGGATATTGATTGGTGGCAATTTGTTAATTCTTTCAAGTGTGATACCGCAAACATCGGGGCACTTAAAAGCCTATTTTGCACTCATATCTGAGACAACAATGGACGAATCAAGCGCTAAGGGCAATATTAATGTGGCACGATTAATCTCATAAGATTCCTTCCTTCTATAAAAGTTAACATGAACTAATTTAAATTATATTTCATACATTTTATTCTTCAATAATAATAAACACAATCAGGTATACTTTCATTGTACTGGCAATTTCGCACTTTTATTTATTTTGTTTTTTAAAACTGACCACCCTGATGGACACGCTGTCCCAGCCTACGTCCGCGCCATGCTTCATTCTTTTATTGTGCGCGGCAATGAGCACTCGACTACAAAAACACGTCTCGTTTTTGTTAATTTAGGTTCAAAGTAAAAAAAATTAAGTGTTCAGTGTTAAAACTTGCTTAATTTTCTATACTGATAATGCTTAGACGCTAGTAAAATTTATTATTATAACAAAAATAAAATCAAATCAAATCATATAATTGTGCATTCATCTTCGTCAGACTCCGAGGAAAGAGGGTAAGTGAAAATTAACCTTTTTTCCCAGATATCACATCAACTCAAATATCAATGCTGACGAAAGTGTGTCCAAAAATTGAAATCCTAAGGCATCTCTAAGCTAACTTGGAGGGTATCACATTGAGGTTATCACGAAAGTATAGCATGATGCGCGAAATAGTCCAGGCATCTCTAAGCTAGCTTGGAGGGTATCACGTTGAGGATACCACGAAAGCATAGCATGATGCGTCAATGCTCCTGGAGGTTGACTGCGGGTCAACACGAAGGATTTTAAAAAACCTCAAAGGACTTTGCGGATACCAACGGGGGACGATGTCGGTGTGGCGCTGTTCTCGGCTTCACTACAAGTGGCTCCGCATGACCTCCCGGACTTTGATCCCGAATTGCTATCGGCGCTCAGTCACAAGAACTATATTAATGGTTAGTCCCGACAGTTGTAAAATTCTAGCCGACCTTCATTGCAAAGAATCAAATAGTTTATTTGATATACTTGCCTGGCTTATGAATAGCCAGTTAAACTTTATAGCCTTTTATCAGTGATAACTATTTCACGACTTAAAAACTAATTCCACGAGGGTACCAACGCGTCGAACTTTTCTAACTATGTACCTACAACAATAATGTTTAGATTTTGTGGTGGAAAATAATTTTACTTACTTTCGAAAATTAATGTTCAGATTGTGTAATGGAATGATAATTTAACTATTAGCTCAAAACTCAATAAGTTAACAATATTATGTATAATGTACCATTAGTCTGAAAGTTTCATTGAAGTGAATTGTTAAATTCTTTCTGAAACTAATAAAAATCTTAAACCACAACGCGTCCTGAACTGAGAAGATGCTTAAGTATTGACAAATGACATTTTGTTTCGACAAATGACAAGTAATTAAAGTTCACGAACGGGACCAGATGTTTTTTCGGAGAAATAGTTTCGGGCATTATACTAGTTTCAATGGTTACTGATCGTCAGGTGTTGTAAATAAAGAAACCAGCAGGGCGCGGCGGGCGACTTTGCTATCGACACCCACCGCTGGGACAGCGCAATCTCGTTTCTCGAGAAACTAGCTGGCCCCCTCTCGTTACGGCTCGGCCAGCAGGGGGGGCGTGACACACTTGAGTATTGGCGATCAGCCGCGAGGAAGATGCGACGTGGCAGCGAGTCTCCAGCATCAGCCACAACAAGGACCAGGTTCATCGACGACGCTAGACATTAAGGTACCTATATGCCAGTTGTCTTCAACATTTTGAAGTTTATTGGTTACATATCACTGACAAGGAATCCGTCACGATCTATAACATGATCTAGAATTTCGGGAGTTATAATAAGTGAAGACTATTTTTTGACTTTCACTAGGTGTACAAATGTACGTACATTCAATAAAATATTTTAATGAATTGAACAAATTAAGGAACTAGCTCCAAAAAATTATTATTACATAATACCATTTTAAAAATCGTACACTAACACAGTGTACCGCCTTACACGTTCACAACAAAGAAAAAGCGACAAATGTCTTTGACAATCGACATTTCTTTTTTGGGTGAGATAATGTGGGAGTGAGTCAAGTATGTTCGATTATAGTTAAGATGTGTCTAACCTCAAAATCTTACGTGGTAAAAGATACATTCTAAATTTAAAGGCGTTGAATGAATTTGTAGTTCAAAATCCTTTGAAATTGATAGTTCATAGAACAGCTTACAAGCGAATACTTAAAAAGGGTTTTATGCCTATGAACTGAAGAATCTTATTTTAAAGTACCGATTCATCCTTGGTAAAATACATAAAGAAGTTGTGACTCATCTCAGATACTTACCGCGGTTTTTTCATGAAGATTTGTTAGGTGTTAGAGTGTTAAAGTTATTTACTACCCTCAAAACATGCTCAGTTTCCTGGTTTTATTTTAATTTCTGACGATATGGCAGTATCGTTACCCAACCGCAAACTATGACGTGAATTATGTAACAATTCAAATTCTGTAAAAAAAAAAAAAAAAATTATACGCTTAACTCGTTGTATCATCTAAGAGTTAAGCTTAATTCCGATTAAAAGTCCTAAAGTCCACTTCTCCAGCTATTAGGTATGGATGGGGTTACACAGAACGTCTGTAGAAACAAAAAATATAGCCCGTAAGAAAAATTAGACTTTAGACGCAGCTGTTCGTCCATCATCGGTTATCCTATCAGATGGCCAGTGGTTACAAAACATTTTTTAAGTCATCTAACTCCCTTAAACCTAAAAGGTTGAACTAGTGATTCACACGATTTCCCGGTCTAGATGAAGACTAATTCTTTTCATTAGAGGGATTTTTGTTTTTGTAATAATTAACGTTAAGATGAATCGAAATACCTCTTTACAGAGTTGATGGCCATATTTTTCGATACATCTATTTTGATACACATGATTTACATCAGTTGCATAGAGGATATCAAATATCCTCATTTAAACGATTGGGTTAATTGTTTCTTATATGGAAATTAAAGATAATCAAAAGCTGACCAAGAGTTACATCCAGTTAATGGGATTAAGCTATCGCTGTAAAATTATATACTTCAAAGTTATTCAAAGAGTTCAATCCAGTTATTGAATTTATCGCTTCTTGCAATAATGCGAAATGTAATCAATATGAACCCAGACGTCTTAGAAACAGACGCATTCTGAACATTTTGGAACACCAAGTTTACCTTTGCTCTTCTATACATTCTTCTAGAGGTAGAATGCTTAAAAATACTATTATAGACAATGCTTTAGACATACATCGTCTAAGGACCTCTACAACTTTGGATTTCCTTCTTTTACATAAGGTGTCAAAAGACTTACTTCTTATAGTACATTTATTGATGATAAATAAATAAATATGGTCTTTCCCTAGAGAACCACAATTCATAGGAATTACTGGAGGAAGTTCTCTGAAGGCATTAAAAAAAAAAAAAAAGGACATTTTGTTGGAATTTTTAATAATCTCTATGTTTCAAAAATTTTGTGTTATTTACAAAGTTTTGTGGCAATACTGCTTTAATAACGACTGAGATCCGTACAATCCGTACATTATAAGTCAACCTCGTAATTTCCAACAGAACAACTTGATAACGACGTAGCATATGGTACGATTACTTGTTATCATTCGGCATTGAGTTTAATTTCTGCTGATGATTTTGGGTCAAATAAAAAAAAAAAAAAAAAAATATATATATATATATATATATATATATATTATATTGCGAAAATGAATAGATAAATTAACATCAAACACCACATAGTAGCACACAATATAGTATGCTAACACATTGCTCAATGGGCCTTAATAAGAGTTTATTCATTCCGTAACTTTGCTTTGCTGATCTTGTAACTTTTTTAGCTTTAGGCAGTAGACACAGCACAGAATGAAAACATTAGCATTAGTTAAAGTTAGTATTATTGTTTTTATATAACTCAAGGGAATTATTGCCAGCTACTACTCAGGGCGAACCAGTTTTAATCATACCATAATCAAAACTGAAGAGAAAGTATAAAAATTTGCCACAGCTTTGAAAAACAAATCGATATGTCGTTTACAAAATCTTAGACCAAGATATATAATAGACAACCTCCTGATAATGTTGAAGCGACCTCATAAGGTCGCCTGCAGGCAGACCACCGTGAGAACGTGTCTGCCGAGGAATATAATCTCTCACGAGAGAGGTCTGCGTTTCAGTGTACTCAGCACCAAGTACGCAACACTTCCTCGGCGAGCACGTAGTTTGTTGCTTGACCTCATCAGAAAAGCAGTCTGCTGGTAACAACCATTACGGACGTTACCTAAGTTTTATAACCTCTTATTGAGCGATGATGCTTCTGTCGCAATAGCTCTTTTGCTCTGTAATCATTAATCATTATAATCTATCTAAATATAAATTAAACTATTTGTAATGTGACTGGTTTATTGATCCAGGAATTGAACGAAAAGATTGTGTTAATTAAATACTTCTGTGGTATAAAGAGGACCTATTTCCTATTATAATAGGAAACAATTTACTATCTGTTAATGTCCATAATTTAACAAAAATTTTCATCTCTAAACATCTACCTGATTGTGTTTATTATTATTGAAGAATAAAATGTATGAAATATAATTGATGATTAAACGAACTTACCTGTAAGTGAAGTTCTATCACAATTATGTGAATACATTTTATTCGAAAATAATAATATAAGGTCCCTCCCATACCCAAAACCCATGAGTATAATACGAAAATTTTGTTAAATATTCTCTAAAGAATGAAGCATGGCGCGGACGTAGGCTGGGACAGCGTGTCCATCAGGGTGGTCAGTTTTAAAAAACAAAATAAATAAAAGTGCGAAATTGCCAGTACAATGAAAGTATACCTGATTGTGTTTATTATTATTTTCGAATAAAATGTATTCACATAATTGTGATAGAACTTCACTTACAGGTAAGTTCGTTTAATCATCAATTGTATACACATTTTTACCTATTGAAAGTCCATGCAAGTTAGTATTTAGCCGTGCCCATTTAAGATGCTAAACGCATAGGTACCTAGGTAAGTATTATTGTAGGTATTGGCCTAATATTCAAATCCATTAGTTACGAGTATTTAATGCTATAGTCTGATGGAAAGTTTCAGATGTGGCTCGTAACCACCTTACCGGCCATGATGTTCTTCCAAGTAAAATATTACTTTACCATATTATGTTTAATAGCTGATAGGGCTAGTATCTTCGGAAGGATCTTTATCATTAGATGTGATAACAGTTAAAACCACGCAGTAATAAATTAACCTAATAAGTAGGTTTATTTATTTAAAAGAAAATATAAGGAAACATACTCACACGCGCCAGCAACATGAATTTTCTTCATCCACGGATAGATTACCCTGTCCGTGTTATCTGAACATATCGACGAATCATCGTCTTCAACGGGCGGACTATCTAGGAGTAATCTCTCGTCATCCATTTCGGATGCAGGTGAACCTTCTCGACCTAAGGCCTGAAGTTTCCTCGCGGCTGGCGCAGCTTCTTCTATATGCCTCTCTAGTCTTAATCCTAGCTCGGCCAGGCCTGGGGCGGTGTCATTGTGCGGGATGTACCCGTGGTCGGCGTCTGAGGGATGAGACGGTTCGGGCGGCCTCGGAGGTGGCGCCACAGGTGGGTGCTGGGGCAAAGGATGGTAGTACCCCCCGTAGCCGTATCCTGTGCCGATCTGGACGGGGTACTGGTGCTGGTAGCCATACTGCAGGTGCTGGTGCTGGTAGTACTCTCCCGGTGGGATGTAGTCCGCTTGGCTGTACTCCTCCGAGGGTGGGAACTTCGGGTCGGGCTGCGGCTGGTATCCACCGTTCATGAGAAAGGAGCTCATTGTGGGCGTGGTCGATTCGGCGCATCACATCCCAACGCGTTCGTTAATATGGCCGCCACTCAACTAACGGAAGCATTTCTTCCATATATCCCCTGTAAATAATGTGTTTTGTCTGATCCTTGTATGATTTTAGTATAAGTATACGGAGATATTTAAATATCTAGCATACTGGGAAATTGACAAATTAACTTGATACTTATTGACAACATGTTAACTATTCCAAAATACCTAGGTACTTAAGAGTTTAAAATTTTCATATTGTAAAGTTTCTAATTCTAAGTGGGTTTTGTAGATTACTAAGGTAGGTAGATACAGGTAGCTTCGCTGATAAAAAACATCTTTTACCTACGCATAGGTAGGTGTAGGCTGATATATTGATAAAATAACGACTCTAAGTAGGTAGTAGGTACATGGCTGTTTGAGAAGATGACATGATACCATGATACTCTACATTAAGAGCTTTCTTAAGTTAATCTTTACAAACCTTGTAAGTGGAATGTTATCTACATACTTATCGATAAGAACAAAAAATCCTACCTATTTATATTTGTAAACCACCAGCAACCCCTTTGCTTAATTCAGATCTTTATACATGAAGTTGCTTCATATATCTCCTCCGTTACTTATACCAAAATTATTAAAATGATCATTTCAGAGAGCCAGCCACAATACAAATTAAACAGTTCACAAAAAAGTAAATCACTCACACACGAAGTTTCTTAAAACAAACATCAAATCCACTAATTGAAGAATGATAAAGTATTAGAACAATATTATTGCAAAGTCATTTGATTTATCACTTTTTGATAATAAACAATGGACGCTGAGGCGCGCACGCTCGCGACATTTTGAGACAATATACACTGCCCAACACGCCAGCACACTCTGTCACTTTAAGGACTCCTATACATGTTCATCAATTTTTACATACCACCTTCCATTTTTAAGGCGGAGCTGTTCTTCGATTCTCTCGTACAATCCTGCTTTCAGCAATACCAACTTTATTACAAGAACCGTAAAGCTGCCTTTTGAAAACCTTCGCGTTTGAAGCTTTAAACCACGACAACAATTATCTGCTTCGCACACGCAAACTGTCCCACGTGTTTGAGCGGGACAGAAATGTCGATAACAACTTTAGCCGCGCAAAGAGAAACACGGATGTCTCGTTCTGTTATATGCATGTTTGATAAAAAATGAGCGAGTAGAAACTTTTGGATCAATGCCATTTAAATGTAGAGATTAAGAAGCTGTTTAATAATAATACAAAATGAACATGGTCTCCGTTCGTTACAACACGCCGCTTTAAATATTTAATTTGCAATTTCCTCTATTTTTTAAATATAACCTACGTTTGTTTTATAAGCGTAAAATGAAATGAAAGCAATTTGAGCGCAAGTAGAGTTAACAAGCACCTAATATACATAGTCATTTACATTATGCTATGATAGTCATCGGTCAAGGAAATTATAGTGTTAAGTATGAATTTAATGATAATAATAATCACGATACCGTAATACGAATGAATATGAAACACAAACACATCAATGATCTATAATCTGAAAAGACATGGTACCTATACAGTGTCGGAATTCTAACATAATTAGGTATGATTGGAGCTTGTTTCATAAAATATGTTCAGTAATCATCTTAATTCTAACACAATCAATAGCTAATAACTATATTGAGTATGGATCTCCTCTCATAAGAAGGGTTTATTCTTTCCTTCATATATGAGTGTTTGAAAATACGCAAGTACCTATAACTTCAGAAAGGCAGATAGGTATACAAAGTATTCTTCCCTTCGACTTGTTAGACGTTCCTGGTGCACAAAAAACACAAATGCTCATTTGAAAGTAGCAACATCATCTGATATCTTCACTAATACCGAATTAACTACCAATAAAAACAAAGCACAGTCACGTACGAAGGCCTATCATGGGTCTTAAGCCACTAATACAAGACTAACCGCCGACAAAGCCAGCAAATAAACAAAAATGTCCGGTGATTTTATTGAATTAGACGATCACAATGGTAGTATCACGGTCTCGGAAGAAACTGCAAGTCATGACGGCTTCCAACCAACAAAAGGTGGGAACACCCGTTCAATGGAAGTTTGATCAGTAGGAACGGCACCTTTAGATACTGGACGCGATCGGATGATGTGATTTTGAAAACATATTCACCAGTTTTACTTTTTATTTTGTCAAAGAAATAAGTTAAGTACAGTCAATGATTAAAAGATCATCACTTGGTGAATGTTAAACTTAGTTTGATTGACTGAGGAGAATACACAGAATCAAATCTGAAGACATCTGCTGAGAATGACCACCCGGTTAATTTTAACATTAAAAGAAATACCTAAATCAAATATTCTTTATTCAGTCAAACTACTACTAAAAGTACTAAAACATAATATATTGAAATGAAAGTATAAAGAGTACCACATATCTCAGAGAACCAAAGAGCATAATATAAGGATTTTAGCCCCTTGATTCCCAGAGAACCAGGCACGTGAGTTTTATGCCTAACTTAGTTGCAATATTTGCGACCGCATGTTATAGATTTCCCTCTTTAATTTCTGGAAGGTTTGATGTAGAGCATCAATCTAGAGAAGCTCTTAACGTACATGGAATTCTTCCATGAACTGTGCATTTTTTTCCTTCAGCTTATCTATTTCAGAGCATGGGATTGATGTAATCTTGTCGACTTTTTCAAGGTTTTTTCATTTTCAATCTTCTAGCCAATTTTAGCTAACAACTAAGTTAACTACACACAGTTTAAGAAAACTTAGGTATTATAATGGGTAACACCGAGGGCAAAATCCGAGAGGCTGATGGAGGAACTAGATGGTCACCACCTCTACGCTGATGATCTCCAAGTTTATACGGCAGCACCATCTCATGACATACACACGGCTATTGCGAACCTAAACTGTGAACTTCATAAAATAACCACCTGGAGTGAATCATATGGTCTGTGCATTAACCCAACAAAGTCCCAGATCGCCCTATTAGGTAGTAGTAAGCAGCTTCAGAAGATCGCTGTAAACAACCTGCCGCCAATCCGCCTTGGCACTTCCATTCTTGAAATCTGTCCAGCGGTAAAAAACCTTGGCATTATTATCGACCGCTCCCTGTCCTGGGACCCTCAGATATCTGAAGTTAGCCGAAAAATGTTTGCGTCAGTGGGATGCTTAAGACGGTGGAAAAACTTTCTTCCAACGAAAACTAAAATTACCCTAGCACAAACACTTCTTCTACCACTACTGGACTATGCTGACTCTTGCTACCCTGATCTAACTGAGGCACAGTTAAATAAGCTGGAACGCCTTCAGTACTTATGTATTCGATTTATCTTCGGACTACGTAAGTTTGACCATGTGTCCGAATTTCGGGCTCGCTTAAAGTGGCTCCCCATAAGACAGCGTCGTAACATGCATGTACTCACTCTCCTATACTCCATCCTCTATAACCCGAACTCACCCTCTTACTTAAAAGAGCGTTTCACTTTTCTTGGAGCCAACATCGAGCGACAAAACCTTCGGGCGTGTAAGGACAACCGTCTGCATGCTCCAAAAAGGTCCACTTCTTTCTATGCTAACTCATTTACTTGTAAGGCAGTTACGCTGTGGAATGCTCTTCCTTCTGAAATACGACACTCAAAATCCCTCTCTATTTTCAAAAGTCGTCTATATGAGTTTTACCTGTCTAACTCTCGTACATAATTAGCATACGAAACTCCACAAATGTTGTAGATTTCTACTTTTACTCGCTATAGGTATACTAACTACTCAGTGTTAATATGAGATACTATATGTATATATTTATTTTTATAATATGTATTTGTATTTACTATGTATGTATATGTATTAGTATATATTATTATGTATATTTTGTAAAACTATATTAATTGGTATAATATTTATTATTCTCCACACAATGTGCACTAGCCCACACTTACACTATATTCATTTATCTCTCACCAGAAGGAAAAGGTTGTCTGGAAGAGATTGCCTATGGCAATAAGACCGCCTTTTGCGCATCACGTGTTTTATATATAGTATATGTTTCTTATAATTATGTTTCTTTGTGCAATAAAGTATAAATAAATAAATAAATAAATGGTCAGATCAGCTTAAAAGCTTCTAGATACTTGCAAAACCGACCTCCAACAGAACCCTGTGGAAAAAATCTGCACTAGTTTGCAAAAATAACAGGGCCGCGATCTTCAGCAATCTAGGAAGGCTGGAAATAGATTCAGTTATAAATATATAGTTGTGTATACCTAGAAGATGTCTATATGTGTTTCTTGATATGTAATACTAGCAGATACCCGCGGCTTCGCACGCGTAAATTTTAGTTTTAACTATTATACGGGAACCATCCATTTTCCGAAATAAAAAGTACCCTTTGTGTTAATTTACATGAAATCTATCTTCATTTCAACTTTAAACCAAAATTTTTCAGTAGTTGTGCGTGAAGGAATAAATTTTCTCCCGCATGAATATCTGTTTTCCCCTATTATCACGAAAACAATGGATTTTCCCGAGAAAAAAGTAGTTGATTCTAGGATATAATCTATCTCCATTTCAAATTTCAGCCCAATCGGTTCACAAGTGACGGCATTGTGCCGTCACTTCTGAACCGATAAACCCTAAAAGTAGCCTACGTATTCAATCCAGGATAAAATCTATCTTTTACCGAATTTCAGTCATATCAGTTCAGTAATTACTGCGTGAAGTAGTATTTTAACCGCGTGAATATCAGTTTTTCAGTTTTCCCGCGGACACCATAGATTTTTCCGGAATGAAAAGTAGCTTTTGTATTAATCCAGGATATAATTTATCTCGATTCCAAATTTCAGCCAAATCAGTTCAGTAATTACAGCATGAAGGAATATTTATTCGTGGATTTCTGTTTTTCACTATTATCATAGAAACCATGGAATTTTCCGGAATGAAAAGTAGGCTTTGTAATAATCCGGGATAAAATCTATCTGCTTTCCAATTTTCAGTCATATCAATTCAGTAATTACAGTGTAAAGTAGTATTTTTCGCGCGTGAACATCAATGTTTCAGGTTTCCCGCGAAAACCATGGATTTTTCCGGGATGAAAAGTAGAATATCTATTGATTCTGGATATAATCTATCTCCATTCCAAAGGACATGGCCAAAAAAGTACATTCCATGTACACAACATAGTAAATATTCATTAAATATTAAAAATAGAAAGATGAATTATTACGTAGTTTTTAAGCTCTCTGAACTCGTCAGTTTTTATTTCAAAATAATAAGGAGTACAAGATGAATTCCTCAACTTCCGCCATTCTGTACCATAGAGAAATCGGATGTTTTTTTTTAATAACTATTAGTTTTTTTTACAGCGTAAAGTAGTATTTTTCGCGCGTGAATGTCAGTTTTTCAGTTTTCCCGCGGAAACCATGTATTTTTCCGGGATAAAAAGTAGCCTTCGTATTAGTCCAGGATAAAATCTATCTCTATTCCAAATTTCAGCCAAATCAGTTCAGTAATTACGGCATGAAGGAATAGTTTTCTCGCGTGGATTTCTGTTTTTCACTATTATCATAGAAACCACGGAATTTTCCTGGATAAAAAGTAGGCTTTGTAATAATCCGGGATAAAATCTATCTCCTTTCCGATTTTCAGTCATATCAATTCAGTAATTACAGTGTAAAGCAGTATTTCTCGCGTGTGAACATCAATGTTTCAGGTTCCCGCGGAAACCATGGATTTTTCCGGGATGAAAAGAAGCCTTTATATTAATCCAGGATACAATCTATCTTTATTCCGAATTTCAGCCATTTCAGTTCAGTAATTACGGCGTGAAGTAGTATTTTTCGCGTATGAATATCTGTTTTTCTTTTTTCCTGCAAGAACCATGGATTTTTCCGGGAAAATTAGCCTATTTATTAACCCAGGATATAATCTATCTCTATTCCAAATTTCAGCCAAATCGGTTTTGCACTTGCGGCATGAAGATTTTTTTTCCGCGTTAATTTCGGTTTTTTACTAATCCCACGGGAACCATGAATTTTTTCGCGATGAAAAGTAGCCTTCGTATTAATCCAATATATAATCTATCTTTATTCATAATTTCAGCCATATCAGTGCAGTAATTACGGCGGGAAGTAGTATTTTTCCCGCGTGAATATCTGTTTTTCCCTTCTCCTGCAAAACCCATGGATTTTTTCCGGGATGAAAAGTACCCTATTTATTAACCCAGGATATAATCTATCTCTATTCTAAATTTCATCCAAATCGGTTGTGTACTTGCGGCGTGAGATTTTTTTCCGCGTGAATTTCGGTTTTTAACTTATCCCACGGGAACCATGAATTTTTTCGGGATGAAAAGTAGCCTATGTGGTAATGCAAGATATAATATACCTCGATTCCAAATTTTAGCCAAATCGGTACAGTAGTTGCGGCGTGAAGACGTATTTTAACTTGATAAAATCCAAACTTTGGACCCCCGTTTCACCCCCTTAGAGGGTGAATTTTGAAACATCCTTTCTTAGTGCTCCCCTAGACCTCATAAGGTATCTGTGTGCCAAATTTGGAGTCTCTAGACCCAGCGGTTTGGGCTGTGCGTTGATATGTCAGTGAGTCAGTCAGTCAGTCAGTCAGTCAGTCAGTCAGTCAGTTTCTTCTTTTATATATAGTATAGATGAAAGCGTTACAAGTAACTATTATATTTAGCTTGTGGTGAGACAAGCATAAAACAACTGTTGAAAATAGGCGACGAGACATTTCAACTGGCAGCCACACACCTCATTTTACCCATGACAAGTATCTTCAACGTCTTGGATAGTAAAATAAAACTAATTTCAAATTTACTAAAGAAAATCTAGAAGAAGATCAAATACTTGGTATCTTAACCCAATTTTACGATCCTATTTATAGAGCATCCTTGAAGGGAGAGTCTCTTAACATTCAAACTTTCTTCCGGAATAACAATCTACGTACTTTTGTTTTTCTCCTGCTAACTCGACGCCGGCTCGTTCTATCCAGTGCCGACTTAATCCAAGTTTAATGAACAATAGGACAGGCCTTTAATCAAACTTTGAAAATTCAAAACTGTTTGCTTTATAAATATGAACTCTATCAAGGGCTGTTATGATTGTATTTATATTGTCCCTTAAGTCTATCTAAAGTTCTTTCAGTTTTAGCACGAGCTGCAGAAAAACCTATTTAGCCGACTTTGATCGTATTATTTTGTTTCTTGTTTGTATTTGGGTTCAAACTTTTAGATGCGTTCATCTACTCTGCTACGACTCTATGAATCATTGTTTCTATCCATTGTGGTACCTAAGTATATTAAGAAACGGAACATGCTAATATTCTATAATTTCACTACAAAATAACTAATCTAAAAATATCTAGGGATGTGCTTACGACGAGAATTTACATATTTTTGGCACACCAGAATATTTCAGAATAAATTCGGTTGCTGCAGTTTTTAAAAAGATATACATTGATGAGATTGGAAAATATTAATCTACTTTTTCGATAGGGGATCGGATAGCCAATTTTCTTTAATGCTGGGTTACGTTTCCTATCTTTGTCAGGCGAAGAGCCGACATTTTTTGCAATCTCGCCCCTCCCATGCCGAGGGCTGGATTACGAGTAGGTAGATGCCAAAATGGGATATGTATATGCGACTCTTTAGATAGGTAGGTATACTGCAAATTTTTACAATATATAAAATTTTTGCTTTTGACAAATCATTTCACGTCTCATTACGTTCTTATTGCAAAGTATTAATAGGTTAGGTTAGGTTAGGTTAGGTTAGGTTAGGTGTTTCATTTAATTACACGCATTATTTAATCATTTAAATTACTGAATAAGTATAGGCTTTGGATAAAAATAAAGGCATCTTCTCTAGCTATATCTACTTTTGTAGAACACAGAAAGCTTTATCGACCCGAAGCTCTTCGAACCACGCACAAGTTTTTGACGAGAAAATGTCATCGCTCGTCAAACAACTGACGGGAACTTTTCGCCCCTTTCCCCCCTTTCGCGCTGGATGACGTCACAAACGAATATAGAGGGCACACCATTATTCTGTAATAAGTTTCGATGTCTAATCAAACTTTGTATAGTAATAAGAATAAGATTTATTGTAACATTTTAAATCAAACTTTTAATGTTGAAGTATTGATGGTTTTGGATGTTTTAGGTTTATATTAGATACGTACTCACAAAATACATTGGATATAACAAACATAAACTTTGTTCCTTGCAAAGCTTTTGATTTGGACGAAGCTTCTTTTATTATGCTAGTATTTATTTAGAAAAGAAAGTTTAAATTCATCTATAGCTTTCATCATTCTGAACTTTCGTGGGTATATTCTAGGTACCAACTACCAATGATATTATTTACATACAGGTACTATAAGAATACATACTTTAATTAGGTACGTATACCTAAACTAGCGATTTCTTCATTGTTTATGATAAAACGAGTAGCACAGTTAAAAGCTAATATACTCTGTGATAATATATCGTAGGTATCTATCGACTATCGCACTGTTCTAGTATCCCGTAAGTTCTAACAATTATATTAGGCAATTTGTCTTAAGTAACAAAAGTTATAAATTTTCAAAGTTATCCATATTATTGCAGAGCAAATTGCTAAAGCTAATAATCCCATATTTTGCCATTTCATACATACGTATGTCGCACAAAAACGTCAAATGTTACAGCGTTAAGGGGAGACGTTTGGTATACTTGACGAAAACGAAGATTGTGGTGCGTAAAGTGAACTCAATATCAACAGAACTTGTGCTGTGTTGGTCTGCATATAAGATTGGATTTCGGTTGTGTTTGCGGGTACCCCTAAGGTCGTTTCCAGTTCAATGAGTGGAAGTTTCATTAATCAACAAGCAGTCGCGACGTGCAGCGTCGCCTGGCGTCGTGGCTCGATTTTTTCCCTCTTGCGCCCTTGCGTGTATCGTATGCGATTTCCTGGGATTCATCAGGAACTGGGTGGTCGGTTTCTATCAATAGCAAAGCTTAATATAATCACTCATAATCTAAGGTATCTGGTTTATATCCCACGCGTTATCTGCGAGCCTAATATATTTCACAAAGATATATTGGAATAAGTTCCTATATTCCGTAACTTAAATATAGTAGATCATCTTTGTTGTTGCCACTTTATGATTGGTTAATAGGTAAGTACAATGTTTTTAATAAGATCAGTAGTGTAAACTCTAACTTTGGTTCAGCGCTAATAAAAATATTACTTTGCTTTTTTGGCTTGGCCCGAAGAAACTTCTAAAATTTTTACACTATTACTGATTATAAATGGGTGCAGAAAAAATAATTGTTGGATTTCGATCTAAGGAAGCACAGCAAATTTAGCTGTGCTATTCTACAAAATGAAATAGCTGCCAGACAGCTGCCAAGCCGCAGATGGCATGCAAAATTGTAGGCAGGGTAAACCCTACTCTATTACAACTGACAAATTCATAGATGCATAGATGTACGCTCGTCGCTGTTTTGCAGAATAGCACGGCTGGTTTGTCACTTAAAGTACCTATACCTAGCTATAAAGTATCTACTCGACTTAAACATAGGTATTAAAACTGGCTTAGTATAAGACTTTCAAAAGTAGGTAGGGGTAGGTATAAGTATTATTTTTATCTTAAAAGTGCAACCCAACAGTGCTTAACCAAACCCTAGTGGATGAGGGTGCGAAAATTTACATTTCAATGCATAATTTATCCCATGTACACTGTACAGTGGCGAGGTGTAGCGTTCTCGGTTCCAAATAAATATTGCTTTTATCTGCCCCCGCCCTCAGTCACTCTTCGCACTTTATCCAGCGAATAATCCCTTCGGGAGTGAGGAGGGCTTTTTTCCTCGTATTTTTTTTTATTCATTTACAATATATAATACTGTTTTTAGTACGTAGGCACAATGTATCATTGCCGTTTTAAGGGTTCCTTACCAAAATGGAAAATAAGCGGATCCCACTGATCGATTAGACAAAAATAACGTCAGTGTTGATCGTGTTGAAGGTAAAAAATACGGTCAATTTTTATTTTACTCATTACGTAAGTGATAAAGGTATAAAATATTGTTTCCTAAAATTATGTTAAAAAATAGTTTATTGGATTCTGCATGGTAAACAGTGAAATCAAATTGCAAATCATACCTTGGATTACGACTACCTACGATTATAGACTTTCCTACCTACGTGCGACTCAATTTTATCCGATCGATCTTGTTGACTGTTACATTACTCCTAAATCAACTCCAATTTCACGCGTCTACAATATCATGCGTCTTACTTTCTAGCCAGTGGCGAACTGATCGATTGCGCGGAAAATCGCATTGAACCACCGTAAATATTGTGACGTGTTCGAGCATCGTATTACGAAACAATCGCTTTCCAAATAACGAAGTATCTTTGGGGATCGTTCAAAGAACCGAGAGCTTTGATAGATCGGTCCCGGGGGCCTGGATGCTGGCATCCAAACGGTAGCTGCGGCTAACAATGGTCCGATCAGACAGAATTACATCGCCCGAGAGAACGCCGGTTTATTTATTGTGAAAGTTAGGTGTCTCTTTCAAAACTACGAGTATACTATCACTGCAGCTGAGATTAAAAATATATTCACGGATGAGTGAAACGATTATTCGATTGCTAAAATTCGACAGCATGACACAAAGTAGACTGTGAAAGTAGTAGACAGCACAATGAATTATGAATGAACAAAATGCCTAGATTAAACAGATGCCTAGAAAAAACGTTATTAGGTAGTATACGCTAAGTTATACCTATTTAAAATTGTAAAGTGCTAGGTACCTACTTGTAATACAGAAATCAAGCAAGTTTTCACCTGAAACCCATTTTTTGTTATAGATAGGCTTGCGTTTGACTACAATCATGTCTGATGGACAGAAATGGAGGAAAAGGAATCTAGGTTGGAGCGCGCTTGCCTAGAATTGGCATATTCACACTTCTCTTGAAGACATCCAGATTTTACTTGGCTGGGAACACAGAAGCTGGAAGGGTGTTCCACACCTTTGCGGCACGTATCATAAACGTGAAAGAAAAATGTTTCGTTCGAGTTCTCTGGACATCAACCACATAAGGATGCCACTTTTCTCGGCGACTTGCGGTTCTGTGGTAAGGTGTAGAAAGTAAGGTGAAGAAGGTACTAGATTGTGGAGTTCTTGAGCAATCGTACATACACCTAATGCAATATGGAATGGCATGGAAATTGAGTAAGTAAGTACTAAAGCCTCCACCTGAAAACCCTTCACAAATTGACTGACCACATTTCGCAAATTATGCTGTCGAAAACATTTTCCAAATAAAAACCTTTAGGACAGCGATTTAGTTTACCTACAGTATGTGCATTGCGTTGCGTGACCTGTTTTATTTAAATTTTATCATTTTTCGAGCTTTGTCTGCTCCTCTTGGATTAAAACCGCAGTGTATTTTCAAATGCAAAATGCGCTAGAGATTCCCAACTGCAGCAAAATGGCTCGCAAAAAGCGCCGCTCAGCGCGAGCTCCGCAATGACAAATGATGCGGAGAACCGCGAGGATTTCGAAAAATACCTCTACCACCGAAGCAATCGTAGAAAACGAAATTCGGGAAATAATTAACTGGAGGCTTTGTTGGGGTAGTCTTGGTTAGGGCTTCCTTTCTTCTACTGGGTTTGAGGAGATAAATTAAAGCACTTCACAAAGTTCATTGTTTTTATTGTGCCACGCGGCCGAGTCGAGCCGCGGGCGGAGACCAACTGTATAAAGTGACTACCGTTACATAAAACTGCATATAGTGCAATATGTAACCCCTACAAATATTCCCCCCTTTAAACGAAAATTTTTAACAAACAAAGATTTAAAATTTTTGTATAAATAATTAAAATTGGAAAAAAAAAATTGAACAAATTATAAACATTAAAAAAATTGTACGAATCTTAGATAATATTATGTATATAAAAATTTTTTGAACAGAGATTAAAAATTATGTAAAGAAAATGTTAGAAAAACAACGAACAAAATGCTCTTAATCTAATGCTTACATATTATGAGTACAAGCTTACGTTACACAATTATTTACCTACTCTATATTACGTATAAGTAGGTTGACCGCTGCCTTGCACTGGTTGTGCCTTTTCCATTTGCGACACTATGTTCTTTGCAATAGAGTTTCTTATTCGCCTTCCAACTCGTTTGCAGGCGAATCCGATGACGCCTGCGCCGATACAGCATAGCAACAGGATCATTACGATAAAATATATTTCCAATTTGTATTCGACATCTTGGTGTGTTGTTTCCGCGTTATTTGCCCCTGATTGAGCTATTATAACTTCGGAATTCTTGCTTTGTCCTTTTCCCATGTTTACGAAAATGCTCATTTACTGGACTGAATTCACTGATAAACGATTACTTGGATGTCTCTCGTGAGATTAAAATTTTGTTCTGCGGTCAATCTACTTATATTTTCTTACAATAATTCTTAAAATATGCTTACATGCTAAACCTAGTTAAATTACATTTACTTCTCGCATCATAATGCTGCGTCTGCGAAACGTACTGGCCTCTTTATCGCGCGACCTGAGCGTGAGGTTTTGTTAACGAGCGTTGGCGATTCTGAATCGCTACCGCCCGTGGCAGTACTCGATTGTTCGATTTGTTTTTCCGGCTCTTTAGCGTTTGGTTCACCCGATAAAATGTATGCCGGTTTTAAGCGATCTATAGAAATACGAGCTTGCCGGTTAGGGAATTGAATCAGGAACACTTTAGGGTTCCGTTCTATAATTTTGAAAGGTCCATCATACGGCGGTTTAAAAGTCTTGTGAACCGCGTCGTCTCTAACAAATACGAACTCACATGTTTTCAGGTCGGGGAAAACGAACATATTCTTATTGTTGCTACTTTGCCGGGTGGGACGGTAACTACTAATGGTTTTCCTAATTTTTTCGACGAGATACGGCTCTGATGCGTCTGTGTCTACCGAAGTGTCATAGAAATCACCTGGCAAACGCATAGGCTTGCCAAACGCTAATTCTGCTGCGCTAACTCCACTGTCGCTACGTATCGCGGCTCTTAAACCTAACATAACTGTGGGCAATTCGTCTACCCAATTCTTATTATCTGATAATTTAGCAGATAAAGCCGCTTTAAGACTACGATGCCATCTTTCAACGCAAGCGTTCGCTTGAGGGTGATAAGGGGTCGTACGTATTCTACGAACTCCGAGAAGCTTCATCAGTTTTGCAAAGAGATTCGACTCAAATTGTTTCCCAAGGTCACTGGTCAAAAAGATGGGAAGGCCATAGCGAGTTGACCATTCCTCATAAACAATCCTGGCTACAACGTCAGCAGTAATTTCTCGCACAGGGAAAGCTTCGGGCCAGCGGGTCGCCCTGTCTACTATCGTTACACAAAAGCGATGTCCTTGAGAAGATGTCGGCAAAACGCCGATTATGTCCACGTGTATATGCTCGAATCTATCTACGTCAGCGAATTTTCCTAAAGGGGACTTAACATGTCTACTTACTTTTGCTCTTTGGCATGATATACAAGTTTTGGCCCATAAGCCTACATCTTTGTTCATGCCTGGCCAAAAGAATTTATCACTTACCATCTTACGAGTTGTACGTACGCCTGGATGGCTCAAGTTGTGTATGCTTTCATATGCTATTCTTCGAGATTCAGGTGTTAAATACGGTCGAATCGATTTGGTTGAAACCTCGCAATATATTTCTTTATTACAAGTAGGTATAGTTACTTTCTTTAAATTACAATGCATATTGCTCGACTGCGATTGCGTCAGTTGCAACAACGACTCATCTTTCAATTGCGCGTCAGCAAGTAGCTCGTAATCTAAAACCGTGGGGCAGGCAATTGTTTCTATGCGCGATAATGTGTCTGCCACCACGTTGTCGTTTCCACGAACATACCTGATGTCTGTACTATATTCACTTATGAATGCTAACTGGCGAATGCGCCTAGGTGTTTCTTTTTCGCATCTTGTTTTAGTAAATGCGAATGTTAATGGTTTATGGTCCGTGTATATAATTAATTCTCGACCCTCAATTAAATCTTTAAAGTATCTTACTGCCAAAAAAATGCCTAAAAGCTCGCGGTCATATGTGCTATAAAATTTTTGCGTATCCGTAATTCTTTGACTATGATAACCTAAAGGTTTCCACATGCCATCTACATGTTGTTGAAGTACCGATCCAACTGATGATGATGAAGCATCGCAAAAAAGTGCTAACTTTGCATTACTGCGCGGATGCGATAAAGTTACTGCGTCCTGTAGGCTAAGCTTGCATTGCAAAAACGCTTTGCTAGCCTCAGGTGTCCACGCGATGCATGTCTTATCGCGTTTCTTTGCGTTGTGTAAATAGGAATTTAATATGACCTGATGTTCAACTGCCCTAGGTATGTGAGCGCGATAAAAATTAACCATACCCAGAAATCGTCGTAATTCCTCGACTGTTTTAGGTTTTGGAAAATCTTTAATGACTTGAACTTTGGTATCTAAGGGTCGAATACCGTCTTTGGACACTTCAAAACCTAGAAACTCTAATTTTGATACTCCAAAACTGCATTTATTCAAATTTATTGCAATACCATATTCGTTAAATCTCTGAAAAACTATATCAAGGTGTTTTTTGTGCTCTTCTATCGATGAGCTTGCTATAATAATGTCGTCAATATACACGAATAAAAAATCTAAACCGCGTAGCACTGTCTGATCCATAAACCGTTGATATGTTTGCGCCGCGTTGCGCAATCCGAACGTCATTCTAGGAAACTCGAATAAGCCAAAAGGTGTTGTTATCGCCGTTTTTTCAATGTCGTCAGGGAAAACAGGTATACAATGATATGCGCGTATAACATCGAGTCGCGACAAAACCGTTTTACCGTCTAATATGTACGTAAAGTCGCGTATCCGCGGTAAGGAATACCTATCTGGCTTAGTAACAGCGTTCAGTCGCCGGTAATCTCCACACGGCCGAATTTCCCCGTTTTTCTTGGGTACCACGTGTAGAGGGCTAGACCATGGACTCTTGGAAGGTCTACAGATACCTACTTCTTGCATCGACATGAACTCCTCTTTAACTCTCTTATATTTGTCTGGTGGTAACTGCCGCGCTCTCGCGTGTAAAGGAGGTCCAGTCGTTTCTATATGGTGAAAAATGTTATGTTTAGGTGTATCCTTATAATTAACAGGTCTAGTAATGTCTGGGTACTTACTTATGACGTCCCAGTATGGGTGATTCTTATCTAAAGTGTAAATTGATTGATCATTGCATTTACTGATAGTTGCTATTACGTTTAAATTTGTAACCTGATCAATTAATTTACGCGCTCTTAAATCTACTAATAGTCCATATTTACTTAAAAAATCGGCGCCTAAAATAGGGTATCTTACGTCCGCTATAATAAAGTCCCATTTAAAAGAACGTCTTAAACCTAAATTTAATGTCAAAGTTTTAATGCCATAGGTTTTAATTTCTGAGCCATTGGCGGCATATAGTTTATATTGTGTACACTTAACACTGTCACGTTTTTTTGGCACCGGAAGTACCGAGACCTGGGCTCCTGTGTCCACTAAAAGGCGAAGTCCTGTACTTACATCCGTGACGAGGAGGCGATGTGCTGGAGTGATCGCACAGGTATCCGCCTCCTTTACCTGCGCTACTCCTAGTTTTCCGGTTTAGACTTCCATGCGCAGGGTTCCGTGCATTTGCGGGCTCTGGCGCGGAAACGATGATGGTAGTAACAGAGCCACCCTGGTGAATCCGGAATACGCCGTGGAATGGGTGAATCGCGGTTGCGACTCTGTGATGCCGAACGCGAGCGGTTGGTGCTCCAGCGTTGCCGTGACCTGGATCTTGCTCTTTCCAAGTTGGCCACTTTGATGCTCAGTTTGGAGATCTCTGCCATGATCATCTCGGTTTCCTTCGTTGTGGTGGCTGGCTGTGAATGTGACACCTCGTTCAGTACCTGTGTGCTGCGCGTAGTTTCAAATACGTTGTCGGCGATGACCGCCAAGTTCTCTAAATCCTTGGAGTCGGATACGGCCAACACTGCGCGGACTGCGCTAGGTAAATGTCCCTGCCATAAGATCCTCAACGTGTCGTCCGGGATTTTGTCCTTAGCCAGTTCCCTCATACGTCTGAGCAGTTGAGACGGCTTCTGATCTCCGAGCTCCATTTCACTCATTAATTTCTGAAGCTGCCTGTTTTTGGATTCTTCGAAAATAGTAAGTAACCGTGCTTTAAGAGTCTCGAACTTCTTCGTTGCTGGTGGTTCTATGAGGAGGTCTGTTACCTGTTGTATTGCCTCCTTGTTCAATTTGGAAACCACGATGTCGTATTTGGCTTCATCTGATAACTTCTGAGGGGCGAGCATGGCTTCCGTCCTGATGAACCACACCCTGGGCTGGTCTACCCAGAAGTCTGGAATTTTGGAGGTGAGCGTGATGGCGGCTATGTCCGTGGTGGTCGCGTGCCCGCCGTGTGGTGCCGGTGACGTGGCCATTTTCTTTTAATAGTTTAAATTTGGTACCTGGTTTACATTCGTGTTGCTGACGGGGTCACCAATGTTGGGGTAGTCTTGGTTAGGGCTTCCTTTCTTCTACTGGGTTTGAGGAGATAAATTAAAGCACTTCACAAAGTTCATTGTTTTTATTGTGCCACGCGGCCGAGTCGAGCCGCGGGCGGAGACCAACTGTATAAAGTGACTACCGTTACATAAAACTGCATATAGTGCAATATGTAACCCCTACAAATATTCCCCCCTATATATACATAATATGTAATATATAATATATAACCCCTATATATATATAATATGTAACCCCTACAGGCTTTATAAAAGCCGACTAAGGTTTGTGGTAAAATTATTATTTTTTCCCTTTTTTTTCTACCTGAGCTAATTTGAAAGTTTCTACAAGGATCGAGCGCAAGAATTTTTTTTAAATGTCTCATAATTATTATTTTTGAATTTGGTATCTAGATACGACGGAATCCTCGTATATAAAATACGCTTAAAATTAAGCCATTTTCTTTATTGAATGTATATACTTACAGTTTACATATACAATTCAGAGTTTTGGAGCGAGCGACAGTCGCGAACAAAAGCCTGGTAGATACCTAACCGATCCTCGCTGAGAAAAATAGTAGGAAAACCATTAATAACTGTCGCGCGGCTCCTTGTTAAATGCATACAATACTTGAAGCTTTTTAAACTCTTACAATGGCGACTTGGCTAAATTAAAAGTTTTTCGATACAGACGCGACATTGCACGGAACTTGAGAATGGGTAATTATACGCCGCTGGTACGGACAGCAGAAACGTTAATTTTTACCAGTTTTAAATATAAATAAGGTTATCATCTACATGAGCCAAAGTGAAAAAAAAAACTGACAGGCGTAAGTCTCCTTATCACACGAGTCTTAACTCTACTCATATGGGTAAAATACCTAGTAGTTAGAAAATGGTGCATATTTATGGATTTTTTTATTTGCTTTGATTTAGCCTTCCAGCGCGATGCTGTGTAGAACCGTTAGGGGTTAGGTACTTACACCTTTCAATTTAGTAAGACTATATTTTCTACTGCATCCTCACTTACCATCAGTTGAGATCACAGTCAAGTACCTACCTACTAACTTGTAATGTATTAATAAATGAACTAATATGAAGTCTACCTAATATCGCACAATTTTTTATGTGTTTAAATAATAAGCGATAAAGAATCAATCAGTTTCATTAAAAAGCATTTGTATGTATTATTTGAATTAAACCTTGAACAGTATGATTTACTTAGAATACCATGAAATATGATGCAGGTGTAACATAAATAAGTGCCTTCAAATACCTAGATAGATTATTAGTTCATTGCAGGTTTGTAGGTAACTAGGATATTCATGTACCTACATCGAATCCATAATTCATAACTATTGGCTGTTATTAAATGAATGACGTGATAAATCAAGTCATCTATCTATTTTGCAGCTGTGGCTTAACCCTAAATACCTATTGTGACTTATAATGTAGACCTCACACTCAGAGAGGAACTGAGCGTAATAATCTAGGGTTTGGGCCAGATTAGCGCAATAATCTAGGCCAGATTAGCGTTTTTTTACTGTTTTGAGTCGTGTTACTGTAGTTAGGTAATTTCTCCTGAATTCAGTTTTATATTCCGAATATCAACTCAACCCAGATCTCAAATTCAATCTCAACAGTTCTCAAACTCAACCCAGATCTCAAATTGCCTTAAAACGTCGTTAACTAAGTACCGTCGTTTTGTATCTAGTGGCGATTTTTGGTAATTCCTATACATTATAATAAAATGGATAATTCTTTTCAAAAAAACCGACTTCAAATGTCACTACAAAGAGTGAAATAATTTTTCAATGTAGGTACACCAATTCGAAGTCGGGCAATTCGTACAATCATAGTCCGCCCGACTTCGAATTGGTGTACCTACATTGAAAAATTATTTCACTCTTTGTAGTGGCATTTGAAGTCAGTTTTTTTTAAAGAATTTTCCATTTTATTATTTTTTACTTTTTAGTGGAAAACAATAAAATGCACAAGGCGTTGTAAAAATACCCAAATCGCTTGAGCTGTGTTCATAAAATCTGAAGAGATCCCTCAATTTCACCAAGATCTCATCATCAGACCCTGACTTGATGACTTTAGTCATCAAATCAGTATCTGCTAGCAAATGCACCAGTAACTATAATAAATCGGTTCAGCTAAACACGAGATAATCACGGAAAATCCTAAATACCGATATAGGGATTAAACAGAGAACCTCTTTTTTTGACGTCGGTCAATTAAAACATATATATCAGTCAACTTGAGAATCTCCTTCTCTTTTGAAGTCCGATAAAATCTACACTGTACACTATTATACCGATCGCAAGCGATTTACTATTTTCCGTTGAGGAGTTCCGCTCTCCATCTCCGAAGATATTCATTAAATCTCGACGAAATTAAAACGAGTCTACCTGTGATGTATGGCCTATCTAACAAAAAAATAATCATCTAAATCCGTTTTGCCGAACTCGAGATAATCGCGAACAAACTTAAATACAAATATGTCGATCAAACTAAGAACCTCTTATTTTTTTAAGTCGGTTAATATATTAAAACCTTCTCCAGAATGTAACAAATACTTTCCTGAAAACCGCATCAAAATCGGTTCAGCCAAACGTGAAATAATCGCGGACAAACATACATACATACATACACACATACATACATACGGGTCGAATACAGAACCTCTTTCTTTTTTTGAAGTCGGTTAATGAATAAAAATACTTATGCAACAAAATTTCACTCGCGATGGCTCTTATACCAACTGAACTATGCGAGTTCTGTGAGTTCTGTCCCATCATGACGAAATCCAGATATACCTATATTGCTTTTTTATCCTTGGGCCTGAGTTTGGTGTTTTTAGTAAGTTGTGCAGCGGGATATTCAAATCTAAGTGTTAAAAGTGATTGAATAACAAGTAAGTAATTTAAAAATTAAAGAACACGACTGCCCTGTGGTAAAACTACTTTTGCAAAAAAAAAGCCTATGTCCAAATCTATTCAGCTGTTCACAAGTTATGGTGAAATAAAGAAACTCACATACAAACATACATGAAGTATGAACCCTAAAAACATTACATCCTCTTTTTGGGCAGTCGTGTAAAAAAATACAATAATTTCTGATTCATATTTTTGTCTACGGTACTTACCAAGACGTAAGTAGGTACCCAGTACCTACACGTCAACTGGCGCAGGTTTGTAAGGACACATTTGAGTAAAAAATCAAAATTAATGATATCAGTGGCAGCCAGTAGAGCACATGGCTGTATACACTTTCATGGTGGGGACTGGGGGACCTACTGTGTTGTTTTTTTTTTTATTTCTGATGAAAAATTAGTTCCGGAAAGATTTAGGATACTTTTGTAATAATATTACTACACTAGCTATTGCCTGCGTTATATGTTTCTTTCCATGGCTTAAAAAAATCCTACAGGCTACCCCACGCAGTTGCTTTTCCTTTTAGCATTTAGTCGCTAATCGTAGGTAAGTAGTGGGAGTTGGGACAAGTGCCTTAGTTTATTGACTTTATTTATTTACCACTGAAATTAAGTTATGCTATCTAGATTTGCCATATCCCATACAGTTTGATATAAACTAAGTTATGTGAAATTTCTAATTTTAGTAGGCAGGACAAATCTGAATAAGCCAGGTTTATGAATTTCGGCCGTAAGTGCCTATATTTCCCTTAAAGTCCTCCGAATGACTCCGGTATTAAATGAATCCGGTATATCTATAGTGTTGTACCATAATAAATAAATAAATAAATAAAATAAAATAAAAAAGCCTTTTATTTTTCCGAAAACAAACTTACAATTATTGATACATCTTTTAATCTAGTGTTAGATATTAAGGTGGAATTTAAAATAAAAAGAATGTTAAAAATAAGATTTAAACACTAATCGTCGGAAAACCCCTTGCGGGTCAAGGCCTCCCCCAGAGACTGCCAGCGCTGTCTGTCCTTGGCTATCGTAATCCAGTTAGTTCCTACACCTTTTTTGATATCGTCCTCCCACCGACTATAAGGTCTTCCTTTTGCCCGAGTGCCTTTTGGACCTGGCCATTTCATCAGTCTTAATGTCCAACGGTCGTCAGTGAGCCTAGCCACATGGCCGGCCCACTTCCATTTGGAATTAAAAGCATAAGATAGGGCGTCGGTTACTTTGGTCTGCTGTCTTATGTGAGAGTGACGTATTTTGTGGATTTTTCTGACATTTGTGATGCTACGTTCCATCGCTCTCTGACAAGTCCTTATCAGACCTATCGCTTTGTTAGTGAACTTCCAGGTTTGGCAACCATATGTTAAAGTAGGTAGTATGCAAGAGTTCATTATTTTACTTTTAAGTTTCATTGGCATTTTGCTCTTCAATACTTCCTTCATACTCCAGAATTTGTTCCATGAAATTTTTATTCTTCTTAGTATTTCTTCCTCGTTATTATTTTTTTGGAATGATATTTGTTTTCCTAGATATATGTAATGTTTAACATATTCTATCTGTGTGTTTTCTATTACAATTGGATTATCTGAATGGTTAGTCATTATTTTAGTTTTGTTAAAATTTATTTCAAGGCCTACTTTTCTGCTGGCTTTACACAGTGAGTCCATCATAATCTGCAATTGAGTGCTGTTTTCGGCAAAAATGGCTATATCGTCGGCAAATCTAAGATGGTTTAAGTATTTACCTTGTACATAAATGCCGTGTCTTTCCCATTGCAACGTTTTTAGAGTTGACTCTAGAACCGCTATGAAAATTTTCGGGGATAAAGGATCTCCCTGTTTTACTCCCCGATTTATGGGGAATGGTGGACCTAAAGATTCCAGCCGGATCCTGCTTGTACTGTTCATGTAGATATATTTCAGGATTCTAGTATAGTCTTGATCTATGTTAAGATCCCGTAGAGCCTTCCATATCGCTTCGTATCTTAAGCTGTCAAAAGCTTTTTGGTAATCGATAAAAGCTATGTAGAGAGGTTTTCGGAACTCTTGAAATTTTTCAATCAATAATTCGACCGCTTGAATATTGTCAATTGTAGAGTAACCAGACCTAAAGCCCGCTTGCTCGATTGGCTGCGTAGACTCTATAATTTCTTTCATCCTTCTTTCCAGGATTGAGGCAAAAAGCTTGTACAGGCATGGTAATAAACTAATTGGGCGGTAATTACCAATGTTATGCGGGTTTCCTTTTTTGTACAGAAGAATGATTGTAGATTCCGACCATTGCCTAGGAGCGATTCCTGATTGTATTATTTGGTTAAATAGTTTAGTCAAAGGTATTGTAAGATGGAATCTAGCCTGTTTGATTGCATCGTTTGTTACCTTGTCCGGACCTGGGCTTTTATCGGTTTTTAGTCGGTTAATCGCGTTTAAGACTTCAATCTCGTCAAAAGGAATTGATTTGTTCCTGTGTGGATTGGCACAGCATTGGTCTTCGAACTGGTGCGGCTCTACATAGCAGGACTCTACCTTATTATATGGTACCATGTCGTCGTTTAAATTCACGTTGCTGTTTTCATCATTTCCGCTGTATAAATTTTTGTAAAAGGTCGTAGCCAATTTGAGAATATCCTGACGGTTATGTAGTATATGGGATGAGTTCTGTAAGCTGTGTATCCAGGTATTAAATGTCTTAAGTTCTTTGTGAGCTTTTTTCATGCTCCCGGTATTAATTAGGTGTTTTTCTATAATTTTTTGTCTGTGATCTTCGTAGTCTCTTTTTAAATATTTGCTGGTAAGCTTATATAGAGCACTTAGCTCGTTTCGCATGGTCCTTGTTTTTGGCTTGGTCTTTTGAAGCTCATACTTTCTCTTCAGCAATCTCAATGTGCGAGCCTGTATAATTTCGTTCTTTAATTGATTAGGTGGTATATGGGCTCGTTTCTGGCTTGAGTCGATAGCGAAGACTATTTTATCGTAAAATTCTTGGATCGTGTATTTGTGACTGTCTGATAGTATAGTATTAAAGGTACTAAGATGTTCTATATATTTACTCACTTCTTCGCTACGCTTTAGTAAGCTTTTTGTTTGAATGCTAAAGTTCTTTCTTGATTTTTTAGGCTTCTGCAGTTTTATAGTTGCTCTTACGAGCCTGTGGTCTGAAGAGAATGGTAGGTCAATTATTTCTATATTGCAAATACTATTTTTTAAATTAGATAGAATGAAATCAATTTCGTTTCTGGTAGCATTATCGGGCGATCTCCAAGTCCATTTACGTTTTTCTTTTTTTTTGAAAAAGGTATTCATAATGGGTAGGTTGTTTTCATATGCGAACTCTATTAGGGTTTCCCCTCTAGGGTTCCTGGTGCCATAACCGTATTTGTTCATTATGAGGCTTTCTCCGGGTTTTGCTTTCCCTATTTTAGCATTGAAGTCCCCTATCAATAAGATATTTTTTGAAGCCATAGATAGAGCATCACTAATAGTTTTGTAGAAATCTACTATATCGTCGTTGTTTGCTGCTTCAGTCGGTGCGTAGACTTGAATTATAGATAGTTTATAATCCTCGATTTCAAGGTCTAGCATAGCTACCCTTTCAGATAATCCTTTGAAGCTTATGATGTAATCCTTTAAATACCTTTTAACTATGAAGCCGACTCCGTGTAAGCCAGGTGTCAATCCAATGTAATATAATATAAAATTTTCGTATTGTACCATAGTGTTGTACCATAGTTGAAGTTAAATACTTATAAGTTATCACTTACGTGTAAGTTAGTGTTCAGATTGAGTGATGGAATAATAATTTAACTGCACGCTTCAATTTGTTCACAATAATGTATGGTATAATGCACCATTATCCTGTAAGTTTCATCGAAGTGAATAGTTGTTAAATTCTTTATGAAACTAATAAAGATCTTAAACCGCAATTTCTATTAAAAAAATCCAAGAAATTAAGTTAATTATTAATTTTATTGGAAAAATAAAATAATAATTTAATAGCATAAAATATGACCTAGGAGTGTTTCATAATTTTTCCATCGAAATACGTAATCGAACTCTTACGTAGGTACTTACCTCAAACATCTATTGTCAATTGTATAGACTACTTTTATACCTACGGAAATAGTAAGTACCTAAGTAGGTACATAAATGCCAAACCGATAATCTGTATCCCACCATCCCACGGCGGGGATTCTAATTCTTGATTGATTTATCAGCCAGATCAGCTCCAAGTTTACGGGGGCGCCCGTTCCAATCATCATACGATACCATCTCTGGACTCCGACGTGTTTCCTTGTCAATATTTTGACGCATGGATATACAGACGAGAGTAAGTAAGTATAGCAGGCGGCACATAAGTTGAACTCGGCTTAGAATTAGAACACATTTTCGGGTGTCAATTGAGGTGATAAAATAAGATGGCCGCCATTTTGGGTCCATTTATTTGCCCCGTAAGTCCTATTTTTTACACTTACGTGTAAACAATCATAGTTTCATTCTTTTTTTTTGTAAAATCCATTCATGAAGCAAAGTTCCCATTTTGCTGCATTTGCTGTTGAGTTGCCTATACTAAGTATATGTAATTGATTTCTATTTCTGTCGTAGTTATATTGGTATTTGCTAATCAAGATAATAAAATATTTAAAGAAACAAAATTAATGAATATAACGAATACCTATAAATATTATACTTGCATCCTTATTAGAAAAATATTATCAAAAGACATACATACAAATATAAGTTTCACAACTAAAAATAAATATCCTCATCTGAGACGCTTAAGAAGTGCAAATAATATAATATTACGCCCACCAAGAACCAATTATGGTAAAAGAAATATTACATTTGAAAGTGCTCAATTATATAATAAACTTCCTTCCAATATAAAAGAATGCAAAAGCATGCAAACATTTAAAAAACTTCTAAAATCATACTTTTCCTAACAATTAAAAAATAATAATAACAAGTTAAAATAACATAATCTAAATTATTAAGTTATATTTATTTAACGCTAAATCATAATATCAAACATTCGTAATTAAAGTCAGGTTAAGATCGATATGGCTTACTAGCCACATCCAGTCTGCAGTATCTTTGTTATTGCGTCATAGCATTGAGTCTCGCGTTGGTATAGTTTTTGTGTAGTTGCTACAGGCCTACCCGCAGTTTTACTAATAATTGAAATGACTGCGTTGTAATGTTATAGGTTAATATGAATACTAAGATGTGTAATAAAATATTTAATAATGTTACTAGTGCCGTAGTGTGTACCGCCGTACGAGCAAACGCTTAATATATACTTAAATATTATATTAATTAGCCTTAAGTTTCGTTTAAGTGAGTATTGTATACTTTTTACGAGACAATAAATTTCTTAAACCAGAAGATATAATTATAGATACCTACACGTACTGTCATTATCAATAGCAAACCCCATTCATCAAAGACAATAGGTACAGTGTTGTGAATCCGATATCGATTTTGGAGTTTTAATTATGAAGTGCCTCAAGGCAATCAAGGAAAGACCCCGTGACCCATTTTAAAACTTTGATAATACGGACGATCGAGGCGCAAACGAGGGGAGTGATAAATGGATGGCATCAATCAGATGAGTTTCGATGTTGCAAATTTACACCGGCAACGATATTAGCACAACCCTTTTTGTTTTGTTGGGGAGAGATAAGATGATTGCAAGGAGTTATAAGTAACTCAGTGCCATAGTGTTGAATGCAGGTTTAATTTCGAATAAAACGTTCCATTGTTCCTCGTAGATCAGACTAGTTTTCGTAATATCGGATAACAAGACTATTTAAAAATTCTCGTACCTAACATTACGATGTAAGTATTTATCGTGATTACGTATACTTAGGTAGGTAGATCATGAACCTAGTCGTGGATCTACCGATAGGTACCTACCTAAATTGTACCGACAGTAACTATCATTTGTCCGTATTTAAAATCCAAACAGTACTTTCCGTGGCAATGACAAGGTCGATGAAATAAACAAACCTTCTTTTATTTCTTTCAAATATTTGCCAGACTCATTTTAGTAGATAGTACCTACGTAACTAATGAACAAGTGCGATTGCGAATCACAGTATTCTGAGTTCGATTTCTACTTTAGGTTTACAACTTTCTTTTAATGTAGACCCAGATCACGTACAAATATTCTCAATACAAATTTCAATTTTAGAAGTCGACGGTGTTTACAATTGGAGCACAAACACCGACAGATTTTGGGTCAGATCTCCGGTTAGTTTAATCATGCTGTTATGTCTGAAAAATTGCAATATCGGTGATTATTAGGTACTCACAATACTGGCATACCTACCTAATTGTTATGTAGACTGTTACTTACAGGTACTCTTGACTGTTTTAGATTTTCCACTGAAGCTGAATTATAATTTGAAAGAAATTAAATTGTAGAGCTTTATATTGTTAGGATATAAGTAACCTATGCTTAGGTCCCAGAGTAGCTACCTAAGTATATTACTTAACTTCAAGGAAATCAAATAAAGGCAAATTAAAACCACTTCCTGAATTTGACTATACCTACTTATTTTACTTACTCGACAACTACTCGTATCTACTTGTAGTCAACAGATACCTACTTACGCAATTACCTAGGGTACAGTTTGTACTAAGGTACGTAAGCAAGTACTTACCTTCGTTAATGATTATTTTTTCATTACGGTATACATAGGTCTTCTTGACTAAGTGAAATCGCTAGGGTTTTAACATACAATCCTTATCAAAGATCATCTCATTACAACTCTCGCGGCCACAGTGTAGGTCCGATTAGGGACAGTTTTAGGTAACTATTAAAAAATACTCTGTCATAAGCTATTAATCAATGTTCGATAAGCAACTCAAAATGGGCGGGCTGTTGTTGGCCAGGTGATTTATTTTATACCTCCATTACGTCCAGTTTACGTTGAGCTGCCGTTTTATAAGAAGCCTGCATGATTATTGTACGGCTTCATTAAACAGCGAGGAGCGAGATGGATCTCTCAGACTGGATATTGGTGATGGAAGATAATGTATGTGGTATAGACAATATCTGTTAGACAATAGGCAATAAGGTAATCTTATTGAACTGCCACATAATATTAGAACGCAATTTATTTTATAGGACCTCCAATGGACACAGAATTGATGAAACCTTACCAGTCGATACCAAAAATATTTCTTTTCATAGTTTTATTGTCGTTATTTAATTGTGCTCGTGTAGTTGGTGTGCAGCAAATGATGTTCATTCTGAGGACACTCCTGTGCCAAACAGCGAGAGGCGGGCCGGCGATGGTGACTTCAACAAAGTAATTGCTTTAGCGCCATCTATTTGTAAGTTATTCCTACATAGTGTTACGAAGGCTTCGTTGCATAATCACGTCCAGTCATACTATTCTTCTGGCTGGAAATGCAATCAGCGCCATCTGCTATCGAGTAGCTCGTTTGTCTTTAGCTAAACAAAAGCTCACGCTGGGGTTTGCAGATATGTACACTGTAGCGTGTAGCATCCTCGCAACTAACCGTCCGAGTAGGGAGGTTTATTTCCCGTGCCCCGGAGGAAATAATTCCCTCCGAAGAAGAAACACGACGCTACTGTGACCGCATGTGTAGTTAGTTGGGCTATAGCTTTTTTGGATTCCATATACCAATGAGAAAACCTCAGGTTATGGGCATCCTCAGGATATACGTAAACTTTTTCGTACAAGCAAACAGTAAGTAAGTAGCGCCATCTGTAAAAATTCTATAGGTGGCTACTGAGCGAACTACAGCGTGGGACTACTGTTGGTGGCAAAACAAGCATTTCGGCATCAATAAACTGGCGACATTTATTCGCGCCGTCCGCCATGTCCAGGTAAGATGTCTATTTTTCCATACCAAAATAGTAAAAATGGAACCCTTATAGGGTGAGACTTTCTCCATCTGTCTGTCTTTCTATCTGCCTGTCTATCCGTCACACTCGAGTGTTTCTTATATTTTTATACTTCGCTCAACGTATCGCCGCTGCTTCAGCAAATTCTCATGTCTGTCAGCAAGACTGCTAAGACCATTATAAGTATAACTAGTTTTTCGCGTGGGGGCGCGGCCCGCTAAAGCGGACCGCGTAACTGCTTGCAGCAATTTACGTTGTCGCTCATACTCGGATTTTGCAAAAAGTCCGTATTTCGAATTTTCCCTAAAAATGGGGTAATTTTTTAAACCACCCATGATCTGTAAAAATTCAGGATCGTTATAGGCCAAACACGAAAAAATTATCTGCCTTAACTGTCCCGTTTCGGATCTGTGGCGCCGCGGTTTGGGGTCGAAAAATGAAAAATTTTAAAACACCACAGCTCGGCCGCCATCTTGTTTTTCCAAATTTTTCTTCTTTTTCTAAAAACCATTCCCTCGAGTACCGCGAGTTTGAACGAAATCGGTTGGAAAACAAAAGAGTTACGAATGTCATGCCGGCCGCCATCTTATTTTTCTGAAATGTCATAATTTTTTCCTACTCTACTCCCACACTTAAACACGTCTCCCATACATCATTGTATCGTTTTCGATTTGTTTCCAGGAGAACAATGTCAATATTCTTAAAGCTCCTAATCGCCATACAATATAGTATGAAAAAAAAATATCCGCCATTTTGAAATTTTTTTTCTTTCAATAAATATAACTCTTCGTCCTGTTCTTTTTTTGCTACGAATCCACTTTTCTATCTTTCATACTTTTTGAGATAGACTCAGACGAAATTTGTAGGGCGGCCATCTATTTTTCGTAATTTCGATTTTTTTTTCATTTCACTGGCAATTGCACGAGAACAGCCGCCATCTTGGATTTTAAAAAATTACACCCGTTCTATCAAAATTCAAGATAATTGTGGGCGAAACAAGAAAAAATTATCATCCTCGAGTACCCCGTTTAGGATCTGTGGCGCCGCGGTTTGGGGTCGAAAAATGAAAAAATTTAAAACGCCACAGCTCGGCCGCCATCTTGTTTTTCCAAATTTTTCTAATTTTTCTAAAAACAATTTACTCATTTCCTTGAGTACTGCAAGTTTGAACTAAATCGGTTGGAAAACAAAAGAGATACGAAAGTCACGTCGGCCGCCATCTTGTTTTTCTGAAATGTCATAATTTTTCCCTAGTCGACTCCCGTACCAGAACACATCTCTCATACATCATTATATAAATAAGCCATAAGTGAAAAAAAAATTGTTCATACAAAATTTTACAGGAGGACATTTTGGGGAAAATCACGAAAACTACCCCAAATGTGGCAACACTGCCTATATATTTCGATACTGCCCGTCGAGTTACACAATCGGTTGATACACGTCGACTTTCCGAAATGTGGCCAAGTGCCTCAAAAACACGATCAAAATATTCAAAAAAATTAAATGAATACAAAATGGCCGCCATCCCATTCCACATAAATATTTTACATAGTTTCGTATCCTTCCCAGTAACTACAGGATAAACCGCTCCTGATGACGTTTCAATTTTTCATCTCGCTCGCACCCAGGCGACACGATGGCCCCTGAAAAGTGACCATGTCGAAAATCACTTTTTCTTTGATAAATTCCAGTGTTGCCACACCTTGGCGACAAAAATACCCAAATGTCATTTGTACCAGTAGGACGCGTGGTCGCTTATACTCGGATTTTGCAAAAAGTCTGTATTTCGATTTCTTACTTTTTGGGGAAAATCTCGAAATTTCCCGAGAAATGGGGTAATTTTTTTCCCCACTCAATACTTCGAGTCGAAACGCACAATCGTCCCATAGAAGTCAAAACGCTCCGATGTTGCCAACTATGACAAATTTGAATTTCAAAATCGTGTTTTTTCGTACATCAGACTGATTGACCGCCAGAACAGCCGCCATCTTGGATTTTAAAAAATTACTCCCATTTCTGTGATCTGTGGTACCGCGGTTTGGGGTCGAAAAATGAAAAATTTTAAAACACCACAGCTCGGCCACCATCCTGTTTTTCAAAATTTTTCCAATTTTTCTAAAAACCATTTACTCATTTCCTCGAGTGCTGCGACTTAGAACGAAATCGGTTGGAAAACAAAAGAGTTACAAAAGTCACGTCGGCCGCCATTTTGTTTTTCTAAAATGTTATAAATTTTCCCTACTCCAATCCTGCACTCAAACACATCTCCCATACATCATTCTATCGTTTCCTATCTGTTTGCAGGAGAACAATGACAATTTTCTTATAGTTCATAATCGCCATACAAATTAGTATGCAAAAAAAAATTTCGCCATTTTGATTTTTTTTTCTTTCTATAAATAAAAAATCTCTCATCCTGATCATCTTTTGCTAACAAATCACTTTTCTATCTTCCATACTTTCTGAGATAGACACCGACGAAATTTGTATGGCGGCCATCTTTTTTTCGCCATTTTGAAAATTTTTTCAGCTCATTGGCAATTGCACGAGGTTTCGAATGACATTTGGTCGAGCACCCCCCACCTATCTTCAATACCCTGGCTGAGCCCTTCACCCGTCTCCGAAATCCTCAATCATCAGCTCTCTCCATATTTTTCACCGAGTCATTTTTTGACTTGTATACGAAGCCACAAGTGAAAAAAAATTGTTCATACAAAATTTTACAGGAGTACATTTTGGGGAAAATCACGAAAACTACCCGAAATGTGGCAACACTTTCTATATATTTCGATACTGCCCGTCGAGTTACACAATCGGTTCATACATGTCGACTTTCCGAAATGTTGCCAAGTGCCTCAAAAACACGATCAAAATTTTCAAAAACAGAAAAAAATACAAAATGGCCGCCACCTCATTTGCGGTAAATATTTTACACAGTTTCGTATTTTTCCCAGTAACTACAGGATATACCGCCCCTGATGACGTTTCAAGTTTTCATCTCGCTCGCACCCAAGCGCCACAATAGCCCCTGAAAAGTGACCATGTCGAAAATCACTTTTACTTTGATAGATTCCAGTGTTGCCAGTCCTCGGCGACAAAAATACTCAAATGTCATTTGTATGAGTAAGACACGTGATCGCTTATACTCGGATTTTGCAAAAAGTCCGTATTTCGATTTTTTACTTTTTGGGGAAAATCTCGAAATTTCCCGAAAAATGGGGTAATTTTTTCTTCCCCAATCAATACTTCGAGTCTTTACACACAATCGCCCCATAGAAGTCGAAACGCTCCGATGCTGCCAACTGCGAGAAATTTGACTTTCAAAATTGCGATTTTTCATACCTCACACTGATTGGCCGCCAGAACAGCCGCCATCTTGGATTTTGAAAAATTACTCCCGTTTCATCAAAATTCAGGATAATTGTGGGCGAAACAAGCAAAAACTGTCATCTTCAACCACCCCGTTTAGGATCTGTGGCGCCGCGGTTTGGGGTCGAAAAATGAAAAATTTTAAAACGCCACAGTTCGGCCGCCATCTTGTTTTTTCAATTTTTTCCAATTTTTCTAGAAACCATTTACTCATTTCCTCAAGTGCTGCGACTTAGAACGAAATCGGTTGGAAAACAACAGAGTTACGAAAGTCACGTCGGCCGCCATCTTGTTTTTCTGAAATGTCATAATTTTTCCCTAGTCGACTCCCGCACCCGAACACATCTCCCGTACATCATCATATCGTTTTCTGTCTCTTTCTGGGAGAACAATTATGTCAATCAGTGAGTCAGTCAGTCAGTGGTAATTGAGCTATATATAGTATAACTAGAAGGGCGCGTGGGGGCGCGGCCCGCTAAAGCGGACCGCGTAACTGCTTGGAGCAATTTCCGTGGTCGCTCATACTCGGATTTTGCAAAAAGTGGGTAAGTATTTCGATTTTTCCCGAAAAATGGGGTAATTTTTTTTTCACCAATCTACACTTGTATATACGTACAACCACCCCGTTTAGGATCTGTGGCGCCGCGGTTTGGGGTCGAAAAATGAAAAATTTTAAAACGCTACATCTCAGACGCCATTTTGTTTTTCCAAATTTTTCTAATTTTTCTAGAAACCATTTATTCATTTCCTCGAGTGCTGCAACTTTGAACGAAATCGGTTGGAAAACAAAAGAGATACGAAAGTCACGTCGGCCGCCATCTTGTTTTTCTGAAATGTCATAATTTTTCCCTAGTCGACTCCCGCACCCGAACACATCTCCCATACATTATTATATCATTTTCCGTCTCCTTCTGGGAGAACAATTATGTCAATGAGTCAGTCAGTCAGTCAGTGAGTGAGTGGTAATCGAGCTATATATATTATAACTAGTTTTTCGCGTGGGGGCGCGGCCCGCTAAAGCGGACCGCGTAACTGCTTGGAGCAATTTCCGTGGTCGCTCATACTCGGATTTTGCAAAAAGTCCGTATTTTGATTTTTCCCGAAAAATGGGGTAATTTTTTTTCATCAATTTACACCCCGAGTACGCACGATCACCCCATAAACGTCCAAATGTTCTGATGTTGCCAACTGTGACAAATTTGAATTAACCCGTCCCGGTTTGAAGTAGAACAATGAAAAATTTGAAAACACCACTACTCGGCCGCCATCTTGTTTTTCCAAATTTTTCTTCTTTTTCTAAAAACCATTTACTCAAATCCTCGAGTACCGCGAGTTTGAACGAAATCGGTTGGAAAACAAAAGAGTTACGAAAGTCGCGTCGGCCGCCATCTTGTTTTTCTGAAATGTCATAATTTTTTCCTACTCTACTCCCGCACTTAAACACGTCTCCCATACATAATTTTATCGTTTTATGTCTTCTTCTAGGAGAACAATGTCAGTTTTCTTATAGCTCCCAATCGCCATACAATTTAGTATGAAAAAAAAAATTTCCGCCATTTTGAATTTTTTTTTCTTCCAATAGATAAACCTTCTCGTCCTGATCATCTTTTGCTAAGAAACCACTTTTCTATCATTCATACTTTCTGAGATAGACACCGACGAAATTTGTATGGCGGCCATCTTTTTTCCGCCATTTTGAAAATTTTTTCAGCGCATTGGCAATTGCACGAGGTTTTGAATGACATTTGGTCGAGCACCCCCCACCTATCTTCAATACCCTGGCTGAGCCCTTCACCCGTCTCCGAAGTCCTCAATCATCAGCTCTCTCCATATTTTTCACCGAGTCATTTCTTGATATCTACACAAGTCCATAAGTGAAAAAAAAAAAGTTCATACAAAATTTTACAGGAGGATATTTTGGGGAAAATCTCGAAAACTACCCCGAATGTGGCAACACTGCTTATATATCTCGATACTGCCGGTCGAGTTACACAATCGGTTCATACATGTCGACTTTCCGAAATGTAGCCAAGTGCCTCAAAAACACGATCAAAATATTCAAAAAAATTAAATGAATACAAAATGGCCGCCACCGCATTTCACAGAAATATTTTACATAGTTTAGTACTTTTCCCAGTAACTACAGGATATGCCACTTCGTATGACATTTACATTTTTCATCTCGCTCGCACCCAGGCGACATGATGGCCCCTGAAAAGTGACCATGTCGAAAATCACTTTTACTTTGATAGATTCCAGTGTTGCCACTGCTCGATCACAAAAATACCCAAATGTCATTTGTACGAGTAAGACACGTAGTCGCTCATACTCGGATTTCGCAAAAAGTCCGTATTTAGATTTTTTACTTTTTGGGGAAAATCTCGAAATTTCCCGAAAAATGGGGTAATTTTTTTCCCCCACTCAATACTTCTAGTCTGTACACACAATCGTCCCATAGAAGTCGAAACGCTCCGATGCTGCCAACTATGAGAAATTTGAATTTCAAAATCGTGTTTTTTCGTACATCAGACTGATTGCCCGCCAGAACAGCCGCCATCTTGGATTTTAAAAAATTACTCCCATTTCGTCAAAATTCAGGATAATTGTGGGCGAAACAAGAAAAAATTATCATCCACAACCACGCCGTTTATGATCTATGGCGCCGCGGTTTGGGGTCGAAAAATGAAAAATTTTAAAAAACCACAGCTCGGCCGCCATCTTGTTTTTTCAAATATTTCCAATTTTTCTAAAAACCATTTACACATTTCCTCGAGTACTGCAAGTTTGAACGAAATCGGTTGGAAAACAAAAGAATTACGAAAGTCACGTCGGCCGCCATCTTGTTTTTCTGAAATGTCATAATTTTTCCCTACTCGACTCCCGCACCCGAACATATCGTCCATACATCATTATATCATTTTCCGTCTCCTTCTGGGAGAACAATTATGTCAATGAGTCAGTCAGTCAGTGAGTGGTAATCGAGCTATATATATTATAACTAGTTTTTCGCGTGGGGGCGCGGCCCGCTAAAGCGGACCGCGTAACTGCTTAGAGCAATTTACGTGATCGCTCATATTTGGATTTTGCAAAAAGTCCGTATTTCGATTTTTCCCGTAAAATGGGGTAATTTTTTTTCACCAATCTTCACTCCAAGGCTATACGTACAATCACCCCATAAATGTCCAAATGTTTTGATGTTGCCATCTTGTTTTTCCAAATTTTTCTTCTTATTCTAAAAACTAATTACTCATTTCCTTGAGTACCACGAGTTTGAACGAAATCGGTTGGAAAACAAAAGAGTTACGAAAGTCATGCCGGCCGCCATCTTGTTTTTCTGAAATGTCATAATTTCTTCCTACTCTACTCCCGCACTTAAACACGTCTCCCATACATCATTGTATCGTTTTCGATTTGTTTCCAGGAGAACAATGTCAATATTCTTATAGCTCCCAATCGCCATACAATTTAGTATGAAAAAAATTTTTCCGCCATTTTGAATATTTTTTTCTTCCAATAGATATACCTCCTCTTCCTGATCATCTTTCGCAAAGAAACAACTTTTCCATCTTTTATACTTTCTGAGATAGACACCGACGAAATTTGTATGGCGGCCATCTTTTTTCCGCCATTTTGAAAATTTTTTCAGCGCATTGGCAATTGCACGAGGTTTCGAATGACATTTGGTCAAGCACCCGCCCCCTATCTTCAATACCCTGGCTGAGCCCTTCACCCGTCTCCGAAATCCTCAATCATCAGCTCTCTCCATATTTTTCACCGAGTTATTTTTTGACTTCTATACGAGGCCACAAGTAAAAAAAAAATGTTCATACAAAATTTTACAGGAGGATATTTTGGGGAAAATCTCGAAAACTACCCCGAATGTGGCAACACTGCTTATACATCTCGACACTGCTAGTCGAGTTACACAATCGGTTGATACATATCGACTTTCCGAAATGTGGCCAAGTGCCTCAAAAACACGATCAAAATATTCAAAAAAATTAAATGAATACAAAATGGCCGCCACCGCATTTCCCAGAAATATTTTACATAGTTTAGTACTTCTCCCAGTAACTACAGAATATGCCACTTCGTATGACATTTAAATTTTTCATCTCGCTCGCACCCAGTCGACATGATGGCCCCTGAAAAGTGACCATGTCGAAAATCACTTTTACTTTGATAGATTCCAGTGTTGCCAGACTTTGGCGACAAAAATACCCAAATGTCATTTGTACCAGTAGGACGCGTGGTCGCTTATACTCGAATTTCGCAAAAAGTCCGTATTTCGATTTTTTACTTTTTGGGGAAAATCTCGAAATTTCCCGAAAAATGGGGTAATTTTTTTTCCCCACTCAATACTTCGAGTCGAAACGCACAATCGTCCCATAGAAGTCGAAACGCTCCGATGTTGCCAACTATGACAAATTTGAATTTCAAAATCGTGTTTTTTCGTACATCAGACTGATTGACCGCCAGAACAGCCGCCATCTTGGATTTTAAAAAATTACTCCCATTTCGTAAAAATTCAGGATAATTGTGGGCGAAACAAGAAAAAATTAACATCCACAACCACGCCGTTTAGGATTTATGGCGCCGCGGTTTGGGGTCGAAAAATGAAAAATTTTAAAACGCCACAGCTCGGCCGCCATCTTGGTTTTCAAAATTTTTCAAATTTTTCTAAAAACCATTTACTCATTTCCTTTAATACTGCAAGTTCGAACGAAATCGGTTGGAAAACAAAAGAGATACGAAAGTCACGTCGGCCGCCATCTTGTTTTTCTGAAATGTCATAATTTTTCCCTAGTCATCTCCCGCACCCAAACACATCTCCCATACATCATTATATCATTTTCCGTCTCCTTCTGGGAGAACAATTATATCAATGAGTCAGTCAGTCAGTCAGTCAGTGGTAATCGAGCTATATATATTATAATAATAATATGTGTTTACCATTTTGATAAGAGTGAGTGACTATATTATTATGTATAAGGTTATTTGCATAGATGTGGTTATTTGCAAGCATCTAATGTAAAAGTGCCATAGACGTTAGACAAAAATTTCTTTTTTTTTTCAAAACCATTGAGGATTGATTAGATTTTTTAGTAAGCACAAAATATAAATGAGGTTCTTTTCGGCATTTCCAATGTTACAAGATTGTGAGATAAAACTCTTAGATATCGAACATACAGGACGCAGGAGAACCCTCCTAGATCAATAAAGTTCACTAAGGTAAATATAAAATATGGGGCTTCTTCCTACCTATTAAAAGTTAGGTATATCTTTGTCTTAATACACCTACCTCTCATTTTCTGACCTTTCTTTCAGACATTAAATGTAAATAAATCAGTTTTTTGTACTTAGTATTATCATATTAAGTATACCTAACATTATTAGGAACTCAACTATAGATATACCTACCTAATATGAAAATATAATATATTTCTTTACTATTATTTGCCCGATTAAACATGCTCAAGGAAATAAATGAGTAGGTACGCAACAGATTAAAGACCTTTATTACAATAGTACTTAGTTGGTAGGAGAGACCGCATGAGACTTAAGAGATTTTGCCATATCTCTTCGATTTAAGACTGCTAACGCAACGCTTTCGAACAAAATTCAAAAACTATGAGAATGGCAGTTTACCAAGTCATATAATATAGCTACCCGTAAGAACTACGTAGGCATACGATTATTCTTATAACGTAAAAGGTTGTTTTTCTACTTATAAAACCTATATACCTTCTCATAAGTTTTTAGAATAATTTTATCTAGGTAGAATAATTATATCCTCATTCATCATAGAATTATTTCGATAAAAACTGAGAAAATACCTACCTGTTTTAACTAGGCAATATCAACTAGGTACAGTGCTTCAAGGCTATTTTGGCGCGTGGCCAAAGTCTGAACTAACGCCGCTATCTTGTGCTACTGTTTGATAGTTCGCTCAGTCAGTATATCACTATTGTATGTTATGTTGTTTTTGCTTACTATTAACTATTTTAAACTAAAATTGAAGTAAAATTGAGGAGATTTTATTTTATGGCTGCCTTTGTTTTGCAACAGCGCCAACTTCAAGTGCCAAGAGAGCCTTATCAGACTGTACCTACGTCAATTAATAATCTTTGCCTACGTAGTTTAGCTTGAGGTATAGATGTTAACTTTTAACCCTACCTTATACCTACTTAGATAGATAGGTATCTACTACAAAACTATCGACTTGTTTCTACTACCTATATATTATAATTTTGAGCTTATTGTCTCATGCGGCTCTTACTAGTATCATGGTGCAAAAGTATATTTTTATTTGTCGCTGTAGACTTGTAGCTCGCAGTGTACTATTCTCCCCCTAGACGCTGTAGATCAAAAGGACCTAGTGAATAAAATTATCATTGAATAATTTTAAAAGGCAACACAGTAAGTAACATAAGTTCACATCATCACTATTCACCTGGTTAAACTGAGATAATTTCAGAAACTTACTTCTTCTAACAGTGGGTATCTTTCACCAGATATTTATGACGTACTTATTAATTAAAAAATATTAGTAATATTATACAATAGGTACTTACTAGATACAATAAAAATTATTGTCATAGTTCACAAATGACCGAGATAGTCTACAAAAATTAAAGTGAACGTTAGCTCGCAGCGTAGCAGAGGCAAAGATCAATGTTGGCAGAGGCGTGGTTTATGTGTTTGTTTCATTTGGTGACAGTCATGGCAGCGGTTAACTGAAAAACTATTAAGTACCAACCTTGAGACGTAATTATTTATTGAGTCTCAAGTGATATAAATATTATTTACCTACCATTAGTGCCTGTAAATTAAAATTATTTCGGACTTCGTAAAAACTGGATAGGTACTTGCTTGTTACATTACTACCCTTCCATCAAAATGCGTAAGTACTTATCGTTAAACACCTACCTAAATTATGACATAATGAGAAGAAAACCCCTTTAAAGATTAATTTAGTTACAAATTGATTCAGAGTGCAGATTTGTCATAGGTAGAGGTAGGTACGTAGCCTACGGTACCTGCCTCTACCTATGACAACTACGTAACGTAGGAATAGGTTTACGTACAACTTGGTGAGGTACATCTTTCAGCGGGATGCATAGTTGTATCTACTTATCTACGTATTAAAAGACATTGAATTTTACAAAATATAGTTATGTCAAATTCAAATCGAACGGGTATTTAATTAAACATGTTATAAAACAGTATTAGTCTAAAATCATTTTTTTTGGTTTTTATATACTTAATTAATAAATAAAACTACATTTACAAAAATTAATTGCGCAAAATTGAAAATGTAGAATGCAAGTTTACAATTTTATTTTCCGAAATAGGTATCATAAACCCATCTTAAGGTAGCGCTGTACCCTCGACCGAAGTTGCCGGCGCACGTGGCAAAGTTGTTTGCTATTTCACCTGACTTGTATGGGAAAGGGATATACTTAGGGTAGTGAGTGCATATGCGCATAATTCCATGATACTGTTCCGCTCCCGCTCCGTTTTGAGTAAGAGGGCACGAATTTGTACCGAAATCAAGCTCGCGAGAGCGTTGAACAGTCGTTTGGCTAAAGTGATTTTCAGAAAAAAATACTCAATGTATGGTTGCAAAGTGTACTTAAGTATTTGAAGTAATTAATATATAAACTGTGTTAAATGATATTTTTCATTAGAGCTTTTGTACTCCTCATCATATGTACCTATTTACGCTCAAAGTTGCCATATATTTAGTGTCAAAATGTGATTCTTTCGAGGCTCGTAACTTTAAAATAAATAGAGTTTTAAATTTTTTAAATATCTTTTCACTTAGATAATAATGAAATAAATCGATATTATTCTTTATTTTGAACCTACGACGTCAAATAATGTAGTAATCACACTTCTATGTTTGTATGAAGAAAGTGTCGGCATGAGCGCTCTTAACCTGCTGAATCAACTTAAATCAATGTACCTAATGTTTGTTCAGGTCAATATTAATTACAGTGGCTAAACTTGCGACAAACAGTGAGTAAAATATTTACATTTTCATACCAGAGATAAATTCGCGCAAGAAAAATAAAAATTTTGCGCAGAATTACTGTATTCGTCTCTAAGCCCGGTTGTCGCAAGTGGGCCTTATGTGATCTACCAAATTTATAGGTCTAAAAATAGTGTAATCCTTTTCGAAGTAGGTACCTACATAATCTTGAAAAGGCTTGCACTATTTTAACACCGGTCAAATAAGTCTAGGTAATTTAGAAATTTTGCAAACACGAACGGGCACCAACATAGATAAAATACTTAAATAAATACCGTAGAACCCGTTTCAGACGATTTCACAGGGACCCAACCAAAAACGCGTCATAAGCGAGAGAGCGTATTAAGCGTTATGAAATGTATGAAAACATGTCTCAAGATGCAGCGTAAAATGGCGTATTAAAATTCAAATATTTCACATAGGCCTAATATACAGGCTCTTGTAATAGGTCAGTATGATATTTGTCACATTTGTGGCGATAATATGCGAGAAATCGTATTAAGCGTGTTCGTATTAAGCGTGATCGTATTAAGCGGGTTCTACTATAGTGGAAAACATAATAAATCTTCTCATTGTTGACGTAGATCAAAGTAGCGAGGTCTTCCAGCCGTGAGATACCTGTAGAGACGAGCTTCTGATGTAAACCTAAGCTACAAAAGCCCGGATCTACAGGGTAGATCACGAATGTGCCAATTATAGTTACTTCTTTCTTCTTAGTATCTTCTATGTTTTCTTCTTATTATCTAATTTTCTTTCTTCTGTTCCCAAAGACTTGTATTCATGGGATTTTCACTGCAACGTGTCATCACCACGTCGTCAGCATCTGAAACTTGAAATTGTTTGCATTAGAAATGGTTCACTACAGCTTAGGGGTTAAAGCTGTATATTTAGGGATCCGGGTTCGGAAATTCAATCTGTAGTCTGTACTAAGTAAGGCCCATAGCACACGACACGTTAACGTAAGCGTAGCGTTATGAAGCTCCGCATAACAGTATGACAATTACGCCTCCTATAGATTAGCTGTAACACTGCTTCGTCTGCAGACATATTGTTTGAAAAGGTTCCAGCTCTTACTGCTCTCGTTGTTCGCGAGGATTACGCTACTCTTTCGCTTACGAGCCGTGTGCGAAGGGGCTAAGTTCGCAATAAAGAATTTTGAATAACGATCATGGATGTAACATACAAGATGAGCCCTTAGTGAAGCCGGATTTTTAAGTTGTCAACTAGCTGTGAAATGGCGCTAATGTATGCGACCAACAGCGGTATGTGCTGTCAGTGGTACCGAAATGTATGACGCGCGACGCCATATTTGAAAAATTTTTGGTTTCAACATACGTCACATAGTTCCCGTCCTCTTAGCGTAGCGTATTTCGTCATTGATAACGATGTAGAAATACATGGTGAAAAAAACATCAAAGTACTCCCAGCAACTTCAAAGTTGAAGGTTAAAAAAACCTAAAAAAATATACATGAAAAAGAATTTTATATAAAAAAAATTATCACTGAAACATATTATCTTCATTTTTCGTAGCAAGCGGCAAGCGCCGTTTCATATGTAAATGATAATATTAATCTCCCGACAGGACAGGCTACATCCATCAGTCATGGCGCACGCGAATTCGCGTAGATATATCCCGGGATTTATCGTCGGCTTTATGTTAATTGGAACTCCAATAACTTTAACATGCAAACATAACATAGGAGTACTGGAATGTAATCAATTGGATACCGATAGTGTCTATTTTGGAAACGATTTGTTCTAAATTGATTTAATGCTGGTAATCCTAATTTCAGACGTAGCGTGATACCTACTGTCATAATAACAATCAAGTGAAATGAATTAAAAATGAATTCAATTGTCCATTTTAAATACATAGATTTTTTTTTTAATTCTAATTTATTAAAGGGCTTCTCTGCCATAAAACAGAATGTCAGCCCCGTTGATGACAACATTTTCCTCAGCACAACTTAAAAGTAGAAAAACAGAAATTAAAAAAAAAATACAATCACTTCTTAACCTCTATCGTAATTCTAGCCTATCTTAATTTAAATTTAAATAATATCTTGGCTGCCTGTGAAGAAAATACATAGATGTAGCTCGCAGATTTTGCGTTGTAAGATTGTGGGAACCCTTTAATTCTCTACTTACGAGTAGGACAGGAAAGATAAAGAGAAAAAAATAATTAGGCACAGGAATGCTCAAAACCAGGATATTGGGTGGACAACGTCCTATATTAAAACAACATACTCTTAAGAAAAGTTACAAAGAAAATTAATAGAAGTGGAATCAACTGAATCCTGATCACCTAGGGTATAATCTAATACTTTCCATCAAGAAATGAATAATGAAGGACGTATCTGTCGTTAGTAAAAATACCTATCAAAATTTTCCTGAGCACTAATCTTCGTAAGATTCAATTTAGCATAAACTTCCCTCTCGATGGCATGACGAGGGGTTACAAATCAAACAAATCGGGCCCCGTGAATCTCGCAAAAAATCTCGGCATTTTCGCAAATCATTGCTACTATTGTGTACCGATAATGTAGTAGAGGAAAGCGCGGCGAACAAAAAGGATCGCTTAATTGCGTAGAGAAGATCGCTGAAAGGCCTCTGGGCTTTGTTCTCCGCGAGGCCTTTGTACGAGCTCGCTCGATCGCCTGACTCATCAATTTTCCACGATTAACGGGCTTGAAGCGATTGTTCATAACTAATTCGAACTATACTGACGTGCTGTAGCCTGTACCATATTTTGAAACTCTTAGAAGTAGGAGACAAGAAGTTGACATTGACAGTGTGTAAAATAATCTTGTGAAAGCTATTCAAACATCAATAAACCTGCCGATTCATAATTATACAGGCAGTCTGAATTGTCTTCGCAGTAAATAAGTAAAGATTGTCACTTGCATGATACGAGTAAATCTGTAAAACTTGCACAATTTTATATTTCACATAATTGCTTCAAATGTACCTAAATGTTTTTCATTTCAAAATCGTACAATGTAAAAATACATGAGTTTTGTGGGACACTCGTTAGAAACAGTTTGGATTAAAAATAACAAAACATCATCATTTAATATGATTGCGCTGTCTTCAGTTAGTTCGCGCTAACAAGCTCAGTACCAAATTTATGTATGTGATTGCATGCGTGCCTAGTCTGTTGAGAAGTAAAAGAAATGTTCACCATATGTTTTCAAAGATTTTCGTATATTTTTAATTGTGATGTGATTTTCATCAGACGAAAATCCATTTTCTTTCGCCTAGGCCCTTGCGCGATATCTTCCGAAAAGAAACTTTGTTTCCAAAACTGTTATTTGCTGTATTACTCGCACTAATGGACTTACGTTATTAGTTATTACAAACTGCGTGTACCTGCACTACTTTCCATTCGTCCGCGATTATATAAATCCCTTGACATGTGGAAATTCATCAAGCTTCCCAAAATTGTAACGGTTACCCTAAAATACCTACTAAGAGTCATAAATCCGTTATATCCGTTAACGTTATATCGAACAAATATACCTACCTAATGCTACTGTATTAGAGCAAACATTGGTTTTTCTTTATCGTTTTCTCTTATGGAAGAAAGAAACCTTTCGAAGTGGCTGGTGCGATATTTAATCATGACTGAGTTTTTAAAATAAAGAAAGATACTGGATCTCCAGGACATAGAGTTAAAACTATTAGTTTATGCTACACTTTGTATGGCTGTCTTTACTGTGTTCATGTAATAATAATATGTTCTGAATGTCTACGTTCGTAAATGATAATTAATAATAATTACAGTGTTAAATTATATCACCAGATTTACTCGTGAATAGAGCCAGTCTTAATTGAGGCTCATTTATAAATTCAACGAGGAGCGGGCAAAGCTCACAGGTATACGAATGGTGTGAATATTTACGTGCAATTAGAGCAAATAGCAGTGGAGTGGTGCTACTACGAGGGTTTGTGAAGACATCCCCCACGCACCCCCGGCTCTGTGTAGTGTCCTCCTGCCATCATTAATCTTGCAAGGCGGCGAGCAAACAACGTTCTCTCCAACATCTTGGAGTTGACGATCGATGACGTGAAAAATAAAAGATAAAATTGACGTGTATAGAATTTATCTTCGCCCATACATTCTAACGGTCAAGGTTATTTTAAAGAATCACAGAATAAATTTTGTACTGTTTGACAAGCTACTATTGTCTGCACAAGGTTTTTACCAACAATTAAAACTAATTCAATAGAAATATATTATACTAGTAGGGCGCGTGGAAGCGCGGGCCACATGTGGCCCGCGGGCTGTCTTCTCTCCTATAAAAGAATCGCCGTCATCTCCATTGCCAATTGGAATCCGATTGGCAGTGGGCTAAAAGAATTACCTCGGAGCACGGTCATGGATTTAAACATAGTCAAGGGCTGTTTGAATAAAAAATTACACTGAACCTCATCGGATGAGGTTCAGTGTATTTTTTTTATTAAAAAAGCCCTTAACTATCTTTAAATCCATGACCGTGCTCCTCAATCATCATCCAAATGTAGACCATCATCTCTTCTCATACTTTTCATAGTTTTTCATAGGCCTTGTTTATTGTAGCATTCACAATTTCATCGAAAAATAAATTCAACCACTTTGATTTTTTTTCATTCATCCCGTAGACCTTGAGATTCTAATCACGTCTTGCAAAGAAACCACTCTCTTATCTTTTATACTTTCCGAGATAGAAAAACACGAAATTTGTATGGCGGACATCTTGAATCCGCCATTTTGATTTTTTTTTCAGCTAACTGCCAATTGGATGACGTTTCGAGTTACATTTGGTCGAGCACCCCCCACCTATCTTCGATACCCTGGCTGTGCTCTTCACCCGTCTCCGAAATCCTCAATCATCAGCTCTCTCCATATTTTTCTCTAGCAAATTTCCGAAAAACCGCATCACAACCTTGCATAATTACCAACTGTTAGTCTCTTCAACATTCCCCATACATTTTCTATGGAAAAATAAATTCCGCCATTTTGAATTTTTTTTCTACCCATCAAATAGACCTTAGGGTCCTGATCACTTCTTGTCAAGAAACCATTCTTCCATCTTTTATAATTTCCGAGATATCGACGAAATTCGAATGGCGGCCATTTTGAATCCGCCATTTTGAATTTTTTTTCAGCTCACTGCCAATTGCTTGACGTTTCAAATGACATTTGGTCGAGCACCCCCCACCTATCTTCAATACCTTCGCTGTGCTCTTTACCCGTCTTCGAAATCCTCAATCATCAGCTCTATCCGTATTTTTCCTCCGAATGAATTTTTCTCTTCTATACGAAATGGTAATTGAAAAAAATTTTTTTCATACAAAATTGTTCAGGAGAGGTGATCAATCAGTCAGTGAATCAGCACAAGCAGCTATATATATATTACTATATATATAGCTGCTTGTGCTGATTCATTCATTCACTCATTGATCACCTCTCCTGAACAATTTTGTATGAAAATTTTTTTTTTCATGGATGGGGTCGTATAGAAGAAAAAAATTCATTCGGAGGAAAAATACGGAGAGAGCTGATGATTGAGGATATCGAAGACAGATGAAGAGCACAGCCAAGGGTATTGGAGATAGGTGGGGGTGCTCGACCAAATGTCATTTGAAATGTCATCCAATTGGCAGTGAGCTGAAAAAAATTCAAAATGGCGGATTCAAAATGGCCGCCATTCGAATTTCGTCGATATCTCGGAAAGTATAAAAGATGGAAGAACGGTTTCTTGACAAAAGTTGATCAGGATTCGAAGGTCTATTCAATGGATAGCAAAAAAAATTCAAAATGGCGGATTTTTTTTTTCATAGAAAATGTATGGGGAATATTGAAGAGACTACGAGTTGTAAAACATGAAGTGCTTTGATGCGGTTTTTTGGAAGACTACAAGAGAAAAATATGGAATGAGGTGATGATTGAGGATTTTAAAGACAGTCAGGAGCATGGGCAAGGTATTATAGTTAGATGGGGACTGCTGAAACAAAAAATACTCGGAACTTCAGGCAATTGGCAGTGAGCTGAAAAAAAACCAAAATGGCGGATTCAAGATGGCCGCCATACAAATTTCGTGTTATTCTATCTCGGAAAGTATAAAAGATAAGAGAATAGTTTCTTAGCAAGAGGTGATCAGGATCTCAAGTTCTACGGGATGCATGGAAAATAATTCACAGTGGCGGAATTTATTTTTCCATGGAAAATGTACATACTATGAGAAGAGACAATGATCTAGGATTTGGATGATGATTGAGGAGCACTGTCATGGTTTTAAAGATATTAAGGGCTGTGCGGACAAAAAATACGCTGAACCTCATCTGATGAGGTTCAGCGTATTTTTTGTTCGCACAGCCCTTAACTATCTTTAAAACCATGACAGTGCTCCTTGGTAATTTTTTCAGCTCACTGCCAATCGGATTTCAATGGGCGATGGAGATGTCGGCGATACCTTTATGGGCGGGAAGACAGCACGCGGGCCACATGTGGCCCGCGCACACACGCGCCCTACTAGTTAATATATATATAGCTGCTCGTGCTGATTGGCCACTGACTCATTGATCACCTCTCCTGAACAATTTTGTATGGAAAATTTTTTTTTCAACAACCATTTCGTATACAAGAGAAAAATTCATTCGGAGGAAAAATACGGAGAGAGCTGATGATTGAGGATATCGAAGACGGATGAAGAGCACAGCCAAGGGTATTGAAGATAGGTGGGGGGTGCTCGACCAAATGTCATTCGAAATGTCATCCAATTGCCAGTGAGCTGAAAAAAAATTCAAAATGGCGGATTCAAAATGGCGGCCATTCGAATTTCGTCAATATCTCGGAAAGTATAAAAGGTGGAAGACCGGTTTCTTGACAAGAGATGATCAGGACCCGAAGGTCTATTTGATAAATAGAAAAAAAAATTCAAAATGGCGGAATTTATTTTTCCATAGAAAATGTATGGGGAATGTTGAAGAGACTAACAGTTGGTAATTATGCAAGGTTGTGATGCGGTTTTTCGGAGAGTTACTAGAGAAAAATATGGAGAGAGCTGATGATTGAGGATTTCGGAGACGGGTGAAGAGCACAGCCAGGGTATCGAAGATAGGTGGGGGGTGCTCGACCAAATGTAACTCGAAACGACATCCAATTGGCAGTTAGCTGAAAAAAAATCAAAATGGCGGATTCAAGATGGCCGCCATACAAATTTCGTGTTGTTCTATCTCGGAAAGTATAAAAGATAAGAGAGTGATTTCTTTGCAAGACATAATTAGAATCTCAAGGTCTACGGGATGAATGAAAAAAATCAAAAAGGTTGAATTTATTGTGAATAAAATGTGAATGCTACAATAAACAAGGCCTATGAAAAACTATGAAAAGTATGAGAAGAGATGATGGTCTACGATTTGGATGATGATTGAGGAGCACGGTCATGGATTTAAAGATAGTTAAGGGCTGTTTGAATAAAAAATACACTGAACCTCATCCGATGAGGTTCAGTGTATTTTTTATTCAAACAGCCCTTAACTATCTTTAAATCCATGACCTTGCTCCGAGGTAGTTCTTTTAGCCCATTGCCAATCGGATTCCAATTGGCGATGGAGATGACGGCGATTCTTTTATAGGTGAGAAGACAGCCCGCGGGCCACATGTGGCCCGCGCTCCCACGCGCCCTACTAGTTAATAAAATGCCTGATTGGATAATTAATATACCTACTCAAGTACAGATACCTCGATCTTAACTACTTATATGAAATTAAGAAATCAAAATAAAAATTCTTTCTTTATACAGGCACTTATAAACTGTCAAACTCTACTGCCATTATTCTCTACTATTGGACCAAGAAGTACGGGCAACAAACTCGGCAATGAGCACGTACCTATACCTACCTAGGTAACCGATACCAAATACCCTATCAAATTGCTTAGATTTTTGTTCCTTACCATTATTGCCTGAACAACGACTCACCTAAAAACATCTGGCGCAGGAAACGCGCGCTCGGGTTCGAGTGAGAGGTCGCGGGTTCGATTCCCACCGCGGGCCACTTTGGAATTTTATAATTTCTAAATGGGGTCAGGTCTGGTCTAGTGGCAGACTTCGGCCGTGACTAGTTACCACCCTACCAGCAATGACGTACCGCCAAGTGATTTAGCGTTCCGTTGCGATGCTGTGTAGAAACCGTTGGGGTGACTTTACTTACCCTTCCAAGTTAGTATGTTAACATCTTCGGCTGCATCATCACTTACCATCAGGTGAGATCGAGCTTGTATTGTGTAAAAAAAAACAAAACTTCTACTCTCTTATTATTAGCAATCTATAACTTCAATGAAGTAGGTAGACAACAACCCTAACTATTTCAAACAGCCAAGTAGAAGATATTAAATCTTACCTCAGTCCAATTGTTTTTCAGCACCGGCATCATAAGTATTCATATCAGCGTGTTTTCCCCCGGACCTGAAACATTCATTCCCAAATGTTACATTTCAATATGCTGACTACAACCAACGTAACTTTAACTTCGCCGACCCGTGTTTTATTTGAAGCAATATGTCTCCAGACGTGACTTGAAATGCGTCTTCCTCGATACATATTGTTAAAGTGTTTTTACTGTGTATTTATAATCTATCTATACTTTATTAATATTATAAAGAGGAAGCGTAACGATGTTTGTGACGTTGTAAGGGGTAATCTCTGGATCTACTGAACCGATTTTCAAAATTCTTTCACCAATAGAAAGCTACGTTATTGTGGAGTGTCATAGGCTATTAAAAACCGCATCTTTACTTAAACTTGAATAATGTAATCCCAGTAGTAAAAAAATAGCTTTCATCGCGTACGCTGCGGAAACTATTGAGGATAGAACAAAACAATGTTCCACAATATTTAAGAACGTATCAAAATCTGCAAAAAAGTCCGCGATGGCATATGCCTATCTCCTACGGGTAACTCACAATAACGGCTTTTAGTGTTAAAATTGTGGTTAAAAAATAAATAATTTTTGTGAAGCGTATTGAGCCCATATGGTATTAATTTATATCTTTGTAAATATGTTTTTCAGAACGGAAATTTTATGTAGAATTTTTGTGCCTTTTACGCTATACAGTTTAAACAAATATCTTCAAAGATATTAGCAAAATAAAAACGCGCCGCGTGCCGTTGCGTGGCGATAGGAGGCAGTCCGCAGTATCTATATGCGAATGCCTCGCTCGCGTCCAGCGCTGTGGGCTGTGGCATACTATTAGGTGTTTCGTGGCTGTGGTTATAAGCAAGTATAAGGCCCGGTTTCCACCAAGCGAAACGGAGCGGAGCTGTGTTTGAGTAACCAATCAGATTTCGTAATTTTAACATCTCCGAAACTGAGGGGAGAGGTGATGTCGAAATGATGAAATCTGGTTGGTTATTCAAACACAGCTCCACTCCGCTCCACTTTGGTGGAAACCGGGGGACAGACGGGCCGGGATAAAACTATTTTTAACGCGGAACGGAGTCCGCGGGCACTGCTAGTACGTATTATATAGGTATTAAAATTATTATGACAAATAATTTAGGTAAAGAACAGCTATAATGCTATTTTATTATTATTATCTTTATTAAACTACATAAAATAAACTTCTGTCATTAGAAAATATTGGATCATTCCAAAAGATTAGGCATTCATTCCCGCATTAATTAAATTTTACGTTTGAGCTCGACAAATTAATTTTCGTAGACTACAATGCCTTTGAAATAACAACGTAGATTAGGAATTCTTGAACGTGTGTCTCAATTGTGTTAGCATCAAGGATTATTAAAATTATCAAAATTATACAGCCATCCAAACTTTTATCAAATCTTTCAGCGTACGATTTGTAATCTCGGGTCAGCACAAAATATTTGTCTAGGAGAATTAGATTATGACTGTAGTAATGAGAGTTTAGTGCGTAATTCTAATATTTACTTACATAATTACATTCATTACTTCTGATAATTTCTGCCATTAAATATATAATAATAATAGTCGTATTTTTCGCTGTATCAACTCAACGGTTTGTATTTTATTTCTAACCACTTTTTGAATACATTATAGGTACATATCAAGACAACTGCGCTGTATGACCCAATGTCTAAACTTCTAATTATGTGCTAGAGTATCTAGAGTCTAGACATTCTATAGATATACCTACCTAATACATTATTTTGTGCTTAGTGGTATAATACACCTACGTACACTCGACTTATGGCAATTAACAAAAACTTTCCTCTTAATATTAAAGCTAATGAGGTAACTTTACACAGTTCAGAGGTTCCCTATTTTCATACTAATTAAAAGTACGGAAAAATTTACAACTTTATTATTGCAAGAACTTTCCAAGATTTATATTTTTTGTTTATGTGTTTGTTTGCTATTATTTACCGAAAAGTCTTATTTCATTTTAATGAAATTAAATAAAAAATTAACTCATAAATGCGAGTGATTTGGTAATCGATATGTACTTTGATACTTTCCTATGTTAATCTTCTTAATATATATAAATCTCGTGTAACAATGTTTGTCCTCAATGGACTCCTAAACCACTTAACCGATTATAATAAATTCGCACACCATGTGCAGTTCGATCCAACTTGAGAGATAGGATAGTTTAAATCTCAATTTATCTATTTTTTATTACCCCTAAGGGCAAAACAACGTTTGCCAGGTCAGCTAGTATTATATATAAAACTTTTCAATATTCAATTTCGAAGACTATTGAAAATCCACCACTACTAAGCATGAAACATAAGTTAAAAAATTATGATTAAGTTAAAATTTTGATGATTGAAATTTCAGTAGGTGACACACCGACATATATTGTGAACCATACCTAGGTACAATATAATTATGTCGGTGAGGTGACAGCAGGAATCAATATAGTTAGTTTCAACAAGGGAAAAGACTAACATTTAAAAAAAGGTTGCAAAGTTAATCACTAGTAATAATAGTTACAGAGATAAATATTAGAATAAAGTAGATTTGTAACTTTACAACGAATTTTACAGACTAAAATGTAAAACGGGCATAACAATCGAAAATATAGCACCTAAAAGTCTATGAAAGTATGAAACTAAACATAAATCTCCTCGGTCGGCTGGCTTCGCGCCAGACCATAGTGGATCGGGACTTAGGCTAGTGCAACTGACCGTTATGTCCCTCGTAATTTACTGCAAAAATACGTAATAAATAATAGGTCTGATATTAAACTATTTTCTAAAAATGTTTTCTACACTAAAATTAAGCTTCTGTTCGTAATTTGCGCCATAAATGGGTATCTACGACATTGAGGTAACTTTTACCAAATAACAAAAAAGTATGCAGTTTAAATATGAACTAGAAAAATCGGAAAATATGAAACATTCACGATTTTGTTTAATTTTCATTGAGTAATTAACAACTGAAAATTACATACTTAATGCAAACAAAACTCCATGCCTTGGTTACCTAATGCAAACAAAACTAAAATCCAAGAAATTCTGCTAATAAAGATTACAAAATCCAAAAATAACAAAGAGTAATAAGTTTTAATGGCAACGGTAATTAAATCAGAATAATATGTGCAATGCACGAAATAACTTCAGACATAAAGCTAACAGCCAAATTGCCGGAGATATCTGCACAAGAGAACTAACTAAAGCCATGCACATTGCCATGTAAATTTGGCTCAAGCGTATAGTACCGAACTCGAGTGCTTTATTGTGAGTGGTGCCAGTGCAAGCGTTGGAACTGAAAGCATTACAATTTGGCTTTATTGTTGGCAATTTACCAGTATAATTCTTAACATGTTATAATTGATTCTCGTTCATTTCTATCAACTTAATTATAGAGTGTCTGGGTGACTTTCTTTTTTAAAATTGCGGTTTTTGAAATACTACAACTATACAGGTAAACTTGGAAAGCAAAATCTTTTCTATGTAGAAAATCTCATCCAAATCGCAATAGTAGTAATTATATAAAGAATAAGTTGTAAGTTTTGTCGGAAAAGGATTTGCCAACAAAGAAGTTGCTATCTCATAAGAACCATAACAAGACTACTGGAATTTACGAATTGTTGCAAACACTTTACTGTTACAAAATTAACAGTTCTAATTCTTAAACCATAGTTAAAACTAAAACCCGTTTAGCTCTAATCCGCTTAATTTATCCCGCCGCTAACAATAAGACGCCGCCTTTAGTTAAGTCTCGGTACAATGCTGTTAGCTTAAATTGCATTTGCATATCGTACCTCCATTTTAAATAGTCGGTGCTTGGGAATAGAACTTGGGGAGAAAGAAATAGTTGTGCTTGCTATTATTGTTAGTAGTTACGAGCTAGATAGCCTAAAGCCAGCGAATAAAAAGCTCCCTGTAGTAATATTACTCGGCGATTTCTTAAGCTACAATTACTTTGTTTCATAGATACCAGCATTAACAATTCATATCATAACAACAATATATACAATACTTTTTAGGGTTCGTTCCGCACGAAAAGGGTAAAATGGAACCCTGTTACTTGGGGACGGGACTTTGTCGTCCGTTTGTCACCAGGCTGTATCTCTTTTACCATAATAGTTCGAGTGTTGAAATTTTGACAAATGATATAATTTATTGTTGCCAATATAACAAATAAAATAAATATTAAGGGGCCTGTGAACTACGATGTCTCCATTAATTCAAAATACCAAATAATTTGTTATTCGTGCATATTTCGATGATGTTTTGGTATTATTCGGATTCATATAGTATCCTGGCTATATTTGGTTCGGAAATACTTCTTTAAAACGAAATAATAATCAATTTTGATCAACATTTTTATAACTTTGGTGTGTTCCGTAATACCAAAAATTGTGAATGAAAACTTGTAATTTTCTTTATTAACTGGTGTTTTTCTTTATCTGGACAATAAAAACTATGCTCCTGAACGAATGCGACGTGAGATAGTGTTGTTTTTATTACAAAACAAATAAGCAAAACTAAATTCGTTTACAATTTCGTTTAAAAAAAGTATTTCGGAACCAGATGTGGCCAGGAGCATACATTATTACTATATGAACCCGAATAAAACCACAACATGATCGAAATTTGCACGAATTACAAATGATTTTGGTATTACGTTTGTAAGGGAGACATCGTGGGTTAGTGTACTCTTAAAGGTATACAACAAACGTAATTTTTTTGCTCGTTTTTGCTCAATATTAGTGGGGTATAATATTCGGGATACTGCATGATCATCTCGAGCTACACTCGCGTGATGGTACGGAACATTTTATGCGCGAGTCCGACACGTCCCTACTTGGCTATTTTTTATAATATATTATACTTTGGTGGATGCTACAAAGCATCGCAGCGGCAGTTGACTAGAGGAAGACATACATTTGCATAAACTATTTTCCAAAGCTTCTATTTAAAGTTTTTTACTAACACCGTGACACATGAATATTCGCTTATTTGAGGTTTTATGCGTACAATAGTGAGGAGAAGTCTTGGGGCGAATGTGAAAACAACCCGCGAAAACCCACTTACAAACTTTGTTTAGTTACTGTTGACCCGCACGTTCGTCACACACCATTTGTAAGGCTAAAATAAATTAGCCCATAAAAGTTACCTTTACTCTAAACTCTAAAGTATATAATTATAAAAGTTGGATTTTAGTATATTACCGACCAAGTATGAGTCAGACTCGTGCCCGAAGGGTTCTGTACCTTTATTTATAAAAACGGCAAAGAAAATACGTTTATTGTATGGGAGTCCCCCTTAAATATTTCTTTAATTTTAATATTTATTATTTATTTTTAAAGTGAATATAATATAACCAAATTTTCCGTGAATATTTCAAGCGTCAACCTATTGCACTATTATCAATATCGAGCAAAAACTAGCAAAAAATGTCTTTTGTTTTATTGGAGGCCCCCTTTAACTTTATTCTGTTTTTTAGTATTTGTTTTATCGGCAACAGAAATGCCACTATCACGGTTCAAGATAGCCTGGTGATAGACGAATGGATGGCGAAGTCTCAATAATAGGGTCCCATTTTACCCTTTGGAGCCTTAATAAAAATAAGTGATTATTCATAGCAAACTTAATCAGACATAAAAATTCACTGAGAAAAGTGTCGCGACAAGAAAAAAGTTACAGAAGTTTCCATTTTAATGCAAGAATAAAGACGTTTAAATTAATAGCAGAACTGTGGAGGTCGTGAATAATATTTATGATACGAGTAGTTTCAACGCCCGGAAATTAATGAGGCGCACTGCAGGCTATGGAAAACTTAATACTATCGCAGACAGGGTTTACTTTTTACCATTTACACTTAACGTATCCCAATTCCTTTTTATGTCCCACTACTGGGCACAGTCCTCCTCTCAGACTGAGAGGGGTGTAGCCATAGCCAACCACACCTTCGAGAGCATTTTTGTGAACGCTCAGGCATGCAGGTTACCTCACGATGTTTTCTTTCACCGCTAAGCAAGTGATATTTAGTTTCCTAAAAAAACACACATAGCTCGGAAAAGTCAGAGGTGCGTGCCCAGGATTCGAACCTGCGACTTCCTTATGAGAGGAAGAGGTATCACTGAGCTATTACTGCTCAAGAAAATCTCTATAAAGATCCAAAAAGTCTAATAACTTTCAAAACAAATATAATTTCACTTAATGTAGGTATTAAGGCATAGATAGAGATTGAGATATAAATCGATATCTTGCTTAGTTTTAGATTAATTACTGCAAATAATAGAAAAAAAAACGTAAGACATTTATATGTAGAGCCTAGAGGCAAGTAAGAAGAGTACACAAAAGGGTCTTCTATCTAAGGGTAGTTTTAGTATCAGTCAGTTTCTCTTCTCATTCTTAGTGGTTGCGACAAAAAAAAACGACATTTTTGCTGATAATTGATCTCTATATATAAAAATGATTCGCAAAATGTGTTGGTAAGCGCATAACTCAACAACGCCTGGACCAATTTGGCCAATTCTTTTTTTAATGTACTTTGAAGTTCAAGGATGGTTTTTACGGCGAGAAAAATTCGTATAATTGCCGAAAAACCCTAAAAACAGCCCTTTTCTTTTTCCCATACAAACGTTTTCTAACTAAAACGTTGCACTTTATTACCGCTTTACAAAGTGCAAATTCAATCATATGTATCAAAACAGTGTGCTTGTGTGCGTTGGAGCACATAATGACGGTTCTGTTTAAGAGAACTTTTTGCCCCGACTATAAAATAGGTAGGAGCAAAAAACTGCCATATTGAAAATCTTTTTGACAGGACGAAGTCTGTCGGGTCCGCTAGTTACTTATAAAACTATGTATGTAAAAAATTGTGCTTAGCGTGTTTGATAATAAAAAATAAAAATATGCATAGGTAGATTTTTCTGCACTATTAGATAAAAATTAAAAAAAAATTGAGTAATGTTTCGGGAAAATGTCTATCGACTAAGTTTTCTCCAATCATGTTACTGTCTTTAAACGATTTTAAGTAAGACTTTGAAACTATGTATGACATTAAAATTGCAAATAAAATGCATGGTGCGCTCCTTATTTATTCTGTTAATACCGAACCTACATAACATTATTACGAATAAAAACATTTATCAACACAATCAAAAAGTCCTTAACAATATGGAAAAGTATAAAATCTTTCTTACATAATGAGATACCTACACAAGTTGCTTATTTTGTAAAACAACTAACGAGGCACTATAATCTATGTTAGACATAAAAAATATTGTATGAATGCCAATGCACTCTGTATTAAAATTACTCTATAGTGGAGCATCCCCGCCGCCCAAATTGGTGGTAACGATGTCGTAAATTGATACGATACCCGTTTGCTCGAATTTACTCTGCGAGATATAATTTGCATGATAGCCACGCTTTATGGACCTCTATTTCATATTTTATCTCTCAACACAACAGCGTTCCGCTTTTAAATGCAGTAATTAATACATGCTGTTTACTGTTAATATTTTCAACAAAAAGCTATGATAACTTTATCGTTAATTTATTTGGCAGTACATTTGGTGGTTTTCAACACTTTTGAATTTTATTCGGTGATCGTAATAAACCAAGTACCTAACACTACAGTTTATGGATAGTATTAGGTATCTAACTCTTTCAGTTTTTCAACGTTTTTATTTTATTTTATAACAAGTTAGTAACAACGTGCACCTGAAGATGTAAAGATATTTCAATCCACGAAGACGCGCCCCACTCTGTCAAATCGCTTATGTTTCATCGTCATCGTGGATTGACACATTGACATATTATGTATCATGTAAAATAGTAGTTTATGAAACGGATGCATAATGCAGTATCACACGAGTGTTTTAATACCTAATTATGTAGAGTTTCATACACTACTTTATCTACGCTCAAATTATCATAAATCCAAACCATAAAATCTTGCTAACGTTTGTCGTAAATCCTTCACTTTGTTGGTAAAAGGTTGTGGGTCATTTTTGTTGCAATTACTAAAATGTCAGGTGGAGTTAAATTTTCTTTTGTACGTTTCACTGCTAGACATTTTTCCGCGCTAAGTTTTGACTAAGTAACAAAAATAACACATTGAAATGTTAAAAGTTAGGTATGGCGCCAAAATTCAGTTGCAAACTGCGTATAGTCTGTTAAAAAAGTCATGAAACAAAAAAGAGTAGAAAAATATTTATACAAGTCAGATAAACTATATTTTTAGTGGATAATTAAATAATCAAAAATTATACATAATTCTTTTCAATATTCTGTATGAACACACTTTTTAATCAGTCATTTATATAAGGCAGGGAAAATTACCTATTAATTATTGTTTCCGTGAATTAATTGTTGTCTATGGTCGATCATGACTACCAACTAAATGTTGTCTGTGGACTCCTTATATATATAAAAAAAAAAAACAAAATTGAGGATTGGCTCTACACTCTCTTTTGGCAATGACGACCACAGAGAAAAGAAAGTTATTCCCTGATCTGTGATGACGACACACAAAAATACAGGAACCCAGAGCCGCGTATCGTATAATGGAAATTATTCAACTATCTAGAGATATTTCCACAGTACAGCGATGTTATAATGAATAACTTTTTAATAATTATAGAAGTCTGTGAATAAAGTAGGTCAATATGTGACACATTTTGATTTCATAATTCGAACTTTAAGCAATGAGCGTAGATAAAAAGGTATTCGACATGGCTTTGGCTATACTGGGAATACCTATTTCCTTTTTTGCAACCTTGTGCAGGGTTAAATAAAAAATACCAAAACACTTTCGGCCTGCAATTTTCATTAAAACTTACAACTTTTGTTCTACAACTTTTCAAACTTAAGTATTCAGTTTCATTCATATTATAAAATAATTCGATATCTCTAATGAGGCACTATCCGGTACAAAATACATACGACAGCTGCTGGGTAAATGACCTTTCACAGCTAGACAAGGCAACAGAATAATATACCTAATTTGACCTAATAGTACCAACACAGAATACCTTAAAGCCGTTAAGAGGCCTCCGCCCAATGGCTGAAGGTGCGTTATTTTAATATAATCATTACGTCTGGTAAAATTTTATACTTTACTAGCTACTAGATAGAGGTATGAAGTAGAAGAGGTAGAAAGAAATTGGCAATACTAATACAGATTTTTAACACATTAACCCAATTTTTCACGTTAAAACACGACAACAGCGTTCTAGGGTAAAAAAAGCAAAACAGGTTAGCTGTAAAAACCCTAGTGTATTTTAATTCCAGCTAGCAAAATCAAACGGCAAAATGGCGGCGAGCGAGAGAGGGGTGACGCTGGGTATGCCGGGGGTCGTACCTGATTTCGCGCTTGGGGCGACATCTATAATTCCTGAAAGCTATCATAAATTAGCATATGTATTAGATTCGAGCCACAGTACAAATTCTGTTCACGATCTGTGCCTTGAAACGGGATTCTGGAAGGTCTGGCACAACAAGGCGTGGTTAAGAAGCTAGATAATATTTTTGTGAAATAAAATCAATTTGCTTGAAAACTATATAAATTTTGTCTTCAAAATGATTGAAGATTATAATTTTTAATTCACATTGTGAATAGACTGATTTTTCCCTATGGTTTTGTGAATATACTCGTAACTAAAAATGTTAAAAATGTAAAATTGTAAAAATAATTTTGTGGTTTTGAAAATACTTCTGTTGGTAACAGGTTTTTCATCTAACGCAAAAACATGTTTTGAAAGACGTTCCTCGGATATAAAATTCGCAATAAAAATCTTTAATACTTGTTGAGTGAACTCATCAGTTATTCATTTTCATTTTCGCTGTTACGTCGCTAATTTGACGCCAAGCTTTAATGTGGTGATAAAATCTGAGATGCAGTGCGATAGTTAACATGAAAGTTATGCTCAGGTTTTGTGTATAAACCAGATGTGCTTTTAAAGTTCACAAAATGAAACTAAGGTAGATGGAGACATATTTTTGCTCCTTATTTGTTTGACATAGTTTATTGTACAACGATTTTATCCACTCTTTATTTCTATTTGCTTATCCATTTTACATGCCCGCAAAATGCCTAGGTATAACCCCTGAAAAATGTCGAAATTAAACATACGTAAAAATTAAGTCCCATATTCTAAGTTCAAATGAGTTGGTATACTTTAGATTGGACGTGTACCTAAAATTACAATCCAATCCTACTGAACCAAATCGAGTCTGTGTTTGGTATTGTAAGGCAGATTCACGATTGCAGTAATAAAATATATTGATCGATTGACCTACATGGAAGACTAACATCTGCGCGGCAAGGTAATATATTATGTAGTACCTTTAAAAAATAAAGTCTACCTACTCCAAATGCTAACGATAAGCTAATAAGTAATTAGTACCTAAAATTTATTTTCAATCATTTAAATCCATTAAGGGCTCATTCTACTATGCATTTTCTGAAAAATGTCGGTGCTATCAGACGCTTCAGAAGGTGGTGAAGCAGGGCATTATTATATTTTTCACGAAATTGTGGCATGCCCGAGGCAAGTTGATAGAGGAAAATAATTTCGGTACGGAACTCCAGCGGAAGACATCTCAGAAGCAAAGTTTCATAGTAAAGTTTAGTGTTCGATTCATGTTAGCATTCAAACAGATATTACGATACAATCCATACAACCGATGAAAATGTATAGAGATCAACTGTAATAAGTTCTGCTTTATATGTATCTAATTTTGTGGGGAAAACAAAAGCTTATTGTATATCCCTTTTTCTCGGTAAACAAGAAAATCCTCGGAGTCTCATAACCGTTCGTAGTCAAAATTGCTTCAGCTATCTAATGCCACCGGAGAATTGAGTGTTTGGTGGTATGATGAGGCAAACCAAGGATTAACAGGGCGAAAAGAAGCGTTTTTAATATGAACTGGTGGTCGTATATCATAATTTTTTTTCTCATTCTTTGACAAACTTTTTACTATACTCGTAAGTGTGCCTTCTCATACAGGTTCCTTAAAAATCTGCTTTTAAAAAGTGGGATATAGTATGCTATTAGGTTTAGAATATTTACGGAAGACAAAAAACCAATTTTCAAAAAACGAAGTCTAGGTATCAATTATTTTATTATTTCAAAAATGCTTTTTGTCACTGAAACAGTGATTATTATTTTAGTGTTGGAAAATTTTCTAGCCAATAATCTGGTTTTGTAATTTAATTAATGGGCTTACCTCTATGCCATGAATTTAATGTATAGTCCTAAAACTATACAGTTAAATTAAAAACTAAATTAATTATCTAATCATTTGCACTGATTGATAGATTGTATAACGATTTAAATAAAAATGTTAAACTTATGTTAAGACCGGTCAAGTGCGAGTCAGACTCGCGCACCGAGGGTTCCATACTATAAAAGAAGTACACATTAAAGGAATCTCTTTTGTTCATGAATTTACGAGTATAATTCACATGTAGGTAGGTACTTTTGTTGGCGAACCGCAAACGTAACTTTGTTTTTGGCGGTTTATTGTTAATATCACAAAAACATATAACTTAGCGAGTTCATTTTATTATTCCTGTAAAATATAAGTTAACTTCTATTGAGCATAATTATTTCAGATTTTTCGATTGGTTAACTTCGGAGATAAGGGGGGGGGGACGACGACGACGGTATTTTAGTTTGCCAAATAAATCAAAAACTATCAGGCATAAAAATAAATAAAACTTGGTTTTAGAATACACAAATTACGCCCTTTCATATGATACCCCACTCAATATTTTTATCTCATTTTGAAATTTCAACAACCCGGTTTACCCCCCTTTTTAAATATAAATAAAAATTATTTTCAAAATTTTATGATTGCTGTGCTGTTGGGTCACTAGTACCTAAAACTATTCCAAATTTCAAGTCGATAACTTCGATAGTTACTGAAATAATCGAGTGTGAAAGACGGACGGACGGACGGCGAAAGTCTCACCATTTTCCATTTTTACCATTTTGGTATGGAACCCTAAAAAAAACAGCTACATATTTGGAATTTACATACGTAATGAATAATTGATTGAATTCAGACTACGAAGGCAGAGATTATAAATTCACATTAATATTTTCTTACATATACAAAAAAATTTCAAAATAATAAATTTTTAAATAGTTGTTTGTGGAAACTTGGAAGAGAACACAGTTAAATAAGATTGCTTTGATGAGAACTTTAATAATTCCAACTTAAAACTATAAGAGCTGCATTCAAATAGTAAGTGCAGAAATCTCTAGAAAGAGAATTGGCGTAATCATGATGGCGTAAACAAAATTACTAGCAAGTACCGACCATATTAAACGCATTCAGGGCACTTTAGTGTTCAAATCTGTACAAAGTGCAGGGGAAACAAAGCGTTAAAAGTGTAACAATAATTTTATCACGTAAAAGACGTGAAATTGATTTTTTATGCTTGCATGGAGCAAAAGTTAATTAAGGCTTATATTGCTTTTAACTTGCCACTTTTGAAATTTGTTGCAAATATTAATTTTTTGAAGTTTTTATCTCAATCAAAAAATTAAAAGGACTGTTTCCTGTAGCAGTAGCTGCCCTTAACGGCGTAGACGAAAAGAAAAACTATAAAGACAATAAAATACTTTCAAAATTTAACGCAATGCAATCGCTGTGAAGCAGAAACACGATTGGGTTATAAAACCGAAAAGAAATTTATCCCAAAATTGCTCCAAAATATCCGTTTTTATTAGGTTTCCATACCAAAATGGTAAAAATGGAACCCTTATGGTGAGACTTTCTCAGTCCGTCCGTCCCTCCGTCTGTCACACTCGATTATTTTGGTAACTATTGAAGCTATCAACATGAAATTTGGAATCGTTAAAGGTAATTGCGGCTCGCCGTCATTGCAATCATAAAAAAATTGAAAACCTTTTTTATTTATATTTAAAAATGGGGGAAAACCGGGTTGTCGAAATTTCAAAATTTGATAACAATATTGAGTTGGGTATCATATTATGAAACTACTATTACTATTCCCCCCCCTTATCTCCGAAGTTTATCGTTCGAAAAGTCTGAAATAATTATGCTCAATAAAAATGAACGTATATTTTACAGCAAAAATAAAATCAACTCTCTATTATACTGTTTTTTTTTTGAAAATAACAATTATAAACCGCCAAAAACAAAGTTAGGTTTGCGGTTCGCCAACAAAAGTACCGTTAAGTTAAAGTTTTACTTCATTTATAGAGGACTTCGTCTATGGAACCCTCGGTGCGCGAGTCCGACTCCCACTTGGCCGCTTTTTTTGTTTCCCTCCTGCGCGGGCACCGAAGCGGGCGCACCCGAACGCTGCGCGCGGCGGAGCCAGCACCGGAGCACAGCAACACGGAGCAGGCAAGCACGTAAATCCAAATGTATTAAGGGCAATGGGTAACATCCGGGCGCGAAAATTCAAATTTTATTTAGTTTTTTGCTCATAGTGGGCTAATTATACATCGAAGGTTAATGGCAATGTGTTTTGCGGGCACAACATTTATGCATCTACATGTTTTCAATAAAAACTCTGGTCAACAATACTCATTTACTTATTGGTTCCCGATAGCTCGAAATCTGGGAAACTGCAAAAAAATATCTTTCAGGAACCAATATGAGATGAGTGGGAACTTTCGAGCAAAGTTTCTATTAAAAACATGTAGATGCATAAAAAGTAGGCCCGCAAAATGCATTGCCATAAATCTACAATGTTTATAGTTAGCCTAATATTTTCGAAAAACTAAATAAAATTTGAATTTCGCGGGCTGGTAGGGCCGCAACACCTTAAAAACGTCGTTCAATGCACGTGCGGATTTCTCATTTGTACTCGTGCCTATAGTTGACCCACGCCTTCGGCTTGGGTCTCGTAAAACGGCAATAGAAACCGGAACTCGTAAAGAAATGACCCGCAGTCCGCACTCATACTGAAATATACCATTCTATTTAATTTTTGACATGAATGATGGATGTATTACGTAGATACCAGAAAGGGTATCCGTTCCAAAAATTATTAAGTATTATTCGAGAGTTTACTTGAGAATAAATTACGCCTTATTCTCTTCGCAATATACAAGCGGCAGGCGCAATTGAAGCGCAATTTTACTTACAGCAGGCGCCATCTCTTAACGGTAGGTACTACTAATTCAAAATGGCGGATTTCATATGGTCGCCATAGAAACTTCATCACCATACAAATTCTATCTCGAAAATTCATAGGCTTATAAACCTAAAATTATAACGGGCCTCCAGCCAGGGCCTTACAGCCATTTTCACTAAACCTAGGAAACGCCTAAATCGAATGCTTAGCCGATAAGTGACAGTTTTCACCTACAACAACTGTCACCTTAGGGCTAAGCATTCGATTTAGGCGTTTCCTAGGTTTAGTGAAAACGGCTGTTAGCCCCTTACCGGGGCTAAAAAAGCAACACCAGGGGAGCAAGGCTCCTCTGCGACACATCGCCCGGATAAGGAGGCAAGCCTCGAGGCTCGTACCCCCATGGGGACTAGTCCCCATGGAGATGACCACGCGACGATGGTCGCCGCCATACAAACAACGGTATCTATCTCGAAAATTATATAAAAGATAGAAGAGTTATTTCGAGATCCGAAGGTTTACTCAAATAAAAAAATTGGTCAAGTACGAGTTGGGCTCGCGCTCTGGGGGTTCCGTACCATTAAGCCCCATTCTCAATAGTATAAACACCACAAATTCAGAAACGAGCAAAAATATCAGGTTTTTTGTATGGGAGCTCCCTTTAGTTTTTTTATTTTATTTTCATTATTTATTTCTACAATAGATATATATAACTATACTAGTTTTTCGCGATTCACGAGCAATTTACGTGGTCACTCCCATTCTCCATAATATTAAAGTAAACTAATTAGCCATTTTTAAGGTTCCGTACACAAAGGGTACAAAAGAACCCTATTACGGAGACTTCGCTGTCCGTCCGTCCGTCCGTCCGTCCGTCCGTCCGTCCGTCTGTTTGTCACCAGGCTGTATCTGATGAACCGTGATAGCTACAGACTTGAATTTTTCACAGGTGATGTTGTTTTTAATTTTCGCATAATATTTGAATATAATTATTTAAACGATTGAATTATCTATTAAATTTAAAAAAAAAACAATAATATTTTCACAGTGGCTATTTTATACAACTTGCGTTTAAGATACCTAATAATAAAATGAAATACATATAAAAAAACTTTTATCTACTCCAACATCGAGTATTAATATATTGTGAAGAAATAAGCAATATTTTTCCAGTAATTTTTAAGTCTAAATTAAAGCATTTGTTTTAAATATAAAACTGAATATTGTTATGTATTATTACCTAGAACGTCGGTAGGCAGCACACTGTAGCTCCCAAATCCGCATCTGAAATAATAATTTATTATTATAAAATTAAATTTTAAATTACTAAGTTATTCGCGCAAATAAAATCACATAAAAGTAAACACCAAAAAGATAGAACAAATATAAGAAGACAAGTTGAAATAGAAACAACAAGTCAACAACACTTGTGCGTGTCACTCAGAGGTAGGTGAGGGCACAAATCACATTAGGGAGCATTTCACGCGATCAAATTATACGGGAACTTTCCCTGTGGAGCGTTGTCTTTACGATACACGCTTAGTATAATATCGACGATCACTAATACGTACCTTTTTTAAACTTGAAAGATAGAGCTCCTGCATTTTGAATGTAACAATATATATACAAATGTGTATACGCTTGAAGTATCGTCATCGTCAGAAGCCCAGTCGCGTCTAACTTTGCGGCGAGCCGCGCCCCTACACGCTACTTGTACTGAATCTCTACCCCTATTCCGAGCTTCGGGAGGCGGAATTGCTTCTAGGAAAAACAGCTTAAGCTAGCGTAAGTTATTCCATTTAAATTGAATCTTAAGACAACGAGGCAAAGTTTAAATTGGAAGTAGCACGTGAGCGCTTACGTCGTAACGATGTCTGCGGAGTGCATTTGGGTACCCGGGGATGCTGCGCGAAATAGGATCACGAAATATGAACGAGACTGCGAGGCGCTGGCGGGTGGGGGTCGGGGAGGGGTGTGAACAGATAGGGGATATTTGAATAGACCTCGCCGACTCTTTCCCGCGACAATCGGCGAGGGAGATGCTGCGAGCGGACCCGCGGGCCGCGCAGTGTCGGAGCCACGCTCCGCAGTACAAATCGGCAATGTACTGCACAATAAATGTGCAGTTTCCATCACGGTTTTTATCAGTGCTCCCGTTTGTTTTGCAAGAAAAACAAAAGAGCGCGGGATAATTGAATTTGCCCTCATTACATTATCTGAGAAGCAAGATGTTTGTTTCTAAAGAAATTGTTTACAATTGTAGCCTTTTATTGCAGCTACTGAATTGTTTCCCGCTTTTCTTCGTGGGATTTACGACATTTCAGTAGAATAAATATATAAACAGTAAACAGGTCTTCTATCGACCAATTTGTAAAATTTGATTCTTAACTTTAATTAGACTGCGGTATAGTAAATAAATTAAATATCTACGGTTATAGTGATTTAACACCGTGGATTACTCTCTGTCGACATGTGGTAGCCTCACACCCCTTACCTGCGGGTGTGACGTACAATTACGTCCATAAATTCCCCATGCACGTAAACAGGAGGCATAAATTCATAATGTACAATGTCCGAGTCAGTCATAACAACAGATTGTTGGGATTACGTAGCGGCCGCGCATTAAACCGATGATAAATCCCCATATTGTCTCGGGCCGGCCGCTCGGAATCCACAGATAATTCCGAACACAATCACACTACGAGTAAGTTAGAAGTTAACACTGCACTTTTATCATAAATAAGAAAAAATTGTTTCATCAAAAGTTTTCTATCTGGAAAATGGTAAAATATTATGCTCAGAACTAGCTTACAACGACATACGTTGTTTTAGGGGTTTAAAAAACAGCATACGACCCATTCTCCATACCTACCGAATGTACTTATACATTAAGGTAGGAATAAAGGACATTAAAAAAATTCATAAAAATCGGTTGAGCCGTTTCAAAGTAGTTAGGCTACACACACTGTGAAACGAGAATTTTATTTAGGTAAATTAGATCAGAGACAATATGGAACCTCAACGATGTAATGCGATTGATGAGGTCAAGCCACTTATATTTCAAGATTCAAGATCCTATTATTTCCTACGCGAAATCCACAAACGTAAGCAGATATAGCTAGGTTAAAGCTCTGAAATGATGTTGACAGCTAATGATTAATAACCGAACCTACATTGCTACGCTTGAAGATTGCGTAAGTACGTAAGTATTTTCGGCGTTTCTTCGCAGGAAAACCTCGCGCTGTCGCCCGAGCATATCTTACCCATTAAGTCAAAAATATCTATCAACCTAAGTTTATATTTTGGATAACATATTTTTTCGACCTTTGCCAGATGCTACAGATCCTTACTTCGTAGGAGCTCCTACGTCTGTTGCCGTCACTGGCGCAATTGTCGCGCGATCGGTTTTAAATGTGAGGCCCCGGATTTAATTTCCGGATTTCAGTTTGGAATTTTATAATTTCTCTATTGTAGAGTCTAAATTGGCTAAGGGTTGGTTTTGTAAGCTTCGGCTGTGACTGATTACTATAGATATTTCAATCCACAATGACGAGCCCATCTCTGTCAAACTTCATACGAATCAAATGAAACATAAGTGATTTTGACACAGTGGGCGGATTAAAATATAACTATATTATATACCCAAAGATACCAACCGCACCGCCAAGCGATTGAGCGTTCCGGTGCGATGTTGTGTAGCAACCGTAAGGTTCCACTCCTAAATTAGTACGATAACATTTTCGGCTGCATTATCTATTGCAGGTACTTGTGGTGTGTGAAAAAATGTTAAATAATAGGAGAACAGAATACATTATACGTATGTATTACAGTAATGTGCAAATGCGGTCTCATTTCTGAGGACAATCTCTAACAATCGACCTTTTTAATTTTTTATCATTGTTCTGCCATCACATTTTAATTTATTTATATTCATTACAAAAGTATGGATGCCTGCCTAGATAGGGTGCCTTAGCCTTTAATAATTTGGGATTTAACAACGCGCGCGGATTTTTTCTTTACACTAGATCTTGGAAGTTGAACGCGTATTTTGGTCAGCTTTGATCGCCATTAAAAGCTATATTGACACATCGTTCCCACTCGTTGTTTACTCTACGCCCGTATCTTCTTACGCTGTCCACTGACCGATTATTATTATTATTGATGTGATCGAATTTAGTTGTAATTTCTGAAATAAATAAAATTAAATGTTATCGTTGAACTTCTTGAGGCAGAGAAATTTTATATCAAAAAAATTGAATTAAATAGAATACCCGAAGTACCTACCTAAGTTTTCTGTAGATGCTGCAGGTAGGTTTTATTTCTATTGTTTTACAGTTTCATACTATAGATATTATTTCTTAGGATTTCTACGTCTGGCGCCGTCGCTGATACAATTAAAATGTTATAATTTCTTTACAATTTTAAATTGTCTCAGGTGTTCAGTGGGAGTTAAAATATGTGGCTGTTAACATAGAACTAACGATTTTATTCCAGCTCAAGGTTAGTGATGAAGGTTTGTCTGGTGGGAGACTGCGGCCGTGGCTAGTTACCACCCTACCAGCAAAGCCGCACCGCCAAGCGATTTAGCGTTCCGGCGCGATGCTGTGTAGAAACCGTTAGGGGTGAGTTGAGTATCAATATTATTATTTCAAACTCCCAAATACAGACTTATTAGGTAACCATTACGTTGCGTTGTTGCAACTGAGCCACACCTCTCACTTCAGAACTTCGTAGCCAATAATTAAAGAGGAAGCCTAAGTTCATGTCTCGGCGCATATAGCAAATTTCTACAGAATCTACATACAAAAGCCCATTAATTGGACGAAGCGACGCCCGCTTGGGTCGTCGCCAATTTAATGTATTACTTGGCTCGCTCGCTTCGTAATCCAACGTCGAATAGATATTATTACGCTACTATAGCACATTAGTACCCTATTTCGGGGATGCATTCTAGAAAAAAATGCTTACAAACTGTTCCGAAAATATTTTTGTCAGCAAGATTTATGTTATGAACGCCTTAGCATGTAACATTCACAGAGAGACTGTAGCCTATATGTTTTTATCAATTGTATTTCTACGCTAACCAACAATTAAAAACAAAAAAAAATGTTTTCCAGTGTCTGGGTATTATGTCAATATATTATATTTAAATGTATATTAATATATATGTATATCTATCAGTTATCTAGTACCCATAACACAAGCTATCCTGATATTTATTTACGGTTGTTGCTCAAATTATTCAAAAGTATATTTATCTACGCTCATTGCTTAAAGTTCGAATTATGAAATCAAAATGTGTCACATATTGACCTACTTTATTCACAGACTTCTATAATTATTAAAAAGTTATTCATTATAACATCGCTGTACTATGGAAATATCTCTAGATAATTGAATAATTTCCATTACGATACGCGGCTCTGGGTTCCTGTATTTTTGTGTGTCGTCATCACAGACCAGGGAATAACTTTCTTTTCTCCGTGGTCGTCATAGCCAAAGAGAGTGTAGAGCCCATAGATCAATATATATTATAGAGGATGTGTTACAAGAAATTTCAAGTGAAGCTTCCGGGACCAAATAATGGCCGAATGGGCGGAGCCTAAATGACTTTTAGGGCTAGGGGCCTATCGATAATTTTAATTTAAAAAATAAAAAATATCGATAGTTAAAAATATACTCTACATAAAAATATCAGAAACATTATTTAAATATTATATTTTAAGCAATTATTGATTAATTACTAATAGGTGGATACGTCAAAAGTCTCCCTGGACAGTGGGTATATTTAAACCTTATGGGGTCGAACTATGGGACCGTGGGGGCCGGGAACAAAGCAATTTTTAAAAGAAATTTCCTTACGCCTGCTCCGCAGCGCGTGAACAATATGCTGGCCTCTACTTTGCCCAAAGATTTGTGTAATATAATCACGCGGGGGAAATATTCCTTCCGCGCCGCAACTACAGAACTGATATGGCAGAAATTTTAAATTGAGATAGATTTGATCCTAGATTCATACATAGGCTACTTTTTAGGGTTCCGTACCCAAATGATAATAAAGGAACCCTATTATTAAGACTTCGCTGTCCGTCCGTCCGTGTGTCCGTCTGTCACCAGGCTGTATCTCTTGAACCGTAATAGCTACAGACCTGAAATTTTCATATAATAATTGTGATGTATTTCTGTGGCCGCTATAACAACAAATAATAACAAAATAATAAAATTTTAAGGGGGCTCCCATATAACAAACGTGTTTTTTATTGATTTTGCTATATATCGATATAAATTGTATTATATAATGAAACAACTTAACTTTTCTTTATTTAATTAACTTATAACCTAGCAACAAGTATGGTAACAAGTAGTAATATTTCGCTTTAACAAATATAATGCATGGAAAGGTGCACAGTGAGATTGCGGAGGGAAACGGTCGGTTGCGCATGATGTGACGTCATTGAAGCACTGGTGCAGGCTTAAACGCTGGTCTCTTTATATTATTTAGCTATCTAGCCCTTACTTCAGAATTTTTCGGGAATCTGAAATAAAAATAAAAGGTAAAGGTACATTTACGAGTATATACATGCATGATGCATACATACATACACGCATGAATACGTATATAAATTTTCGTAATAAATTAAAACTCGGTTATCCACGTGACACCAACTACTGACTGACGTAACCAAGACGCATCATAGATTAAACCATACTTAAGCAACAAATATCATATTGACGTTTTACAAGAGCCTGTACGTTAGGCCTATGTGAAATAAAGATATTTGACTTTTGAATTGAAGATCTGACGTATAATACCTCCCTCAACGTGACAAACAGTACGAGTGGTACGTTTTATTTTTATCGATACTCAATTTTTGGTAAACAATACAATCCCAACACTATATTTACATTCAAACAAAAACTCGAAAAATAATCGAAGTTTTTGATTATACCGAATAAATTTGAGTGTTTTGAATCAACTAAAGATGATTTTGAGCTTTACTTCATCGTAAAAAGGCAAAATACTCGCTACAAAAAGAAAAACTAGAAAATTTTTTTACTTACCTGTGAAATGAAATTCCTGGTTTTTTTCAGAGCTTTTGCTGTTACAGCTTAAAACTGAGCATTTTACCATTCCTTATTGTTAATGAAACAACACTTAAATTATTTATAAATTTCAACAAAATACGAAATCAAATTAAAACTGACACCGGAAAAACAAAAACGGCCATGATTTGGTCCCAGAAAAAAGCTTCGTTTGGCAGATCGTATGACGTCACTTGACATTTGCGTATACAATAACATAATCCGCCTGTCTCGTTCTAATAACGTAGATTTCCATAAATGAGAAAGGCTTGGAAACAGGTCTATTTGTTTCATTCAAAAAATACGTCATTTATCTATGGCTGAGTAAATTGCAGCATATCCTCTATAATATATATTGATCTATGGTAGAGCCAAATCTCAATTTTGTTTTTTTTTTTTTATATAAGGAGTCCACAGACAACATTTAGTTGGTAGTCATGATCGACCATAGACAACAATTAATTCACGGAAACAATATTTTTTCCCTGCCTTATATGACTGATTAAAAAGTGTGTTCATACAGAATATTGAAAAGAATTATGTATAATTTTTGATTATTTAATTATCCACTAAAAATATAGTTTATCTGACATGTATAAATATTTTTCTACTCTTTTTTGTTTCATGACTTTTTTAACAGATTATACGCAGATTGCAACTGAATTTTGGCGCCATAAACTTTTAACATTTCAATGTGTTATTTTTGTTACTTAGTCAAAACTTAGCGCGAAAAATGTCTAGCAGTGAAACGTATTAAAGAAAATTTAACTCCACCTGACATTTTAGTAATTGCAACAAAAATGACCCACAATCTTTTACCAACAAAGTGATGGATTTACGACAAACGTTAGCAAGATTTTATGGTTTGGATGTATGATAATTTGAGCGTAGATAAAGTAGTGTATGAAACTCTACATAATAAGGTATTAAAACACTCGTGAGATACTATTAAAAAACTCGCCTGCGGCTCGTTTTTTAAACTCACACTCATGTTTTAATACCCCCCATTATGCATCCGTTTCCTAAACTACTATTAAATCATGCAAATTCATAAAATAAACATTTTGATGGCAAAATCAAGATTTAAAGTAGAATTTCCTGGCTGTAGCTTAATTTATGTCTGTATCCCAATATCGTAAAGCTCCAAAAATTGGATGCGCTAGATTACTGATTTATAGGTGCCAATACCGTGATTTACGGTATATCAACGATATATGGGTCACTTACTGACGCAGTATTTATGGAAAAATATCAAAAGCTAGTTTCAACTTACCTACCTACTTTTTTTATATTGATTTTACGTGAAAAATAATTTTAATTTTTATATTTCTTTTGTCCATGTGTTTAAACTTTGAAGTCTATTAATAAATTATTTCGATCGGTTTGAATATTGTATTGTCTCATTTAGTTTAATAATAATTCTTTGAAGAAAATGAATGTGATAAAAATGAGATTGGATTATTTTTACCACGAAAAGTGTTATATTTTAGTCATTTCGTTTATCAATAGGTATCTAATTTACATTGTACATACTCTAAAAAATCGAAAACACGCAACATAATTTCGATGTAACGTAATGAAAAGTAAATTAATGCGTATGGCAATTTTTAATCTTCTACAAAATAAGTGATTTAAAAGTTAAAGATTAAAGGATCAACCACTGAACCACATTTAGTTCATAAACCAGCCTCTCTGAATAAGCTAAAACTTATGGAAAAACGGAGAAAAATTCTAGAAGAAACTTTATTATTACTATAATACGTAGTAATAAAAGTTTAAAGTAATGTAATAACGAGAGAATACAGAGGCAAGTACTATCACATTATATTTCCCGAGCTCTAGTTACAAGAGTCTACTAAATATGTTCTTTGGGAGATAAAAGCCGGAGCAGCCAGGTCCGTAGTTCAGGGTCCTTGGTGACTAATTAACAATTTATCACATACTTTGCGGCGAAGCTCCGATGTGACGTTACACGTACAGTAGATATACAAATAGTACCCAAATTGAAAATGGCTGGGGTTTTCTGGCAAATGGCTGGGTTGACTCTAATTTTTGCATCGTGAAGTCACCATCTCCTATGTGATGTCCCGGTGTCTTGAAGAAACGTGCATCGAAGAAAGTGTTGGTAAATTGTGTGTGGTGTTGTGGTCATGTAGGCGCAGTGTTCCTGCAAATTGTACCATACAAAATCTTTTCAAGTGGCGGATTATAGCAAAACAAATTAATCTGTTCTACTTACCGGGCAAAGTTAAACACGTGATACGAAAGTGCCGTATTCATAAATGAGCTTCTGAAATGGTCTCTATACTTTACCAAATAATTTTCTACCTATAGTACGGAATTTCTTTTGTTATCAGCTTCAACTCGATACGTCTTCAGCCATTTTACTGATCAGTTCTTAGGAAAAAGGACCGTAAGTGACGGACAGGCGGATACTAATGTAATCCTACAAGGATTTGTATTTTCTTTTAAGGAGCGGAAATCTTAAGAAAATAAAGAATAAAATATCTTGAGGTTTTATCAGAATAAATATAGGGTGTAGCTTTGGATATAATACCTATCAAGTTAGTCATCAAATCATCAAATTGCTCATATTATGGCTGTATAGGTACTACCTTATACATTATACACCGTGCATACATAGTGAGTGATACATACATTCGTGCAAATATTGAAACTCATTAAAAAAATTCTTTAGATCTAAACCATAATTCCGATACTAAATTACCTTTGGCACATAGATTATAAAATTAAATAAATTAAAACCTGCATACTAATTCTCCTATTGATATAACGGATTGGACATTTATCTCATTTACATTGTGAGATTTGCCAAATAAATTTCGTAATTGTCAACCATAAATTAGTATTTTAATCGGATTAGTTGTTTTTGTTTACTTTATATTAGGATTTCAATAAAAATGTGAATTATAACCACTATTGTAATTTTCTCTTTGCATCACAACAACTTGAAATTGTTATCGTCCCACATACTCGCATTTAATTTTTCATACGCTTTACAATGTGAAACCCATAAAAAAGTAGTTATAGTCTTTATTGTTAGAAAACACTGTTAAAAACTTAATTTTTTAGCTTAAAAATAATTAGTACGTAAGTGGAAAGTAAATTATTGGCAAGGATTAAAGTAAAGCAATTCACAAACGAATACATACAAAGAAGGATTATAATAACTTTTCTATAATATCCGAAGAAACCATAAAAACAAATATGTAAAAATTTAAATCTAAGTAGATATGTACTCGTAGATTGTCGACGACTTTATTTATTCACCACACGACCCCAAACCAATTGAAGTGTCTCAAATTCTCAATTCGATGTTTGTCTCAGAATCAAAAGTATCGGAGACAAAGAAATTGGTACGACGTACGTATCGAATAATTCAAAATAGGATACGCGGCCGTCATCCCGGCCTTGATCTCGTATCCCGACCACGGGACCCTTTTCCAAGAGATTACGCGTATCATGGCCTGCCGAAGGTATATAGTTTGGCTATCCCTTCGTACGTTTATCGGAATGCTCATGTAAATAACACAGACCGGGGATTCGCTGGCCTTTCATATTCTCTACAAGGAACAACTAACTGTTCATAATATTTTTATCTGGATATTTTAAAACTTGTTTCAATTTATTTTTATCTCGTAGGCATGGAATTTGGACTTGGATTATATGGTGGGTCTCGTAGCTCCGCCTTTGTGGTTTTAATAATGTATATCTTAGCAGGACAGATTCATTTGTTTTGCTGTTATCCACTACTTGAAAAGAATCTGCATGGTCCAATATGCAGGAACACCGCCAACATAAAACACCATACACCACATTTCTTCGATGCACGTCGGAGAAATTGTTGAAAGAATTATGCGTAGTGTTTCATGGTGGATTTCCGCAAAATAACGCCTGCTTCCATTCAAATGGAACTTACTTACGTTATGTCACTGATCTACTCACTGATTTTTCATTGAGTGGAGAGGACACTTCGAACAAAAATTTTGCGCTTTTATCTCCTGAGACCATAGATTTATTAACTAGCTGAGACTCTCAGCAACGCATTCATCGGTGCTCTAACCGCGCCCGCCGCGCGGCTGCTACACAGTCATAAACGCAGAGAGCCCCTCTAGTCCGTTAGTACAATAATAGTTACTCAATGGCTGTTTTAAACTATTTAGGTCCAAGAGTGAGCTGGGAGATGATGAATCATATGACAATGACATGTAAAGACTTTTTTATCATATAATCAAATAATAATACAACTTTTTTTTAAATAAACAGGTTTTCATCTTTCATAGCTCAGTAGCTGTTTAAGTATCTTCCGCAAAGGGCCTGTCACCTCCTTCCGACCGATATTGGCCCTTTAGACGAACCCCTTTTATATCTCGTTCGACCCTTATAGGACCGCTCAAGATCAACGTTCTAAACACACTATTTCCTCGCAACAATTTTAAGGCAACTATATTATTAAAGAATACGCAATATTTTCAATGAAATCGAAATAAAATAAATGTGAGGACTGGTACTTGTTGTAAATTAGTTATTATATTTTTATTTTTGTTATATTGTATAGTTTTCAGAAGTTATATACATACTCTGATTAATTATTTTAAGTCAGTTGAATTTGTAAAAAAAACCCTCATGTAGAGTAGTTAATATACCATCAGACAGTACCCAAACTGATGTAGGTACTATAACTTTTATAAAACAGCCATAATACCTAAATATAAAATCATACCTAAATAAATTGTGCTATCAATAAATAGGTACCATAAAAATTTAGAATGCAATCTTTCAATCACATAATACTCGCCATGAAATTTTGCAGAGCTTACCATTTTTCACGAACCCGGAACGATAAATAAAATTCGAATAAGATCTTATTCAACATCATCCATCTTCAATGTAATCTATTAAAATGAAAGTATTGAATCCATTTTTGCGCTAAAATAGAATAAGCTACAATTTCGTGCCGATACTGAAATTGCGATGTATCACAATCATCTCAACATATTCGTTTCGGGTAAGGGCTTACTTTTATGTCGGTTGTGACAGTTGGATCAAATGGGAAATTTTTGCCTCTCCCGTTCATTCGATGTATCTCCAAAATCCAAATACCTACCTTTAACAAATCAATAATATGTTGACTTATTTTCACGCAGTTATAGTATCTATTCAAATTTTTTATAAAATGTTTGTACTTACTAAGTAGGTATAATAAAAAGCAATCCAAGCCTTATGGGGTTACATAAGAGGCGGATAAACAAGCTGCTTTTAAGAGCCTGCAACGCTTACTTTTGCTTCTATAATATCCATGGGCGATGATAATTCCTATTAACATCAGGTGACCCATTTGCTCCCCATTGTAAAAAATTGCAACATTTCAGATTTTTTTCATACCGTAGCTGGGCAAGGGTACTCTCATGATGACCATAACATTTAAGATTTACCTACGTACTTATTACAAATTCACGCACGTTTTAAAAGTGGCTGAAGCCGAATCTTTTATTGGCCGAGCAAGAACATATTGAACCTAATAAGATCTTAATAAATCGCAGTTCTACATTCTGCTGGCTTCTAAAATCGGAATCGCAATCGGGCTCGCAATAAATCGGGCACCTCCGTACTCCGCACTAACTCTTCGATTACCGTCGACCCGCGAACTAATGCATGGCCCTAATGAAGATATAAAACTGTATGCTTTCAGAATGGTTACCAACCGCTTAGTAAATACATAGCAGTTACTGAGATCTCCAGTAGCCACTGGCAAGGCGTCCAAAAAAAACGATTCCCGTTGGCTTAACTTTGAGAAAATTGGGAAATCATAGCATCCCATAATTAGATATTTTTTAAATTTAACAATCTATAGAGATTGTAAAATTAAAATGTACTAAAACTCAAGTATGAATTTATCCATAGAAATCAAGTAGAGTAAACGCAAAATCGCCTGGCATCCAAAAGCTGTAAACGGTAGAAAAATAATGACTGCTCTTTTCTCTTAAAATATCCATCCAAATGTTAGTAAGGACTAAGGAGTACTTTATAACGTTACGAATACGAAGCAAATAAACAATGAAATCTATACTCGTACATTGAAGAAGGAAAAAAAATTTGAAAGAAAAAGTATTGTGAATAGATCACAAAACCTACCAATAGTATATTATAGAACAAAATTCAAAAAATAAGTGTGAGAAAGGCAGTTGTCATTGATAAGTCACGTAATTAGTTTGTCGATTCTACATTATAATATTGTCACTCACATTTGTTTCATTCTGACGACCTCCGTGGCGCAGAGGACGCACGCTCGGATTCGAGAGGGAGGTCGCGGGTTCGATTCCCGCCACGGGCCACTTTGGAATTTTATAATTTCTAAATTGGTTCAGGTCTGGTCTGGTGGGAGGCTTTGGCCGTGGCTAGTTACCACCATACCAGCAAAGACGTACCGCCAAGCGATTTAGCGTTCCGGTACGATGCTGTGTAGAAACCTTACCCCTCCCAAGTTAGTACGCTAACATCTTCGACTGCATCATCACTTACCATCCGGTGAGATCGCAGTCAAGTACTAACTTGTATAGCGTAAAAAAAATACCTATGGTATAAAATGAGCGATCTATAGGTCTAGTTTATAAGAATTCATATTATGTATGTTTTTCATTGTATATTACAACACAAAATATTATTCAGATTAAGGATAATTTGCTTCACCCTGGACAGGGCATTCTGACTGTAATTATACTTATGTGGTCATTGTATGCAAAGGAAATAAATAAATACGTACGTAGCAAAGTAACTTGGCTATAAGGACGCAGGACTATCGAACTAATAATGATCATAGGTTATCAATAGTAAACTTTGGTTGTTATTATTTAAATCAAAAGAGACAACGTAACTCAGGTACAAATAAAACGTACTTAGGTACTAAGTATAGCAACAAGCGCGTTTGTTGCTCAATTAAAGCCACACAACACAACACATTGAAACATAAACTAGATACCTAAATAACGATCAAGTAGTTAAGTCTAACCACTAGAACATTACGATACTGCAGTGGAACAATATATCGCGTGCAAGCTGTTAGGAGCGAAACAGAGGTATCCCTACGTGTACAAAGTAGGATAATTCTAATTTCATCTAATAATTCTAATAAAAATTCTAACTATTCTGTAAAAGAAACGAGAATTTAATCTGAGATTTTACACATTCTTGTTTCGTTTTTTTTTTGTTTAAAGTCAAATTTGTCTTCTAAAAAAGATAATAGATAGATAGATAGATAGATAGAAAATACTTTATTGTACACCATTACAAGAAAGAAACAAAAAACAAATACAATAACCAAAAAACAAGAAAAACAAATGTACAATATGGCGGCCTTATCGCTAAACAGCGATCTCTTCCAGGCAACCATCGGGGTAAGAAGCGGCTATTGGAAAACATGAGGCAGGTGGTACAATAAAAATATGAAGCATATGTATAAAATAAATTATTAACCTAATAAAATACAACTAACCTATATACATATATAAATAAATATATATATATATCTATAATGAGAATTATATACATAAATATTGTATATACAAACATACATAAATACCTACATACATACCATAATACAAACATACATAATAATATAATACGTATAATAAAATACTAATAAATAAATATAAAAACCCTCATATATCAGCTATTACTGACTCCAGGGAGTTGAGACAAAAAGTGATCCTTTAAACGTTTCTTGAAAATATTTATTGATCTGGCCTCCCTGATATCAAGAGGAAGGACGTTCCAGAGCTTGATGGCCTGAACAGTAAAAGACTTGCCAAAGAAAGTCGAACCATGTGTAGGCACCCTCAGTATTAGTTTTCTTGTAGAACGGAGTATCTCGTCGGGTTGCCCCACATAGTTAAACTTTTCTTTTAAGTAAGGGGGCGCAGAAGGATGAAACAGAACACAGTACAGAATAGAAAGGATGTGCATATTCCGGCGAAGTCGAATGGGTAACCAATTAAGACGAGAACGAAAAATTGAAATGTGGTCATATTTACGTAACCCAAATATGAACCGAATCATAGCATTTTGAAGTCTCTCAAGCTTATTCAATTGGTCTTCGGTTAAATCAACAAAGCTAGCGTCAGCATAATCTAAAATAGGAAGGAGTAAGGTCTGTGCGAGCATAATTTTGGTAGGAATTGGAAGAAAATTCCGAAGGCGACGCAACGAGCCCAGAGCCGCAAACACTTTCCTGCTGATTTCATTAATATGTCGACTCCAGCTAAGTGTGCTATCTAAGTATATTCCTAAGTTTTTAACAGCATCACAGTAAGGAATTACAACGTTGTTAAATAAAATAGGCGGTAGGGAAAACCAGTCAACCTTAGACAATTGTCTCCGACTGCCAATGATGATCGCTTGTGATTTTTTAGGATTAACACTGAGGCCAAATGACTTACTCCAATTAAGGATTGTATTCAAGTCATTGTTCATTTTAGCGATAGCCGTTGGCAGATTCTCCAACGTTGACTGCACATAAATCTGGACATCGTCTGCATACATATGATAGAGAGAAGAAAGGTTTTGAGAGATTGAATTAATGAAAATAGTAAAGAGTAATGGTGACAACACGCCTCCCTGAGGAACGCCAGCAGCGATATCACACCACGACGAATAAGTATCATCAACGCGAATACGCTGTCGCCGTCCTCGAAGGTAACTATGAAACAAGTCAATAACTGCTGGAGATATGTTGAGAGAACGCAGCTGACCAAGTAGGATATCAAAATCAACGGTATTAAAAGCGTTGCTGAAATCCAACAAGGTCATAATGGTGAGCTGTTTATTGTCCATGCCGAACCGAATGTCATCAGTCACTTTAATCAAAGTAGTGACAGTACTATGACCAGGACGAAAGCCGGATTGAAAAGGATTAAACAAGCTGTTTCTGTTAAGGAAAAGGTTCAACTGATGGTGAATTAGTTTTTCAAGAACTTTGGATAGGAAAGGCAATATAGAAATGGGTCGGAAGTCAGAGAAGGAAACAGGGTTAGCTTTTTTTGGAAGAGGTAAGACATGAGCACTCTTCCAAGCTGTAGGAAATTCACACGCTTGTACACATTCGTTTAAAATATATGCGAGGACAGGAGCGATAACATCAAGGAGAGGAATGATCATAGCACGACTTATCTGATCACTACCCGTGGCATTGGATGATATGGACAATACGTTCTTCTTCACATCACAGACAGTAAACGGACTTAACTCGAACGGAGGAAAAATTGGAGTCGGGGTTACAGAAAGTGAATGAAGTGTACGAGATTTAGCTGAACTATCAAACAAGAATGAAGGAGTAGAGAAGTATTGATTTAGCTGTTCAATATCAACACTCGGAGACCAAGAGCTTTGAGATGATTTACCAACCCCAACTGTTTCAAGAAATCTCCACACTCTGGAGGAGTCGCCGTTCTCGACTGAAGCGTGAATGTGGCGTCGTTGTGCGTCTCTACATAGTGTATTGCAGCGATTCCTGGCTTTATGATATTTACGGAGATTTTCGTCAGAGCTCTTACATTTATATTTGTATTTTGCAATATTTTTCTTATGAATACAAGATTTCAACTCATCAGTCAGCCAGGGAGCAGGCAAGTGTTTTAACTTCACTGGGTGAATTGGCGCATGCACATCATAAAGTTGAGTGAGCAACGAACAGAAAATGTCAACTTTATCTTCAATGCAAGTCGCCGTCTTTACTGCTGACCAGTCGATACTGCGAGCATCCGCACACAACCGATCAACATCCATTCCAGCAAAATTACGCCGCAGAAGTATCTTGGGTTTTACTTTAGGAGAGCGTAGATTATACGACAGATAAATTAGGTCATGATATGAGAAGGCATCGGCAGAACACTGACCATGCTTGAAAACCAGTTCAGGAGAAGACACTACAATGAGGTCAAGAAGTGAGGGAGCGGAGTTAGGATAATAGTGGGTTGCTGATAAAGGTAGGATTTGCATATTACACGCCTCAATGATCGATCCCAGCCTATTCGCTCTGCTGTCACTTTTCAGTAGGCATGTATTAAAGTCGCCCATCATTATAGTGTGAGTATAATTAGGGACAAAAGTTTCTAAGAGATTTTCAAAAGAGGAAAAATAATTTGTTAATAGTGATGGACTATAAAAAACGCCAAGAAGAATCTTGGCCTGGGAGTTTTGGGACAAAGATACTTCAATTAACAAATGTTCAGCAGCATCATCAGGAGGCGGTTGACATGACGAGCTTACAACTTTAAAAGGAATGTGGGATCTTAAGTAGATCGCCACGCCACCGCCTGTCCTGTTGGCGCGATCATTTCGTATAAGACGGAACCCAGGCAAAGAATATGAAGTGGATGGCAGACAGGGCTTAAGCCAGGATTCAGAAACCAAAACGGCGTGAATATTACGGGACTCAAATGACGCCAGCATATCTGGATAATGAGCCGGAATGCTTTGAGCATTGATGTGAATAACATTGAAATTCTTCACACAGTCTGAGAAAACAGAATTGAGTATGTTAATAAGCGGAGTGGAAGAAATTGTACTGTGAAAACTTGTTTCAAGATCACTAGTTGTCTCATTACCCGAGGACGCCGATACAAAAAAGTCACTATTGAAACTATTATTTGAGGATGACATAATCTAAATTAATATATAAAATGGTAAGTATAAATATAAATAATATAATAAAAAAAATAAAATTATAATATAAGTAGTATAAAAAATAAAATAAATTAATAAATAGAGAATATAATAATTAAAATATAAACTATAATTTACAACTAAGCTGTACCTGTGACCTCGCAACAGTAAACCCACCAGCAGTATGGAAGAGATAGCTTAAAAGGCTTATTTATAAAATAATTGTTAAAAATAAAAGGTACCTAGGTATAACAAAACAAAAGTAAAAATAAACAATCAGAAACAGGAGGACAGTTTGTTTTCAATAACCAATTAACTAAAAAGCAACTAAAAAGTACAAAAATAGCACGTGAAATATGCGTGAAGTAATCAACTTGGCTGTCAGCCATGCGCCATCCAAACAATGTCAACAATATCAATCACTAAAATATAAAAACACAGACATGCTAAGCAAAGACAAAAAAAAATATATATATATTATTAGTCTGTGTGACATATGACAGCCGACAACAATAGTGACTCAAGTCTGCCTCAAGTTTATCTGTCAAACGCATTGATCTATAATAAACGCCAATGTCAGCTGTCATCACTGTCATGTTAACAACTGACTAACGCACGTCGCATACTGCCATTTGTCAACAATTTGATAATTGAAACTTGCGAGTTGAGAAGATTAAATATACTTTAAAATACCTTAATATTTTACAAAAAACATAGTACCTGCAAAATTGTGTAATATTAGATGTTATTAATTACTCACAAGTGTTCAAACGCATAAAACAAAGTACTGACATAACAACAAACAGTCTCCTAATGTACCAACAAAGAGATATGTACGCCACTATTTCTTGTAGGGCTTTCTGGCTCTCAGATGCACATTTGGTTTGGGAGTAACCGGAGCATTCACCGCCTTCACCACTGCGGCGTGCACAACCGGCGGCGCCTGCGTGGCCGCCACAGAAGGCCCCGCAGCACCACTGGCACTGCCCGCTGGCTCCGGGATCGCGTCTACTTCGGCCACAGAGACGACCCGATGATGCGTGCCGTCGGCCCCTAGGACCACGACACATCCGTCTCTCGTCCAGCTGCGAGACACCCCGAACCGCTTTCGCGCCGCAACAAACGCCTCATGCCGGCCTTTCGTGAGGAACTCGGACAAAGTAATGCCACTGCCTTTAAATTTGGCTTTGCTGAACCAAACTTTATTTCTGAGGTTCAGATCCTTGAACTTCACAACGATGACCCGTGGCTTGCCAGCTGCTGGAGGACGACCCATGCGGTGGCATCTCTTGACATCCTCCACTGAGATGTCTGGCATCTCAAGGCGATCCCGAACCGCCTTACAAACCATTTCTGCCGGGTCTTCTCCACGAGCCTCCGGCACACCATGAAACAACAACATACTTCGCCTGGAACGGACCTCCATTTCATCCTGCTGCCGCGCCAGCATCTGCAGCTGCAACTGCAAGTTTTCTAGGGCAGTCAAAACAAATGAACGGAACGAGTTGAACTGAGCGTTGATGTTGGAAGTGGGGCTGGCTGCAGGAATAGACTGCCGAATTTCACGCTGGAACTCGTTCATCTGCGACGTCATTGTGGCTGCCAGCTGTTCAATGGATTTCTGTAGTTGTTCCATAGTGCACTCCAAAAATAACACGTTTACGATTATGAAAAAGACAAGCAGGTTATGTGGCAATATTTAAAAATTGTTTTGAGTGATAACAGTTCAACAATTATTTATGAAAAACAGTTGCTGGTGGATCACAAACTCACAGGTACATATTTTTCTATTTAAAACTTGTAAATGAAATATTAAAAACTTTAAAAATCAAGAGCGTCTTTTAGTGTGTGTTTACACTTATGTGCCTACCCACCGAACTCTTATATATATCTTATAATATCTTATAACAATTTCTAGATCTGCCTAAAGACTGTAAGTGTGACAGAAGGCGCAACAGGTGGTGTCTTTCCTTTTTTTAGTACCCCCTATGCAGCGATTTATTCAACTAGCTTAACAATATACAAATACATACTTACTCAGAAGTTTTACAGCGAAGTTCCAAGCATCCATTGTGAAAGTGGACAATGTTGCAAAGAAGTCTGAAAAGTGGCTTGAATTCGAAATTCTTCATTAGCTTTTGAAATCTGAAACCTGAAGAAAATAAGCATACATACATGTTAAAAACTTTTTTTCTAAAGGTTTTTTGGTGAGCATGAGCCTCAATGCATCTTCATTCATATGGTGTTTTTTATTTCGTTAAATAAATCTTAATTCTAGCAGACTGACGGATTCAACCCTAGAGATTTTATAATTTTAAAACGGATTAAAGAATTTCTCAAATTCCCTTTGGAGACAATTCTTAGTGGCTCGCCGATTGAATTAGTCCCGCGTCTTCGTCGCCATAGATTATGTAAATTTTCCCAGTTCAATAATACATTATAGTCAGCGCTAAGAGTATAATAATTTATATAGATATCTTTGCATTAATTGTAAAAATTGTGTGAAGTTGTAAGAACAAGCTTTTCCTTCCAAAACTGCACAACCTAAACAAAATCCTTTCGGTGTGAATTCTATTTTCATAAACTTTCCTTCGTATAAATATTTGAAAATCATCAGATAAAATATTAAATCAAGAATTGCAGCAAGACTCTACTACTAATTACGACTCTACTATTAATAATACTACTACAGGTACTAATTATGAATGGCGACTACACATCGGTCAAAAAAGATCAGCAATTAATAGCATTAGCGTTATGGGAGAGGTGAAAAACCGTTACAAAAAGAATTAATATTGCAATAAATCCCTCGCAACTCAGAATAAAAACTTAACCCTCAATCTCAAATACGTACCTATTACATCGTATCACACGCCATTTCAATTCAAATTCATACTCGTAGTTAAAATTATCTTCGGTCCGAAGTAAACGTCAGGATTTTATGAAGTTAAGAACAATTTAGATTTATGATCAGTTTATTGTATGCCCCTCTTTCGCAGCGCTCTCTTATAACGTCCCTTAAAGTTTTAATGAGCCTGCCTGCAGTTTCCAGCCCCATCGTCTCCTGAAAAATAAAATAAAGGACCCTAGTAACTAACTTTTCAAACGGCATTCATTTTATTATCAACGAATAATGATAAAAGAAAATCTTCTGTATCTGACTTCAAAAAGCTAAGAAAACTCAAATAATATAATATGACTCATCAATGAAATAAGAATATTTCGTGTACTGTCGCGTAATATATAACTGAATGCGTTATAACCGTATACCTACTTCCTGCATGAGACATAACTATAATAGGTACTTATTAATTATAGACCATTACAAACTAATTAATAGGCATCTGTAACGTAATTAACCCTAACTAATAACCTGATTAACATAACATAAACATTACCGTTGATTTGTAATTCAAAAGAAAATGTTTAAAGTGTGTATGTGCCTATTTAAATAGTCCCATCCCTAATCAGAATATTGAACCGAAGAACCGACTGTCGACGCAGGTCACAAATAGCTTTGCAAACATGTTGTTACCGGAGTCTCTAAAAGATTTATAACTCAAAAGTCTATGTGAAAATTTGCGGCGGAAAATTTACTTCGTCATACGACTTGTAGCTACTGTGCGACATTGCGTTAGATAGAGAGGGGACGATTAATTCAGTACGTGTGACAAGGATAGCCTCACCTTTTGGTAGGTCATATTGATCTCTCATCCGCCATTTTGCTCTGTGCCATTTTCGCTTCGGGCGTCACAACGCTGAAAAAGAGAAAAGCTTTTATTTGCCTGTCATTTTGTATTTTAATGAAATTATCCCACAAAAAGTGGACACGAATGATGCACATTAGCATATCTGATGTTGTGCGAATGAGGCAATTTTGTGTCTGTTTGGTACAGAATACACATGCTTTAACTACTCTTTATAATATTTTCTTATCGATTGAGTACCTTTAGTAACCTTTTTTGTTTAAAGCATTATTTTCAACCAATTTTCAAGAAATTTTTTCGGACATGTTTAGATTAGATTTTGGTTTCGCGGTTAGCTAATTGACGTCATTCTAAATCTAGACGAATAAACTGACAAAAAAGCATCAATTAATTATTTAAAAAAAAAGTTTTCGCAGAAGAAAACATTGGAATCAAATATATCTGAAATTCGAACAAACGGCAATAAAAACGAGGAATAATTGCTGGCTGTTTTATTTTTCGCCGCACCAGATTACTGTCTGTGACGTAAAAAATAAATTATCCCGTCTATAATTGGACGGTAAATTTTATAGCTCTCGTAAAATTACCATGGAACAGTGCAAATAGCTTTTCAAATCAACTTTCCCTTGTTCCAATTTTCGAACAGAATGTAATACGACCATACGGTCACATTACTTGAACGTCATGATGTTGAAATATGTTGTACCACAACAGTTTTCTCTACAGTATCGCAAAAATAAAAACATCCGAAAAAATATGACCAATTATTTATTTACGAGAAAAACGTCATAGAAATTGCAGAAAGATTAAACTATAATAATACCTTTGCCCTATTCACATTTGATATAACAAACGCAATTAAAAAATATCAGATATTCCAAGATTAGATTACATTTCCATGTTGCAATTTGTTTCGTTATAAATTTATAAATCAAAAATCCTTAGCCTCACGACACGTACAAATACTAGTAGGTATAATAACTACTGGACTAGCTCCTGAAGCGACCCGAAGTGGACCTTCGACTTCAAACGAGAATGTCAATCGCTCCTGACTTGCGACACTTGCAGCCAATCGAGTCTCCGAGGGCTTGCTAGTTAGAAACACGTTTCGTCAATACACCGATAAATGGGGCATTTCTCAGGACGCTTTGGTTGCCCCAATTATATTGGGCACTGTAGGGTTAGTACGAGTTGTCAGATATACTTCAACTCGAATCTCAATTCGGTATTACGGGCAGTACCCGAAAACGTACAGCGGTATCAAATTCTTAGCATAATTGTATCTTGTAGGTACTAGCCTTACTTGTCACTGCACAATCTGTTTTCATACTTTCTAATTGCGTTAGATTATTTAATCGTTGTAGGTTTTTCAGGCCTCAAAACTTTCACCCTTGTTAAACCCAGCATTATTTGAAATATTTTTGTTACGGCCACCAAGAGTATACCATGAGTATGAACAGCTCTATTAGTATGAAGCCACTGCCTTTACGATGGCGATAAACGAGTGGAAGCACGGTCTACAAGCATATTTTAGAACAAATGACTAGGCAGTCTCTCCAAGACGTTTCATAAGTGGAAGAAAAAGTTTTGAAACAAAAAACCCAACTGTGATCATAGAGAGAATATCACGATATAGTAATAAAAGTCAATATGGTACTTGTTATCAAGTTTGGCAAAAGTTCAGCGGCGCGGTGTTAACGCCGGCATTTGCAGCATCTGTCCGGGGCCCGGATGATTTTAATAAAAGCTTCCTCACTCCGTACAGAATAGATGCATGTTCAGTAACACATGGGGAATATCAAACCGATTTTGAATATGAATGTGAAAATACATTTTTTGATATCAGTGATGGTATAAAAATAATACCACGTGTTGTCTCATAAAACTGGTAGGAAGTACCAATGTGAGGAAATATGGAAAAATCATATTTTATACGAACCAAGTTACAAGATAAGTTTGTAAAAAAGTTAAGCGTGCAACATTCACGTTACACGTTATTGCACGAAGAGCCTTCTAGAAGTTATAAATCAACAAAGACGAGAGTGTCGTAAAACACTCAGTATAGAAACAAAGTTTGGAATAATACCTAAAACAAAACTCCATTTTATATTGTCATGAGTGATTTTTCCCCTCGCTCAATATATTATAGCTGTTTTCAATCGCGCAGCTCGCGCTAACAATTTCGTTTTACCAAATCTGTATAAGTGATTACTTGTTAGCCCATTCTGTTGACTATTAAGGGAAACTTTCATTCTAGATTTTCATATGATTTCAGATGATTTTTGTAGATTTCACGCAAAAAAGTTCCATTTTTCCCCTAGCCCCCTACCGTATGAAAATATACTTTGTTTCAAAACTGAAAATAGTAGAAAATTGAGGTTTTTTGTGCAACGCCTAATTAGCACAGAGTCTCAGAAAGCTGCGAGCTGGATGGAACACTATTGGCTATAACAACATTCTCACTCACGAGCGATTTAATGTGTGCTTCAATGTGTAGCTTAGAGGACTAAGCTAAAATCTGTGGACGAAGCATAGTTTTTATTAGAAATAAATTAATATATACATCCATCATATCATTCTTACGAGTAGCTAAATATATGTTCTTATAAGTTTCAATAAACAATTAATAATAATAATCAACATCGCGAGCGCCTGTAACTTGCGCTACACGTACGGGGTCGCAATACAACCGAGACAAAGTTTTCCTCATTCACAACTTCCGCTGCAGAATCTGGCACGAAACTACCGCCCAACAACTTAATACCGACTGTAAATTTGCAAGGAAATTAATTTCTTACTCAACATTCTCTGTACAAGAAATTACTTTAAATGTTCAACACGTAGCACGTAACAGCAACATACACATTTAATTTGAATTCTTGCTATAATTTCAACAAAAAACAATCGTTCTTTTCTTTTAAAATATTTTGGCAAATCACCCGCCCATTGCCTGACTGGAGCAACTAACTCTTGACAGCCTCTTCTAGGGGAAATATTTAGCATATATCTGTCATATTACTAACGTGTGGCAGTGAGGAATAAAACGTTTACTTATGTTTGTAGGTACACACACAGGCAAAAGTTAATTTGCATCTGAAGAAGCATTATCGTAATATTTAATCCCAGCAAAAACATTTTCATGTAAAATGTTGCCAAGACGAGAACATGTGGCTCACACTATCAAAAAGTTATCAGATCTCATGTAGAGCAAGACTTCTAACTCTACACGCCCTAACTCTATAAATCCTAACTTTATAAACTCTACACTTTAGTCAAAATATATTACGTCTTGGCTGTTTCGGTACCGTCACATGGGCGTAAAGTGAAGAATTTATTCACTGTTCAGTACTTTTCTAATAGAGTTTTGCAAGTGGCATAATGGACCATGCAAAATTCAAGAAATTTCACATTAAAATTAAATGGTATCACCATTGTTATGGGAAAAAACTTCCATTTATTAAAAATATCCTCTAAAGCAAAGGAACACACTTTTGCAAAGTGTGATGAAGTATTTGAAACCAATGCAGTTAGTAAAACCTAAGTGCTGTTTCTGAGGAGACTCAATACCTATCTAATAAATAATCGTTACTACAGAAACTAGGTATTGTATATCAGAAAAGTACAAAGTCAGTGAATAATATTTTTACTTTACACCCATGTGACAGTAACGAAACAGCCAAGACATAATATATTTTGACTAAAGTGTAGAGTTTATAAAGTTAGGATTTATAGAGTTAGGGCGTGTAGAGTTAGAAGTCTTGCTCTACATGAGATCTGATAACTTTTTGATAGTGTGAGCCACATGTTCTCGTCTTGGCAACATTTTACATGAAAATGTTTTTGCTGGGATTTCACTTCTTTTTGTAAGTTGTTTACGACTATATTTTTATTTGGTTAATTTCCTTTTCTTTGGTGTATTTCTTGAATATCATTGCAAGGTGAATATTTGTCCGAATCAAGTATCCCCCCCCCTCTATCATTTAAATGAGGGAACCCTCCTTGGTTCACCTAGTTTATTTTTTTCCTTATTTGTAGTTTATTACAAAGAGTCCCTATATCAATTTTGAGACCTCTAGCATCAATATTTGCGGTAATTTCATACAAACTTCTATCCCCTATTTTAAGGGGTTGGGGGGGCTAAATTTCCAACTTTTGGAATTTTTTTGTTGGTTGTGTGCTAATACTAGCTTATATACCAAATTTCAGAAATTAAGTTTTTATTATACCTATATACTTATGGGAACCCCATACAAACTTCCAACCCCCTAATTTTATGGATGTGGGGTGATTAACTAAAAATTCTGAAACACCTATTTAATTGTTTATTACAAAGAGTCCCTATATCAATTTTGAGACCTCTAGCATCAATATTTGCGGTAATTTCATACAAACTTCCATCCCCTATTTTAAGGGGTTGGGGGGTTAAATTTCCAACTTTTGGAATTTTTTTGTTGGTTGTGTGCTAATACTAGCTTATATACCAAATTTCAGAAATTAAGTGTTTATTATACCTATATACTTATGGGAAACCCCATACGAACTTCCAACCCCCTAATTTTATGGATGTGGGGTGATTAATTAAAAATCCTGAAACACGTATTTAATTGTTTATTACAAAGAGTCCCTATATCAATTTTGAGACCTCTAGCATCAATATTTGCGGTAATTTCATACAAACTTCCATCCCCTATTTTACGGGGTTGGGGGGTTAAATTTCCAACTTTTGGATTTTTTTTGTTGGTTGTGTGCTAATACTAGCTTATATACCAAATTTCAGAAATTAAGTTTTTATTATACCTATATACTTATGGGAAACCCCATACGAACTTCCAACCCCCTAATTTTATGGATATGGGGTGATTAACTAAAAATCCTGAAACACGTATTTAATTGTTTATTACAAAGAGTCCCTATATCAATTTTGAGACCTCTAGCATCAATATTTGCGATAATTTCATACAAACTTCCATCCCCTATTTTAAGGGGTTGGGGGGTTAAATTTCCAACTTTTGGAATTTTTTTGTTGGTTGTGTGCTAATACTAGCTTATATACCAAATTTCAGCTTTCTAGGTCTTCAGGAAGTACCTAGGAATTTTGATGATCATCAGTGAGTCAGTCAGTCAGTCAGTCAGTGACGAAATTTGGGTTTTTTAGACGTCAATAAAATCTAAAGTATAAGACCTATAAAATTGAAACTTTAAAGGTTTAATAAATTCACTGGCGACAGCATTTTCCGAGAATTTTGATTATCTGAAATAATTCAGGCCTAAGTTATAAGGGTTTAAAAATACGGCGAAACACTTCGAGAAAAGATAGGTAGTGCCCTCGCGCTTCGCTTGGCTCGTCTTGGCGGGGACACTACCGTGTCCCCAGATAGCATGCCATTGCTTTTTACACAATTTATAAAATTGCTTAACATTACGTTATTCATTTATTATTTACTAGCTGTTGCCCGCGGCTCCGCCCGCGTGAATTACGATTTTTTTGCATATACAGTGGCATTCCTTGATTTTTCGCGGGATTCTGGTGTGATGTTATACAGAAACCTGTTCTTACTTCGAACGGGTTATCTTGTGGTGATTTTGAAAACTCCTTTTTCTTAATCATAATATAAAGTTTCATTAATACGTAGTTGAAAGATCAAGAGGACGATTTTAACTGTCGATATTTCGACCCAGTGGCACAGGTCGTGGTCACTACGTGACCACGACTTGTACCAATGTATCGAAATATCGACAGTTAAAATCGTCCTTTTCAATGTGATTTTTATTCTGAAACCACGAAATATGTCAAAAATCATTAAATCATGTGAAAATTTGTACTGGTGGTAGAGCTCTTCTTTCAGGGTTCGGCCGGGTATGTACCACTGAGATAAAATACTCTACTAACAATATTCCCCGGCCCAACATAAGAGTCATTTAAAAATCTTTGCTTCATCTCAATACAATCTAAAATATCCGAATGGGCAATGGCTATATATTTGTTTACGTATAAAAAGACCTATGACATTCAGTCAGTTAGAATTTGTGAACCATTATTTTACCCTTTCCATATTGCGGATGATAAAAAAAGACGCGGCACTCCGGGAATATCGACAGAAGTGAAAACTTTAATCTGTTCATGTAATGGTTCATGTCTTAACAGTGCCATCTTAATATAAAGTCATGAAACAGTAAATTACATGACAGTTAATTATTATTAAAAAAAATTCGGTAGAAGGTACGTACCTATCTTAGAGTTTGACATTCAAGTTCCACATAAATTGTAGAGATGGCGCTATACTATAACGTAGCGAGTTTCATGATTTTTGTTCACTCTAAAAGTGAAAATCTTAAACCATACAAAATCTTCTGCTAAGACTATTTATTTACGGCTGTAAGGATAGTCCAGTCTAACTTTAGCTCTACGTCTTAGCCCTAGGTTCTTTATCCATTCCGAGTTTCAAGTCACCTACTTGAACTTATCGCTAAAGGTTCTGATGCCTGTAATTTCTGAACTACAAAAGTGATGATGATAAAATTTGTATGGAATAATCTTTAAAGAACCTCCTTTCTAACAAAGAAAGAATGAATCAAATCGGACAACGCGTTAATGAATTATAAGTAAATACACATTTTGACTTTGATGCCGTCTTCCAGGGAAACCATGATGAATTTCGGGACAAAAAGTATCCTATGTCCTACCTCGGGGTATGAGCTATAATCATGTCAAGTTTCATTTCAATCCATCCAGCGGATTAGCCGTGATGCGCGGTCGTGAAACAGACAGACAGACAGACAGACAGACAGAAAGACAAAAATTAAACAAATTACAGTTTTGGCTTCAGTATCGACTAAATAGTGTCCTCCAACAAAAATTTCCAAAATATCTTCAATGTACAGAATTCGACCCTTTACAGTTTTATTATCTATATATATATATATATAAAAGAAGTAACTGACTGACTCACTGACATATCAACGCACAGCCCAAACCGCTGGGTCTAGAGACTCCAAATTTGGCACACAGATACCTTATGAGGTCTAGGGGAGCACTAAGAAAGGATTTTTTAAAATTCACCCTCTAAGGGGGTGAAACGGGGGTCCGAAGTTTGGATTTTATCAAGTTAAAATACGTCTTCACGCCGCAACTACTGTACCGATTTGGCTAAAATTTGGAATGGAGGTATATTATATCTTGCATTACCACATAGGCTACTTTTCATCCCGAAAAAAATCATGGTTCCCGTGGGATAAGTTAAAAACCGAAATTCACGCGGAAAAAAAATCTCACGCCGCAAGTACACAACCGATTTGGATGAAATTTGGAATGGAGATAGATTATATCCTGAGTTAATAAATAGGATACGTTTCATCCCGGCAAAATCCATGGGTTTTGCAGGAGAAGGGAAAAACAGATATTCACGCGGGAAAAATTTCTACTTCCCGCCGTAATTACTGAACTGATATGTCTGAAATTATGAATAAAGATTATATATTGGATTAATACGAAGGCTACTTTTCATCGCGAAAAAATTCATAGTTCCCGTGGGATTAGTAAAAAACCGAAATTAACGCGGAAAAAAAATCTTCATGCCGCAAGTGCACAGCCGATTTGGCTGGAATTTGGAACGGAGATAGATTTTATCCTGGGTTAATAAATAGGCTAATTTTTATCCCGGAAAAATCCATGGTTTTTGCAGGAAAAATGAAAAATAGATATTCATACGCGAAAAATACTACTTCACGCCGTAATTACCGAACTGATATGGCTGAAATTCGGAATTAAGATTGATTGTATCCTGGTTTAATATAAAGGCTACTTTTCATCCCGGAAAAATCCATGGTTTCCGCAAGAAACCTGATACATTGATGTTCACACGCGAGAAATACTACTTTACACTGTAATTACTAAATTGATATGACTGAAAATCGGAAAGGAGATAGATTTTATCCCGGATTATTACAAAGCCTACTTTTCATCCAGGAAAATTTCTATGATAATAGTGAAAAACAGAAATCCACGCGTGTAAAATATTCCTTCATGCCGTAATTACTGAACTGATTTGGCTGAAATTTAAAATCGAGATAGATTATATCCTGGATTAATACAAAAGCTGCTTTTCATCCCGGAAAAATCCATGGTTTCCGCGGAAAAACTGAAAAACTGACATTCACGCGCGAAAAATACTACTTTACGCTGTAATTACTGAACTGATATGAATGGAATTCGGAGAGGAGATAGATTTTTGCTGGATTAATACTGTTACTTTTCATCCCGGAAAATTTCATGGTTTCTATGATAATAGTGAAATCCACGCGGGGAAAATATTCCTTCACATCGTAATTACTGAACTTTGCCTGTAATTTGGAATGGAGATAGATTATATCTAGAATTAATAGATATTCTACTTTTCATCCCGGAAAAATCCATGGTTTTCGCGGGAAACCTGAAACATTGATGTTCACGCGCGAAAAATACTACTTTACGCTGTAATTACTGAACTGATATCACTGAAATTCGGAGAGGAGATGGATTTTATCCCGGATTATTACAAAGCCTACTTTTCATCCCGGAAAATTCCATGGTTTCTATGATAATAGTGAAAAACCGAAATCCACGAATAAATATTCCTTCATGCTGTAATTACTGAACTGATTTGGCTGAAATTTGGTATCGAGATAGATTATATCCTGGATTAATACAAAAGCTACTTTTCATCCCGGAAAAATCTATGGTGTCCGCTGGAAAACTGATATTCACGCGGTTAAAATACTACTTCAGGCAGTAACTGAAATTCGGAACTGATATGACTGAAATTCGGAAAAAGATAGATTTTATCCTGGATTGAATACGTAGGCTACTTTTCATCTCGGAAAAATTTATCGGTTCAGAAGTGAAGTTTTTTTTTCGTGAAAATCCATTGTTTTCGTGATAATAGGGAAAAACAGATATTCATGCGGGAGAAAATTTATTCCTTCACGCACTACTACTGAAAATTTTTGGTTTAAAGTTGAAATGAAGATAGATTTCATGTAAATTAACACAAAGGGTACTATTTATTCCGGAAAATGGATGGTTCCCGTATAATAGTTAAAACTAAAATTTACGCGTGCGAAGCCGCGGGTATCTGCTAGTAAGTATATAGATTTGTGGAAACTATGACTTTTTAACCAAATAAAAAATCGTATACACATAAAATTAAAATACAAATTCTAAGTATTTTAAATGATGTTGCCCTTATTAATTTCTCAATAGGTAAATGAAATTTTGTATTTCTTTTGAGAATAAGTAAATATCTTTAAACTTAGGTCTTATTCTGCACTGCAAAGATCTGCATCATAATTTAAATGCAAATCCTAGCTTTCTCATAGCTATAGCGTAAATTTATTCAATCCTTTGTTCAATCTCACAAAGTAAAAAGTAAATATAACTAAGAAACACAACAATATTGTAAGAGAAAGTCAACGATTCGTGTCATAATTGGCATTGGCAACCGAGAGCACTTAACTCTCTACTGCGCGACTCAAGATATTGCCTTAATTTTACAGTAGTAGATTGTAGTTACAACAATTTAGTTTGAATTTATAGGGCTCAGTACAAAAAGTTTCCAAAATAAATAAATAAGGACAAGTGGAAAATTGAAAAAAATTTAAACACCCACGTAGACTTGAAATTGAAAAAGGATTAAGCCTCTATTTCACCCGAGTGCATTGTCGTTATTAGCAGTTAGTTCAAATTTATTGTTCCTCATCTTATCTATACATAATATAAATTTAATACATGTTTAGGATTATATATGAATCGAATATTAAATCTGAACATAATACATTTACTAGGACATTTTACTCTAAAGATAAAGACAACCTTTGATTTAATTTACTTGTGACAACTCATAAAAAAATTATGGCTGCTATAAATTAGGGTTCTCAACAATCTGCAGTCTTTCCCAAAGTGGGCGATAACGCCCCCTTGTGGGCGCTGCAGGTCTCAAGGGGGGCGGTAAGAGACCCAGAAAGAAAATGGGGGCGTTGTGTCGAGGCGGGGGGGTGATTTGTAATTTTATTTAGCTAGTAGGCCTCTTAAACAACCTCTTAACTGCAAGAGCTCTCGACTCTCAACAACAACTTGTGAACATCAACTAATATGAATTAAAAGATTGCTCAAACTCGATTCTATATTTCTCTCCGCGTAGTTCATATATCTGTCATATTTTATTGAATATAGAAAAAATGAATCATCATGTCAATCGGTCGCTCCGTTTCGTAATGAAAGTAGACACAAATAAAAAGGCAACAGACACACTTTCGCATTTTAATAGTTATTAGTACTCGTAGATATCTATCATGTTTTAACAAGTTTTTGTTAAATAACCCGAATTGTGCATTCCTGTAGCAGTCGGATGATTCATTGAATACTTGTTCGGACTTGTTGAGTACGATTGAGCGTCGAATGAGATTAACGAGTTTATGCATGTTTGTTTTATTCCTGTCGGTGCGTGCTGCTTAAGCATTTCTATATAAACAATGTAATATTTATTTTATTTTCATTTGTGGTCTCGCGCGTAATAGATGAGCACTACTTACACCTCCTCTACACTACTCGCGAAGTTGAACGTATTTCTCATTGCAAAACAATGTCGGAAGTAAAAAAGAAGAGACGGCAATACTGTGCGGAATATATTAAATTCGGATTTATTGAAAATCCCACAAACCCATCGTCGCCTTTGTGTCTTCTATGTCTAAAAACATTTTCGAATGAAGCAATGAAGCCTTCAAGGCTGCAAGATCATTTGAATAAAATGCATCCAGATAAGAAAGACAAGAATGTAGCATATTTTCAAGACCTAGAGAAGAAGCATAATACACAGCCAAGTGTAGCAAAACTATTTTCGGCGGCTGCTAAGCAAGATGACGACGGACTTCGAGCTTCGTACAATATCTCTTTGTTAATTGCTCAAAAAGGCAAACCACATAACATCGGAGAAGAGTTAATATTGCCAGCAATAAATGAAGTAATAACTACTGTGCTTCATAAACCGGCCGCAGATATTATCCGAAAAATTCCTTTGAGTAATAATTCTGTGCAAAGACGAATTGATGAAATGGCTGAAAACATTGAAGAATCATTGTGCGATCACCTGAGGACAAGTCAATTCTCAATTCAGCTCGATGAGTCCACTTTACCAACTAATGAAGCATTGTTGTTGTCTTACGTGAGGTTTATTAAAGATGAGAAAATATGTGAAGAACTATTATTTGCTAGAAATTTAGAGACCGATACAAAAGGTGAAACCATATTCAATACATTGGAAAAGTTTTGCGATGAGAAAGAGATTCCTTTGAAAAATATTATTTCAGTTGCTACGGATGGCGCTCCGGCTATGACAGGGTGCCATAAAGGCTTCATAGCGTACTTAAAAAATAAAATTCCAGATGTCCTTGGTGTACATTGCGTTATTCATAGACAACATTTAGTTGCTAGAAACTTAAGTGAAAAACTATTTCAATCACTGCAATATGTCATCAAAGCAGTCAATAAAATCCGCAACAGCTCTTTGAATGATAGATTATTTCATCAGCTTTGTGTTACTAATGACGAGGATTTCAACCGTTTGTTGTATCATACTGAAGTTCGTTGGCTATCAAGAGGCAATTGTCTGACTCGATTTTACAACCTGTTTGACTCTGTTATAGAGTTCTTGGAAACTAAAGATACAGAATTGCACGACAAGCTCATAACATCAAAAAATGATATAGCTTACATGACAGACCTGTATAAATTATTCAACGACATGAATCTCCAAATGCAAGGCGATAAACTAAATTTAATTAAAACAAAAAACGTCGTTGCTGCTTTCGCAGCCAAACTGCTTCTACACAAAAAGAATCTGGGCAGACGTGAGTTTCACAATTTTCCAAATTTATCAGTATCATGCAGTAACGACGAATTGTTTGCCTACTGCCAACATTTGGAAAACCTCCACATTGACTTCACCGAACGATACCAGGACATTTTGAACTTGGAAATACCAGACTGGGTGTTGGATCCGTTTTCAAATGTCAACACAGCAATGTCACCTCAGCTGGAAGAAGAACTTATAGAATTGACAACAAACGAGGAAATAAAAATCAAGTTCAAAAATGGTTACCAAGAATTTTGGCTACAAAAACCGATCCCGCAATTGTACCCTGGATTGTGGTCAATCGTTCAACGATTCTTGATAGCATTCCCATCGTCATATTTGTGTGAACGTGGATTTAGTGCTGTGACAACATTGCTTACTAAAAAGCGAAATCGTTTGCTTGTTACCGAACGTGGCGACTTGCGACTGTTCTTGAGTAAATTGGAACCTGATATCAACAAACTTATTAAACAGCATCAGATTCATCCTTCACATTAGTTTTTATATAAGGATTGATTATTTTAGTTATATTTTTAATAAAAGATACTCTGTTTTAATACTATAAAGTTGCGTTTCAATAATCATTCTTATTGGCAGGTGGAGCCCGTAAGAGTTAACTTGAGACCTTAAGCGCCGTAGTATGTTACCTACTGCGCTCAGGTTTCAAGTTGCGGGTTATAGTAAAAGTTTCGTTTAGAATTCTCCGTTAATATACATATATAGGTCACAATAATTAATTAATTCAATTTGAAGTTATAGTGGTTTTTAAATAGGTGAAAAAATGGGGGCGCTAAAAAAATATTTATTCTCAAAGTGGGCAGTAGACAAAATAAGTTTGGGAACCACTGATCTAGATTCTAGAGCATACAGCAAAATCATTATGATTTTGCTGTATGCAGGAATATTTACAATAAAAATTATCCACAAAAAATTTACAGAAAACTATGTGTGTAGTACTTATGTAGAAAACTAGTTGTGTGTATAGTAAAAGAAATTGATTGAACAATTTAAATGGAAGGCATTTATTCGTAAGTAATTTAATTTGGACGGAAAATTAATTTAGTTTAGTTTTTAAAAAAGTATGTAAAATATATGCAAAATGGTAAATAAACGCGAAAGCTCAGACTACACAACATCAAAGGGTCGCGTCGATTTGCCATTGGCAAGCGGAGCTCTTAACCCTTAAGAGGATCGTCTAGCTGTAAGCTTTCATACAAAAAGCAATAACGTGTTCCTACTGGTAAATGCAGTAATCCGAGTTTCATAATTTTTAAATATGTTGCAGATACAATGAAGTACTATGCTCGTACGTTTTATTTTTTAAGAAATATTTCTTGTCTTAAGAGTTATTATCGTCTAAATATCCATATTTTTAAACTTAAAACTTCCTCGACTAGTTTCTTTTAATTTAACTATACTTAAAATATAAAACATAAGAGCCTAGAATTAGGTATACTGAATCTAATGAGACTATAATTGTCCATTTCGGTAAACGTTTGGAGGTGTAAAAACAGCATTTTTTAAAATACCTACTCGCGTCGCGCTTTGTCACCAGACGATACTCTTAAATGTAGAACTCCCGAGTCCCGAATCCCGATACTCCGCTTGAGTTATTGCCTCCATTCTGCTGCAGCGGATTGTCGTTACAGTAGTCAGCGATTGTTTAAATTTATAGTGCAGATTTTTAAGCAGCCTTCGAACTATAGATAAGCTGTAGTAATACTTAGACATGTACCCTAGACAGGACGGACAGTGAGAAATGTCGCCTGTTTATTGGTGCAAAAATTGCTTGTTTTGCCACCAACAGCCACGTTGTGGTTCGCTCAGCAGTCATCTATATTTTAACAGATAGATACTATTTGCTTGTATAAAAAAGCTACACACATCGTACATCGTCGTTTGGATGCCCATTTCGGATTTCCTGAGGTTTCTAATCAGTTAGTGCTATATTTTGGGTTCTATGGGGTACCTACATCAAAATAAAGAAATGCATCTCTTTGTAGTCAGTCTAATTGTCAGTACATCTGTCCACCCTTTCCGTCTAACCCTTTTCTCAGGAATGGGGAGAGACCAGGCCACTAGGGGGTATCATTCAAAAACAATACCAAGTACAAAATAAGTATATCTAAATTCACTTTGAGATGCAAAAAATTCAAGCCACAATGATTTTTAATATTCATGATTTTCAGAAACGAGGTTTGTTCCTAAAAGCACCTTTTTGGTTTCTGAAATATACCATTTTCATGAAAAGGTTGGACCAAAGCAGCCAAGCGTCCTAATGATATTTTCTGTTTGCAATAGATGGCGTTCATAGAGTTTTTTTTTTTTGATTTCTAAGAAACCATTCACTCTTATCTTAATCAAACAAACATTACAATAACTATAACAAATAATAATAAATCATACAACCGATAAATAAACAAAATAATAATCCAGCGCCATCTTTAGGGAAATCAATGAACGAAACAGCCGTGAAAGCCTTTTGAGTTTCCACACCTTGATTCCTCCAAGTTTCCGTGATTACAGCCATTTTCAAGTGAGGCAATCACAGTTATGTTTAGATAACAATCCATTATCCAGATTGATAGGTGTCACCTATAAACTTTTACGTTAATTATTTTACTCTTTGTTCTCGATTAATTTATCATTTGACCTTAACATACTTACAAGGTCTACTTTGATCATTCGCAGAATCCGCGGGTGTTTTAAATTCCACAAACATACACGTAACTTTCCACTCGGTATCGCCACTATTTTGAATATTGACTTTTTTTTAATTTTTAATACATTATTTTGAATCCTCGCATCACACACAGACGGCACAACACAAACTGTTGAGTGTTGATAGTAAACCATCTCGGAGTCAATGTCTGAATCACTTTTCTCTGTTGGCGGGAACGAATGCACTTTCATCGACCCTCTCTGTTACACATCAGTGATTTCCCATATCTCTGTCTCGCGGGCGTCGATTTTAAGTAAAACCATTACGGTGAGAACAAAAAAGGGTCCCCTTTGAGCAAATTGTAATATATCATCATTTTGACGTTATGAGCTTGGGGTCTTCGGTGAAATAGTGTGCTTTTGTTGCCAGAGCGGTAAAATTTATTGGATAACGGTCACTACTCACTATCTTTGACGAACAAACCTCCGATATCTCTAAATTGCGCCGTTCTTGCCGACAATTCCGTATAGGTAACCTAGGCTAAAAATTAAAAAAAAACTACCTAGTCAACAAGTATTTACACATAACCAGCACACTAAGTAAGTATTGACACATAACCAGCACACTAAGAAAGTGCGGGTTAGTATGCTTCACACATTAGCGACCTTAAAGATAACTACGCTCATTAAAAATTAATAGGTAATTCCTGTTACAATTTTTTTATTGTAATTTATGTTGAATGCACATGAAATGCTTGACCCCTATTCTAGTTAAGTATATGAACAAAGTTGCGTGCGAATGGAGAGGCCTTAGTCCAGCAGTGGACTGATATGGGCTGACGATGATGATATGAACAAAGGTACATCATACCTATTTTTATTACACTACAAGTTAGTACTTGACTGCAATCACGACTGATGGGAAATGGAAGGCGGAGATATTATCTTATTTTATATCTTACTGACTTGGAAGGTGGTAAGCAACCAACCCCTAACGGTTTATATTTATACACTATACAGCATCGCGCCGGAACGCTAGCTTGTCGGCGCGTCATCATCGCAGGCAGCCCGCGAACCCGCGAACGCATGCACTATCCGACAAGGCTCTCTTGGCACTTGAATGACATTGACAGGAGGGCGTTGTTATAGAACAAAGGCAGCTAGAAAATAAAATCTTCTCAATTTTACTTCAATTTTAGTTTTAATTTAGTTGATATTAAGCAAAAACAACACAACATACAATAGCGATATACCAACAGAGCGAACTATCAAACAGTGTCACAAGATAGCGGCGTTAGTTTCAATTTTGGACACGCGCGAAGATAGCCTTGTTGCACTGTACGCCGACCAACTGACAGAGTTAGGCCACGGCCCACGGCATGCGTTGATCGCAGCGGGTGAGCAGAAGCACGCAATCTCAATTCTAAATTTTAACCAAATTGGATCAGTAGTTGTTGTCAGTGAGTAACTTCATTAATATGCTCGTACATAATATATTTACATTATATCCATTTGTTGTAGGACAGGTCGCTGTACTATGAAAGTTACAAGATTCGCTTGCACAATGTTTTAATTGTCAAATTTTATTCTGGCCATTTAATGTCTAACCTACCGAAACCGATTGATAATAATAATCATGGAGTTATGAAATAGTAAGTATTTTTGAATTACAGTTCAATATTTCCAAGTAATTCCTTTAAAGTATATGGTATGATCTCCCCGGTCCCGCCGTCGCGGACGCTGTCGCGGACGCAGAGCCGTGGCCTCACGACGACTTTGAAATGCCTTATCCTGTCTGTGGGCGCTTGCCCTAACTTTCGTTATAATAAACTCATTTTATTACGTATAAAAGCATGGATACCATAAAAATAAGCTGACTAAGGTACGAAATCACACGGGCCAAACTCATTTATCAAACTCAACAAAAGATGATTCGAACAGCTGACGATGGTTCGATTCTAAAATGTTAATAAAAAGTGGCAAAGTGCAGTCACGGGGAATGCATTGGGAGTTCCGTATTCTATGGCACAAGAACATTTTTGTTTTTGACTGTTTGACGACCTCCCTGGCGCAGTGGCGCGCGCTCGGATTCGAGTTTCGATCGATCGATCGATCGAATCGGATCGCAGGTTCGATTCCCGCAAAGGATCTTTATGGAATTTTTACTTGATTGCCAAAAAAAGAAGTTGAATGGTTTAAGGGTTCATGTACGAGTATGTGTATGTGAGTTTCTTTATTCCACCATAACTTCTGAACGACTGAAGAGATTTGGACATATAGGGTATCGTTGGAATCCTTGCATCATTCCGAGTGGGTAACATAGGTTAATTTTTTTTTTAAATTTGAAGGCTCCCGCGCGGGGCTCGTCTGACCTCGGAATAATTTATGAAGGTAAAGTGGTATCTTTTAGATTAGCACTACCTACTAAAATACACAATATAAATAATATTAAAATAATTAAAAATAACTAAGGTTTTTTTAAAGCGAAAAGCGAAATGGAACTGTAAGGAAACAATAAAAGCTATTTTATTTTATTTTATTTTATTTTATTTATTTTATTTTATAAGGTTTTAGTACTAAGAGATATAACTGCGTTTTCATAATATTAAGTACCTATTTACGGAGTCAAATATAATTTACTGTCTAAAATGGATACAGGTTTTATTATTATCTTAACGAGTTTAGTATCGGTGGGTGATAGGTATGTAGGCAGGTGGTCTACATCGCTACAACTTGCGCAAGTTGTGGCTATGCCGTCACATGCTCATTAGAAATGATTTGTTACAAAAATTATATTATAATGGTTCTTTCAGATACGTCAGTACGAGTGGTCGATCAGCGATGCCTTTTAATTATGTTATTCTGGCTATAGCTACAATTTCCAGGTTGTTATTTATAGAGTCCTAGTTCCTTTAACACCCTCCCTCTACCATCCTGTCCGGCTATGCTTGAGAAAAGAAAACCTCCTCAGCTTAAAAATTCATATTAAACTAAATCAATCTATCCAATTCATTCATTTTTAACTAAAAAATAAAGTGTCTATACGATTAGCCCCAAACCAATTTATTATTTGTATTAGTTCTAATCATATTGTCATGCTTGAATAAACCTTTATTGATTATAGAATTCACATTGCAACAATTAAATTGAAAGGAGAGACGAATTGCCTACACGGAAGAAAGTCTTGAGAAATTAGGAAACAGCTTTAGTAAAAAAAGGACTTCTTTTAACTGTAGAGGAAAGCTCTAAAATAAAATAGACCGTGATTGGTTGGTATGGAAGTTAACCATCGATTAACTATCAAAAAAGTCACTTGACTTTTATTGACTAGTTACTCGGTTTATCGTCTAAGGTACAACTTAACTAAAACTATGCGTACGTAAACGAACAATAGTCCCAAGATATTGGCTTTACTATCGTTCAACAACATCTTAAGTAAGTAATTTCGTGTAAGTAGTACTGACAAGCATTTTAGCTACCGAAATATATTTTAACCTATTATCTTGTGTTCGTTTACTATCAGAGACGCGGTATGTCCGTCTTATCGTAAGCACACAAAGAAATCAGTCACGTCAAAATGTAGCACACAAACGAACAAAGTCATTACCAAATTAACGACATTCAGGTGAACAAAAAAGCATTTAGTAAACAAATCTTTAACGGTTCGGTCGCCTTAGTGCTCAGTGATTGTGCATCTGTGACGAATCAGTGTCTTACGAAAAGAGGTGTGCCGCGAAGAGTGTACCAATAGCATGTCCACGACTTCTGCGTCTCCACCGCCCAGCTTGCAATCGAACGAAGATACAACGGATTCAATTTCATCCGAGTTCTCCACGGAAGCTCAACCTCCAAATTATGAGCCTCCCCAGAAAAATATATACAAAATTAATTCACTCACGTCACATGGAGTTGAAGACATACTTTCTGAAGGAACTACTTATACTACAGAAAATCAATTTCCGGAATGTAAAGCAGAAGTCCTTTCTTCACTATCGAGTCAAGTGTCATTCGTGCAAGATTACAATTCCAGAGATTCTACAGGGTTTAGTATACATGATATTCTCGGACTACAACAATCATATAATGCTGTAAACACCCAAGAGTCTATGTTGGAACCTAGATACGAATATCAGATACCACAATATGACAACATAAGTAACAGCTCACATAACAACTATGGATCAGGCACTGAGGAAGTCCTTTCAGATCACAACATTACTAAAAGTGATGATTTCTTCCCATCGAACGATTCAGACATCCAAAATCAAAATATTTACCACAGAAACTACACAGAAACAAAACCTGTTGGATGCCAACGAGGTGATTTGGGCAACGATGTCATGAACAATACTGAAGAAGTGAATGATATCAGCGAATCAAGTTTTCCCAGTCAGGTAAAGAAAAATCGTAACGATTTTGAACCTTATTTCACTAAACACACAGGTTGCTGTAACCTAATTAAAGCAAGAACGTTAATAACATTCGTGTGATTTACCGCAGAACAACCGGATTCATAATGACAATTTAATTTTGTCATAGATAATAGCAATTAAGAATTGGGACCGATTTTGATTTATTACACTTTTAGGAAGAGTATAAGCTAGTCGTATTTTTCCTGAATGGTATTTTGTTCAATTGTATTGTGGTGTTTCAGAGTACAACATGGTGTAGCAAATCACCTATAGTAAGCAATTCAATCATCAACATAGCAACTTTATCAAACGGTAATAATTTTATATTCTTTTTTATTATTTATATTATATTATTGCAATTGATTTAAATTGTGCATTTCAAATTTCCTTATAATTTTTAAATTCCAAAGAAGCAAATGATGTCTTAATTTGATACATAAAATATTGGAAAGTGTCCGACAATAATTTTGAAGTGAACCTTATGTTAAACTGTAAACGTATGGTCTTATTTTCAAACAAAATTAATTATTTTATTATATTTTCAGATAATATGTCTACCGATTCATCATCTTACTCAAAAAGCTTTACAAAACGCGCAAGAACGGCTTACACGAGCTCTCAGCTGGTTGAATTAGAAAATGAATTCCATCAAAACCGCTATCTTTGTCGTCCAAGACGCATCGAGTTAGCTAACTACTTACAGTTGTCGGAACGTCAAATCAAAATATGGTTTCAGAACAGGCGGATGAAGTATAAGAAAGATAATAAGCACAATAAACCAAGTTCTTCAATAGATGACAATAGTCCGTCAAGTTCGAAAGAAATGTCACCAACTCGAGACCATAAAATGAGTCACGGTAGAAGCTGTGGTGGCCACGACCGCCATAGACGTCTTCTCTCCGATAGCCACGCGAGTCATCATAAAATTTATGTTACATCCAATGATGCCCTTATGCGGCCACCGGAATACTCTTCGACCAATAACTTGAAATCGGTTATCAAGGGACCTCAAAGCACAATCGAGCTGCCGGCCTATACGCCTAATCTGTCTTATTCATCGTACTATACTGCAGGAGCAACTAGAAGCACTTACTCACCGATGCCCGAAGTTTATCGATACAACAACGATGAATCACTGCAGCCAAGTTCACATACATTGTCGACTCTACAGTCAGACAATTATGTTCCAAATGGTGCTAACTTGAAATTATGTGAAGATGTGACTCGCTACTCAACGGGATCTACTTATTACAACACACTTCCGAATGGAGTAGTCGTGCATACGCCCACTACTGAGACGTATGGATTCAGTACCACGTTGCCTACATTGGCAACCCCAACTTACGAAGATAGTAATCTTCACACGAGAACATCTGGACTCACATTGCCTCCAGATCCCTATTTTTCTTATCTGGTATCAGCCGAACCTCCTAGTCAACAAGCGCCTACTTCAACAAGTAAATATTCTTCTTATATTTCTTTGTAATGAATTTGCATAAAGATAATATGGAATAAGGAATATTTAGCATAGGTATTATTAAGGTTAAGAGAAAAACTTCCTACTCGTACATTATTTACATTCATACAAGTTTTTATTTTACGTTTTGTATAAATAGTTTTAATTACAATTATTAAAATCTTTTGTCACATCGACTATTTTATTTGTTACACCTACCTTTTGTTTACATTTATTTATTTCTGTATATTAATAATAAAATAGGATAGTTACTTATATGCATACTTATATAATTTACTGGGATAACTATAACTAATTAGATCTTAATTTAATTTACAACTGTTATAGGATGTAATGTTTTGTTATATTTCAATTACATCAGAACTGGCAGGTGATATAGGTTCATACATTACAACATCCTCAGTGGTTGATGAATTTGAAAGGGGTTGGTAATCATAATGGTATACATCTTTAGATAGATAATCATTTATAGCACTGACTAACTCTCTCATTATATTGTCGTTTAATGTAACATATCCGTTTTCATCTGTGTTTTCTTGTATCTTCGTCTCTATGAACGCCAACCTATCTGAGTATGAATCTTGAGTATCCACTGATGATGGCGAATCTGGTGTTAGCTCTAGACATTTCTTATCAGTCATGCGACGTCTGTTTTGAAACCAAACTTTGATTGCTTTTTGACTCAATTGCAATTTATTCATTATAGCTACCCTTTCTTCTCGAGTAATATAGGGCTTCATCTGAAAAATTCCTTCAAGGAAGACGATTTGTTCCGTCGTGAAAATTGTTCGATTTCGTTTTCGTTTAAGGTTGATCCTCAGTGAGTTTTGAGTCGGCTTACCTGTAAGTCAATAAAAACATGTTAAAGTAGAGTACTATTTTTTCAACGTCTGGAAAGAGATATTCACTCTACGGGTTGTATAAGTTATATTTAGGGTCAGACATTACGTTTACATTGCCTCTGTATCATCTAGGTTTAAGCAGCGTACCTACTATTACCAAGTGCCTATAATAAGTTTTTATTCTTTCCCGTTACATTTTCGCCATCAGAACTATATTAATATCTGACTTTTAATTCAATGCAGTAAAATGACTTCGTATTTTACTAAACTACATCAATTCTTCAATATTTCACCAAAATAACTAAAAGTATTATAAATTAAGAGTACTGACTTCCAAAGCAAAATAAAATTTATGTGAAATTAGATAACAGATATTTTTGTTTATTTAATTCTCAGATTTAATTAACCAAATGGCAGTTGAAAATGTCATTTTACTGCATCGAATTATTAAGTCGGAGTATACCTAGTTCTCAGACTACATTAAATCTCAAGTAACATAAAATATGAAATAAATAATAATCTCTATACTCACTCGAATAATATTCTTTATTAGCACGCGTCAGCTGATTTTGATACCCCAGGGAATGGTTGTAGCAGCTTTGAGTAAGAGGATACTCCTGAAATAAATTATAAAAATGTGTTCGTTTAAAAATTTATTGCCACATATTAGTAAGATTGTGTCAAGATTAATTATTATTATACGAGAATAATAACACAGCTAACTGTATTGGCTGGCTGTAGTATAATGACTGTACCTTATCTAAGCTGGTTATCCCAGATTCTGATCCCTGACACGGGAATTTAATGTCTAAATTAGCTCAGGGGTCGTACCACCATCTCTTATAGCAGTGCCAGTATGAAAAATTTAAAACAATATTACAATAATACTGCTATAAGAGTTGGTGGTACGGCCCCTGGTCTGGGGTGGCAAGAGGCTTCGGCCGCGGTAGGTTGGTGGGTTCACTTACATGCACTTCAAGAGTCAGTAAAGTGAAATATTTGACCTATTTCATTTTAACGGACAGAAATGTGTTCCGGTCTGATACCGATTATGCCTTCGGCTGCACATTCACCAGGTGAGATAAAGGTTTTAACTTGTACCTACCTAATATATAGAGTGAATATACCTATAGCTACTATTAGAAACAATTTCTCTTCAGGTCTTTTCAGTGGTTGATTTGTCATAAGCCATAATATTCTTAAGTCCTTTTATTCTCTTTTTGCAAGTACAATTTTCCTAGGGTTAAACAATTTACTATAGTAAAAATCATCCAGATTATTTTTACTATATCTAGATTTTAACTTACCGATGTTGTATGATCTGGTATGAATCCCAATACTTGGCAGCCCTTTAAACAGTCTTGTAAGTTGTCATTCTGCGAAGAAGAACAAAGTTGCTCTGATAAATAATCATAAAAATAATGTTATGAAATATAGCAAGGTTCCTGATAATACAAATACAGGGATAGCTAATTAGTTCAGACCAAAACCAAGCGGGTGTTGAAGGTTCAAACCCTATCAACCACATCTGATTTTTCGGAGTTTTGTGCGTTTGTGAAATTTAAATAACAATTGCTTAGCGATGAAGGAAATTATCGTAAGAAAAATTACATGCTTGAGAGTTTACCTCAATGTTCTTAAAGGTACCAATGCGAAGTTCGCAAACCCGCACTTGACCAATGTGGTTGGCTGTGGCCAAACCCCTCTCAGAATGAGAGGGTTTGGCCCGTGTCCAATATATTGGGGTTGTTAATATGGTAACGGGGTTGATAATTATGATGATGACTCAGTTTTAAGTGCAAAATTAAATCCAACTAAAGACCTCTGCAGAGTAATCGATGAACATAAATATAAAATTTAACTCCTAGGCATATAGGCCCCTAGGAGGTTACTATCTTTAGAGGTTGTTATGTTACAATGTATCCAGGATACCATTCTCACCTGATTTATATATTTGCAGTTTGTGTCAGCAATTATTATGGACTCCTCTTGGTACTGATGACAAAAACCGCGCTTTATCTGGAATCAATATAAAGAACTTAGATTGACTTACTCAGGTTGCGATTTTTTTGTTTGATAAAATGTGATAATATGAGTGTCTACTCACATTGAACTCTCCAGGATTTTCACATTGATATTGACTGCTTGTATCACAGCTCTCCAAATTCACCGGGAATCTGTTAAAATGTAACATTGTTTTGTTGACAGACGTAATATTTTATAACTAACTGCTGATAAACCTCAGTGAAATAATCATAATCCAAGAAAACAACAACCCTTATATTAAATTTAATTCTTGGGTAATTAGTATATTTCCCCCTCCCGATCCAAGCTTAATTTCTATTGGCCCTTTTTTAAGGTATTCCTCATTAGCAAATTGAAAGGGTTGTCATTAATTTGTTTACGTGTAATTAGTGGCCAAACTCACCTTACTTTTTCGTAATTATTCTCCTCTTATCTAATTAAGTCAATAAGTCAATAAGATTATTAATACAAGTACATGGCACAAGTAAAGGATTATTTTGAATTATATATAGATTTTTATAATTACATGCCGTTTGATTTTTTGGCTCGGTTTAATCATAATATACAAAACATAATTAACGTATTTGAATTTTGAAAATAAAGATCACAAACTAGTAATAAACTAGTCCTAGAACACAGACCACAGACGTAAGTTTATATCGAAGCACTTACTGGTCCATCAAATCTCAAACTAGATTGCTAGATAATATGTCTGAAGCAACGCACCTGTTCCTAATTAAAAATTAAAATTAAAATGTTAACTTACTTTGTTGTTAAATATAAATGTTAAATAAAACATCACGTTTATAGTGCCACAATTTTTTTTGGTCCGATGACCAAAATTGGAACTAATTCCGCAGCGGTATTTGGGTGGTAACAATAGAATAGAATTTAACGCAAACAACGACACTTTCATGAAAAGATTGGTACACTATAACGTGGTGTGATTGTACCATAGACTAACATAATATTTAACTTAAGGTTGGAGGTAGATTGATAAAATTGCTCGTGGTAAGCACAGCAAATTGATGTTTTCTGTCAAACCTAAATCCGTTGGAAGCAAGCTCGCCACGTTATTTTAATCGCTGGATTCCGTTAATTTGTTAATTTTCTTCAGTTTTATTCATGAAAATGTTTGAAAACGTGTTAATGGCTGTAACGCCATTGAGTGAAATAAAGAAAGAGGTATGGGATTTATTTAATTATTTATATTTAACAAAATTGGTATTTTACTTTTATTGTAATTTAAAGTTGCTCATCCCACATTGTATATCCAAAATGATCCAGGATTTTCCCCTTCAGATGATGAAACCACTATTTGGATAAAACTTAACTAGGTTTTACCCGCGATTCCGCCCGCTTTAAATATATCGTGTTTTACTGTTTTCACTAATCGCACGGAAACCATAGATGTGACTTTCTAGGATAAAAACAACCTATACTGTAAACCACTATAAAATCTATCTCCGTTCTAAATTTCTGTTCAGTGCCTAGTTGAGGGCGGCGTGAAGGAATAACGAAGACACGCATACAAATTTTCTCTTTTATAATACTCGTATGAATTGGGTAAATGTGTATAATTTCAATCGATGTGTTTTTCAAAATTTCAGGATAAACCATGCTGGGAAAACCGTCCGTTCATTTACAGTTGGCCAGAACCTCACCAACAAAAGATAAAGAAAGGTATGTAATTAAATCAATGTTCTTATTTGTTATCATTTCCAACGTGATAGGTAAGTTACACCTAGTCGTTCCTCAGTAACACGCCGTATGAAGCGGTCAGACTGACAAGAAATCAAAGACGATAGATAACAAAGATCTTATAAGGATTCCATTTTTTTCTTGTGAGGAACGGATAACGGAACCCTAAAAATTATCAATAAAATCCATGAAACCGACATAATTATAATTCGTCGTTATTTTCTGTTTCAGAAACAATAAATAAAACCATTAAGAAGAAAAACAAGCGTAATCGGACGGCTTATACCACAGATCAGCTGCGGGTGTTAGAAAAAACATTTGCCAGTACAAAATACGTGGACGCGGAACGTCGCAAAGCGCTCGCGGATTTATTGAACATCGGAGAAAAATGCGTCAAGGTTTGGTTCCAAAACAGAAGAATGAAAGAGAAAAAAGAATCTACAGAGTCAAGTAACGACTCTTCAAGCGAATGCGTCGCGTATGAACCAATAACGCCTCCCCCTGCTAATCCCATTCAGAACAGCACCGAACATGAGTACTTTCTTCCAAACAACACTTACATGGAGGAGTCAAAAGTAGATGCTAATAGCGGGACAGCAACGCAAACATATTACAATCCCCATGCGGAAAACAAACCTTTTCATCCCGTTTATGGTTACCAAAACCATGCGCCTATGAATTATGCTTACGGTATGCCGTCATATGGTAATGAGTATTTTGCAAATGATACTACAATATATCCTTCACATTATTATCCATATCCCACTGCACCGGAATACATGTATACAAATGTGGATGCCGATACGTGCCTTCAGAATCAACAACATACATTTTCCGATGTTCCCAACTGGTCAACTGATGCTATTGATTTGAATTTTTTTTAGATCATTTTATGCATACTTTATTTCTCAGACCAGTAAAATCAGACAGACAGAGTATAATGAGTATTAATTAATTTTAAAATAGATAATAATATATAAATAAGTGTATTGATGAAACGCGTAAATCGACTGTGAATATAACATTAGATTTTATTTATTAAAATAAAAAATCATTTGAAATTAATTTTTATGTTATAAAACTTTAAGAATTCTATCCTTATCCTGACTATATTATATTACTGTTCTTTAATTTTATTCTCTAGATGAATTTACTTCTTGTTTTTAATTTATTTATGAATGCTCTATTTCCTTTTTACGTGTAACCAAATATAATATTATGAATTGTGAATATGTATTTAGAATTATAGTAACTAACTTGAAATTGTTAACATAATATTAAAAATATACTATTATTATTATAAGGAAAGTATAGAATAAGATTTTAATAAAAGTGCACACGAAAATTATAAATTTATGTAATAATGATGTTTATTAATTTTAATAAAGCTTTTACAATAATTAAATTCTATTTACTTTTTTTCTATACAAATAAAAATTAATATTGAATATTCCTTTTTAATCTTAAACAATTAGTCTTAAATCAAATTAACAAACACAAACCTACATACTTAATCATTACAATAAAATTTATTATTATTATTAATAAACTGATAAAAACTATTTAGGTTGATTGCTGAAAGGGATAGCTATAATATATTGTGGATGTGCCCTCGCGTTGACTTGATTCAAACTATGTATAAGAGGAACATGGCAGTTGCAACTGCAACCATTTTTACCGTGATTATTAGGAAATTGAGTCCCTGCTGTATTCTGTGGGATACCCATCGATCCCTGAGGTACCTGAGGCACATGCACAGCTGGCAGCATACTGACTGGCTTCCAGACCACGTGACCAGGCGGTAAGGCTGAAGACGGATAACAACTCTGCATATTTAACGGCATGTAACCTGTACCTGTAGGGATTGCGTTCACTGGATACTGATGCAATTGCTGCGTACATAGCCTATTCAATAGACTTCTTGATGATAAATCATGAGGCACGTCTTGATAGATGTTCGATTTCGTTGACTGGCAGTAACTCGCAGAACTTTCCTTTTGGCTTTTAGAAGATGAGATTCTCGTACATATTTTTTTCTGTTTGGGTGCAGCAGTAGGAGCTTCATTTGGTTTGGATTTAGATTTTTGTAACGTCGCAGATGCTGGATTCAAAGTGGTATTATTTCTGGTTATTGGAATTGATATTGAGTTGCTACACTGACTTACAGGAATTCTAACAGCATCTTCTGGTTTAGGTGATGAATTTTTATTTTCGGTTGGTACCACGCTATTAGCTGTTGTGGTCTGAGCAAATGACTTTACCGGACGCTTGGATTCATTACCATTCGCTGTATTAATAGGACTATAACGATCATCATTATTTGATTGCCAGTTACAGCCATTATTTAATGGCTCGTTAGCAAATATAGCGACATCTTTGCTGGGATCTTCAATACCACAGTCCTTGTTAATACTTTCCTTTTTTTCTTTCATGCGACGATTTTGAAACCAAATTTTTACAGCCTTTTCCGAAATCCCTAGTTTCTTTGCAGTTTCCTTGCGACTACCGCTTCCAATGTACGGAAATTTCTTAAATTCGCTCTCCAGGTAGTTTATCTGATCAGTTGTAAACGCGCTACGAAATCTCTTCGGTTTTTTTGCCACACAATTATGGAAATATTTAGATTTGACCTGGAACAAAAGAAAGGGTGTTATAACATCAAAATTTAATTGTTTTATTATGACAAACAATGATCTGTTTTACTGTAAAATAGCTAACATCGCAACCGGACGGACTCCACATCGAGACTCATAGGTACCACCAGCATCAGCAATCATAATACACACTGTAATACTACTGTCGCCGCCAGTAAACATAGTAAAAAGCAATTTTATATTTAAAGACCTATGAGATTAATTTCAAACTTTGGCTATAAATTGAGCTTTAATAAATACTAAACGGAGAAACGATATCATGAAAATACTAAATTTTGATTTTTGCATGGGCATGGTCATTGGTCAATGAGATGCAAATAGTGATTAATATTTGTTTTTTTTAAATAGATAAACACATTAACCTATTAAAGATTATATGTAAGTGTGTATGTGTGTTTGTTTGTTACTCCTTTGCGCCGTTACTTGGCTGAAACCCACTTGGCTGAAATTTGAACTAGGGATATTATAGGTCATCTAGATTATAACACATAGGCATTTTTATTCCAGAAAATCCATGGTTCCTACGGAATTTACGAAAACCTGAAATTAACACGAGAGGAACCGCGGGAAACAGCTAGTATAGTATCTACTCAATTTAATGTTTTATTTTACAAATATTATTAGTATGTAAATGTGAAAGGAAATATGTTTAAAACTCCTTTGAGACACAAATACGAAATTTAATTTACACTCCAGAATAAAACACAGTGTGGAAAAGTCCACAGATTCCTTAAGATTTGTTAAAAACCAAAACTGCAGGCAAAGCTGTTTATTGTTCAAAAAAATAATACTCACAATAACATTTTGAATATCCTTTACTTCCACTTGATTAGGATGACGACTTATTTTTGATTCTTTTTCACTATACAAATTCTTGAACAAGTATTTCATGGTGAACTATAAATATGTACTTATTAACTTTTTTAAAAATTTAAAAAAAATGAATAATAAAAGAAGTACAATCGATAGACATCACAGTAGAACTAACGATGCAGAGAAACCTATAAAGAATTTATATAAATCATTGCGACACATTAATTAATTTCTAGCAAATTACCCGAAAATTGTCTATCATTAACTAATTAATAAAGAAATTATTTAATTCCGCCTTCAACTTCAAATATTGAGGCACGCATTTGTGACTTGTGGTCTGTCAAGTCTTAGATACTTTAATTGTTTTGTACTTAGAGCGGCCCAGGAGAACTTATGTATATTTTATTTAACAACGCATTAGTAACGCATATTGGTATAATTATAATAATCATTTAATGAGTTTGTAGACATAAGACAAGATGGCCAAACAATTATTAAATTTTATGCGAGTATGACGATTGATTTTACCTACTGATGCATCTATTAAGGATTAATTTCACGGATAGGATTTGTCTCCTTTTTAACCGAAAAAATGCTATATTAATGAAGTCAATATTGCTCGGATGCTTTACGCTACTTGAGTAAGTACTTAATTATTACTTTTTTTATATAACTCCACAATTAAACTATAAAATAACCAATGTATGGTTATAGTATACCTATCTACTACTAAGTAGTAGATTTTAAGTATAAGTACGTATAATTAAACCTTTCACAACCTCTTTCAATGTCTTTACCTTACATATTATTGTGATAAACCTTCATAAAATATTATAATTATATTTTTGTTTGTATATTGGCATATTTATCCATTCTGTGTATACTGTAATGTAAGTAAGTACTAAAAATTGCCACTTACTTAGAACATACATTCTATAGCCAAGTAAGTCATAATTTAGGTCATAATTTAGGTAATTGTAATAAATACAGTTTTTTAACAAAATGTGACAAATAGTAGGTAAGTAAATCGTATTATGTAAAGGAATCTTATTGTAAATTAAGCCAATTAAATTATTAACAACATAGCGGACTTATTTCACTTATCCAATACTGCTTAAATTATTGAATTGTAAATTGTGGTCTTTATTTATGACTGGAAAATATTCTGATATGGATAAATTGGTACACTGGGGGGAAAGTAGGATCGTTTATCTTTTACTTATCGTTTTTGTTTTGTTTATGTTTCCGTACCTACCTGATATTTTATTTATTTATAATTTGGCCCCCAAAATCTTGAGAAAACATATTATTCTTTGACTTGTTTTTTACTAACCCCCACAACTGTATTGAAAAACGTCGTGTGATACACGGGTGTGTAGGTTATTGCAAACTCGTGACATTAAAAGATCTCTCCTTCGGCTCGACTCGACTTAGGCCTATTAATGACAGCTCGTTTGCAAATGAGGCAAAAACCTACTTTCCACCCTTGTATCTCAATGTACTAATAGTCAAACAGTGTAACCTACTAGGTATAATTCCATTTATAAAATTTTATTACGAGATTTTCGGTCCTGACACTATGACAAAGCATTGACAAAATATTCAAAATGTAAATAGAATATGGTTATGAATTATAATTTTTATAATAAAGATTTTAAAGTTAAAACATTAATTTTTTGTCGAGCTTTAAAGTGTCTGACACTTTATGATACTAGTTTAGAATAATATTCTACAAAATATATGTAAAAATCTGCCATACAAATTTAAGTTAGATAACTCATACTTTTAGTTACCTTGCCCACCTGGTACCTGCCCAGGTGTTGGGCAAGCTCGATAAAAAACGCAAGTATATAAAGTATACTATTCAGAAGACTAAGGCTCGGTTGCTTGACTTGACTTTAACCGAAACGTTATAGTTAAATATGGCGGCCTGACTCTTATTTCGAAAGACATAAGAGTCAGACCGCCATATTTAACTATAACGTTTCGGTTAAAGTACAGTCAAGCAACCGAGCCTAAGTGTTATTTACTCCTGCATTAGGGCGAATGACATGACGTGGGTTTATTTACATTTTGTCCACGGCCATGATATTGGGACTATAGACGCTAAGGTTTCATCCATGTGAAACTAAGTTATGTCAGAACGCTCTGGGATCTTACTCCATAACTAGATACCTATTTGCAAAACTCATTGTCACGGATAGGATCCCGCTATACAACGACCTTCACCGAGCTGTTTATTGGATGAAAACTATTTTATATCCAATTTAATATGTCAATCTGGGGACACGGTAGTGTCCCCGCCAAGACGAGCCAAGCGAAGCGCGAGGGCACTACCTATCTTTTCTCGAAGTGTTTCGCCGTATTTTTAAACCCTTATAACTTGGGCCTGAATTATTTCAGATAATCAAAATTCTCGGAAAATGATGTCGCCAGTGAACTTATTAAACCTATAAAGTTTCAATTTTATAGGTCTTATACTTTAGATTTTATTGACGTCTAAAAAACCCAAATTTCGTCACTGACTGACTGACTGACTCACTGATGATCATCAAAATTCCTAGGTACTTCCTGAAGACCTAGAAAGCTGAAATTTGGTATATAAGCTAGTATTAGCACACAACCAACAAAAAAATTCCAAAAGTTGGAAATTTAACCCCCCAACCCCTTAAAATAGGGGATGGAAGTTTGTATGAAATTACCGCAAATATTGATGCTAGAGGTCTCAAAATTGATATAGGAACTCTTTGTAATAAACAATTAAATACGTCTTTGAGGATTTTTAGTTAATCACCCCACATCCATAAAATTAGGGGGTTGGAAGTTCGTATGGGGTTTCCCATAAGTATATAGGTATAATAAAAACTTAATTTCTGAAATTTGATATATAAGCTAGTATTAGCACACAACCAACAAAAAAATTCCAAAAGTTGGAAATTTAACCCCCCAACCCCTTAAAATAGGGGATGGCAGTTTGTATGAAATTACCGCAAATATTGATGCTAGAGGTCTCAAAATTGATATAGGGACTCTTTGTAATAAACAATTAAATACGTGTTTCAGGATTTTTAGTTAATCACCCCACATCCATAAAATTAGGGGGTTGGAAATTCGTATGGGGTTTCCCATAAGTATATAGGTATAATAAAAACTTAATTTCTGAAATTTGAAATATAAGCTAGTATTAGCACACAACCAACAAAAAAAAAATTCCAAAAGTTGGAAATTTAACCCCCAACCCCTTAAAATAGGGGATGGAAGTTTGTATGAAATTACCGCAAATATTGATGCTAGAGGTCTCAAAATTGATATAGGGACTCTTTGTAATAAACAATTAAATACTTGTTTCAGGATTTTTAGTTAATCACCCCACATCCATAAAATTAGGGGGTTGGAAGTTCGTATGGGGTTTCCCATAAGTATAGAGGTATAATAAAAACTTAATTTCTGAAATTTGATATATAAGCTAGTATTAGCACACAACCAACAAAAAATTCCAAAAGTTGGAAATTTAACCCCCCAACCCCTTAAAATAGGGGATGGCAGTTTGTATGAAATTACCGCAAATATTGATGCTAGAGGTCTCCAAATTGATATAGGGACTCTTTGTAATAAACAATTAAATACGTGTTTCAGGATTTTTAGTTAATCACCCCACATCCATAAAATTAGGGGGTTGGAAGTTCGTATGGGGTTTCCCATAAGTATATAGGTATAATAAAAACTTAATTTCTGAAATTTGAAATATAAGCTAGTATTAGCACACAACCAGCAAAAAAAATTCCAAAAGTTGGAAATTTAACCCCCCAACCCCTTAAAATAGGGGATGGAAGTTTGTATGAAATTACCGCAAATATTGATGCTAGAGGTCTCAAAATTGATATAGGGACTCTTTGTAATAAACAATTAAATACGTGTTTCAGGATTTTTAGTTAATCACCCCACATCCATAAAATTAGGGGGTTGGAAATTCGTATGGGGTTTCCCATAAGTATATAGGTATAATAAAAACTTAATTTCTGAAATTTGAAATATAAGCTAGTATTAGCACACAACCAACAAAAAAAAATTCCAAAAGTTGGAAATTTAACCCCCCAACCCCTTAAAATAGGGGATGGAAGTTTGTATGAAATTACCGCAAATATTGATGCTAGAGGTCTCAAAATTGATATAGGGACTCTTTGTAATAAACAATTAAATACGTGTTTCAGGATTTTTAGTTAATCACCCCACATCCATAAAATTAGGGGGTTGGAAGTTCGTATGGGGTTTCCCATAAGTATATAGGTATAATAAAAACTTAATTTCTGAAATTTGATATATAAGCTAGTATTAGCACACAACCAACAAAAAAATTCCAAAAGTTGGAAATTTAACCCCCCAACCCCTTAAAATAGGGGATGGCAGTTTGTATGAAATTACCGCAAATATTGATGCTAGAGGTCTCCAAATTGATATAGGGACTCTTTGTAATAAACAATTAAATACGTGTTTCAGGATTTTTAGTTAATCACCCCACATCCATAAAATTAGGGGGTTGGAAGTTCGTATGGGGTTTCCCATAAGTATATAGGTATAATAAAAACTTAATTTCTGAAATTTGGTATATAAGCTAGTATTAGCACACAACCAACAAAAAAATTCCAAAAGTTGGAAATTTAACCCCCAACCCCTTAAAATAGGGGATGGAAGTTTGTATGAAATTTTCAAAATTGATATAGGGACTCATTGTAATAAACTACAAATAAGGAAAAAAATAAACTAGGTGAACCAAGGAGGGTTCCCTCATTTAAATGATAAAGGGGGGATACTTGATTCGAACAAATATCCACCTTGCAATGATATTCAAGAAATACACCAAAGAAAAGGAAATTAACCAAATAAAAAATATAGTCGTAAACAACTTACAAAAAGAAGTGAAATCCCAGCAAAAACATTTTCATGTAAAATGTTGCCAAGACGAGAACATGTGGCTCACACTATCAAAAAGTTATCAGATCTCATGTAGAGCAAGACTTCTAACTCTACACGCCATAACTCTATAAATCCTAACTTTATAAACTCTACACTTTAGTCAAAATATATTATGTCTTGGCTGTTTCGTTACTGTCACATGGGTGTAAAGTAAAAATATTATTCACTGACTTTGTACTTTTCTGATATACAATACCTAGTTTCTGTAGTAACGATTATTTATTAGATAGGTATTGAGTCTCCTCAGAAACTGCACTTAGGTTTTACTAACTGCATTGGTTTCAAATACTCCATCACACTTTGCAAAAGTGTGTTCCTTTGCTTTAGAGGATATTTTTAATAAATGGAAGTTTTTTCCCATAACAATGGTGATACCATTTAATTTTAATGTGAAATTTCTTGAATTTTGCATGGTCCACTATGCCACTTGCAAAACTCTATTAGAAAAGTACTGAACAGTGAATAAATTCTTCACTTTACGCCCATGTGACGGTACCGAAACAGCCAAGACATAATATATTTTGACTAAAGTGTAGAGTTTATAAAGTTAGGATTTATAGAGTTAGGGCGTGTAGAGTTAGAAGTCTTGCTCTACATGAGATCTGATAACTTTTTGATAGTGTGAGCCACATGTTCTCGTCTTGGCAACATTTTACATGAAAATGTTTTTGCTGGGATAAATATTTCGCAAGTGGGTTGCCTAAAAAATTTTAGTCCAGGGTATGATTAATAAAGAATTAAAAAAAAAACCATTGTAACATGGACTCCTATTTGTTACAGTTTAGTTGACATCGTAGTTCAAATTAGATTGGATTTTATAAATAGTGCTTTTTGCCAGAAATACTTTCCTGGCCGAAAAAAGTATTTCTACTCTATATTTTTGGCAAAAGAAAGTTAACGGATAATTAAATCGTAGGTAAATAAGCACAATTGCAATTTGCAACTTGAATCGCTCATCCAATCTAATTTGAACTAAGATGTCAACGGAACTCTAACAAATAGGAGTTCATGTTACAATGGATTTTTTTTAACTGTTAATTAATCATATCCTGGACTGAAATTTTTTAGGCAACCCACTTGCGATATATTTATTGACATATATTATCGGATATCAAATAGTTTTCATCCAATAAACAGCTCAGTGAAGGTCGACCTTACTTGGGATCCCCTACTATAACCACTCGAAACAAAAACAAACAGCTAGGTATGTGGGCCACGCGCTGTGTAGGGTTTCGTAGTTGCCAGTCATCATTCATTAGATATTATTGCTAATCTAGAACTCTATAAAAACCGGTATAACTCCTTAACATTTTATTAATTTACTAGCTGATGCCCGCGACTTCGTCCACGTGGGATAAAACTATTCTATCTTTTAAGTTGGACCAAATGACAGATATTCACGAAGTTTGAACTAAATCGGTTCAGTAGTTTAGGAGTCCATTGAGGACAAACATTGTGACACGAGATTTATATATATTAAGATTTATTTCTTATGGGACAAGAAACAGACATTTTGTAATTTCTATTTACAAAACAGTTGTTGTAATGCCTGCACTGGATTCTTCACTAATTTATAAAATGCATTTTTCTCATCCATCCATTAATAATAGAGAGTTTTAACTACCAATAAAACTTACCTATTATTTTTTCAAAACAGTATCCGGAATCCATCTTGAGTCAAGCGTTGCGTTTTCTTGCCCGAAACCAGCTTATATCTTACCCCTCCGTGCATAGCGCCCTCTGATGCATCCTGTTTAACTTGCATAAGCACCGTGTAATCTTTCGTCATTATAGAACTCGAGATGCACCAGGTAGACCTTACCTGGATTCCGGATACTGTTTTGAAAAAATAATAGGTAAGTTTTATTGGTAGTTAAAACTCTCTATTATTTGTTTCGTGACAGTATCCGGAATCCATCTTGAGTGATGTGTTTGTTATCACCTGGTGCTGCGAAGCGGGCGCTATAATGTGTGTTACTTAGAATGAAGTAATGATGATCAGTATAATCTAATTTAGCATTAATAATAATATAACTTATTGTTTAGATATAACTTTATAATACAGCATTGAAATCTATGATAAGAAAAAAATATTACGATTAAAATAGTTATCATTAGCTTAGGGAGTATTGAATTGATTCCCAAAACGAATAATTTTAGGCGAAACCAATAAATAAGGTTGCCAAATTATTAATAGACTATTTAGAGTGTGGTGTAAGAGGTATGATCAGTTTATGGTATGAATAATCCTTCGGCAGCTGTAGGTTGTAATATTGCATTGAAAACCGACTAAAGCTAATAATTTTCAAGCTACTAATTTCGCAAAGTTTAGTCTCCCAATTAGAAAATGATATTGGTTGTGAGACCATTTGCGATGTTGAAGCTGACGCTGCGATAGCATTTAGCACATTAGCCCCGACAGGGACATTGCGTGGTGTTTAACGTCCCATACTATGCCGAGAAACTCGAGGCATTGCGGCGGATCCTGCACAGATGTTTCGAAGATTTGATTTGAAGTTGTGCAATGCTATAGCTGTGGCTGAAATGCCTTGCGTAATGCATGGCACTAAGGCTCCAAGAATGACTTGTGTAGCGTTTCGCGTCTCATCTAATTCTAATGAGTTTGGACTCACGTTGCGTCGGAGTTAGAAAGATGTCTTGAAGTCGACATTCTAGCCCAATCTTTGATGAACTTATCAGATGCAGACCCACAAGCTGAACACAGAATATTTACAGTGTAACAAGCTTGATAACGAAACAAGATAAAATCCTCTTTACTGTAGTATTTAAGAGAATGAATAATTTAAGTGTTAACTGTATGTAAATTATTATTTTTAAATGATCACTTGTAAAACAATACGGACTAAAATTAAAATCTGACGTGATTAAGAACTAATTAACTGCATGCAAAGGTACTATATTCTTGTAATATAATCTTGTAACAGTTTAAGATTGAAAATGAATATGAATATGAGGTCTTCAATGACCTGAAGTTAACAGTAAAAACCGACAGCGAAGCCTACCTCTTCAAGTTTCGAACGTCGCAAAGCTTTGTCTCACCGTTAGAGATTGAAGTTGCTTGAGAGATCCCTGTTGCGATGCGTAGCTGTATAAGTATTGTAATGTATATGTCAGTCATTGTCTAAGACAGAAATTGTTTTTAATAGAATATGGTTAAATAAAAAGTTTTGATGATGAATCAGCGTTACTTTGTCAATTATGCTGCTCCTGCTCCTAGTCGGATTTTGAATATTGACATTTTATAGACGGTTTTTGCGAAGCTGCGGCAGATAGCGTGCAATTTGATTGTAGTATTCGCTAGTTTGACAATAACAGCTCCTGCTCCTATTCGATAACAGCTCCTGCTCCTATTCGGTTCCATGTGTGCAGGATTCACAATCGTGTACAGGGGCTGTAAGGCTCTGTTTTGATCATCTGCTTTCCTAAACACTGTCCCATTTCGGAGCAATTATTATGTAACTTCCGCTGCTCAAGTAGCTGAGCATTAGCATGCAGCGCTTTCGGTGGTAAAATGTGTTATGGTGTTGAACGTTCTGATCATCCATTGAGACGTACCTTTGTACCCCATAAGCTGTTTTCGGCGCAAAGAGGTCTATCTCTGGCTTGCCCCTGATCTGAAATATGACTACTGTAGGTGCTGTATAGTTTCAGATGCCACGCTGTGTAAACCTTCTGCTGAGACAGAACGTCCACTTCCGCTTCGTTTCTGTGCTTGGAAGTATTGAGCTATAAGATGCACGTTATTTTAACCAGAAATGATAAAAGTCGATGCATTTGCTGGAGGAACTTAGGCGAAGACTGTGCGGATGCCTGCTTGAAGGAGTATCTGGGCTTTTTGCAGCTGATTTTGCTAGTGTAGTATCGCTGCGTACTGTCCAGGATCCAGTAATTTGTACGTCACCGAACTGCTCTGCTCGGACAGAATTGTAAGCCTTCATCGTTCTCCTATGGGCTCGAACCACTACTCAAATTCTGAGCTCGCTAGTAGGGTAATGAATAGTCTGCCAATGACTGGAATGTAGTAATGGTTAATCGGCAGATGTCGGCTGTAGTTTTGCAGTGCTCGACAATGAAGCCTACCTCTTCAAGTTATGAATTTCGCAAAGTTAAGTCTCAGCATGAGAGATTGATGTTGCTTTAGAGACCACTGATGCGATGTGTAGCTGTTGTTGAAATGCCTTGCGATAGCGTTTAGGCACTTCGGCTCCGACAGGGACATTGCGTTGCGTTTTGAGTCCCAGGCAATACCGAGTAACTCGAGGCATTACGCCGGAGCCAGCACAGACTTGAGATTGTTCAGCCCAATAATCGCAGTCTTGATAGTGAAAGTAATCTCGCCTCGTAATAGATTGTTATTGAGTGATTGCGTTGGAATGTAGTAGTGATCATTCGTCAGCCGTCGGCTATAGTATTGCAGTGTGCGACAGCGAAGCCTAACTCTTCAAGTTACGAACGTCGCAAAGTTTAGTCTCACCATTAGAGATTGATATTGCTTGAGAGACCACTGTTGCGATGCGTTGTTGCTGCTGAAATGCCTTGCGATAGCGTTATGGCACTTCGGCTCCAACAGGGACACTGCGTTTGCGTTTTGTGTCCCAGGTAATACCGAGAAACTCGAGGCATTGCGTCGGAGTCAGCGCAGACTTATGATTGTTCAGTCCAGGAACCACGTCGTAGAAGATATGCTCTACCCGAATTGATAATGACGCAATCGTCTTGGGTGCTGGTGCAAGATCGAACAGTTAAACAAGTCCTCCGAAGTAGGCGATGTTTGTGCGAACTTCGATGTTAATTGATTGAAATCAGCGATGCGGAGCTATGTATGTACGCGAAAATAGGTTTGTCTCAAATCTGTATTCGCCATCTAGTAGTCTTAAGAAAAGCTCAGTACATGAAAGCGACTAAAGAAACTAAACAGCTTTACTAGTTTGTTGAATTGCCTCAGGTTGAGCAAGATGTCTGGTCTGGTTTGAGCACCAGAGAGAATGTTGAGAGTAAGTGGGGGTGCTCCTGCTCCAGTACTGTTGCCTCCAATATCTTGTTTAATTTGTAAAGGCACATCGCGAGTAGTTTTAGTGTCTATCACAATATTAACGAATTGGAAAAAGGACCAGTGATAATATCAGCGGCGGCTTTAGGATAAATGGAATACGCGCGTAGTTAACGGTTTGATACGTTTTTAACTCTGCACTAGAATTAGTCAAAAACACTTGATTTTGTTTATAAAGCAGCCTCCGTAAAATTACCGTTAGCCATTGCTTTCAAGTAAAAATTTTTTTGACAAGGGATCGTTTACTAGTATAGTAGTAGTAGTAGTAGTAGTTTAGGGTTAGAGTAGAAGTAGGTTTGGTTACGCGTCTTAGGAGTTGGGCGCAAAGAAAAAGTTACTTTGACTGCCCCCTCCCCCTCCTCTTTTCACAAAAGCTTTGGACTGGACTAATGCTTACATATAGATTGCAAAGTATTAGGTATTTAATACGAAAATTAACTTCGATGAAAAAAATTAAATTCTTAGCAGTATGATTTAAAATACGTTTACGGCGTTAAATGATAAGATCAGTTTTCATGCCGCATACCAGTTACAATTACTTGTTAATTATTTTAATGTGGGTACACAAAGAAATAGCATTTGAACCTTGTCAATCAAGAAATACGGACTCAAGGATTCTTCGGAATCACTGTCCAAATATACTAAAATAATATGCTAAGATTTTTGACGAAGCAACGATTTCTTTTTAGAGTCGCGGCCACAAACCTTTAATTATTTTACTTAAAGTTATCCGAATCCGGGGTAGTACAATATTTTAGGAGAACGAAACGATTTGGTACCCATAATGAAACATGTTTATCATTTTTGTAAAGTACCCTCCAGTTGGCCGCTAAGCCAGAACGTATCCATTACGTAAATTTTAATTTGTATGTACCGTTTCTATATGTTTTTGATACTGGTTAAACACAATGCCGGTTATCGAATAGATTTTGAAATATACGTAACTCACGGTTCGCGAATCCCTCGATGTCTTCCACTCCAACACTCACCTCCGCCACTGGAACTCGGTTATGGAGAACGCACACGTATTTTTAGGATTCACTTCCTGACATACACTTTGGTTCTCCATTTACGGAGAGGTTAAATATACATATTTAAAACATTTAAATAAGTAATTATAAAAATAATTATTAATTATTAATTATTAAATTAAAATAAATTTAAGTTTTTCGCAAAGGAATATTAAAACTGCTGGCATATGAACGGCGCGAAAAACGACGCTATAATGACGAAAGATTACACGGTGCTTATGCAAGTTAAACAGGATGCATCAGAGGGCGCTATGGACGGAGGGGTAAGATATAAGCTGGTTTCGGGCAAGAAAACGCAACGCTTGACTCAAGATGGATTCCGGATACTGTCACGAAACAAATAATATTATTATGGATGTCAAAGTTTGTGAGTGTTTGAATTTTTGTTAATACGTTACTACCTGCGCTACTAGTACTATTTTGGTAGCAAATACCTAATAGTCGCTGTCCGTGGGGAAATAAAATGGGAAACAAAACGGCGCTTGTCTATTGCCCGGCAGGCCTGCCAATTGCCATAAAGCTTGGAAAGAGACAGAGATCGCAAGAGGCGGTACGTTGCCTCCCTTTTACTGCCTCACGGACAGCGACTGTTTGCTTCAGGTATTTTAACTAATTCGGCTAGGAATGTATGAGAAGATTAGGTTAGAAGGCTCGACATTCACTCATCTTTTTACCAAGGATCAAGTTTTTCAAAATTTGAGTTGTGAGAATTATGTAACCTACCTACTACAAACGTCAGATTAAAAAGTAATTAAACTTCTTTTGCCAGATGAGATATCGAAGTAAAGAAATTATCTCTTGACTTGAGTATAAGAATTTAATAAAAAGTAGATTTTTAAACTTAATAATTATAATTTTAATTGATATAATTAATAATTATTGTTATATCTAATAGTAAGGCCAAAATAAGAGCAAAAATGTTTTATTTGGATGAATCTTATTTATTACTTAACTACGCATAACAGTGAAAATATGAAAGTGAAAAAATATGACGCTTATTCTTCTAAATCAATACTACGAATCCAAGAAAGGTCCCAATTTTGTTCATCTTCGTTTTTGACTTCACTTGTACTACTTTCTGACTGAGTTGATGAGTTTTCTATCATTTCTTCCTTGAAGTTATTGTCTTCGCTTTTATTGTTATCGATTGCGTACTCCTGCATTTGCACATTCATTTGCTGGCACTGAGCTGGTAATGTACTATTATTTTGTTCGGGTAAATGCAGAGTATTATCTAACACAAACGCTGGGTAGCAGTTAACATCCTGGGATCCTACGACCACAGAGGCACCCATATTTTGCATTGGAATAGCAGCGGGCGTTGGATAAAAGTGTTCGACGTAGTTCCCTCGGTTCATCCGTCCCATATTATTGCTATGGACAGGATAGTGCTCATATACCATCATTTGCACTGGGGCACCTTCAGGCGATGACTCGGTAGTGCTCGTCGCTTCAGTGTCCTCCATACTCTCTGCTCTATCCTTTTTCTCTTTCATTCTTCGATTTTGGAACCAAATTTTGATCGTGCGTTCATTCAAGTTAAGTACTTCAGACAGTTCAATTCGACGACTGCGATCAAGGTAACGCGTTCTTGCATATTCGTTTTCGAGCTCCATCATCTGTTGACTCGTGAATGCTGTTCGAATTCTCTTCGGCTTCTTTACTCCACCACTTGCAGGTTTTTTCACTGTCCACGTCGGTCGAGTGAGCGTTCTGTCTCCACCGACTAGCGTATTACCCCACGTATTCACAGCTGCATGGTCGCTACGTAGATTAGGAACCATGGCTGGATTGTGAGGCCCGTTGTAAATTCTTTGGAATCTTACATCTTGGGTCAGTCCGTTAGGTTGTTGTCCACCAGTGTTAACATAGTTAGAAGGGTTGAAGTACAGGTTATGCCCACCGATGCAGTTGATATTGTTGACGTTGGATAGCTTCGGAACGGTGCACATGCCAGTGGCGCCATTGCAGTTCACGGGATTTAGTGTGTACGGTTGAGTTTCGTTCACCAGGAAACTCTGCAAAAGAAAATTGTGTAAATTAATTATTTAATTTATAACAGGTAGGTAACGTACAGTTATTGTTAACATCTAAATAGAAACGAAATTTTTCGTAGGTACGGCTACACCCGTTGTGATTTTGTAAAAGTCCCATAAGAATTAGGTAAGTATATTATGAATTTATAGGATGTATGCTATGTCTCAATTAATTCACCACAGTCAAATAGTTTCAGTTATTATGGCGTATATGAAGTGAACAGCTAAACAAAAAAAACTCTCACATTTTGTTATGCTAATAGAAAAAATTCGCAATATTATTATTAAAGACAATTACCACTTCGTTTTGTAAGTTGGTATGGCTCACAACAGGTTCCCACGGGGTCTCACTAGATATACTGGGATAAAGCTTACATGAGCTTGATACAGACGTTGATACAGACATAGTTAACACGAGTATCAAAACTTAGCGGATTTTAAAAAACTTTTTTCCTAAGTGTTAGTAATGAAAGCTCAGCAGCTTTTAAGTGCAATAATAGAAAATAGCACAGTATATATACCCCCACTGTTAACCCTCATTAACGCTTAGTAGGTAACTAATCCAAAATCAAGGAAAGCTCAGTGCGTTAATGAGCCAATTAGACACTTATTATTTTTTTTGGAATAAATTAAATTGATCAATGATTCATGATGAAAGTTGATTCAGTTTATAAATTCAGTAAATATAATGCGTTTAGTTGAAAGTTTATTCTATTTTTTTTTATTTATAAAAAGAGAAGTGCTTTCGGGATGAATTATTTTATCATTGCCCAAACATAACCCTAGACCTAGAAAGCAGAACATTTTCACAGAAGTTTTCTAGGCAATGTAGGCAAGGGGTAAGGAAGGATTTTATTCCATGAGATCACTCAGGCGAAGCACGGACGGGTCATCTAGTAATGCACTTGTACCTAGGTATAAAAAGAAAAACTGACTCAATGACTCAACATCGCCCAGCCCAAGGCAAGATCTAGACAGCTCAAGTTGTGCTATACTCACAGTTTTTTATTTCAAAGGAGACAAGGAATAAAAGATAATAAATTGCGAATTTCCACGGTATCACCCGTTTGCATACATGCGGCATTATTTTTTATCCATCGGCTAGTTAAATAAAATTAATATACCTACAGGTAAAGTTAAAGTACTCGTAGATTTAAAAAAGTCTAAGGAAGCCTGCATGCTTGAGAGCTCTAATAAATTCTAAAAGGAGTGTGAAGCCTGCGAACCTGAACTTTGTTACCACAGCCAGCTATAACCAAACCGTTCTGATTCTCACGACTCACGAGATATCCGTGCTCAAATAGCCTGCCGAAAAAAAGTGTTGAGAGTATAATTTTAATACGCTTTACATTTTATTTCCATTTTATATATTTATCTGTTACCACGGAATACTTATAGTATCTACTATTACTCAGATTGACTTGTGACTTAGCAATGGATATAATATAAAATGCTTTGTATAAACGCGACATACCTACCTTTTAGAGCGCAGAAATAGTTCACATTATGACTTTAAAACCTTTAAGAGTAAGAAAAATTAAAGAAAAAAACTTAACATTATTTAGATGCAGTGATCTGCCAGAGTTTAGATCAATAACTGTGTCTTACTATTGAACTCCGAGAACTTTATACTTACTCTTAATGTTAATTATAAATTACATACCTAACGATCAATTACAAATCGTATGTAATTTGTTAGTATTCTAATTGATGCTGCTTGCACTACTCATTCATCTATTTAAAGTTTGTTTTTTTACAAAACAAATTAATTATTTTGAATGATATTCATTTCGATAAAAAATTAAAATTGATGTTGTCCTGATAATAGTAATAAATAACTGCAAGTTTCATGAAAATCTTCGGCGGAAAGTGACCAAAAATCTATGACTTTTCGTCACTTTCCGCCGAAGATTTTTAAAATAACAAAAAACTATTATAATTAACAAGATATTTTATATGTAAAAGAATACGTTAGGTAGGTACGAATGCATTATTTTGGGAAGTAAACACCTAGATAATAGTTAATATTACTAATGACTGCATAAGTAAACAAACTCTTATCTTTGAATAATATTGTAAGTTGTGACCCACTTCGCAAATAATATTAAGTACAAATAAAAATTATTTTTATATGCCACTACGAATATAGAAATGATTTTTTTTTCTTTACAAAATATTGTACAAACTTTACTGCATAGCGCCATCTAGTTCATCTTACCAACATTATTTTACTGGGAGGCGTGAAAAGTTGGAACCATACAAAGTTACGTTACGTAAAACTACGTCCAATTTTGTACAACGATAACGAGAAAACTCTCTTGCATATCCGTTACAAGTAATAGATCTAATAAATATACATTGTAAATACCTTTCGCAATAAACCCAAATCTTTTTAAATAAGTTCTAGTAATTCTATTTTACCAGAAGGTAAAGGTAAAATGGTTACCGTTACTGAACCGTTCGTGTTACACATTCACGCTCAATGTAGGCTTACGAAATGTATATAGAACCGTTCAGTAGATGGCATTCGATGGTTTACTTAGATATTTTTACTTATATCTATAATAAAATATATACTAAGTAAACCAGCCTCATTCGTAAAAAGCTTCTGTAAATTATTGGTAGGCAAGTATATGAAAAATGAAAATGAAAATGAAAAAACATTTATTTGGCATAAAGGTTACAATTAAACAGTATTGTGGTTTGGGACCATCCCAATAAGTGACTAGTTGAAACAAGTACTTGTGACAGGTAGCCCCACTCTTCCATAGCATACTAGTTACATAAAAGTTTAATCTAGGTTGTATCAACGAATATATAATATATTATGTAGTGTGTGTTTCTATATATATATAGGTATTTGTGTGTGTGTGTGTGTGTGTGTGTGTGTGTGTGTGTGTGTGTGTGTGTGAAGTGAGTGTGTGTGTGAGTGATTGAGTGTGCGTTGTTATGCTTATGCTTATTGCATCAATTGTTCCGTTTCATGATAATTTAGTTTAAGCAGCCATTCAGTAAGATTTGTTTTGCATTTGTAGTATGTTAATGAGTAAATATTTATCTTTTTATTAATTATGTTGTAAAGATGTTTTGATTTCCTATTAAATTGTTGGGCAGCAAATTTAGTTTTACTCGGGTTTGTGTTTAAGATCATACCCCTTCTCCTTTTTTTAAGTTTACCAGAAACAAAAGGTTCTTTTTTATGGACTCTTAATAATGCAGATAATATGTAAAGTTTTCTAACCGTTAAAAGCTCACAATGTTTATATAAGTCTACAGTTGGGAATCTAAATGGCTTAAAGAACATAACTTTTAGTAAAGATCGTTGTCCTCGTTCTACTTCCAAAAACTTTATTTTTGATGCCGCACCCCATATACTGGGATGCAATACCCCAAAATCGATTGGCCCAATGTAATATAAATCTGTGTCAGTAATTTTTTTGATGTCACATGTCTCAGGTTTTTAAAGATCCAAATAAGCTTTCTAATTCGACCATTTACAAATTCTACCTGGGAGTGCCATGAGAGTCGCTGATCTAACATTATGCCCAGATATTTAGTTGTAGTGACTTTGTTTAGTACAGGGCAGTTACAATTATTTATAATATTTATTACGTTGCAACTATGGATTCGAATTTGTAAATCAGTGTTAGGCTGTGTTTTAGAATTTATTGTAAAGCAGATGTAATTTGATTTGGTAGTATTTAACGTTAATAAGTTACATGATAGCCAGAGAGCGATTTTTGAGAGGCCTGCTTCAGCCAACATTTTGACCGAGTTCCACGATGTACGAGAGAAAACTACAGCTATATATATACTTAATAGATACCTATTCAATTTAATTGATACACTAATTTAAATTTTTACTGTATCCACAATCGATACCTACCGTGATTCCTTGTGGTTTTGGATTTAATGTCCCGGGTTTAATTCCCGGATTTTCAAAAACCAATAACTTTAGATAGATACTTACCATGTCAACTATTGACCTCACTCCCAGATGGCCGTAGAAATGTTGGTCGGCCAAAGCTCCGTTGGCTGGATGGAGTGAAGCAGGATGCTAAATTGGGTGGAATAAAATTGGGAAGCAAAATGATGGACATAGACCGATGGAGGAATCTTATGGAGCAGGCTCGGGCCCACAAAGGGCTGTAGCGCCGTTGATGATGATGACTTACCATGTCGTGGTATAAGCTTTACCTAAGCTGTCATAATTATTATAACACTAGCTTTTGCCCGCGGCTTCGCCCGCGTGAATTTCGGGGTTTTACAAATCCCGTGGGAGTCCTGGATTTTCTGGGGAAAAAACAGCATATGTGTTAACCTAACTTCGGAAACACGATTGGATAAAAATTTATCGCCAAAAAGTTCTCCCAAAAATTGCTCCAAAATCTCCATTTTTCTAATTTCCATCGAAAACTACGAGGGACATAATTGTAATTTTTATTTTAATGTATCGGTAAAAAATAATTCCCAAAAACGCTCAGAACGACATTTAAATAACTGGCTTAGTTTTTGAAGTAATTAGGTAAAACAACGTTTTTCTGTTATATTCTTCCGCAACGCTGCATACTAACCTAACTTTTTTTTTTTTTTTTATTATCGTGGGGAATCCTCATGGATACCCAGTCGCCCGGGGGAGCGGCTGGGTTATGCCAGACTCTTACCGGCTAAACCCCACGGTGTTTCCTCCTCGCACCGTATGACGGGAACACGGGAACGCTTCCGCAAACCTCCGCGAACCCGCCGGTGCCCGGCCGCTTGCGCAGCCCCTCCACGAGGTGGAGCATGGAGCTCCCCTCCAACAGCAAGGCCGGCCAGAAACACCTAAGCCGGCCTTACCTCCTCGGCGCCCATCCGTAAGGCGACGGACCCCCCCGGGACCGCCACCCAGGGGCCGTGGGCACGGGTAAGCCGATACCTGCGAAGCTTGCTCCTGCACTTCGCAGGCATCGACCTCCCATACCCCGCGGCGGATCTGATCTTTGGCTCCGCCGCAAACCACCAAACGGCCGCAGAGGACAGGGAGAACGGCAACGACACACCGACACTCCTCTTCCCCTGCGGCCCCGCCGCCGACGCATCAAACGGTGCGCCACCGTTTGGTCGCGGGAGATAGGGCGAGCGGCAACGACACACCGACACGCCTCTCCTCCCGCGACCCCTCCTGGCTGCAGGAGACAGAAAACTCTGTCCCCCGCACCCCTCTTGGACGCATCCAGAGCGGGCCCATCTCCAGGCCCACTCCGAGCGTCCCCTCCTGGATTCCTTTTGGCTTCACCGTGCGGCCCAACCACGGCTACTGAGCCCCCCCATCGCGACAAGATTGGAATCCATCGGGGGGGATACTAACCTAACCTAACCTAACCCACCAACGTATTCAACAGAGTGAGAAGGACGAAAATAAAATCAACGTATCCGCTTAAGAGTGAAATAATTTCAGAACCTTTACCTTATAGGTATCCATTTTCGCATTTATAGCATAATTACTATCACATAATCTATTGCTCAACTAAAACACATATTTTTAATAGCGAAACAGTTCTAATATCAGAAACTATACAGGAACACCTTTTTAGCATTATTAACCTGTATCCCATTGCTTAACCAAAACACACATTATAAATAGCGAAACAATTGTACTTTCAGAACCTTTATGGGTAGGTACCCATTTCCACATTTATAGCATTACTAATTACTTTACCATATCCCATAGCTCAACTAAAACATACATTGTCAGTAACGAAACAGTATATCATATAGGTACCCACTACCCGTTTTTATAGTTATAATATTATTAAACTGTATCTCATTGCTCAACTAAAACACAAAATGCTAATAGCGAAACAGTTGTTATGTCGGAACCTATAATACGGGTACCCATTTTCACATTTATAGCATTATGCATTATTTATAGCATTATATCATTATTATTTATAGCATTATTATCCCTCCCCTTGTTCAACTAAAACACACTTGTTAAATGCGTACAGTGCTATGTTCAGAACCTACATAGTGGCCATTTTCACATTTACAGTGATAATAGATTCAGTTTTTGCCCGCGGCCCGGCCCCGTCAAATTCGCTTTTTCATGAATCCTAAGGGAAACGTCATTTTCCCGTTATCGTTCCCTATTCCAACCTTTAAACATGCTTTCAAGCAAGTTCGCTTGAACAATCTATCTATAGATGTAGCTATAGATTGCTCTAGAAAATTTGGTATTTTGAGTATCCCACGGGAACTACGGATTTTTCCGGGATAAAAAGTAGCCTATGTTTTAATCCGGGTTATAAGCTACCTATGTTCTAAATTTCAGCTAAATCGGTTCAGTAGTTGAGCCGTGAAGGAGTAACAAACACACACACAAACTTTCGCCTTTATAATATTATTAGGATTAGGATTATTGATAGCTATTGTATTATCAGAAGGTAGGTACTCTCGATAGTTTACAATCTCGCGAGATAGATTATAATCTAATGGAATTTACAGTTCGGTGACATGCATAATGTGAAAAGCTGTCTGACTGACTGCTCTATCCACGCACAGCTGGGTTGTTCAAACCCCACGACGACCACTGGACGGATCGGGCTGACGGCACAGACATTTTGACCTAATTATATCGGCATTTATTCGTATATCGTAAATATCCACTAAAAAAGGATCTTTGAATTATTCAACCTAAAGTTGACCTAAACAGCTGTGTTTTAAAACAGTTAATAGTTTAGCTATGTACCTATCTTATTATTCATAGTTCATTTACCTACGTGACTTAAAAAAACCTAAATGTATGTTCCTAGTAGGTATAAAACATATCTACCCTATATATCGTAATCATTGCTAAGGCAACAGTTGACGAATGTGGAATATTTGGTAAAGTACTTTTACTGTGGCCTATGCTTGAGTTTGCTTATATTGAATAAACGTGAGTTGAATAGTGGAATAGGGTTGTCACCACTACAAAGGTAATATTTTATGATTTCATTCCACATATAGAAATCTAGAATTATAGAACAAGACGTTCTTTCAACCAGACGATATATTATGTATATTGTAGGTACCCACGAAAGTGGGTTGTGATCATATAATATACAAAAAGGCCATGACGCCCTTTTGGCCCTAAATCCTTTATACGAAAGGATAATCCCTTATTTACTATATGTAGAGGCGCTAGTCGCTACTCGCTACCCAAATCTTTACCTGAACCTTGTTTGTTTACATTTTTAATCACCTTATTACTGACAAAATATTTACAAAGATGGGTATCGCAGGATAGATAACTTGTTTTTGTTTTTCGATATCCGGGATAAAAATACAAACGAAACTGGATATTATGCATTGAACGAACAAACAAACAAACTGTTATCAAAAGTAAATCGTTGAGTTGTTATTGAAATTTCTAATTCATTCCTAAGTACCGTATACCAGCTTAGTCTTCCGGATAGCGAAGTAATTTTAAAACAACGGTTACACGTTTGCTTTCGTCATCCAATAAATATTTACCCCTATAATAATGGATGTTATGTGAATACGTAGGTACTTTTAGGGAATCACAATATTTACCGATAATCATCTTGAAATATCATCTTATTCGCACGCGTTTCTTGCGTCGTGACCCGGATTATCACTAGGAAGTTTAAATAATTTTACTAAGGGATCGGAAGCAATGTATGTCCACTATTTATATTTACCTTATAAAGGGAACCTTTGAGCAAAGGAGAATGACAGATCCTTACCCACCCGTTTACACAAAATGTAATCGTATGGAAAAATATCTTACGGAAATATGACAATTAAAAGATTATAACTAGTAACGCTTAACTTGCAGTTAAAAAGTGTAATAATAAAAGCATTCAGCTGACTTCTTTTTTCTCTGGCACGACTGGTGACACAGACCTAGAAAACAATATGGACAGGACCACACCACATTGTCACTTTAGATCAGGTGAGATTTTGGTCAAGCGTAAACTTATAAAGAATAAAAAAAGGATATAATTTATTTACGAGTCCCGGCTCAAAATAGGGATGAGTGGAAATGACAATTCCGTAAGTGCACTGTTTTTAAGTTGGGGAAAAAATAAAAATCATTCGTATAAATTTGAAATCAAAAAGTATCAAGTTATTTTAAAAATAATTTGTTCGGTTCGGTGGTTCGGTTCGTGCGTTCTGGAGTTTATAGCGTCAGGAAGGAAAACCCGACTTATTTTTATATAGTAGAAAATTGTTATACCTACAGGATTTTTTTTATTAACACCTCCGTTATGCACTTGAACGTTAAATATGCATAAAGGAATACCATATTGTGTGGAAAATAATAACTTTCCGCATGCCGGAAAAGTCTACTTTTCGAGCAAACGTATTAAATAATATTACAATTAGTCTGTGATGCACAGCCCTAGCCGCCAGCCGTGCCGGAGATCATCAATCATGCCGGGAAGACAATCACAACCGGTGCCGCATCTGCCGCGCGACGGGCGACGCTGCCATCACACCGCGCCATCGCCGATCGCAGCATCCCTCGCCGAGCCGCAGAGCAAATACCACGCACTCACTTCACTGAACGTTAATTGTATACGTATCGAGTACCGATGATAGTCCAATCACGCTAGTATCCTAAAGATGAAAGTTTACCTATATGAGTAAATGTGTAGGTAAGTGTTTGTGTGTGTATGTTTGTCACTCCTTCACGCCGCAACTGCAGAAGTGATCTGAATGGAATTTGCCACAGAGATTGACTTTGCAAATCATTTCCAGTTATTTTAACTGCAATATCTAACTTTATTGCATTGTAAGTTCAATCAAACTTTTTCAAATTACTTATGGTAATTTTGACTGCAGTAGGTACCTATCTAACTTTTTACATGATAATATTTACTTTTTGTAGAGGTAGTATTTATGGTTTTTTGGATATATTTAGTTTCTTAACTTTCTTTTAAGTATTTTAATTATTCTGGGAAAAGACCCATCCATGCCCAGAAGTGGAACATTAAAAGAGTTGGAACGACTATTATAGGTGCCCGGAAAAAAAACACATAAGTTAACATGGGATTAAAGAAAAGACGGCAATAACGTGGGCAGAGCCGCGGGCAACAGTTAGTTAAGTATAACTTAAGTTTATAAGTTGTATTAAAATAAAATGAAACATCGTTTATTTTCCAGCAATAAGAGATACAAAATTACAGTTTAGTTTGCCATACAGAATGTTTGTTACTAGATAACGCTCCAACTACTGAACCGATTATGCAGTAAAATATCTGGGTGACCGAGCTTTGCTCGGTTGCCAATAGATGGCAGCAAGAGACATTTTTTTTTGGTAAATTCGACATTTTCATAAAATGAATCCTAGCTAGATCGATTTATCGCCCCCTTTATCGCCCCCAAAAACCCCTGTATACTAAATTTCATGAAAATAGTTCGAGCCGTTTCCGAGATTCAGATTATATAGAAATATATATAACTATATAATTATATACAAGAATTGCATTAGAACGTTGATAGTTTATTTCCGGGATGAATAGCCTGCTATAAGCGAGTTAGCAAGCTCGACACATACGTTTTGGATATCAGAGTATTTTACTACTATATGTTATGGGAAGGCTTGCAGGTTTCTTCACCCTGTGTTGTTTCCACAAACGCACATACGAGCTCGTAGCTCTGAATATTCAGAGTGCGTGCCTGGGATTCGAAACACTGACCCTATGCTAGCAGGCAGATATCTGAACCAATGGACTGTTATGGCTTTTGTGGCACAATATCGCAAACATTGAATTTACAGTGATTATTAAAATTACCTCATGCAATCCAAGGTAATTAATTAATAATGTGAATTAATCTGTTGTCCCTGGAATAATATTTAATTAGTTACTTGGGTGATATGTTAATTATTAATATCATTACGTATTTATTAATTGACCTTAAGTGGTACGCGAAACTAATTCCTTAGCGATTATATAATATTAGTCATATAATTTTTAATTTATTTTCACTTATTTAACTGCAATATTACTTATAACATGACGGTAAAACTTTTGATTTAAAAATAATGGTGATATTATATTATTATATATTTTACACATTACAGGTAGGTTATATATAAAGGGTACATTCTTGTATGAGATAAATATAAAATATTTGGAAATATCTTCTTCAAAGAATATATACGCCACTTTAATTTTCAAATAAGCATTTAGCAGGTTTCTACGAGATTTCTATATAATTATTATTAGCTTAGGTAAGGCTAGCCATAAAGTACAGTCTTTTATTCTATAATTATATACTTCTTTGTAATTCTGTCTCTATTAAATAAACAAGAATTGAAAATAAATAAAATTCACTTATTATTATTATTTTATTGAGCTTATTCTTTGTACAAAAATAAGCTTAGTCTAAAAACAAAGAAAAAAACACAGGTTTGTCCTCAAACCGCCAGAGGTTTGTTCACTTGATACCATTTGTTATATTTAGTAACGTTGTTATTACAGTCAATTATTTAAATAATAACTAACGAGTAATGATGTAGGAAAAAATACTGCACGTAAGACGGCTTTGGTACTAATAAATCTTGCTCAACCCTTCTTAATAGCAACTTTTAATCCAGCCGTCGTATTCACCTTGTTATTTTCTCGTAAAAAATCACTTTCCATATTTCACTAGTGGAAAATTGTAATATCGCGGCGTAAGCTGCGCGTCTTAATAATTTTTTTTCGTCGCATGAAAATGACGTTGTGGCGTCACGTGTGACATTGATGAAAAAATATAAAAGAAATGACGGGATCGACGCGCGGAGAGACCCACTTATATCCCGTGTTCCTTGTTTATATACGTTTAGAATAAGGAAGCGGCATAACCATATGCTGCCTTTTGACATATTACTGTCGCGAGGCTATATTTTTATTGCTGTTGGGTACAATGGTTGGAAAGCGTCTCGTAAAATGGAATCCCAGCAAAAACATTTTCATGTAAAATGTTGCCAAGACGAGAACATGTGGCTCACACTATCAAAAAGTTATCAGATCTCATGTAGAGCAAGACTTCTAACTCTACACGCCCTAACTCTATAAATCCTAACTTTATAAACTCTACACTTTAGTCAAAATATATTATGTCTTGGCTGTTTCGGTACCGTCACATGGGCGTAAAGTGAAGAATTTATTCACTGTTCAGTACTTTTCTAATAGAGTTTTGCAAGTGGCATATTGGACCATGCAAAATTCAAGAAATTTCACATTAAAATTAAATGGTATCACCATTGTTATGGGAAAAAACTTCCATTTATTAAAAATATCTTCTAAAGCAAAGGAACACACTTTTGCAAAGTGTGATGAAGTATTTGAAACCAATGCAGTTAGTAAAACCTAAGTGCAGTTTCTGAGGAGACTCAATACCTATCTAATAATCAATAATCGTTACTACAGAAACTAGGTATTGTATATCAGAAAAGTACAAAGTCAGTGAATAATATTTTTACTTTACACCCATGTGACAGTAACGAAACAGCCAAGACATAATATATTTTGACTAAAGTGTAGAGTTTATAAAGTTAGGATTTATAGAGTTAGGGCGTGTAGAGTTAGAAGTCTTGCTCTACATGAGATCTGATAACTTTATGATAGTGTGAGCCACATGTTCTCGTCTTGGCAACATTTTACATGAAAATGTTTTTGCTGGGATTTCACTTCTTTTTGTAAGTTGTTTACGACTATATTTTTTATTTGGTTAATTTCCTTTTCTTTGGTGTATTTCTTGAATATCATTGCAAGGTGGATATTTGTCCGAATCAAGTATCCCCCCCCCTCTATCATTTAAATGAGGGAACCCTCCTTGGTTCACCTAGTTTATTTTTTTCCTTATTTGTAGTTTATTACAAAGAGTCCCCTTATCAATTTTGAGACCTCTAGCATCAATATTTGCGGTAATTTCATACAAACTTCCATCCCCTATTTTAAGGGGTTGGGGGGTTAAATTTCCAACTTTTGGATTTTTTTTGTTGTGTTGTGCGCTAATACTAGCTTATATACCAAATTTCAGAAATTAAGTTTTTATTATACCTATATACTTATGGGAAACCCCATACGAACTTCCAACACCCTAATTTTATGGATGTGGGGTGATTAACTAAAAATCCTGAAACACGTATTTAATTGTTTATTACAAAGAGTCCCTATATGAATTTTGAGACCTCTAGCATCAATATTTGCGGTAATTTCATACAAACTTCCATCCCCTATTTAAAGGGGTTGGGGGGTTAAATTTCCAACTTTTGGAATTTTTTTGTTGGTTGTGCGCTAATACTAGCTTATATACCAAATTTCAGAAATTAAGTTTTTATTATACCTATATACTTATGGGAAACCCCATACGAACTTCCAACCCCCTAATTTTATGGATGTGGGGTGATTAACTAAAAATCCTGAAACGCGTATTTAATTGTTTATTACAAAGAGTCCCTATATGAATTTTGAGACCTCTAGCATCAATATTTGCGGTAATTTCATACAAACTTCCATCCCCTATTTTAAGGGGTTGGGGGGTTAAATTTCCAACTTTTGGAATTTTTTTGTTGGTTGTGTGCTAATACTAGCTTATATACCAAATTTCAGCTTTCTAGGTCTTCAGGAAGTACCTAGGAATTTTGATGATCATCAGTGAGTCAGTCAGTCAGTCAGTCAGTCAGTCAGTCAGTCAGTGACGAAATTTGGGTTTTTTAGACGTCAATAAAATCTAAAGTATAAGACCTATAAAATTGAAACTTTATCGGTTTAATAAGTTCACTGGCGACATCATTTTCCGAGAATTTTGATTATCTGAAATAATTCAGGCCTAAGTTATAAGGGTTTAAAAATACGGCGAAACACTTCGAGAAAAGATAGGTAGTGCCCTCGCGCTTCGCTTGGCTCGTCTTGGTGGGGACACTACCGTGTCCCCAGATACCTACTTGCCTATTTTCATTCATTTTGATTCGGAAATAAACCCTCGTGCTTATAAACGTATGTCAGTAGTTTTTAGTTATAAACAACCTTTTGACACGACTGGCCAAAAAAGGAGTGTAATGTTTTTAGGGTTCATGTATGTAGGTATGTATGTATGTGAGTTTCTTTATTCCACCATAACTTCTGAATGGCTGAATAGATTTGGACACATGGGGTATCGTTACAATCCTTAGATCATTCCGAGTAACAGAGGCTATATTTTTTAAATGATTTAAAAAGTCGTTATAGGCACAGGTCAGTCGTGTTTTTAATTTAAATTATTTACTTGTCTTCAAATAGTTTATAAGTTTAAGTTTACACGTTTATGGCAGTGATAATTACGCAAATATACATAGTGGTAGGTATAAATTCTTATTCAGGGTATTTAAGATTTACTGCAGTTATTCAGATACTCTTAGTATGTGAGGGAACTAATATAATATGAGGGCTCTTCCGACATTTGAGCAAAGGTTTTATTAAATAGATGTAGATTTGTAAAAGTTTTTTTGTGAGATTATTATTACTGTAAACATACATTACTAATTTTTATTTTTTAAACCTAGTAAAAATAGGGTTCAAAATTTTGTCTATCCACCTTTGCAATAGCTTTTCAATGTCTATAACACCCTTTTTCTCAAAAAAAAAATCTTTGAATAAGAGCAGATAACATATGACTTACTTTTTAGGGTTACGTAAGGGTAAAAAAACGGGACCCTATTACTGAGGCTTCGCCGGCCGTCCGCCCGTCCGCCTGTCACTAGGCTGTATCTCGTGATGACACTTGAAGTTTTTATAGATTATGGATTACCGTTGCCGCTATAACAACAGATACTAAAATATTAAATAAAATAAAAATAAAAGGAGCTCCAATACAACAAAACAAACGTAATTTTTGCTCGTTTTTGGTCGATGGTCCAGAATTCCCAATATTACTCTACTTGTATAGTAGAAGTAGTAGGGTATTATTGAAAATTATGATGATCATTTGGCTGATTTATTAATTTAATGGAGGCTCGTTTATCAAAATACAGTTTTTCATTTTGTTAACCTTAACCCAAATAAAATGAGAACATGTGATTGAAACTTTTGATTCAGCTGCAACAGCCGTCAGCTCTTGGACTATAGGGTTTCGATCGCGTTTGACAAATGAGCATCATTATTTGACAGACGATCGGAGGCAGCATCGCGTCAACATGTTGTCTTTTGTTTTATTAAACGTGCCCCCCTCTTTATTGGAGAACATACTTAGATCTATTGCCATGACACTTCGTCCTTAAATGACGTCTATTTTCCAGTTTTGGTTAGGAAAGCGGAAGGAATATCAACGTAGAAAAATATCGGCTTATACCCTAGTCGTAACGTAGAAAACAGTTGTGTGATTAATTGACCAGGAATCATTATGAAATGAGTTCATTAAATTAATTAATACCTAATTATGTTAGACGTACAAATCGTATTCCAATAATCAAATTACATCAAATTGACATTAAGACACTTGTTATCATTTTTTAATTACCTAAGTAGCGAATAATAATTTTTAATCACTTATAGTGATTAAGTAAATGATTATTTTGCCAATTAAAATGATTATAATTGTATAATTATTACTATGTGGATAATATATCAACGATATGAACTTCTCCTAAATTTAAATTCATAAATACCTTATACTTACCTAATGTCAATAATTAATTATTTTGTAATTTTATACAAAGTCCTTCAAAAGATTCCATGTTCCATTCCATGTCTGGACTCTTTCGCCTAACTCTCCCCAAAGGTACTACTTGGGTATATTAAAATTGAAATGTGGGAATTTCCTAGGCAAGCACCTTAAGATCCATCTTATTCATCACTTACCAGTTGGAAAGTCCACCAGGTGTGGCAGCAGTCATATAGTCAAAAAAATAGGTTCCTACCTAAAGAAATTTTATGTTTCTGGGGACACGGTAGTGTCCCCGCCAAGACGAGCCAAGCGAAGCGCGAGGGCACTACCTATCTTTTCTCGAAGTGTTTCGCCGTATTTTTAAACCCTTATAACTTGGGCCTGAATTATTTCAGATAATCAAAATTCTCGGAAAATGATGTCGCCAGTGAACTTATTAAACCTATAAAGTTTCAATTTTATAGGTCTTATACTTTAGATTTTATTGACGTCTAAAAAACCCAAATTTCGTCACTGACTGACTGACTGACTCACTGATGATCATCAAAATTCCTAGGTACTTCCTGAAGACCTAGAAAGCTGAAATTTGGTATATAAGCTAGTATTAGCACACAACCAACAAAAAAATTCCAAAAGTTGGAAATTTAACCCCCCAACCCCTTAAAATAGGGGATGGAAGTTTGTATGAAATTACCGCAAATATTGATGCTAGAGGTCTCAAAATTGATATAGGAACTCTTTGTAATAAACAATTAAATACGTCTTTGAGGATTTTTAGTTAATCACCCCACATCCATAAAATTAGGGGGTTGGAAGTTCGTATGGGGTTTCCCATAAGTATATAGGTATAATAAAAACTTAATTTCTGAAATTTGATATATAAGCTAGTATTAGCACACAACCAACAAAAAAATTCCAAAAGTTGGAAATTTAACCCCCCAACCCCTTAAAATAGGGGATGGCAGTTTGTATGAAATTACCGCAAATATTGATGCTAGAGGTCTCAAAATTGATATAGGGACTCTTTGTAATAAACAATTAAATACGTGTTTCAGGATTTTTAGTTAATCACCCCACATCCATAAAATTAGGGGGTTGGAAATTCGTATGGGGTTTCCCATAAGTATATAGGTATAATAAAAACTTAATTTCTGAAATTTGAAATATAAGCTAGTATTAGCACACAACCAACAAAAAAAAAAATTCCAAAAGTTGGAAATTTAACCCCCCAACCCCTTAAAATAGGGGATGGAAGTTTGTATGAAATTACCGCAAATATTGATGCTAGAGGTCTCAAAATTGATATAGGGACTCTTTGTAATAAACAATTAAATACTTGTTTCAGGATTTTTAGTTAATCACCCCACATCCATAAAATTAGGGGGTTGGAAGTTCGTATGGGGTTTCCCATAAGTATAGAGGTATAATAAAAACTTAATTTCTGAAATTTGATATATAAGCTAGTATTAGCACACAACCAACAAAAAATTCCAAAAGTTGGAAATTTAACCCCCCAACCCCTTAAAATAGGGGATGGCAGTTTGTATGAAATTACCGCAAATATTGATGCTAGAGGTCTCCAAATTGATATAGGGACTCTTTGTAATAAACAATTAAATACGTGTTTCAGGATTTTTAGTTAATCACCCCACATCCATAAAATTAGGGGGTTGGAAGTTCGTATGGGGTTTCCCATAAGTATATAGGTATAATAAAAACTTAATTTCTGAAATTTGAAATATAAGCTAGTATTAGCACACAACCAGCAAAAAAAATTCCAAAAGTTGGAAATTTAACCCCCCAACCCCTTAAAATAGGGGATGGAAGTTTGTATGAAATTACCGCAAATATTGATGCTAGAGGTCTCAAAATTGATATAGGGACTCTTTGTAATAAACAATTAAATACGTGTTTCAGGATTTTTAGTTAATCACCCCACATCCATAAAATTAGGGGGTTGGAAATTCGTATGGGGTTTCCCATAAGTATATAGGTATAATAAAAACTTAATTTCTGAAATTTGAAATATAAGCTAGTATTAGCACACAACCAACAAAAAAAAATTCCAAAAGTTGGAAATTTAACCCCCCAACCCCTTAAAATAGGGGATGGAAGTTTGTATGAAATTACCGCAAATATTGATGCTAGAGGTCTCAAAATTGATATAGGGACTCTTTGTAATAAACAATTAAATACGTGTTTCAGGATTTTTAGTTAATCACCCCACATCCATAAAATTAGGGGGTTGGAAGTTCGTATGGGGTTTCCCATAAGTATATAGGTATAATAAAAACTTAATTTCTGAAATTTGATATATAAGCTAGTATTAGCACACAACCAACAAAAAAATTCCAAAAGTTGGAAATTTAACCCCCCAACCCCTTAAAATAGGGGATGGCAGTTTGTATGAAATTACCGCAAATATTGATGCTAGAGGTCTCCAAATTGATATAGGGACTCTTTGTAATAAACAATTAAATACGTGTTTCAGGATTTTTAGTTAATCACCCCACATCCATAAAATTAGGGGGTTGGAAGTTCGTATGGGGTTTCCCATAAGTATATAGGTATAATAAAAACTTAATTTCTGAAATTTGGTATATAAGCTAGTATTAGCACACAACCAACAAAAAAATTCCAAAAGTTGGAAATTTAACCCCCCAACCCCTTAAAATAGGGGATGGAAGTTTGTATGAAATTTTCAAAATTGATATAGGGACTCATTGTAATAAACTACAAATAAGGAAAAAAATAAACTAGGTGAACCAAGGAGGGTTCCCTCATTTAAATGATAAAGGGGGGGGATACTTGATTCGAACAAATATCCACCTTGCAATGATATTCAAGAAATACACCAAAGAAAAGGAAATTAACCAAATAAAAAATATAGTCGTAAACAACTTACAAAAAGAAGTGAAATCCCAGCAAAAACATTTTCATGTAAAATGTTGCCAAGACGAGAACATGTGGCTCACACTATCAAAAAGTTATCAGATCTCATGTAGAGCAAGACTTCTAACTCTACACGCCATAACTCTATAAATCCTAACTTTATAAACTCTACACTTTAGTCAAAATATATTATGTCTTGGCTGTTTCGTTACTGTCACATGGGTGTAAAGTAAAAATATTATTCACTGACTTTGTACTTTTCTGATATACAATACCTAGTTTCTGTAGTAACGATTATTTATTAGATAGGTATTGAGTCTCCTCAGAAACTGCACTTAGGTTTTACTAACTGCATTGGTTTCAAATACTCCATCACACTTTGCAAAAGTGTGTTCCTTTGCTTTAGAGGATATTTTTAATAAATGGAAGTTTTTTCCCATAACAATGGTGATACCATTTAATTTTAATGTGAAATTTCTTGAATTTTGCATGGTCCACTATGCCACTTGCAAAACTCTATTAGAAAAGTACTGAACAGTGAATAAATTCTTCACTTTACGCCCATGTGACGGTACCGAAACAGCCAAGACATAATATATTTTGACTAAAGTGTAGAGTTTATAAAGTTAGGATTTATAGAGTTAGGGCGTGTAGAGTTAGAAGTCTTGCTCTACATGAGATCTGATAACTTTTTGATAGTGTGAGCCACATGTTCTCGTCTTGGCAACATTTTACATGAAAATGTTTTTGCTGGGATTTACATAATTTTTATTAAGCAGATTTGGATAAAATCTTAAGCACCACAGTACACCGTGACAGCAGCTCTCGGGAGTTCCTTTATCGATGATTAGTATCCTTGTAAACCGTCGAGCGAGGAGAGCGCGTGATAAATAGTCAAAGGCTGGCGATAGGCCAACCTCGCGGAATAATCAAATTTTCTTCTCCACGTTGCCTTCAACTTTCATGCCGCTGCCGTGTCTTTTATGGATTTTATTCCCCCTAACAAGATGCTCGGGGTTTCGTTGCGGTTGCTTGAATTAAATTGTCGTTGATAAAGTCCTCTCGCGCGCTCTGTTATTTCCCGTTGAAGCTTACAATAGATAATAAATGGGGAAAAGGGTACGGAATTATTATATTGACTCTCAAAAACGATTCAATGAAGAACATAGCTATTAGTTATGTCACCTGCTTTATACGAGTAAAGGTAATCCTTAGAACAATTTTGATACACGAGTCAACGACTATGAGATAGGTAATGTGTGTGAGGTAGGTACCTATGTCAGATGCGGTGATGTGTTAATTTCAACAGAAGTTCACTGCTCATGTTTGGCTAACAATCTTTATAAATAAACCGAACCCATTGCCTATTCATGACCGGGCAGAATTTGCCCCCCTCCCCGCTGTCAGCTCACCCCCGTATCAAACAAGCCCCTTCATGTCAAATACTCCGCGCCCCGCGTCTGTCAAACTCTTCGCCAGCGTTTGACAGGGATCCTCCCTAGCCGCGGGGAGGTGGAGTGCCACCTTGCGAGCTGCGTTTTCACTTCAAAAACGGCTTTAAAGTGCTGTTGATAAAGTTTAGAATTGCACCGCAAAAGCGTTGACACCCCCGCCGGTCGCGTCGCTGTCACGAGTCTAGGTGCAGGCGCCACGTCGAATGATGGATGACGTCAGGGAAGGTCGGCAGCATCACGCGTCATTCATGTGTACACAGGCGTAAGGGATACGTTTTTCGCGTGACGATATAATATTGGTGATATGCAAATTCGCTGTCGGGACTCGTCGAACTGCCGCGCGGAGACAATTGTCGATCGAGCTTGTTTCGAAATTGAACTGTCGCTGCTAATGGAATAGATAAAGTACGAAACGACCTTAAAATAAATAAAATAATGGTCTCTGAAAGATCCACGCTGGTAAGTTTGTAATCAAGAATAACCAAAAGTCATAACCCTTAAACGAATCTACTTCCGTTGAAAATCATGACATTTAGCAATTGAGATAAAAATGGGAAATGCTTTCCAAAAAACCAACTTCAAATGCCACTACAAAGAGTGAAATAATTTTTATTTAAATTTTAGGTACCTACACCAATTCGAAGTCAAAAAAATAAAAAAAAAAATATCCAAATTGCTTGAGGTGTGTTCATAAAATTTGAAGAGATACCTCAAATTCACCAAGATCCCATCATCAGACCCTGACTTGATGACTTTAGTCATCAAATCAGTATCTGCTAGCAAATGCACCAGTAACTATAAAAAATACCCAACTCGCTTCAAGTATACTAGCAAAATTTGAAGAGTTCCCTCGATTTCACCAAGATCCCATCATCAGACCCTGACTTGATGACTTTAGTCATCAAATCCGTATCTGCTAGCATATGCACCAGTAACTATAAAAAATACCCAAATCGCTTTAAGTATACTAGCAAAATTTGAAGAGTTCCCTCGATTTCACCAAGATTCCATGATCAGATCCTGACCTGATGACCATAGAACAACTTGGAAAATATTACTCTTTCTAATAATACTCAAATAGTTTCATGGGTCCATATAAAATTTGAAGAGTTCCCTCGATTTCTCCAGGATCCCATCATCAGATCCTGACCTGATTAAAATGGGACCATCTGGAAACAAAACCCTCTTAAACAAAAAAAGAATTTTTCAAATCGGTCCACGCGTCTTCGAGTAAACGGGGAACATACATAGAAAAAAAAAAAAAAGATTCCGACGAATTGAGAACCTCCTCCTTTTTTTTGAAGTCGGTTAAAAAGGAAATAACACTTTTATAAAACTCTTCTCTGACAAATCCTTAATGCAAATTATCTGCGGTAAAATATTGAATTTTTTATTGGCTAACGATTATATTAGCCATAATTAGGAATTCCCTAAAATGACTGTAACAAAATAATGTTATCAAGTCTGCTAAAAATACTTACTCCTAAATATAAGGTTTATTCTCAATGTCATCTATTAACCAAGGCCTGTTTGCCTTCCCTTAACGACTTATTAGTGTAAATTTTAATAAATAGGTCGGTATACCCACAAAAGTTTATGAAAATTAAATATTTCACTTGCAGCGGCTTTGAGATGTTTCACCGAGTGGGGATTACAAGAAATTTGCATTATTTAATGGATACGGTGCGTGAGGATTTGTCACGAACTCCGCCGCTCTAGTTCGCGTTGCTATTCTGTTCACTGATTTTGATTGATTGTTTGCTCAAACTTTGGTACAAATATTTCAAAAGTTAATAAACGTTCGAAATTAGAACAACAGTTGCGACTACAAAATAGAACTTGATGATACTTTCATTTCAATATGATTGGTTGGACAGATTAATTTGTTTTTCTATAATCCGCTATTTGATAAGATACCTGTATGTCCCGGTACAATATGTAGGAACACTGCCCACATGAAACACCATAACAATTTTTCAACACTTTCTTCGACGCACGTTTTAGGAGATGTTATGACTTCACAATTCGAAATCGTAGAGTTAATCGTAAACTCTAATATCTCTCTCTATTTCTATAATAATCTGTCCAACTAATTATGGTTTTCTGCAAAATAACGCCTGCTTCCATTTAGTATTTTAATATAATATCAGATCTCGCACTTTGAGCTTTTGAGTGAAAAATACTGCATAGTGGTGGTACAAGTAAAGTAGTAAAAGATTTGTTAGTTCAAGTGCCCGGGTGAAGCAAGCGAGTTTTAGAGCGCGCAATTGTTTGCCGTTCTTTATTTTCCCTTCTTTATTTTTTCATGAATAAAACAACAGATTTCTACTTCCGCCGGATAACTTCTCCCTCCCACCTTCGATTTATTCGTCGGATAAAGAAAACTTCTTTTAAAAATGTAAGAAAAGTTCCCTTTAATATTTTCCGTCTGTTAGCTATCTCGCGGCTTGCCGTCCATATTATGCGCATTTAAAATTATTGTTTTTATTTTCGTTCTCATTGTTTGACCTATTTTCTCTCAAGAGTTAACTTGGAAAAGTGTTTTCAGCAAACAAGAACATATTATGTTTGTACAGTGAGATTTATAACATCTGCTACTGCAAATTATTGTGCCACATACGTTCGTAACTTATTAAACGTATCAAAATAATATTGTGGTTAAGCTATATTGTACTTACCTAAGTTGTACTTAGGTTATAGTTGGTAAATTATTGAAGCTTTTAAATTCGTAATCAATAAATGCCTAATCAAAACCATGTAGGTAAACATGGGAACCATGTCAAGAAAAGTAAAGCTTTTTGTCTAGTCAATGCAACATATGAATAAAATATTAATAAAGAATTAATAGTCTTAATTCTTAATTGTACAAAGTACAGTAAAATTCGAATATAAGTCGCGTAAATGTGAAAATAATAGCATAAAATGAACAAATTGTCTGCATTTATGAATGACATACCTATCTTTCTCGATAACAATTTTACTATTTTATTCTTCTTCACGGTGAGCCGACGTCTGAATAGAAAACAGTTCCAGGGAATATTATTATATATTATTCTTGAATCATGGATTTAGTTACGCTCTTGCAATATTCGCGTCATGGTGCGGTTTGCGTACAGTCAGGGCTCATTTGTAATTCTAATGCCATGTATGATAATAGAAGAACCGCTAAAGGAAATAACGTGGAAATTTTTAATAAGTACAAAATTATGCTTGATAACTTATTTAATACTAGTAAGTAACTCTATCTTGCTTATTTTAAGGGGTTTCTATTGATCTAGCAAAGAGAGCAAAAAATTGTAACCTGAAAAAGTACAATTTTTAACGTTCTAATATTTCCTTCTGATTAAGTACCTAACCATAAATTTTCTACTCTAAAAACTATAAATTCTCTATTTACTATTGAATCGAATGAACGGCCCTCTCTCAAATGTTGTCTTGTGACATCGATTATTTATGCCTAGGCAAATATCGATATATTATGCCAATCGAAATTTTGATCATCTTAAATCAGTTCGTATTATTATCGAATCAATTGCTTCCTCTGAGCAACGGACTTGGTAGTCCGCCTACCGGACACCAGCTTCAAAGCCCTTTAAAGGTATCGCGAGCATGTATACCTAGTCCATGTGTCAGCTTGTGTCTCCGAAGTTATACAATAAAAGTCAGTGTTGGAAAATTTGGTGCCTTCCTTGGACACCATTATAGTGAGGACTAAATAAATGAACTAAAACTCTATATTTTTGTGTCACTTAACTCAACCCTACGAATTGTTCCCATGCCATTCTCTGAAAGATTTTCTAGTAATCACGATACAGTGCTCATATCATGCGACACTATCGGTGATCTATCAAGCTGCACAAGTGACACTTGCTAGATAGAAACGCAATTTAAATTTTAAATCCTACGCTTGCCGTCCCCTCGCTCGGTCTACATTACCGGTTGCTTTGTTTAATACCTATGGAATTATTTGTAAACGATTTAAAAAAAAGCTTCTCTACTACTCGTACTTACTCCATCCGTATTTAATATTTTAGGAGTAATAGAATAAGTGGGTATTTCATTAAATAAGTGAGCAACAATCTGGACCAACAATAACTTATGCAAAGTGTCCTTACCTAGGTACGTATGTTTTGATATGAATATTATAATCACAGATTTTAATTATAATATTATCTTTGATATATATTTATAAAAAACCTGCAGATAATACGGGCATTCGCAGTATAACTAAAACTTTTTCATACACCAGTAGCGCCACCTGTCAAATTCTATAGGTGGCTGCTGAGCGAACTACATGGTGTCCTTACTGCTGTGGTCAAAACAAGCATTTTTGGCACTGGGAAACTGGCGACATTTTTAGGGTCCGCTCTGTCTGGCGTATAGGTTTACCCTAGTACATAGTTCCTTTCTCTGTTACCCTTATAATGGTCGCGCGGGTCTAACCCCTACTTCATTGTTTTAATTTCACTCGGATCACTAATTGCCGGAGCAGCCGCTTAAGATTTGCCGCAAACCTTTTTAAGAATCACCTCATTGCATTTTAAAAGAAAGGATTATAATTTCTTTTCCCTTCGCTGGTGGGCGTCTTAGAGAATTTTATTAATTCAGTTGAGAGAATTCTGTTTTAAGTTGGATGACTATAGCTTAGTATTATAATCGCTATCAAAATTTATTTTAAATTCTATCAGCGTTTCATGTGTCTTATTTAGCTACGCGGAATTAGGTACCTAATACCTAGGTAGATATAGGTATAACAATACTATTACCAAACTCTTGAATTATTTACCATGCTGGTGGTCATGGATCTCATAATTCTTTTACGAGTATACGCCCATAATCTGAACCTGTCAAACGTTGTTTTGCCATTAGGGATATAAAAAGTAGCTTGCAACAAAAATTGCAACGAGAATTAAATACATTTAACAGAGTAGGAACAAGTAGAGTATTTCTGTAAAATATTGCATATTATATCTCAAAATATCGAGTAAAATAGGTCGTAGGTCAAAAATTGTTAGTTTTAATGTATTAAACAGTAATGTAAATACAGGCCGAGTGCGATTTGGTATTTTTTTTATATAACCCTGTATTAGATTAATTAACGATTTAGATTAATTTTGAAGTTCACTGACCTACCATTTTACATTTTGGTATCGGTTACGTTTAAAAGGTACCTAAGTACTACCTACCTACGATACGTGCAAACAATCTTAAATCATACTGCAGCCGCGCGACGCGGCGCGAGGTTTTTGTAGCAAATGACGAAATAATGACAGGCACATCCCGGGACTACCTCCCCACGCTAACACCGCATGAATATTTATGTAAATCTTTTCCAACGAAAAACAATTACAGTGATACGTAAATAAATGTGCACACGAGTTCGCTCGGTTCCTTCTCGTAATGGGGATTCGATGCGTTTTAATATTCGGAAGCGAAATAATTGCAAGAATGAATTGCAGGAAAAATTGTATGCTTACTCGAACGCTCCCTTCACCTTAACCCTTGTCTTGCAATGAAAATGAACCGTGGTGTGATTTGGTTACAGTGACATCTATCGTCCATGTATTAATCCTACGTATGAATCTTTGGGTGCTATTGTTAGATGTCGCTTGTTGGCTACCAGCGGGGCTATACAAAGTAACAGTCGTTTAGCGTTCACGACAATAGATAAAAATGTATGGACAAACCACGTGATTGTAGATAACCACGTAATCGAATAGAGGAAAACACGTTGTTTTTTAAAATCGAGTACGACAATTTGGCGTGAACAACACATTACGCAGCGCATAGAGCAGGTAGGTACATTCTGCTTTCATATGTTTTGTACTGGTGGTCACGTGGTTTTTCTGCAGTCGTCAACGCTTAACGCTTAATATGTAACATTGCCTAGCCCTGCAATAGCTTACTAGAATAGATCCTAATCCTGACTAACTCAAAATATCTTTATTTCACATACTGCAGGCTCTTGTATAAAACGTCAATATGATAATTGTCACATATGTATGGCAATAACTCCAAGTCGACTTGAAACTAAGTTTACGAGGGTTCCAACGCACCCTGCACTGAGCAGAAGAAGAAGCCAACCTAAACCCAACAAAAATTTAGATTATCGTGTATTTGTAAATTAATACAGATTAGAGAATTTATTTTAGACATAGTATTAGTTAATACTTTTCCTAATAATTTGAAATTCATCGGCATACGAGTAGCGTATACTTATCTACACACACTAATGATAATGCTGGAAATGGAAAAGACCTTCTTCAAAGTTTTCATTTTGTATTCTCCATTGAAGTTATCAAGTAGACTATAGAATAGCAGTGAAGTATCGCAAGTGCAGTTTGGACGCGGCGCGGTCGGATGAGGAAGGGAAGCGGACGTGACGTCGGCCGCTATCTTCCCCGCTGATTGCTCGTAAACTCCTCGCCGCCCTGATAACGCGATGGTGAATATGAGCGGTATCTAGTTATCTGTTACAATTTACATTTTCCGTACGTTTTGCTATTTCCGAAGGTATTTCAGAGAATTCTTAATAATGCCGGTTCCCAATATTCTATCTGACTTCTATTTGCCCTACTAGAGATATCAATGACATAAGCTCCATACAAGTTTTGTCAAATTTCTATTTCTAGCAAGGCAAACCATGGATACATAGAATATTGAGAACTGCCATAAATATACATGTTCGTAGAAATGAGTACTTAGGTACATTTTATAGGTACATGAATCAGTAATATTTTTTGCTGAAGGTGGTTTCAATTCCGTTACTATAAGAACTCTACAACATCCAACTAGAAAAACTCCTATAAGACGCACATGAAGTTTATAAAACGAAGGAAACTTTTTTGAAAAATTGGTCTTAAAATCTATCTTTGTAGGTTTTCAACCCATACAAATTAAATCGTAAGTTGTAGATATTGCAGACTATTTAGGGAGTGACACGTTCCGTCTTTCCAAGCTTTGTCTATTATAGTGCGGACATTTAGTGACGTCATCGTCTCACGCAACATAAGCACGGCTTATTTGACAATATTCTTGTTTCCGGGTTTTCAAAGTTGAGTGGATATTTCTTACCCACGACCAAATGGATGAGTATTAAGTACCTAAACACTAAAGTAATAGAGATTACGTTTTACGTTTAAAATAATATGAGTTATGTAGAGTTTTTGCTATTTTTTTATTTTTTGGTGTAAATAAACAGTACTTAAAGTACCTAGTATTAGATTTAGCTTATGGAAAGTACCACACTTTTTGGAAAACCTACCTCACCGAATGCTAAGTTTTTACCTTGACTACAACGTTTATCTCTACCATCAAATTGTTTAAAACATGACCTTCATATTCAGATTGGACCATTTTCCAATTCGGTTGTCGAGAACAATTTTTTCACGCATGAAAATAGTTAAAAAAGTAATTTAAAATAATAAAGACATCAAAACGCATACACATTCATAGATGTTCATGATATCTTCTTTTATTTAAAATATCATTAGTGGGTAAAGCTAGTGCCCAATTGTTGTTTGAGATTTTTATCGTAAAAGTACTGTATCATTGCAAGATAATAAAGGCGAATGACAACGTATTATTCGCGGTTATTCATTTCCCACGGAGGCACGGTTCGATTCAGGCAATCTCCGCAGGACACCAGAGTTTTCGCGGAAAGGGATCCGAGTACAATTGGATTTTTGGTTGGGAAAGCGGAATAATACAAGCGGGTATCGTGCTGAAATCTCTGATTTGAATCGTTTCAGCGAGGCTTTGGCGTGAATTGGGGAAGGAAGGTATTTTTGTACAGATCTGCTAAGTCACGGTGCCGCGCGTGAAGAGTGGGCTGACATTCGAACAAGATATCTACGAGTATATCCAATAAGTACAATCATTGTATTTGCTATAAATACGCAGACTCAACATAGATATGAATAAAAAGAAAATTTTCTTTTGTCCTAGCTAAGCCGCAACAGTAGTTCCTATACACAGCAGCAGTAGTAGTTATTAGTTTAGGTTAAAGAAGATTTCAAATTTTGTAAAGGTACATATGCTTGGGATATGCTTGATAAACTAGTCAAGTACATCCGCTCTAAGTTATAAAAGGTAAGTATTATAGTTACGGGATGGATTCGATAAAATGGAAACTGCAGACCAGTTATCTATGTAATTTTGTGAGGTAGTTATGAGATAGGTATACTGTAGGTGCTTGTGAATAAGTAAGATGTCTGGTGATTATTCGCTGATGAACCCGAATAACACATGATCGAAATAATATGCTCGAATTTCATTTGGTATTTCGAACGTATGGAGACATGGTAGGTAACAGCACTCAATGTATACCTTTAATAAAATCTGTGACAAGTAAGCATATGAGTACCCTTCACCGTGTCGTAGGAGTATGTGGAAAGCAGCAGCTTTGTGTGGAGCAGGCGTGTGCTCATTAAGTTTATCTGTTTGTCGGAGCGACGCACGGGAGCGCTCAACTGGGATAACGCGGCTTTGTGATTGCGCGTTGCTTATTCCGACATTGCCGACATATTCAACATTTCCAGCCGCCAAAGAACTTAACGCAACTGAATCACAATAGCGATCCCTTAGTAAACTTAGAATTTTCAAACCATTTATACCTAGACATTATTTTTACCATTTTATATTCTCTGCTTACAAGTTATTCAGTAGATTCAGTCTACTTGATTGCAGTCTCATCTGATGGTAGGTACCTACGTACTCATGAGTGAAGACAATATAGCCGTTATACGAACGAAATGTGTCTACCTATAACTCCAAACGGTTGCTGGTAAGTAAGTAGGTGGGTAGTGGGTACGTCTTTGGCAAGAGGGTGCCGCGGCCGAAGCTTTTCACCAAACGAGAAATCCAATTGAAATTTAATTTGAATCGAATCTAATAATCGAAGCCAGCACGTCATCTTCAGTCGTTATCTTTTCATAAGTTTCACTAAGACACTATGCTAGACTATAAAGTGTAATTGAGTTTGGGTCAATTATGTAAACCTTTCAATACCAGTCGAGTCGAAGGAATTTCCTAAGTCACTTAAATCTAACAGTCCCTAGTGCTAACATAAGTCAAGCTACTAATGCTGAGCGGCGATTCAAAGGCTGAGGCGTGACCTCAGAGGCCAGAGGCGTGAGAACGCGGCGCCGCCCGTGTTGCCTAGCCTCCCTCCCCCCGACCCTCCACCCCAGTGCCAGACCGCATAGCATGCTACGGGTCACGAACAATACCGACCAATAGAGATGGAAATCATTGGTATGTGAAAGGCGGAAAATTATTCGTGAATATTGTGGTTGTACTTACTATGGGAAAAAGGTAGTTCTTAGTTCAGCTACAAACCATAGACGTACAAAGACACTGAAGAACAAAGTTTAATATTTATGCAACGAAATATACCCACTGACGTAATATTATTGTTTGAATGAAATAAAGAGCGGAATTATTTAAGTAGTGATCATGAGGCTTTTTGGGAATTGACCGCCAAGACGCTAATTTTTGTTGTTTTTTTTTTGTAAACACCAGCATTATCAATTTTTTATAGACAGAAAATATCTGATTCCCTTTCGACAGGGGAAACGTAAGGGTTATGGGGGCTTGCAAGTTGCACTCAATAATACCAATCTTTTACCACGAAGGACTACGTTGGCAGGAATACGAGTTCCACTTGGGAATTTCCCGTGCCCTTTACCAAGCCTCGTCGCTGCCGTCTGCCAGGACTTCGGGCATATTGGTGGGATTTGGGCGATGGACGCGAAATTCCCTTACGTCTGTCACCCAAAGGCCATCGCTCGCGGAGACTGTAGGAAGAAGTCGCCTCATCCGATGTTTATTCCAATTGGAAATGGTTTGGACTTTGGAAACTGTAGCTTTAATTTTAATTTTATATGGTTATCCTGGAATGGTGTATAAGGAGCGACGTGGAAAGGAGTTGACCAATATACTCGTAGCAGAGCTATTGTGTTAGATGCGGTGTCGGCATTCATTCGGGCGAAGGGCGATGACGTATAGACGTCATCAATACACGTCCCGGGCGCGAGCATTAACCCTCTCTTAATGAGGTCGGACGCATTTAATAGAATTAAACGTTTCCAATGTCAAACTTCAATAAATCGACATGGTTTCTCATTCGAATAGTAGTTGTTGCTGTGTTTTGAAAACTTTCTTTCACCATCACCCATTAATCTTGGAGATTGGAATACGCTTTTGTGAGATACAATCAAAGGATGGGTTTACTTTAAAACCCTTGAGAGCTTACATTAATTATGTTAGTATTAATCAAATCATTATTGAAGAATCAGCTCTCTTAGACAAATAAATCAGTCTTCTTAGGGGATAAAGAATGGTAGGTAAGTATACCTTTAGAATTGCCAGTACTAGGTATTTCTCTCCTAACTAGCGAAAACAGATATTTCCATCCCCGTTCTAGTACTTACTGTGAATTTTCTGACCGATAAAAGAAGGTATAAGTTATCGATGATTTTTTTTTCGGCATGTATGCAGTTCATTCAGACATTGTATTCATATCTGCAGTTGAGAATGTTAATCACTAGGTTAACGTGGCGATTCGAGAGTGTGACATGCGAAATGAAATGACCAACCAACACGTTATCGAATTCACTATAACCGCAAAGTGAAATTTCCGTTCCGTGATATAACTTCATAGAATCAAAACCGCTACAACGAATGTACCGAGAACGATTCACCAATTAATAATGATGTGTGAAGGACCCCAAAAATTCTTACTTCGCTCTATTAACCATGTTAGTCGCGCTCGCCAGATTAATGCGTTGCTTGACAGTTCATGTTTTCATTTTATTATATTCCATTTAATTCGAATTATTAGGGTTCTTTTGCCGAATGCTTATCACGAAATAATAAAGTGTAAGTATACCTATTTTAGTTCGCTTACCTACGATATTTCCATACATTCGTAATACCAAAATCATATTAATTCGTGCATATTTCGATCATGTTGTGTTGTTATTCGGGTTCATATAGTAAAACTCTATTCTACTGGCCATAGTTGGTTCGGAAATATGTCTTTAAAACGTTAAAATGATTTTGGTATTACGAATGAATGGAGATAGCGTAGGTAACTGCATTATTAACTTGCGTTTGAATTTGACTAAGTATTACTAGATGAAGGACGCTTTTCGTTTGCTATACAGTTATTAAGAAGCAGACCGTCATTTGGTTTAAAAGGGCACATTTTCACTTTTTACATAAGTACCTACCAAGAAATTTTGAAACTTTCGTGAAGAGATAGTGGCATTAAAGATTAACTTTTGTCAAATTGGTCATATAGGTACCTAGGTAAATATGATCTTAACTAACTTCTTAATCAATCTGAAAGCAATAGATCCTTGCTATAAACATTGCTTCAATTATTTTAATTTCCGCTTGTTTCTAAGTCGTAACCAACGGAACCCTCAGTGACGAGACCCCGCGCTTGACCTCAGTTAATACCTGTGCTTTGTACGTGTCAATATTTTGTCACGAACGCATCGCGAGACGTGTACTAATGTTGTCATTAATTTGTTTGTAACCAAATTAACCGTGCGCCGCCGGCCGCTTTGATGTGATAACTGACGTCTGTACAGTTTGTACACGGATATTAGGTGAGGCGTCAAAACAATATGTTAATGTAACGGCCATTCATTGTGGTTTCCACGCCCGCGTCCACTGGAACCAATGACGAAATACGCTACGCCAAGAGGACAAGGCATATGTGACGTATGTTGAAGCCAAAAAATTCTCAAATATGGCGTCGCGCTTCATACAATTCGGTACCGCTGACAGCACAATATAACGCTGTCGGTAACATACATTAGAGCCATTTTTACTGTTTTAACAACTTCAAAACCCGGCTTTAGGACGGAGCCTTAAAAATGTATGCGTGACGTCAGTAAGTGCTGATCCTTTAGTATGTTTAAGCAATGACTGTTCAACGCACATCGGTTTTTGTGTCAAATATTTTGAAGGTCCTTCATAAAAACCTGTTAGACATTTCTTAGATTAAATTAAACAAGATTTATGCTATTAATCATTATACAACACAGGATCTGGCGTCATAATTTTGATTATCAAAAGACTAAAAATATGAAAGAACAATTATTATTCTACCAGCATTAGTTCTCAAATAGCATATATATAGGTATGTATGTACTTTTTATTTTATAGTTTTTCACACATTTAGAATAAATAAGATTTCATTTAGGTATATCACACTTTTCATAAGAGCCTTTATTTAGGTCTATGTGAAAAATGAAAACTTTCATTTTCACTATAAAGGCGAAAGTTTGTGTGTAAGTGTGCGTGTGTGTATATGTTTTTACTCCTTCCGCCACTGAACCGATTTGCTTGTAATTTGAATTGGTGATAGCTTTTACTGAGGATAAAACATAGGCTACTTTTTATCCCGGAAAAATCCACGGTTCCCACGGAATTAGTAAAAACCCGAAAACAAGCTGGCGTCGAGCCGCGGGCGTCCGCTAGTCACGCTACAAAGTATAAATCATACTCGACCAGTAGCCCTATTCTGTAACTCCGTGCCTATCAAAGAATGATGGCCACTAGCAAATGTTTTTCATCCATTGAAGTTTTGTTAAGGAAATGTTATTTTAATTTCATAGCAAACTTTCAATGAATAAAAAACATATGCCAGTGGCTATCATCCTTTGATAGGCACCGAGATACAGAATACGGGCATTTGAACCCGTATCTCCGCAACTATCGAGCCGGAGTGACAACGAGCACTAACCGCCAATATCCTCTCAGGAAAATGGAGTTTAAAATTCACCACGTACCTACTACCTATAAGTACTATTTTTTTAATTTCTAACTCAAATTAATTAAGTTTGAAGTCCAATAAGAATATACATTTTATATTCGTATAGGATTTTGTATAGTAGGATACCTTTAAAATTGAAAACTTTTCAGTACTTAGCTACTGCCCTGCTGTGCTATTCTGCGAAAATACTTAAAACAGCGACGGGCTGACATCTCTGCATCTATGAATTCGTCAGGTGTAACAGCGAGGCATTACGTCATGTTGCATCGGATTCTACAAATCATAGCTGTTTTGTTGGTGAATTGAAGCCAACCGCGGTATCGGCGCTGTTATTAGTGATGGACACAAATATAGATTGAATGCCGGTAAACTATTTCGATTCCAAAATTTAGGCCTTTGAATAGTTCTTCGATGATATTAATATATATTTTATCATTATAACATATGTTTAAATGTTAATATTCTAAATACACGTAAAAGTGACATAAATTATGCACTATGAAGGCAGAATGCTAGAAACACCAGCGACGACGTTTATAAATCTATGGCTAGAAATCCATTATTATCTTTATTATCTTCTTGTCTTAAAAAATAATGTCAATGGTGTGTCACTGTTTGACATTATGCATCGACCATTGATATATAATAATAAGGATTTCGGGTCAGCGCTAAAAAGTGTCAGAACCTAATGAAATCCAAAACTCGAAAAGAGTTCCAATCGCATTTAAGCAAAATTAGGATGTATAATAATGGTTTAAGACATAAATTACAATGTTTTAGTTTGTTTATAAAAATGAAATGAAATTTATTTATTTATTTATTGGAACATTAACAACTGAACACAGTTTATCAAGAACGATGACAACTGTAAAAGTAGGTATGAAATGCATTACAGTTATCACACCCACCTCCCAAACATAATGTAGCAACTTTTTACTATTAGTTATTACAAAGTTATAACTTAACTTTATTATAATGTACAGTCGGGGAATGATAAGGTTGCGCTTCCACTACTATACTGCAAGAGTCCATTATGCCAACATACCAGTGCAAGAAACAATGCTGCTAACATTTAAATAAATATGACGTTTGCTATCAAATAAGGTTTTGCTTGTTTTTCTTCCCATCAATGCAATGACGAAATACGTTACGCTCAGAGGACAGGAAAGATGTGACGTATGTTAAAGCCAAAAATTTCTCAAATATGCAGTTTTGACAAATTAAAAATCCGGCTTCAGAGAGGAGTCTAATATTGTATGCATGACGTCAGTAAGTGCTGATCCTTTAATACGTTTAATCAATGCATCAATGTTATAAAATGTATTAAACTGATTAAAACAGCAATAAAATTACAGAAGAAAAAGTTAGTGAAAAGTACGAATAAGTTTAATGACATTAATTTTTAGTAACGGGTATAAACACCATATTTAGCTTCAATCACACATTATAACCTATTTCTCATGGAACCTACGAGAGCATAGATCCGTGCCTCTAGTGTCTTTCCTATAATGCCATTGAATGTAATGTATTTCTTATCACTCTTGGACAAACATCATATATTTGGGCGAAATGATTCGCTGACAAAAAGCCGTTTTCTTCATATTGCCTTCTCATGCCTGATTTTTGTGCGGCGTTAAGGATAGGACGGCGACTAGAATTATTGTGACGATGATCGACTAGTGCACCATCGTCGCATCGTCGCTATGTCTTCTTATCCAGAATTCCACACTATCTCTGGTCACATTTAGGCATGTTGTAGCCAGTTTCACGTTCAGCAATAATTGCTGCTCTTTCTTCTACACTTCGTCGTGACATTATAAAATAATTATAAAATAAAAGGAGAAATTATGATATTTTGCAATGACGACTGACCGATTGACAATAGTTCTAACAGAAATAATAATGGCAGGTTGAACCAACAAGAAGGTTGCAGTTTTATTTTTATAGACACTTATTTCGTGAATTTCGTATTACACCTGGGGTCCATAGATTTATATGTCAATGGCATCGACGAAATAATGTAATGCTGTCAATCACAGAAAAAATAATAAATAGCTGTCAATCATAATCGTATTTACATAATATTTACACTGTTCAAGTGCGAGTCGGGCTCGCGTACTGAGGGTTCCGTACTATCATTATAGTTTAGTTTACTTTAATACTATTGAGGATTACCTCAATTCAAACACAAGCAAAAAATTACGTACGTAGGTATGTTGACCCCTGTTGTTGTATGGAGACCCTGTAGTGTATAGATCTTTGATGTTGGCGCATTGTCTTGTATATTGACATTTGTGTTTGTTGACACTTGACTTAAGTGATCGTTATGTTCTATAAATACAGCGCGCCGACAGACGGTCGGGCATTATCGTACGGGCAACCGCCGTGAGTGGTACTTAGTATAACGATATAGTGTGAGGTAATAATTACGGTGTTTCCACGTAAGTGTACAGTGTGCAGTGCGGGAATATCACAGTGGCGACGAGGATAAACTGTAAGTCATTTTTAATTTTTAAAGAAAAGGAGGAAACAGTATTAGTTCATCATGCATGATAATGTTTCGATTTTTATCAAAAGTGGTCTTTTAGTTTTAAAAGCTCATTGCTCAGCTGCAGTTACACGTTTATACTTTGCAATTGAAAATTTTCTCCAATTAAAAATCTGCGGGTAGTTGAATAATACTAAAATTGCAAATTTAAAAGGAAGAGAGGGAGTGTGGTTTCAAATCTGTTTCAATCTTGACTATGTTAATTAATTTTCATTATAAAATCATTCTGGAACGCCTGTATATAGCTTAACTATCGAGGCAAACCTTTATTTCGAACCATGAATGTGTTTTCAAATCTGTTTTCATCCTGACCGTATTAATTCATTTTGGTTATAAAACTATTCGGGAATGCTTGCATACTGCTTAACTATGGAGTCAACCCTTTATTTCAAACCAGAATACGTCATACGACATAAAATAAATAAATACAGTATAGTTTGAGTTGTTTCTGGTTTTGATCAAGATCAAGGGATAGTGTAGCGTTAGTCTTTAGAGATAATTATCGCGCGATCCATCGTGTATATAATACGATTAGCACAATGATATTTCACGTTAACGGCGTTGAAGCCGTATTTGGGCGATCTTTGGTGAAGTTTAGTTTGAAAGGAAAGACAATTACTTTCGAATTTATACGTCGCGTATTTTGGGTCTTTGGTCTGAGGGCGTTGAGAAACAGATTTTTAATAGCTAGCTTAGTTTTGGAGAAATTGGGTAAAGGGTCGTTTTTCTCCTGTATTCTTCCGCGACGCTGCATGTCGCACCCATCAACGTGTTCGTGAGAGTGACGGGGACAAAAGTGGATTCAATGAATGTCAACAACAATCCTCATATTTTCTAGTTCAGTTTGCTTTCATGAATAGTATAAAATAGTGTGAATTTTTTATTGAAATTCACTTCCAAATGGAATTTAAAGATTTTATTAGTTGATAAAATGCTTAATTTAATATTTGACAATAAATAATAATAAAATTAAATGGTATGATAATATAAAATAATCAATTAGCTACAGGTATTAATTCTGTTGTACATAATATGTGTGTAAAGATAAATTTGTTTAAGTGTAATACCAAAATTGGTATGGAGTCCAATTTTTATATATTTTGTTGGCAATTGGAAATGAAATGAAATGAAATAATTTTAATATAAATATGAATGAAGAAAACTTTGTCTGGTATGAAGTCCAGAAAAGTTATGTGCAAAAATCTGGTATGAAGTTCAGAGGACTTTGTCTGGTATGGAGTCCAGAAAAGTTGTGCTTTGTCTGGTATGGAGTCCAGAAAAGTTGTGTAATGAGTCTGGTATGGAGTCCAGAAGACTTTGTCTGGTATGGAGTCCAGAAAAGTTGTGTAATGAGTCTGGTATGGAGTCCAGAAGACTTTGTCTGGTATGGAGTCCAGAAAAGTTGTGTAATGAGTCTGGTATGGAGTCCAGGAGACTTTGTCTGGTATGGAGTCCAGAAAAGTTGTGTAATGAGTCTGGTATGGAGTCCAGAAGACTTTGTCTGGTATGGAGTCCAGAAAAGTTATGTACAATAAGTCTGGTATGGAGTCCAGAAGACTTTGTCTGGTATGTAGTCCAGAAAAGTTGTGTGATTAGTCTGGTATAGAGTCCAGAAAACTTTGTCTGGTATGGAGTCCAGAAAAGTTGTGTTCAATTGGTCTCGTATGGAGTTCAGATTGAGATAAGTTGTGTACGATTGACCACGGGAGTTCTGTGTTAAAGTATCGACTAGTTGAATGAAGTTTACACACCTATGCTACACGGATGTTGAGTTGGACGATAGTGTCCATAATTTTATATTACGACCATTGTAATCTAAATGTATGCATTATAGCTACTACAGATATCTGTATATAATTATTTTACGTCACATTTTACATTATTTCCGTTTATTTGAATAACAGAGAAGATAAAATATTTAGGTACTATTTTAATTATTAAAGTAGTCCGTTCTAGGTTAAAGCCCTGGGTGGATTGGGTACTGAGATTATTCAATACCTGATCTAAGAGTTGAAATTGGTGTTAATTTTACTTATACTGGATACTATTTTCGATAGGTTTCAGTTAAAGAGGTTAAAACTACCTACTATTAGTTACCGTGTCTCATGGCATTATAGTTTTTATATCCATTGTTTCTGATTTTCATACTTATTATTATTTATTAGCTATTTCGCTTCCGGTGTTAATAAGTCTTAATAATAATATGAAATAGGCCCAATAGCTCGACGATTAAATTATGGAAAGAACATAGATTACGAGGGGGTTTCGGGTTCGAGTCCCGATGGGAGGTTGGTTGCTACGAGTACCTACATATAGGTGCATCCACTATAATTGCTGGAAGTACCAAGGCCATCCTAACACCACTACTACTGCTACAGAAATGCTGGGTAAATTAACCAATTATACCTACAAGACTCGCTGAGTTGACGGTTCGTCATTTCAGTAGACAGAAGGTAAGTCTACACGTATTTTTCGATAAGTAATCTGCTTTAGACAAATTCGCCCGAACAGTCATGTTCACGTAACACTACAGCAATAAAATTCCGCTACCGTTTAGGTAGGCTGTGTCGTCGATATAGACATTTTTAAATTAGGTCGACACAAACATTTTGGGATTAGTTATCCCATCAAAAGTATGATTTTGCAATAATGTTTGAAAGGAACAGTAAAGTTTTAGCAGGCAGACAAGCGTACTGTTTTTGTTTTAAAATTGTTATGACTAAGAAAATTAATTATTACTGTCATTGAGTTAAACAATGGTTAATAACAAATTTTCATAACAGTGAGCGTCATTACAAATTATTCAATGTAAACCAGAAGATTAAAAAATAGAATTAACCATCCCCAATACAACTGTGGCGAAGCAGGATGCCTGGAAAGCGGGTTGCATTACCTTTGTTATGGGCAGACTTTTAACAATAATAACAATATTCTTTATTGAAAGGCGTACAGACCCAGTTATGCAATAAACTATCACCATACTAATACTATTCCCCTACGTTTCCACCAAAACTCATGTAACATGTAATATTTACAACTTACTCTATTAAACTTGACTCACAACTCGTTTTGTTGCTTTTACATTTTCACGGCATCAAAATGGGTAAATTATTTAATATATTTCAAACAAATATGAAAAATAGGGAATGTCAATGCAGTCGTACAATATCACTTTTAGTATGACAGGGGTTCTTTCAGAAGGTACTAGCTTCCTCAAAATAATAATAATAAATAAACAATAAATAATTTTAATAATATTAATACTCATCTTTATTTAACAAAACACTCAAAATTCATTTACCTACATTAGTGGCCTAGGTATTTGGCTTCAATAAATTGGTTTTGCCAATAAGTATACCATAATACGAACGTTGGACTTCAGTAAATAAAAAAAATATATATTATTACATATTATCTGTAATAAAGTTTAATAAGTAGTCACAGGAACACCATTGTAGGAAGTAAGTGTCTTCTGTTGTTTTATCATGTAAAGTCGACTACTAAAGTATAGATGTTGTCCAAGGGTTGCAGTGGAAAAACGTCAGTCTGCCGGTCGTGAACGCGATTTCATTATTGACGCATCATTCCTAACTTGCAAGCTTGAGGAGCTGGGAATCATTATTATTTACAATACCTGATAAGATAATTGGTATTGTTAATTGATGATTAAACGAACTTACCTGTAAGTGAAGTTCTATCACAATTATGTGAATACATTTTATTCGAAAATAATAATAAACACAATCAGGTACACTTTCATTGTACTGGCAATTTCGCACTTTTATTTATTTTGTTTTTTAAAACTGACCACCCTGATGGACACGCTCTCCCAGCCTACGTCCGCGCCATGCTTCATTCTTTAGAGAATATTTAACAAAATTTTCGTATTATACTCATGGGTTTTGGGTATGGGAGGGACCTTATATTATTATTTTCGAATAAAATGTATTCACATAATTGTGATAGAACTTCACTTACAGGTAAGTTCGTTTAATCATCAATTATATTTCATACATTTTATTCTTCAATAATAATAAACACAATCAGGTAGATGTTTAGAGATGAAAATTTTTGTTAAATTATGGACATTAACAGATAGTAAATTGTTTCCTATTATAATAGGAAATAGGTCCTCTTTATACCACAGAAGTATTTAATTAACATAATCTTTTCGTTCAATTCCTGGATCAATAAACCAGTCACATTACAAATAGGTTTAATTTATATTTAGATAGATTATAATGATTAATGATTAGAGAGCAAAAGAGCTATTGCGACAGAAGCATCATCGCTCAATAAGAGGTTATAAAACTTAGGTAACGTCCGTAATGGTTGTTACCAGCAGACTGCTTTTCTGATGAGGTCAAGCAACAAACTACGTGCTCGCCGAGGAAGTGTTGCGTACTTGGTGCTGAGTACGCTGAAACGCAGACCTCTCTCGTGAGAGATTATATTCCTCGGCAGACACGTTCTCACGGTGGTCTGCCTGCAGGCGACCTTATGAGGTCGCTTCAACATTATCAGGAGGTTGTCTATTATATATCTTGGTCTAAGATTTTGTAAACGACATATCGATTTGTTTTTCAAAGCTGTGGCAAATTTTTATACTTTCTCTTCAGTTTTGATTATGGTATAATTAAAACTGGTTCGCCCTGAGTAGTAGCTGGCGTTGTATAAACTCAATAATTCCCTTGAATTATATAAAAACAATAATACTAACTTTAACTAATGCTAATGTTTTCATTCTGTGCTGTGTCTACTGCCTAAAGCTAAAAAAGTTACAAGATCAGCAAAGCAAAGTTACGGAATGAATAAACTCTTATTAAGGCCCATTGAGCAATGTGTTAGCATACTATATTGTGTGCTACTATGTGGTGTTTGATGTTAATTTATCTATTCATTTTCGCAATATAATATATATATATATATATATTTTTTTTTTTTTTTTTTTTTTTTTTTTTTATTTGACCCAAAATCATCAGCAGAAATTAAACTCAATGCCGAATGATAACCATTAGTAATCGTACCCTATGCTACGTCGTTAACAAGTTGTTCTGTTGGAAATTACGAGGTTGACTTATAATGTACGGATTGTACGGATCTCAGTCGTTATTAAAGCAGTATTGCCACAAAAGTTTGTAAATAACACAAAATGTTTGAAACATATAGATTATTAAAAATTCCAACAAAATGTCCTTTTTTTTTTTTTTTTTTTTTTTTTTTTTTTTTTTTTTTTAATGCCTTCAGAGAACTTCCTCCAGTAATTCCTATGAATTGTGGTTCTCTAGGGAAAGACCATATTTATTTATTTATCATCAATAAATGTACTATAAGAAGTAAGTCTTTTGACACCTTATGTAAAAGAAGGAAATCCAAAGTTGTAGAGGTCCTTAGACGATGTATGTCTAAAGCATTGTCTATAATAGTATTTTTAAGCATTCTACCTCTAGAAGAATGTATAGAAGAGCAAAGGTAAACTTGGTGTTCCAAAATGTTCAGAATGCGTCTGTTTCTAAGACGTCTGGGTTCATATTGATTACATTTCGCATTATTGCAAGAAGCGATAAATTCAATAACTGGATTGAACTCTTTGAATAACTTTGAAGTATATAATTTTACAGCGATAGCTTAATCCCATTAACTGGATGTAACTCTTGGTCAGCTTTTGATTATCTTTAATTTCCATATAAGAAACAATTAACCCAATCGTTTAAATGAGGATATTTGATATCCTCTATGCAACTGATGTAAATCATGTGTATCAAAATAGATGTATCGAAAAATATGGCCATCAACTCTGTAAAGAGGTATTTCGATTCATCTTAACGTTAATTATTACAAAAACAAAAATCCCTCTAATGAAAAGAATTAGTCTTCATCTAGACCGGGAAATCGTGTGAGTCACTAGTTCAACCTTTTAGGTTTAAGGGAGTTAGATGACTTAAAAAATGTTTTGTAACCACTGGCCATCTGATAGGATAACCGATGGTGGACGAACAGCTGCGTCTAAAGTCTAATTTTTCTTACGGGCTACATTTTTTGTTTCTACAGACGTTCTGTGTAACCCCATCCATACCTAATAGCTGGAGAAGTGGACTTTAGGACTTTTAATCGGAATTAAGCTTAACTCTTAGATGATACAACGAGTTAAGCGTATAAATTTTTTTACAGAATTTGAATTGTTACATAATTCACGTCATAGTTTGCGGTTGGGTAACGATACTGCCATATCGTCAGAAATTAAAATAAAACCAGGAAACTGAGCATGTTTTGAGGGTAGTAAATAACTTTAACACTCTAACACCTAACAAATCTTCATAAAAAAACCGCGGTAAGTATCTGAGATGAGTCACAACTTCTTTATGTATTTTACCAAGGATGAATCGGTACTTTAAAATAAGATTCTTCAGTTCATAGGCATAAAACCCTTTTTAAGTATTCGCTTGTAAGCTGTTCTATGAACTATCAATTTCAAAGGATTTTGAACTACAAATTCATTCAACGCCTTTAAATTTAGGATGTATCTTTTACCACGTAAGATTTTGAGGTTAGACACATCTTAACTATAATCGAACATGCAGTGACTCACTCCCACATTATCTCACCCAAAAAAGAAATGTCGATTGTCAAAGACATTTGTCGCTTTTTCTTTGTTGTGAACGTATAAGGCGGTACACTGTGTTAGTGTACGATTTTTAAAATGGTATTATGTAATAATAATTTTTTGGAGCTAGTTCCTTAATTTGTTCAATTCATTAAAATATTTTATTGAATGTACGTACATTTGTACACCTAGTGAAAGTCAAAAAATAGTCTTCACTTATTATAACTCCCGAAATTCTAGATCATGTTATAGATCGTGACGGATTCCTTGTCAGTGATATGTAACCAATAAACTTCAAAATGTTGAAGACAACTGGCATATAGGTACCTTAATGTCTAGCGTCGTCGATGAACCTGTTCCTTGTTGTGGCTGATGCTGAAGACTTGCTGCCACGTCGCATCTTCCTCGCGGCTGATCGCCAATACTCAAGTGTGTCACGCCCCCCTGCTGGCCGAGCCGTAACGAGAGGGGGCCAGCTAGTTTCTCGAGAAACGAGATTGCGCTGTCCCAGCGGTGGGTGTCGATAGCAAAGTCGCCCGCCGCGCCCTGCTGGTTTCTTTATTTACAACACCTGACGATCAGTAACCATTGAAACTAGTATAATGCCCGAAACTATTTCTCCGAAAAAACATCTGGTCCCGTTCGTGAACTTTAATTACTTGTCATTTGTCGAAACAAAATGTCATTTGTCAATACTTAAGCTTCTTCTCAGTTCAGGACGCGTTGTGGTTTAAGATTTTTATTAGTTTCAGAAAGAATTTAACAATTCACTTCAATGAAAATTTCAGACTAATGGTGCATTATACATAATATTGTTAACTTATTGAGTTTTGAGCTAATAGTTAAATTATCATCCCATTACACAATCTGAACATTAATTTTCGAAAGTAAGTAAAATTATTTTCCACCACAAAATCTAAACATTATTGTTGTAGGTACATAGTTAGAAAAGTTCGACGCGTTGGTACCCTCGTGGAATTAGTTTTTAAGTCGTGAAATAGTTATCACTGATAAAAGGCTATAACGTTTAACTGGCTATTCATAAGCCAGGCAAGTATATCAAATAAACTATTTGATTCTTTGCAATGAAGGTCGGCTAGAATTTTACAACTGTCGGGACTAACCATTAATATAGTTCTTGTGACTGAGCGCCGATAGCAATTCGGGATCAAAGTCCGGGAGGTCATGCGGAGCCACTTGTAGTGAAGCCGAGAACAGCGCCACACCGACATCGTCCCCCGTTGGTATCCGCAAAGTCCTTTGAGGTTTTTTAAAATCCTTCGTGTTGACCCGCAGTCAACCTCCAGGAGCATTGACGCATCATGCTATGCTTTCGTGGTATCCTCAACGTGATACCCTCCAAGCTAGCTTAGAGATGCCTGGACTATTTCGCGCATCATGCTATACTTTCGTGATAACCTCAATGTGATACCCTCCAAGTTAGCTTAGAGATGCCTTAGGATTTCAATTTTTGGACACACTTTCGTCAGCATTGATATTTGAGTTGATGTGATATCTGGGAAAAAAGGTTAATTTTCACTTACCCTCTTTCCTCGGAGTCTGACGAAGATGAATGCACAATTATATGATTTGATTTGATTTTATTTTTGTTATAATAATAAATTTTACTAGCGTCTAAGCATTATCAGTATAGAAAATTAAGCAAGTTTTAACACTGAACACTTAATTTTTTTTACTTTGAACCTAAATTAACAAAAACGAGACGTGTTTTTGTAGTCGAGTGCTCATTGCCGCGCACAATAAAAGAATGAAGCATGGCGCGGACGTAGGCTGGGAGAGCGTGTCCATCAGGGTGGTCAGTTTTAAAAAACAAAATAAATAAAAGTGCGAAATTGCCAGTACAATGAAAGTGTACCTGATTGTGTTTATTATTATTGAAGAATAAAATGTATGAAATATAATTTTTAATTAGTTTTTAGTCAAAAACTCATAGTCATGTCACAAAACAATTAATTTATAATTCGTTTGATATTATAGTTACTTCATTAGCTTAGAACTAAAGGTACTTTTTACTGCAGTTATTTTCAATTTAGCCAGTTTCAAACGTATTGGACATAATAATGAGCAACCATATTATGAAACGTTACTAAGTGGATTTAATGTGAAACAAGTAAACGTTCTATTACTTACTTGATTCTACTCATAATAGAAATTAAGGTTCTAAATACAATCAATTTGCAAATGGTAAACAGTGACATATCCCAACCAATTCTATTGGGATGAAAAATTGAATTAAAAATATTTTGAGAGTCTTAAGAGAGAAATTGACCTATGATACAATGTGTCTAAATGTTAAACTGCGAATCCATAAATTCTTCTTTCAGTGACAGTAACGGCTGTCACAGTTGAGTTCGGTAACAATGCTAATTTTTGATAGTTCATAAAATACTACCATATTCAGAAAGCTCCCCTTAGTCATCCAAACGGTTACTCAAGTAAGCATTGTCAGACAACTTTATTAATTATAAATTTTGATTTTAGTAAAAGTTGTGAGTGATAATAATGTTATATGTGGGTATTTAAAAAAAAAAGAGAGGAGACTAAATTGACAGCATATTATAATATAAGAGTTCCCTAGTACAAGTGTAGAACTTATGAGATATCATTGTCCTTGGTAGGTAGTAGATGAGGTGTGGTTTTATAGTTCTTAAGCATTACTTCTTATTAAAGAAAACTGCGTTCTGAACTAACTGAAAAATGATTTCGTTTCAATTGGACTTTATTTGCGAATCTGGGTTATTTAATAGGCAGGTTAAATAGGCAAGTCCCGGTCCAAAGTTAGTCATTTTGAAAATGTTAATATTACACTATGTAGTGAATATTAAATATTTACGATTATTTTCCACAAAAATGGCTTGATCCGTTTTTCTAGGTTTATGCAGTGTGGTAATCTTGTCTGGTGACAGTTTTTAAATGTTATTTTCGACATAGTTCTGTCGTTTACCTGCGTATGTAAGCGACAATGATGGCGAATTATTTTGATTATACCTAGTAATTGGTTAAATTTCATTAACAGAAAAAGGGGAAGGAATGCCCGGTTGAGTTTATTGTCTGTGGCTGTGGCCTCGTGGACTTGAGGTGAGCCGTGGAATACTTATCACCGTTAGGTATAGACTACTTACAATTCACCGAAATATTGTTGCCTGTATGTCGAGCTTGTCCCAGGGTGACCAGTTTAAATGTGTGAATCTGTAAACCCTCTAAAAAATGGAGAAAGCAATATGATGTGGATAATGAGACTTTTATTTCAAAAATTTTATAGAAAGGAAGGGATGTAGTGTATAGATCTTTGATGTTGGCGCATTGTCTTGTATATTGACATTTGTGTTTGTTGACACTTGACTTAAGTGATCGTTATGTTCTATAAATACAGCGCGCCGACAGACGGTCGGGCATTATCGTACGGGCAACCGCCGTGAGTGGTACTTAGTATAACGATATAGTGTGAGGTAATAATTACGGTGTTTCCACGTAAGTGTACAGTGTGCAGTGCGGGAATATCACAGACCCCATTAAATATGATATGTGTTTTATTTGAATAAAATAACTATTTATTTTTAAAGTGAATACCTATATTGTTCAATATTCTGTGAACATTTGATGCGTCTACCTGTACCGTTATTAATATTGAGCAAAAACAAGCAAAAAAATCACAAAAGTTTTGTATGGGAACCCCCTTAAAATATTTATTTTATTCCATTTTTTAATATTTGTTTTTATAGCGGCAACGGAAATACATCATCTGTGAAAATTTCAAGTCTGTAGTTATCGCGTTTCACGAGATACAACCTGGTGACAGACGGACGGACGGACGGTCAGACAGCGAAGTCGTAGTAATTTGGTACCGTTTTTATCCTATGGGTTCGGAACCCTAAAAAAGCAGCGAAGAATTCGCCAGGTGTAACATCGCTGCAATATTTCATGATTGCATCGGATTCTACAAGTCTTAAACATCATAGCTGTCTTGTTGGCGAATTGATGCCAATCGCGGTATCAGCGCTGTTACTAGTGATGGACACAAAATTAGATTGAATGCCGGTAAAATATTTCGATTCCAAAATTTAGGCTTATTAATAGTTCTTCGAACAAATTATTATATATTTTACCATTAAAATATATGTTTCAATGTGAAACTGAACGATATTTAAAAATACGTATTTAAAGTTGCGTATCCTATGAAGGCAGAAAGCTAGGAATCCATTACCTTCCTGTCTTAAAAAAAATTGTCAATGGTCTGTCACATACACCAAATTAGACGTATGTAAGTCTGTCAAGTCAATAGTTATCGTATTTACATACTTACATATTTATATAGTATTATTTTTAAAATTAATTGGTTCATGCCACTTATTAGTAGCAACTAGGAAAAGCCTCAAAATTCGTACATTCATTGGGTGTCCTATGGATTGGGTATCGTGCAAAGCTATAAGATTCGACCTATCTGCGCTCAAGATGGTACCACCTGGAACCACCACCTGGATTGAACCACGGAAGTAGATTGTGAAAGTACAAACTACAAAGTTACTGCCAAGGCCCCCAAGTCATACTTATTTGGTTTTTGATAAAATAATGGTAAGTTTCATAAAGGTATCAACTTACGTAATTAAAATAATGCACATGCATTATTTTAATTACGTAAGTCCATACCTAGTTGAATTTACAATAAATCACTACCTTAATAAAAATTTAATTATTGCAGTTGGTCCAGCAAGGTCCGGTGGCAGAGTAAAATCAAGATATTCAGCAATATGGACCCAGAATTGCCCTAAGGAGACCTAAGCTACCTCTGCGATAGATTGTTTCCTTACAAAACAAGTATTACATGAAGCTCTATAACTTTGCCAAATAATTATTATAGGACACCAATTTTATAAGTCTTGTGTCTATAGATATTAGATATGTTTAAAGATCTTTCTGTATTTAGAATAAGTAAGTAAAGGGAAAGAAAAAATATTAATTATGTTTGAATAAATTTTATTTCTTTCTAAAATTACAGAATTAAATAAATGATATAATATGTAAATTTCATTATACAATTTTCCCCTACCTTTAAACTTCCTACAATGGTACCCTTGGTACCTAGGTATATCTTGGCAGCAGCATTTATGTGAGCACATTATGCCTAAATGGTGAAGGAAGTCATGAATAAAAGCTCTTTAATCTACGATATGCCTAGGTACTCAAAGGTTTGTGAAGCTGACAGCCCACACTTGGCTAGGGATGGTATCGGCTATGACTTTATGTCCTTCCAATTATGAGAGAGTCTCGTACTTCGTAGTAGGTCTGCTTAAGATGAGCTGAGATGAAATCACCAGGGAGCGTGTCTACCAAAATCTTTGTTGTAAGTATAGACGGAGTCGTTCCTATGGTAGCAAGATATAGTGTTCAAACCATTTTGCGAGACGTTCAGGGAGCGTTTAAATATTTTTATTTCCGTAATAAGCTACTCTTCATATTTCGAGCGTATAGATAAAAACTATGAATTCGTAAAAACTCATAGATTTATAATAGGTCGTCGCTTGCGGACCTCTATGTAAATTTTTTATCTTCACTCGCAATTGTATTCACACTTTAGGTATCTAAAATAACATTGTCCTCAAGAAAAACACTTAAATTTGTTACTCAAACACTAATTTCAGCATTTTCCAGGACGAAACCACCAAACATCCACGAAAACCTCTACTTTTACTAGCTTATAGTTTGACAGATAAAGTCTAAGGCTGCGATGTGGATGTACCGTCGATGGTATGTCATCAGAAGTTCCAGAATACCATTTTTCACACAAATAAGAAATGCTTAAGTTTTCTACATCTCCCGTTACCGCTAATGTAGCGCTAGTGTCGCTTAGGTGGTAGTCGAGATACAATTTGACATTGCATCTTCGGTATGACAGCTGTGTCAGGGATGGACATTAGAATTTCAGAATACCATTTTTCATACAAATAAGACAAGTTGAAGTTTTCTACATCTCCCGTTACCGCCAATGCAGCGCTAGTGTCGCATGGATGGTTGTCGAGCGAACTGAAATTAATTGCAGAATACAATTTGGCATGCCTTCTTCGGCTTGGCAGCTGGCTGGCAGCTGTTTCATTACGTAGAATAGCACTGCTGTAGAGACTGTACGTTACTGTACGGTACTGTATTGATACTAACAGATATAAACTTTTAAGTAGGAATTGTAACATACCTAGTAACTACCTACCCAAATATAGAATCAAATATTGACGAAATCGTACCTAGCGACTAGCGTGTACAGAGTTCATCGATGTCCGCTGTAAATAACAAATACACATTGGAACAGCCGAGCACCGAATAATATTTTAATTGTAAACGCACTCCCCGCCCACCAGTCACGCGAGATCGCGTTTGGAAATACCACCGAATTTACTCAGCATTAAACACAAAAACGGCCAAACGATAAATAAGTTTTTTACACGAAACTCCTATATACAACACATTTTCTAACATAATGTTTCGTTAAGTTACACAACATATCACTTTCTGTGAACATTTTAAGTTAACTGTTACATATATCTTAATATATATAAACCTCGTGTCACAATGTTTGTCCTCAATGGACTCCTAAACTACTGAACCGATTTAGTTCAAACTTCGTGAATATCTGTCATTTGGTCCAACTTAAAAGATAGAATAGTTTTTATCCCACGTGGACGAAGTCGCGGGCATCAGCTAGTCTAATATATATAAATCTCGTGTCACAATGTTTGTCCTCAATGGACTCCTAAACCACTTAACCGATTATAATAAAATTCGCACACCATGTGCAGTTCGATCCAACTTGAGAGATAGGATAGTTTAAATCTCAATTTATCTATTTTTTATTACCCCCTAAGGGCAAAACAACGTTTGCCAGGTCAGCTAGTTTTTTATATATAAATCTCGTGTCACAATGTTTGTCCTCAATGGACTCCTAAACTACTGAACCGATTTAGTTCAAACTTCGTGAATATCTGTCATTTGGTCCAACTTAAAAGATAGAATAGTTTTTATCCCACGTGGACGAAGTCGCGGGCATCAGCTAGTATTTTATATATATAAATCTCGTGTCACAATGTTTGTCCTCAATGGACTCCTAAACTACTGAACCGATTTAGTTCAAACTTCGTGAATATCTGTCATTTGGTCCAACTTAAAAGATAGAATAGTTTTTATCCCACGTGGACGAAGTCGCGGGCATCAGCTAGTCTAATATATATAAATCTCGTGTCACAATGTTTGTCCTCAATGGACTCCTAAACCACTTAACCGATTATAATAAAATTCGCACACCATGTGCAGTTCGATCCAACTTGAGAGATAGGATAGTTTAAATCTCAATTTATCTATTTTTTATTACCCCCTAAGGGCAAAACAACGTTTGCCAGGTCAGCTAGTTTTTTATATATAAATCTCGTGTCACAATGTTTGTCCTCAATGGACTCCTAAACTACTGAACCGATTTAGTTCAAACTTCGTGAATATCTGTCATTTGGTCCAACTTAAAAGATAGAATAGTTTTTATCCCACGTGGACGAAGTCGCGGGCATCAGCTAGTATTTTATAATGCACATAAATATTTTTTTTGTCGAACTCTACCTAAAATAAAGATGAGATTCGAAGGACGTATCGATAACAAAATCGATACCCGATTGGATTTCCACCGACCAATCAAAATATCCGATAGCAATCGATACCTCGATCTTCTCAATGCACCTGCTATAAATTTTATTCCGGAGAACTATAATTTCTTTGTGGCCAATAGGAAAAAGTTTATTAAGGTTCACAACAAAAATAGATGTAAAAAACCTGCGCGTACGCACCGCGTCTTGGGGGCGGATCGAATATTCACCGCAGGTTTCGATACAGCCTGTTCTTGTTTTTAATTTATCTGTTACATTTTATCTTTTTATTTAGACACACCTGCCTTGGTGAAAATTTTAATAAGGATGCAATTTATTTAAAAAATTTAAGGAGATTATTAAAATTATAATGCATTTTATGCATATTAAATGAATGAAATAAGCAATTTTGTTTAGTTATAATGAAAAAAAATTTTGACAAAGATTATAAGCAATATTTTAATATCAAAAGTAGCTGACCTGGCAAACGTTGTTTTGCTAGGACGGATATAAAAAATAGCTTACTACCTACTCTCAGACTTTCCGATCAAACAGAAAATTTCATAACAATCGGTGAAGCCATTTCGGAGGAGTTTGGTAACAAATATTGTCAAGAGAATGTTATATATTAGAAAGAGGTGTTTAATCAGAAGAGATCTTTAAACAGGCAACAGTTTTCAAGAAACAACACAAAGTGATGCCACAAGTGCTTCAGGCACTTTCTGTAAAGCCAAGGCAAAACGGACCTCCTCTCAGGGGCAAACATATTATACATAATTTACAATTAGATCGATAACCGGTCATAACATTACCACTAGGGCTGCAAGGATCTAGCTTGAAGTAAAGACTGATGGTAGAAAATTACAGATAATTGGACGATTACCGCGCGGCCCCAAGGCGGTACGACGCTGGCGCTGCCTCCGACGTAATGTACTGATTATAAATGGAAACATGTAATCGCATCGTTTTCGATGCAGGATTCAGCGAGGCTTATTATATTAAGTGGAGACCGAATGCAGGATCGGTGACGGCGTAATCGTCCGTAATCACAGTGCCGTGGAAGTCGAATTCTGAGTTATTTAATGGTATTTGGGTATAAAGGCTCTCAAAATAATTACATTCAGCTTCTGGTGCCCTGAGATATAAAATAAATAACAAGTCGTGCGAAACAATGCCACAGTGCTTAGAGATTTTTCGCTCCGGTGCGATACTGCGTAGTAATCGTTAGAGATTACTTACTCTTTCCAAGTTAGTACGATAACATCTTCGGCTCCATCATCACTTATAATCAGAATTTGGAATGAACATTTATTTTATATTGCGGTGAAGAAAATATATTACATCGTAAAGAAACACATACTTGCTTACTTACTTTACATAAACAAGTACATGCTTGTGGCTTCTCTATTAGTATTCTCAAGGTTGTGTAGACTAGTAGAACAAAATAAAAAACATTTGTTGATGGTTATAAAAAACGGTATCTTACAAAAAATACTGTGAATAAAAAAAAAGACAAATAAATAGAGGCTTTCTTTATACACATCCTTCAAATTATCTCAAGCAGCCTTTTCCACTAAATAAAGAGTGACGCAGGTACTTGTCCGAAAAAGATTCTGTAATAAAGTTAGTAGATATCTTTAAGGTCGGCGTTCCCTTAAGGGTCATCCCTTTATTTCTGCAACAATCGCTCGGAAATTGATATTGATGCGGAAAGGGCAGGTTTTCCATAAAAATAGGGTTTATTTGAATAAAGGATGACCGGGCCTTGCGGGCCCTGACGTGTTATAGTCGGAGCGCTTTATAAATCTGTCTAGTACCTACCCTTGGGCGCTGATGCATGACTCGGTCGCCTACGCATATTATTAAGTTGATAACTGATAATATGTGCCATACTTTAACTTAACCATGGTTTATTTTATATCACTGGCAACTGTATAGGTAGAAAGCTCTAAACTGGAAATTCTTACACAACTCACAAGCCTATTGATACTAGTTTAATGACAATACTCAAATGAAAATTTGTTTTCCTAGACCGGGGTAAAAAGTAAAAAATAAAATAAAATCATAGTGGGATAAATCCCATTGCAAATGGAAGAGAATACAACAAAAATTACAGGAAAAATAAATTACGAGCGATTTGAGGTCGGGAAGTGGAAGGAGGGGGGTATAAGGTAAAAAAACGGTTTATCTCCATTTCCGGAAAAACTACAATTCCTGTGGAATACAGTTAAATGCTATGATTATAACATCAAGATGAGCCCATCCGAACATTTTACGTAAACCTTCTTCATACTAGAAACTGTAGCGTCATCTGTCGAAACTCCTGCGAAATACTGCGTAGGCTTACAGCTTACTACTGACGTCGGAGGGGGTTTTGCTCCCATAAACTGGCGACATTTTTTCGCGCGGTCCGCCGGGTCTATAGTATAGGTGTCTTTGGTTAAATGGCAAATATGTAGTTAGTAAAAAGATCTACAACTTTGGTTTTATTTTGGTACACTTTTTACATAACCTCAAAATTTACGTGAAAAATTCCAATAACCAAGTTTTTGGGTTTTTTATTTTTATCTGTTACAATTTTTTTTAATAAATTTGATGAAAACTTAGCTTTTTATGTCCCCAACACACTAGTCGTAATCGGTAGGTCTGAACATAGCATATATAGCATATTTCATACCACTATATGGCAAAACAACGTTTGCGCGGTCAGCTAGTAAGTACCTACGTATGTACAAAAATCCACGCACCAATTCCGATATCGGACAAAACTTGACCAAAAATAAAAATATATGACGTCAACAGGAGATGTATCGACGAATAACAGGCGTGACATTAGCGCGCTCCAGTGACCCCCTCGGGAATCAAACCGGGGACCGCCACATGGCGTGGTGTCCGCTGAATTCGTTTTACCCCATTTCACGGAACTTTGTTATGCCCTATGCTTCATTATGCGGTCGCTAGAACAAAAATAACCATCAATTCGAAAACGCTGATGACTTTCTCATAAACTCTAACCGCCTAACAAGTAAACGTGGAATATCGGTGAAATAATTATACTTACTCTGCTTTATTATTCTCTGTCATCAATCATTTAACATTCGAAGGAAAAAGACAAAGCAGAGTATAACTATTTTTAATGGGACATGAGTTAAGAGGATGGCAAGATATAAATTGATATGTTTGGCTTAATTTGAGCAATAAATTAAAAAAAAGTCACTGATAAGAGAATGCCTCTAAAAATTAAAACTTGCCGAAATCACACTCTTCGAATGGGATCGACTCTAATTCCATGACTGTTCAACCCCCTAAGACATGTAGAACACACGTGTTTTTTAAATCCGGAAAAATATTTAATGTTAGCTAGGTACCTTATTTAATATTCCTGAAACTTAGTTATGATACCAAATCCCTTGTATTTTTTGAGTTACTCGTATTGCCAAAATTTTTACCAAAAGAAATCCGACACAGCCCTAAAACTGGCAGCGTTGGAGGCGCGTGAGTTTATTGCAGTAGAGTGTAGACTTATACAAATGTTTTTGTATTAATTTGATTTGAGTAAATTTGCTTATTTTTTTATATTTTATGGGTGGATTTCTGATCTAAAAAGCTTAATGTCAATTTTTTTAACACGTCTTATAATATGTTCAGCCCGCGAGAAAATCTGTTAACATACTATTCTCCATTAGTTACATACTGTAAGTTTGCTTAAAAATAAGACATGGGGAAAGAAGCTCTTAACTTCCTGACAAGATTTGACCACTTAGGTAAAACTTAAAATATTATTTGTACTTACCGGTGGTACTTACATCCAATGTTATCATTGTTTCTTTACAATCGCGTTAATGAAGTTACACCTATGTTAGTTGACGAACGAAGCGTGTTTATCCGTTGAACAAACAAAACTTGTGTTTACCTACTGAGTCTGGAATGACGGCTACTACCTAATCGCTTTATTTGTATTGAAAAATTACTCACAGCCATAGGTATTTATATTTATAGTCATTGGAAATTTTAAGTATAATTCCTTTTAATTCCGTTATATATTTAAAAAAATCTGTCATATCTTTACCAACTTACCTAAAACTTTCAAAATTATTATAATATAATCCATTAACCCATTTCTGACTTAACAAACCAAAAGTGTTTAGATACTCGCCTACATTCGACCATTATATTCGTTTTAATAGCTTCTTGAATTACCCACATATTCAACTCATTACTTAAAAAATTAATAGGTTTGTTTTACGCAACACTTATGCAAAATGGAACAAAATGTGCCCCTCATATCATTAACGTCGTTTGAATTTGCTACTTCCCTTACAAGTTAAACCACACCTTGCTAATCAAACATAGAGTTGAAAATCGAATACGTCGCCCCTTGAAGTAAAACCAAAGAATTGACATGTACACCGCAGTTCAATTAGGCTAATGGGATAGGGCTCGAAGGGATTAAATTAATTAGTAAGAAAGTTTCGCTTCATTCCGGTAGGAACGCCTTTGTTTATCGTGTTGTCTTCGATTTTTCCAAAGGAAAACATGTCGCAATACCTTGGGAGTTTTAGCCTTTATGACGTCCCTAGGGTGTCTTAAAGCATAACTATACCTAAATCACGTTCGACTGATATATCTACACAACCATAAATTGTTTATTTTTTTAATTTACTTACCAAACGCTGAATACGCTACAAGGGCGGATCCAGGTTTCTTATTCTGGGGGGATTCTCACAGATCAGAGAAATATTTACTATGCATTTATACAGGGTTATATTAAACATAGGACCAAATCGCTCTCAGCCTGTATTTGTTTACACTAAGGGCTGATTTTTCACGTCAGATAATCGCTTACTGAGGAATAAATATGACGTTTTGACAGATTTTGTATGGCATATTATGTTTCAAATTTATTGCTCAGATAACTATTTGATCAGATCAGATAAACTTATCTGGCGATTGAAAAATCAGCACCAAAACTAACATCTTTTGTTCTGCGAAATATTAAATATTCAATATTTTACAGAGATACTTTACTTGTTCTTATTCTGTAATGTAACATGGCCAAGTGGTAATGGCGCGGCGCGCAAACTCGCGGCGTGAAACCGGAACAGTGTAATGTCACTTTAGAGAAATACCTAGCATTTTTTGTAAATGTCGTAGAACAAATGTTGTTAGTGTTAATGTAAACAACTACAGGCCGATAGCAATTTGGTATTTTTTTCATATAACCCCTATTATATCATTGTATAACCCTTTATTATTATTTTATTTTTATTAATTATTGTTATATTTTATACGTTAATACGTTCCTTATAAAGGCAAGCCACCAAAGTCTCCCAGTCTCACAATAAATTCACACACCTAATAATTCAGCGAAGTGGTGAACATAAAACGAGCAGCAAATGCTCCCAAAAGCCGGGAACACCTAATTAACGATATTAAAATACGTCGCCCGCCGCAAAGGAGCGTCACAAACAATGCATTCGCACATCGTAAGCCATAAAACGCAAACGCTACCCTCCTTATTTATACGAATGAAAATTTTAAATTAACTGTGTAAAGTATCCCTAGTGCGGACGAACGCTGCCCCGTTATGCCGAGATGGAGTCGGTTCCACTTGGGTCTACTTGAGTCATTTTTTCAGTTAAGTTACCTCATGCTGGTAATTTGTTGAAAAATAAAAAAGTATGTAGGTTATACAGAAAAAGTCCATCATGATAACTAAGGTACATTTTTAACACAAATCCTATAAAGGATTTGAATTTGAAAGCCCTACAGTACAGATGTAAAACGTAGGTAAGTACTTTTAAATTAACCGCTGTTACGTTAATAAGTACCTAACAACGATTAATTTCTGTTAGGTGTACTAACTCTAAGTAATCTTAGATTCGATTATGTTAGATGTACTAACTCTAAATAATCTTAGAGTAAGTACATCTAACATAATCGAATACCGACCCAAAAGTCACCATACTAGGTATAGAGTAGTTGGTTAAAAGCCGTAAAAATACCCATTTGATGTATTTTTTGGATTTCAAAAAAAGGCATAGGAAAAATTGTTAGCTCTTGTTTAGAACTTTATATCATTGTGATTACAACTGTATCAGAATAATATTAATTGCTTCTCTCCTTACAGAGTTTGTAGAGCTCGCTCTAGTTCGGTAAAAATTAGAACACAACGAATTCAATGGACTACAAAGTGGAACATTGCAATATTTTATAGGCCATTATGTCGTGTTCTTGTAAACAATTCGTAGGGATATATCTTGAGTGGTCAGCACCCACACTAAACCGTCGACCTCCCTTAATTATTGCTTCAAGCACGTAACTATTTATTTTAACGATTACAATGTACATTTCAATGTCACCAAAGAATAAGATCCTTTTATGAATCAGGTAAACTTACAACGACCATCATGTCTCGTGGAAAAAAATTATGAATTCTATTCGCTATTTTCTAGAAAATCCTTACTCGACTAATCTGTTCAAAGCATTATTTTTATAATTAGATGCAACAGAGAATCTGGGGCAATGCAGGTGCCTCTTTAAACAAAAAAAAAAATACGTAAGTATAATATAAATAAGTAGATACTAGGTGTGCCAACGGAATCGAAAACTCAAAAAAATATATCATAATATTTATATACAGAGGTGTCTGTTACGACAATAGTGAGAGCTGTTAGTTTGTAACATTAATGTAACGAGTTCAATGGTTTTAAATTTACCCTCAAAAACGCTCAATGCACCTTAAGAAGTTTCCACTTAAAAATCATTTTTATAAATAAACTAATATTTATTATTCAGCCATCACCCGTATCGATATCTGTTTGGAAAGCGCAATGATCCATTTTATTGTGTAGCAAGAGTTATGCAGTTATTCGTAAGGAGGCCGGGTCTACAGTGTACCCGGTACAGCGCTGGGGGCGCGCTCCTATCAATCATTAGACGCTTTTTTGAATTTAATAAAATAAAATTTGTATTTTGTCATCGATTCTCCCTCGCTTTCATTGACAGGGTCGTATTTGGAGCTGCAGATCAATTATTCAGAAGATTTTTCCTATACAATGTTAGGTGAAAATATAGCAAATAACTTGCCACGTGCGCCGGCAACTTTCGTTCGAGCATGCTGCGTCACCTTAACCTATCAACTACTAGTAATTACTATTGTTAAGTTAATTATTATTGAAGTTAAGACTTATATCGGCGCGATGGCCATTTCTGATATGGAAAAAAATCGTTGAGCTCGTACACCTCTGTTTGAGATAGCAAAAAGCCGCTGAATTAATGACACTGGTACCGTAACCGACACCAAAGTGTTTCTGTCTTTTTTAGGGTTCTATACCCAAAGGTTAAAAAAAGAAGTAAGAACCCTATTACGGAGACTTCGTTGTCCGTCCGTCCTTCCGTCCGTCCGTTCGTCCGTCTGTCTGATACCAGACTGTATCTCTTGAACCGCTAAAACCGCTGTTGTCGCTAAAAAAACAAATACTAAAAACTAGAATAAAACAAATATTTAAGGGTGCTTCCATACAACAAACGTGATTTTTTTAAAATCTTATAAATTTTGGGGAAATAACCGAACGCAGTGCTACATAAAAAACTTTCTCCAAAGCACACGTGCTTCGATGAAAGAGCAAAATTATTTTTTCCAGAATGGGTACCTAATACCTTGAGTTACAAACTAGAATTATTATCACCTTAAACTAAAGCAATCAACTGATTTGCATTGTAGAACCGAGCATAAAATTCGCTAACTAAGTGCGTTAGCTAGCTCCTCCATTGGATTAACCTAGAGAGGAAGAAGGCAGTGCAGTGTATGGTATGATATTGCATTGCAAAGCTCAAAGATTCAACATTTCACTCGCAGCGGGATTTGAACCCGCGTCTCCCAGCTCTCGCGGCTAGTGCTGTAACCTCTGAGCTATACGATCCCTCTGCGATGAAATTAAGATTAGTAATGTTGAGGTCCTATGGCAGAACCAGCGCCATCTATTGTGAAACATTACAGTTTCAATCTAAATTTCCGGAAGCTTCATCGTTCCTTTTTTATGAAAAAATTAAACATTTTCTTTATATTATTATATTTCAGAGTCCGTCCCTGTCCCCGGCTGAGTTGGAGCGCCGGCAATGCACCGCATCTGTCACCGTCCCGCGCCGCGCTTCACCTCGCAAATATTATACTCGACTTCTCTGAACAACTCGCATATGGATTTTACGTGCCGAATGAAGAATAAAAATGCCTTCATCTCATAACATAAAAATATACCTAATATACACTATAGCTGACGCTGAATTTGAGCTATGGAAAACTAATTTACTAAAAAGGGTTATATAAAAAATATACCAAATTGCGGCCTGTAGTTGTAAACTTTTGTTCAACGACTTTTGAAAATTCTGTATTAATTTATTTCATACAAAAATGTTATTTCTGTAAAGTGACATTACACTGTTGCGGTTTCGCGCCGCGAGTTCACGCGCCACCGCGCCGCGCCGTGTCCTCTTGCCGATGTTACATTACAGAGTCGGAACAAGTAAAGTATCTCTGTAAATTATTGAATATTTGGTATTTTTAAAATATCGAGTACAAAGAAAAGTCGTAGACCAAAAGTTATTAGTTTTAATGTAAAAAAATACAGGCCGAGAGCGATTTGCCATTTCTATATAACCCTGTATATTTTCTTACTTAATTGCGAATATTCGAGATTAAAATTGGAATATCTATATATTTTTAGGTATTTAACGGAACGTTTCAATAGTCAGTCACATCATAATACCTACGTAATAACTATATTATTTAGCATTGAATTCTATAAATTACATAATTTGGCTCCATCGTTCGCAATTACAATAATAATCAAGTAGTCAACATCAACATCAAAACCGATACCGATCTCGCTACTCTGAAAAACCGATGTCCGTGAAGCGAGGAATAATTTAAATTTTGCGTAGGATGACCAAGCTTACCGAGTAAAGCTACACAGTCTCTAAAGCTTAGGGTCAATTTACACCGCGGCGGAATGGAATGGAAGCGACTTTTTCTTACATAGCATACTGAACATTATGTCAATTGTATAAGATACAACTGTATCTGTAACTATATACTTACTGTTTATGAAATAAAAATGGTCGTGAGTCTTGAGAATCCTCGCGCATTCTCTACAATTTTTTATTTTGTATGTTATACAATTGAAAAAAGGTTCAATAAGATATGTCAAAACAGTCACTTCCATTCCATTCCGCCGCGGTGTAAATTGACCCGACCTCTTTCACATGTACGCGGGGCGTAGCGCGGAGCGTAGCACATCGCGAGTCACATGGTGCGATATTCAATAAAAAAAATCCTCAAGTGCGAGTCAGGCTCGCGCACCGAGGGTTCCTTAGTGTCGAAGCACCGTAGGTACGGAAATAAGTACTAAGAACGTTAAGTACCTATAGCTTTGTTTGAAAGTAAACTTAACTTCGTTTTTTGAGGTTTATTGTTAATATAAAAAAACTATTCTAGATGGAGGGTTGATTTTTATTTCCAGTAAAATATACATTAATTCCTATTATTTATTTATTGATAAACTTCGGAGATAATGGGGATTAAAACCTATCACGCATAAAATAAATAAAAATCCGTTTTAGAATGTACAAGTACAACTCTTTCATAATTATGATACCTACACCACTCAGTGCAGTCATCGCACTTTGAAATTTCACTCTATCGATTACATCCCCTTTTTAAATAAAAAAAATAATAATTTTCAATTTCTTATGTTGTAATGTCGTTTGGCCACTATTACTTGTAACTGTTTCTTATGTTAATCATTTCAATAGTTACTAAAATAATCTGTCTGTCTATCTGTCACAATCTGACAGATAGACAGACAGAATAAAATATTTCACTTCAATCCTATTTAAACTTCTCTAATTAAGTTCTTGTTATTCAAATGCCACCTTAACATGAAAGTCACATTTTCACTGAGATCGAATATCAATTTTGTCTCGGAGAAAGCCCGTAGTTATCTAAAAGTGCATTACTTATCTACCTAATGTAATCTATACATCATTTTGTGATTGGTTGAAATTGTTACTTTAAGTATCTTTGAAAATAGATTATTATTTATCATCACTCAGATCAATTCGATGAGCAATTTCAAAAAGCTAGCCAATATTGTATACGACACGCTTCGAGGAGCCGAGGATCTGTTGCGAACCGGCTTCAATATAAAAAAGGGTTATTTTCTCAAAATGCTACAGTAGGTACGGAGAGCCGAAATAATGATTAATGATCGCAAATAAGCGGGTGAGCGGAGCGCCCGAGCCGGAACAAAAAGTCGTGCAGGGATGCCGCGCCGGTGCACTGAACCGAGCGCTGCGCTGCTCCGCGCTTATCAACGCCTTGAATTATGGGAACGGTGTACTTTCACGAATATATTATTATAATTTTCGTAAAACAAATTGTGTATGTGATATTACGCCAATATTTTTAAAGTGAAACTTTTATTATATAGCCCCGAGCATGTCGAATGTCGCATTACAGCCGGGCCGGGACCAGGGTGTCGTATGAATTGCGTAGTAATAATTTTATAGCGCCATCTCTGTGTCGTACTTGAAGTAAGTTTTGAGTTACAAACTTTTACTGTCACAACTAGTACTGTTACAGTCGCAACTAAAAAACCGTGGCGTCAAAAAATGACGCTGTTATAACTTCTTAGTTCCATCTAAAGGAGACGGTCCACTTTGGGCTAACTCTTGTACACAATACCGTGAAAAGTGAAAAATACATACAGTTTATTAAATATAATATAAATTAGAAATTCACAATAAATAACTTGTAAAATAAAATATATTTTCATGTTTTTCGGTACTGCTTGCAACACTTACAAGATGGCGTACTTCAAGCCATAGAGAGGGTTATAGACGCGGTTCTATTTTAAATCACAGACCACAAACCTTTTCAAATGTCATTTTTGATAAGTGATCTTAAGGTGATCTGTGATTAGTGTTTACAAATTCATTCCGAGCTTGGTCGTGGTGTTTTGAACTCGTGAATGCGTTTCTTGTGTTTCTTGTGGATTTTCTCTGGCGATTTGGCGTTTTTGTTTGGACTTTGGACTATTAATTAAAAGTACGACTAGAACAGTAATAAATAATTTCTTCAAAAGATCAAATGACTTTGACAGCTAACGTCAATAAACATGAATCCATCCGCCATTATTACGCCGCCAATATAGCATTTGTGTTGCGTCACGTGACCAGAATAAATAATATTTACACTAAAATTAGGATTATTTCGTGGATTTTGTCAGTCAAAAATGCTTCAATATTTCAATTAATGTAATTTAATTTTATGTACAAGTCCTAGCCCAGGCTCCATACAATTCTGGACCGTCTCCTTTCCATGATGCATCGCGCATCGTGGTTTCATGAAACCAAATAATATTTTTTTTATCGGGTTTTGTTACCTTTACGCCTCTACTCTCTACCACAACGCTGCTTCCATCAGGGCTCCGATAGTGTAAAATATCTTATACATTGGCAGTTTCCTAATCCTCCGATTAAGTAGTACCAGTAACACATTACTAATGCTGTCACTTTTACCGGAAGACATATTATGCAATTTTTGAGTTCATTGCTTTGGTGAACTCCGGTCTCATTATGTAGGTACCTAAGTAGGTACATATTAATACTTTTCCAGAACTTCAAATAAATCCTGGTAGACAATCTGAGTTGGAAGAAATAAAGTCGTAGGAGGGACAAGAAGGTTTGCACTCAAGTCAAAGGAAATACAGTTTTACATAATACACAAACAGATATTTTGGTATTAAGCACACTTACGCAGAATGTATAGGTAAGTAGAGTACCTATTGCAAAAAAATGATCAAGTGCGAGTCGGGCTCGCGCACTGAGGGTTCCGTACTATGGAGCCCCATTCTCAATAGTATTAAATGAAACTAAACCATCCTGCCTAACAAACTCAAAAACGAGCAAAAAATCACGTTTGCTGAATAGCAATCTCCTTTAATTTTTTTAATTAAATTTTACTATTTATTTCTACAGCAGTAAATATAAAACAATATATTCTGTGAACATTTTAAGCGTCTACCCATCACCTTTATCAATATATAGCAAAAACAAGCAAAAAATCACGTTTGTTGTTTGGGAGCCCCCTTAAATGTTTATTTTAATCCATTACATATTTAGTATTTATTATTATAGCGGCAACATCTGTGAAAATTTCAAGTCCGTAGCTATCACGGTTCCAGAGATACAGCCTGGTGTCTCCGTAATAGGGTCCCTTTTGGGTACAGAACCCTAAAACGGCTCGGTATCAAAATTGTTACCTAGAACATCAACTTAATTCTAGGTTAAATCCATTAGTAAAAGCAAGATTCGCTTTCAGGCTGGCTAGGCAGGTACGGGAGTATTAATCAATAAACGTAATTAATTTCGATAGGTACGTCAGAGGCAGCGACAGGTGGGAGCAAATCTACAGGAAACCGCCTAATTAGCAACCTTCCGTCCGCCTGGGGAAGTATCAAACGGTGTTATGAATCGAACAAATGTACCGTTGCAAACTGAAGTTACTTATCTTGAGTTGAGGTAGATTACTGGAGCATTTACTACCTCCATACTCATATTTATGAAAAACCGGTGAACGTCCGCAGCACCGCCCGCGTGAATTTTGGGTTCTTCTCTTCTCTCTTCTCTCCTTCCTGGGACTTTTCCGCGATTGGCCGAAATCCCTTCGTCCGTTGCGCGTGCAGTCGCCGATGTGGGTCCTCGCCGGATCACTCCAGCCAGCCGAGCTCACTCCAGAATCCGAAGAGGCCTCCCAGGTCGCGCAGGATTTCTTGGAGTGTTGCTGAGGAGCCCAAGTAGGTCTCGCGTTGATCCGACACTTCGGTGCACCGTAGTAGCACGTGTGCCGGTGTTTCGTCCTCCTTCATACAGGCTCTGCATAGAGGGCTGTCCGTAATTCCTAGAGTGGAAAAATGTTTATTTAGTGGGCAGTGCCCTGTTATCATGCTTACGACCAGTCTTAGTTTGTCTTTACTAAGTCGTAGAAGTTTTGTTGTTAAATGTTTATCTAAATGTGTTATAGCTGTTTTTGCTTGCCTACAGTCTGTAGTGCGTTCCCATATTTGTGCGTGTGCCTGGTAAGTGTTTTTGTGTAGCCACGATTTATATTCACTAAACGGTATTGGGACGATTGGTTCAGGCCCCATTACCGTCGTTGTTGCAGCGCGTCGCGCTAGGTCGTCGGCCGCGTCGTTACCTACATTACCACTATGACCCCTGATCCAGCGTAATGTTACTCTGTTCGTTTTCGAAATTGTTCTTAGTCTTTTATCGCACCCCAGCAGGAGCTTTGAGGATGCGGTGTTTTTTGCCAGTGCCTTAAGCACTGCTTGACTGTCGCTGTGAATGTTTATATTAAAGTTTGTTACCTTTCTGTTTGCTATCGCAATTGCAGCGGTTTCGATGCCTGCACACTCCGCTTGGAAGACTGAGTTGATCTTACCGAGTGGGTGGGCGATGTTTATGTTTAACTCCGGACAGTAGACTCCCGTTCCCGTCCCGTTGTTCGTTTTAGATCCATCCGTGTACACATCCACCGTACTGGTGGTTGGTTTGTAGTCTTGTTCCTCTTCGATGATAATTTTGTATGGTTTGTCCATTACGTGTTCTGTCCGTGTTTTATCACAGATCCAATCTATGTAAGGGCAGTTCTTTATTTCGTGTAGTATTTTATTGTGGCCTGTGTAGGTTTCTTTCCACAATCCACATGCTCTCAGTCTGAGTGCTGTGAGTGCTGCTTTCTCTCTTATGTGGAGGTGTAGTGGGGGTATATTTAATACAGCTTCCAATGCTGCAGTTGGTGTGGTGCACATGCTCCCAGAGATCGCTAGGCATGCTTGCCTTTGGAATTTTTGAAGCTCCTGTTGAGCAGTTGTTAAGAGTGTTCTTGGCCACCATACCAGTGAAGCGTAAGTGAGTGAACTTCTGACGACTGTTAGGTATAGCCAGTGCATTACTTTAGGTTTTAAGCCCCATGTTTTTCCTATCATGCGTTTGCATTGGTTCAGAATGACTGTTGCCTTCTGTATTTTGTTCTCTAGGTGTGCTTTCCAGTTCAATTTTCCATCCAATGTTACTCCGAGGTATTTTACCGCTGTGGATAACGTTAGATTTGTGCCGAAGAGTGTTGGTGTTTTTGGTATAGTTGGTTTCCTTTTGTTTGTGAACAGTATTAGTTCGGTTTTTTTAGGGTTTACAGTTAGTTCATTTTCCTTGCACCATCTCTCAATGAGTCTCAGTGCATTTTGCATCACTGTGCTCAGTGTGTTCTCTTGCTTCCCACCGATGAGGACCGTTAGATCGTCCGCATACCCTATTGTGAAGAAACCGTTGTTGTTCAGTTTCGTTATAAGGTCGTCGACAACGAGATTCCACAGTAACGGTGATAGAACACCGCCCTGCGGGCAGCCCTTCGCGACTAGACCTTTTGTGGTTCCATTTATCTCCAATTGGATCACCCGTTTCTCTAATAGTGATCCTATTCATGTTTGTAGGGTGTCAGGCACCTTATGTCTGGCCAGTGCTGCGTCTATGCTTTTGAAGGTCGTTTTGTCGAACGCGCCTTCGATATCGACAAAAACTGCTAGCGTTGATACCTTGTTTTCTAGATTGTGTTCTATTTTACCCACAACTGAGTGCAGGGCTGTTTCTGTCGATTTGCCTGTGCTGTAGGCATGTTGGTTTTGATGTAGTGGCATATGATGTATTACTCCATCGCGTAAGTATCTATCGCCTAGCCTTTCCAGTGTTTTCAGCAGAAAGGATGTAAGGCTAATTGGTCTAAATTATTTGGGTTGGGTATAGTCTGTTTTGCCAGGTTTTGGCAGGAAGATCACTTTTACCTCCCTCCATGCTTTCGGTATGTATTTATGGGCTATGCAGAATTTATAGATGTCTGCTAGCCACGGAGTTATTGTCCCACTCGCCCACTGTAATAGTGCCGGGAATACGTCGTCTGTGCCTGCTGCTTTGAAAGGGTGAAAGCTATCAATAGCCCATCGCACCCTATCTTGTGTAACGATTTTGTTAGCGACTTCCCAGTCTTCATCTGAAGGATTGTTGATGTTTTCGTTATTCCAATCTGGTTCGTTGATTATTTTACATCCCGGGAAGTGTGTCTCGATCAGAGTCTCACATACTTCCTTTTGAGTAGTTGTGTAGCTTCCATCGGCTTTCTTTAGAGAGCCTAGGGTGTTGTTTGTTTCGTTCGCTAGGATTTTCCTGATTCTGTTTGCGTTTTCATATGATTCTATGCTTGTGCAGAATCTTCTCCATGAATTACGTTCTGTTTGTCTTACCAACTTCTTGTATTGGTTTTGTGTGTCTTTGAAGTTGTCCCAGTCCTTGTCTTGTCTGGTGTTCATGGCTCTGTTGAAAAGGTGTCGTAGCCTTTGCCGTTTCCTCTCCAGGTCCAGATTCCACCAACTATGTTTCGGTGCTTGTTTCGTTCTCCGTGTTCGTAGAGGGCATGCTTGTTCATAACATGCCTGTATGTGGTTGGTAATATTTTTGACATTCCTCTCTAAGCTTGGGATGTCTTTAATGTTGATAGAGGTGTTTATTTTTGTTTCAATTAGTGTTTTGTATAGTTTTCTGTTTGTTTTCCTGGGGTTTCTCCTAGGTGTTTCTGGGGTTAACTCCAGGTCTAGTTCGAATCTGATGCGTCTGTGGTCTGAGAGTGACGGTTCATCACACACATGCCAGTTTGCTACCTGTCCTGATATGTTATGTGACGCCAGAGTTATGTCAATGATCGTCTGAAAGCGGCTCGAGACGAACGTTGGTTCTGTTCCCCTGTTAAGAATGTTTAGGTTAGTGGTTAGTAGATATGAGACTAGTTGCTCACCTCTTTTGTTATTTGTTGGGCTGCCCCAAAGGGTATGATGTGCGTTACTGTCCACTGAGATTATGAGGTCCAGGTCCTCGGTTTCGCAGTGACGTATCAGGTCCGATACCTCCTTTGTTGGTATATGTCCTTCAATTGGGAGGTAAAGCGACGCCATGACCAGAGGTTTTGATGTTGCGCCTGCTCCCAGTTGTATTCCGTTTTGTATTGTGATTGCAGTTAGATCTCTGTAACAGTACTGCGTTAGTAATGACGCTGATATACAGCGTGGTACATATATGCATGTTCTAGGCGGTTCTTGCAAACTGTTATAGTATAGCTTACCATTGCAGTTTCCGAGGCCACATATGCGGTTTGCCCTGACCCACGGCTCTTGGATCAAGACGATGGTCTCGGGTTCAACCTCCAGCAGTCTTGTGAGATTGGCCGTCGCTAGGTGTTTGTGCTGGAGGTTGGTTTGTATCATTTTGATACGGTTGAATTTTGTAAATTTTTTTTTTTTATTTTTATTTATTGGTCGGCCTTAGGGGCCCATCGTTCCAGCAGTTCCCCTATTGTGGGAGCTGCGCTTGTTCCTGCGGGGTCTACCACCAGGGTCGTTCCAGTGGGTGTTGCTGTAAATGGCCCTGTGGACGTTCCTGCCATCCTTTCCCACAATTTGGCAAGCGGTGGGGGCGTGGAGGTGGAGGGTGTGTCTGCCAACAGCTTCTTCCGATTCGCTCTTTTCAGACAGTTCCTCAATTTTCCTAATCGGTTCAGTGAGTTTTGGAAGGGGTGACAGGTCTTCCACTGTTTCTACGTCCATTGGTTGTAGGTCTGGCTTTGGGAGTATCTTAGATGGAGCTTCTCCCTGTTCCTCTCCGTTAATAAAGCGGAGGTATATGGTGCCGGTAGAGTATGACACCCTCCTACCCCTTGCCATTATACCCTCTATCTGATCCACCGGTATCCCTAGTATCAGGTTCACACCTCGTTGGCGGGTCTCTACTCGTTGATACGAGTACAAGGTCCACGTTGAGACCTTGTAGTGCGGGTTCTGGAAGGTTAGGACCTGGTGCAGGAGCTCCATGTCCTTGTCATAACCCGGCACATACAGGACCGACTTTATCTTTACAGGTATGTCGGCCTGGTTTATCAACGTGTACCTTGTACCGGTTTTTGGTGCCTTCAGCCGTGATACGGCCTCACGCAGCCAGGTCAAGTCTTTGTCCGTACAGCACCACACCTTCAGCACCCCATCGCCAAAGTGGGCTTTGCCGACAAACTGCGGAACGTGTGGCCCTTTTCCCTCTCCAGAGTTTCTCACCCAGGTGGCGTGATCTCTAACGGTATTAAAGATCTCCTCCTGGATGAGAACCTGGAGGTTGTTTGCTTCGTCATTCGTCAAGTCCGTTTTTGGCTCGGTGGTGATGGCTACACTCAAGTGAGGCTGGCTCGCCTGAGCGTAGGATACCGCCGGCCTTGTTCGTTTGTCCTGTTTTTGTCTTTTATGTTCTCCCCTGGCCCTGGGTGATATAGTGTCGTCGAGCCTGTCCCGCTTAGTGCCGGTCTGGCTCGCCGACGTGATGGTGTCCCTCCTCCTTTCGTCAGTCTTGCCGGTAAGGCTCGGCCGGCGTGGTGGTGGGACGTTGGTGCTTGGTGCGTTCAGTTTCAGGTTGGGCCGGTTGCAGGTCGTCTGCCCAGACGCGTCCTCAGCTTTGTCCCGGCCAGCGGGTGGTTTGGCAGTCTCGGCTGTAGGGCAGCAGCCTGTTGGCCGCTCCCCTACGCTTTGTCCGCTTACTCCCTCCCCCCGGCTAGGACTCGCCTTGGTCTTATCCAGACTCTGTCCCGCTACCAGCCCAGAGGTGTTATCACCCATGGGTCTTGTCGGTCTGTCTGTCTGTACGTTCTTTTTCTTTTTCGGTTTTTTCTTTTTCTTCTGCTTTGGGACCACTTGGGTCCAAGCTTCCCCTGGTACGGGTACTGGGGGTCGCGGCAAAGCATCAGTAAAAGAAGCTAAGTCCAGTGGTTTATCGTCGGTCGGTCTAGTCGTTGTGTCTTTCTCGGTCCTGGTTTCTGTGCTGGTGGTCGGTCGTTCTGTCGTCTCCGTCGGTGTCCATATGGCTAGCTTGGGTCGGTTTGGTTGGTTTGGCGGCAAGGTTGTTTTTAAGTTTTGAGTATCCATTTTTGTTCCCACGAGTAGCAAGGGAAAAGGCGTCACAGACTCCAGAGCCCCGCTTGAAGCCTGAAGGGCAAAAGATACTCCCCGATTCGCCCCGGTTTCGGGGAGACACCGTTCGAGACTGAGAAATACCCCCTCAGCCACGAGTCCCTCGGCACGGTACGAATAACACCTTGGACTAGGGTTGTTTGTTATGTGTTAAGTGTGTATTTGTGTGTGGTTCGACTTCTCTTCGCTTGGCGTCCCCCGTTCCCAGGGCAGCCGTTCTTACGGGGGGCCCTGTCTGGGTCCTCTCCGTCGTCCCAGCCACCATCGGGTTCAGGGAGTGCGCTTCGCATAAGAGATTGTCGGTGTGGTGTGTGGTGTTTGTTCTACTGTTGGGGACGTCTGTGGAGGGTAAGGGAAAAATTTTGGGATAGGAGGGGTTTTAGGGGCACGCTGCGGTACAGACAGAGCTGCCCCGCTGCGCGCACCCCAGCCCCCCCCATGGATAGGATGGGTGTAGGTACATGGATCATGGGAATGGTGTGAAGGGAACCTGGCCAGTGTTGGGTGTGTCACTGGTCAGACCTCTTGTCCAGGGCCCGTAGGGCAGCGGCTATCCGCAACCCAGCCGACCCGCCCGGTTCCATGAGGAATGGCCCACTGGTGGTATCCTTTAAGGCTACAGGACTGTCCGAAGAAGCCTCTGTATCCCCAAAGCGACACACCGTGCCGGGCATTTCAACAAAACCGTTTTAGTAGTGGTAAAGAAGTCACAAACATGTGACACACACACACTCCCATACCTACTCATAGTTATGAAAAACCGGCGAACGTCCGCGGCACCGCCCGCGTGCATTTTGGGTTTTCACGAATTTTCATGGATATTTCCTGGATAAAAGTAGCGTACATGAGTACAACCACGATACAATTTATCTCCATTTCAAATTTCAACAAAACCGTTTTAGTAGTGGTAAAGAAGTCACAAACATGTGACACACACACACTTACACGAAAGAAAGAAGATGTGTTCTAACCATGAAATGGCCTATTTCTGCGAACGTATTTATGAACTTCTTTCCACGATGAACTGTAAAATAATAGAACTGTATCGTCAGCAAACATGATATCAGCGCCATTTATGTTAGAATTGCATAATTTTTTGATGTACAGAAGAAACAGCGTAGGGATGTGATATAACGCATTCAATTATCATTAACTTAAAAAAATCTTAGTGAGAAAGCAATTGAAAAGACAGTGATAAGACCAAGGCCTTAGGACATTACACCAGACCTACATTGCAGGTTTCGGTACCTTGACACGACCGCATATTTCAATTGCCTGCAAAAACTCAAAGCAACACCTTGATACATTGAAACCATGATAAATTGAACCACTCGCGCTCCTCGCGTTTACCTTGAGTTGATGCGATGTGACCAGGACGCGACCTGCCATTAGTCTAGCCTTTTAGCAACATTATGTGAGTGCGAACTACACACAGTACACGGTCTGCGATGTTTTTCCAGTTATACTAGCTGACCCGCCAAACGTCGTTGTGCGATTTTGGATATAAAAAAATAACTTACAACCTACTCCCAGACCTACCGAACATACACAGAAAATTTCATAACAATCGGTCGAGCCGTTTCGGAGTTTAGTAACAAAAACTGGCTCGAGAATTTTATATAATCCATCCTCAGGAGATGTTGACTTCACAATGCGAAGTCGCAGGAATTGTGGTGAAGTCTTGAGGATGTCCAGGTGTCAGGACGAAACGTGCGTCGAAGAAAGTGTTAGAAAATTGTGTGTGGTTTATCATGGTGGAAAATTGTGTGTGTTCCTACATATTGTACCATACAGAATCTTTCAAGCAGCGGATTATAGCAAAACAAATTAATTTGTTCTGCTAATTATTATGCATTTCTACAAAATAACGCCTGCTTCCATTCAATATTTGAAACCATGTTTAACGCAATGTTAATCGGGCTTATAATCTCATCAAAATTAATAGTTATTTTTATCGAGGTCACTTGTCAGCAAAATCAGTTCAGCAGGGCTTAGACAAGATACAATAATGCTTACATTCGTTTCGTAGAGTTTATAGATACGTTTTCAGTTACTCCCCGGATATACAATAATTAAAAAAGACGTGTGGCACCAGATTTCTATGTAGGTATCTCTTGTGGCACTCGGAGACTGCCGCGGTAAAGCTAGTGCATAGCATTTTTAACAACTTATTTTTTATCAACTTCTAACTTTTTTTTTTACTTTACGGAATTTCTGCATTCGGTCTCCACGCACAAGGCCCGCGTTAGAAGCTATTCAATAGCTTAAAATTACCAAAAAAATGTGGTAATTAAAGATTTTTTTATTACGTATCGAGTTTTTTAAATCTACTGGTTGGTGATTGGTGGTCTGGTTCGGTATAATGCATCCAGTAATATAATAGGCTAAATACACGGAAAAGACCAGAAAATGAGGAAGAAGTTCACGATGGTTAAACATAATTCGACAGACTTGGGTAGACTTGTCCAGCGAATTTATAAGTAGGTACGAGTACCTATATCGTTTCACATAGGTGCAGTTTAATGATGATGTCTTCGCAGATTGGGAATTATTTGAATTGTAAAAATATTATATTAAAGACAAATTAAGCTTTCGTATCGTTCTACCATTCCAAAATACATACAATATTAAGTTTAAGTTATATTTCCTGATAAGTACTTTTTTTCCGGCGCCAGAGTTTAGGATACTTTGTGAGTTTTTTTCGTCAATAAGTACTCCTACCTCTCAGTGCCTTAGCATAAAATGTCAGACTGTGATGACTTCTCCACATCACCAAAGTCAAAAGTAGGTATACCTAGGTATTGTCTAGGTAAATGCAATTACTTTGAATATTTAGTTTGACCATCCGGACGCATCGATGCTCCCACCATCCTAGCTTGCTGAAATAATTTTTGTAAGCTACTCTTAGATTAGACACTAAATAATTATTAAGAGCTTAGTACCTACCCGCATGATAACTTAGAACGTTTGGCTTATCAAATGGGATATTCATATAAATTGTTGACACTCCACGGATAGCCCCTGTCAGTCCTCAGGCCGCGCCTGACACTAATGAGCCCAACCCTTTGCAACATGTGCAACCGGAGTCGGGACGCCGACTTATCACGTGGCACAATATGTATTTCTGGAAACCGCTCATGTTTTCGGTAAGCAAACGTTGTTCTAATATGTATGTATGTAGATGGTACTTGAAAAAATTCAACAATATAAAAGCCTTTATTATTTATTCAATGAAGGCTTATGCTTAACCACAATATCACCTGATGGAAAGTGACGATGTGGTCGAAGATGGAACGCGCTTACCTACTCGACCCAGTGGCACAGGTCGTGGTCACTACGTGACCACGACTTGTACCAATGTATCGAAATATCGACAGTTAAAAACGTCCTTTTCATTGTGATTTTTATTCTGAATTTACGAAATATGTCAAAAATTATTAAACCATGTGAAAAGTTGTACTGGTGGTAGAACTCTTCTTTCAGAGTTCGGCCGGGTAGGTACCACTGGGATAAATTACTCTACTAACAATATTCCCCAGCCCAACATAATATAAGAGTCTTTTAAAAATCTTTGCTTCATCTCAATACAATCCAAAACATCAGAATGGACAATGGCTATATATTTCTTTACGTATAAAAAGACCTTAGATGACAGTCAGTCGGTTAGGATCGATAAGACCTAAGAGTTAAAAATATTTGTGAACCATTATCTTACCCTTTCCATATTGCGGATGATAAAGTTTAAATCTGTTCATGTGTTAACAGTGCCATCTTAATATAAAGTCAGGAAACAGTAAATAGCATGACAGTTAATTTTTATTTAAAAAAAATCGGTAGTATCTATCTCAGAGTTTTACATTCAAGTTCCACATAAATAGTAGAGATGGCGCTATACGGTATAACGTAGCGATGACGCCAGTTACATGATTTTTGTTCACCCTAAAAGTGAAAAATTTTAAACCATACAAAATCTCCTGCTTAGCCTATTTATTTACGGCTGTAAGGGTACTCCAGTCTTACTTGAGCCCTACGTCCTAGCCCTAGGTTCTTTGTGCATTCCGAGTTTCAAGTCACCTACCTACTTGAACTTAAAGGTTCTGATGTCTGTAATTTCTGAACCACAAAAGTGATGATGATAAGATTTGTATGGAATAATTTTTAAAGAACCTCCTTTCTAACAAAAAAAGAATGAATGGAATCGGACAACGCGTTAATGAATTATAACTAAAAAACGTTTGGACTTTGATGCCGTCTTCCAGGGAAACCATGATGAATTTCGGGACAAAAAGTATCCTATGTCCTACCTCGGGGTATGAACTATAATCATGTCAAGTTTCATTTAAATCCATCCAGCGGATTAGCCGTGATGCCCGGTCGTGAAACAGACAGACAGACAGACAGACAGACAGACAGACAGACAGACAGACAGACAAAAATTAAACAAATTACAGTTTTGGCTTCAGTATCGACTAAATAGTGTCCTCCAACAAAAATTTTCAAAATATCTTCAATGTACAGAATTCGAACCTTTACAGTTTTATTATAAGTATAGATTACCACCTCGCTAAGTAAATTTACGACTAACTGCAAGGCATGAAACTAAAATTAATTACTCGGCTTTACAAGGTTTACAATATGTAACCCTTAGATAAAATAAAATGATAACCATTTGCATTTATCTTTTATTTTTGAGACGTAAAAGCTCATTTAAATTGTACTCATTTAAGTTAATACCTACTTTCAACTCAAACAGAATACAAACTTCTTTTCCTTAAATATACGTAAATATATTACTAAAATATTACTAAAATATTAAATATTACTAAAATATTTTCTATTAAATATTATTATTATTAAATATTAAATATTACTAAAATATTTTCTATTACGTAAATATATTACTAAAATATTGATTTAATTTTGGAAAAGCGTAAAAACATAGTAAATAATTAAAAACTTAATATATGAAAAATGCATTTACGATTTCCATTCTTACTTCCTCTGAGATTATATAACGATAAATAAAATGAAAATACTTTTCTTTTTTGACTTGCGCTGTTGCTATAATTAAAGCTCATTACGAGGTGATACCTAATAATTAGCGATCTTTATTACAACGTGTTCAGTCATCAATCATTAAGCGTATGTTCATATCTCTACGTGCATCTAAGTAAACTACACTTACGATAATATTACACTTTCATACATACTTAATATACCTAGCTTTTTTTTGTCTTGGATTGATGTCTACCAGAGAATAAAGTAATTATATCGGCTACCAGAAATACGTGTAAAATAGGAAATGTAGACTATAGCTAAGCTAGTAACGAGCCAATGCCAATGAAGAAAATTTGTAAAATTAATTTTCAATGGCAAAAAGCATGACTCCGAGGAACTAGGAAACACATTTCCTAGGCATATACAATTCCTAAACGGTGTTCAGAAAATGTGTTAAATTCGGCATTAAACCATCGCGATGGACGACGACTCCTTAGCAGTGATTAAAAATAGGTTAGTCACTTCATTGAGTTACTAACGTTTGACTATCATTCTGCGTGAATACATATTTAATGATAGTTAGGATCTAACGATATAAAAATATAAGGCAAAATGCATGCCTCAACCCTAAGAGTTATTAACTAAGATTGGGTAATTAACCACAACAATCCAGTTGGTAACTTGTGCATAGTGAATACGAAATTGAGGCTCTTCGTTAGTCACTCAGTGATTATATTAAAATTGCACGGTACAGAATAGGCCCGCCGATCTGTCACAGGTTTACCTAGAACCAGTGCACGGATATTGTTTGAATTCAAGTAATTTAGCGTAACGATATTTTATTTAAAAAAAAGACAGCATTTGGCTGACTGACGGTAGGCCATGACAATATTACCATATCTATACAGTTTGAGGTTTCTCTGAAAATATCAGCTTCCATTACAAAAATTAGTTTTGAATTTTTGATCCTTCCTCTCCCTGACTAAGTACAACGGTATCTACATATTACTTTTTATTTCATTAAAGTAATGGATATAACTAAAATAGGTAAACTAATATTTTACATCTACAGAAAAAATATATTTACCTAAAAGCGAATGGATAAAACGTACTTTGAATAGCTAATGGCAGTCGACCACGGAGCGGAATACTTAAATAAGTTTTTAACTTTATTTTAATTTTTAATTTTAATCTCCTCGTGAATATTCAACAATACACAAAGTAGCTTGATGTCAGCGTGCACTCCAAGATCTACTGGTTTTAGGTAAACTTTTATTTCAAATTAGAAGGCTCAAATGGGCTGGCTGTAGGATAAGAGGAAAAAACAAAATATGGAGTAAAATTGTGACATATTTACCTGAGACAAATAAAAAGAGGTAGATAGGCACACAACCAAAAAGGTGGTACTTATGACGATACTTATTAGAAAAATATTAGGAGTGATGTGAAATAGAGTGGCTCAAGGAAGAATGGAAAAGGAGGCCTATTTGCCAACTGGTACACCATTTGTACCAGTTGGCAAATAGGCCTTTACAGAAAATAAAAAAAAAACTAAGTAGGTACCTTATACCCTAAGTACTTATCTACGTAGGAAGTCTACAAATCGTGCGATCGCACAGGCAAAATAACGGCGCGAGCGATTGGCCACCGCGTCTGTAAGGCTGTGGGCATGAGTTTGACGGATCTTAGTGTGTACTGTGTAGAGAAAGAAAATGTTCTTACATCATAGAGATACTATGTACTCTTACATGCCCATAACTACAACTTCTTAATTGGCCTTCAAAGAAGCGTGGTCTTTCAATATGGTCCACTCACCTTAGATTTTTTTCGTGACGTGATTTTACTCACGCAAAAAAAAAAAACATTTTCTATCACCTAGCCCCTGCGCGACACCCTACGAAAAGAATCTTTGTTTCAATAAAAATAAAAACTCCAAAACGCCCTGAAATTTATTAGAAAGCATGCAGTCAATGCAACATAGGAGGAAAAAAAGCTGAAATCGTAGGGTGTAATTAAGACGACCCACCGCATCGACCTCGAGGCCTTGACCGACAGCCGCAGCCCTAATGAGTTCGACGACGAGTCCGACGACGACGACGCGACTCTCAACATAGCTATTGATTTGGACGTGCCATTGCTTTGATACCTTCAATAAGTTCTTTTAATACCTACTTAGATCCCTTATAGAGGTATCCTACTTCTTTGTGGCTTAAAACAAGTAGGTAAGTTAAGCCTTACCCTTTTTTGAGTGTAGCTTTTAGAGTTTAGTGTATCTGTCATACTTTTATGGTTTAGTGCACAAAGATGAAATTAGTGATTTTTTAATAATAGTTGCGTGTTGTTACGTAGGTAGGAAAGTACTTACCTACTTATGGAGGTTTAATATTCGATAGCATTCACGTCCCTCGTAAAAAAACTTCGTATACTTAGATTCATTAGTAGAGCTTTCATTAAAAAAAATACAAGTAGGTATTTAGGTATTTACCTAATTGTGAGTAGTCCTTTATTGGTTTTGAAATTGTTTTATAAAAATGACATAACTCTGAAAATTATTTTTTTTGCATTTTTGTTAGAATTTATACCTAACACCGTTTTGACCTGTTACAATAGTCATACCAACAAAACAAACACTGTTGAAATAATCTGTAGAAACGATACCTATTCCAACTTAGATACTTAGGTACTTACTTTCTGTGGATGATGCAAAGCATTTGCCAATCATTCAAATAAGTCACGAGAATTGCATCAATTGCTAAAGATGTCGCGACGCCATATTGTTGCATTGCATTTCTCATGCAATGTCCCGTTCGCTAAACAAAAATCAAACAACAAAAGGAAAATGCCGACGAGCCGGTTACTGAACTTTTTTATTTTCTTTCGGCCGACTGGCGGCGCCAAACGCGAAAGGTACTATGTCGCGACAGAGGCTAAACTTAAATCCTATGAACATAAAAGGCTTAACTTTCTCAAAACAGGTTTTCTTTAAAGACATTTTGTTTTTCAATATAAAAGCACCAACACGAACGCTCCGCCTACACTTGATTTAAAATTAGAACTCTTGCGTGACAAACGCCGGTAACACGAAATTATATGCTAAAAAGTTAAACTTTATTCGCAGGTGATAGAGCACAATATTCTACGATAGTTTATCTGCAGTAAGGTGGGTTGCTCCGTAAATGCCATTGGCCCGTTGGCGCAACGTGAAACAAACAAGTAATGCGAGAGAAAGCGAGAAGGCAATAATCAAAGGGTGATCTGCTATAAAGCTATGAACAAAACTTAATATAAAATATTAATTATAATTTTAATTAATAGAAACCTATGCAGAAATACCTCAGTTTTCTCCAAATCGTGAATTTTCATAAGATTTTACTACACTCTAGAAAATGCAACGAAAACGAAAAGAGACAAAGTATACATCGGCTCAATATAACAGACAAGGACGCAAAATAAATTTTGTAGACGCATTGATCGACATGTAGGAGGTAAGTCCACAACTAAGATGAAAACATTTTGAAGCGTACGCCGTTGACATAGAACGTAAATTTTAGTAATGGAAAATTGTCAGTTACCCTCTTTTCGATGCGGCGGTTGTATGGAAATGGGCATGGCGGCAAGCGAACAGTGACTATTCCTTTAGTAGACAGTTGACAGTCGCCACGCCACATTGACATAGCGATAGAAGCACTGATAACAAAATATCAACTGATGAAATTTTTTTGCTGACTCTCCCTCCCGGTGTATTGTTTTATTAATGAACGAACCAAGTGTATCAAAGGAGTTTCTTACATAAACATATTATTTGATAAGTGAAGTGAAGTGTTGTGATAAAGTTAATTATGACCAAGTGTTTCGGGCTGTTTGTGCCTACTTGAAATTTATTTGTTGACTTTACGTACCGTAAGTTCCTGAATAATTGGTAATTTTTTTGGCACTGTCATTGTGTTATCTCTATATCTCTACATTATATAATAAAAATCAATACTTAGGTACTTACTGAGTTAAAAAGCCGTCTTGCTAAACTCGCAAATGGCTCGACTATTTTTGATGAACACAGTAGTAAGTATACCTACTATGTGTGAGTGGATCCTCAGATGACATTAAGAACTGGGCCCAGTACTTAAGAGTCCACTAACCCACGATGTCTCCCATACAAACGTAATACCAAAATCATTTGTAATTCGTGCAAATTTCGATCATGTTGTGGTGTTATTCTGGTTCATATAGTAATAATCTATGCCAGGAGCATAGATTATCTGGTTCCGAAATACTTTTGTTAAACGAAATTGAAAACGAATTTAGTTTTGTTTATTTTTAAGTCAAAGAGGACATGTTTTTTGCTTAGGTATTTGTTTTGTAATAAAAATAACACTATCTCACGTCGAATGAGTCCAGGGGCACAGTTTTTAAAGTCCAGATAAAGAAAAACACCAGTTAATAAAGAAAGTTACAAGTTTTCATTCATAATTTTTGGTATTACGGAACTCGACCAAAGTTATAAAAATTATGATCAAAATTGATTATTATTTCGTTCTAAAGAAGTATTTTCGAACCAAATATGGCCAGGAGCATAGATTATTGCTATATGAATCCGAATAACACCACAACATGATCGAAATATGCACGAATTACAAATGATTTGGTATTTTGGATTTATGGAGAAAACGTAGGTCAGTGCATTCTTAAGCTGTTATTATAATTAGAGCATAGGCCATAATGTTGGGTCATTAATTAGTCTTTATTATATAAACAACACTTTATTTGACCTTCTTAGGAAATTTAATTTGATAACGTCAGTAGGGAAATCTTAATATTTTTTTTTCTCTATGATATACCACCTTATAGTATACTTGCCTATATCTTACTTATTATCACACCTACTTAGATACCTACTGTCAGGTACCTAGATATCTTAGACCTAGAGCTTGTCTCTGTAATTTATGTAATGTTGTGACATTACATAAATTACAGAGACAAGGCAAGTGTACGAAACCGTACACTTGCCTTTATGCTACTCTACTTTTGAACTTACTTACTTTAAAAAAATTGTGTTGTTGTTTTGTTAGTACCTAAGTGTTATCTACACTTAGTTATTTTACCATCCTGTATTCTGTAATGAATTCTTGCCCACACTGTCAATAAGTAGGTACGTTAGTAGGTACATTAGTAGGTACATAGGTACCAAAGAGTAAAAATATTTTCTTGTGATAACATGATAGAGTTTTTCTTATTGTCTTCTTCCATTGTTATTTATTGTCTAGGGTATCTTATATTTTACCAAACTGTGGTAGGTATCAAGCATGTATCAAGCTTGTAAATTGGCATTGCTATGTATTTCGGTATATTTATTATATGTAAGGTGTCTTTAAGGTTTTTTCAATTAATCAATGATCAGTAATCAGTACTTATTTTGTAAGATAAAAATTTTGTCTTTTTCAATGATCTAGAAGTTAACAGTCTTTCCATTATTTTTCTTATATAATTATGTCTACCTAACTATACTTCATATTAGGTTCTAGTTATTATTCTGTTTAATTTGAGTAAGATACTCTTACGGTTATTCAATACTGTTCCACGATGTTTACATGTTCAGTCATATTTCCAGTAAAATTACTGGCATATAGGTACTTACATAATATTAAGGAATAATAAATTATAATCAAATTATGGTTTTATGTAGACACCTGTATACGTAAGTTCAAAACGTAGACAAGGTTTTAGCGATATTATATAAAAGCTGATGAATAAAAATATGACAGAGCTTAGGAGTAGATAGGAGATTCTAGACATAACGGGAACATAATATAGCGTAGTAAAGTTTGATATTCAAGCAACTGATACGCCATATCGGGCCCGCCTCCGTCGCTGGGCGGATTGCCCTGCGGAACACGCCCATCCGAGTACACAATACACTCAGGCTAGCTAGCATCTGCGATGTGTTTGTGTACGAACAGTAGAATCCTGAAATGCACTGAAAACCGGCATGTCACAATCATAAACGAAGCAAAGGTACCTAGTCAACAAACAGGTTGATATTATACGAGTATGTACAGACATTTTTAATCACAAAAAGGCATTGTAAATTTTAATTGTAAATTTTCTTTTAAGTTTTATAAAACTATATTTTCACCCAGATTTAGTACCCATATAAGTAGGTTGGGTTCAGGTACCTTGAAACATTAAAACTGTCACTGAGCTTATGCAGTTAAATAATTTTACCTTGAAACTCTAGCGATGAACGCTTAGAATTAAAATGTACATAAAATTATTACTACCCAAATACTGTCTCAAGCTCTGCAGTAGCTACTAGGCAAGGATCTTCTCTCAGCGTGGGTTTTGATAGCAAAATGATGCCTATAGGCTAACCACCCTGCCGAGTGTGGGTCGGCAGGCTTTCACATCTGAGACATACCTAACAAAGATCTCCTGGCCGAAGGGTTTCTTCGCCGTTTTTTCTTTACTTACTCAGCCAACTGGGCGTAAAAACGTCACCAAGCAGGTATGTAAGTCAGAAAAATCTAAAATTCAAAGGTGCATAGGTATATCTGCCCTAATAGGTGGTAACTTAGATGCCCTGTATCTTTGTGGTGTAAGTAATGTTAATAATTACAGTGGCAATTCATAATAACTCGCCCATTTTTGGGCAAAGCACCCTATTGTCTCTAAGTGTTGACGTACCTAATTAGTATTTCTGTGCCACAAAGGGCCTGCGAACTACAATGTCGTTTCGCCACCTAACTGATTTTCCTCTGTTCCTGATATTATAGTTTGGGCACCATGCTTATTACCAGGTTGTATTATAATTTATACACCAGGTTATTTCTGTAGTCTTTTGTTGTCATAACGTCATGACTAGCCCGATTTTTTTTTACGCTATGCAAGTTACTTGACTGCGATCTCACCTGATGGTAAGTGATGATGCAGCCGAAGATGTTAGCGTGTTCCATTTGTTTTCATGGCCATCAACTCAGTTCTCTACGCACCTCTTACTTATGTTCAGCATTGATTTTTCCTTTTTCCTTTGCGCGATGTTTAATTGTGTTTTCAACATTCTTTGTCAAAAGTTTTTGTGGTATACCTATACCTCGTCGTCTCAGCAGATGGACATAGGCCACCTAAATGACCGCCGAATATCACGATCTTGATAAACTATAATCAAATCGAAACTTCATTTGTATTGATGAGTTGTTGTCTAAGTTTTTATAAACATCCAGCTACATAAATTTGCTTTTTCATTTAGGTTTTCTGTAGATCTTGTAGTCAAGATATCCCCCTAAGCCTAAGCCTAACTCGATTTTTCACTTTTCGTGACAGTAAAAATCTTAAAAAGTTGCCGCTTTTATTACTTACTATGTTTATTGAATTTTTGTCATCAATAAGGGTAATAGAGTGGCAAAATAAACATTTCCCGACCTCAGCACCCTCTGCGATCCATCACGAATCTCGGTTGTTGTCACGTTTACGACTCGAATCACTCCTATCTTCCGCTGGAAGCACTTTATCATAATAATTCTACCAGTATCATATTAGTTACGAGTAGATGTGTCTTATGAAGGTAAAGCTATTATAAAGTAAAACTTCAAATTCATAGTTTTTAGAATTTTTACTGTTACTGCTGTCAATTTTAGTTATCATAATAAATGAGAGAGAGAGAATTTTATCTAAAGCGTTTTGTAGTCTAGAAAAAGTAGATTTTTTTTTTATTTATTCTCTTCGTAAGTACATTTTTGTTTACTTTTGCTGCTGTCAATTTTTAGTTACCATAAAAATGAACTAGAGTGAGTATAAGGTCTAAAGAGTTTTGTAAGGTCTTAATAACACAGTTATTAATTATTCTGAACCTACCTATTTCGCAAATTGCTCTAACACGACATAAACACAGCTAAATAATTAGGTTTACAAAATTCGTGGATGTCTAAAATATATAATAAAATATTTTAACGCAGCAATAAACAGCTTAGGGGAGACTACGTTGCCCTGTCGCACTCCTCGCTGCAGTTGGATAGGTCTCATACCCTGGTCTGAGATAAAAGTTGACATGCTGGCGCTGTCATACAACCTCTTCAAAACTTGGATATAATTATAGTTGATTCGGCATTTCCGTAGCGACCTCAATACAGCCCACTTTACGTACCGAATCAAAGGCTTTTTCATAGTTCACAAACGCTAAACCGAGTGACTGGTTATACTCTTCAGTCTTCTGCATAACCTTGCGCAACATAATATGGATATGGTACGGTCCTGGAAGTTCTTCGAAATTCGGCTTGTTCGGGAAGTCGTAGTTGACTTGCGAGATAATTCGTAAAGACTCTCGAGAACAAATTGTATAGACATGGCATGGAAATTGTATAGACATGGCTCAGGAGAGACATGAGTCTAAAATTCGTCCAAGAAGGTAGTGTCACCTTTCTTGGACAGACAGTTGATTAGTTCTGCAAAAACTGACATACAACCATGTCAAAAGAAAGTTAATAAGATTCTTGACAAGTTATAGCCATCTGATTAACTCTGTGACGAGCCATTGACGGCCATCAATCAAGCAAACAGATACCTATATACTTGCAACTACTTCTGAGTAACACAGTAGCTTACTGAGATGAATTTACAGTATCTTTCTACAAATATAGTAATCCATGTTAACTCGTGTTTTACCTTACTAATACGAACGTAGTTGAATAAAATCTCATCAGTGGCACCTACTTTAATGATACCGAATCTTACCTAAATGAGTAAACCGGAAAGCCTCACTTTATTGACCTCTTGTTAATACGCCAACTATGGCCCTTTTTCTCAGGAACGGGCTTAGCCCATTAGAGGTTTAAAAAATCATAACTTTATATCAACTAAATTAAAAGATATAGCCAATATAAGTATTAACAAAGTAAAATAAGAATGAGGAGAACCCTAATCTTATAAGTCAAGTGTAGTAACCAGCAAAGCCATAGGTAGACTTTTAACTTACCTACTCATAGCAGGATAAGATTTTAAATTACCACGCGTTATAAAAAGCATTTTACATGCAGTTTTTGTTGGTTGCAAGAGATAGATTAGAAAGTTAATTGTAAGGCACAAATACAAGTTCCAACGATGACTCTGAGATAATTTCTAATGGAGTTTCCAACGCGCCCACGGCTTCGCATATGGAGATTTTCTCTTTAGATGGAAAACTTATTATTCCAACTCATATTTAATAAGAACTTAATGAAATACGCAAAGTGCTTTAAAGCTTCTGAACCTTCTTAATTGTTCCTACATGAAAGTCTTCCCATATTAATTTTAAGATTAGGTTTAAGTAACAGGCTTTTGCTCTGTTTAAATAAATCATTAGTTGTTGCTTACAATGCACATGTTCGTTCTGCTGCGTGAACGTAGGAATAAAACTATCGAGTTTTAAGTTCAAGACCTCCGCTTTCACATGCGCCAATTAATTTTAGTTTAGGTCTATGAAAACCTACATCTTTTGATTACGCATACGGATGCGTAATTTCCCACCAGTGCAGCAGGATATAAAAAAACTAGCAGAAACCCGCAGCTTCGCCCGCGCAAATTTTAGTTTTCCCTACACACGGGAACCATCTATTTTCCGGAATAAAAAGTAGCCTTTGTGCTAATTTGGGACGAAATCTGTCTTCATTCCAATTTTCAGCCAAAAAAATTCAGCAGTTGCGCCGTAAAGGAGTAGGTATATCTCCCGCATAAATATTTGTTTTCACTATTTCCGCAGTAATTGTGGATTCCCAGTACAATATCTATTAATCTAGGATATAATCTATCTCCGTTTCAAATTTCAGGCAAATCTGTTCAGTAATTACGGCGTGAAGGAATATTTTTGCCTCGTGAATATCAGCTTTTCACTCGTATTATATCAACCATGGAATTTTCCGGGATGAATGGTAGCCTATGTAATAATCCGAATCTCCTTACCGAATTTTAGTCATTTCAGTTCAGTAATTACAGCGTAAGGTAATACTTTTTGCGCGTGAACATCAATTTTTCAGTTTTCCCGCGGAAACCATGGATTTTTCTGGGATGAAAAGTAGCCTTCGTATTAATCCAGGATATAATCTATCTTTATTGTGAATTTCAGCCATATCAGTTCAGTAAATACGGCGTGAAGTAGTATTTTTCGCTTATGAATATCTGTTTTTCTTTTTTCCTGCAAAAACCATAGATTTTTCCGGGATAAAAAGAAGCCTTTTTATTAACCCAGGATATAATCTATCATCATTCCAAATTACAGCCAAATCGGTTGTGCACTTGCGGCATGAAGATTTTTTTCCGCCTGAATTTCGGTTTTTTTACTAATCCCACGGGAACTATGAATTTTTTCGGGACGAAAAGTAGCCTCCGTATTAATTCAGGATATAGTCTAAGTTTGTTCCGAATTTCAGCCATATCAGTTCAGTAATTACGGCGTGAAGTAGTATTTTCGCGTATGAATATCTGTTTTTCTTTTTTCCTGCAAAAACCATGGATTTTTCCGGAATAAAAAGTAGCCTATTTATTAACCCAGGATATAATCTATCACCATTCTAAATTCCAGCGAAATCGGATGTGCACTTGCGGCATGAAGATTTGTTTTCCGCGTTGATTTCGGTTTTTTACTAATCCCACGGGAACCTTGAATTTTTTCGCGATGAAAAGTAGCCTTCGTATTAATCCAAGATATAATCTATCTTTATTCATAATTTCAGCCATATCAGTTCAGTAATTACGGCGGGAAGTAGTATTTTTCCCGCGCGAATATATGTTTTTCCCTTCTCCTGCAAAACCCATGGATTTTTCCGGGATGAAAAGTACCCTATTTATTAAATCAGGATTTAGTCTATCTCCATTCCAAATTTCATCCAAATCGGTTGTGTACTTGCGGCGTGAGATTTTTTTTCCGCGTGAATTTCGGTTTTTAACTTATCCCACGGGAACCATGAATTTTTTCGGGATGAAAAGTAGCTTATGTGGTAATGCAAGATATAATATACCTCTATTCCAAATTTTAGCCAAATCGGTACAGTAGTTGCGGCGTGAAGACGTATTTTAACTTGATAAAATCCAAACTTTGGACCCCCGTTTCACCCCCTTAGAGGGTGAATTTTGAAAAATCCTTTCTTAGTGCTCCCCTAGACCTCACAAGGAACATGTGTGCCAAATTTGGAGTCTCTAGACCCAGCGGTTTGGGCTGTGCGTTGATATGTCAGTGAGTCAGTTTCTTCTTTTATATATTTAGAGATATTGACTGCGCTGGTGGCTTATCAAGGTCGGTACTTGTCACAAATCAGTAGTCTAAATATAAGCGTCCCATAGATATGTTGATACACTATTGTCTTAATTGTGAAGAATTTGTTGCAATATTTGTGATTGGGTAGGTATTACCAAAAAAACAAGTCATCTATAAAGTACGTTGCTTTTATGATTGTTTTATCACAGATAAACCTCAGCTACCTTATTCCTATTCAGTGAATTCGGGTAACATCTTGATCCAGAGAGTTTTTAGGTAAATTATTATTGTCACTTGCGCTAATGGTGATGGAAAACACTGTGAGGTCACCTGCATACCTGAGGGTTTTCCACGATATAAGGTGTATGAAACCTGCAAATATGCCCTTGCCAAATGGACTCAACCTGGGTTTAAAAAAGGAAAACATCAAAATCAAAATATTGTTGATTGAATAAAACAATAAGTATCATTAGGAGATAACTATTAGATGGAGTGTTAAAAATAGGTCTGATCTGTAGCAAATAGTAATCTTGGTTTACAGTACAATATAAGTGATGAAGGATGTAGTAGGCGTATAGTACAGTAACGATCTCTTGCATGCGACCGTTGCAATGTATAGGAATGATATAATAATATGACAACGACATGCAGTCGGCGCCGCTGATACTATCAACTGAATTCCTCGATGTCCAATTGCCCACTTCAGAAATCAGATATCTACCGTATTCATTATGTGCTCGCGTCGTAAGGACAATCAGGCGCCTGATTCTGAGAATTTCAATCTTTTTGCAACATGAGCACGAGCTCTACAAACGACAAGTTAGGAAATAAAGACTTGTCAGTATAAACTTACTTCACTAATCTATGATCAAACCTATGACAGACTGCGCTTTCATCTAGCTTTTTATCACCTACCTAAAAAAATCATTTGCGTTTCTATTTGACAAATGACTAACAAATTCGATTTTCAAAAAGGAAAGAGATTGCTATTTGCTAAGTGACGTTTGGGCTAAAAGTCAGCATAAGTTAGTTAAACTCTTTTTAAGGGAGTGAAAATATTATGCACTTAGTTAAAATGACTACAATGCAAAAATAACTAGTCACTATAACATTGGAATGTCATCTTAGGCATTTCGGCATTTTTATACTCTTTGTGAGCCAAGTTCATAACTTCAATAACAATCACCAACAGAATCTTCTTTTTAGCTGTTGTCCCGGCAAATTCCAGGGTCCGCTTTCTTTTTTTCTGACGTTTCCGCGGACATCCGAGCTGACGTCCAAGCCTTAATATTATACTCAATGGTCCGAGTAGACGTCATGGACGTCGAAGACGTTTCCAGTTTCCACTTTGCACGATCTAAAGCATCAAGCAGAGGAGTCAAGCAGTCCGTTTAAAAGAGCATCTACTTATGCGATGTCTGTTGTGTTCGACGGCCATGACGTCTGTTCGGACGATTGAGTATAATATTATGGCTAGGACGTCCGTTCGGACGTCCGTGGAAACGTCCGGCGACAGGCATCTCGGTACTTTCTTACAATACTTACAAATAAAGATATTAGAATTTACGTGCTTATATATTATAGTATATACGTTTTATATGAAGTAAGGCCTCAACGGTTTATGTTTATAACGGAAAACGTCGTCTTACGTCGTTGCTTTTGTTATCTGCACTACTGTTTTTTTTGGAATAGCAATTTGATCTTTAATGCACAAATGAGCACACGTACCTTAGGTAGCCACGTTACCTACGTACCTGCTACCTACCTACGTACCTACTTGTTAACAAAAATATAGCTCGTGGAAGTGTGGAAACTTAAAAAGAACTATTAGTACTACTACCAGTACTCTAGTCACATAGTAGGTCCATATTAAAGACCTTTATTTAATCATGCAGAAGGACGTACACCTACGTAAAATACTCGTACCTACTATAACGTCATAGTAAGCAATGGGCGGCGGCACGCCATTCCATTCCCCGAAGAGGAAATCGTTACGGCCAAATTGGGCCCTAACCACTAGTTGTGGCCGGCCAGTCGCGACCCGGACTGTCACGCAGATGTTGTTTACCTACTTGGACTTTTTAACAACCAAACTTATGCTAAATACCTACCTCGCCTAAAAATTATCATTTTTTTTAACAAAAACGTTGGTGGGTCACGAGACATTAACTTTAAAATAACCTGGTCTGATTTCAATATATAAGTAAAATCTATTACATTAAATAAGTAAAAGGGAAACACAAACAAAATTAACACAATGAATTCAATTGAATAAAGCATATCAATAAAGGTTTATACCCACTAAATTAGGACTATTGTCATTTCCAAAGCTCCGAGATTTGAGTGAAATGTCGCTCTGAAAGTGGGAGCCATAAACAAATTCATAAGTAGGCTATGTTCTCCATTTTATGCGTTTTTAAAGGCCCCCCTCGGGGGAACTAAAGTGAAACGCGGCGTAAACCGACACCCTTGCAAAAACAACAGGGAAATGCTACGGGGCTTGGGAAATTTTAAAGTGTCACCGACTCACGTCGAACTTTTATAAAGGTAGACTGTTTTTAAATCATTTTATTACAATCTGCATTTCTTTCGATGGCAGTGGAATAAGAAGCAGAAGACTTCCAAGCTCAGGCATCTTCTCGTAGCTCGTGCTACGAGTTTCATAACCTTTGTACTAACAACATGTTTTACTGTCAAACAATTGCTAGATCATTCTCATAGATCACTTTATATAAGATCATTTTATGTAACAAGAAGATAAATTACTTCAGACAGACACTTTAGGTCAAAATATTAGATACTAGTGGACCCGCGTGAATTTTGGTTTTTCACAAAACCCACAGGAGCCATTATATTTTTCGAGAAAAAATGTTTTTATCCAATCTGCATTCATACAAATCGGTTCAGTAATTGCGGCGTGAAGCGACGTGAAGGGGAAACAAGCATACAAACACACGATATTTTATGTTTATAATATTAATTGTGATTTAATATATAATAGGTATTGAACTAAGTCAAAGGGTTCGATCAGTAATCACAATTTGAAATTGAAATTACCTATATGTTTCACCATGACATTCGTCCTCTAACGGCATTATGACTTAAGTAAGACCTAGATGCTAAGTAACTCTGCACTACAGGTATCTGTAATGCATCATGTCGTAATTTATTTATTGTTATGATAACTTATAGGTACCATATGCTAATGTTACATAACAAACCTTGTGAGGTAAATATACGAGCCTTCCGAATGGCACAAACAGATAGGTAGTTAGGCTTAATCATAGCCTTCCATGAACTCTGCTTGTTGACACTTGTTCACTAGATAATCTTGACACCAATTTCAATGCTAACTTAGAGCTAACTTTTTGCCAGAACTGGTATTTAAGTTAATAGACTGACCATGATCACTGATTTAGGTATCTACACAAAGTGCCTTTGTTTTAATATTGTATTTTATTTTATGGTTCCATTTTATGATCAATGTCGATCAACATCGTAATTCGTAGTTAGATTAATCCATACTCAAACCAAAAATAATATATAGTGACTAGTAGGGCGCGTGGATGCGCGGGCCACATGTGGCCCGCGGGCTGTCTTCCCGCCTATACATATAAGAACCGCCGTCATCTCGAATCCATATTCGCTATACGTTTTCTATGGTTAAAAAAATTCCGTCATATTGGTTTTTTTTCCTATTCATCCCGTAGACCTTCGGGTCCTGATAAATTCTTGTCAAGAAACCGTTCTTCCATCTCTTATACTTTCCAAGATACCGACGAAATTCGTATGGTGGCCATTTTGAATCCTCCATTTTCAATTTTTTTCAGCTCACTGCCAATTGGCTGACATTTTAAATGTCATTTGGTCGAGAGCCCCCCACCTATCTTAGATACCTTGACTGTGCTCTTCACCCGTCTTCGAAATCCTCCATCATCAGCTCTCTCCATATTTTCCCTCTTCATGAATTTTTCTCCTCTATACGACATCATCCTTGAAAAAAAAATTTTTCATACAACATTGTTCAGGAGAGGTGATCAATGAGTCAGTGAGTCAGTGTTGAATCAGCACTAGCAGCTATATATATATTTAGTGAGAATATTATAGCGCAATAGTAATAATATAGGTACTTACCTATAGAGTACCTCCTCCTATTCTTTTAACGTAATGTTATGAAAAGTAATATAAAATGTGCGTGTGTATGTTTGCATGCTTTGAACCCCTATAGTTATCTACATATGTGTTGTTTATTTAATTCTGACTTTAATAAAAATTAATCAATTCAGACGTATAATAACAATTTTTCAACCCACAATATGTAAAGTAGTTACAATATGAGTGATGAAACAAACATAATACACTTACGTGAATAAAAAATTATCCCCCAAAAGGAAATTACATTTCATTGTCCATTCATAAAAACGTACAGAGAATTTTAATTTGAAAGAGCAACCCATACGACATTAAAATAGGTTTAACCGCCAGCCGTTCCAGCTTGGAAAAAATAAAATAAAACAAAAAAGGCGCGATCACGCCATACCTCGCGGGCGCGCCGCAAATTCCAGTGGAAAAAATCGTATTTCGTACGTGGTTTGAATTTTAATTGACATTCGGACGGAGCGTGGGTTCAGAAACGTTTTCCGAATTCACTACTCTCATAAGGGTTACAGCCTACAGGGGGTAGCACGTATTGGCGCTAACTACACATACTCAGTTGTGAATAGTCGACAACATATAAAAACAACCGGGAACAATATTTAATTTGTAATTTCATAAAGGTGTTGTCAGATCAACCAATCCCAAACCTATCACCAGATACTTCCTGCAGATTTTTCTGGCAACAAATGGTGCAGAGACCGATGGCAAACCAAAACAAGTCTTTGTATGTATATTGTCACTAACTTTTTTTGATTAAATTGGAGTGCACTAGGGGAGTATTTTTTGACCTATTGTCAAAAAATATTCCTCAGCTGCACCTCAAATTTCGCTTTATGGCTTTTATGGTGGCACAAACATTACTAAGTTACAGATTACAGCAACAGACACTTTTGAAAGTTAGACTAAGTTAAAAAATAACTTAATCCTTTACTAACCTTATTAATGTAAAAAGGAAGTTCCTAACTAAATAGCTAGGTTTCTATCACCCAGCTCAAACACTTGTAAATGCAGTAATTTTTCATTGAGTTTTCTTTCTAGTGTGGAAAATTAATACTTAATAATATAATTGTAGTTTTTGTTAAAATTCCTATAGTGGATACCCCCAGGCCTATATTAGGGGAAGCATAGGCAGGTCAGCTATAAGCAGGAAATAAAAGACTGATATTTTTACACGAGTTACAAAACAATTTTAACTTGGGTATTTCATAATTACGAGTATTTACGTTAAAGCAGTAAAGCATTATCTCATCGTTGCATACTCGTACCGAGCGGAGTTCATGACAATTTTAATAACTTTATTGTTGAGTCGTCATTACGTGCTATACACTCCATGATGGTCGCTAAATTACAATAAACAATTTTGAGCACTCATTTACCCGCGCTCATCACGACTGGGGCCTAAATTATTCTACACAAAACCGCGGTAATGTCGAACGTCCGCGAATAATTGGGAAATAACATGGAAATAACCACGGAGTGACCTCCTCCGGTTACGATTAATACCGCTTTATTATGCGGCATTGAAAGATTAGATATTTGTTTATTATATTTTTATGATTGCAACGCCTCTACAAGTCATCTATTTTGTGCACATAACAAGTATGTGGAGAAATCTAAAATAATAAAATATGACTGACTGATCGATGACATATTATGAACGCACAGCCCAAACCTCCAAATGGTTTCTCATAGCTTTTTCAAAATTCATCCCCTAAAGAGGTGAAACGTGGGTTTCGTAAATTTGTTTAATCACGCCGCAGCTACTGAGTCGATTTGAATATTGGAGATATGCTGGATATTACCTACTTGGGCTATTTCTTATCCCGGAAAAATCTATTGTTCCCATGGGATTTGTAAAAAACCGAAATACACGAGACGTGATTTTTCTGATTTTCCAAAAGTAACATTATTTTTTACGCGTTCCAGATTTCACCATGCCGCTGTTGCGGATGTGTGCAACAAACCAGAATTCTCGAAGACCAGTGACAGCAATCAAGTCCTCATGCTAATGAAAATGCTAGCACATGCTGCGAAGCGAAAAAGTGTGTCCATACATGAGTGATTGCGAGCTAGGGTGACACCGGCAGCGATGCAAGAGATATGCAATACCGCGCTGCCGCTTGACAGTAACCCCTTGGTGCGTAAAATAAAATGCGAAGACTTCCCCGTGAGAGGCAAGCAAGCAGCGAGACTCGGAATGGGGGTGCGCGATGACATGGAAGAGGAGTTCGTGGTCAAGACGAGGAACACGCCTCCGATGGGGCCCGCTCCTGGACAAGAGCATCCTCGCATGGAGCATGGGGGTAACGGGTTCTGGCTGGCAGCGGTCACCGCCGCCGGAGCGCCGCATCCCATGCTTGAAACGTGTACAGAGACTGGCTTCATTAACAGCCAACCATCAATGGCGGAGTTCATGACAGCATTACCGCAGCTGGGAGGAGGCGAATTGAGTCCGCAGCACACACCTCCGGGATACGCGCCAGATCTACCGTCGCCTGGTGGGGGTCTCAACGTCCCTGAGTATCCTTGGATGAAGGAGAAAAAAACGACGAGGAAAAGCAGCCAGCAAGGTCAGTTAAAACTTTTACTTGTCCACTTAAATTAGACACAAGAAGTATGTAAAACTAGCAGCCGATAACCCTATTTTTTTGTACGAAACATGCTGACAGAAATAAATACATAGTTTCCTCCTAATTCTCAAAATTACGAAACGACCACCAAACAATATTCTCATACCTTTAGAATGGACTGCTTCGTTTTGCAAGTGCTACTAACTGCTGCGTGAATAACATAGGAATTGTTATCGTGCCTTTCAACAGCAGCAACAAATGGCCATTCATCCATTGTATTCTGGTTCACGGTCTCAGAGTTTCTGTAATGAACATCAAATTACTCCGAAATTTATTGAATTGTATGGCGCGACGACGTTTCTCTGTCTGTAACTGTTCATGTTTGAGTCTGTGTGGGAGTGGTATCGCGGTGGTATTATCTAAGCTAGCGAGCCGCCCGCGCCACTACAGGCGTAACGGCGCGGAATACTCGATATGCATTATGAACACAAATTATAAGTGAGAACATTTTAATACATAATTTTATATGTCGACCAGGAATAATATGCATGTCCCCTCCATTTTTATAAGCTTCTCTGGCATAAAAGCAGTATGAAGTAGCCTCTTTTTTCTCTAACGAAGCATAGTTTGATAAGGAATACATTTAACGAAGTTTTTTTCCTACTTGTAACTTCTCTCTCCAGTAACTTAGAATTCAAAAATCACACTTTGGCGTAAATCATATTGGTAGGTATATTTGTGAAGCTATTGCTCTATTCATCGTGAGACAAAACAGATAGTTCACTCAAAAAACCAATCAATAAAAAATATGCACCGTAAAAAATGCTCCCTATTTTTTGCACAATCACACATCAAACAATAACATAAAGACGGAATGACCCCAAATTTGTCGCGACTCAGAACAAAGCTCGAGTGGCATGATCCATCATCATCCGTCAGCCATGGAAGCATGACCTCACCTGGCCCATACGTCATATAAAACGTGTACATATTGGATGCTTCTCGTCAAAACCATTAAACTGTGTTTATGATGTTTATATGTATTTTATTATTTTTCAATTACAGACTTTTATTAGTGAACTTGCTTAGAATTACGTCACAATTAGTTTTACCACGTTTTGCTACGGCAGTAAATGTCACCTATAGGTTCTAAGATCTAGTGTAAAATAGAAAATGTACCTACTGCGCTTGCACTGGATCAAAATTAAAATGGTACACAATCTTTCCTTGAAGTGTTAAGTTCATCTTGTACTAGATACCAAAGTATCTTCCGCCTTGAGCAAAAATTGTTTTTTTTTTCTAGTTTGCTCAAGGATGAGTGGAAGAGTTATTATTACCTATCATTTAATTCATAGACTCCTTGAACGCTTGTTTTTGCTGTGTACCTAATCGTGTTAAAAGCAATATTTTCATATTTGAGTACGATTAACGCTGTGTTGGACAGAAGCCGACCCCCGCGGCGCGCTGCGGGAGGCCGAGCACCAGTATTGAACACATTAGCATGACGCGGGATTTAGCCAAACCTGCCTACCTACTCTTACCTTAAAGCTTTTCCTTCAGTTCTATAACGATATGTACAAAAGAAATTCTAAAATCAATATTGCCGCTGAAAAATCAATCCCTTTTATGACTTCGCCTTACTTTATCCCTCAAAATGGCACCTAATCATCACCTAATCTTTTCAATTTGCATTTTGCAACTACTTAATAGCAGAATACAGTTTTCGTTGGAACCCGCTACTGAGGTAGCAGGTCGAGATCTGATGAGAGTCCCATACGGTGAATACGATAGTGAATCCCGTACTGCCGCCAGCAGGTTCGTCGTGCAGCTGGCAAGAGTTCCCTCCCATTTCCTCTAATGGAGGGGCGCCTATGTGTAAAGCATTTTCTGTCTATACAAAAATTGTTGTAGCGAAACTACCGAAATATCGATGAAAACACAATGTAGGCAAAGAAGCGCAGTTTCCTTTTCTTTATTTACTCGTAAACGTATTCTTACTTCCGTTTCTGCACCTATCGCGATGACAGATTGACAAGTCAAAGAATTTCCTAAAACGTGTATTCTGAAAGCATACTATTTCATGCAGTGGGCAATCTATACAATTTGCAAAGTCTTTATTAGAGACGGTCTAATTTAAAAATGAACGCCCCTCCACGTGATGACACAAAATAGAGGAAGGCCATTTATTTAGACTAGACACACTAAAGTCTATACATAAGTGTTTCTCAATGAGAAATAACAGTGCAATTACTCAAGCGTTTACAAATTAAAATCCCAAAACAAACGTGAAAAGGCCCACTCAAAATTCAACCAAAGCTCTAAAAATTTGAGGAAGCCCTATAATATCAGAATTCGCGCATCCGTATTCGAGTCTATTCTTTTGATAATAGTAAGATAGCGATGTAGCAGCGCGGCGGGTAATCCGTCACTGTCACCGCTATCGAGCGATGCACGGCACTCGCTGCAGCCAGACGCTTTGTGTTCAACTTGGATATTGGATTTACTAAGTTTTGACTGATTCTCTTATGTCGCTGCGACTTGCGACGTTCCGTAGTGACGCTTCCGTTGTCTTCCAACTTTTGTCGCTGTTCTTGCTTCTTTTTCAATACGTCTTTTGTCTTTGTTTTTCTGAAAATCGAGTGAGAGCTAAATAAAGACGTCATCATGTCGCACGTTTAAAACTTTGCTCCTCGTTAAATCAACAGACGAAAGGTATTCTAAACTCTAATCAAACGTATATGCCTAGGGCTTATACTAAACCTTAACTATTGAAGCGCTAAGTTACGTTGGAAATTAGAATAACCAGCCAAGTGAGAGTCGGACTCTCACACGAAGGGTTCCGTACCATTACCTAGGTATTATATAACGTAGCGAGATAATGATCCAGAAGCCAATAGGCATGGTTACCTATTACTACAACTACTATACAAGTAGAGTAATATTGGGTCTAAAATCACGTTTGTAGTATGGGAGCCCCCATAAATATTTATTTTATTCTATTTTTACTATTTATTGCTATAGTGGCAACGGAAATACATAATAATCGGTGAAAATTTTAACTGCAGATAAGATACAGCCTGGTGACAGACGGACGGACGGACGGATGGCGAAATCTCAGTAATAGAGACCCGTTTTACACACCTTGTGTAAGGAACCCTAAAAAGAAAAACGAAATAGACAAGGCGACTGAATAGCCAGCCGTACAAAATAGCCTAATAGCATAGACCCTTTGTCTTCTCCAGCAAAAGGTAGGCATCTAGGGACATGAAACAAATCGTTCACGCGACCACGCCTCCGAGCCTATCTCGGGAATCGAAATTAAAACGAACGCCCTGTCTCGATCGATCATTTCGATTCACCTTTAATATGAAAGCATTATTTTTACACTGTCTCAATTTGCTCGCAGCTGATTGACGTGTGATACCAACTCAATTTATAAATAAGCTTTATTTCGATCAAAATAGCTACGACAAAGAATGCACATAATTTCATATTACATGCAGCTGTAGGAGCGCAAGGAGACGACCTCCCTGGCGCACCGGACGCGCGCTAAGATTCGAGTGGAAGGTCGCGGGTTCGATTCCCGCCACGGGCCGCTTTGAAACTTAATTTCTGCTATAAGAGATGGTGGTACGGCCCCTGGTCTGGTCCGGTGGGAGGCTTCGGCCGTGGCTAGTTACCACCGTACCAGCAAAGACGTACCGCCAAGCGATTTAGCGTTCCGGTACGATGCTGTGTAGAAACTTTTAGGGTGACCTTACTTACCCCTTCCAAGGTACGTGAACATCTTCGGCTGCATCATTTCTTACCATCAGATGAAATACAAGTACTAATTTGTATAGTGTAAAAAAAGACAAAAAAATGTTTTTTTTTTTTCTATTTAGAAATTCAATAGTTCAAAGACGGTTGATAAAGCTCCAGTAGGTTAACGATGATGAGTCTGTGAGGACTGAAATATATGAGTACATTTTAAGGTAGGTCAATTCTCATGGATATTTTGAACGGAGCTTAAATGAATATCCATGTAAAACTTACAAATGCACAATGGAAGTGAAATCGCGTGTTACCTAGATAGACTGTAACTAAACTGGTGAAACATTCGCCGTAACTTGAATGCATTACAGTAATGATGATTGCTGGGAATTTGTTGTTTGTAATGTTTGTAAAACAGTAACTTATTGAATATTGGTTGAGGAAATAAAGCTTTATCTAAATCGACGATCTGTGTGAAACTAGAAATGGATTTATTTTGTGAATGTTTCTGGTTAACTTTGTGAATGTTTTTATCCACCTTTGAAACCTATGCTACGTAACCGGGTTTCGTAAATAATTATCTTTTTATAGAGCCTAAGACTAAAAATCAGTTTTAAAAACACTAGATCGTAGGAAAGGCGCACTTTTACTTCACAGACTGGCGACTCCATAGCCGAAACATTGTGCAAATGAGACACAACGCAAATTATAACAAAAGATCATTGAAACAGGTAGGTATATACTCGTGTTTGCACTTTCATTTTCGCATTGGATTTGCCAATTTGCATAAAAAATCTCCGAATCAAAAAGCACAGGTAGACTTTTTTCTAACAGAACTACAGATAGGCGCAGAGCAATAAATCTTTTGGCCGGCGCTCTTTGATTTATGTGAAAAATGACCGTAAATTTGAGGTTAGGTCGGACATCGTGGGGCGGGTCCCGGGGCTATCATAAATGTCTCCCACCAATTACGTGTTGAACATTGTCAGCGATCTCTGAAATTGCTCCTAAACTCCAGGTTTGTGACTTGACTAGATGAAATTATTTAATTTTGTTAATATTAGTTACTTGTACCTATTATATTTTATGAACAGGAAGCGTCTCTGTTTTTGTTCGGAGTCTTTCCCATGTTGATTCGTGGCTTTAAAACTCAATATCTATATCTAGTTTGTAGTTATTACTGTGTAATCTTTGATTATATTTTGGAATTACACCTATAGTTATACGTTTATATTTTCTGTGTCAGATATATTCCAATAGGTACATAATGTTGCTTACAGTGTCTTTTAACTATTACTTATAGCAAAAATAATGCTAAACCACTGAACTGCTTCTAAAACCTTTTCAATTTCCTTTTAACATGCGTTTGATTCCGCGGATAATTAATTTAGTATATTCAGCGAGGTTTGTAGGTACAAAAAACAGGACTAAACATGAATAAATAAATAATCCAAAATGTAAACAAGTGAAAAAAATCTTTTTTTTTATACAATACAAGTTGTACTTGACTGGCGATGTCACCTGATAGAAGGTGATGATGCAGCCGAAGATGTTATTGTACTAACTAATAGGAAGAAATAAGTAACCCCTAAAAGCTACTACTAGGGTGATAACTTTAGCGACCAGCGCTACTGCGCTAGAGAAGTCTTCAAAAAATCGAAAAAGGGGTAAATTAAGGAAACTATAAAATACACCATAGGTTAAAACGGTAGAACATTGCTCTATAATCATGGCATTCAATGGCTGTCAATTCATCGAAATGATGGACGGCCAACACTTTCAACAACCTTTATATCATTTGGAGGACATAAATCAATAGAGCGCCCGTTCTGCGATTCTCGGCTCATAAGTTGTAGGAATCCTACGACCCTGGTCTAAGGTTTGTCAGTGCACTTTTTAGGGTTCCGTAGCCAAATGGCAAAAAACGGAACCCTCATGATTGACCATGAGCCCTCATGATTTCTGAACCCATTCCAGACTCCAGACGAAAACAAACAGGTAACAAATCCAAGTTCCATCTATAAAGAGTCTAAAATGAGTTCCCTAGAGACGTTTCCAACAAATTTCAAAAATAGATAGGTATTTGGAATTCATAAATACAGAGGATATTTCCGGATAATCGCCGTATTCTGGGCCATCGATTCATCGATGTGATGAACCTAACACTTTCACCTTCACTTAAGAGTAGTCACTCAAAAGACATAAATCAATTGCGTGGCAGTAACGTACCAACCCTCGGCACCCTTGCGTTTTGTTCCGACTTCACACCGGGTACGATTTACGTGTTAACAACATTAGCTATTATTTAACTCTTATTCAAGATTTTTCGTTGTATAATGTATTCCAATTTCTGTCCTTAATTTTCACAGGAAATTTAAAAATCGTCGAATTTCCATTGTTAATGATGACCTCATTTGTGGTACAGACATTTTGACTGTCAATGTTATGCAGAGCCAAAGACCTTTGAGTCTACAAGCTTGTGCCCAGATGAGGAATATTAAAAATTGGAGCAAGATGTGTCATTAAATTAACCAATGTTATTCATGGATTTTATATCCATTCGAAATAGGATAAGTCAATACAAAACACTTTTGAATTCACCCTCACACTTTTTCTCCCAGCTCAATACAGTCAAACTTTGAGTGTACAAGCTTGTGCCCAACTGAGGAATGTCAAAAATTTGAGCAAGATGTGTCTTAAATTAACCAATGTTATTTATGGATTTTTATAACCATCCGAAATAGGATCAGTCGATTCAAAACACTTTTGATTTCACCCACTCACTTTTTCTACCAGCTCAATACAGTCAAACTTTGAGTGTACAAGCTTGTGCCCAACTGAGGAATGTCAAAAATTTGAGCAAGATGTGTCTTAAATTAACCAATGTTATTCATGGATTTTATATCCATTCGAAATAGGATAAGTTAATACAAAACACTTTTGATTTCACCCACTCACTTTTTCTCCCAGCTCAATACAGTCAAACATTGAGCGTACAAGCTTGTGCCCAACTGAGGAATGTCAAAAATTTGAGCAAGATGTGTCTTAAATTACCAATGTTATTTATGGATTTTTATAACCATCCGAAATAGGATCAGTCGATTCAAAACACTTTTGATTTCACCCACTCACTTTTTCTACCAGCTCAATACAGTCAAATTAGCGTATCCAATTCCTCTCGTCGGGCCCAACGGGAGCCGCAAACAAACAAACACGTAATCCGGACTAAGGCACAAAGAGCCAATCAATAAATCACTTTCGTTGCCGCGGGCGCCGCGCGGGCCCTTTTCATTGCGGCCTTTGTCGTCATTGTCGGCACCGCTGTTACAGCAATTAGACACTACCTGCTGCTGCGGTAATCCTATTATGAGCTCGGTCACTCGGTGTGGGCGGCCTGTGACTCGCTGCTTTTGTGAGCGTCTGTAGCTCCGACCTTCGCTGGAGGATGTGTCTGAACCGGTCTGAATTATACTATAGGGTTTCAATTTTTGTTAACTTATTTTATTTTTTACTACACACTGCAGTTCGAGGCACTTGAAGAATTGTGTAAGAAAAACGTATTCATCGTTATCGTAATCGTTTAAAAACTCTGCAACTCTGCCCGCTGATTGGTTTCCTTATTTACGTTGTCGATAGGGGGGCAGAATTAGCACACGATTACAATAACGATGAATACGTTATTCTAAGGCAATTAGATGCCAGATTCGATGTCCAGCAACTAGCAATTATTATTAGTCCAGGAAAATTATTACATTCCATCATCCATGTTATTATTTTTATACAAATTAATGTCTTAGGTCAGCGGGGATAGTAGATACAAATTGTTGGATAAATTATAAGTTTTGAAATACAATCTTAACACATACTTAACTCTATCGAGTGCTTAGCATTATCGGTGACATAAGTGTTTTTTTTTATAGCAATAAGTAAGATATTATGTAACTTGTAAATAGTGTTTATCAGTAAATAAAAGGCTTATTGTTATTATTATAAGTGTATCTCGTACTAAGCCTGCTGGTCTGCTTTGGCTGCGACTGAATACCGGCAAAGACGTGCCGCCAAGCGATTTAACGTTCCTGTACTGGTACTCTGAAGCACCCCTTTGGAGTTACTTACCCGTTCCAAGTTAGCACTACGGTAAGACATTTTTAGGGCATGACTAAAGGATTAGGTCATGTATGACAATTGACATTATCTAACAAATCGTTTAGCTAATACCTACCCTGTCTATGGCGAAGTAGGAATATCGGGGCGAGTAAAAAGTTTTCCCATACACCATTTAAAACAATTGCCTTTAAACTTAGATAAAATTAATGTTTAAATTGTATATGTGAATTGAGATAACATCATCTCTCACCATACAAATCTGCTTATGAAACGATTTTCTCATTTAACGCGGGATTGTTTAGCACTTCGCACCCCTACCCTTAAGAGAGATGTTTGCTGTAAACTGATTTATCATATCAGCTAGACTTCCAAACAAGCATCATCTTACACGCATAAACCCTCCTATCGCTGAAATTACCCTGCACAACATTCTTAACTTTAACGTCTAACATATAGAATGTAAAATCGTTTGAATAACTCCAAGTATCTTTTCGGAGTACACTCGTACAATACTCGTACTCGTACATTTACCGCTAAAGGTATACCTTAAATTACGTCTTACGCGTGTGATATTAAAGATCATGTTTCCGTGGGTGTTTAGGTGGATGAACTGTTTGGGACGTTATGTTCTTGACACGGAGAAGCTTGTCTGGGACAAGGGTACCATGTATCGCGTTGTCCGGTTTCCGGGCACTAGATCGCCGGTAATTAACTGAAGTTTCCACTTTGCATGATAGTTATTTCTAACTAGATACGTAAATTGAATATAAACTATAAGATGATATTCTGCTACAAGATATCTACCTAATCAACCTATTAGATGTATGCATGCGTGTAATATTTGAGGTTACTACTGTAAAATATAGATTCCAAATAGGAAAAGTGGAAAAATTTCATAGTATAGTTAGTATACAGGCAAAAAGATGTACAGTCAATCTAAACCAATGATGCAATAAACAATAATCATTAATCTGCACAGAAAACGTAGAATATAATTCCTACTTGTTATTATGACTACAAGCATTATTCAGGAGTATGAGATAGTGTTGACACTTGCCATACAGAGGAGCATCCTAATGAAACCGCGAGCACATACTCAAGCATAAATCACGAGCATCTTAAGTCCGCGGAAACCGTTTAATCATCCCGCGCGCCTTTGGAATTAAACAATAAATTTGGGGCTAATCGCGCGGAGCCGCCGCAAAGCAACCGAGCCGATGCGGCTGAGTCAACATTTATAGAGACAAATTGTTGCACCACCACTAGTGCCGATGTATTAATCTTGGAGCGACGAGCCTCGCCGACCGTCCCCGCGACACTTAACTAAATGTTTGTGAGGGAACTCCGCATAAAAAGGTAGTTTGTTCTTTCTTGTTGCTGTTTTATTTTTGTTTTCTTTATCCGGGGGGCTGCAGAATATCTAACGGTTCAATTTTTGGGTACCCTGGAGATTTATAAGTCAATACAAAAAAAATAATCCCAAAAAGAAGAGTTTCACTTGCTAAATGTAAGAGCCATTTAATTAACCATTTAAGTAATCATATTTAAGTACAAATTTAAACATCTTTCATTCTGTCTATATCAAACAAATGGCCATTCAAAGTTATTCTAAAATTTTGAGTAACCTTCGTAATAATTCAAAATACATAAGGAAAACTGGCTGTAACTAAAAATATTCTACACCGCGGTTTTTAGCTAGGTAGATAGTAGATACACATTTTAAATCCTGTCAGTATTAAATATAATGAGAGCTATTGTTCTTGCGTCACAACAATTACACTGCAAACTACTTTTTGCGATTCCTCAAACACATATCAGTAATATTAAATTATTTGCTACGAACGAGTGAACAAAGTAAAAGGCCGCGCACACAGTTATCACGGCGAGTGATAGGATGGTTTTCTCCCCATTTCCTCGCATGATATATCGTGCGGAGCGCTGCCGACGCCGTGCGACACAACTATTAGTGCATCCGTCATTAGTCTCCGTCAGCGCAACATTTAGCCACTGGGGTCTGCATAAACAACTATATTCCGTCCACGATCGAATGTCTTACTTCTTCAACTAATATACGATTGCTACAACAAAGAAATCTTCTATGTTCGCTTTATCCCCTTTAAAGTGATTTTATTTTCAACAAAATGCTAAGTTATTATTATATTTTATTCGTGATAAATTATTTCATCATTGCCAAAGTATCTAAATATTAACCTTATACACTTTACCAATAGGTAATGTTGATGAGTATTCCCAAGTACCCAAAAGAAAATGAAAAACAGTAAAAAAAGAAACTACTCCTCTTCCTTTTATAATTGTACCAATAAGAGATGGCTTATGAAAAGAGAGATAAGTTGTCAATCATGGTAAAGGAAAACATTGTAGAGAAAGCAGTACGCAACAAGCAGTAATGTTCCTAAAGGTGTGTGAAACGACCGAATTGAGATGACATACCTGTACATACTAATTATTGTACGACGCGACGTTCAATTCTAAGTTTACTTGGTGATCATAACTTTCTCAAACTTGATCGTTTAATATAGAACCTCGTTGATAAACCAACAAATAAAAAACTGATCCTTTGGGTTTCTCAATACATAACATGACCTACACATAACATAGGATGACGAAACTATGCCCGCCACTTACGACCCATTTTCTCAGAAACGAGTAAAAGTACTACGTTAAAATTGATAACTAATATGAAGGAAATATGAAGGACATAGCAGGATTGATGAGATAAAAATAAATTGGCAGCCTAATATGCTATGGTTGGTTCATCAACAAATATAATAAAAGGAAAAACTTTCAAGGTTGCAGTAGATAACGATAATTTTATATTCATTCCTGTATTTCTATAATAACAAGAATACTAATTAGGTATTCACGCCAAGTGATAGCCATTCAGACACTAAAGTTGAGAGAAAAAATAAAAATTTCAAAATTTTTCATTACGATATCTCACGCTAGCAACACTGTGTCTGTCATTCCATTAGCGTTCTAGTGCTCGGCCGTTCAACACAACATTATTAAACTCGTATAAAAAAAGTGAGTGATTATAAGTATTTCTTGCGGAAATCAAAGTATCCGAAAAGAAATATTCAAAATTATCGGATTCATCGTCAAAACGAATTGTGAAATCTACGGAATTGTTATTATTGGTTCAGAAAATCCATATTGCTCCAGTGTTGGGTACACCTCTTAGAGGGTGTTACGTTCACAGCAGTATACATTGAGGGTAGTTGGAAGGACTATCGCCTTTGTTTTAATTACTGCAAGAGGAGCTAATCAAGATGCATTCTTCGGTGATGGGTACACTTCATTTAGAGGGTGTGACCTTCACGACAACATACATTGAGGGTAGTTGGTAGGTGAAAAACCTGAGGACTATCGCCTTTGTATCAATAATTGCAAAAAATAATTGCAAAGCATCTATGTTGAGGACACTGCATAAGAGGATGTGATCATCACGACGACATACATGAGGGTGAGTGAATAAGATTATCGTCTCTATATTAATAATTGCAAAAAAGTCAATCAACATAATATATTCTGCAGTCTATGCTTCAGTGTTGGGTACACTTCATTAGAGAGTGTGACCTTCACGACAATATACATTGAGGATGGTTATTGGGACAACGCCTATGGATTAATCATTCCCAAAAATGACAAGATTATCTTGTAACCAAAATAGCAAATTGGTGCTTAAACGCCCCCATACCATGTTGAAAACACCGGTTGACGGTTCTCGTCCGATCACCGAAGTTAAGCAACATCGGGCGCAGTTAATACTTGGATGGGTGACCACCTGGGAACACCGCGCGATGCTGTTTTTTTATCACCAACTGTATTGGAATGATATAAAGGATCAAAACGATTACCTTTAGAAACTATTTCGATATACCCTCATATCAATATTTTCTTTTACTGTCTGCTAATTTAAATGAACCAAGATTACTTTACTGGACCAGTTCTGAAAAGTACCCGCAATCAAATGCACTATTTACAATTATTTTAGTCTTCCACACGAATCGTTTCTTGTTGTGGTCATTATTTATAGATACATCAATAAAAAGTCCATTGACAACGTCTTACAAAATCAACTAGTAATACTACTCAAAATTTGAAATTTACGAGTGAGACACAAAAATTTTATTTGATAATATAATATTCTAATAACTTCTGTGTATATTATGTCTTTTATCAATAATATGAAATACAGTTAATCAAGATCCAATATTAACTGGCACTGGAGGAATATCTGAGCAATCCACCTGTCGGTCCATGGTGGACCCACGGGCCAAATCGCAGGACAGCACTCGTCTCTAGCGACGACTTTTCTCGAAGATTTACCCAGGACAGAAGAGTCTTAATTTCCCCACAAGAACAGCACCAGGAGCAAAACAGCCTTGCAAGTACTTATCGATGTCCTCTTTTGACATTTCTGTCGACCTGTCATGTCAGGCGCCGCGCGGCCGCCGATCGGAGTGCTGGCGGAGTGCTGCGCTGTTTCGAACCTCGTGCGGACTCGCGCATGTTCGCCTATAGTCGGTTCGGGATAAGAAGGCACACCTACTTACTCGTACGTTTGCCGCTTATAGAATAACCACTTTCATAAAATATTCGAGCCTGATGATATTATTTTATCGTGCTTAAATATGAGTTAAAAATATATTTTTTTCTCTCTTTATGTTCTCAAAACTATGAACAGAATTTAATGTGTAATTTTTTTTTCTCTTCTTTAGTTCGCATGTAGTGCAATGACACTAGGTATCTAGGTATCTAGGTACTATCCTAGTTTCTCTCATCATAATTTACTTTTATACAAAAAGGTTTTATATTATGAGGATTTATAAACTATTGAACCACTAACATTACAATTAATTTTCATGTTTAAGTAATTAAAAATGGAAATGATGATCTTTATTAATTTCACAAAGACTTGATTTACAGGCTTTTATGAAAGCTTGAATCTGAAAAGCGGGTTGCACTGAGAAGGTCGGGCAAAAAACTCGGCTATTATATTCTGTTCACATACAATTGAATGTGAGACAACCTATTCGATAACATACTTAATTTTTTTTTTTTGTTATTCCATTACAAATACATGTATTTAATACAACCATTCTTTCATCGTAACTCGATGTGTTAGATATTACATCAAATTTATCAATGCTTAACTGAGTTATGATGCATGCTTTTAAAAGAATGCAATATTTTTGAATATCAAAGTTATTTTTAGTTTCTATAATTGACTATTTCTTAAATTTCTTAAATGAATAATAAATATGGAAAAAGTAGAAAACAATCGATGATATGTTTATTTAAATTTATTTTTAGGTATCCTTGTACCTATATCTACAGGAATATCGGTATCCATACCTAGGAATAACGTTACGCAATGGAAATTAATATATTTAAAGACCAAAATTAATTTTTGCGAGATCAAATATTTTTATTTTCAGGCTATCACGCCGCTAATTATTAACTAATGGTTATCTATGCATCAAAAATGTTAAAGGATTTGGAAATTACCAATAGATATATAAGATCATAGAATCATTAAATACTTCATTGGATTTATGATAATATGAACAATGATGGTTCATAATTTTGGCTTGCATGTATCATAATATTTTTTTTTGTTCTTTTAGAGTTGATACATAGCCTACATTTTATATTTTCTGTATTTAATCATTATTAAATAAATCTAATATTTTGTTTAACTTTCATGCCGATGGATGACGCCGCTGCAAGGATTTAGCTCTCGATAATGACTGACCAAGGTCAAATGATAATTGAAAATTGGTTCATCACTGCGTCACTAGGAACTTGAATACCAGTACAGTAGTACTTCAGCAGTCAGCTGTGGTATGTAATTACCTGATTATTATTAAACGAAGATTAGAGACTTTTATCTTCTGTGATGACATTGGAATTATTGGGTAAGTGACAAAAAAAAAAAATTTTTTTTTCATCGTCGCAACAAGTCAACAAAGCATTAATCGCGAACAATCGCGAATAACATTTCGACATGTCTACCTATTGACATGTTACATTTGCTCGTTGTTTTTTGCGATTATCAACTTGAAAAAATCAGATCACATTTTTTAACTGAAAGACTGCTAAATTGAAAAATGGTCTTGATGCAGAAATTCAAGAATTTTAAAAGTATTGTCTAATATTTGTATTCCAATCGTATATGTGGTTTTTTTGTTTACAACTAACCAGTACAACAGCGATATTAGTGTTGGGGTGACTGTTAAAATAACAATTAATGATATTAAACAACATCATTATAACACATGAATAAGAATAACAATTATGCCTTCAGTTAAAATTTTAATATTATGTGAAATGAGAAACTCAACACGGTTTTACATACTATAATATTGTAAAAGATGTTTACTGTCTGACAATATTAGAAAACATGCTTTTTTCAGACTATCTTAAGTTTCTATTGTTATCACTTTATTAGAACTCAGGAATAAACAGTAGATACAGTTACTTCATCAGCCTTTGTCTCAGAATCAACTTTAAAATAGGCTTATAAGATGATTTCTTTATGGCCTTTTTAAAAATCTCTTGAGAATATTCTTACTTCACCCTATTCAGTTAAAAATATAATTTAAGGTCACTTTAAATCTTAATGACCTTATTAAAGCTGTACCTACACCAAAACCCAAATAACAATATTATTATGCAAATTAAATAAAAATATCATTGTTAACTCCTTTAAAAGAAATAACTCTAAAGAGCTATGAATAAAAGTAAAGGATACTTTACGAAAATACTAATGCCTACAGTCAAGATGAACAAAAATTTACGAACTAGTTCTCTGCAACCCATAGATTTATTAATCTTTTATATTAATAAATTGATTTTATTTTTTTTCTGTCCAAAAATATGTCTCGGTAATATTTATTCTACTCAAGTTTATAAAATATATTCGTGATCAATTTACTGTTTAAATATATATTTCATGGTTGCATATTAACAGCCCAATTTATTACGATTAATCAAGAGTTTTAACTGATACAAATATTTTAAAGCTTGTTGAAAGAGGTTTAAAACCTCTTTTAATCGTCAAGACTACATACAAGCAGTACTGCTAGATAGTCTTAATATACCCTCGGTATTCGCACATATAAAAATATATGTATTTGTACATATATTATTATTAATATATTATACTAATAATATTGATTTACTATAGCTAACTATAGTACAGTTTTAGTATTTCTACAAAATTATGCCATTATTTATTAATTTGCTTTGAATATCAACTTAAGTTGTTATTTTTATTTTTTTGGTCAATGTTAAGCGATTATGCTTATTATTCTATTAATTTAAAAACATTTCTTATTTACAAATGTCATGGCTCTAAACATCTACCTAATTAGTATTCTTGTTATTATAGAAATACAGGAATGAATATAAAATTGATGATTAAACGAACTTACCTTAAGTGAAGTTCTATCATAATTTTATGAATTCCTGTATGAAGATAATAACACCCTCCCGCCCCTGTTTTGTGGAAAAACCCATGTATGAATTTGTAAATAAAAAATGTACATATTATAATAAATATTTATTGAAGACTATATAACCCATTTATATATATATTATTATATTTACATATATAATATTGTGTGGTTATGTATAATATTGTGTAGTTATGTATATAATATTATATGATACATATTTGGGTGCTCTGTAGTGCTCCTACCAAGACGAGCTTATCGAAGCACAAAGGCACTCTTATAATAATTACTCTGAACTAAATGAAATGACAGACACAGTGTTGCTAGCGTGAGATATCGTAATGAAAAATTTTGAAATTTTTATTTTTTCTCTCAACTTTAGTGTCTGAATGGCTATCACTTGGCGTGAATACCTAATTAGTATTCTTGTTATTATCTTCATACAGGAATTCATAAAATTATGATAGAACTTCACTTAAGGTAAGTTCGTTTAATCATCAATAAGCGAGCTCGAGGCAACTTATAACACAACTTCAGAATAATTCAAGAAGAAGACGATAAATATAAATAATCGTGGTCAACTCTCCGTGCCTTGGGATCACGCCTCGTCTGGGAGGGTGTTAATTGTCTTCGACCGTAACGCTCTAATGAACGCCACTGCCATCTTGAGACACTATTGCAATCATCCTTATCTATTTTGGGCACGTACCTACTTTCAAATTCCTCAATCTTTGTTCCTTCGTTAAAATATTCTGTAGTAATTCTTTTTTTGCTCGGCAAATACATAAAGTTTTGTCACTAAATATAAGCTCTATTTTACAAGTTTCATAGGCAATGTACATTGTACATTTCAAGAAAAGAAAGGCTATATTTTAATATTTGACGAATGCAAAAATTATTTTTTTTTCTATAAAAAGTCTTTAAACACCAGAAAAAAGCGCAATGATTTCTGTGCCAATTAACCAACTATTTAAGATAAAGACAATTTTGTACCGCTTACTGATAACGCTGCTTGTTTCATAGAGGCTGTCAGTGGGCGAAGGGTGCTAATTCTCTAAGACGTGCTAATGAATGCGCCTTACGCCGCGCCGCGATGATCCCTGCACGATAACCGCCTGGAATCCGCAGGAAATTGACGACTTGCTCCACTTGAATCCGGTCCCCTTTTAGTTTACAACAATGTTCTTCTGAACCTCTTTTCATAACCCACAGCTCGGCACGGACCTCCTCTCAGAATGAGAGGGGTCTGGGAATACCTACTCCTCCTCTCAGAATAAAAGCGGTTTGATTCCTCGTTTATGATACACACTGCAAAGTTCTGGAATACCCTCCCAGGTACCGTCTTTCGCACCACCAACAACTTGGGCACCTTTAAATCAAGGTGAATAGGCATATTTTCCAGCCAAGTGTGCTCCTCTTTAGACTGTATCATCACTTTGCATCAGGTGCGATCACAGTCAAGCACTAGCCTAAGTATATATATAGGTATATCATGTAGGTAGTTTCAAAAAATAATCATTGGCCAAGTGCGGGTTGGTGGGCTTCGCACACTTTCGTGAAATAACAGGCTTCTGCAATGCATGGAAAATCTATTGCTGCACCAATAAGCAAGTGATATTTAGTTTCCTAAAACGCACACTACTCCGAATATACAGATTACGTGCCTGGGATTCGAATCCCCGATCCCCCCGATGACACAGGTCTAAAGCAATGGCTATCACTGCTTCAATCTTAATCTTCAGACTTCAATTGAATGATAACTTTGAATGATACCTGATAGGTTCGATTATGTTAACCCTAATAAAATCTAAAGTGTAAAATCTATAGTAAATCTAAAGTAGGCAATCTACCAGTAACCAACTAAATTACATAATGTGTTCAATTTTGATTTTAATCTTACAAAGAATTACTCGTAAATGACAAAAATTCACACATAAGAATTTGTTTAAGACAGAATGTTTCAAAAACTGTTCAAATATTTAAATATTTTAATTTTATCTTAACAAAATTGAGAGCGACGTAATAGAACGATGTGCTCCCTCGTGATCCTTATATTGAGAGCGGGATCGATCCGGGAATCACTCCGCGTTGGAACTAATTTGATTTTAGCATATTAAGGGGGGTACGACCGCCTGTAAGGAGCATGTCTTAGCCACCCCGCGGTAATAACCGAAATGATGTAAGGTGTGCCTTAATATCCATCACGCGTCCCGTATTTGCTTATCTATACACTTGCGGAAGTATAAAAATCGTCAGAGGGCTATGCATGCCGCCTTGTGTTTACTTTGAAACACTTAGGACTATTAAACTGTTTGAGTAAATATGACAATTGCTTTTGACTTTTATTCATCTAAAAATACGTGAAACGTGCGTGAATTAATTATTGTACTAGGATAGAAGAACAATCACTTTTAGTAGTTTTTACTTGCACAGATCTTAATCAATATATTATATGTATTTCTACGGCTTTAAATGTGAGTGCTTACATAGATTGAAAACTCGCAAAAAGTCAATAGCAACACCTCTCGCGAAAACTCATTTAACTTTACGAATCCCCGCTCAAAAATTGCTCTGAAATATTTCCCTACTTCGATTTTATTGTCTTCCTTTGTCCTCCTTTCACGATACATTTATTTTATTTATCAGAATTTAGGGATTAAGCGAGTGCTTAGCGCGAACCGCGATCGGCAATCTTTATTTTGAAAGTTGAGTTTGTTGGAGATTTTCCGCGAAGGTGGGGTTTATAATCAAAGCGCAGGAAGTATACGTACGGAAATAAATGTAGGCTTGAGGGGTAGATAGGAACCCGAGGATGTCGCCGGCCTGCGAGAGCTCTCAATCGGAAGCTGAGGTACATAAATAAGAGTGGATGAAGGTGTCTTATCGGTGAACGCTTGACAGTTAACAACACTTTTGAATGTGTGAATGTGACTTGTAGCTTACTTTGATAAAGACTTTTTATGCTGTATAAAGTTACCTATAGTTTTAAATTTGATATGGATTTTATTGAAAAGAAAATTTTCGCAGAGTGCAGTTACCTTTGTGTGTATATTTTCATAGAGTGTACTTAAAGTTATTAACTAACCGTCCCAAGGTCCAAACCCTATTTATGTATGATCCATTCCTGGGCATGGGCCTCTTCTCAGAATAACTGGGGTTTCGCCATAACCCACCACACTGCCCGAATGTAAGATGCTAGGCTTCACAGTTCACACATCTTTGAGAAAATTGTGGTGAACTCTCCGGCATGTAAGTTTCCTCAGTGTGTTTTAGTGATATAAAGTTTCCTAAAACAAATAGCTCCGAAAAGTCAAAGATGCATGCCCGAGATTCAAACCTCCGACCCCTTACATGTTGAATAGAATTAAATTGCTTTATTACGTGGTAGGTATTGCAAATTGTACCTATGCATTAGTTAAGTCACTGAATTGACCTATATCAAACCTATAAGCAGATGAATAAAATCTAATTCATCTAAATGGCAAAAGCGGTTTATTGAACCGCAGAGCATTTGTAATCGTTTAATACCCCCAATTCTTTATCAGCGTCGAGGGAATCTGTACTTTACCGGGATTCACCCCCGCCGAGCCGCGGTATAATGTATAACTTGACGAAAGCTAACTGATTATCTTCGCTATTTGTTTATAAATTACTTACGACCCTATACCATACCTTTTAGGTAAAACTGATATTACTAATAAATAGATGCTTGACATGACCAATACAATCACAAGCAAATCCTAGTTCCAATATAGCTAATAACTTGCACAAATAATGCATGGTAAAAAAATACTTAAGACAGTTTTTAAATAACGTTAAACTCGAAAACGGAAAAATAAATAAAATTTACAGACCTACTAACATTTTTATTACAAAACACTTAAAAAATTATTGCCAGTTCAATATCCATTCGAATAAACACAAATGTGCATGAATGACAAGTAAAAACCAAAACGATACAAAGTAAGCAGAACTCAATAATGACGTCATTTGCTTATCAGTTGACCATTACCCAAAATCGAACGCCCCATTACCCAGAGTCCGAACACCCCCAACCCCCACCCGATATAAAAACGTCTTATCAACAGTCAGTCGTTGAAAAGCGGCATCGATTGCAATATTTACTTAAAAGAAACACATAAATTCATCCCATTTACAAAAATAAAAACATTTAGACTCTTATCGGGTTCGATTTTTAAATAACGGTGCGCCATCGGTGGGTCTCTGGTACGGGGTTTTGTCCTCGGTTCCCCTTTTTTCCGGGGAAGAATTTCTTTTCGGCAATTTAGAGGCGAGCAGATAATAAAAGGGCTCTAACTGCTTCGATCGCACCCTAATGAAAACTTGAAAACTCTTCATTTCAGTATCCATAACTTATTTTCCGAACACGTGCGTCTGTATTAGTATAAAATATCACGGTTTCATCCATCCTCTTCGAAAATAAATGTATTATATCTACACAAAAACCTTCGTTTTCGTGAATCTAACTTTCATCTAAGTTTGTATTTAAACTTTTGCTCGTACCGAAACCGTAGCTTTGCTCCCTTTATGAGTCCGCTTACCTACGATGTCATTCCATACATTCGTAATACCAAAAACATTTGTAAATCGTGCTAATTTCAATCATGTTGTGATGAAGTTATAACAATTTTAATCAGAATTAATTTATATTTCGTTTTAGAGAAGTAACATATTTCCGAACCAAAAATAGCCAGGAGCATAGATTTTTAGTATATAAACCCGAAAAACACCACAACATGATCGAAATATGCTCGACTTACAAATGTTTTGGTAGTACGAATGTATGGAGACATCGTAGGTAAACGGATTCTTAAGTTCGGTTTTTACCAATACTGCAGAAATCGGGAGATTACTCGTACGAATATGTGTCAATCCAATGTATACTAAATACTTTATTATAATTGGATACCTCCATACCTTTCAGCCAAATTAGTTTAGTAGTAGTAGTTGCGGAGTGAAAAAGTAACAAATAGAAACACACATTCATACACACACACCCACTTTCTTCTTTATATTATTAGTGAGATAATTTCAAGTCAGGATTTAAAGATACAAAAAAAATCTTTACTTACTAACACAGCTATACACATAGGTATAGGTAGTTTAACATATCCTACGCAAAAAATGTTGAACTTTATTAATCGTTCATTCAACATCAAGTCTATGATAAAATTAATCCATAAAGCCGATAGTCCTCTGAGTTACACACGTTTATTCAAATTCAAGTGTGACACAATTATCTTTGTTGGGCAGCACTTGACCCAAATAATGCACCGGGACTTGAGAGCAAATCGAAATTCGATGTGCCAACGAACTCCGGTGACTCCGCGCTACGCGGAGCTACGCACTGTACTCGTGTGGGTTACACGGTGAATACTATAAACAAATCTATCGGTTTCCAATTTTTGATGAAATGTTAATCTTCATTTTCTTTGAGAGTTTTCGGACTTAGTGTTTATTAACTTTTCGAGTAGTTAAATCTATATATGCTGCAATGTATATCGCGTCTATGATTTTGTATTATGTACACACTTTTAATATAGTAGCACCTACATTTTTATTTAGATCGTGACCGGCATCGGACCTTCACTTCTTTAAGTACCTATTTCACAATGAATCATTTCTGAGAAGCAATGCTCGAGGCCCGATTTCTTATAATAAATTAACACCATTAATTTTGTTACATCATGTATGGCCATAGCTTCAATAAAATTCTTAGATAAAGACCTACGGAAACAGTTACAAAATTTCAACTCCAATTTGATTTTTTAATAACAATAATTTTTAAATGCTTCCAATTAGGTATATGAATGTTTGATAATCTCTAATATATAAAAATCTCATGCCAATTTTTGTTTGATCCTCCCTTTTGGAGGGGAAAGGGCTCAACCGATTGTTTTGGATTTTTTTCTGTGTGTGTTTGTTAGGTCTGAGAGTAGGAAGCTATTTTTGATTATTTTAGTTTAATTTTATTTTATTTTACATCTCTAATGGCAAAACAACGTTTGCCGGGTCAGCTAGTTGCTTCTGAAAGTTTTAGGTAAGTATACAGAATTTCGATGATTCTATTAAGGTTTTAATAGTTTATGATTTTCATTTGCATGTGATAAAATTTTTGAGAAACTGATCAAAACTGATGAGGGATCAAAATTACGAGATTTTTCGATTAGAACGAAACTTCGCTCATTGTTAGACCAACATTAGATAAAGGTCCACAGTAATGTTGGTCACTAGTCGCCGTGAACGCGGCGAGGTACGTTTTTTCAGCGGCAGTCGGTTATTCCCCTCGGACACGTGGCGCTTAATTGCTCAGCTGGGACGACCTAATGTGAGTTTTCCATTTTAATAATACACCTACTCTACTTATATCTATCGAAATAAAAAACTATAATCACAGGCACATTTACACAGAAATAGGCCAGTTTCTAAAAATAAATGTAGAGGTTTGCTCTAAAGAAGAATGACCAAAGATGGTATCAAGTTTTCTCATGAACCAAAATTATAATATTCTTGGAAAATAGAATAGTATTTTTAAGAACCATTGGCACTAGGAATTTGTTTTTCATATCCGTTTTGTGTGTAATGGAATTTGTTTAATTTTTCGTACAATAATTATATGTATGCATACAACCTACCTACAGATTTTATTGAGAAGGATAATTGGTTTATTTGCGTATAACTTTGGAAACCGGATGTTAATTAAAAAAAAAAACAATAATTAATTGTAGGAGTTGATGTGGACACCGTAGTCTATAAAAATAAACTTTGGGTTTGACTCAGCTTGGCATGGGATTTCATACATCCATGGTCATTATTCTTTCTACAAGTTTATCGATCATTTCATCAAAGATTAAAATTTTGACGAAATTAGAATTTTCCTTGAACAAAACCAGTCCATGAACGCATTATGAAGTTTGTAACATTTCGTACGCATCACACGAAAGTATCGACAAAATTAACGTACGCCCGCCATATTGAGATTGTTGAAATTGGGGAATTATTTACAAGCGGCTGTCGCGCCACATGTCCTTTCTCGGAACTCGGGAACTTCTCCATGCCTATTCGAATTCCTGTATGGAGTAGAAATACGGCTTTATAGGAGTAAAATCATACTTTCTCCTCGTCGGGCGAGCGGGGTGCGGCGTCCTAATGACCGCGCGGGGAGAGGCATCCTATACCACCATACCTACCCGGTACCCACCTCACAATATACATGCCACGACAACCACACTTTATATTGCGTTTAGCTGCCTACCCACACTCTTGTTGAGCACACACAGACAACATTTTGTATTTTTTATGATATTCCGCGGCACACTATTTTCTTTTTGATGAACGGTATCTACGACTTGCAACTTTTTCTCCATTGCATGCCGGAAAATTTTACCTTCAACATAAAATCATTTCGTGTCTCAAATCTCAATGTATTGTACTACAAGTATAATAATACCGTTGTAAACACCATTTTGTTTTTTCATTCAAAATGTTACAATGAAACTTATCGCTAACTTACTTACTGTACATATTATCTTGCCAACGTGGAATAGTGCCAAGAAAAGGTACCTAATTCGCTGCATTTCCAGGTTGAACAGCTAGGCTGATTCGTTGTGCAAAAAATATACTTCGTTAATTAGAAAAAGTATTTTTAAAAGTCCTGGAGTGGAGCCCTCCAACTGACTGGACTGACGACATAAAGCGGGTGGCGGGGAGTGGCTGGATGAGGAAGGCTGAGGACAGGGTGTGGTGGCGCTCACTTGGAAAGGCCTATGTCCAACAGTGGACGTCCGCAGGCTGATTTGATGATGATGAATTCGAACAGACATTATTTCAATTGTTGTTTCTGTTTTTGTAACAGAGTAGATAATATTATACTTAGTTTTCTGTTCTAAACTACATCCTACCTCTATGATTCCAATGATCAACAATTTTTTCTTGTGCCAGTATAAGATTAAACTGTTAAACTTAAATTGAATTGTTTCACTTAAGACCAATTAAAACCTCCCCGTCAGCTCCGGCAAGTCACGGTCGGGTATGCATATGTTGGGGCCAAAAGTCGATGATCACACAAACCGCTGCGTCACCCACCCTGTGTCAAATCTCAATGGACACGAGGAGAACTGTTGTTTAGCACATGTAGTCATATCGTGTAACAACCTTATCTTCACAAAAACTATAGGCATTTTAATTTAATGAAAGTTTTATCTTATTTCCTATAATAAGTTTAAGTAAGGTTAAGTTAATTGGAAAATGTTGATTTTAGTTTTTTTGCACTTGGTTGCGATGTCACCTGATGGTAAGTGATGATGCAGACGAAAACGTTATCGTACTTATATTATTATAGAGGAATATAAGATAAGTAAACTCACCCCTAACTCACTTAGGTCTTTTTTTACCTACTACATAAATAAATTCAACATCAAAATTAGATTTTTTTAATAAACCTTACTCTATTGTTTTAGAATGCGTCATTATTATTGTCTTTTAGTAAGGTATACGAACTCAACGTAAATATCTAACTTCTTTGCTCAGCCTAAAGTTGTATCCTATAATTTAACTCTAGGTATACCTATTTATTGATATTTTTTTACACATCCGAAAGTAACTGATATATGTGGAGTTGTTATAAAACACCAAAAGGTACCTTTGCGTGTACGAATAAATGCAAATAAGAGTAACTTCTTGTATACCTACAATGTACATAAGTGGTTAATATGCAAGAAGTATGGAGTATTTATTCACACGCACATAGTTATTAGTTAGTTACGTAGCCTCTTATTACAGCGCCCCGGGCCAGCAGATTTGTTACACTAGTTTACGTCATATATGTTGAATATGATAAACGTAAGGACAATAACAAACTATTACAAGCTGAATCATTCAAATCTTAGTTGCTGGTTTCATACCAGTGGAGGCTTGAGCAGTAATGCAAAGCCATAGTTTAAGTCATCAAATCTTTTTCTTACATAGATACTACTTAGTTGGTATAGATAGGTAGGTTATCTACTAGTCCTTGACTGAGATCTGACCTGATGTTTTTTTGAAGTGATGATTGATGATGTACATAGTCGAAATATAAATACAGCATCGTAATAACGCAAGAGCTTTCTTCACAATACAACCACTTATGGCTTTGCAGTGACAATTTTCCCAAACTGATCCAAACTGGAAGCAAATCGAACCAGGATCATCCAATTTAAATACCAGAGACCTGATACTTACCTACTCAAATGCGACGAGGAGATATCGATCATATCTATGAAAGAAGCCTATAAGTAGTCATAACAGAACATTATATTATTTAGAATTTGGTTATTACTTATAATATAGACAGTCTGCAATCTGAATGACTTCTTTTGAGTTCCCACCAAATAAAAGAGCAAATTCTTACTTTGAAAAATATACTTAACATACGAAATCCAAATTGTTATTGGAATAACGCATCATCCATCAGCCGCCACGCCGTCATAGGGGTGAACGAATCGCCAAAAAAGACAGAGACGGTGCATACCATTCGATGTGGGGTGGAAAAGAATGACGATAGAAATTCAAGAATTTGCATAATCTGCTTGGGTACTTTATCATTGAACCACGTGCCAGTGACTAGTGCAGTCGCGGATTACGAAGACCGGATTAAATCTCGCATCTCGCGAACGATACTCGGAGACACGTCTCCTAGAGTACCTATATAAAGCATGTCATTAAAAACTCCTCTACAAGGAAATTTGCTCTTAGCGCTGCTTTTTAGAACTTCTAAATATCCTTTTGTAGCTAACAGCCAGAAACAGCATCACAAAGTATCTTTTCACAAGAGACTACGTCTGGCCTATGTGAAAAAAGATATTTTGGTTTTTGATATTCTGCGCTTCCATTGCTCTAAACATCTAGGTTCTAATGTTAAGCTTACTGGATATCTACCTTTGTTTATAATATTAGGTACCTATGTAACAAAATATTTATTATTTACACACAAAGATATCGGATAAACGTTGTTCACACCACATGCACTATGATTTTTGTGACTTTAGGTCTGCATCTCAAAGTTAAAATATGCACCTCGAGTATTAATAAATCGGTCAAGTGCGAGTCGGACTCGCGCACTAAGGGTTCGAGTTGATGATGCAGAAGCCAGAACTCTCAATAAACTTCTACTACTACACAAGTAGAGTAATTTGATATTGAGAGTTCTGGATCATCAACAGAAACGAGCAAAAAATCAGGTGTGGGTTTTTGTTGTATGGGAGCCCCTTTAATATTTATTTTATTCTATTTTTTATAGTATTTGTTGTTATAGGGGCAACCTAAATAACATCATCGGTGAAAATTTCAAGTGTGTAACTACCGCAGTTCAAGAGATACAGCCTGGTGACAGACATACGGACGGACGGACGTCCGAAGTCCCAGTAATAGGGTCCCGTTTTTATCCTTGGGGTACGGAACCCTAAAAATTAGTCTGCGCACTCTAGGGTCTTATTTTTTCTGGTTGGTAAATAGATACCCGGACCCCGATCCCCAGTAGGTACATTAATGTAGAGACAGACAAAAATCACATTCAAAACGTCACATTTACCGGATTTTCGAATATACGGAATCCCCCTGATTTTATTTGATGCTGAAAATCGAGTGCACTACTGCACCAATGGACGCTTTTCTTCGGATATTTGCTACGCTGTCATGAGGCGATTAGAGAGTCGATATTCTTATCATAGGCTAGTTTTAATAGTAATTGTTCCTAATCAATTTATGTGCCTGACCTAAGATCGTCAGAATACAACAATCACACTTTTATATGGAATGATAAATATTAGACTGGCAGCCAGTGTCGTCCAAAAAACGCTTAACTTGTCCCGCTACAAAAGGAAAAAGCCAACGTCTTCCGTTCGGCCGGAGCCAAAGAAAAAATCTTCGCGAGGGATCCGAGCCTTCCATTTATCATATTCCATATTCATTTATTCGTCAAGTTCTGGATTCATTTATTCGTCATGTCTTGATTTCGCCTCATTTATTATTAAAAATGAACTGTCCGGAGCAGAGCGTGAACACGACATCGGCCCGAGGCTACCGATTTAATCTTAGAATAATTTCATGCTGAATTAGGTCATTGCCCAAGAAAGTTGCAGTTTTTGCTAGGATATTTATTCTTCAAGAAGAACCTAATAAAGTTTTTTCCATATCTATTAGACACAGTGTTACCCAGAAACATCATTTATGGTTGATACGTTTTATAAGTGTTAATCTAAATAAATTAGATGTTCTTGTATTTAGATTGTAGAACTTCCTTGCTGGCGACCCTCGTTGGATATTTCCAGACCTCGTTGAATGCTACCCTAGGCAAACAGAATTCACCGATAGCAGGACGTGGGAGCCTTAACTAAATCGTGGTACAGGATACGGCAAACTTCTTGGGTATATGACCTTGATTGCGTACAAGCGAATTTAAGATCCTAGGTGCGGTTAAGTGGTGGTACCTAAGTGCGGGGCGTGTCGGCAGAGAGTCGCGTTCGCTAACTTGTTCCCACTACGTCATTTGATGCTCAAGAAGTTTGCCGACACCTGTAGTTCCTCTCAAAAACTTCTGGTAGTAGAACTCTTCTTAGGGAGTTCGTCCTGGTAAATACCCCGAAGCACCGCAGTGTCTGTTCATTCTACCGTGAAACAGTAATAATGTATTACTGTGTTTCGCTTTGAAGGGCATTGTACGCTGACGCGATTATTATTAGGCAAAATGACACCTAACAACTGATGTCTCAGGATTATGGGCACAGTCCAGTGTGTCCTATTATATTGCAATGCAAAATTATAGGACGCACTGCATCTGACATGGGCGTGCATATCACTTAACATCAGGTGAACGTCTTGCTCGTCTCATAACTCTTATTAATAAAAAGACTCGTATCTGAACACGTGCAAATGCTAGTTGACTTAATAGGTCACTGAAACCACAAATCTCGATTTTGACCCTCAACCGTGGATGCCGCTGACTGCAGCTGACCTGTGAGTTGCGACCGTCGCATGATTGATTGCGGGACGTGGTCGTCCTATCAGAATCGCGGTAACTCACGACGGCCTAACAATTTTAAGGGTAACTTTTGCGTTTACATTAATATTTTGAGTCATAAACTCAATTTACTACGATTGTAATACCTACTTAAAAATATGGAATAATACCTACCACAAAATAGCCTTGCATAAAATAATATTATTGCATTAGGTAAATTTCATAACATCTATACAGTAGGTATCTACTATCTTCGTTACGAAATATTCTCATCGAATGAAACCGATTAGGTAGGTACTACCGATCAATGCATTGAATATCTCTACAAGCGATAATAAATAAATAGCCCAAGATTATTCTTTTAAAGTCTTGTTAATTATATACTTTACAAAGGTTTACCTACGCTAGCAGTACAAAAAGTCAAAATAGATTTTTATTATCCTCCGAAATCCTGGAAAGATGTTTGAGGATGTTATGACTAGGGGTCGAAGGTGGAATGTATGTGATCCATTTGTAGGCAATCTCGACAATAAAACGTCAGTCTTTGTGTCGGCTGTCGGGCTGTCGGCGAGTCGTAATTCTGCCATTTCGCCGACATAACAAATGAGCGCGCATTACGAGTGGCTATCCCAGACATACTTTCCCAAACTTTGTTAAAGATATTTTTGACAGGTGTAGTATTATTCGTCTTTTTAGGTACCAATATCTGCTTCCTGCGACTTTGTAAGTTTATACGTGTCCCGCAAGAACCTTTTGTTCACATTCACGAAATAAAATGTAGGTATTCTATGTTATATTATGTATAGAGTGATAGTTTATATCAGTCTCATAAATTAGTCAAAGAATTTTCGTATCGGTTCCGTAGATCCAGGTATAAGCATAGAAACAAACAAACAAAGACCAAAGAAAAAAGAAAAGATTTATTTAGTAATTTATTAACGCAGAGCACAAATCACTGAAAAGATCAAGATGCTTGCATGTGGGTATTTTAAAAAATCCAACCCCTTAGGAGGGTAAATAGTGGGGCACTTGAGCGAAGCCGAAGAATAAAGAATGAAAAGCGCAATGGAATATTCGGGACCAAGAAAAAAATTAAAAACGTATCAAATTTTAAGGTGAGCGCGCAAAATTATTACAGTAACATGCCTGTCTCCAAAATCAAATTGTGGCCCAAAAAACCGGCATCGTATGTGATGGGAAGACCCGCCCCGGGGCCGCAGCGACAGGAACAAATGACCTCAACGCATCATAATAAATAAAACAATTTGTTGTTAATTAGATTTCGTGAATTTAATTTTCATGTTCGTAATTGGTCGGTGGGCACAAAGCGTCTCTCTATCGTTGATGGATGATCGAACGGCGCCTTCTCACTATTTACCTTCATTCGTTCCACCGTAATTAGACGCTTCGGAAGTTTACTTTCATTATTGCTTATGAACCTATTACTAATTCTGATATAGATTTCATTATGTACTCTCACTAGATATTGTTTTGAACCGTGAGAGTTCACACTTGGCTTTATTGAATCATAGCTACAAAACTATCTATTTCATCTACGGCTTCTGCTGCAACCATCAAACCTAATGGGAAGATAGCGAATAAAATTTTTGATGGATAGAACCAACCCACAAGTTCTATTGCTGGTGCCTAATAGGTGATGAATTAATTAATAAAGAATGTTAGGTATGTAACTAACAAAAGTTTTACTCCCCATTAAATTAAAAGAGGAATAAGTAAAAGGAAAACAGAAAGCAGATCGGAAAACCGCTTTTTATACCAAAGGAGGAACATTGAACGTAAAGTATAAAAAATAAACACCGAAAAAAATCTTGGAAAGTCACGGACGCTTAACTTTCTTCCCCTGTTTTATTTTTCGTTCCCTATTCTACAATATGCCGCATCTCTTCTCTCCTGCCCCAACAAATGACTGTGTCCCTTTCTATTTAACTGATAAGTTACTTTTTTAAAGTGCAGGAAAATCGAAGTCGTTCACTGGGCAAAATTAAAAGCTGGCAGTCGCAGACACAAGTCATAAAAAGAAAATTTGGAGAGCGTTAATCAAATAATTCATTTTGTGCATTAAATTGTTTGTTTTCCTTCTTTCGCTGTGGTTAACAAGTAAATCTATTCTGCCACCAAAAAAAATATTAAAGATCAACTTTAGGGCTTTTATAAACACCCACTAGGTATATCTACTCTAGCTACATTATATTTTGACAATAGGTGATCTATAATAATGTTTATGTATTACCTAGTTATGGTAAGGTTGGATGAACTTCATTTTATTCTATTATAGTTTGTTCTTTGACTGTACTGCCATTCAAATGTAATGTGATCTACTGATCTCACCACAACCATAGGGTGATGTTAGGTGAGTACAAAATTGCAAGCAAAAAGTACAAAATACGTATATTATGTAATATACCTATAGGTAGGTACCTATTTGTTTAAGATAAATTTTCTAAGACATTTTTTTTGAACAGCGTACCTATCTAAGCCAAAATGCTATTACAGATGAATTAAATAATGAAGAAATAAGTACCTTCAATTAATTACCAAGAAATCAATAAGTACTTATGTGCTACCGAATAGATAGGTACAGTCCAGCAACAAAGTGTTTCACTGCTAGACATTTTTCCGCGCTAAGTTTTGACTAAGTAACAAAAATAACACATTGAAATGTTAAAAGTTAGGTATGGCGCCAAAATTCAGTTGTAAACTGCGTATAGTCTGTTAAAAAAGTCATGAAACAAAAAAAGAGTAGAAAAATATTTATACAAGTTAGATAAAGTATATTTTTAGTGGATAAATAAATAATCAAAAATTATACATAATTCTTTTCAATATTCTGTATGAACACACTTTTTAATCAGTCATATAAGGCAGGGAAAAATTATTGTTTCCGTGAAATAATTGTTGTCTATGGTGGATCATGGCGCATCCCATGACTACCAACTAAATGTTGTCTGTGGACTCCATATATAAAAAACAAAATTTAGGATTCTCTCTTTTGGCTATGACGACCACAGAGAAAAGTAGTTAGTCTGTGATGACGACACATAAAAATACAGGAACCCAGAGCCGCGTATCGTAATGGAAATTATTCAATTATCTAGAGATATTTCCATAGTACAGTGATGTTATAATGAATAACTTTTTAATAATTATAGAAGTCTGTGAATAAAGTAGGTCAATATGTGACACATTTTGATTTCATAATTCGAACTTTAAGCAATGAGCGTAGATAAATAAATATTACACTCTTTAGGATAGAGAATGCTATAGAAACATTATAGATGAGGATAAAACAACGCTAAATACAAAATAGTTACACTACTAAAGTATAAAGAGAACCATTTGTTAGCGCTCGAACTTTGAAGTTATAGCGGAGCGCAGTAAAAACTGATGAAACAAAACGCGGTGGTGTTGGGAGGCCCAGATATTGATATGAGTGACTTGCACTTACCGCCCTTTGAATAACGCCGATGTTATGGACAACTACCCCACCCCAGCGGAACTGTTTGCCTAACAAACAATGTCCTTAAACGTTATACTTGCCTGGTAATCGTGTTTAACTTAGAGATCGCTGAATTAATATTTTCATCCCAAAATCCCGTTTCTTACTTCAAGCATATTATGAAAATTGAAAACCCTAAAAGCTCAGATAAAAATTCTCCTTAGATAAATCTTTACAAAAATCTTTAAATACATATATAGGACTAGGTAGGTACACAATAAATCCAAACTTATTCATCCAAACAAATAAAATCCAATGTTTTTGTGATAAAAAGTTGACACCGCAAACTTCGCTAGTAAAGCGACTAAATTCTGTATATCTTATCCGACAGAACCGACTACCGGGCGCGAAAGTTTGCAAAGCCACAAAACCGACGAAATTACGCTATGTCCATAAACAAGGACGGGCACGGAATATTCAAGAGGAAACTTGGCGTTGACCATTCAACTAGGGTCACCATCGGACCGAATTTTGTTGGATTTGACTCCATAAATAACTACGTAACAACTTAACCCAAAAAATCAAAAATGTCATTTTCAAGCTATTGAGGTTTTAGAGTTAAATTACTCGTATATATTGATTTCAGATTGATTTCTGAGATGATGTTCTATTTATTAATGTTAATAATTTTGTAATTATGCTAACATCCACCAAAGACCACCGCCAAGCGATACCAGCAAAGACGTGCCGCTAAGCGATTTAGCGATTTTCAGATGAGATGCTGTGTAAAAACCGTTGGGGTGACTTTACTTACCCCTTCCAAGTTATTACGTTAACATCTTCGGCTGCATCATCACTTACCATCAGGTGAGATTGCAGTCAAGTACTAACTTGTATAGTGTAAACAAAAAACATTTAACTCGAGTTGTATTTTAGAAGTTTACAATGTTGTAGTGCAGATTTTTCGAGTTATTAGAGAAAATGCGGATTGAGTCCTTTCCGCTAAACTACGTCTAGTTTAAGAATAGAGTAATCTTGACGCAAACGCATGGCAATTTCTCAATAGGACGTTCACGTATACTGAACATAGGTAATTAATACAAAGAGCTTTATCATACTACATAACTTAAAACCTAATATTTCCTTTATTATCGTAATCATCGTAAATTAAGATCTAAAATTTTTAATTTAGTATTTTTAAACAACTTAAGTAGTTCATAAGCTTGTTGGTATTTTAGCTCTGTCCGTTAAACATGGTAATCGAAGGGCGCCCTACGCTGGAGTCCATTGTGCGACAGTTGCATAAAACGGCTCTAGTTTGGACAACATACGTCACGGGTCATGCATCGTCCTTAATGAAGCCTCGCAACTTACGATAATAGGCTAAGTTATTGCAATCTGAGTGCGGTTTGATGACCACTTCAGTGTTTTGCTCCTTGGTAGAAGTTTACCCATTATAAACTGTGGCGATACGAGTAGGTATGAGCTACACTGTAACTACTTCGTAAATAGAATGACCACGATACGAACTTCTAACCTATAGCATGTATTTTATAAATATGATGAAAAGAACAATAAATTATAACCAGCTACCAAAACCAACGAAAAATTTAGGTAAGTACCAACTTTTTCCATGTAAAATTTTCTTTGTAACTCCCAACTATTAACTACCAATGTAGCTGTGAACAGATTTTAGGCGTGGAAATCTTCTAAAAATACTTTGACGACATAATCATAACATTTAAAAACAAAACTATGTAGTTGTATAAAAATTTCCGTCCCTAGGTGCTCGTTTTTAGGGTTCCATACCAAAATGGTAAAAATGGAATCCTTATGGTGAGACTTTCTCCGTCCGTCCGTCCGTCCGTCCGTCTGTCACACTCGATTATTTCAGTAACTATTCAAGCTATCGACTTGAAATTTAGAATAGTTATAGGTAATAGTGACCCGACGTCATAACAATCGTAAAAATTTGAAAATTGTTTTTATTTAAAAAGGGGGAAAAACCGGGTCGACAAAATTTCAAAATGAGCTAACAATATTGAGTGGGGTATCATATGAAAGGGCGTTACTTTGTGTATTCTAAAACTAATTTTTATTTATTTTTATGCCTGATAGTTTTTAATTTATTGGGCAAACTGTCAAAAAAATACCGTTCCCCCCCCCTTATCTCCGAAGTTTATCTATCGAAAAATCTGAAATAATACAATAATCCGCCAAAAAAAAGTTACGTTTGCGGTTTGCCAACAAAAGGCGTATATATACTCGTAAATTCATGAACAAAAGTTATTCTTTCAATGTTTTACTTCTTTTATGGTATGGAACCCTCGGTGCGCGAGTCCGACTCGCACTTGGCCGGTTTTTTTCTGATGTCGACGAAACGTTTGAACGCACATGCTTGTGAAGAGAAGACCAGTGAACATGTCAACCACGTCATTCGCCACCGCGACCGACGCGTCAAGCGGAGCGGATACGCCTCTGTTTTTAGCCGGCTACAATCTCTAAACAAACAATGTTGTCACGCACTTGCCGAATGATACTCTCTGATGTTAACTTAGACGTAGCTTTTACCAAATATACAATTAAAGAAAGTGTCCTAATTTTATATTTTAGAACTGTGCACACTCTACTTTTTAAGTTATTTTAGAATGGCAATTTTCTTTACACTTTTAAGAGCGATGGGTACCATCCGGGCGCGAAAATTCACATCGAAGGTTAATGGCAATGAGTTTTGCAGCCACTACATTTATGCATCTACATGTTTTTCATAAAAACTCTGCTCAACAATACGCATTTACTTCATATTGGTTCCCGATAGCTCGAAATTTGGGAAACTGTAAAAAAGTAGGCCCGCAAAATGCATTGCCATAAATTTACAATGTAGTCAGTGTAATATTTTCGAAAAAGTAAATAAAATTTGAATTTCGCGGGCTGGTAGGACCGCAACACCTTAAGGGCCCACTACCAGCAAATGTCCTCTTAGAATAAGAATCGATTGTGTATAGCCCTCCACACATTGGTACGAGCTTCACACAACTCAAGATGTTCTACGCAAGACACAGAGGTCTGGGTTTAATGATATTAATTAAGGTATTGACAGCAATATAGAATGTTAAAAAATTTAAAGAATAAAGAAATAATTACAGAAATTTAAATATATGTACATAAAAAGATTTAAAAGAAAAATAACAGATTAAAAACTATGTTATAAATTTAAAACCTCATCGATTCCATCGCAACGAGGCATGGTACCCAAGATACTGGCAGCATTGCCTCTTTGGATGGCCAAACTAATATGTTGGCCAAGGTAGCTGCCAGCTCTTGGATCCCCGGTAGACTCGATAACTCTCTTTGAAATTTCTTCAAAAAGAGCTCGAGCCCCCGGGCCCCACGGCCCCAGAGTCTCCACACCAAAAGGCGCAAATATGAAAATCTTGTCAAGAGATTCATATTTGCGTCCCTTGGCCCGTTCGGCACTAGTAGCCGCAGCCCCCGCCATAGAGGAGGTCGCCTCAATGTGGGACGCAGCCAGGGTGTCAGCACAAGTTGCGTCCCAAACAAGCGACCTCCCTAAACGCCAGGGAACAAGCGTCATCCCATCGGGTCTCTTGCCATCACCACGCGCCAGACCAGTTGGTTCTAATACAGCTGGCACGTGGGCGGTAGCAAGAGACCTCCGGATGATGTCGTTAAGGGCACTATGGCGGTGGAAGCGACCGGCACTTTTGGGACAGGAGAGACCATGGTGACCGTAGGAATCAACGCTCTCGCCGCAATGGCATCGATGAGGTTGAATGATGCTTGCGCCTAGCCTTAGACCAATTAAAACTGTTAATGTGGTATGGTCTATTAATGTTCCCAGGTTGGCAGCAGGGAGAGCATGGAGCCAGTAGCCGGACTCTTTCGCAGAGACAGCGAGAAGGCGAGCTCTGTCTTTTTTTGAACTCGCTTGTGCTAATAAGGAGTCAAAAGTTTTTCTGCAGAGGATGTCGTCCCACTGTCTCTGCGAAAGAGGAGAAATCGGCAGCAGATTTGGACTTATCACAGACCATTCGTTCCTTGCCTCTGCCAAGCACGACACCTCGATGGATCCCAAGCAGGGAGAAATAATAAGAAGAATAAAGTGAATTCAATTTAATAGAATCACCTACGTACCTATAGGGAGGTGCTGTAAGACAATGAGATAGTAAGTACAGAATACATTGTTAAGGTTTGTTCAGAAACGTAACGCTTTATGATTTTTTTGCCTTTTCCCAAAATTACTTGGAAATCGCGCTGTGATATGCGTCTATCCACACCTCCCTGACAGTCGCAGACAAAAATAAAGTTCTGGAATAAATACATTCCCGATGACACGATGTTAAAATAAAACTACAAGAATGAAGCTCTATATTTAGATACGTTTAGTAAAAAAAATATTGGCATCGAACATATTAGAAACAAGAGCACTGAAATATTTGGTAGGTACAGCGTATACGTATACCAAACTTATTGTTTTTTAAAAGGTATCTAGTAATTGCACTTGGGCATGAACACAAATTTACACATTTTAACACAAGTGTCGAAAGAAATGACAATTCTGTACTTGAACTATTATAAACAGCGTTTTCTAACCCATTTTTGAAAAAATAAAATAAATATAGGTGTAAATCATCAAAAATAAATATATTATTTCTGTGGTTACCCACATGTTTAAAAAAAACTAATTTCCTATTAAATTTTGTACATAAAACTTTTTGATCAAAAGCCTCAAATGCATGCCATTTGAAAATAATTACATTCTGCACTTTAAAACACTATTTGGAAAGGTCAACAATTTACCTAGTTACATATTATAAAAATATATTTTCGCCAATTACTCAGTAGCGATAAATTTAAAATATCTTCATACATTTTTGTCAGAAAAGAAGCTCTACGTCGAAGCACAGATAGGTAATATTCACTAGGTCATAGTGCAAGGTAACTATAATCACGGAATACATAATAGTGCTATAGTGACTTATAAAGGCCCCCTATGAGGTCAAATACTCACGCTCGTTCCATATAAATCTTTGAATGTACACCAAAAACCAAGAATAAGAATAGATAAAAGTTAAAATGTTGCATACCGACGATTGTATAGACTTCCGTTTGGTTGAAGTCGGATTGTTTCTTTTAATCTCCGCCGTGAATGAAGCTAATGACGTGGCGGTGCGCATACGCATAACGGTCGACCTCATTCATCAGAACTGTCAGCGACATCTATTGACAGTTAACTCCTATCTCACGCCCGCTGAATAAATCCATTTTCAATGACAAATTTCGGCGCAATTTTAGCTAAAATTTAAAAGCATTTTTCAAATTATAATGATAGGTAATAGGTATGACCGTTTATATAGGTATTTTAGACATATTTTAAACGACCATACCTACTACCTTACTTACAAGTTACAACTTAGATTAGGCAAAAAGGTCCAAACTCCAAAATGTAAATAGTTGTGCATAATTATTCAATCTGGAATTCAGTCAGGAACAAAGTAGAGCTACATTTTCTCTATTGCACAGATCTATAATATTATTACGAATATTATAAATGTGAGTTTATGAATTTGAATGTGTGTTACCTACTTGAAAGTATGTAGATACCTTCAGCCACCGCAGAATATCTTTAAACTGTGCTACAGCTTTACATCCTATACACGCTACTTTTTACCTTGAAACACCTAGTTTCCGCAGGCTTATGTAAAAATCGAAACTTTTTTTTTTTTTTTTCCGGGGAATCTGCAATCAGTTTTCCAGAACTTTAAGCAGATGTGTTCAGGGAATTCTCGTGCAGAGTGTGTCCTCCATTGAGGGCATCTACTCTTAAAAGTCGTTTAATATATTTTTTCTTTTGAGTCTAGTGGCGTAATCACGTGTTGTAAGCTTGCTGGCAAGTACGTTAGGATGACTTTTGATTTTCCCCTTATACTTGTGCTTAGTGCTGTTAATTTCGTCCTTAACGGTTTTCATATTGAGATGCTCATGAATTTCTTTGTTGGTTACGAACCAAGGAGCATTGCTTATTTGCCGTAAAATCACGTTTTGGGTTCTTTGTATCATTGATATATTGGAATCACTGGAGCTTCCCCATAATTGTATTCCATACATCCAAATTGGTTTTAACATTGTTTTATAAATTAAAAGCTTGTTGTCCATTGAGAGTTTGCTGTTCCGCCCTGCTATCCAGTATAAGTTTTTATAGCGTATGTTTATCTCTTCTCTCTTAGTTTTAACGTGATGTTGCCATGTCATACGACGGTCGAGGTGCAATCCAAGATACTTGACACTGTCTCTATGAGGGAGTTCTGTTCCATTTAAATAGACCGGAGGGCAGTTCCCTTTCCGCAAGGCGAAGGTGACATGTACCGACTTTGAAGTACTGACATTTATCTTATTTGCGTTGAGCCACTTGCAAATAGCATCAAGGCCCTTCTGAAGTTTTTCTGAGGCTGTCACTGGGTCTTTGTTACTAGATAGGATCGCAGTATCGTCAGCGAAGGTGGCTGTTGTAACACCCTCCACCTCAGGTAGATCTGCAGTGTATAAGGTATACAGCACTGGTCCCAGTACTGAACCTTGTGGAACGCCAGCTTTTATTCCATAAAGGCTTGATGTTGCGTCCATTTCTTTAACTTGAAACAGTCTATCCGATAAATAGGATTTAAACAGCAGATAATAGCTGTGCGGAATATGTGTTTTTATTTTGTACAGAAGGCCCTCATGCCAAACCCGGTCGAAAGCTTGTTGTATGTCCAGGAAAACTGAGGAGCAGTACTCTTTTTCTTCGAGCGTTTTCCTAATTTTTTCATAAACCCTATGCACTTGTTCAATAGTAGAGTGCTCCTGCCTAAATCCAAACTGATGGTTAGGTATTGTGTTATTTGCATTCAGAATGGGTTGAATGCGTCGCAGTAAAATTTTCTCAAATACCTTTGAGAGGATCGGGAGTAAGCTAATGGGTCTATATGAGGTGATATCATTTGGTGGTTTACCAGGTTTATGTATCATTAGGATCTGTGATACTTTCCACAATTGCGGGAAATGCTGTACTCTCAGGATACCATTAAAGAGTGTTGTTAAAAATACGATAGCCTTTTTTTGAAGTTGTTTCAAGACCTCTTTAGTTATAAGATCGAATCCCGGCGCTTTTTTATCTTTCAGCCTTTTGATAGTTCCCCATGTCTCCCGAACTGTAACTGCCTGAGGCGGAAGCGACATTTGTAAATCCGAATTTAGAGTCTGGTTTATAATCAGCTCAGTATCAGGATCAGATGTGTCATTTGGACAGAATACTTTGGCTAGATGTTGGGCGAAGACATTGGCTTTTTCTTGTGAGGTTCTTGCCCAGCTCTGGGCCATACGAATTGGGGGCTTTGCAAATTGTGGTTTATTATAGTTCTTTGTGAATTTCCATAATGAATAGTTGGTTACCGCTGTTGGAGTAAGCGACTCTAGTTGAGCTTCAAGTGTGTGGTCATGCCATTGCTGTATCATCTCTGACAGATTTTTTGCAGCCTTGTTAAAGTTTGTTTTGTCTTCGTGATGCCTACTCTGATGCCAGACTCTGCGCAGCCTTCTTTTTTCCAGTACTGCATTTTTAATCTCTATAGGGTGATTTTCGATTTTATGTCTTTCTTGAATAGCTGGTGTGGTAATCCAGCAAGCATTTTGTATAAGTCTTGTAATATATATTGTTGCTTCCTCTATGTCTTCTGGAGTCTTCAGAGCAATTTTAAGGTCAATTTTTCCATTTATGTATTCTCTGAAGGATTCCCAGTCCGTTAGTCTATTGCACAGCATTTCTGTCTTCATGTGCTCAATCACATTCTTATTTATTGTAAGAAGAACAGGTGTGTGATCCGATGAGCTGTCGTAACATGATTCTGGTTTAAGGTAATGTTTAGATAATCCTTTGGTTATGAAAAAGTCCAAAAGGTCTGGTGTTTTTTTCATGTCGGTCGGCCAGTAGGTTGGCTCTCCTGTAGAGACTGTCATAAGATTGTTATTCTCTACACTAAGTTTCAGTTGCCTGCCTCTAGTGGTTATGAGTCTGGAGCCCCAGAACGTATGTTTAGAGTTCCAATCTCCTCCTGCCACAAAGCGGTTGCCAAGTGATTTAAAGAAGTGTGTGAACTTCTCATTGGTTATTCTGTGTCTCGGCGGACAATACACTGCAGACACACTAAGCAAGCCTGCTTGATCTTCAACAGCGATTGTTGTAGCCTGTATGTGCTCAGTTTTGTATTGTGGCATTTGATGATGTTTAATGGAGTTCTTCACAATAACCGCAGTGCCAGCATGGCTTGTCCCATCAGGGTGGTTTGTAAGGTAACACTGGCAGTCTTTCAGCTTTATGTTGCTTGAAGAATTACAGTGCGCTTCAGAGATGAGCAGAATATCCAGCTGATGATATTTCATAAATATCTCAACTTCATGTAAGTTTGGCGCTAGGCCATTTATGTTGTGGGTTGCTATTCTTAAACCTATTTGGGAGATAGTCTTTCGACTAGCTTGACCATGAGACTCATAAGTGTACTCATTTGTTGTAAGATAGTATCAAATTTCTCAGATTGTTTCAATAGTATTTGTTCAAGGGTGGTATGTGATTTGATATGATCTTTATGTTCTGTTGTGTTTTGAGTATCACCACTCATTGCTTCTGCATATGATTTCCCTTATAGTGTATCAATATTTTCTTTTGGCCCAGTTTTTTGGTAGGTTACGAAGGTTTTAGACAATTTATCTGGTTGGTTTCTGTCTCTTTGGAATATCTTTGTTTTGTTTTTACGAGCTAGAATTTCTTTATAAACTTCGCATCCTTTATAGTTGGCTGGGTGTGGTCCATTGCAAAATCGAAACTTGCTATAGTACTTTTTATGTACAATTTTTTTGTGCAAGAATTATTTAAAAAGCTTGTGCCGTTTTGCAGACAATTTTCAAAGTAACATATTATAACAAAATTAGATGCTTTTTGGGATTTTTTTTCTGATAGATGGTTTGACTAAATTTAATTTCTTGTCATTATAGATTGTTCATTAAACCTTTATTTTCCGTTACATATTTTTTCTTTAAGTATTTGGTGATCAGTTATTTAAACAATTTTACTTAAATATCATAATAAACAGCCAGTTTGCCACCTCTTCAAGCCTTAAGTAGTATCGTAAATTTATGTACCTAATGAGTAATGCATTTTTTTAATACCACGTTATTATTTCAGAGTTCTAAATATTGGGTATATACTTTTATTTGCATGTAGGTATACCAGCAACGAAAACTCTAACCGATAACAATGAGAAATAAAAATAAGCGATTATAACACCATCAGTCAAGCTACAACCCCCGCGGTGGTCAGGTCAGCGGCAGAGAAAAAACCTAACAATCCGGCCCGGATTCAAATGAAGAATGATTCGTTTATGAAAATGAAATGACAGAATGAATAGTTTTGTAGCACAAAGGCGAAGGCGGCTACTGGCCACGGCTTTGTGCCACGTGCTTCTTCCTACTCGTGGGTATTCTGAGACGTCTATTCGTACGTCATCACGATAAAAACTTGTGGTTATTCCGATGTAATTTCTAGGTTTTGTATACTAGAAAAAATAATAATATACTCATACCTACATTATTAGCATGATGATAATAATAAAGAAGCCTTATAAAAAAGAGTCACTACAAAGTGTTTAATTCACTTCTAACTAATAAAACGTCGGAATTATTTCTCAAGTGCATTATTTCGAAAAACAGTACCATAAAATTATGTTTGACATTCAAAATGCCGACAGTATCTTGTAGAAATGGCAATTATACGCTACCCTACGAATTATAAACTCAAACACTAAGAAAGAAGGAGCGGGCAATGAAATTAAAAATATGTCTTAAGGGCAATTAGCCTTAACTTTTGCAGTAAGTACCCTATCTGAGGCCGCCGCTCCCTCGCGCTTTTCAATTGTGGGGAAGCCGACCAGCTTTCAGTTGTAGGAAATTTTATGGACTTAGGAATTTTGAAAGAGTTCACTTGCCTTTACGCCCAATTTGAGGTGCGAAATTAGGTGGTTACCCCTACTTAGTACTACTAGTACCTTCTTCATAAAAATTGATAAATTAGTTTTCAATTTCAAATATCAATGCTTTTCAAGGAATCACGTCGAATTTTATTTACTAAAAAAAGTAAATAGGTACCTATCTGCGCTTTGTCATAAATAGAATCATCCTATTTAAATTATTTCCCAATTGTATACCAGACTACCCAAGAAAGGGGGATGTATTCCGAGACCACGATAATTCTGTCGCTCTACTACTACGATTAATTCTATCTAAATACTTATCAGGTTCACTAGCTATCGGATTACTTTCGAAGCTATTCAGGCTCGAATTATGTTAACATAATTTTATATCAATGTCATTTAATTTTCCTGATTGACTGATGACTGATAATATTATTTTTTTTTAATCATCCACCATTAATTATACCCACTAATTTTTATTTGACGTCCGAGACTTTGTGCACATGCTTATTGCAACTTTTCAAAAATCCTTCTTTAGCGGATTTTTACCTCATGATAACTCTGTACGCTCAAATCCAATCAATCCGTAGTTATACCTACTTTGACTTTTTGTTAATAAGCCTAATTTTCATGTCTCGGATTTACGCCCCGAAAAATGTGCTCTAAACTTGTCACACTAGGGTGAAATTAGGGAAAAAAATCTCAAAAGCTAGGAGCGCATTGACGGAGTGTTTAACGATAAATTTCCATTTTTAAGCCACAAGCAGTCGGGAGCGGTGGAGGGGGCGAGCCATCTTCCGCCGCTTTTTTCCTTCATTTCCTCGAGGCCGCGTGGCGACTGGCGAGGGCGCACCGCCCTACAACGTCCGGAATTAAAACGTTGCTGCTTTCATACACAATAATTATGTTTAGCGTTACGAACTCTTTGTTCTTTGATAAAAATTACCTTTTATTAAGTAACAAAATAATAATTTTAAGGAAACAAGAAAAAATATTTATTATGTTAGCGTATATCTACTGCCTCTAGTATTTTTCTCCTTGTATGATTCTTGTCAACTTATATGCCTTTCCTTCATGAGGACGGCAATTGGACGGTAATTGGACGGCAATCAGCTCACCTTGTATATCTGTACTTATTATTACTTCATATTATACCTACCTAATATTTCCTAAGCAGCCACTGAATTTATTAGACTGTCCGTATAGGTTTTTATTTGAGCTAGGTAAACTTAGTACTTATTCACATATAAATATACCTAAATACCTACTATATTTGCTTACCAGTTCTATGGACGGCACACAAAAATGTATTAAAAATAAAATGTACTCGTAGGTAGATACTCTGTTCGAGTGTAATTCGAGTTTTCACAAATCCCGCTGGAACTGAGTATTTTTTCGAAATAATAAGTAGACTATGTATTTATTAATCTGGGTATACAAATATTCCAAGTTTCAATTTATTTATTTTATATTTTTATATTCGTAGATACAACCTTCGCTTTTGTAATTTTAGTATGTACCTAGTGCAATTACAAAATTCCAAATCACCAAGGCGTCGTGTTTATATTATCTTGTGTGATTAATTTTCCTATACCTACTCAATTACCCACTTATAACTATTTTTAGCAGTAAATCCTTAACTATATAAAAACCTTCTAATTCCATGAATAAAGGATTAGGTACGCTCTAGATAAAATACCTAAGTTAAAGATGTCAAAGCGAATGCAAAAAATATCGGCGGGATAATAATTAAAAGACGCGATAATGTCCCCGCGGCGGTGAAAAACGACCCCACCATCCTTTTATTTGATAAATAAAATTTATTTCCCCGAGCCATGCCTTTCGCAATTCTTTGTGGTTTCGACTAGAATTTGGTCTTTCGTTGTTTATTTCATTGCTTAAATAAAAAAAACCGGCCAAGTGCGAGTCGGACTCGCGCACCGAGGGTTCCATACCATAAAAGAAGTAAGACATTGAAAGAATCACTTTTGTTCATGAATTTACGAGTATAATTTACATGTAGGTACTTTTGTTGGCGAACCGCAAACGTAACTTTGTTTTTGGTGGTTTATTGTTATTATCAAAAAAAGTATAATAGTTAGGGAGTTGATTTTATTTTTCCTGTAAAATATACATTAATGTCTATTGATCATAATTATTTCAGATTTTTCGATCGATAAACTTCGGAGATAAGGGCGGGGGGGGGGGGGTAACGGTATTTTTTTCCACAGTTTGCCCAATAAATGAAAAACTATCAAAAACTATAAAAATAAATAAAAATTGGTTTTAGAATATACAAGTAACGCCCTTTCACATGATATCCCACTCAATATTGTTATCTCATTTTGAAATTTTGGCGACCCGGTTTTCCCCCCTTTTTAAATAAAAATACAAACAATTTTCAAATTTTTACGATTGCTATGACGTCGCGTCACTATTATCTATAACTATTCTAAATTTCAGGTCGATAGCTTGAATAGTTACTGAAATAATCGAGTGTGACAGACGGACGGACGGACGGACGGAGAAAGTCTCACCATAAGGGTTCCATTTTTACCAAATTGGTATGGAACCCTAAAAATCGTGTTAAAGAATATAATTATGCCCTAACTCAGACTCATTTACCTTTGAACTTACTTAGGGGATTCCTTTTACTATACAACATTATTCCCATATGAAACACAAAGGAGCGCGAAAACATTATTACTATTGCTATTTTTTTGTTTATTTTATTTACAAAAATACAGTTAAAAACGTCATTTTACTGCATTGATTAAAAGTTGGAGTATTGATTAAAAGTCGGAGGTAAATTGCTTGACACAATATTACATTCTGGTTTTCATATCAAAGCGAAATCGAATCACGTAGATCTGGTTTTACTTTATGTAACCAGTTGAAAGTAAATTTAAAAACTTACTCCACGATATCAATACACCCGACAAAAGGCAAGTACAGTAGCTAGGTGGTCGTTGCCACTATTAACCTTCTTCCCTCTCCCGGGACGGCAATCGGGACGATTTTACTGCGCACTAAATATTCTCCCGGCGACAATTGCGATTATGAAAAGTGCACCGTTATTTATATCCCGCCGTTTATTTTTTGTCGCCCCTTTCAAGGGCAATTAAATACCGCCAGTCTTAAGCGTTTTGCATATTCCAAGGAGGCTTTATTACGAGTTGCAAGTAGCGACCCTAATAGAGATAGCAAAAGTCGTATCTCGCAACGGGTAGTGGAACCATTTTAATTACTTTTTTATTCATTGCACATTTCTTGAATTTCAACTGCTTTAACAGTTAGCACACTCTTCTGAACAATGTTTGTTGCGTACAGTTGTACACTGAGCCTATCTATCTATATTCAATACCTACATATACTTTTAAAGATTAGAGAATTAATCGTTTATTATCATTTATTGAGTAACAATAAACATTCCTCATTCACGACAGATTTATTCATCGCTGCGCTATCTAAGAAGACAGTATAGGTACAATCATTCTTCATCGCAATTCGCAAAACAGGAAAAAAAATATTATGCATAGTAACCTAATCTAAGTAGGTACATTAGATTAGATCCATTTAAAAAATACATAGTAAAAGTAACTTTGGATTCCTTGGCTTTTGTAAATATTACGAAAATAAAAGTGCCCTTTTTTAATAGTCTTCCGCCACTCCTATAGAGTAAATAATGGAGAACCTATTCACACGCATCGCACAGTCAAACTAAAAGTTGCTAAACAAACAACAAAACAATCCGTTAAAGCAAAGACATTAATACCGAAAGGATTAATGAAATTTCCTCGCTGACGGAATCGAACGCGCGTCCCCCGGGAGCGGGAGGAGCCTGTCAAAGTGCTCAAAACTTGCCGTCTGCCGCGACAACTTTTAATAACCTTCCGTATCTGCCAAATGGATTTGGGATTTGATACTCATTGCGTTTGTACGCAACTTTGTACAGTATAAGACTTGTATAGGATACTCATATAATTGAATATTAGGTAGGTACTATACTCTACGTGAAACATTTCCTATCACAAGTGTTTAAAATATGAACTTAATATTGAATGTAAGCACTAAGCAGACGTTATTTTGTGGAAATCCAAATATTGTAGCAGGACAGATTAATTTGTCCGTGTGCTATAATAATCCGTTACTTGAAAAGTTTCTGTATGGTACAGCATGCAGGAACACGGCCTACATGAAACAACAAACACAATTCTTCCAACAATATCTTCGACGCACGTTTCATTCCGACACCTGGACATCCTCAGGAGATGTTGACTTCACAATGCGAATCGTAGAGTCTACGATTAGGAGTTTCTCAAGATAAAATTAAAACTTTAAAAGTCATAAAATTAAAAGTAAAACCTTTAAGTAATTCAGTAGGTAATAACGGCCAATACCTTTTCACCATCGTAAGCACTTCCGATGGTATCTCCTCCGCGGAACAGCTGCTGTGGTAAAGCCATGAAACTTATCCCGTCCCCTGGCGGGCGAAATTGAACCGTCTTAGATCTGTCGCCCGTAATCCGCGCTTATAATTGATGCGAATGTCAAGTAGGCCCCGATACAGATAATCGGAAAAATACAAATCCACAACATGATCGATTGAACCGTGACAGACACAGAGATAAACGGGGCGCTACGGGCTACGGGCTCTACGAGATTCTACGGACCACTGTCACCTAGGTAAACAAACCCGCCAAGTGCGAGTCAGACTCTCGCACCGAGGGTTCCATACTATAAAAGAAGTAAAACATTAAAGGAATCTCTTTTTTCATGAATTTACGAGTATAAATTACATATAGGTACTTTTGTTGGCGAACCGCAAACGTAACTTTGTTTTTGGCGGTTTATTGTTAATATCACAAAAAGTATATAAGTTAGCGAGTTCATTTTATTTTTCCTGTAAAGTATACGTTAACTTCTATTGATCATATTTATTTCAGATTTTTCAATTGGTAAACTTCGGAGATAAGGGGGGAACGGTATTTTTTTCGACAGTTTGCTCAATAAATCAAAAACTATCGGGCATAAAAATAAATAAAAATTGGTTTTAGAATTCACAAGTTACGTTCTTTCATATGATACCCCACTCAATATTGTTATCTCATTTTGAAATTTCAACAACCCACCTTTTTAAATAGAAATAAAAATGATTTTCAAAATTTTATGATTGCTATGACGTTGGGTCACTAGTACCTAAAACTATTCCAAATTTCAAGTCGATAGCTTCGATAGTTACTGAAATAATCGAGTGTGACAGACGGACGGACGGACGGACGGAGAAAGTCTCACTATAAGGGTTCCATTTTTACCATTTTGGTATGGAACCCTAAAAACGGTTCCCAGAATCAGTGAGGCTGTGTCGTGGATATGATACCTACATTCAATCCACGAAGACACGCCCCACTCTGTCAAAATCGCTAATGTTTCATGCGATTCGTATGATGTTTGACAGAGTGGGGCGCGTCATCGTTGATTGATATATCTTACGTTCCTTCGCGAATACGTGTTTAGACTAATGCTAATACTTTCTTTAACTATCGATGGGGTCCCTAATAAAATTGTACGATTAACTGGCTGTAGCCTGGATAAAAGCTCTTGTGTAACTTTAACTATTTACGCAGCGCACACAACGGAAGCTCTCCAAAAGGAATAATTTTTCCCGTTTATGCAAATTTTTTTATTTTTGCTCCGCTCTTATTAGTCAGAGCGTGATGTTATACGTATAGTCAAGAAATAGCCTTCTTTGATAAATGGACTATCCAACGCAAAAATATTTTTTCAATTCGGACCATTATTACCAGACCAGACCAGACCAGGCATGGATTATTGCGTTCAAACAAACAAACAAACAAACAAACAAACAGCAGTACCAAACTGTCTGTGTGTATGTACATATTAATTATCTTCTGAACTTGAATACCTATAAGTTTATACGTGCTACAATAACTATACTCGTAGGTAGATAGTAGATACCTACTAACCTAACCTATGAAGAATCCAACAGAAGAATACGGCTGGGCTGGGCAGCATTTGGCAAATTGAGTCAAGTTTTCTCATCGTCAATTCCTCAATGCCTGAAAACAAAAGTTTTTAACCAGTGCGTCCTTCCCGTCCTCACCTATGGTGCTGAAACATGGACACTCACACACGGCCTGATACACAAATTTAAAGTCACGCAGCGGGCCATGGAGAGGGCTATGTTAGGAGTTTCCCTGAGGGACAGAATCCGAAATGAGGAGATCCGCAGGAGAACCAAGGTCACTGACATAGCCCAAACCATAGGCAAGCTGAAGTGGCAGTGGGCAGGTCACGCGTGTCTTAGGGGCGATGGCCGGTGGAGCCGAAAAGTCCTAGAGTGGAGACCGCGTACAAGTAAACGTAGTGTGGTGGGGCGCCCTCCAGCTCGTTGGACCGACGACATTAAGCGGGTGGCGGGAAGCGGCTGGATGAGGAAGGCTGAGGACAGGGTGTGGTGGCGCTCGCTTGGGAAGGCCTATGTTCAACAGTGGACGTCCGCAGGCTGATGTGATGATGATGTGATGAACCTAACCTAACGGTTCACCCTAGTTACTCCTTTGAAACTTACATACAAAACATTACTTCTGCCTGGTTTTTAACTATAAATATAAAGATTCAAAAAGCAGGGCTGTATAAATTAAAATTAGTAATGGTAACAGCTGTGAATAAAATATTTGCAAAATGTTTACATCATTTTAACCCTCGCATGGCGCCCTAAGCGACTGTAACCGACAAGAAATTGCGGAAAAATTTACTTTTTCGCCTTTGAAATATTGAATTTTTACATTTATGCCTTTCACACCTCATAACGTAATATTTCTTGCCAAAACCTTCCCCTCAGCAAGTTTTGCTGTAACAGCAGTAGGTAACGTTCAAAATAAATGTTTGGTGCTATGTCATACCGTAGTCGACCTCACCATAAGTTTTTATGTAGTACTATACGTTATATGAAGATTAAAATCTTTATTATTCACATAGGCATAAATTATAGGCTCCTATGGAAAATCAAAACTCTACAGGCAGGTTCTGCACCGAGAAGAACTGGCAAGAAACTCGGTACTTGCATTTTTTTCAAGAACGTCATATTAAACAACTTTTCTTATATAGATTGAAAAGTTTTTAGCTACATTTTAAGGACCTCTCGTGAGGAGTGAGAACATGGAAGTATATCCCTATCATTCCAAAAATCCTTGTCATTTAAAAATTCTTCGATGGTATGTAATCCTGATTTATTGTATGCAAACAATGATAACCCATTGGTTCACACTGCCTCTTATCAAGTGGTACGGGGTTCAAATACCGGGCGTGCGTGCCCGGGAGTTATATGTAGGTATATGCGTTTATGGAAACCAAATATAAAATGCTTAGCAGTAAATGAAAACATCGCGAATATAGCCTACAAGCCTTTGAATTTGCCATAATTTTCTCAACGGTAAATCCTGCCAATACGCTTTTTGTCTCAGTGCTGGGCTATGGCCAAACCCGTCTTACTCTAAGAGGACATCCGTGCCCAGCAGTGGGACATAAAAAGAAATGGATGATGATGAATGCGTAGCTCGTGTAGATAGATATAATTAGATAGTGATTGTCTAATATAAAAATGAACGCCCCTCTACTACATTTTTCTTTCATCGTATGAGCATAAACAAGTGGAGAGGCATTCATTTTTAGATGAGACGATCTACACGTTTTTTCTCGGTTGCACAAAAAAGGCGCACTTTCTCAACTACCTTTGACATAAGTATCTAGCTCTATCTCAAAGGTAGTTGAGAAAGTGCGCCTTTTGTAGCGTAAATAAATTGTAGAAAATCAATTAAAGCAGTTTTCCAGCACCCCCGCCACGTGCCCGGCCCGGACCCGAGCACCCGAGCAGCCGACACAAATAATGTGACCGCAGCATTTAGTCGGCGGCATCGAACATTCTCTAATGGCATCCAACCGCCAACTGGCCACCGCATTAATCCTTTACCGGGCTCTTGATTAATTATTCAAACTTAACTTCGGGGCGCCCATACACTGCGCAAATTGTTTACAACTACACCACTTGTGTCGTTAAAGTAGGTTCATTTCGATACAAGTGCCGAAAGTATGGCATTTCTTCACGAGTTCCGGTTTATTATATAGGTATGAGTCGGCGTGACAATTCCTCACGTACCAACATTGAAAGTTTTTAAGTCTAAAACTTTCAATGTTTCAAAAAATAATAATTTGCTATTCAAAAGTCATTTCATACAAACATTTTTTGGACAAAAAGATTTTAGGTTATGATGCGGAATTGCTATTTCAATTTCATATATATATATGATGCGGAATTGCTATTGCTATTTCATTTCAATGACGAGGACCCAAACCGGGACATGTGAAGAAACGAAATTATTTCCACACTTGTATCGAAAATTACATTTCCTATGCGAATTGTATAATATGTCATAAATATTGCTGGACTGTTGAGTGGTACCTACCTGCTCTGCTACCGGTATACCTAATTAATAGTAATCCATAGTAATAATTATTAGCACCTGATATGTAAGACCACTGAACACGAAACTAATGGCACAAATTAAAATAAAAACGATTAGGTGAGCTTCACCGAACGCATCTCTTTTTCTGCTTAGGTAGGTAAGTGGGAGTCAAATATTAATTTTATTTTCTCATTTAAATCCATATCTCCATAATAAAGCCTGAAGGGTTCCATAAAGCGCAAATTTCAGGTAGCTAGTCCGCAAAATAATTCAATTCAACAAGGGTACTGATATTATCAAATTAAGTGCGGACAACGCGACTGTTGACTTGAGCGATGTAAGTGACCCTTAATCCGCAGTAAATCTTCCGCCAGCCCGAGGTACCCCGTAGTCGTACGAGGGTTAAACAAGCGACTCCAACACCATTTATTACCTACTTGTTGTACGTAACAATGGATTTGTAGGAATAACAACCTACATGACTGTAATATGCGTTTTGCGACCCCGGGACATTTTTTGCGGAGGCAGAAAAGTTTAGTCAATTTTACGGCAGGCCTCTGTACCTACATGCAAAATTGTCACTGAACATAACAAAAAATACACGATTCCACCGTTAACTATGGAGAAAACCTTTTAGCCTACAATAAATGGACCTATAACCGCGGTAACCATGCAAGTATATTATGTCTGAATGTCAATCCTCTTTGTTTAGATTGGAATCGGTTAGGATGTGTGACCGTAGGTATATCTAACAGTCTTCTATAAGATTAGAAACAGTGCTTTTTATACGAAGTTAACTCGTAGTGACAAAAATTTTTGGAAGGAAATAGATTCGTTTCCGTACGCTCATAGCATTGCTCACGAGATTATATCATAAAAAATATCACGCAATTTATTTACAAAAGAAAGTAACTACTAACATTATATGTGTATGTCTAATGCCTAAGTATTATAATTCTTGACATTTTTAAAAGTAAGTTTTTGCCAGTTCTTTTCGGTACAAACCACAGAACAAATAATGTACAAACCCACTTTCCGAATTTCGTGGTAGTTTTGATTATAACATAAGATCTTGTAAGGTTTTTATTCACAGTAAGTAAGTATAATTAACGTGTATCTACCTAATAGGTACCTACCTACCTACCTATATCTCTCTAGGTAACAAATAAAAAAAACAATGAGTGAGGCGATATGCAAGTATCTACCTACTTATCATAAGAGTACGAGAGTGCGTAACTCGTAAGTGCCAAGTGGGGACAAGGCAGGGCTGTAATGTGAACATTATACGCGGCACCTCTCGAGCTCGTATAATCGCCTGTTATGAGCAAAAACTCGCCTCACTTGCATCCCATTTTCGAGGAACAGTCGCACGTCCGAGTTGCGAACAAGTCAATGCTTAAGTATAACAGCAACTTTTCCTCATAAAATACCTACCAGGTAGTGATGTTCCTAACGTGTATTTTAAACCGACTCTTAGAGTATTTGTAAAGAAATACACTTCACTGGATCAATATCTAAGTAGCTACGAGTAGGATTAAGAAAGTAGGTAGTTTGGGTTGGGCGTAAGTACATATTACATCAATGGGTTGGGCAATCTTTTAGGCTAATTATTCTTCGTGGAAGATCACCAAATTATGTATTTTTATATCGAATTTCATACCTATACCAAAATTGATATCTATGAATCTTTGCAAAGTCGTCATAAATAAGGTCGTGCATTTCCCATGTTAAACTACCCGCATAGGTAACTAAGTAAATTATCAGTTAACTGGACTTGAAAGCCGATAGCCCTCGGTCAGCTACCAGAATAATTACGGCGCGAATATAATATGCTCCTACTCTATGTATACCAACTGCCTGAATATTATCAAAGCTTCTATCAGCTTTAAAGTCTTCGCAAAAGTTTTATCACCAAAAAATTGGTAGGATCTAACACTAATTTGTAAAAAGCTCCAACGATTACTAACTAAATATGGCGGTCAGCTTTGGATATGTACAGTGTACGTAGGTTAATTATTATACCGAGAAACGCAACGATGCGAAACCCAAACCCGCGTTACCGTTTGATTGACAGCTGTCCTTGCCCAATGGCAAGAGCGAGCGCTGAAGAACCACGTCAATCAAGAAACACCCAGCAAACGAATTTGCCCCACGCGTTGCATTATAGACCCTATGTCATACTCTTTAGGGCCACGAGAAAATCCCTAATTATAATGCGAATACACACGAGGGCCAGCGGAATCGTCACGCGAACGCGATCGCCCCATTATTATTTCGCCGCCCTTTTGTAATTTGAATTTCGAATTCCAATTCGTATTTGTGGTAAAATAAAAAGAACTGTTTCGACACAATGGCGTCAAGGGCGGTACTCTGACATGCGATCAAGTTATTATTTAAAGGAAAGCGCACCCGCGACCTGCGACCTGTTAGGTACTATACCTACTTATTGCTATAAGTAGGTATTTAAATTTTATGAAATGGTACACTACTATATCTTTTTGTATTATTGTAGGTGCTTCACAGTGCCTAGTTGGGATTTTTTTACCTAGATGAGGTAACTACCTGTATAGGCAAAATAAACATACATACCTACTCTACTTTTGTAATCGATAAAACAGAACGAACGATTTGAATCAAGACTAAAAAGCAATGCAATTAACCGGAATTGAAATCTATATACTTATAATAAAACTGTAAAGGGTCGAATTCTGTACATTGAAGATATTTTGAAAATTTTTGTTGCTGGATACTATTTAGTCGATACTGAAGCCAAAACTGTAATTTGTTTCATTTTTGTCTGTCTGTCTGTCTGTTTCACGACCGCGCATCACGGCTAATCCGCTGGATGGATTTAAATGAAACTTGACATGATTATAGTTCATACTCCGAGGTAGGACAAAGGATACTTTTTGTCCCAGAATACATCATGGTTTCTCTGGAAGACGGCATCAAAGTCAAAATGTGTATTTAGTTATAATTCATTAACCCGTTGTCCGATTTCATTCATTCTTTTTTTGTTAGAAAGGAGGTTCCTTAAAGATTATGCCGTATAAATTTTATCATCATCACTTTTGTGGTTCAGAAATTATAGACATCAGAACCTTTATCGATGAGTTCAAGTAGGTGACTTGAAACTCGGAATGGACAAGCACTAGGGCTAGGACGTAAGGGCTCAAGTCAGACTGGAGTACCCTTACAGCCGTAAATAAATATGCTTAGCAGAAGATTTTGTATGGTTTAAGATTTTTCACTTTTAGGGTGAACAAAAAGCATGAATTTATCACCACGTTATACCGTATCGCGCCATCTCTAAAAATTATGTGGAACTTAAATGTAAAACTTGGAGATAGGTACTACCGAATTTTTGTTAATAATAATTAATTGTCATGTAATGTAATGTTCCTTGACTTTATATTAAGATGGCACTGTTGATACATGAACAGATTAAAGTTTTCACTTTTGTGGACATTCCCAAAGTGCCACGTCTTTTTTTATCATCCGCAACATGGAAAGAGTAAAATAATGGTTCACAAATATTTTTAACTCTCAGGTCTTAACTGGTCCCAACCGATTGACCGTCATAGATCTTTTATACGTAAAGAAATATATAGCCATTGCCCATTCTGATACTTGGGATTGTATTGAGATGAAGCAAAGATTTTTAACAGACTCTTATGTTGGGCTGGGGAATATTGTTAGTAGAGTATTTTATCCCAGTGGTACCTACCCGGCCGAACTCTGAAAGAAGATTTCAACCACCAGTACAACTTTTCACATGATTTAATAATTTTTGACATAAGTATTTCGTGGTTTCAGAATAAAAATCACAATGAAAAGGACGATTTTAACTGTCGATATTTCGATACATTGGTACAAGTCGTGGTAACGTTGTGACCACGACCTGTGCCATTGGGTCGAAATATCGACAGTTAAAATCGTCCTTTTGATCTTTCAACTACGTATAAATGAAACTTTATATTTTTTAATAAAAAAAGGAGTTTTCAAAATCACCACAAGATAACCCGTGCGAAGTAAGAACAGGTTTCTGTACAACATCACACCAGAATCCCGCGAAAATCAGGGAATTCTACGGTATATGTAAAAAAATCTTAATTCACGCGGGCGGAGCCGCGGGCAACAGCTAGTACTTAATAAAATTGTTGTTTCAGAGAACGGTCTGCCGCGTCGATTGCGGACCGCGTACACGAACACACAGCTGCTGGAGCTGGAGAAGGAGTTCCACTTCAACAAGTACCTGTGCAGGCCCAGGAGAATTGAGATTGCCGCCTCGCTCGATCTGACAGAGAGACAGGTAAACGATCATTTTTATCTAGTACTGTTTTCACGACCTCTCTCATCCCTGGCGCAGTTGGTGCACGGATAGATAATAGGGCGGTCTCGAATTTCGATTTCCACCTCGGATAAGACTTTTATAAGTCCTGAATTTTCAAAATGTATACACATCCAAATGCTCGCTTAATGGCATGGTGCCAAAAACACTGACGCTATTGCCTCGCTGTATAGCCAGGCTTAGCCGTTGGGCGAAGTAAGCGCCAGCTCTTTGGTCACCTGACGCTGTTTTGAAAGTTCTGAATTAGGTCTTGTCTGGTCCTATGTTCTGATTTAGTCTTCCGGTACGATGCTATGTAGCAACAATTACAACTTACTTAGGTACCCCATCACTTTAACATCTACGTACTACGATAACATCTTCAGAAGCGTCTTCACATGAGCATGCAGTCAAGTATTAACTTGTAGTATAAAATCAATTATATAAAAGTGAGTTAACAAAACATTTTTTGCCCCCAGGTCAAAGTATGGTTCCAGAATCGGCGAATGAAACACAAAAGACAAACGCTAAGCAAAAGCGAAGACGGCGATGATAAAGATTCTACAACCTCCGAGGGAGGCAAGAGTTCCAAAACAGGGTTAGAAAAATTCCTCGACGACGATGGTCCGCTGTCCGGCAAGAAGAGTTGTCAAGGATGTGAACTACCGCCGGGGGCTCTGTGTTCTCCAGCTGAGGACCTCCCGGAGTTGACGTCGCGGACACGCAACAACAACACTCCTAGCGCCACGAACAACAACAGCTTTGCGAGCGACGGCGCCTCCAGCGTGGCCTCATCGAGTTCTCTAGATAAACTAGCGGAAGAAGATTCACGAGAAGGCCTACCGCCGGCAAACCCCGTAACGACTGCGCCCAGAAGTCTAGCTAAAAGAATTAAACAAGAGTCAAGAAAGCGATCCCCCTCCTTGGATGCGACGGGTTGCAAGGTGTCGCCGTCATCTTCGAAGGATGGCCTCGTTGGTGTCGCCGGTCTTTCTGATGGAGGAAAATTCTCGTCTGTAAATTTAACACCATCGTCTACTCCGGGTACACCATCTAGTTTGCACCAAAGTCCTCTCGGCTTGTATCCTCGCCCTTCACCGCCTCATGCCCCTCCAGGACCGCCTCTTCCTCAAGCCGTACCCAACGCGATGCCTCCTTACGTCATAAGGGGAAATGCTCCACCAGGCCAATTTGTGCCGCATCCAGACTTCCGAATGGACTCAAAACAATTTGTGGGTAAGCTGGCCCAATACCCTCAAAGTAACAGGTCCTACGACGCTTACGGTCCTGCACTCCAGGGCACAGAACAACACGTTTATTCCAGGAATCAGCTTCATTCGAGGCAACAGGATGGATCTCCTTCCACGAGACCGACAAATGGGATTGGATCAAGACAGTCCTACACTCACGAAATGTACCAGAACTACACTTATGGAAATTACGGAAAAGATCAAGTCGGGTACGGACATCCCAGTTACGAGCAGGGACAAGGATATCCACCGGAACATATCGGTTATCCGAACAGCCACTACGGATACCACTATCACGAGGGTGGACAGCACGATCACACGCATGGTTACTACGGAAATGATGGGCAAAAGAACGTTCATGGCGCTGACTATACAAAGAATGCATACTACGACACAAACGCATACGGTAGCCAACAAGGTAGTGCTACGGCAGCAAGTTACGCAGCAGGGGCTCCAGGATCTACAGCGGCAGAAGCATACGGTGGCGGGGGAGACTGCGGGGATAGCTACGGTTCCTTCCAACAGTTCTACGAAGCGACACACACGACGCCAGCGGCCGGCGACAATTCCAACTCCTCGTCAGACTTTCACTTCTTGAGTAATCTGGCCAACGACTTTGCTTCTGAATACTACACCATTTGAGACAAGGACTTCGCCGAGCAGGCGAGCGATCTGTTCGTGTAATACGCGTTTGATACGCCCAATGTTATGTAAATAAACCATATTGCTTAGTGTAAGGGTTATCGTGTTGAAACCTGAAATGGAACTGAACGTCGCCAAAGGCGGCGAAGTTGGTGGATAATTTCCCTGTTTCTCTTGATGCGACTCACAAACCAATAAAAATATGCTACGTTATACTCAAAAATATTGTAATAAAATGTAAATAAGTATCTCCTTTCAATAAATATTTACATGCATAATTGTTACTTTGTTATGATACGATAAAACTCAAAGTTTGAGTTCAAAAATGCATAGTTGTACAAATATCTCAATACATAATATATAATTATTTTATGTGAAGCCTTTATAATATGGATGACGGTATAGGCCTGCGTCTGATCAAATTATTATTGATTACAAAATTTATTAATGTAAATTAAAAAGCAAAAATTATTAACTAACTACATGCCCCATGACTAATTAATGCATGGTTCATAAAATTAACAATATTTAACTGAAGTCCTGCTCAGATCTCATAGATATCATACAGATGTTTAAATTGATACATAAGTACCTTCTTGGATTGTACCTACAATTTTAATGAACATTTAATAAACACCAACAATGTCTAGAAATTAAATTATGTAAAATCATTATCTTTTTCAAAGTACCAAGTGTATTTAAAATACCTTTCCACGTGTTCATGTTAATATTGCAATATTAATTGTAATTATGGTTTTATTAATACTTATATTAATTATTTGTTTACAAAATTAAGTATCTATAGTTGTTGCCTTATTTAGTTGATACCTATTGTTTTGTGACTATGGAACATAATGTAGATACATAGTAAGTTAGTTTAATAAGCGACTGTATTGTAGATATCAATGCTATCGTTTTGGCCTATTATTAAAAAATAAATAATTTGGTGTCGCATGTGAATGAATTTACTTCATTATCCCAGTAACTTTAGACTATCCCAAACAACAAAAAACATCTTTCAAAAATTAAATGATTACTTAAACATAATCTGTATGTCAATTATTATTCCATTACATACTTAGATAGTAGAGTTATCCCAAACATCTCTAGGGTACGATAGTATATTTTGAACATTAATCTAAAGCTTTACACCAAAACTACTGAAACTATTTGGCTGAAATAAAAATAATATTGAATGGAGAAACTTATTCCACGTGATTCCACAGTTCCCATCCATTTCATTCTGATAAAGTTCAAAGTTCCTATAGGAACTGCAAAACAAAAATAAAGACTGAGTAGTAATTTTTAAATGACTAGAGGTAGGTAGCTCCAGCTATATTTTCTTCTATTTAAAAGAAAAGGTAAGTTACGAGGAATCAAATAATTTATTTTTTCAGCTTTAAAATGACATAATATTATTATTCAATAAAAAAACTAACAAATACACTCATCACAGAACTCAGTTGTTCTGGAAGATCATTACAAATTGAAACCAAACAACCAGTTAGAGCAGAATTAGACAGTGCTGATAATATTTAACATCCTATACCTTTAAACTAGCAATTCTTGTATTGCTATATAATCTGAATCTCAGAAACGGCTTGAACGATTTTCATGAAATTTAGTATACAGGAGGTTTTGGGTGCGATAAATCGATCTAGCTAGGATTAATTTTTAGAAAATGTCGAATTTACCAAAAAAATAAAAAATATGACTCCTGCTTCCATCTATTGGGCAGTAGTCATACAACCGAGCGAAGCTTGGTCACCCAGATATTGTAAAAATAAATTGGATACAGAAAAAATAACAAAATAGCCATGATGCATGAGTTAAAATATATTAGAACAAATAATTGAATCAAAAATTCAGACAGTGAATGCATGAATGGTAAGGCCATTAGTTTATTCAGCAAAACTAAACCATCAACATACTATGTCAGTGAACCATTTAATTCTGCCCTAAGGAATGACATGCCAAAGATACCAAAGTTTTAATATACCTTGTGGTTGCTGTTTAATCAGCTATAGTTCTACCAACTGAGAGCACGTGTAGATCACATCTGTAATTATATGTGCATATGTGTAAACCATTAATTAAACATATTATTAAAGATCAGCACTTACTAATGAAATAAAATAAATGAAATGAAAAAGTTTATTGGTAATGCACATTAGGTACTTATGAAGAGGAGAGAAAAAAAGAACAGGAACAACAATGTACAAACAAATCACCCATATATTTAGCCTCCGCCCTCAAGCATCCTTTTTAATTTATTAAAACTGTAAAATGGCGGTGATGTAAACAATAACATTAGATGCAGCTGTCAGCAGTACCATACTTTTGTGGGCAGTAACAATGGCATATTTGAGAAATTTTTACTACAACATATGTCACATATTCCTCATCCTCTTAGCGTAGCATACTTCATCATTGGTGTTAACACATAAGCTCACTCATTTACAGATATGATTTAACACAAGCATTAAGCAAGTGTGCTCAATAATAGCAAGAAAACTTAAAGTTACTTCAACCCATGATAGTTGTGTCAGCAAAGGTATATACTTCCCTACAATATTTCATGGGTTGCTTGCATCTGAACTTGTAAATGTAAAAAACTTCAAGAGATCCCAGCATGTCTTACCCTGCTGTGAACTTGTAAAAGGGCAAATACAATAAATGCACACTCTTGCATTAAAATTAATGAGGGATTATGTGGTTAAGAGAGTGAATTCAAAAGACGCTAGTGTTATGACGTGGACGCCTTCTGTGCCTGCGCTTGCGCCTGTACTTTCATCTCCATCATCATCATGATAGCTTCACGAACTTTCGATTTCTCTATTCCCATCATTTGTATCTTTTCCATTTGTTCTGTTACAAACTGTACTTTTCTTTTAAAGTAATCTTTCGCACCTTCTATATCCTGAAACATATTAAAAACTATAATTTCTTGATGAAGATTTAGTTTAAATTTTATCTTTAATGGCACAAAAATACCTACACTTCTGTTAAGCCTCATAGGGGTCATAATTTAAATTAATTTTAAAAAGCAACCTACCACAGCACATGATTATAGAAACATCAAAAAAACTTACTTTTTGTGCATAATATCCTGTTCCAATGTCTATTATAACATTATCAGTATCGAGTATTGTGCCAGGCACGTACATTGAGCCCGTTAGAGGGACCAGGATAGTTTTGCCTTTGGTTTCCGGTGTTATTTTTTCAACGCTTTCGCCCGATTCTACAAATTTCCCTTGTGCCATTTTGAGCGTTTGTAATGAATCTTGAAAAACATTTAGTTCCTGAAAATAAAGTTTTTTTCAAATACGAGGTTACGTGCATAATTATTCAGTTATTTATAGTATTTTTTCACACTCTTACTTGATCTAATTGCTGTTTCAGCTTGGCCAACTGGTGTAGATTTAGCTTAGACAAATCGATCTGGTGCATGCCAGGAGCTGGAGCCGAGGATATCGTAGCCATTTCTGTTAAATAGTCGTTCTTTATGTTTAAAAACTATTATAGTAATTATGGTTTAAAAGAATTCAATCAAAATTCATAATTAAGACTAACCTATAAGAAAAATTGAAAACCTCAGTTAAAAACTGACAGATGAGTAATGACAATGACAATTAACAAAAACAAATGACAGCGTTTCTAGCATTTTTTTACAAGACACAAAGATTTGAAGTCGAGCCATAGAGATACCATACGTCGAGCCCATTATCGAGCCACAGATCTCCATAGAGTAGGTATATAGGTACCTAGCTCAAGGTTTATTTCCCTAGGAGACGCCATCTTATGCGCCACTTTACAGAATAAAAATAGTCATGCTTTTGTAGACGGGTCCCATCCATATTGTTTCCTAGATCTGTGACCGTATGGTCGATACTAATCTGTAAAATTGACCATTCCAGTGATAATCACTGTTGTCTATGGTTCGTTATACATTGCTGATTTATAATGTGAAACGATAACAATATTTTGTGGCAAACCTTCAATGCATATAAAATAAATGTCAATTTTTTGAAGGTCATTGAGTGATTATCACTGAGGGCCCAGCTATCAAATTCAAATCACTAATGTCAAGATTTTTGTCATTTTTTTTTAAAAAGACCCAAGTTCATTCTTCTGTTGTACCTAATCAATACGAAATGTGCTAAAATAATTGGTTTTAAGTTCTATTAATTTATTGCACTTCTAAGCATACCTACATAACAATTTTTTGGTTGAAGAAAGTACATAATACAAACTTGTATACTTCGAGTTCAACGCTGCATAACCTAGATCCGAAATGTCGGTCACGAACATAGATTCTGCTGAAAATTTCAATAATTTTGTTGGGTAAGTACCTATTATTAAATCTGATAAAAACAAGGCTTTTGTCTCTATCTATTTTATTTTATTATTTTCAGTAATCCGACTTAAATATCAAAGAAAAGTAAATTAGTTAAACCATGAATAATTTCTCTGGTTAGTTTTGAATTAAAATTTTACTGAAAGATAGTTATTGCGTGATAACAACGAAATTATCCAAGTGAACTCAAATTTAATTAATCTATAGGTATAATAACTACCTAGGTGCTAGAAATTCATTTATTGAAGTTAAATCACTTATGCTTGTGTTCACCAACACTTTAAGAGACACCTAAGCCCTTAGGTGACAGTTGTTGTAAGTGAAAACTGTCACTTATCGGCTTAGGCGTTTCTTAAAGTGTTGGTGAAAACTACTGTTACGCCCACTTGCATCAACCCGGGTTAATGTGTTAACTCAGAGTTAACACACTAACCCAGAGTAAGTTGTCAATCTGGTCCAATGAGAGACGTTTACTCTAGTGTTAAAAATATAAATATTCAACCCCCGTTTTCCAATTTTACCCCCCAGACCTTAGGGATTTTCTTATTGTTGACTTTTATTGCAGAGCTCCAGCTTTAACAGTTGTGCACTTTTCTGCGGAATGGGCAGAACAGTGTAATCAGGTTACTGATGTCCTCAAAGAGTTGGCAAAACTATCAGAAGTTCAGTCAAGTGGAAGTAAATTTGGTGTATGTGATGCTGAAAACCTTTCTGAAATCTCTTTAAAATATAAGGTAAATAATTGTCATATGACTTTTGATGAATATCTTCTAGACAATATTGCAAAATGAAATTTGACAGACACATATACAAGAGACAGTGAGTGAGGCAACTTTTTCTTGCAGTGTCAATTTAAAATGTGTGTGTGTGTGTGTGTGTGAAAAATTGTGTAGCGACATCTTGGCTTTGCCGATTAAGGCAAAGTATTTTTTGCTGCATTTTTGAAGTCGAAGTTGGCCTCTTAGACCTCTATGGACAGACATTTGAAAACATAATGGATTACTCTTGCATGCAAGTTTTCTTACTATATTTTCCATTATCACTATTTATTTTTTGTAGTCCCAAACACACATTTAACACAAAGACAAGTCTCAGATTTTATTTATATATTTTATTCAACACAGGTTTTAATTTTAATGATAAGTGGCTGTACCTCTTCATTAGGTTGACTGAAAGGTCCTTTTTAATCTTTAATTAGGGTCAGTACAACAGCACCTTGATAGTCTGAACCCCAGTTAATCTATAAGCCCAATTACCCCCCCTTCCCCTTCCTAAACCACTATTTTCTAAAAATATGCTATAAAAAGCAGCCATTAAGATTTTATATACTGTTTTTCTCATTTAAAACTTATTCTAAAAAATATATTGAAAAAATCGAGCAAGCAACTTCAATAAGTTAGCTGTTTGACTAGTTGTGCAATCATTTATACACACTAAATAAACACTTAAAACAGCTGCTTAAATTTCTTATGAATTATTTATGATATATAACTAAGCAGTAAGCATATCTTGTTTTTGAACAGTGTATTTAATAAAATATTTTGCTTATAAATTGAATTTTTTGAATCATGACAATATTATGTTCTTTTCATAGAGACTAATTTACAGATTTTTTTGCCAATGACACAATATGTTGATGAGACCTCAGGGTTGGAAGTGAAAGAAAAGTTCCCACCTTTTCTTTCACTACCAACTTAAGACTTCATTTCAAACAATAATCGTCATCACCATCATCTCAACCTGTTTGGTAATTGCAATAATGAAAATCCTGATTTTTTTATACTTACAGGTAGATTCAGTGCCAACTGTAATATTATTTAAAAATGGATCACCAGTAGACAGAGTTGATGGCGCTGACGCAGCGCAAATCACATCTAAAGTCAGAGCCCACAGTGGGGGCAAAGGGGATCTGAACAATGCCTCATCCCAGCAACCACTGGAGGAAAGACTAAAAGCTCTTATCAACAAACATAACATCATGGTGTTCATGAAAGGCAGCAGAGACGCTCCCAGATGTGGCTTTAGTAAAACACTTGTACAAATACTTAACGGGACAGGGTAAGAAAGAGTATTTGCATTTCAACTTAACTTCACCTTTTTGTGTTAATAAAATGTGTAATAGTAATAATTGGCAAAGTATGAGTCATACTCGTGCACAGAGTGTTCTGTACCAACCAAGATGCAGGCTGGTGACAGACAGGCAAAGTCTCAGTAATAGCAGGGCCCTGACACTCATTACAAATAACATGACTTAACTACCTACACTACTACAAAAGCACCGACCCTATACACATTCTATTTGTATGTTTGAGTAATTATTGTCTTAGCCCGTAGGGCTGGCAAAAGTCAAGCTGTACACAGTCCATGAATAATACTGGTCGTGTCGCCCTCGGTGCTGCGGTAATACATTGATGGGAGGGTGTGACTGTCTCTTCTTTACGTTAGTAATATTATATATTCGGTGGTAATAGGGTCCACTTTGGGTACAGAACCCAAAAAAGGAACCATCTTTAAAAGATAGCATTATTATAAAATCTTAAATTTAGTAGAGTAGGAGTAAATTTTTATTTAAGAGATAAAATTTATTGCAAGTATCATACAAAACTAGTTTGAAGTAGTACAATTTTAGGGAATTTGAAAATTAAGACTCATAGAAGAAATTATATACTTACTTTTTATTTTGTAAGTTATAATATTATGAGTCTCTCAAATAAAATCTAATTCAGATTGTTTTTCTGGCATTGTTATCAACGTCTTAAGGTCACATGAAGTTCTTGTTATCTCTTATATCACTCCTGTGACCTTTTCACAAGTTTATCAATTTCCCATGCTATATTGTGTTAGAAATGTTATATCTATTGTAATCATTCTAATTTATTTCAGAGTCCAGTATGATACATTTGACATTTTAACTGATGAAGAGGTTCGTCAAGGATTGAAAACTTATTCAGATTGGCCGACCTACCCCCAAGTATATGTTAAGGGGGAATTAATCGGAGGTCTAGATATAATTAAAGAATTGCAAACAAATGGAGAGCTCGAGTCTACTCTTAATGCCTGAACTTTTTTACTTGTCTTGTCAGTACAATGTAGCTCATTTTTTATTTATTTTAATAAAGATTTCTTAATTAACAATTTTTCAATATTTACCACTATAAATAAGTGATTATCCCTCAGTTGTTCTAAAGTTTATGCAGAACCTAAACTAATTTAATCACAAGAAGTGTCGAAAAATGTATGAAGTCTTGTACTCGTAATTAAAGTAGTTAGTTTAAGTAGTATACATTTATGAAATTATTTCAAACAACCCAGGGTATAGGTATATATATATATGTCGCTAACTGATATCCCCGTATTTAAAATGTGTAGGAAACAGTTTTTGTATTTATTTATTATTGTTATCATACGAAAATTGTGACAAGAATGACTACAAGATTATTTTACGATGAAGTAAATAAATTGGTAATACATATAAATAAATTATTACCAATTAAGTAATTAAGTGTTCAATACTTTTATTCTTGTCACAAATTGAGTCTTCTACAAGTAACCTCTTGCTGACTTGCGATATACCTATCGAGTATCGACCATGCTTGCGCCCACAGGCCCAACTGTCTGCTTCGTGCTGTGGTGGAGAACGGTTTTAATGAAATGTTTAACATCCACATGTCGCATTTTTCGTTTACCTACTTTCCCTTTTTTCATGTTTTATATAAAAATAACTGAACGAATGTAGCTGATTCTTATAGCTGACACTACCTTACTTCGTTATGCTTGCATGTTCGGACGTAGAAGTTTAGAGTTTGCGGCAAGTGCCAAACATGCGGAGTGCGGACCACGTGCGGATTTCGGACGCGCCAAAATTGGGTGGTAGGTAGGTAGGTACCTCATTATTTCTTCCGTTTCCGCCATGTTTCCGCGGATAAGACTTTTCCACAGAGTACATTATATCTACGAAAGTTCCTAACTTAGGGTCAATTTATACTAGCGCAGAGTCGAAGCGCATCGAAGCGTCTACCCAAAACTGAACATAACAAATTCAACCTTAACTCCACAGCGTAACGCTCACATTACTTCTGAGATTTTAAAAAGACGCGCGCATTCTTCGGTATTCGCGCGTCTGCGCGTGACCAACGCTGATTGGTGCGCGCGCATTCTCGCGTATTCGTGCGCCCACTAGCGAACCTACGCGTCATCAGTCGGAAATTGGCCTGCGTCGGTGTTGAATCCATCCATCCATCGTGATCGACATCACGATGGACTCGGACGAAAAATTAATTTACCTGGTGCAAAAATATCAAACACGTTTCAGCTACGAGAATCAACTGGCAAGTGATTCAACAGCACTGCTGTTGATGCCTATTACTACACGTGAAAGACTGCGCGCGTATTCTAGCGAATTCTGGCGAATACGCGCGCATTCGTGCGGCTTCGCTTTAGTTATAAAGAATTTGACGCTTCGATGCGCTTCGACTCTGCCGCCATCGGTAAGGTAACATTTCCAGTAATCAAACGCCATTATCATTTTTATAAGTGCATATTTCGTGTTTACGTATCTTCAATATAATTTAGGTTATTCCTCAACTGGAATTTATAGTAACAGAAATAATAAATAATATAAAAGTATCCCTGGAAACGGGGTCGGGTGCTGACACATTGGCTTCGATTCATATCAGGGAGACAGAATCAAAGCCGGGAGCCGCAGCTGAAACTGCTGAATCTGGTAAGCGTCGCAAATATGCCTCTCTATTAGAGAGTTACATATCTATCCCGTTTGCCGTGGAGACCCTGGGGCCATGCCATAGTGCCAAAAAATTCCTTGAAGAGCTTTCCCCGCGGTTAATAGCCTCGACTGGTGACAGAAGGGCTGGCTCATTTTTGCGAAACGTATCAGCCTATCTGTTCCACGCGGAAATGCAGCCAGTATTCTTGGCACCATTCCACGCGGGCAAGATTTGTGTAGTAATTAGAATAAGCTAACAATAAGATTTATTGTAACATTTTAATAAAAAAAAAAAACAAAACAAAACAAAAATGTGATTTTCTTTAGTGCAGTATACATATTTTACATTAAATTTTTTGATGAATGCTCATCATTAGGATTGTTATAAATACGGCTATACCGATTGCGGTAATTTAGAAAAATCTTACATGTCACAACTCACATGATGTCAATGCATGATGCAAAGACGAAGTAAATATAAGGACAGGAAATTGTCAGTCTTTTTGGGTGGGCATATCCGCCATCTTGTGTCGCATTGAAATAGCCAATCACAGCCATCGGCCAATCACAGATAGGCCTTAACTATCTATCGATATGGAAATATTATCGATGTAGTAAGTAGTTCGTGGTTAGTCATTAAAGATTTGAGAGAGCAAAAATTAATGAACATAACCTACCGTTAAAAACCTACTGATAAAAATTAATGGCTAACGGTTTTGAAATCGGTCGCCTTGATGCGAAGTAACGATTATCTTAAGAACATACAGTATTACGAGTCGTATACATTTTTCTCCGGAGATGCAAATTTTTTTTGTGGAATAAATACCTACCTACGTTAAAAATAAAAAAATCTTGCTATCCACATGTCACCAACTGACAATAATTATTATCTGACGTAACCATGACACACATACACATCACAGATTAAATATACTGTACCTATCTGACGTATAATTCAAATAATATACTATCTAAAATAATATTGTTGTAAAAAACAAATTAGTTACTTACAGTACTGTCAGATGATTTACATGTAATAGTAGTATATTATGATTAATACATGACGTGATGTATTAGGCTCTTCGTTAGTTATCGAGAAATATTCTTTTTTTTGAAATCTTGAGGTTACAACTCCTCTTTAATCCTCAGTTTCTCTCACCCATTTCAAAGCTCGGTCAACGGAGTTTTGCGGCATTCCTATTTCTGGGTGGTCATGATAATAACTACCAATAAAGATCCTATTCGTCAACTAATTTGTCGGGGTTCTCCAAGTCCCAAGCTCGCATCGGTCGCTCCCGGATCCTAATATTTGTAACAAACATCTAATCTGCAAATAGCGTAGACCTGTAGTAGCTGAGACCCACAAAACCTAAGAACTGACATAAATACATAGACAATACTAACACGCAATAGACATTAATACAGATTAAAGTTATAAAAAAGAAACAGAGAGTAGGCCAAAGACAAACAAGTACGAGTCGGACTCATGCATGAAGGGTTCCGTAAATTTTATATAATAATATGAATAAAAGAGTGAGGCATTTTCGTTGTTCCACGGATTCCGGTAAAACTAAAAGTCGTAGAGATGTAAAATTTAGTACTCAGGTTCATATTATTAGGTCATGAATCTACAGAATATTTGTATATTCTGTACAAAGACAGGAATTTTCGAAATTCAAATTGTAAGGAGTGAAAATTTCTAAAGTTTTTTCATGAATGATGAATTTCTTTAAAATCGATGTCTGACAACTTTTAAGTAACAACTGTAAGTCAGTTTGGCGGGACTGTATTTTAAGAAAATAATTGTTCATATCTCGAAATGACTAAATTACAAAAGCCATTGCAGCAAGCAAAGACATGTAATTTGTGGTCAAAATTTAAAAAATGGCTGCCACATTGAACTTTGAACATTTGAACTGGAAGTCTCAGCTACTACAGATCTACGCTATTTGCAGATTAGAGGTTTGTTACAAATATTAGGATCCGGGAGCGACCGATGCGAGCTCGGGACTTGGAGAACCCCGACAAATTAGGTGACGAATAGGATCTTTATTGGTAGTTATTATCATGACCACCCAGAAATAGGAGTCCCGCAAAACTTCGTTGACCGAGCTTTGAAATGGGTGAGAGAAACTGAGGATTAAAGAGGAGTTGTAACCTCAAGATTAAAAAAAAGAATATTTCTCGATAACTAACGAAGAGCCTAATACATCACGTAGTGTATTAATCATAATACTACTATTATATGTAAATTATCTGACACTACTGTAAGTAACTAATTTGTTTTTTTACTACAATATTATTTTAGATAGTATGTTATTTGAATTATACGTCAGATACAGTTTATTTAATCTGTGGTGTGTATGTGTGTCGTGGTTACGTCAGATAATAATTATTGTCAGTTTGTGACATGTGGATAGCAAGATTTTTTTATTTTTAACGTAGGTAGGTATTTATTCCACAAAAAAATAATTTTGCATCTCCGGAGAAAAATGTATACGACTCGTAATACTGTATGTTCTTAAGATAATCGTTACTTCGCATCAAGGCGACCGATTTCAAAACCATTAGCCATTAATTTTTATCAGTAGGTTTTTAACGGTAGTTTATGTTCATTCATTTTTGCTCTCTCAAATCTTTAATGACTAACCACGAACTACTTACTACATCGATAATATTTCCATATCGATAGATAGTTAGAGCAGCCCTTCTGATCAGCTGTCTGGTGCCTATCTGTGATTGGCCGATGGCTGTGATTGGCTATTTCAATTCGACACAAGATGGCGGATATACCTACCCAATAAGATTGACAATTTCCTGTCCTTATATTTACTTTGTCTTTGGATTGACAACAAGTAACAACTGACATGTCGATTCGATCGAAAGTTATTTGTGTAGAGTGTTTTATACACAAATTAATGAAAATAAATAATTATTCTTTAGTGTTGTGCGATATTTAATTAATTATCGTTTTAATATGGATACATTAATTTCTTTTAACACAAGTAAGCAGCTATTTAATTACATACTTTGTCAATAAATGTGAAAATGGTACGCCATTTAATACAAAGATTGTTTTTTTTACAGAAATCATGAGCAAAATAAGGACTGCAGGCGATGGGATGGAGTCTGAAGAGCGTGTCGAAGAGAATACGCAAGAAAATATAGTTAAACAGCCTGTGAAAAGTAACAGCAAAGCATCCTTACTGCCTGGTCGCCTTGTGCAGATTTACCCTTCTAAAGTCGTCGCTCCTGAGAAGAAAAGCTCTCATATATACTCCAAAACCCCCAAGTTTGTTCCATATGAACCATACCCGGGTGCTGTAAAGCCTTTGACTCCAACTTTAGCTTCTAAAAGTAAAAAATCTAAGAATCACATGGATATCAATAAATTAGTGTCTCAAATGTCCCAAATGGACACAAACATCAATGAATTCAAGCCAAGGAACAAGCTGACGTCTTGTAGCGATAAATCAGACGCTGAAGCTGTCAACCAGCTCAAGGTCGATAAAGAAATGCAAAAGAAACTTGATGAATTGACAAAGGAAAACGAAAGTTTAAAGGAGCAACTGAAACAGCAAGCACAGGTTTACCTTACAATAACTTAACCTATAGTTCCAATTTGATTTAACACAGAGTATTGACTATTGAATGAAATGAAATTTTACCCAACAACCTTTGATCACATCAACAAACACATCAGTTTTGTAGTTTTTATTCTTGTGCAGGCAGTTGATTAGTACCTAAATAAGAACAATATTTAATTTACTTAATTAAAACTACCACTATTGAAATACCCATCCCATCCAAATTTGATCAGATTGTGGAGGATTTTTTTTTTCATTATTAATTTCTTGACTACAATCTCATACAATGGTATGTAAAGATGCAGCCTAAGATGTTATTGTGCTAAAGATGGGTTTAATTGTACACAGTTGCACAGTCATAGAGGAACTCTAATTCACTAGCAGCTGAAACCTACCACCAGATCAGACCTAAGTCAATCCAGAAATGATAAAATCATAAACTGGTCTGTGCCAAGAATCATACCCATGACCTTCTACATAAATTCAAGCATGGGACTGTGGTAGAGAAGAATCAAGTCGACAATGCTTTATTTTTAGACTGTTTCAGTAGATCTGGTGTTAAGTGACAGATTTCAAAACAAACGTTTATAAGTATTGAAAGTATTTTTAGTCTTGATTATAATTCCAGGTAAACAAGGAACTAAAGACAATGCTGGTGGCCTCGATGGGGGAGGACCTTGAGTTCCAAGTGCATTCACTGAACGAAGACAAAAAACACCTGGCAAATGCTTTAATAAACTCCGCACAACATCTGTCCACCCATCAAGTAATTATTACTTTTGTATAGCTTTATTTACTTAATAGTTATTACAGCTGTCAGCCTATATAAACATTAGGATGCCCTGGATCTGACATGAATAGGTGTATATCACCTAAAAACATGTCAATATTGTGGTAATCTCATCATTCTTTTTCACTTATAAAATAAGAACCACCATATTTAACAAGCTTAAAGGGGTTTGTCAGTGAGGTGGAGTATCCCCTTCCGTAACAGAAGGTTCTAGCGAAGAATATAGCACTAGTTTTGTTAGATTATTTATTGCGAACTCGATATAGAACACTTATTATTATATTGCTGAATTAGCGAAGTAATTAAAGATTGCGGTTGACCGACGTGTAGGTAGCGACTTGGAGTACGATGTACTGGCGCGTTGTGCAATGTTGCACGCTCAGCAATTTTGTCAGGTCACTCGCCTCACGGCGCGGTCGCGAGCTAATACTACGGGTTTCACCCGAGTATGCTTGTGAATTTAATGTATGTATATGAAAATGTGTATGCTTGTTTATTGGTGTGAATGTGATTTTGTGTTCTGTATGTGTTTGTGTGCTGAATTATGGTTGTGAGTAGCCTACAAGCTTATATAATGTCTGTGAAGGATGTCTTTAGCGTCGTTTTGGTGCTATCATCCATTTGTTTATTGGATAAATTTGCAGAAACTACATTGCTGAAAAAACCACATGATATGTGTTCATCACTAAAATAATAATAAAATTATACAAATTTAATATTTAATATTTTGATTTTGAACATCAGATAACAGTGATGAACACAAGTTTATTTTCTGTTTTAGGAGCAAACTGAATGGCTTGCGGGGCAATGTGAAGTTTGGAGAAGCAAATTTTTGGCTAGCAGGTAGATTTGCAACTGGTTTTTTTTTAGTATATTTTATACCCCAGTACTTTTCTTTGCTGTTGCCTAACATTAGTCAATGAAACGTGTGTTTTTCAAACCTGAGTTAAACTTTTCCATGTTAGTTGATTTCTAGGCCACTTGAATGATAGGTTTACATAAAAATACTATGTACATGTGCAGTGTTTAAGAGATCTATTACTAAATTGAAGTAAATGCTAGCTATATGTAAGGAATGATAAAACGTTTAACTTTTTTCAGCCTAATGATCGAAGAACTAGCCATGTGCAAAAAGATGCTCAACGAAAAAACTGTAAATCTACAGCAAGCTATAAAACAATTACTGGACGAAAAATGCAGAGTGAAAGACATGATGATTTGTACATACAAAAACCTGTACAGCCTTCACGAGAATTGGTTGGAGAACATTGCTATAACAGAATATTCAGGGAACAACAACCGACCAATTGGTAAACTCAATTTTACCACAACAGTACCCCATTCAGCGAACACGCTTGATTTAGCGTCGATAAATTTGAAATTGTCCGAGAATATAAGCAGTAGTATTGAGAAACAAGATATAAGTCATTTAAACACGTTAGAAACAGCCACTGAAGCGGAACTATATGCTGAAAAGGTAAATGGATATCATGATATCACATTCTATTGTTGCTATAATAAAATAAAAAATATCTGGGTGACCGAGCTTTGCTCGGTAGTATTACTATCCACTAATAGATGGCAGCAGGAGTAATTTTTTTTGGTAAATTCGACATTTTCTAAAAATGAATCCTAGCTAGATCGGTAAATCGCCCCCGAAAACCCCTTATATTAAAATATATTATGAAAATATATTATACTAGCAGTGCCCGCGGACTCCGTTCCGCGTTAGAAATATATTTGTCCAGGCCCGTTTGTCCCGCGTTATACCCGTGTGGATATTATCCACTTATACTTACTCGTAGGTACTTACGTATCGCCACGCAACGGGCGGCGCGCAACCATTTTGTTTTGCTAATATCTTTGAAGATATTGGTTTAAACTGTATAGAGTAAAGGGCACAAATATTCTACATTAAATTTTCGATCTAAAAAACGTATTTACAAAGATATAAATTTATACCATATGGGCTAAATAAGCTTCACAAAAATTATTTATATTTTAACTACAATTTTAACACTAAAAGCAGTTATTATGAGTTACCCGTAGGAGATATACATACTCGTATGACATTGCGGACTTTTTTACAGATTTTGATACGTTCTTTAATATTGTAGAACATTGTTTTGTTCTATCCTCAATAGTTTCCGCAGCGTACGCGACGAAAGCAATTTTTTTTACGACTTGGATTACATTATTCAAGTTTAAGTAAAGATGCGTAATTAATTTTGGAAATTTTCATAGCCTATGACACTCCACAATAACGTAGCTTCCTATTGGTGAAAGAATTTTGAAAATCGGTTCAGTAGATCCAGAGATACCCCTTACGACCCCTTACAACGTCACAAACTCACAAACATCGTTACGCTACCTCTTTATAATATTAGTATAGATAAACATAATTATGCAAGAATTGCTTGTTTAAAGGTACGGGATTTGACTAATATTATGTACTGAAGAGATTGAGACTCTGAGAACACATTAAAGCGTCAGTCTTGCACCCTGACTTTCCCATTTGTGTTGGAGCTCGGATTATGAGAATAAAGAGTCCACCAATGTAAAATCTCGGTAGGCGACTGCCGTTGCTGAATCAGCCTAAACTGTGGAAATTGGAATACATTGTTAGGAGCCATCCTGAGGCTTCCACAAACTTACCCATTTTGCCCCACAATGTGCATCCAAAGTTTTTGAGATTTTGCTCTAAAATTTACCTACACTCTGCTTACTTATGGCAGCTGAGACAAATGATCAGACGTATTTAAAGCGGCAATTAAGTTGACCCAAAATGATGACCGTCCGCGGCGCGGGGCGCGTCTTCGTGGATTGAAGATCCAGATCACTTTTTGACAATCGTTTTATGTTTCATATGATTCTGCAGGGGTAAGCGGGATAAGAGTATTGTTTTTAAGTGGTTGGGACGGAGTGGGGCGCTATACACATTGCGTCTCGTCTTGCCGCTTTCCCACGCGCGCGCGTTGCAATATATTCTGTGCAGAGTTCAACTTATACTTCTCCGTCCCGTCCCGTTCTCTCGTCGTCTTCTTATACCGTCTGCTGCTCTGTAACTGAATATAAAACCTAAGCTTTGGTTATCGGTTATCCCAGGTAATGGCAATGCCATTCGACGTGCGGCGCGTGGACGAGGAGCCCGTGCACGCGCTGGTGCACCGCGCGTACAGCAGCAGCGCCGCCGCCGCGCCGCCCGTCGCCTCCTGCGCGCACTGCAACGGCAGAGTGCAGTTGCTCTAACCAGCTGCTCGAGCGTGGACGAGGAGCCCGTGCACGCGCTGGTGCACCGCGCGTACAGCAGCAGCGCCGCCGCCGCGCCGCCCGTCGCCTCCTGCGCGCACTGCAACGGCAGAGTGCAGTTGCTCTAACCAGCTGCTCGAGCGTGGACGAGGAGCCCGTGCACGCGCTGGTGCACCGCGCGTACAGCAGCAGCGCCGCCGCCGCGCCGCCCGTCGCCTCCTGCGCGCACTGCAACGGCAGAGTGCAGTTGCTCTAACCAGCTGCTCGAGCGTGGACGAGGAGCCCGTGCACGCGCTGGTGCACCGCGCGTACAGCAGCAGCGCCGCCGCCGCGCCGCCCGTCGCCTCCTGCGCGCACTGCAACGGCAGAGTGCAGTTGCTCTAACCAGCTGCTCGAGCGTGGACGAGGAGCCCGTGCACGCGCTGGTGCACCGCGCGTACAGCAGCAGCGCCGCCGCCGCGCCGCCCGTCGCCTCCTGCGCGCACTGCAACGGCAGAGTGCAGTTGCTCTAACCAGCTGCTCGAGCGTGGACGAGGAGCCCGTGCACGCGCTGGTGCACCGCGCGTACAGCAGCAGCGCCGCCGCCGCGCCGCCCGTCGCCTCCTGCGCGCACTGCAACGGCAGAGTGCAGTTGCTCTAACCAGCTGCTCGAGCGTGGACGAGGAGCCCGTGCACGCGCTGGTGCACCGCGCGTACAGCAGCAGCGCCGCCGCCGCGCCGCCCGTCGCCTCCTGCGCGCACTGCAACGGCAGAGTGCAGTTGCTCTAACCAGCTGCTCGAGCGTGGACGAGGAGCCCGTGCACGCGCTGGTGCACCGCGCGTACAGCAGCAGCGCCGCCGCCGCGCCGCCCGTCGCCTCCTGCGCGCACTGCAACGGCAGAGTGCAGTTGCTCTAACCAGCTGCTCAACTTACCTAATGTTAGCAAATCTCAAAATCTGCAATATTTCGAAATGATTCACTTCCAAAAATAACTTTTTTTTATTCTAATAATTATGCCAGTTTCTTCCTTTAGTAAAGAATTATGAAATTGCAATATGTTTAAATTAGATCCTAATTCTTTTTTTGCTAAAAATATATCTTGAATTAATTTGAATCTGGCCATGAATTGTAGCAAAATTTGTCAAAAAAAGACCAATAATGCTCAAATGTGCACAATGTTTTGACAGTATTTCAATTGTAAAAATTATGATCTAGATTTTCAAAACACTCAGTATTGTTAATCAAATAATTATCGTGACGATCACTATATATAAAGTTATTCCCTGGTCTGTGGTGACGATTATATTATGTACATTTTTACGCCTCCTAAGTAGTTATGTTGTGGGTCCACAATATTTCATATTGTAATATAAAAACTAAATTTAAGTCATCATAAATTTAATATATTAACTATTATATTTTATTATGTTACTCGGGTTTTTATTGGAGAATGAAAATTCATTAGGTAGTACATTTCTTAGTAGACAATTAGTGTAACGGTGCTCCAAAATTTGTATTTTACCAAGCTTAAATATTATGTATTCCATGACACCACTTACATTTTATGAGGACAATAAAACATTGACTAAGTTTTGCACGTTTATTACAAAAGTAAATACATGATTTGTTCGTATGAGTATAATCATAAGACAGCCTCAGTGGAGCCTGTTCCTGAGCCGCCGGTAGTGGTAGTCCAGCACCTCAGCGCCGGTGTAGTTGTAGGCGAGGTAGTCGCGCACGTGCACGTACTTGGCGCCGCCGAACCAGTCCACCATCGCTATTTGAGCTATCTTCAACTTGGCCACGAACCAGTTGTGATCTGGGAACAAGAACCAATGACGGAATACGCTACGCTATTCTAGGTAGCGTATTCCGCCCGCTAGGACCGGACGTATGTTGAAGCCAAAAATTTCTCAAATATGGCGTCGCGTGTCGTACATTTCGGTTGTCGGTCACATACTAATGTAACCAAAGACAACTATACTATAGACCCGGCGGACCGCGCGAAAAAATGTCGCCAGTTTATGGGAGCAAAACCCCCCTCCGGCGTCAGTAGTAAGCTGTAAGCCTACGCAGTATTTCGCAGGAGTTTCGACACATGGCTCTACATTTTTTTGTATGAAGTAGGTTTACGTAAAATGTTCGGATGGGCTCATCTTGATATTATTATCATGGAATGTAACCCCTTTTATAAAAATTTACCCTCTTTTTTGCTTATAATTTTTAATTTAGGGCAAAAAGTTCTATAAATACATTTGTAGGCAAAATAATTTGCTACAAATTATGTCTTTACAATTTTTTTGTAAGACGCATAGTTTCCGAGATACCAAGAAAAAAGCGTTTCCACCCCTTTTTCCAAGATGGCGGGGACAAGGGTGTTAGGATGGCGAGGTTAAGGGCATTGGGTACCATCCGGGCGCGAAAATTCAAATTTTATTTAGTTTTTCGCTCATAGTGGGCTAATTATACATCGAAGGCTAATGGCAATGTGTTTTGCGGGCACAACGTTTATGCTTCTACATGTTTTTAACAAAAACTCTGCTCAACAATACTCATTTACTTCATATTGGTTCCCGATAGCTCAAAATCTGGGAAACAGCAAAAAATTATCTTTCGGGAACCAATATGAGATGAGTGTGAACTTTCGAGCAAAGTTTCTGTTAAAAACGTGTAGATGCATTAAAAGTAGGCCCGCAAAATGCATTGTCATAAATCAACAATGTGTAGTTAGTCTAATATTTGCGAGAAACTAAATAAAATTTGAATTTCGCGGGCTGGTAGAGCCGCAACACCTTAAGCTTCTGTTGACCCCCACATATGTCCCAAAAATAAAATTGCGTCCTCTAAAAAATGCAAAGCTCATGTAATACTGCAATGGAGTGGACTAATTAATTATATTTGTATGACTACAACAACTATGATAATATTATTCAGAAAATAATACTTCTATTATTTTTCAATATTATTTTTCAACAATGTTGCGAAATATCTCTCAATGTAGTCAAGTGTCAAGTTTCCTTCTTGACCTTTTTATCAAAAACAACTTCTACCACTTCTACGTACATATTATATTTTATCTAAGTACCTACCCACTACCTACATCTACTTTATTCCAGACAATAATTCTATGATTTAGCTTTACAGTTTAGCTTTAGCTTATACAATTTCACTTATCTTAAAATTTTATTATCATCGAATGTCAACATGGCAAGGTCACTTAAAAGTATTAATATTACAGTACATTTAATTTGGCAAAAGATAAGTGTACAACAATATCTTAGGTAAGGTTTAGTTAACCACATACAAATCCAAAAAAAAAATACGAATAAAAGGAACAATGAATCAGTTCTAGGCATCCATGTTACCGCGGCTGGATCAGATTTCGGACGATTCAATGTATTATTCTATTTACCTTTTAAAATATTTATTAAAGAACCTTGAAATGCAGAATGCATACCAAAATATTATATATATGTAATGCCTTGACACAATTAATAATTATATCGATTGGGCCAGTGGTTACCCTCGGAAACGCGTCTTTCGTGGCACAAGTGTATTTGGCAGATACTTTTTAGTTCTTACATATTAATTTTTATACAAATCTCAGAATTATAGGAAGATTCTGCAGCAGTAACACCTAAATACCTAGTTCATTAATTAAGTAATTTTGTGATTACGAACCTGGCGGGAAGTTCGCCATAGCCGGATGTCTCTCGAACAAAGCCGCCTTGGCGAACAAGTATTCCGGAGTGCCCTCTTTGACCTGCGAATATCATCAGCGTTTAGTTAGTAATAGTCTATACTGTATAATTATAATACTCTTTGGTCTATACCTACTTAGTTTGCGTTTGTATAAAGCATCTAAGAAGCATTTTTTAAAAGTCTTTATTAACGTTAAATTATCATAATAACAATTAATTATTAGAATCAAGTTAGGTAAGAAGCTAATAATACGTTTCTAATGAGCTTCGTTTCTCTCCGAATGTAAATTTGGGTTAGCCATAAACTTTAATTAAATGTGATATCTAGATTAAGCTTAGGTATAAATAAAGTCTAAACATTGAATTAGAATTAAATATTGCTTACATTTATAATAATAAATTCTATGTTATAGGTAGTGAAAAATATAAAACAGTAAAAAACATAGTGTCCAGTGAAATATCTCCATAGTCCGTAATCTCCGGCAATTCCGATTGATTTTATCATCGTATCGTATGCAGTATGCACCTATAAAAATCTCGTACCATTTTTTGTTACGAAAATCCTCCGAAACGGCGGCTCTAACGATTGTTATGAAATTTTCTGTGTATGTTCCGTTCCGTAGGTCTTAAGCTATATTTTTTTATATCGCTAATGGCAAAACAACGTTTGCCGGGCTAGCTAGTGTTATAATATCTATGTCTTTCTATTACCAAAAATATATTATTATTGTCGATTTCAGACCAAGAAACGGTTAGACCTCTTTTTATAACGACCATAGGTAAGTATAGGTACAAATTACAATACATACTGATTTTATTATCGAACATGTATTAAGAAATCATTGTTTAGTTAGCACTTTCAATTTATCTGTGTCATTACTGGCATACTGTGATAAAGGCGATAAATCTGACGTGCAAATATTCGCGTACTAATAATAGTATATAATATTATGTACCTTAATTAATACATACCTACTTAAGCTGATTTTATATTGTAATTTGTAGTCCGGTTCAGATTTTAATTCTTAAGTTAGTAAAAGGTAGGTAGGTATATACAACAAGAAAGAGAAACAGCAGTTTCGATGACGATGTATGTTTGTTTGTTTATTTGTTTACTTTGCGTAGTTACAAGTTATATTTATCAAATAAAACAAAACTCAAAATGTTAATTATTTCTTCACATACGCTTGTGAAGAAATAATAAACATTTGCACACAAGCATGTGTGAAATATTAGACTCTACCGCCACATTCGCAAAGAGAGTTGTTTGGGTAAGTAGGAGGTACCTATATACCGTTCATCCATTTACGTTATGAAAGTTTTATTTTTTGGCAAAATCCGCTAGACGGCGCTGGTCAATTTCAATTCAAAACAGTGTTTATAGAGATCTTATCACCTTTTTTAGGGTTCCGTACCTCAAAAGAAAAAAAAACGGAACCCTTATAATCACCTTTTTGTCCGTCTGTCTGTATGTCACGATCCTTTATTTAAATAGATATCTATTTAAGATATCGGCATGAAATTTGGAACAGTTTTAGGTAATGATGGCCGTCATTGCAATCATAAAATTTTATTTAAAAAGGTCGAAAACTGTCGTTCAGCGCAAAGTACCTAATTAAAATAACTGTAGCAACTAGCAATAGGTATATTACCTTCTTCATCTTTCCAGACAGCATCAGTCTGGTGCATCGCGGGTCTTCGGGATCCCATTTCTGATTTTCACAGAACCTTGTTTCCTCGAGCGACATCAAGACAGTGGAGCGGCTGTTTTTCTAAAAATATTATCATTGACTCAATTTTAATATCAAACTCAACTCGTCGAAAATAAATTACGGGAAATTATTCATCCTGATATTTAGACCTAACTAAATATCAGAACCTGAATAAATTACCGACGGCTAAACTTTACTAGATTTTTTAGAGTTCCGTACCTAAAAAAAAAGAACTAGTCCATTGAAATGTTACCATTTAAGTACCGAATATTGCATTTTTTGGGGGCGCAATTTTATTTTCGGGACATGGGTGGGTGCTCCCAAAAATAAAATTGCGTCCTCTAAAAAATGCAAAGCTCATGTAACATTTCAATGGGTACCCTTACTTGTCCGTTTTTTATTTCAGTAACTATCAAAGATATTGATATGGGAATAGTATAATCCTATACCTTTAAACGAGCAATTCTTGTATATATGTATATTTCTATATAATCTGGATCTCGGAAACGGCTCGTACGATTTTCGTGAAATTTAGTATACATGGGGTTTTGGAGGCGATAAATCGATCTAGCTAGGATTCATTTTTAGAAAATGTCGAATTTACCAAAAAAATAAAAATATGAATACTGCTGCCATCTATTGGCCACCGAGTGAAGCTCGGTCACCCAGATATTAAATAATAATGGCCCGATATCATTGCAATCATAAAAAAATTAAAATCGGTTTTATTTTGAATTGAAAAGGGGTGCAAACCGGGTCGGCGAAATTTTAAAATGAGATAAATGTAAATTAATTCTTTATCTATTGTATTAACTATTAACTTCAAAAAACAAAGTTAAGTTTACGGTTAGGTAAAAAATTCGTACACTGTCATACAAAATTGCAAAAATGGCTCCTCAGTCATGGCTTTTACTCCGTCAAAGAGTTCCTAACTCACAAAAGATAATATCTAATGCTAATGTACTTTTTTGTTAATAGATAAGGCTTAGTGATTTTGTTTAGTTTGTAAAATTAATGAAATTCTAATAACTTGTTAGTTATAAGGTTAAATTTGTACGCCAGAGATGGCTGGATGCATGTAACTGTATTCAATGCAAATAAATGACATCTACAAACCGCCAAAAATTCCAAAAACTTTCGGACTAACTAAACTTTCGGCGATGTTAATACAATCGCAACACTTAGGAAAATTACTTTACCGATAAATCTCGTGCAGTGAAGTCCAACGGCGACATGTAAAAGTATGGAACCCCGGTCGAGTTGGCCATCGAGCCGTCCACGACGGATTTCACGTTCGAGAAGGGGAACCCTTCGATGGCCGGCAGAACCGATATCGTTGCTATCGATGCCCAATCTGTGTAATATATAAGTTGCCCAGATTATCTACTTAAAAAGGATAGGTGGTATTTATTATTAATTATGTTATTATATTATACCTAAAATTAAAACTAAACTAATATTATTAAAATTAAATCTATCTAAATTAAAATTAAATCTAAACTAATTTAAAAAAGAAGTAAAAAAAAATTTCAATAAGAACTAATTTTATTTTAAGCGTCAAAGTCGGTCAGAGTCGTCAGAATCGGTGTCAACTGGAAAAGTGCCCAGAAGGCTGGCAGCATTGCCACGCTGGATGGCAATGCTTATCCTATGACCTAAGAAAAGGCCAGCCCTCTGGTGAAGGATGAGTTAATATTACGTATACGATTATGTTAATAAATCAGGTGAATGGGCATTTTTGAGCAATGAGTTCTTCCGCATAACTTTTTAATACCTAAAGACAAAAAATGTGTTTTCAAAAAGTCAGTACCTAGGCAGGTAAATACGAAAATAAACTTCCTCGATTCCAAAGTCAACTAGTAACAAACTGGTCTACCTAAACGAATGAATAGGTACTATGTAGGTATATTATGTATGTGACTATGTGCTATAACATAATGTATTGTATTTCGACAGATAAAACGCCTTTCTAGACGTCAGCTTCACAAAAACAGTCCTATCTCTCAAGTTGGATCGAACTGCACATGGTGTGCGAATTTTATTATAATCGGTTAAGTGGTTTAGGAGTCCATTGAGGACAAACATTGTGACACGAGATTTATATATATTAAGATTAAAGTAAACCATCTAAAAATACCCATTAAAATTCTTTATCAAAACATGAATTATTAAATAATTAATATATCGAATAAAATTAGCAAGCTTAGGTAGAGACGATGATTTTACTAACGTAGCAATAGGTATTCCTTAATCTTTAGGCACTTTGACTAACATTGTAACTGAATAAAGTAGGTATGTGTATTACCAGTATTAGTTATTTACTTACCGCAGTTATGTGCCACGTATCTCGCCATCGCAACCAATTTAGTATGATCGGGCGGATCGCGAAGTTTGTGATGCGGTTTGCGCGTTACAATGTCATTCGAGGTACCCGTCCATCTTACTTGCAGGTCCTCGTGGTGAGCTGGCGAGCAGTCACCGATGTACATCACACTTAACGCCAAAAAGAGTAATTTCCACATATTGCGACAATCTAAAAAAAAAGTGCGATTTCCTTAGCTCTAGTAAGTACTAGGTAGTAAAAACTTGAAGGTCAAGTTTAGAACTTAGGTGTTGACACCTACTGAAGAGTTGACTACTCAACTCTTCAGTTGAGTAGTCAAAGAGGCTTGACCGATTGTTATGAAATTTTCTCCTATGTTCGGTAAAGTCTGCGAGTAGATCGTAAGCTATTTTTTTATATCTCTAATGGCAAAACAACGTTTGCCGGGTCAGCTAGTTTTAATCGGTATAACAATGGCAAATCTAGAAATTTTGAGCGAGCACAAAGAGCCGAGTTTTGTGCTCGCTCTTCTCGATACTTATGCTTCCCAAACGTGGCAGACGGCAGTAGAGTTTTTATCTTTCATTAATTTATTACTTTATTTAATGTAAGTATGTACCTATGTAAATATATCTTAATTCTCTCAGCGCAGTCGAACTATTTTATGTGATAAGTTGGCAACAATATCAAGGGACAGCATAGGTATAGCCCTCAATCTTGGCAAGAATTAAAGGAATTAAGTCGCAAATCACAATACAGGTACCTACACGTAACTTTACAATAATTACTACATAATGATTCTTTTTCCTCATGACGTTATCTTTGTGTTCATAAAAAAACAATTGGAAATTACAAATCTTTGGTGCAATTTTAGCTGCCAAAATATCAGCCAATTTCTATTTCCATAATTTATGACACAAAAAATTATAAATATTCAACAAGAAAGGCTAAAAAACAAAAAATAATAATTAAAACTAAGAATTAAACTTACATTTAATATTTAATTCACCTTAAAAAATAACAAGATAAACAACAACAGGAAATAAAACTGTTTACAAAGCGCGCTCACTTTTGCGCAACACCAACGGAAACACGAGTCGCGAGCGCGCCAAATTAGAGAATGACTAAAACGTAGTGATTATATACTCTTTGAGAATGACGAAGATTATTTCCTTTACCTTTTGGACTTTCGATTTACGATTACGAATGACGATAAATTGAATGACTTATAAAATGTCATAGTCAATGTCAGCTACCTACCTACCTTTTTCGAAGGTTTTCCTTCGCTCATCGTAAAGAACATGGCAGAAATTTACGCAAATAAAGTTTGGCGTCTAGATGTAATATTTATTACAAGACGATTCTAATAAATAACAGAATTTTTTCAAGGTATCACCAGTTATTGTAAAGGACGGGTCGAAAAATAAAATATTCAAAGAAATATAATCGATTACTGATAGGTTCCGTTTCCACATTCCTGACAGCTAGTGTTGCCGGATGCCAAACTTTTCCACTTAAATGCTCCATCTTTTTGACGATCGGTCCACATTTGTACGAGAACAACATGTAACAGACTAAACTAAAGAAAAACCTATTTTCAAGTACTACGTTAATTCTTAGATCAGAATGTAGAATACAAGACAATAACTGTGTCGATTTCAATCGTTCTTTTTTTGCATTTTATTTTACTCGAATATATTTACATAAAAAGATTAAATTATTTTAGGGTTTTCCATTGCGTTGGAGTAAAACTGAATATTATTTTTCCGTTTGAACCAGTCTCACTTAAACAAACTGTTTGAATATTTGTGATTAAGTATTTGTCAGAAAACTACACCTATTAATAATACTGAAATCTATTACAACCGATTATTTTGAGCATAGATTATTTTGTCTTGGTAGTTTAACGTTTCCGAAATACCCTTGTAATTCAATATTAATTTATTAACTTAATTAGATTTTTCTTTCAGTCGATTGGCGTTTTTTAATTCCGGCATCTCGCAACATTGTCCGACAACTACATGGCTACGGAGCACACCACGGCTGTGCCCGCGAAATTCAAATTTTTCGTGGTTTTTCGCGATTTTTAAGCTAATAAGATATAATAGGCTTATGGCCGTCAAATTGCGATAATCCCAATATCTTCTTCACGTGTTTATATAAAAATCTCTGCTCGAAAGTGTCGAGTTAAAGAAATTAGTCCAAGATTTGCGAGTTACTCACATAAAACTCGATACTCGGATTAATTTCCTAGGATACACATTTTTATGCAAAGATTTTGATATAATCATGTAAAGATGGTACTGCCATCCTCGCAAATTGATTGCCATAAGCCTATCATGTCTAATTAGCGTACAAATTGCAAAAAACCACGAAAATTTTGAATTTCGCGGGCAGAGCCGTTGAGTTCACGTTAAGTCTCAACTGTCAACAGTGACAAATTCAGGGACAAGTGACAAGTATTTATCAAAGAGTATATAGTGTATTGTCTATGCTCTCAGATGCTTCATGGCGGAGGTCGCAGTTGTTATATCACTCAGATACAATATTTTGAAAATAAATATAAATTTTTCTCCACTTTTTTATAAGAAAATTCTTTTAGCATTGAGTTCAGGCTTGCAGGCCCAACCAAAAAAATATTTTTTCATTTAAAGTTGCAATAGCGTAACGTGACCGAAAGCGATGTATGGGCCCGCACCATTGTTCTTTGGTTATAACTCTGTGGAGTAGGCATAGATTGTAGAGCTTACAACTCTTTTCAACTCACAGCTAAAATCCCGTAAAATCCATATTTTGCTGGCGGTTTTATTTCCCGCCAAATTCAAATACCTATTTATACATGAATAAAGTCGACTACTTTGGGTTTTTTATTATTTGCAAAGTCAGTAAATAAAGCAGGTGCGAAAAACAATTAGTAAATCTTTTGAATAATAAAAGTAGTAAACTCAAAATATCTTTATTTCACATAGGCCTAACGTGCCTAACATGCAGGCTCTTGTACTCGTAAAACGTCAATCATTCAATGATATTTGTCGCATATGTATGGCGATAACTCTAAGTCGACTTAAAACTAAGTTTACGAGGGTTACAACGCGCCCTGCACTGAGCAGAAGCCCACAACAAACACAGCCAGGTTTTGTTTTCTGTTATCACAACTTCACAAAGGCTTTAAAAGCTTATTGAGCTAACCCAGTCGTAGGATTAGTCATACGATTACCATGACGTGAGGGTACTTGCTTTACTTTTGCATTCTACCATCGAGTATAATAGATACTTCAATCCACGATGACGCGCCCCACTCTGTCAAACTCCATACGAATCGATAATTATCGATTCGTATTATATTATTTAATTATATTATACTATTAATATGTATTAAACTATTTAATTTTTATTAAATTTATATATATTTTGACAGAGTGGGGCGCGTCTTTGTGGATTGCAATGTCTATAGTGGTTTTTATGAAGTAGTATATGAATAAAACAAAAAAAGCAGTAATTAGACGATTTATTTCATATCATCGGAATTATTATAATTATCAAAGTATTTTGATCTTAACATAATTTAACGCTGTTGAGTACTCTTCGCAATCTGCTCCTTGAGCATGAGGATGCTGGCGCGCTGTTCAGGCGGCAGCAGCGCGATCTGTTCATCTGACAGCTGCAGTACTTGCATTATCAAGGCGGCCTGAAAAACAGAAAATATGCTTTTGTGAAATCACTATGCAAGTTCAAAATTAAAATATATTCAATAATATTAAAATATATAACAATTTACCTAATGACATGAAAGAGTTAAAATTCGACTTATTTAAGAAAAAACTTTATGCGTGGCTAATTAATAAGTGCTATTACTCGCTGAATGAATACTTTAATGATGCAACAGATTGACGTGCTGACTATCTAATGTATAATCCTGTAATTATAATATGACATATTGAATGATGTTGACTGTTCTTATTTATTTATTTAATTATTTTTGCTATAATGTGTTTAATGTAAATCATACTAAAATTTATCATATTATTAAGTACTTATATAATATTTGCACGCCCATACTGTGGCAAAACATGATTGGAAACTACTAATATTATCTGTTGTCTTTAACTGTTACCATGTTTTATGCAAATAAATGATGATTATGATTATGATTATTATAAGTGTTACATCGGTTTGTAGGCATTTAGATGGAACACATTCATGTGGAATTAAGTAGTTATAACAACGCCATCTCTTGACGCAACAGTTTATTAGGTGTGACATTAAAAATATAAGTGAAAAATTTGTAAGAAAAAAATCAACATTCAAGTCAAAGATTTAAATCGCTAGATGGGCCCTAAACCTCCAAAAACGCCCACGTTTTTGTCTTGTGTGACACGTTGTCACTCTCTTTGTCACATTAGTGAAACTATAGCATGTTGAGAGCACTCACTCAACATATTTGTGGACGTTTTTGATGTGCGCAATGTAGACTTAGGGCCCATCTAGCGATTTAAATCTTTGATTCAAGTGCCACATTAGAGAAAGCCCTATACAACTACTTAGCAATTAACATGACACCCGGCCTCAGCCCGGCTGTAATGCGACATTCGACATTATTGGGACGATAGAATAAAAGTTTCAATTTACATGCAACTAAGAATGTGGAAAAATTAATGTCGTGATCTGTTTTTCCACCCCAAGTATCACGAAATAATACGGCCTAGCAAAAACAGTAAAGTATGATTTTAAACTCTCAATGTTTATATCTTCTTTTTAATAAAAGTGGAGGAATAGTAACTAAAAACGATTTTTTTAATTGGAGTGCAAGTTTAGTTTTTAATTTTTTATAATTTTATGATGCTTTACTAAATTTTTTATTCAACTGATTTTTTTTAATTCCTCCAAATATCATTTTAATTTAGTATCATTAAAAACTCACCTTTTCTTGGTCCGAGGCTCCAGATGGTATGCCTTGTATTGTCCGTGCTTGTGCCATACTTGGCATACCAGGCGGCATATTTTGCTCTAAAGAAAATAACATTTTTTTAATAAATCTTTATCTATAGTCACTGATCTCTATTTTATGGATCTCAGACTATCAACATAAAAATAAAAGACACTTGATTTTCGCCATTTGGGCGCTGATAAATGAAATTACATAGAAAACCACATCAACTAGCAACAATTAATGTCAATTAAGTATGTCAAGTGTCTGTAGTTCGTTCGCACTTATAGCTTGGCAACTTCGTGCGGAACCCTCCTGAGGGGTGACAGACGGTGGGGGAGGCAAGGAACTTAGATGTCAGCGGTTAGCGGGCGGTGTAGCGGGGAAGGGGACACTTCTTTGCATGTATGCGTTACCGCGTCCCCCGACCGTCTGTCTGAATGTATCTATTAATTCGAGATAAAGATCCATAAAAAATGCAATCTTACGTGGCATCTTGGCCTGGTTGCGCGGGTCGTTGGAGCGCACGCGCGGGTCGCTGCTGAAGCCCTGCATGTTCGCCAGCCGAGGATCCCGCGGGAACGAACTAAATGGTTTACAATAAAAATATATTATATAAAAATATTAATCATTAATTCGCAAGTCAACAGTATTAAAAAAATTAGCATTCTCTATTGATAAAAGCCCAAATCAAACATAATACGGAAAAATAGAAAACAATATTATAAGAAAAAAATAAGAGTATTCATAAATGCAATTTACAAGGATCATGGTGAAATGTTGCTTTTTTTTACACACTACAAGTTAGTATGTACTTGACTGCAACCTGTTATTGCCAGCCAAGATTAATAATGTTCGCTTGGAAGATATTATTAACCGCTAACAGTTGCTACACATCATCGCACCGGAACGCTAAATTCCAAGTACCAGTAGGATGGTAACCAGCCACGGCCGAAGCCTCCCGCCTGAATAAACCTGAGCCAATTCAGAAAATATACAGAAATTGTAAAATTCCAACTGGCCCAAACCAGAACCTTTCTTTACAATCCAAATTGTGAATAACAAATACTATGGCAGAAAAAAGGATTGTGTGGTTTTATGAAACCACGGTAAAAGTGAAACTTTTGTGGCCTTGGCTGCTCTGACGAGCGCCTTTCACTTTATCCCTACTCCGCGGCCGACTGTCACGCGACGTGCAACACACAGACGAAAAAGTTTGAGACGATCAATGATATATAATATATATATATCTATGGAGTGTAATAAAAGTTTCACTTTAAAAATATGTTCTTTATATTATGAAAGGAAACCGATAATGGTAATAAACACAACATTGTTGAGACAAACTAAAATAAAAATCAAACACAGACACAAACCGGATTTTATGGTGCAAACCTTGGGGTGGACTATCATGCAAATGATGATTGACAAAAACATCTAGCCTCTTGATAAGAAACTTACATTTCATGTGTATCCAATAATGCAGGGAGACTTAAAAAATTATACATTTTGTCAGCATTGCATTCACAGGTTTTAAGTAAAATTTTGTTTTAATACTAGTAAATAAATTTTTGTCTCATTCGCAACTATTCAACACTTTTAAATATGATTTTGATGCAGAAGCAGTCAGGTTTTGACAGACTTATCCTGGTTCACTTAACTTGTAAATAAATGACCTTCTTTGCCCATAGTATATTCTTGGTCCCATAATAAAGCTCACTCATACAGCAGGCGATGGAGAGAGCCATGCTTGAAGTGTCTCTATATGATCAAATTATAAATGATCATAGACAAACCAGACACAAACATAGCTCAATGTGTCAATGCTACAACCACAAACGAGAGTGGGTCACTCTCACTTAATCATACCAATGGACTTTGAGAAGCTATCAAGGTGCTGGAATAGACAACCACATGCGAACCAATTTTGGCACACCCTTTAACTAGGTAGCTGATGAAATTAAGTGTCTGGGGAGAGTAAAACCAAAGGAATGTCCGACTCCTTCAGAAAGCCTGGGAGTCCAACAGTGGACGTCCATTGAATAAATAAACACCATTTCGAATAAATAATTATGTCCACAGGGTGTCCGCTTCAGAAAATAAATATTGGGTGACTTGAAAATATATTGGTAGTACTTGTCTTTAATGGATAGATATTAGATACCATAAATGTGTAAAATTTTATTAAAACGTCATAATCGCTTACGATTGTTTGTATGGAAAATCTACCGGGGAGGCTGCTCTTAACATCAGGTGAACGCTCTCTCGCATTATAGCTTGGAAACTTCGTGCGGGACCCTCCTGCGAGGTGACACACGTTGGGGAAGGCAAGGAACTTAGACGTCAGCGGTTAGCGGTGTAGCGGGGAAGGGGACACTTCTGTGCATGTATGCGTCACCGCGTCCCCACAGGATGGTCCCGCACGCAGTTGCCAAGCTGCAGTCACTCGTGTATAGGGCACGCACCCGTCCTGCGGCGGCTGCGCGGGCGGCGGCACGGGGTGCGGCGCGGGCGGCAGGCTGCGCATGTCCTGGTCGTGCAGCGCGGGCGCGGGCGCGCGGCCGCCGCGCAGGTCCACGTCCATGCCGCCCATGCCCGGCCCAATCCCCATCGGCGGACGGCTCGTCGCTGTCAATCAAACGGACACTTATAAGTTTGACAACCGAATGGCGTAGTAGGCGAACTGGTAAACGTTTGTGTGATGAGCATGAATGTGTTCCAGTGTCTGGGTGTTTTTCAATATATTTATGTATTATAATATGTATGTATATTTATCAGTTATCTAGTATAATAACACAAGATATCGCTTACTTTGGGGCTAGATTGCGATGTGTGTAATGTCCTGATTTATTTATATTTATAAGTGTTATACAAATAGGCTTTCTCACATTGACGCGCTCGCTCTGTCAAAAACGCTTATGTTTCTTTTGATTTGTATGGAGTTGGACAGAGTGGGGCGCGTCGTTGTGGTTTAAAATTTCTATAATTTTGTATGGAAACATGAAAAACGGACATAAAACCATGAAGTTCAACATCTGACTAACATTAAATTCAATACAATAATAGTTAATACTCACGGACATATGGATTTTGTGGAGGCAGCGGTGGTGGATTGTTCAGCACTGGAGGTTGTTGAACTGAAATAATTTAACAAATTTCTTGCTTGTTTTAACTTGGCAACATTGTGGAAAGGCTACTAATAACAAAAAAACTTTGTCTTTTTGGGCTCATTATTTCATCAAATAATTCATTGTCTTTTTTCAGGGCAAGAAATTGTAGAAAGCAATTAAAAATTATAAGTGTAAAAATTATAAGTGTTGATGCAAACTTGACAATTTTCTAGAAAAATATACCTTGTTGTGTATTAGTGGGAATGTATGTATTGGCTGGAACCTTGTCACCAGGCTGCAGCACCGGCGGCACCGGGTTGCTAGGGTGTAGCATGGTCTGGAAAAATTAAAAGGTCTTTGATTAAACCTTGAATTACACTTTTCTGATTAAATGCAGTAAAGGTGCCTCTGAGGTAAGGGGATGAAACATGGCCAATTTCCAAACTCTGGGCTAGTGCTATGAATTTCTTGACAGAAATCCCAAAACTAAACTAACAAATAAAAAAATTAATAATTAAAAAACACGACTGACCTGTGGTAACACGAGTTTTGTCCAAAAAACTGTTTTTTTTTTCTAAGTAACTCAGAATGGAACGATGTAAGGAGTCTAACGATACTCCATATGCCCACATCTATTCAGCTGTTCAGAAGTTATGGTGAAATAAAACACTCACATACATACATACATAATATAAATGAACCCTAAAAACATTACACTCCTTTTTTTTTGAGCAGTTATGTAAAAATTTGCCCGACTCCAGGTTTGAACCCAGGACCTCGTAATCTGCAGTTGCACAAGAAATATAGTACCTACCTGAATAATGATACCATGAAGTAACCCTCATAGTTAGGAAAATATCCTAAATTTCTAGTATGAATCTTTTAATGAATAAAACTAATGTTTGTTACCAAATTCCTCTGAGACAGCTCAACGATTGTTATGAAATTTTCTGTGTATGTTCGGTATGGCTGTGAGTAGGCAGTAAGCTAATCCAATTATTTAAGACTAACTTATTTATTTAGTTGTTATTGCAGTTATTAATACTATTTATTACTATTAATTAGTTTTTATTACTTACAACAGCTGTGGCTGGGTCCACAATCCTCATGATGACTTGTGCTTGTAATAGAGCATATGACAGTTGCGGATTTTGAAGCAGCATATTCCTTGCTTCAGTTGGATTATTCTACAAAAAAAACTTTAGTTTGCCTTGGTCATAATAAACATAGGTTTTTCATACACTCTGCAGAAATCGACATTTTTTTTTGCAGATTAGATAAAAGTAAACACAGATTTCAATTTTATATTTATCAGATATTCTAAATTTCACCTGAATTGTTTGGTAGTTGTAGCTTATTCTGACACTCAAACAGTAGCTAATAATTAGTGTTCATAAAAATTTGTAATATGAAACTCAAAACTCAAAATATCTTTATTTCACATAGGCCTAACATACAGGCTCTTGCGAAGCGTCGGTAAGATATTTGTTGCATAAGAATGGTGATAACTACAAGTCGACTTAAAACTAAGTTTACAAGGGTTCCAAACGCGCCCTGCCGCTGAGAAGAATATATGTTAGTAAAAATTTCAAATAATCTTAAAATGGAAAAGAGTATTTATTTTAAATCTTAATAAACTTAAATAAATTTTGAAATGGTGATAGCCCATTGGTTCTCATTAGGGAGTTGTGGGTTTGAATACAGGGCAGGCATGTGCATGCATTTCAAAAAACTAAAATTTCACTTGCTTAGTATTGCCAGGGCAGGTCTCATTTATCACATGATCGAGAAAATACAGGTAGGCGTCTCGACTTACTAATTTCAAAAGGCTGCCACGCGCCGGATACTTTGCTTGTGTTAGTTGGAGTAGTCTATTTTACACATTGCATGCGCCCGATGACGAGGTAGCCTTAGTACGTCGAATGCAAATAAATTTATGCAATAGAAAGCAACCACAACTTTGCATTTATTGCATGTTCTTTTCGGAGGCGTGGCCAGGTGCTATTAGGAACTGAATTGCATTTTTTGTGTCAGCGCTAGTTGCTATTTTTTTAAATCATCTTGTTGAGTAAGCCTTCTGTACCGTTAGGTACTATTAGGTATTCCGTGGTATTGTGAGGAAAACATGCTGGAAGTTTATGGCAATGTTCACAAAAAAGTGTGCGAAGTCTGCCAACCTGCAATTGGTATGTGTGGGCTATGGCCAAACCCCTCTCATTTTGAGAGACTTGTGCCCAGCAGTGGGACAAAAAGAACGGGTAAATGCAAAATGCTTGTAAGGTTACCTGTATACAAAGTTTCATTTGCTTCATCAGCTCAAACATTTGCTCTGGTGGCAATGTGGCAACAGCTTTACTTATCGCTTCAGGAGCTTTTTCCGGTTCTACAGGCTCGCCATATGGATTTTCTATCTGTAATTCATCAAGTCTTAAAGTTAATAATAATTGGCAATCTCACCTGATGGAAAGTGATGATACAGTTATTGTACTCAATTTGTTTCTACGCAGTCAACATTGCGCGAGAACGCTAAATCGCTTGAAAGGGTTGCTGGTAGTGGCAATTAGCCACAAGCCACACACAAGACCAGACCTTAGTTAATTTCGAAATTCCTTCACTCTTTAACAATTGCTTATGTCGCATGCAATTCTTAAGGAGTTAGGAAGAAGTGGGGCGCGTCTTCGTGGCTTAAACTACTTAAAATAAGATGAGAACCGTAATACCTGGGGCCCTTGCATAAGTGCTTGCATTTCCATCCTCGACTTCTCAGTACAAGCATTGTCAACGCGGAGGGAACGACCACCGATCTCATATCCGTTGAGATTCCTCATGGCGCTGAGGGCGGTCTCCTGGTCTTTGTACTCACAGAAGCCATAACCTTTAGGTTTGCCGGTCTCGCGATCAAACACCAATTTGAACGATAACACGGGGCCGACTTCGCTGAATATGTCCTTCAACTTCTCCTCTGTAGCTTCATATGGTATATTACCAACTGAAATATAAAGTTACAAATATTTTTCTACCATAACAATATCACAAGATTCACAAGTAATAGTAAAGAAAAACGCACCGAAAACAGATCTCATGGATTTATCCATGATACTCTGTTCCTCTTTTTCTTTGCTTTTATCCATTTTGTAAGTTAAATTGTACTTTTTATTTTATATAAAAATAATAACCCGAAATTCGCAAAATTATGCGAAAGTCGAAACAAATAATAGGTACAGCACTACAGCAAAGAGTGGCAAAGAGTATATAATCACTACGTGTAATACAGAATCCTAATACCACAGAATCATATCATATTCAAAGAGTATATAATCACTACGGTTTCGTTGACACTTAGATAAAGAAGTATTCTTGGTCTTAGTACAAAGGACGTCCTTATCATGAAAGAAGTCCCGCAGACGCGGCGTTGTAATCACATTATTAAACTCTTAAATATTGCCCTCTCACTCGCACTCGTAATTCGTAAACAGCTGTCAATTTTAGTTCATGTTTTTGCCGCGGGACTTCTTTCATGAAAAGGACGCGAATCCGATAGTGTCGTCTATTATCCCTATAGTGTTTTATGTCTATGGCAGGTACATACATACTTATCTATGGTCTATGGTCTATGCCAATTGCCAGGGAGGACAAGTGACCATCCTGGTCTGTGCAAGTGACACTGGGGACAGTGGAATATAAAAATAATTACCTATTTTACAAAAGATTAAAATCTCAAGATTCAACAAATCAAGCGTATAAAGTGTAGTGAGTCCTTTTTGTTAAATACTAAGCAGGTTCTAATACTGGAGAGTGGAGATGACATTTTCTTAGTATAAACCAACTGTTCCGTGAAGCACACCTACCTTCTGAAAATAGTTATTGATTATTCTTGGTATAGTCGTGACTTGGGTTAAGTTAACTGAGAATGTTATCGTTTTAATGTATTTGTGGGAGCAGACATTTACACTTTAATTAGATACTGCGTAACCTGCAGAATGAATCTTGATAATTCGTCTAGAGAAAACTCCGAAGCTTTGGACTCCATTGGTACGGTGAGCCCGAAAGAAAAGTATTACGGAATGAGAGAAAAGAAGCTCTCCGCGGCGTCCCTGACGAGCACAGAGAGTGCGCGGCCCAAAGTGGTGACAGTCAAGCATCCAGAGTCGAACAAGCCAAAGCCGACGGCTAGAAAAAACAAACCTATACAAGCCGACCTAGACGTCATTAAGGAATTTATTCGATGTAGAGACGAGGGAGTAAAGAGATTAGACCTCAGCAAATCCTCCATTGCCTCTTTACCACCTAATGTGAGAGATCTAACACATCTTGTAGAGTTTTACCTGTATGGAAATAAGTTAGTGGCCCTCCCTGCTGAGTTTGGTTGTCTAACTAATTTGCAAACTTTAGCACTAAATGAGAATTCTCTTACAAGCTTGCCGGACTCTCTAGCTAACTTGAGAGGTTTGAAAGTGTTAGATCTACGACACAACAAACTGAGTGACATACCAGAGGTTGTCTATAAGTTGACTTCTCTCACCACTTTGTTCTTACGCTTCAACAGGATCCGAGTAGTAGGAGATGGTATCGCCAATCTTACTAATCTTACAATGCTGAGTTTGAGGGAGAACAAGATAAAGGAATTGTCCTCTGGAATTGGAAATCTCGTAAATTTGGTTACCTTTGATGTTTCTCACAATCATTTGGAGCATTTACCACAAGAAATTGGTAACTGTGTGAATTTATCTACGTTAGACTTGCAACATAATGAGCTACTTGATATACCAGAGACTATTGGGAATCTTCATGCATTAAATCGTATTGGTCTCCGATATAACCGCCTCACCTCTATCCCTGCGTCACTCAGCAACTGCAAGCATATGGATGAGTTCAATGTAGAGGGAAACTCCATATCGCAACTGCCTGATGGTCTTCTTTGCAGTCTGACTGAACTCACAAGCTTGACTTTGTCTCGCAACTCGTTCACGAGCTATCCTAGCGGTGGGCCAGCACAGTTCACTAGCGTCTCTGCCATCAATCTTGAACATAATCAGATTGATAAAATACCTTATGGAATATTCTCAAGGGCCAGAAATTTAACGAAACTGATCATGAAAGAGAACCTGCTTGCATCTTTACCCCTGGACATTGGTCAGTGGACAAACATGGTTGAGCTCAATTTGGGCACAAATCAATTGACTAAACTACCAGACGATATTCAAAGTTTAGTGAATTTAGAAGTTTTGATACTGTCCAACAATCTTCTGAAACGCATTCCACCGAGTGTGGGAAATCTAAAAAAGCTCAGAGTGTTAGATCTGGAGGAAAATAAAATAGAAGTTCTTCCCAACGAGATAGGATTCCTTCAAGGCTTGAAGAAGTTAATCGTGCAGTCCAACCAGTTGACAGCGCTGCCTCGCTCTATTGGTCATCTTATTAATTTGACATACTTGAGTGTCGGCGAAAATAACTTGCAGTATTTACCTGAAGAAATTGGTACCCTAGAAAATCTGGAGTCCTTGTATCTGAATGATAATCCTAATTTGTGTAATTTGCCCTTTGAGCTTGCCTTGTGTGTAAACTTACAGATAATGAGCATTGAAAATTGTCCTTTAACATCTCTGCCTCCTGATGTAGTATCAGCAGGGCCATCCTTGGTAATTCAATACCTCAAGTCACAAGGGCCGTATAGAGCCATGTGATATCAGGTTGATGACTATTTGATACCTGCACCAGATTCTGATAATTAGTAATCAAACGTAAAGGTATCAAAAGGCAAAGGCAAATCAAATTGCTTGAGCATGACAACGTGGATGTATATGAATAAGGAAATTGATTGTTTTATGTATACTGTACGTATATTGAGACTTACTCATGAATCTATGTACCTCAATAGTATTGCAAGAATAATTGTATACTTTACTAAAATTATGAAATAACATATTTCAGCAGAAATTACACAAAAAAACTTCCACAAACGAAACTTTCATGTTTAACTAGTATTTTGGTGTTTCTACTTATTGATACTTTTCTAGACAGTATTCACTTTGAATAGGAACTGCATAGATTGCAAAATAAATTGTCTTAATACTTTTCATGTGAAATGTGAACTATTTACTATAGGATTAATACTTATTATATATATAATATATATATTATATAAATTGCTGTATATACTGTAAATGCACAATCAATGTTAGGTTAGGTTAATAGTTTTTTAAATCTTGAATCCTGTTTAAAATATATTTGCATTTGTATATACATTTAAAGTATGTACAATATTATGTAGATGCCAAAATGTTATGCAATACCACACTACTCGTAAATATTTTCATATACTTATTAACAGATCTTTTATGTAACTCTTACTTTGATGTACCTAGGTGAAAGTTTGAAAAACATCTTAATTGTAAACCTTGTAATAATAAAATTAATTGATTGTGTAACAAACACATATTCTTCATAAATTGTTACTGGCCTCATACTGGCTGAAATCTTTACGTGCTAAATAAGTTAAAGAGTTGATGGGCCTGATTCTTCCAAGTAAAAAGCCTTCCTTTCCTGCATATTGAGAACATGTATTATATGTATTTTAGTTCTTAATTCAAGAAGATCTCTGGTATTTGAATAAATAGTGTTTAAATACAATAATATTGTGTAGGTATGCAATATCTTTGTATAATATTATGCTATAAAACAAATTGTGTAAAATAAACAAATTTTTAGTGTTCCATACCGAATACAAAAAAGGCCACGCTCACTTATCACGTGATCAAGACCGCTACAAGTGTCACTGCGGGAATATTTCAGACGGCTGCCGCGCGCCGGCTAGGTTGCATGAGTTAGTTCTTGTACGGTGTATTTCACATGCTGCGTGTGCCACTATTACTTTAAATCATCTTGCAGAGTGAACCTTCCGTGCCGTTATTAGGTACTATATTATTGTATTCCGTGCTTTAAGTAGCTATGTGAAAAAAAATGTTTTGGTAGTTTTTCATGACACTCTGGTACCAACCCTGTTGAGCAATATCTCTCAAATAAACTAAACTCATCGGCATATTTAGCGGAACATAAAAAAAAGGTCCATAATTAAAAAAATATGGTTTTATTTTAAAATCTACTTACTACTTTTCTTTTGTTATTTAAAGTTTCATTTGTTTTTACTTGAAATGAGATCACATTAAGAACAGATTTTGCGAGTAAAGGCTATTTGTGAAAAATGGTACATTTTCGAACTTTTCATGTAACCTGGAAAAGTGAAATTTAATATTAAAATTACAATTAATTAAATTAGAAAAATGGTGATTAATATCGCGTATTTCCTCCACGTGCTCTTATTAAAGTTTCTACCCGTCTAGGCATACTGAGAATGATGTTATCGATGGTCTCCTGGGATAGTCTCCGCCATTCCTCAACTACGGCGATTCGCAGTTCTCCCACGCTGGCAGGAGCTGGAATTCTGGACTTAACTTTTCTTTTCAGCAAGTCCCAAACGTGCTCTATTGGGTTCATATCCGGTGATCTCGCCGGCCACTCCATAACAGTGATATTCATATCATTAAGATAAGCTTGAGTTACGGGGCATTTCACGTGAAGCGGACAGGGAAAAAAAAGTGAGGTTCTGGAAATCGATCATATTCGGTCCATTTATACTTCTAATAGATATGGATGTGAACACAAAATATTTTTTTTGTATAATGTATATTTCACAAGTTATGGGTTTCTAAAGAAATGTCGAAATTGTAATATGTATTTTAAGAAAGTGGTTTTTCGAATTGAACAAATTTTCAATAAAATATTTAACATAGCGATACATATTGGAAAAATACTGCTCTTTTTAACAATAAAGTAAAATTAAAAAAATAAAATTTTTTTCATGTCCAAAACCGGAAGTAAACTTTTCATACCTGAATTTCAGTCACTTCGACCAATTTTTTTTTTAATTTTTTTATTTCAAAATATAGCTTAAAGTGTCTTAAAAATATCCTAGAAAATTCATAGTGGGATCTCTATTAGTTTAGGAGTTAGAATGATTAATGTACATTAGGGTGGTTCGCGCTTGTATGGAGATTTTTTTTTGAGATTTTCTTTAGGGCTTGGTGTGGAAAAGATGCTCCAAGAGGCGAAAATTATAAACTTATGGGAGTCTTGTGATATTTTAAGTGTAAGTACTGACACAAGAACGGTGAATATTTAAAAAATCACCTGAATTTAGGGGTTATTCAGAACGTAATCAAAAAAAAAAATATTGACTATAACACGTTTTATTAATTTGTAATAAACTTTAGATTAAGACTAAAATTTTTTTCTTACTCAACTTTCATGCCTTTCTGGTTAATTAAATGCAGAACAGGGCTATTAGCTATTTATTATAACTATAAAATCTTAATATATATAAATCTCGTGTCACAATGTTTGTCCTCAATGGACTCCTAAACTACTGAACCGATTTAGTTCAAACTTCGTGAATATCTGTCATTTGGTCCAACTTAAAAGATAGAATAGTTTTTATCCCACGTGGACGAAGTCGCGGGCATCAGCTAGTATTCTATAAAATTAATAATCAGAACTAGGTCAGTGCCACAATGTCAGAAAATTTGTCAAAAATGTCAAAAAAAAAATATTGACTATAACACGTTTTATGAATTTTTAAATTATAAATATTTACTTATAATAAATAATTAATTAATAATAATGAATATTAATTTATAATAAATAATTAATTTATTATCTCTATATATATTATATAGCTATACCTATAATATATAGTAATAAAAATGAATTGCTTTTCGTTAGTCTCGCTAAAACTCGAGAACGGCTGAACGGATTTATACTATCGTAGTTTTGAAATGTTCCTGGAAGTCTAAGGAAGGTTTAAAAGTTGATAACAAAAAATAAAAGGAAAACCCCTAAACAGCCCTTTTCTTTTTCCCATACAAACGTTTCCTAACTAAAACGTAGAGTTAAAGATGAGATGTCGAAACGACGCAATCTGATTGGTTACTTTTCGTACGTTTTTAATCATAATTTTGCTCCAACACAGCAAGACTGGATAGAAATTTGAGCTTAATTATTAAAAAAAAAACACGAAAAGTTTATGAAAAGCAAGGTATATTGGTATAACCATCTCATTTTCTGAATAATAAACGTTTTTCTATCGAATAAGTAAATAGTATAATTCAATTAAACCTTAATAGTAATATTCTTCGATTTTTGAAATTTTCTGACATTGTGGCACTGACCTAGTTCTGATTATTAATTTTATAGAATACTAGCTGATGCCCGCGACTTCGTCCACGTGGGATAAAAACTATTCTATCTTTTAAGTTGGACCAAATGACAGATATTCACGAAGTTTGAACTAAATCGGTTCAGTAGTTTAGGAGTCCATTGAGGACAAACATTGTGACACGAGATTTATATATATTAAGATTTTATAGTTATAATAAATAGCTAATAGCCCTGTTCTGCATTTAATTAACCAGAAAGGCATGAAAGTTGAGTAAGAAAAAAATTTTAGTCTTAATCTAAAGTTTATTACAAATTAATAAAACGTGTTATAGTCAATATATTTTTTTTTAATTACGTTCTGAATAACCCCTAAATTCAGGTGATTTTTTAAATATTCACCGTTCTTGCGTCAGTACTTACACTTAAAATATCACAAGACTCCCATAAGTTTATAATTTTCGCCTCTTGGAGCATCTTTTCCACACCAAGCCCTAAAGAAAATCTCAAAAAAAAATCTCCATACAAGCGCGAACCACCCTAATGTACATTAATCATTCTAACTCCTAAACTAATAGAGATCCCACTATGAATTTTCTAGGATATTTTTAAGACACTTTAAGCTATATTTTTGTAGGCATTATACTTTATGTAAATAATAATAAATAATATTATAATAATAAATAATATCATGTAAATAATATTAAATTGTTTCAAATAAATATGTGGTGCAAATGTCGCAAGCAAACCCGGGAACTCGAGCATAGCGCGCGAAATCAAACTTGAGATGACCGGCGTACACTCGCTGCGCGAGGTGTACCTTTTGTTAATTAAACTACCTCCGGAGTGATCGCTCGGACGCGATCGACAGTCGCCGCTCGAATTCCTCAGCGAATGTTTGCCCATCAGTACCGCGCATGGTTTACGAGTGTTTTTCTTTATCGCATCCTAAATTCAATCCTCTGGAATAGTGAATACAGTACGCAACCACACTGGTGACCCACGACGAAGAGAGGATCGGGATAAAATGGATAAAGGCAGCAGACAGGACCCGGTTTCGGACCAAGCATCGGGAAGCCGTACGGTAGGCGACGCAAGTGCCGCGGTAGGTGTTTTCAAGGTCGGAGTGAAAATACCACCGTTCTGGCCCGAGGAGCCCGGATTATGGTTTTCCCAAATAGAAGGTCAGTTCGCTATAGCAGGAATAACGTCCGACGCCACAAAATTCTACCATGTAATAGCACAATTAGACCGACAATATGCGGCAGAGGTGAAGGACATTATTCTATCGCCGCCAGCCGAGAACAAATATCCAAAATTAAAGACGGAATTAATAAAAAGGCTGTCAGACTCGCAGGAAAAAAAAGTCAAGCAATTATTAATGCACGAAGAACTCGGAGACAGAAAACCCTCGCAGTTTTTGAGGCATCTTCGGACTTTGGCGGGACCGACCGTACCGGATTCTTTCGTTCGAACATTATGGTGTAGCCGATTACCGCATAATATACAAACAGTGATTGCTTCACAGACTGACACACCGTTGGAGACGGTGGCGGAGCTGGCAGACCGCGTGTACGAAATTGTTTCTTCGCCGACAACAGCACCGGTCGTGGCAGAGGCGACGAATTTTTCCTTTAAGGATATGGCGGAGCAGATCACACGCCTCACCCACGAGGTAGCATCATTAAGAGGTCAGCTATCACGGTCACGTAATTTTAATAGACCAAACTCACGCGATGATAGACAGCAACGATTTCACAATAGAAGCCGTTCACGCTCCAGACAACGTAATCCTGATTATTGCTGGTACCATAACCGATTTGGCAACCGAGCTACTCGCTGTACGACTCCATGCAAGTTTAGTTCGGAAAACGGGAGCGGCAGCCGACAGTAGCGGCTAACGACTGCCCATTCAAGCCAGGCCGCTTATTCATTACGGATAGAACGACGAAGATACCGTACTTAGTAGACACAGGATCGGACCTCTGTGTATATCCACGATCCGCACTTAAACGAGCCCGCGCGAGGACGGATTATCAACTCTACGCAGCGAATGGAACGGTTATAGCTACGTACGGATGGATCCACCTGCAACTCAACATAGGACTACGTCGTGTCTATAGTTGGCGTTTTGTGGTAGCCGACGTTTCCAAGGCAATCATCGGTGCCGATTTTCTCAAATATTACAATCTGCTTGTAGATATGAGGAACCACCGTTTGGTCGATGGATATACGTCACTCTCCACCACAGCAGCACCCGAGAAAGAGGCAAATGGCATCTCTTCGGTCAAAGCGGTCTCAGGGGACACAGTATATCACCAACTTCTGCGTGAGTATCCCGCTGTCACTTGCCCAGCTGGAACGCACCGAGAGGTTAAACACTGTACCGAACATCACATCCGAACCACGCCAGGTCCACCCGTCTCTAGTCGACCCAGAAGACTTCCACCGGACAGACTGCAAATCGCAAAGAAGGAATTTGACGAGATGCTTGCAAATGGTACAGCGCGCAGGTCAGAAAGTTCGTGGGCGTCGCCACTTCATTTGGCACCTAAAAAAGATAATGGTTGGCGACCCTGCGGCGACTACCGGGCACTTAACGCACGAACGATTCCGGATAAATATCCCATCCGACATATACAGGATTTTTCTCAGCATCTGGCGGGTACTAAAATTTTTTCAAAGATAGATTTAGTAAAAGCCTACAATCAGATACCTATATATGCAGAGGATATTCCAAAAGCCGCTATCACCACACCATTCGGGCTATTCGAGTTTCCATACATGACGTTCGGCCTTAGGAACGCAGGCCAAACTTTCCAGCGATTTGTGGATGAAATGCTGAAAGGACTGCCATTTTGTTACGGTTACTTGGACGACATTTTGGTCGCATCGAAAGACGAAACCCAACACCTTCAGCACCTCAGACAGCTATTACAACGCTTAGCAGACTATGGAATGCTCGTAAATACCAACAAGTGTGAGTTCGGAAAAGCGCAAATTACATTCCTAGGGCACGAGGTAAGCGCGGACGGCATCAGACCTCTCCCTGATAAGGTGCAGGCAATTCGAGATTACCCGACACCAACCACGGTGAAAGAACTGCGCCGATTTTTGGGGATGTACAATTTTTATCGCCGTTTCGTACCAGGAGCAGCCAAATATCAAGCACCGCTCAACATCGTGCTATCAGGACCTAAGACGAAAGGATCGCAGAGTATCACAATGACTCCAGAAATGCTGGAAGCTTTCAACACCTGCAAATCAAGCCTTTCCGACGCTGTTATGTTAGCACATCCAGAAGCTGATGCACAGATAGCCTTATTTACGGACGCCTCAGACACGTCCATTGGATCGGCGCTCCAGCAAAAATGCGGTAATAACTGGAAACCTCTAGCATTTTTTTCAAGACGCCTGTCTCCAGCCCAGAAAAAGTACAGTCCGTATGATCGGGAACTTTTAGCCATTTATGATTCTATACGACATTTTAGGCACATGGTCGAAGCGAGGCCATTCACCGTCTTCACAGACCATAAGCCTCTGACATATGTCTTTGCGCACAACCGCGAAAAATGTTCCCCAAGACAGTTTCGGTACCTGGACTACATTTCCCAGTTTACAACGGATATTCAGTACGTCCAAGGAAGCCAGAACGTCGTAGCGGATGCACTCTCCCGTATAGAAGAAGTAACAACTTCACTAGATTATGAAGCACTCGCTAAAGCACAAGACTCAGATCCAGAACTTCAACAGCTGATACAGAAAGGTTCAGCACTAGATCTGAGGAAGATTAAAGCACCTGACTCCAATGCAGACATTTATTGTGACGTCTCAACCGCAAATCCACGACCATATGTTACTACTGCCTTCAGGAAATTGGTGTTCAACGCATTGCATCGGTTGAGTCACCCAGGTGCGAAGGCGTCTGCCAGACTGGTCGCAGAAAGATTCGTTTGGCCAGGGGTGCAAAAAGATTGTCGTCAATGGGCCAAAGAATGCACAGATTGCCAAAAGACGAAAATATACCGACACACCCAATCCCCCACCTCAACTTTCCCTGTTCCTTCCTTACGCTTTTCCCATGTCCACCTGGACATCGTAGGGCCTTTAAAAATATCTTGTGGTTTCAGGTACTGTCTCACGGTCATCGATCGTTTCACCCGTTGGCCTGAGGCATATCCACTCGCAGACATCACGGCGGAGACATGTGCCCGCGCCTTTATCGCTGGCTGGGTGTCCCGTTTCGGAACTCCTCACCACGTGACCACGGACAGAGGCCGACAGTTCCAGAGCGAGCTCTTCCGCAGCCTGACTACACTGCTGGGTGCGCAATATCGTCCAACCACAGCGTATCACCCCGCTTGCAATGGCATGGTGGAACGCCTCCACCGCCAGCTTAAAGCGGCGATCATGTGCCACCAGAACGCCAGCTGGACTGAAGTACTACCTTTGGTTCTACTGGGAATTCGCAGCGCATGGAAGGAGGACATCAAAGCTTCCGCAGCAGAACTCGTGTATGGAGAGCCACTTCGTTTACCAGGTGAATTCTTCAATCCTGCCAACACGAACCAAGATGTAACGGACTTCACGTCACGACTTCGCAGTCATATGGCGAACTTATCACCAACACCTGCAAGTAGGCATGGACAGAAAACGTTTTACATTCCCAAAGACCTGAGCACAGCTGAGTACGTTTTTCTCCGACAGGACGCTGCAAGGCGTTCGCTGGAACCACCGTACACTGGACCCTATAAGGTTGTAGAAAGAGGGAGCAAAACCTTTAAGCTCATCATCAATGAAAAGGAATCAACCGTTTCCATAAACCGACTTAAAGCCGCATACATGACCCACGATGATGTGAAGACAACGTCACCAACACCACCTGCAAAAGCCAATCCCACTCCACCAGCAGCCAATCTCGTTCCGGAGAGGAAGACCAGGTCTGGGCGAGTCGTCAGATTTCCAGATTACTATCGACCTCAGTAACCTTCGGTCTCAACGGGGGAGTAGTGTAGGCATTATACTTTATGTAAATAATAATAAATAATATTATAATAATAAATAATATCATGTAAATAATATTAAATTGTTTCAAATAAATATGTGGTGCAAATGTCGCAAGCAAACCCGGGAACTCGAGCATAGCGCGCGAAATCAAACTTGAGATGACCGGCGTACACTCGCTGCGCGAGGTGTACCTTTTGTTAATTAAACTACCTCCGGAGTGATCGCTCGGACGCGATCGACAGTCGCCGCTCGAATTCCTCAGCGAATGTTTGCCCATCAGTACCGCGCATGGTTTACGAGTGTTTTTCTTTATCGCATCCTAAATTCAATCCTCTGGAATAGTGAATACAGTACGCAACCACATTTTGAAATAAAAAAATTAAAAAAAAAATTGGTCGAAGTGACTGAAATTCAGGTATGAAAAGTTTACTTCCGGTTTTGGACATGAAAAAAATTTTATTTTTTTAATTTTACTTTATTGTTAAAAAGAGCAGTATTTCCAATATGTATCGCTATGTTAAATATTTTATTGTAAATTTGTTCAATTCGAAAAACCACTTTCTTAAAATACATATTACAATTTCGACATTTCTTTAGAAACCCATAACTTGTGAAATATACATTATACAAAAAAAATATTTTGTGTTCACATCCATATCTATTAGAAGTATAAAAGGACCGAATATGATCGATTTCCAGAACCTCACTTTTTTTTCCCTGTCCGCTTCACGTGAAATGCCTGTTACCCGAGCGGTATGCGGCAGAGCATTATCCTGCATAAAAACAAAATCGTCACCGATATATGGGGCAAACGGTACGACATTTTCTTCTAAAACTTCTCTGATATAGCGGTCTGCAGTCAGACTCCCTCTGTCAATCACTACCAAGTCTGTGCGAGCTCCCAAACAAATGCCCGCCCAAACCATTATTGATCCACCACCGTATGCAACTGTAGTTTCAAAATTTGTCTGAATGTATCGTTCTCCTTTGCGTCTGTATATTCTTTGCCTGCCGTCAATTTGATATAAGAGAATTCTGCACTCATCACTAAACAATACCTTACTCCATTGGTCCACGTACCAAAGTCGATGTTCCTGAGCAAAAGTTAACCTGTTTCTACGATGATTTACCTCGAGCCTTGGAGCCTTGGCGGGCACAAATGAACCCAAACCAGCTTCTTCGAGCTTTCTTCGTACCGTACGCTCACTTACGGTTACACCCCGCACTGCTTCTAACTCATGTCGGGCTTGGACGGCCGTCAAACGGGGGTTCCTACTTACACGAAGCCGAATGAAACGATCATCCCTACTCGAAGTGCGTCTTTTTCTGCCTTGTCCTGCTCTTCTCACATAAGTACCGGTCTCCCTGAACCGTTGGATACTGCGATGGATCGTTGAAACTGGTCGACGAAGATCTCTGGATATCACTCTGTAGGTTTGACCATTTCTTCGCATTTCGAGTGCCCTGGCAATCTCCGTTGGGGCTAAGTCAGGCATAATTCAGTCATCAACTCCAGAAAGATACGCGATTAAAAAAAACTAACAAAAAACAGTATTTCAATGAAATTTTAAATCAAACTCAGAAGGAAGAAATACTCGAAGTTCGCTATAGATAAGGTGTATTTGAATAAAATTAAAACAATTGCATAAAATGTGATGTTCAGTTGTTTTCTTAATTTAAAAATATTTCTTTTTAAATTAAATAACGTATAAACCAGCCAGCAACTTTATATGATACTGATATCAAACCTTTTTTTTTATGTTCCGCTAAATATGCCGGCGAGTGTAATTTGAAGTGTCTAAAACCAGTGCTATCCTTTTTAAAACGCTCATAGAAAATGATAGTACTGTTTTTAGACAAGTGAAATTAGTTTTTAAGATATTGAAGTAAGTAAGTAGTAGACTGCACAACAGAATTGACGCCAGGACCATTTTTGGCTGTTTTTGAGCAAAACTTTGGTTAAAAATGGCTGTTATACCTGCGAAATTTGTATTAATAATACCTATGTTGAAATGAACTCTGTTCTTGGAAATTAGTGTGTAGGTATGTGTTATTTATCAATGTTGTCCTATAATGTTGCATTTATCACTTTTTGAAATACCTACTTATAGGATATTTCTTAAAGTATGATTTTAGTAAGACTTTTTCTCATAATAATGTTTAGTCGTTTTTAAAACAGGTTTCTATACTATAAATGTACTTGTATATCAGCCCCCTCTCACGTAATAAAAATGTGTAAATCTAGTGACGACTTTTATAAATCTGTGGTGTCAATCATTTAAGAGCGGCCATCCCGGTAGATTTTCCATACAAACGCTCGTACGCGATTATGGCGTTTTAGCAAAATTTTCTTGAAATATTTTTAATAAGAAGTTACCTTGCACACTAAGTATATCTAGGTTTGTATAGAAACAAAAATTGAAATTTATTTGCAACGAATTCAGTACAAGCCTCCAAAAATCTGCATTCTTGCAGAAATTTTACATTAACTGGTCGTTTCGCTTAGCTCATATATTGCAAAATTAAAAAAAAAAACAACTCTATAGAAACCTCGTGCAACTAATGGAGATTTGAAATAACAAACATTATTTACACATACTTGTAAGGCTTTTTCAAAATCGCGTATTTCCTGGAACACGTTTCATTAAATTTCTCCACTGTTTTCTTTTTCCCAAACGCCCGACCGACGACGCGGGCGTTATATAATTTTTTCCACAGTATATCTTTTACTAGGATTGCGTTAGACTAAACAGCAAGCCTTTAGACCACGCATTCGTTGAACTTGGATCGTCCGGGAAGGGGCCACTTAATCACTGATTGATGGATGAGCCAATGATTTAGGGATTGATACATTTTTACGCGATTGGAGTGCAAGGCAAAGTTAATATGACAGAACTAGTCTTTTTGGTCATTTTAGTAATACAGGTGTCCATTGTACCAGTTGTAAAGGTATTACTTTATTTAATTTACATTTAGGAGCATAGATTAGACAGATTCTTTGAAAGTATTATGAGGTGTTGACTTAAATGTTTTCATGGTATAGGTACTTGTTGGCAAGTTTTTTAATCAGAAAAGTTTCCTTGCTTTACAATAAATCTTTTTTGCAGTACGATTTGATACCCATTGAAATAATTGACAAATAAATATTATCTGATATTGAAATTATACATACCTATTGATATATTATAATATGTATTTTTCTCAAATGTTTATCTAAGTGTTAGAAATTAAAATTGTCGTTTCTTGTTATTTATATTAAATAGTTATTATAACTTGAGTACCATATTTGAAAGTGCAATACGATTGCAATATGATAATAATAATGATTGATGTTATTCCAACAATGATATATGTTCACAAAATCATGACTGTAATGTTTTAATGACATAATATTGTGTTATATTAATATTAAAGTACATATGTATGTAATAAAAATGGTTGTTTTATTTATAACCGGGAAATCTAAATGAAAAATGCAGATATAATTCAATAATTTATAAAGTGCAGTACATGTTACAATAAGATTTTATTTGTAAATTGCGCATAATTTGTTCTTATTATATAAATAATAATTAAAGTATATACACATTTAAGTCAAAGCATGTAAACTCCTGTAACTCAAAGCAGTCTCTAAAATATTCATGAGTAATATCGACGCGGTAAATCGCACTAAAATGCCATCATTGTCATCAATCGTACGCCATGACTTTCATACAAAAATATTTCACCTAATAACGATTTTTAAACGTTTGCTTACATCACATCACATCCCACCTAATGACAAAAAACCACTAATTCCAAATTATTGTAAATGTTCATCTATACTAACACAAAAACAAACCAAAAACAATTTGCACTTTACCAATCTAAGTATATTTCCTTACATAATAGTATAATGCAGTAAAATGGTTGATATCCACCTGTGATCAAACAGCGACCGTCAACCTTCTATTATTAACTAACTCTCTTATTCGTAAACGTGAAATAATGGCAATAGCTATTGTCTGTTTTCACTTTCCATTCAATGTAGAATATCTGTTGACAAACAGAGACAGTAAAGAAAAATTCTATTTCACCGCTATTCAACGTTTGTGAATAAGAGGGTTAGTAAATAATATTTATAAATAAAATACAAGCTATTGCCCGCGATTTGGTACGCTTCCTGCGGAAAATGTTTATTTCCCGTGACAAGTGAAAGATAAATTTTTCGAATAGGTTTAGAAGATATATTATCTTTTACAAGGCTATCAACAAAAGATTTTTTATTTTATTCGATAAAGATGGATGCAATTAAATAAAATGTTTCACTCAGAGACGTCACAAATTCAAATAAATATTATTGGCGATAAGATCAGGGGTGTGATTCTTGAAACTATAAAATAGTAAATCGGCTATCATAGCAACGCAGCATTATTATCAGTAACCAATCGTCGCCTTGGCTGCATAACTGTCGCAAGCATTAACCAATCAGTGCATAAATATTCGTCGCTGCTATAAGCAAGCTGCAGAATCAAGGGGCAGTAGCACTCAAGAAGAATATCGTAGAGTTCAGAGCATAGATCAATGTATATTATAGGTTCAGAGACATTTCCGTATGGCTGTCAAACATGTTTGACAGAGATACTTTATCACTATCACGTGAGAGTTTGTCAGAGGAGTGTGGAAAGAAGTGTCCTGGTAAACAAAGAGACAAGAAGATGGTAGTGGCAAAATATCTTGAGAAAGTTTCAGGGCTTGACGGTAAAGTATAGGAAAACAGGTCATGCTAATAGAAATGAACGAAAGAAGAGAGAGACAGATAAAGCTGGTTTGGAGGAGGTCTGAAGGACATCCTGATTTGAGATTGCTTGGTTGTCAGATGATGTGTGAAATATATATTTTTTTGGAAAATCAACAGTAAATGCTTGTACTACTTCTATGTAATTGTTTTACTAATTTAATTGACATCTCCGAGTGCGACCATATCATTGATTAAACATATTAAAGGATTAGCACTTACTGACGTCACGCATACATTTTTAGGCTCCGCCCTGAAATTTTTAAGTAGTCAAAACTTAAATGGCGCTATGTACGTGCTGTCAACGGTACCGAAATGTATGAAGCGCGACGCCATTGTTGAGAAATTTTTGGCTTCAACATACGTCACATCTTTCCCGTCCTCTTAGCGTAGCGTATTTCGTCATTGGACCATAATATATAATATATTAATTTATTCGTTGACAGAAGGCTCATCAAAATTAACTAAAAAGCTTTCAATGTTAACAGTTTCACAAAATGTAATCTCCTTTATTGTGATGTTGGTTACCCTGAAAACACTTTTCTTAAGGAAAATACTTATAACATAGGTTCAATCGATCTCAACTATTCCTAGCTTAGATCTAATAATATTATTATGTGCCTAGTTGTTATTTTTTCAGTTGTAAAGTTTTATGCATAAAGGAAAACTATTATAAAATTATAATGGTTTAGGTACACATTATATATAAATGCCAGTTAATACAAAATATTAAATCTTGCATCTAAGATTACTGTTATTCGAGTATGCTTCACATAACTTTACTAACTGTCAGTCCTCATTCACAAGTTGCATAAGAATAATTCGAAACGTCAAAAATCTTGAGGTCATAATTTTATAATATTCTCAAATCATTAAACAGTAACAATTTGTTTCCAATCTCAGCTCCTTAACGCAACTAAAAATACTGAAACTTACAATCTATTAAATCTTTGGCATGTTCATTTGCTTGGACAAGCAGAAAACAAAAAAGAATATTTTTCTTTGTGATGCTATTTGCTTTGTGAATATCAAGTTAAACTCGCACAGATATCACCATTCTGTTATATTATTATGGCACATTAAAATGCAAAAGAATAGCAATTTTTCTAAGGTATTTGTAATAGAAATGGAAGTGTTCTAATACTGGTTTAGAAACATATTATTACTGTTATTTTGAGATTCCTGCTTGCTTGTATGGCGTGTGGGGTCAGAGTGTGCCATATTTACATAATCAAACACTTCCTCTGGTGTCTCTTCTGCGGCTCCGGTCGCAGCACGGCGCGAACTGCTTCATCAAACACCTGTAATCATGAAATCACCAATGTATCTTCTGTATATACACTCATTCCTGATATGCACTGCAAAGCTCTGGAACACCCTTTTCTATACTCTATACAAGTTAGTACTTGACTACGATCTCACCTGATGGTAAGTGATGATGCAGCCGAAGATGCTAACATACTAACTTGGAAGGGGTAAGTAGTCACCCCAACGGTTTCTACACAGCATCGCTCCGGAACGCTAAATCGCTTGGCGGCACGTCTTTGCTGGTAGGGTGGTAACTAGCTACGGCCCAGCCTCCCACCAGATCAGACCAGAGCCAATTTAGAAATTATAAAATTCCAAAGTAGCCCGTTGCGGGAATCGAACCTGCGACCTCCCACTCGAATCCGAGCGCGCGTCCCAGAGATCGTCAAAACCCTACCAGGCAATGTCTTTCCCACCATCTACAACTTGAGTGCCTTCAAATAAAGAGTGAATATATCAGACTATACAGCGGGGCACTCGATAGAAAAAAAGTTTCGCCCATCAATAGTTGATGCTGCCTTCAGTGCGATCGCGTTAACAAGTTCAATACCAAATGTATATACGTTTTTGCATGAGTGCCTATTCTGTTAACTAGTAAGAGAAACTTTCACTCAAAATCTTCGTAGATTCTCTTCATGACGGGATGTCCAACTAGCAAAAAATCAATTTTCTTTCACCTAGTTCCCGTCAAAAATAAACTTTCAAAAATAAAAGCCACACTATTCAATTGTTAAAGTCACCATAAATATGACCATTTTTTTTTTAATTATAAGAACCACTGAATATGTATAATAAATATAAAGCAAATGTTAGCTCATACTTTCTTTTCTTAGGTGTATATTTTCTCTCAAATCACGGAAAAGAGATTCTTAGTTAAAAAGAATATACTTACTTGTTTAAGACCGCGCTGTGTCAGAGCAGAACACTCCATATACTTGACAGCTCTGATTTTGTTAGCCAGTTTCTGACCCTGCTCCCTCTTAAGTGGGGACATGCCTTGTTCTGAAAGGAGGCTAAGCGTCTCACGATCATCCCTTAAATCAATTTTTGTACCTAAAACAATAAAAACTATATATGTAAACATTTATGATGATGTAGTCCCCTTATCCTCTTAATATTATAAAGCGAAAGTTTGTGAGTTTGCTAGTCAATCATGCTGCTACTGAATTGATTTGACTGAAAGAACTTGACTACACTGATGTATGGATTCCTGTATCAAGCTGCTTCAAATACAAACTTTAATTTTTATAAACTGTAGCCTCCACATGACAAATAAGCAAGTCATACTCCTTAATGAAATCTGTATGACAGGAAATGTGCATTGAAATGAAAGTAACTTTTTGTATGTAAAATTTAATTCCAGGTCAGAAAAACGTAGTGCCAAAGAGTCTCAAAAAATACAGGTTTATTTTTCTAGAATATTTTGGTTTTGGGTCATGAAATATGTATACCAGGTCTTTTTTCATTCTTCTATGGAATATAGACAGCATATACGGTATACCCAGGATCAACAGGCTACTTTTGTCCCAGAAAAATTTACAATTTCAAAGGATTGAAAAAGAACGAAATTTGTTATAACAATTTGTAACTATAGATGTAGGGACAAGGCTAGAATAGAAACACACAAATGACTTACCAACAAGTATTATAGGTGCATCTGGGCAGTGATGTTTTATTTCAGGATACCACTTCGAAGTCACATTCTCATATGATGATGGACTGTAAATTTAAAATTGCTCTATTACTACCAACTTTAACTTCAATACTAAAAAACTTTTCTTCTATTTAACTTCCACATTAAAAATCTAAATAGTATATTAACTAGTCAGTTTTGTAGTGAAAGTGAAGTAAATACGCAGCTGAAGTAAAATATCACCATTATATTATTTTTCTAATTAGAAAGATATTCATTTCAACTTAGAATAATACTATGCGCAAGTTTGACACAAACCAAAACAATCACACAATTTTAAACCATAGAGGTACCTATATGTATTTATGGTAAAAATAACACAAGGTTTATCTCTTTCTTTACCTTGTAACACTAAAGCATATAAGGAAGACATCAGTTTGTGGGTAACTTAATGGTCTTAGCCTGTCATAGTCTTCTTGTCCAGCCGTGTCCCACAACCCTAATGACACTGCCACTCCATCCACAACCATGGGTGCTGAATAATTATCGAAACTGAAATCACATTTTTGGTCATTATTCATTATACTCATATTTTAACCACATTAATATATCTTGAGAAACTAAGCCTAAAACTAATGTAAATTTGTAGTAAACTATTAGCTAAAATGTTGGCTATAACTATACATAAATATGATTCAATCTAATAGAGTTATGATCGCCCACTTACACTGTTGGTACATATTCTCCCGGGAAACTGTCCGTTGTGTACGATATTAACATACAGGTTTTTCCGACGGTTCCATCGCCCACCACTACACATTTAATAGGTCTTCCTGACGACATCTAAAATAAGATAGTACCTACACGTATTTATAAATAAAAGCGAGCCTTGTATGACTCACGGAAACCAATATTCCCAAACACGGCAAATGTTATACCTTCCTGTCTGGTAGCCTATTGAATATTCAATTGGTGTAACAAAACACTCGATGCTGCGTTTCTGATTTATTTTCCTTTCTTGTGCTTTTATAATTGTGTATTTAAATACCTAAATCCTATATTTTATAAGAAAAATGCAATATTGAACTCAAAGATGGATAGGTATTTATAAATTATTATACCTACCATAGACTACTACTAACACTATAGAATAGATAGTAGATACCACAGACCACAAGACGTGTTTACCACAGATCCACACAGACAAAGAGTATATAACATGGTATATGCATGGTGTATAATCATACAGATCACTTACATCACAGAAAATACAGTGCGACAAGGCTATTTTGGCGCGTGGCCAAAATCAGAACTAACGCTGCTTATCTTGTGATATTGTTTGATAGTGCGCTCCATCGGTAAATCGCTATTGTATGTTGTGTTGTGATCGGTGGCTGTGGCTGCCACAAACAATAATTGGCTGACTTCGACATTGCTGTATTAAATTTTATGATAAACTGCCACTCAATATATTCGACATTTCGGTCAATCAGTTCAAAGCTTTTGTCAAGCCTAAACTCATTAATAAGCAATATAAAAGTTAAATGAAAATAACCCATAGGAGTAATAACGAATACGTTCTAAACTAGTGACAACTAAAACAATAATCGGCTGAGTATTTCCAGGCAGACAGTTCAGGGCGCGTCAGAACTTAGTTTTTAAGTCGTGAAATAGTTATCACTAAGTTATCTTACTGACTAGTCATAAGAACATGTATGAAATAAATCATTTGATCCTGTGATTCTTCTCTAGTCTGAAACGACGACTGTGAATGTAAATATTATGTAATGATGATAATAATTAAATGGTGTTGAAAATTTTAATATACGCGATTGTGTTAATTTTTTATTATGCAATAAATTTTTTAACAATACACTGAAGTTTTTTCATGTTTTGCTGTTGTAAATGGAAAACTTTTCCAACATAATATGTTTTTTTGTTTAATTGTTACTCCTCATCACCTCAACCGATTGATTGGTATACGTGCTAAAGGTACAAGTAAACATTCTCTGGTTATCTCCACAGACATTTTTTTTTTGATGATAATGATTCTAAGTTATTCCTTAAAAAGCATTAACTTAATTAATGAATTTAACATAAAAAGCACAATATATATATCAAGTAGTCGTCGCAGTATATGGATTTGACAAGTGTTACCATATAAGCGACACTACCGCCCTCAATTATTTTCTACTTTTACCTACACTGTGGATGATAACAGAACTTTGGAGACACCATTTCACTAAATTCTGGTTTCTATGGTTCTTTGATTGACTAGCCTATAGTGGTAACTGGTACTCGGTGGCACCTCGGTGGACCCAAAGAGGATATTATAATCACTATATTACGTTCTGGTGGACCTAAAATGACATGGCTGGATTCTGCCCTCAAAAAAAATATTCATGGCCATTGACAAACAGTACGTCATATTATTAAAGCTTATAATTATGTCTTTACAATCGTTTAGTTTTTATGATCAGAAAACTAGTGAGAGACATAATATCAGCATAACAACTTGCAACAAAATGCGCCTATATATTTTTAATAGCAATGATTTTTTTTTAATTGTTTTTCGAAATGTTTACTCGCATTTTCTAAGCTTTGTTATATGAAAAATTAATAAGTTCATAACCAATACGCATCATTTAAAAAAAAAATCATTACTATTAAAAATATATATGCGCATTTTGTTGCAAGTTGTTATGCTGATATTATGCCTCTCGCTAGTTTTCTGATCATAAAACTAAACTATTGTAAAGACATAATTATAAGACGTACTGTTTGTCGATGGCCATGAATAATTTTTTTTCCAGGGCACAGCTCCCTGCTCCATACAAGTTTCGGCCATGTCCTTTTTTTATAGTAGTCTACACCACAGAGTACTTTTATATTTAAATACAAATACAAAAGAAATTACATAATATAAATTACATATAATTATAATATAAATTACATATAATTATAAATACAAAAGAAATTCGGTGAAATAAGTATTTTTATCTAAAAATAATCTAGTAAGTATATCTGCTTAGTTGTAGTCGTTGTAGTGAGGTAAGCGTACCTACTTTGTATTGTAGTGTACTTAATCTTTGAGTGTAAAAATGTTTCATAGTTTAGTTCGTGTCCTTTGTTGTGAGTCATTCAATTCGACTTCGGAATGAATAATTGATTATAAGTGGTTCACGTAAGTTTCATCAACTTTCATGTTTCAAGATGAGTGAATCATGTGTGGAGACACGGGAGGCGCCCGCTTGGTTATCCAAGCTAGAAAGTCAAAGAGAGAAACTGAGCAAAGCCCGTCTGGGCCACGATAGCGGCGCCGGCGCACCCTGCAACTCCTGCGGTAGGTCATCATGCTGATTGTAATTACACTTGTTAGTAAATATTTGATGTGATGATTTAGTCAAAAACTGATTATTTAATGTCAGCAAAAACATGTATTTCTTTACAAGTAGTCTCCTTGTAGTTACCATTTGAAGCATAAAAAATCTGTTGTTATCAATTATCATCATTACCCATTGATCACACGATAAGTATTGCAAATTATAAAAGGTAATTTATCCTTGCACAAAGTAATTAAAAATGGATTCTAACCCATAATTCCTATACCTTTAAATGAGCAATTCTTGTATATATATATATATACAGGGTGGCCCAAAAGTCGTGGATCAAATGCGACAGGGAGATAGAGGAGGTCATTTCCAATAAAAAATCTTTCTACAGCATGACCCTATTTAAATTACCCTAAAAGTTATGAATATTTTTGTTTTTTTTGATGAAAATATTGAATTCTTTTACAATTAGACTAATTAAAAAAAAATGTGATAAAAAATAATAAAATAAACGGTGTTGTATTATGACTAGATAATGTTTTAACACTACAAACGTTTTATTGAGGCTCTAGGTACCAAATTAAAGGAGCAATTATTATTTTTCCAAAAGTTTTAAAGCGTTACCAAAAAATAATTGTCACTTTAAAAGCGCACTGTAAAAAAAAAATGTACTACGGAAAAATGACCCTGTATCAGAAAAACTTGCTGATTTAATGCCAATTCAAATGAGGTATAATACATTACTCTTTGTTTCATAACAATGGTTTTATAATCGTTTTTTCATATCGAGGTAAAACTTTCAAGAGATAAGTTAAATTCAAAATAATTTTCAAATTTATCATGCTGCAAGTTAAACTGCTAGTTTTTTGTACGTTGGAATGCTATAACTATCCCTGTGCTTGTCACACATAAGATGTGTGAAAAGGACAGAAACTTTTCACTACCACCACGTGCAAGAACTACCGAGAACGCCCGTCTACGAGCACTTCAGGTAGCATTATTTTCTAGGAAACAAAAGGATAGAGATATGCCTCTCTTTCACACTATTCATTTAATCCTTTGTTGAAAAAGGCCAGGACACCCGGAGGCCGGGGGGAAGCGCCTAGCCTGCGCGAACGCGTTTCGCACGGACCTTTTCTCTATTTCTTTAGTAATTCGCTTTCTGTTTGTTACTGCGCACGTATTCCTTTACTCGTTTGTGATCTTATTTACCTGTGACCTACGTTTCGTTTTTTGGACTTTTGATCGACTGCTTACCTGTGACCTGCGCTGTGTTATTCGGACTTGTGATAGATTTCTTAAATACGACTTGTGCTGTGTTATTCGGACTTGGTGATCGCTACAGATTTGCTGGATAAGATGGCGGCTGCGAGGAGAGAGTACACCCAACAGGAATATGCAAATATGCATTACTTGGCTTTTGCGAGGGCAATGCTCGGGCCGCCGCCAGGGAATATCGGCGCCGCTACCCAAACCGTGACCGTTTTCCGGACTACAGGGTCTTTATGCGCGTACATAACTCGTACAGAGCGGGAGTCTTACCCGGTCAGCATGTTTCGAGATTAGGTAGACCAGTGGAACAATTTGAAGCGGAAGAGCAAGTACTGAGAGAGTTAAGAATGGATCCTAGTATCAGCCAACGCCAGATATCCCAAAATCTCGGGATTCCAAGAATGACGGTGCAGCGTCTCATTAAAAGAAGAATTGGATTCCACCCTTACCACGTGCAAAGGGTGCAAGCTTTGCTGCCTGCTGACTACGAACCCCGCTTAAGATTTTGCAGAGAAATGCTAAGACGTCACAGAGAGGATCCGCAATTCTTTAATAAAGTTTTATGGACGGATGAGTCAAATTTTAGGAGAATGGGAATATTTAATATTCATAATTTGCATTATTACTCAAGAGTAAACCCCCATATTATAAGGAATGATCGATTTCAGCATTTGTTTGGCATCAACATGTGGGCTGACATAATTAACCAGAAATTGGTTGTGCGTGAAATGCCAGCAAGGCTGAATGGTGTAAGGTATTTAAATTTTCTGCAAAATAATTTAAATCAAATACTGGATGAAGCTGAGGTTCCAGAAGACTGGATTCCAGAAATGTGGCTGCAACACGACGGCGCCCCACCTCATTACGCACGAGCAGTTCGTGACTATTTGAATGAGCGCTACCCGAACAGATGGATTGGTCGAGGCGGAGCGATTGCATGGCCAGCCCGCTCGCCCGACCTTAATCCAATAGACTTTTTTCTTTGGGGCTATTTTAAAGAAATTGTTTACCAAAAAGAAAACACAACCGAACAAGAACTCCGACAGAAGCTCGAGTTTGCAAGAATACAAGTGATTAACAATAGAACTGCATTCCGCAAACTACGCGCCAATTTTATTAGGCGGTGCAGATTATGCGTTAGGATGAGGGGCAGAAACTTTGAACATTTGTTATAAAAGATTGTTTGAATAAAAAATACTCATAATCGTTGTTCATTTTATTTCACGACGGCATCTTAAATTACAATTATCAAAAATGTTATTTTTCTGTTATTACATAAATTTGCACCTCGATATGAAAAAACGATTATAAAACCATAGTTATGAAACAAAGAGTAATGTATTATACCTCATTTGAATTGGCATTAAATCAGCAAGTTTTTCTGATACAGGGTCATTTTTCCGTAGTACATTTTTTTTTCACAGTGCGCTTTTAAAGTGACAATTAATTTTTGGTAACGCTTTAAAACTTTTGGAAAAATAATAATTGCTCCTATAATTTGGTACCTAGAGCCTCAATAAAACGTTTGTAGTGTTAATACATTATCTAGTCATAATACAACACCGTTTATTTTATTATTTTTTATCACATTTTTTTTAATTAGTCTAATTGTAAAAGAATTCGGTATTTTCATCAAAAAAACAAAAATATTCATAACTTTTAGGGTAATTTAAATAGGGCCATGCTGTAGAAAGATTTTTTATTGGAAATGACCTCCTCTGTCTCTCTGTCGCGTTTGATCCACATAATCTGGATCTCGGAAACAGCTGGAACGATTTTCATGAAATTTAGTATCCAGAGGGTTTTGGGGCCGATAAATCGATCTAGCTAGGATTCATTTTTAGAAAATGTTGAATTTACCAAAAAAAAAATATGACTCCTGCTGCCATCTATTAGCCAGTAGTTAAATTACAGACCGAAGCTCAGTCACCCAGATATTCTTTTAAATAAGTTAGTTAAGTATTTACTTAGCCTGTTCTAAATATTATGTGTAACAAATTTTTCTGTTGGATACAGGATCAGGTTGCCCTGGACTAGATCTACACTTCTGGCGGAAAGTGTGCAGAGCATGCCACTGCAGCAAGGATGTGCATGATGTCCAGGACGATGACTTGTCAGGGTGGGCACAATTTGAACTCCTCGGCACTGCAAAGCCCAAGAAAGCTTCCAGTACGTATAACTGTAGTAACTGCTTGATTAAATTACAGCTTCCTTCCTTTTTGCATCTGTGTGTTTGTTATTCAGTGTATCTTTTTATCCTGTAAAATCTTGACAGTTCCCACAGGTTATTTTCATCTACTTATCTTAAATACATATGCACACATAAACTTCATCTCTTTATCTATGATGATGGATAACATTTATTTGGCTGTGTTACAGTGCCACTCATAAAAATCCGTGGAGTGACAGACAAGCCTGTGAAACTGGATTGGGTGCCACCAAATGCCTCTACAGAATTGGTAAACAAATACATATTATACTTCTAGCAATATTGTTATCATCTTTTTAAATTTATAATGCTGTTATCTTACTTAAGTTTGATATCAATCAATAGGTGTATAATTGTACAGTGTTACGTATTATTGATAAGATACACTGTATATCACCTTGTCTTTCAGACATGCTCAAACGAATAGAATCCTAATAATATTATATGATTATTAACATGTAAATTAAGTGACGCAAATACAGATTGCATACTTATTTTATTATATACATTTGGAGATGTAAAGTGAAATGGTTCTTGTAACCATTCAATTTTTATTTTACTACTTCTATTCCTTCAGTCAAGTATAGTTTTTTAAATTATAAATAATATGTACAAAAAACCTATGACTCCATTTTAATTACAAGAATTTTACCTATGCATAATATGATAACATTATAAGACTTATATTTTTTTTCCTTTAAAACATGATGAATAAAACTACTGGATCCAAGTTAACCAATCATGATTATTTTAATATTTTCTAGGTGTCAGAATACATGTCTTGCCTGGGACCTCTTGCGCCAGTATCAGGTTCAGAAGCGGCTAAGAAGAGGCGAGCTCAACTTCGCACACAGTTGCCGCCACATGATGTCGCCACTGCTGCGCGTCACCATGCCTCTGACCAAGAGAAGACTGAACACACGGTAAATTTGCACCCATAACCAATGAGGTTACTTGACCACTATGATATGGGACTTCCACATGGAGGTCTAGAAAAATTACTTTTAAGTGAGCATCTATTCAGCAGCAAGTTTTAAATGATGGTTTGACGAGTAGAGCTGTTGCTTAAAAAGTCATTACCTTCCACACAAATAACATAGTTCCCCTGATTTGTTATAAATTTACCACAATCTTCAAAGCAACATAAAGAATTTAAAAAAATATACAATATTTAATTGAGGTTGACATATTTTGTTTTTCAGGAATACATTACCCGTATCAAAGACCATGTGGTGGGTATGGGTAATGTGGTGAGAGTTGGCCCCCTGCAGAGCGGAGATGTGTACTGCGTGGAAAACAGTAAGACTCACACTGCAACTAAATCTTATGCATTGCCATTGAAGATATCTAACACTTGCCGAGGTGTTAAATACAATATTGTGCCCAAGAATGCTTCAGATAAGAAACTTGTGCTGGACTCACAGGGTAATGTAGTCAGCAGCGCCGCCAACTTACCTGATTACAAATCGAGCCCCATTTTGAGTAGGATCGTAAAAGATAAACTTCACGTGATGCGAATCGAGTCAGACAGAATTAAAAGTGCAGTAGAACATGGTCCTGTTTATGACAAATTACTCAAGAATCTGACTGATTTAAATATGCCGGTCTCAAATGATGTTTACCTCCAGCCTATCAAGCTGTTTCGCGAGGAGTATAATAAGAATCCTCAGTTTAAGGAGGAGGTAAATGAATTTGCCAACAAATCCTTGGGGGCTCAAGTGATGCCGGACCTATGGTCAGTGAGTAACAATAATGTAATGGGTACAGCTAAACTACTTGACAGCAGAATTCAAAAGGGAACTATTTTCGCTCCTAATGGTGAAATTTGGAGCTGGAAACATGAACCGACAACACCTGAACACAGCGGCACTATATGCTCCACAAAAATAAGTCCACAGTACTCCACAACAATGAAGCCAATCAATCAAGTGGAACCACAGCAGACTGCTCCTTTGAGAGAATATCTCAGATCACAATCTGAAGAAGATAATCCCCCACCTCTGCCTAATTACAACACCTACCCTGGAGCCATATCTTTGCCTTCACAAAGTGGTGACTGGGACAACTCTGCTGATAACGCACATCTGGACCACACGGGCAATCCCACACAAGTGAACACATACACTGAACAGCTCAATCCCATTCTAAGTCAGTTTGCAGACATGTCCCTCAGCCCCGCTGAAATGGAGTTCAACAGGAAACTGTACAATGAAGGAGTGCCGTGCCAGAGATGCCAGAAACCAATGTTCGCTGGTGAAGTTGCAGTCAAAGCTGACAGAGCCGGACAGGAAGCAATTTGGCACCCGCAGTGTTTCACTTGCTGCCAGTGTGGAGAACTCTTGGCGGATCTCGTTTACTTCTACTACAAAGGGGAAATCTACTGCGCTAGGGATTTGGCAAATGTCCTGGAGATCCCGCGTTGCGCTGGATGCGACGAATTGATATTCACGAGACCCTATACAGCAGCCGAGGGAAGAGCATTCCACGTACAGCACTTTTGCTGCTATCATTGTGATGCACCATTGGGAGGGAAGAAGTATGTCCCGGATGATAAAACTGGACTTCCTATTTGTCTAACTTGTTACGATCAGTTTTACGCCGAGCGGTGCCGCGCTTGCGGCGGCGTCATCGGGCCCGAGCAACAAGGAGTCTCGTGGAGCAACATGCACTGGCATGCAGAGTGCTTCATCTGCTCGGGGCGAATGTGCGGCAAAAGCTTATTGAGCGGCCGGTTCGTTGTCAAACAAGAAATGCCATTTTGTAGTGTACCGTGTGTACAAAGTAGAATTAAATGAAGTATTTTTCATTGCATTTATGAAGGAAAATATATTTTGATATGAATTTTATATTGTGATAAGAGTGACATATTTACAAAATTTAGTTCTAAGTAAAATAATATAGTTATACAAAATGTGTTGACAATTAAATTAAGGCAAATGCGAGATAAAGTATTTTGATTATTCTTATTAAATGATTGGCGAATTTTATGACAAGAGGTCCACTATTAGACTGATTTTTGATAAAATATAGGTGAAGTTATACATTTTGTTAAAATAAGGAATGCTATTTTTATATGTAGTGATATGCATTTATTTTGGAAAATGTGTATAGGATTTATGCTAGTATTGTAAAAGAGTGCCAATTTTGTTATTACTTGTGGAACTAGTTATGCATCTTTAGAACCACTGCATATTGATGTTATCTCTCAGCCCACACCCATTAATACAAAAAGTATAGAAGTTAGTTGCAGACAACTGTTAGTTAGATTAAATGAAATACAAAATATATAATTTGTGACTTTACTCAAGTGTAATATCAGCCACATTCCATACTTGTTTGTAAACATTTTGCTGAAATATTTTTTTAAATAAATATCTAAGACAACAATATCACATTTTTCTTATTTATCTTATCTAGGACAACACTGATGCTTTGCACTTGTTTTAAAGTATACGAATATCATTCTATTCTATTAAATAGCGAGGAGCAAATACTCTAATAATGACAATCCCATTCTATTTAAAAATACCAAGCTGATCATCATCATGGCAGATTCAAGATGTAGACCAACCACAAAATGTAGATATCTATCTCAGGAAGTAGCTATTAACATGGGAAATTGGTTTCAGGCAATAAATTCAAGATGAAAATCTAAATGTTGCTCAACTGTGTAATGATTCTTAGTTAAGTCAGAACCAACAGGATGCTTTCCATAGGCCACATGTGACCAACATCCTACTAGTTAATAATTGCGGGCTTCAAGCCAGAAGAGTGTATAAGCAATACCCTTACTTTTCAAAAGACAAAGAAAACTTAATAAGTTCTTATTCAAACTGAAAATTTGCATGATACACATAACACATGTCTATAGACTTGTGCAAATAAAGAGATCCAGTGAATAAAAACTTATCAAGTTTATTTATTGTCTCCTGAAAAGCAGGGGTAATTTCTTATATGCTCCTCTGGCTTGAAGAATATTTAGTTAGTAGTCCATGTTATTTTAGGACAATAATTTGGGATAGGGCAATAAAATGACATCTCTAAAAGTTAAATAGTTATTTTTATTAATTTATTACAATAGTTAAGAGTTATAAAAGCAAATATTTTTTTTTACATAATAATTTTAATCTATTTGAATAACTTGGTGAATCAAAATTAGCCAATTTCAAATACTTTTTTGCAGCTTGTTCATAAAAATAGTTTTTCAAGTACTTTGATAATATAAACATACTTTAAATTCAATGTTTAAGACAGCCTGAAATAGATTATTTCATTTATCCACTCTCAAATGGCCACTATTCTTATTTTATTCTTTAGTATTTTTAATGATACAATTATTTGTATTGTATTATTTAAAAAAATTGTACGCTATTAGGTGTTTAATATTGGTGGATATTGCCTATTAGATAAGCATTATACTCCTGAAGAACATGTAATGTATCTTCTCTGTAAGTATGCAACTAGATTTGTTCTTCACAATATTCTTGAATTTTCTTCATCATGTTTCAAAATCATCTACATATTTATTATTCACAATCAGGAAAAGGATATTATTATCATATAAGGACAGTCAGTTAAGTTCTGATACCTCCATGATAGAATCTACTTTGAAACAATGTGTTATAGCTGAATATAAATAAAATTAACACATAAGGTAACATCTATGACACACAATACCAACAGTCTTCATGTTGATGTAAGCACAGTTGTTGACTTCTTGTTATTTATCATATGAATCATCATCAGGTTGGAGGTTCAATTACTAAGCATTTGTGGTTACCATAATTTATAAAAGCTGGCGAAAGACATACATATGATAAGTTGAAAAACATAAATAAATCTTATGCTGCTATCTTTAAATTGTCGAGATCACTTTTAAGTTTATTAAGGTTCTCGGTAACTGCTTCTTGCTTATTTTCTAAAGCTGAAATGATCCCATCTGACCTCTTGATTTCTTTACTGATATATTCTAACCTTTTCGCCACATTCTGTCTGGCTTCCTCCAAGTCTTGTTTCACTAAAACCGGCCCGATAAGTTTGTATACTTCCGCGTCCTTCTTCAATAAGCTAAGTTCTTCTTTTACCGCTTTATTTTCATTCATCTGGCTGTCTAATTGTTGCTTCAGTGCAACCGCCTTATGATATTCTTTTTTGAGATTGTTGAAAATCTCGAACTCTTTCTGTAACTTTTTCTGTATTTCCTCTGCCATTATGTTAAAATATTTTACTTTGCAGTTAGACAATAATTATTACGTTTGATTTTCTTTTTAAATGATACTAACCTCAAGAATAACAATAAAACGTAGTGATTATATAGGTACTCTTTGAATAAAGTAAAAATAAAAAACCCCATGCACAAAAATAACAGATTTATCCACAGACCACGAAACGAATTACCTATCTATATCTCTATTCTCATTGGTGGATTTATCCCACAAAGGAGATAACAAAACTATGGAGGCGCCCCATTCACTCATTCTAGCCTAAAATAGCCTTGCGGTGACATGCGGCGCCATGACGAATTTGTTGTCAAATGTGCCTGCCCTGGGTGACGCCATTTTATACGCCACTTGAAATAGTCACGCTTATTTTGTAGACGGGACCAGTCCATATTGTTTCCTAATTCCTGGGTCTTGAAGGTCTATGTCACTCAGAGTCACTGATCTCCATAGAGTATATATTTAGAATATACTAGATAGAGATATAGAGCTCAGTGCTCAGAGTATAGGTATTTTATTTATAGATCAATGATTTATGAATGATTTTATTCATTACCTATTCATTCATTTTGACATATATATATTTTTTGCATATTTTTTCAAAGTATTTTTTGTAATCTGTCTATGGTGGAAGGAAAAAGAAGTAAATCATTCATAGAGAAAACAGATCTAGGTCTGTGACTCATATTATACTAGGACATTGATCACTCTTACCTCTTTGTACTATTGTACTAGGAAACAATATGGATGGGCCCTGTCTACAAAATAATATTTTTAATCTTTCTCATTAGGTGTTTAGAACCTACTAGCCCGCGAAATTCAAATTTTATTAGGTTTTTCGCAAATTTTAGATGGCAATCAGTTTTGAGAGCATAATAGTAATGTATCTTCATGTTTTAACAAAAAACTTTGCTCGGATATTCCCATTCACCTCATATTTTGTTTTTTGAACATTTTTGAAAGTCACGAACTGTTTTTAGAGTTTTTATAAGGTGCCCCTAGACTATGTAAGAAAACACACACATCGTTATCGTAATCGTTTACAATTTCTGCTCGCTGATTGGTTCCCTAATTTACTTCAGCCAGAGAGGCCGAATTTGCTAACGATTACGATAACTATGAATACGTTTTTCTTACGCATTCAGACCCTGGTTACCTACTAAAGATCCCATAGTACGCTCTTTTAGCCCTTCTACTCGTAACTTGGAGAAGTTAGTTTTTTAGTTTAATTTGATTAATTCTGGCTGTTAGATTTTAGAAAAATGTTTGAAATAATATACTTAGCATAATATGTTTCCTATGGGTAGAATTTAAAGAATTTTATTTCGATGATAAAGATATTATATTCAAATAGTTAATAACGTACTTGTACCTCAGCCATAACGAAAAAGGAAAACTTCAAGTACCTGCCTAACTACCTACTAACCACAATGCATACAATAAAACAAGTCAGTTTAATTCAGTCAATTCTTTATTACTTAATGACAATATTAAATAACAAATGTATACCTACGTAAGTATTATTTTAAAGCACCTAATTAAGTTTCTACATTATAATAATTATATATTTTTATCGTCAATATTATTATTATTTTTCTTTTTATTCACAAATTCAGTAATGTTAGCTTACTAATTACAATACCTTGTAACTTGTAAGAACCTACTTGGCTCGAACTTCGAATTAACTTTTTGGATGTACCTATATCATTTTTAGTTCCGTGATTATACAGACTAAAGTAATAGCGTTCCAATTTCAAAATATTACATGGAAAACTATGTTCTGAGAAGTGTGATATCTGGCAAAGGATCATAATTATTATAGATAATATTTGGAAAAGGAATGCAAAGATCTAAAAGATTTTCTTGTTTAAAACCTAATTCAGCCTTTCACATACCACTTACCTGTGTCATATTATACAGTACAAGTAGCTATTCATCATCATTATATTATTAATTATATTATTAATAACCAAATTCATAGCCTTTTTAAATAGGAGGAACTTGATCCCATCAAAATATCTATACAACCTAAATAACGTTTAGATTTTCGTCACAGATTTTAACTTTCGTTTTAAAAATGCCGGTTCCTAATTTAAATAACCTACTCGTACGTCTCTATAATTTTTCCCCATATTCTAAGGTCCACAGATAGTTAGCATTAGGATCTTTACTTTTTTGTGCTTCTTTTTGGACCTCTTCAGCCCTTTTTATTGCTTTTTGTATATTATCGAACAACTCTTTATTTTTTGTAATGGGCTTGTTTTCTGAAGCCTTCTTTTCTTTTAATTTTTCAGACCTTTCCTTAAAAGAGTCTTTTCTACCGAATCTCTCTCGAACAAATCTTTCATATAAATCTTCACCATCTTCGATATCGCCACTATGTGCATCATCAGAATGGCTTCCATCGTGAGGCTTGTTAATATAAGAAGCGAAAAAGTCGTATTCATCAGCTGGTTTGTCAGCAGCTTCAGGTTTTGGTTGTTCGGAATATTTTGCTGCGTCAGTAGGATCATCACGATTAACATTTTCAGGATGTCCGTGAGACTTCTGCTTCCGTTCCAATGGTGCATAAGTGTAATGATTAGATTTGATTTTATCCTTGCCAACCTGGTCTTCATTCGAATACGACAAAATATCTTTAGGAAGTTTTATTTCAGGTAATTTGATATAGACATCGCCAAATTTAGTTTTTAATTTATCGTCGAAATCATTAGTTTTCGGGGATAACGTATCAAGAGTACCTTCAGATTCAGTAACTTTGTCCGAAGTATCACTTTTAGCAGCAGCTTGATTGTAATTTAAAGATTTTACCTTGGGTTTTCTGATTTTTTTATTAGAGTTGATTTTGCCATGTTTACCTCCTTTCGAAATGGTACCTTGATAATTATCGCTGAGATCTTCATTATAATGTCTCTTATTTTCTTCTCTTAAATTTTCATTACTTATATCTTTAACAGGTTTTGGTACATGTATATGAATTGGCTTATTTTTATTGGATTTTCTTAAATTCGCACTCTTTCTATTCTTTTTCTTTATTTTTGGTTTGATAGTAGAAGCCTCTTTTTTATGTGTATCTGGTCCAAATCTATCTATATCACTTATTCCTCGAAATTTGTCATAGCTAAAATTACTTAGATCCACTTCTTGAACGGCTTTGGAATTTTCTAACGATTTCTGTACTTGTTTTCTGTACAAAGAGGGGTTCTCATTATAATTATCATGAGGTGTTGTGGTTTCTTTTTGCTTTAAATCAGTAAAATTGTCATAGAAATTACTGCCAAAGTCAGTATTGGCATAAATTGGCCTATCACTAGTGAGCAAGTGCCGTATACCATTCTCAATACTAGCTTTTATTTGAATATCTGGTCTGCCAGGCCTAATGTCTATTGGTTGACTTGCGTATTTTAGGCGACTGTTATTTTCCTGACTTTTTTCAGAATCTTCACTCCTGTAGCTAAGCGAAGGTGTATTTTCTTCAGTAACAGTAGGTAAATCTACCTCTCTGCTAAAATTTTTAATACTTCCTGTATTGACATTAAACCCGTTGTCTTTATTAGGGAGCTGCCGTTCAATTAATTCTTCATTACGTTTTTGTGGTTGCAATAAGGGATATCCATTATTATCATTATCATAGAATTGACTTTGTTTTTGTGATATTTGATTAGGCTTTTTGTATTCATGATTACTAACACCATGTTTTACATTTTCTTGGCCTTGTTTTTCTTTATAGCTGTCTCGTCTTTCATTACTATCATCAATTTCCTTGACAAATTTTTCAGACCCTTGTGCGTAGTTTTTATTTTTAAAACTGATTTGTGGTTGTGAATATTCATCGTGTTCTCTATCGATATTCAAAGTTTCCTTAGAGTCATCATTGTCATTCTCCTCGTCTTTTTTGTAATTTTCGTTATCTTTATTAGGTCTTTTAGGTGCTAAGGAAAAATAATCATCGTTATATTTTTGATGATGTCGTTCTAATGTACCACCAACAGGTGATTTATTGACATGTACATTTTCTTCCTTTTTGAAGTTACCTAAAGGCTCATCATCGTCATCTTCACCTTCGTCTTCTTGAGAATCTTCACTCCTTTCATTTTTTTCATCTCTGAATTTGAAGGATTTTTCAGATGCAGGTGAGGGATTTTTACCATTGTAAATATTATCATTTCGTGTACGCAAAAATTTGTTAGGCACTTGTCCATTTTCATTTTTTTTGAGATTTCTATTTGATTCTTCGTCATTTTCATCATCTTCATAAGGTAACTGGTCTTTGTTTATATTTTTTGTATTATCATTATGATATTCTTGCTTTCGACCTTCTGGAATAGTTTGTTTTTGATTTTCATTGAATCTTACATCTTTTCTATCCTCACCTTCTTCCTCATCTTCGAGCGATGAATAATTTTTATTTTTAATCTCTCCTGAATCGTTTTCAGTTTGTTCGACATTTGGTATATTGAAATTGTCGGCATATGATCTGATACTTTCTCTGGGTGAGTCGTTATTTGAAGAGTTTATATCTTCGTGTAAATTTTCACCTCTTCCATAGTTTTTGTCATGCCTGTGATCATCTTCATCTTGATATGATGAACTTTCATGTTCTGGTTTTTCTCTTATATTGACTTCTGCACTTTCTTCAATAACTTCTGTAGTTTTGGGTAAATGATGTCTACTATTTAAGTTGTCTAGTAAGTCTTGTGTTTCTTTTTGTGTTATTTTTTTCTTTAAAGTTTCATATTCATTATCACGGTATTGATGATCTCGGGATGAATTTTCATCACTATCACCGTGTGGATCTTCTCGAATTTCAGATTTGGGGAAATATTGGTCATTATTCTTAGAGTGATAATGTCTTGGCTCTCCTTTTTGCAATGTATTGTAATGTGGTTTTTCAGTTTCACGTAGAGCCTCAACTGGAAAGTCAAGTATGTCAGAATTTTTAATTATTTCACTCGGTTCAAATTTAGGCAAATTTAATTCTCCTCGTTCTTTATTTTGATCCTCAATTACCTCGTAAATTCCAGACACATGTTTTGTTTTATCGTTTTCAATATTCCTAGTAAAAGATCTCTTTTTCCTTTTTAAACTATTTTTATAATGACCTTTTAACTTTTCAGTGGCTTTGTTATTTAAAACATATTTTGACATAGTATTTTTCTGCATTTTATTCATAAGATTATCTTCTCTGTTCAGTGCCACAGTTGAACAGTTCTTTTCATTACAATCAGTTTTGTTAATACTATTTAGACAATCAGTGTCATTTTCAGCTTGCAAACATAAATTGCCCAATTCTCTATCTTTCACGGAGTCTGAGAAGTTGTTTTTTTTATTTTCCATTGAACTTTTGTGAGTAGTTCTGTTAGAAGCACACAGTCCATTGACTTTATTACAAGTTTTCTGAGTCTCGTTATTTTGAGTTGCTGTTCCATTGAAGATATGTGCATTTGTCATCTGGGAAAACAAGATCAAACCATGTAGTATTGCGCAGTTTTTAACATATCAACACTGTTCTACTCTACTACTAATAAACTACTTACTGTAAACTGTGTTCGACAACTACCGTAAGGATAGGAAGTGCGTTTTGGTGGGATTGAAAAAAAAACAAAGTATTTTCCATATATTCTAACTTTTATTTACATTTCTTTATGTATAACGCGCTACCATGCGATACTACAAGGGTGATTCCAAAAAGGAAGTGTTACTTACATTCATTGGGATCGCCCTTTTTCAACCAAAACTACACTACATTAAAAAATAATCTAACTATAAAATAAATAAAAATTACAAATATTGTAACGAGCCATAAAGTTAGTTTTCTTACATACTAATGGTGTGTAACACCCATAGTTTAGTTAGAGTTTAGACTAACACTGTGATGACTATGGATGATGATTACAATGACTGATACCAACTTGTAAGTTGTATTTGATATGTAGGTATTATCATACCGATTTATGTATTAATAGACATAATATTTTGATGTTTATTTAACTACATGGATATATTTACATTATATTATAGTTAATTTCTAGGTATATAATAAAGATATCCATACTAATAAAAAAGTACGGACTAGTAATTTTATTGGTGATCTACTGAAATATGGCATTAATGTGTGCGACTAATTAGGCCACTCTACTTTTACTTTGTACATTAACTACGGTGTTTACTTATACATATATATTTTTCACTATTAGGTGTTTGTGTTACAACTTACGTCTACAATCTACGTTCACCTTTATAAGTAAATTCGGGTTCTATCTCTAAAGTGTACTTTCAATGCCCTTCGACCGTTTTCACCAACACTTTAAGAAAAGCCTAAGCCTTAAGATAGGTGACTTACCTATTAGGACAGTTTTCACTTACAACAACTGTCATCTAAGGACTTGGGGTTTCTTAAAGTGTTAGTGAAAACGGTCGTTTATCTTCAAGAATCCAGAGCATGACTCAAACTTAGCATAGCGTATTTCGTCATTGGACTCAGACCATAGAAGAAAAAGGAAATCAACATTTAAATAAATTACTTGAAAGTAAAAATGAGGGGAACTGAAAAATCATGAAGAGCGTTGTATTTTTGTTAATTATACTTCTGACATTTTGATTTCGTGCATGTTGTTTGTCTATTGTTTTTGTCTCAGGCTACGAAATACGAACTACGTGTATTTAATAGTAATTTATCGTAACTTTTACGTAATAATAATGTAAGTAGCACGTAAGTACGTACGTTTACCTTGTAGCTTATAATATCTGTAATTTGAAGTTATCGTAGAAAATATAATTTGAACCTAACATTTTTTGATAACTGAGCACTCTTTTAGATATTATTACGATTAGAAGTAAACACCTTAGTCGAGAATAATAGATATTTTTCTATTCTAGGACCAATACTCATTTTGTGTATTTTTAATTTACATAGGTAAATTACATAGGTAAATTAAATCTAACTTCACCATAATTGCACAAAAATATTTTAGTGCTTTTTGAAGAATCTGTAGCAGTAATCTGCATTATAGTTTCTTCTAGATAAATTAGTAAATACTTTTTTTGTAAATAGGTATGGACCAAAGATAGAATGGAAAAATATCTGAAACTTAAATAAGCTAATGAAATGTGTTAATTTAATGTATTATAAAAAGTTTTAACTAATGACACATTCATACGACTTAGTTACTTAATTTACTGAATTCACGTGATGACAATAATTATTATATGATTAATTATGTACAATGAAAAGGGCAAGCTTCGAGTATTCGTGTTATCGAAAGTTTAACACATTTTTATTATAATTTAGGTATAATAAGGTACTTAAGTATTCAAGTATTATTATGTAAGTTTTTTTATTAATATTACAACAAACAATAATATAGGACACTTGTCCTCTCTCGACTGATAGACTAGTTGTATAATATGTAAAGAAAGAACAAGTGGGTATATCTAAAAATTTTATTGACAAGCCCTAAAATACTTTGCTACGACCCATTCGTACCTACGTGTTTCTAAATCTAACTTTACTACTGGTGTTTGGTGCTGGTGCTATTATTTCTTGCCGTGAAACGGATTGTAGGAAAAGCTACTTACATATTCTTTAGCACCACCTATAAATGGCACCGGGTCAGCCCATTTACTAAAGTCCATCGATGGAATGATTCCGCTTCTACAAGGCACCCGAGGGTTTCTGAAAAGATGTTATACTTATTAAAATAACAGTTATATTAACTATCAAAGTCATAAAAGCGAAAGTTTGTCGTGTGTATACATAGGTATGTTACTCTACCAAGTGCCAAGGTACAATTTCAATTGCCGATTGGCATTTCAGATTAACTTCAGTGTAAGTAAATAATTAAAAGTGGACAGTATTTGTGGGAATTGTTATTGGCGGAACTTACAATTCATGGTCTGGCAACACCATGGGGTAGAGCTGGACCGTATCGATAATATCTGTATTATCACAAATAACACGCGCTAGGCGAGACTTCCTAATTTCCACTAATTGTTCAGGCGTGAATGACGACGGCTGGTTAGGCAGCTCGAACCTAAAATTAAGTAAAATTAATTTTATATTAATTTTATACTACACATAAGTGTTTAGCGTTTTGGAAAATCCGCGATGTCTTCTTATCCAATGTGTCCAGTGCCTGAAGACCTAAGTCTTCGAACAATGAGTGAACATCATGATGACTTACGGATTCGAAACAGTCGCTGAATACGGACCTGATAAAAAGCTCAGAGTCACACAGCGAGCGATAGAGAGAGCCATGCTCGAAGTATTTTTGCGGGATCGAATCCGAACTAAGGAGATTTGCAAAAGACCAAAGTGACCGACATAACTGTTGCCCAAGATGCTGATGCGTATACTGGGCCCAAGGCGCTGGAATGGCAGTCACGCAACGGAAAGCGCAGTGTTGGCAGACCCCCGACTAGGTGGACGGACGTCATAAAAGAATCGTAGGGAGTTATTGGTTTCAGGCGGCACAAGATCGTGGTATTTGGCGGTCATCCCAGGAGGCCTATATATGTCCAGTAATGGACGTCAATCGGCTAAAACGATGACGACTATCGATTTTATCTATACTTAGTATAAAGTTAATGATTTAAACTCACCAGAATCTGTCTCCTCTTCTTGAATAAGAAAACTGTGTAGCAATAATGCAAGCAAAAGTGGGTCCCAACATTGACCCAGGTAAGGGTCTTTCAGACACTCCACCCGACCATAAATCCACATCGATGGGATGTTCGAAGATCGACTCGTATTTCCGTATAGTGTCATTGGGCATAGATCCAAACAGGTCCTGGAACGTCTCGGCTCCAGATAGACCGCAGAACTTTCTAAACTCCATGTAGCCTGGAAGCCCGAATTCTCGGCCTCTTTGCATATTGAACGACACTAAGTCCATGCCGAAACGAGCTCCCACCTTTTTGAACAAATGATTCGTAACCTCTTGGGTGATAGAATCGTCCATAGCCTGAGCTACTTGGTTCATTAATCCCATTACATATTCATCGAGTACACCTGCTCGGTATAAATCATATGGTCTTCGGATTAAATCTGACAAACGTTTTGATGCTGCGAACAAACATTATGGATACTTATTTTTATACTTTCTACTCAGATTAAAGTAGTTTTAAGTGTTGAGCTTTAGTTTATTTGTGGACTTACCGATGAATTTGTGAGCTTTGGACCATCGTTCGACGGCAGTAGGTAAAAGGGAGTGTCCAAAACGGTAAGCCGCAGCTGCGAAAGACGCAATCACGTCCGGATTTACTTCTTGATCATATCCATCCCAGTAACCCTAGTAAAAGATAATTTAACAGTTTTTATATTACAACACTGAGAAAGTTTGAAGAGTGTGAGGCAAGCCGCAAGACCATAACGTATCTACCTCTTTGGCGAGGACTAGACCGAATTTTTCCATAACATCCTTTCCTAGCAAAATGGGCAAGAACTCATTGTAAGTGATGTGTTGTATTTCAGCGATGTTGATACGCCTGGCTTCCTGGAACAAGGTCTCGTCGTCCCAGTGCGGGTTCACGTGCGCGAGAGCCTCTGCAACTCTGTTATGTTCTCGAGCCATTAAGGTGTGCATCACCGTGAGGACCAGTTGTTCGTTTACTCGGATTTCACCTGAAATTTATGTGATTTTAGTTCTGTAAACTAGTTTAACTAATGGACAGTAACATGCTGGTTCAAGTAAATACATGAACTCACCAGCTTCAAAGCAGTACATGTTTTTATTAGGTCTCGTACAGCCCTCATCAGGGATATCCAATTTCAGAGGCAGCAGGTCTTTAAGACCGTATTCCTTAAACACAGGGTTCATACGTAGGAGACCGCCAAATCCAGTACGAAGTTTCCTATAACATAAGGTGATTTTTAGTTTGAAATACTTATGCAAATAAAATAACTCTTCTATAACTGTGGTAAATAGCGGCCTGGGGATACTAAAATGCGGAAACTGCGCCTGTTGCCCGGCTGATCCGCCGTAAAATCTGTAACTGCGACAGAGATTGTAATAGGTCTATTATTTCTTTTTATTGCCCCACGGGCAGCGACTGTTTGCTGTAGGTATAAAAATAAATCTTTGATCCTGTAGATTGTGAAATATTTCCGTATTGAGATCCTTTTGTACGCTGGCCATGAAGATAGAAATGATTTAGGCCACCTATAACTTTCAATAGGAAGTCAAAAAAGCTTTCACTTACCTCTCACTCTTTACACAATGTTCACAAACAATTTTAATATTACCTCGCGAATTTTTCAGTGACACCATACACAGTGTTCCCATCGATGGCTCCAGTTAACGTGTTAAAGGGGATTCTTGAACCTGCAGCAAAGAAATACCTAGCTATAGCGTCAGCTGACGATTTTAAAGTTTTATTGAATTTATATAAAATCTAACTTTCTGGTTTATTAGGAATGGCATGGCATATCTCCAAGCAATGATCATTGGGGATTTGAACTAAACAAGCAAACTGGATATTCCAAAAATTAGACGTTAAAACAGCTATCTTTCGTTTGTTCGTTTCAGCTGACGGAAGCCCACTGCTGGATAAAGGCCTTCTAGGTCCCTCTGTCCGTCGGTTCCACGTGCTATGTCACTATGCTCATTGCCACTTCAGATTCGGTATACGTTGAGCTATTTCGTTGACTGTGGTTCGTCTACGGATCTCCTCATTTCTGATTTGGTCACGTAGAGATACTCCGGACATAGCCCTTCATCATCCGATGCGATGAGATACGGATCTGCGACATGGTCGTTTACTATGGGCCTCATAGGACTTAGGTAGGACCTTACGCGGTCTCTGCGTTGAGCAACGCGCTCCTTTCGTATCTGTGGAAGCGGTTGTTTTAAAAATACATGAAGCGTCCCTGTTTAATGCCAATTAAGAAGTTAAATACCATTTTCCATTTTATTATTAGGATTTTATGACACGCGAATTGATAAATAACCATAAGTACTTATATATTTTTTTAATAAAATAAATAATTTATTCAAAAAACATATAACAAACTATAATATGGGTAAAAGGGAAACTAGAAAAATAATAAGGACAGGAAATATTCGAGTCTTCAAAATGATACACCCAGCTCATTAGAAAAACATGTGAATAAATAAAAGAGAGAGGTTTTATAGAGTTGTTTACATGTGGTTTAGCGGTCGGTATAATTTTTGCACTACATTACGCAAGGGATCAATACAAATATACACGTAACGTAACGGACTGCTTTCGCCTCTCACTCGGCAGATGAACAGGTCAAAAACCGGTCACGAAACATTAAATTGTACGTATCAGAGAATGGAACAGCATTCTGTATGGCGGTGACATAATATCCAACTACTTTTTATACTTCTACATCTATCTACATTTTGTCTGCATTCTTTTATCAATTTTGATTTTTATAATACTGGTTCATTTGAAACTATAGACCTGCCCATTACCATTACTAGGAATGATATTTACATAAGAACTTATTTTCATGAAAGCTAAAACTTTAACGGCGGCATATTAATTACAATTCCAATCGCGTAAAACATGTAGCTATCATTAAAACACTGTATCGATGTCAAAAACATGGTTTTCATTGATTTTGATTGGTTAAAAATTATATTTTCTTAATTCTTTCTACTTACACTTATTTGAAAGCAATCTTATAGGAAGTGATGATGTAGCCGTAGCTGATGTTGTCGTACTAAATTAAGTTTGGAGAAGTTAATCTAAGAAAATCGCAACGCTCGGTCGTAGCGTAGGGTTGAAAATTGCATTGAATTCGAGCTCCCTGCACACTTATTTATGTATGCCCCTACACGAAAAATAATATAAAAAATTCCGTCACAGTTAAATCGAGTTCAGTTCAGTTTCAATGGCTTTCGCACGTGGAAAAGTTCACTATGCAAATAACACAATAGGTACATCAAAAAGTGTATGTGATCTGTATTGCGGAACAATGCAAGTGTCGGATATCATACTGTGCGACCGTAGATTGCATGAAACGCAAATCAACCGCAAGTTATAGATATTCTTCGCTTATTGGCTTGCGGTCGTACTGTCGCATTTTGAAATACTATGTACCCTGCTTGTTTGAACATCGAGTGTGATTTTATTTTGCATAGTTCTATACACTCATAATTTATTAGTTTGTTTGTGTATTGCAATTTGCGATTTCAGCTTTTGATAGACATTATATTATATACTAGCATTGATGAGAAAAATATTTTTGACTGTTGTCAAACTGTATTTTAACCAACTTCGAAAAACAAAAAACAAGGGTATCAATTCAGCGGGTATATCTCCGAGTTTATTTTTCTCTTGATTTATAGGGTAAATGACCCATTTAAATTTAAACAAATAGGAATTCTTTTTGGTAGAGGTAATTTACTATCCAGCAACTCCAACATTTTACTCCATCGAATTAACAATCGGAGTAGGTATAATTAAAAAAATGATTTAAAAATGCGTGGGTGCCTTCCACGTGACGGGTATAGCGATAATTGTTATACATTTTTGGATTTGGTTCTATTTCCATCTTTTTAGCATATCAGAAAATGCCATATGGCTACAGGTGTTTTCCCCAGCAATAAGATACAAAAGGAGTTGAGTCGACGGTGACGAAATAAGCATTCAGATTCAGAACAGTAAAGGTAAAGGACATACCCAGACGGCAGCCGGGTCTCGGCGAAGGGAATCCCCTCACGAAGTCGATGCACTTGACTCCAAAGAGCCGGTAGAAGTAGTCGTCGTCGGGGATGCGGATCTCGTTACAGTAGGGGTGCTTGAGGTGCGGCGGCCGCTTGCAGCACTCCTCGGGGTCGTTGCGGTTGACCGGGTCTGGAAAAAGATGTTATTTTATATGTGAAAATGACGAGACGAGTGTAAGATGTTCATGTTAAGTGATGCGTCCATGTCAGATGCGCGATTCGAAGAACACTCACCGAGCGGGGTGCCAGTCAAAGTGTAGTCGTGGTCCATGAACTGTTCCCATGCGATGACCATGACAGTGCCGGCGTGGTCGTGGAAGCCCTCGTCGGGGTGCATGGTGCGCGACACCACGCGCGACAGCGGCAGATCGTGCCCGCTGTGCGATATTCGCGGTGTGAAGAACATTCACCGAGCGGGGTTCCAGTCAAAGTGTAGTCGTGGTCCATGAACTGTTCCCATGCGATGACCATGACAGTGCCGGCGTGGTCGTGGAAGCCCTCGTCGGGGTGCATGGTGCGCGACACCACGCGCGACAGCGGCAGATCGTGCCCGCAGTGCGATATTCGCGGTGTGAAGAACACTCACCGAGCGGGGTTCCAGTCAAAGTGTAGTCGTGGTCCATGAACTGTCCCCACGCGATGACCATTACAGTGCCGGCGTGGTCGTGGAAGCCCTCGTCGGGGTGCATGGTGCGCGACACCACGCGCGACAGCGGCAGATCGTGCCCGCAGTGCGATATTCGCGGTGTGAAGAACACTCACCGAGCGGGGTTCCAGTCAAAGTGTAGTCGTGGTCCATGAACTGTCCCCACGCGATGACCATTACAGTGCCGGCGTGGTCGTGGAAGCCCTCGTCGGGGTGCATGGTGCGCGACACCACGCGCGACAGCGGCAGATCGTGCCCGCAGTGCGATATTCGCGGTGTGAAGAACACTCACCGAGCGGGGTTCCAGTCAAAGTGTATAGTCGTGGTCCATGAACTGTCCCCACGCGATGACCATTACAGTGCCGGCGTGGTCGTGGAAGCCCTCGTCGGGGTGCATGGTGCGCGACACCACGCGCGACAGCGGCAGATCGTGCCCGCAGTGTGATATTCGCGGTGTGAAGAACACTCACCGAGCGGGGTTCCAGTCAAAGTGTAGTCGTGGTCCATGAACTGTCCCCGCGCGATGACCATGACGGTGCCGGCGCGGTCGTGGAAGCCCTCGTCGGGGTGCATGGTGCGCGACACCACGCGCGACAGCGGCAGATCGTGCCCGCTGTTTGATATGCGCGGTGTGAAGAACACTCACCGAGCGGAGTTCCAGTCAAAGTGTAGTCGTGGTCCATGAACTGTCCCCACGCGATGACCATGACAGTGCCGGCGTGGTCGTGGAAGCCCTCGTCGGGGTGCATGGTGCGCGACACCACGCGCGACAGCGGTAGGTCATGCCCGCTGTGCGATATGCGCGGTGCGTTGATGCCATCCGAGAACAGCGGCCCGATCAACCTTAAAACATCAACCATGGCCGTTGGAAAAAGAAGGTGACATATTTCCACATTACGTAGCTTTACTTAAAAAAAATCAGTCGAAATCAGTTAACAAACATGATCATATATTTTCTAAGCTGTCCCATATTTTCTTGCGTTGAAATCTGAAATTTTGGAATCACCTGCTAAATTAGATTACAAACGTCAGTTGTATAGACTTCTATTAATAAACTATTTCTAAAGCTTTAGTGAAATTTGATTCGGCTGAGAATAGAGACAAATAATACTCTGAATTACCTGTAAATTATTTTTTAACCTAAAAATCCACCGCTTCAGCAAGATATTAAAAATAACGATATCTGCTAAAGAAATCCAGCCACACCAAGTTTCCATAGCAAACTTCTTGGTTAGGTTGGACGATAGGGAGCGCGGCAGAAGCATCTGTCACAAGTACTAGCACTCTCCGCGCAGTTATTAAATAATCATATTCCCTTAACTCAGTTCTAGGTTCTGAGTTAACGAAGTCACTCTAGAAGGATAGGTACGAGTATTTTACGTTCACAGTTTGGAAAGCAGTGCTTTGAACGAGCGACCTGCCCTTTTCGACGAGAGACCGACCGACCACCTAAGGGTGTGTGAAGCACTATAACAAAAAAGTTTCACCTTTGGAAAGGAGCCATGGTCGCGCCCCACGTGGGGTGTTTGAGGTTGTTGCACAGCCCATCCAGTCGGCGGTACTTCCCCGCGCGGCACTCCACGTGCGAGAACACTGGCGGACACACCTCGCGGATCAGCGTGCGAGAGGTGTCGATCAGAGGCAAGCCTTTCTCGATTTCTTCGTATGATAGGCCATACCTGCAAAAAATAAAAATGTTTTTTAAATCGGCTTTTACTGCTTAACATAAATGGGAGCATTGTTGTGTGCATAATCAAACAAACGGTCTCTCATCCCAAAATATATGTAGATAGGTGGTATACCTAGGATCCTCTACATCCTTCTACCTAAGTCCTCTACACAGGTAAAACTGCCGTGCTATTCTGCAAAAATACTTAAAGCAGCGAACGAACATCTATGCATCTATGAATTCGTTAGGTGTAATAGAATTCAATTTTGCATGCCATCTTCGGTATGGCAGGTATCTGAAATCTGTTTCAGGTATATACATTTTCAAGAATAGCACAGCTGAAATAGATAGTAGGCACTCAATTTATACCATATAATTTATAAATTCACGTGGAGCCACAAATAAAAATGAATTACTGATATAAATCAAGCTGTTATCCGAAAGTGATAAGAACATCTCAATGCATTAGTTAGGTCGATTGTTCGATTCACATCAACAAAGGACTACTGCAACTTTTTAGTAGCAGTAGTCGTTTTGATTATAAAACATCTGTAAAGTTCAATAATAATAATTAATCGATAACATTATAGATATTTACGCGCCCCACTCTGTACCATTCAAATAAACCATACAAATCTAATAGAGTATTCCATACAAATTGAATGAAACATAAGCGATTTTGACAGAGTGGGGCGCGTCTTTGTTGATTGAAATATCTTTAATGGCTATAAAGTGTGTTTGTCGGTTTAATTTAATTAAGGTTGCTTGAGAAACTTGCAGCGCGTTGAAGTCTTTTACACGTGAAATAACACGTACGAATTTTATGTGCATACATTTTTATCTAGTTTATATCCCATGATACCAGTATGTTAGCTATGTAGATTGTAGACTAGTCTAGTCCATTTCACTTTCGTGTGCGTATAAATTTTTTTTCATTATCGAGGTCAAAAAAATTAGTTCAGAAAGTAGATCAAGGTTTGTGTTAATGAATTTAAGATGTATTTCATTATACTCGTATTAATGCAACACCTTTATGTTTTATGAGCTGAATCATGTAGGTAGACCAGCAAAACGATTAATATAATTTAAGTAAACCAGGCATGTGCGAGTCAGACTCAAGCACCGTGGGTTTAATACCTCAGACTACATAAAGTCTGCATACATACTACAAAAAAGTAAAACGATAAGAACTACCTTTGTTTGTTAGGTTATGTTAGGTTTATCTTTTGTAAATAATCGAGTGTTACAGACGGACGGACAGACGGACAGAGAAAGTCTCACCGTTCCATTTTTACCATTTTGGTATGGATTCCTAAAAAAACTATGCTAGTGACAGTATTGGTATTGTATAATAAGTAACACAATATAGCAATGATCTTTATAGGTACTCAAAGTATACTCATACGTATGCTAAAATTACATAATACTAAATGTTTTAGATTATCTACAACTTTTTTAATTAATGAAGTGAACGGTTTCACATTTGATTTATGAAGTTTATATACATAAAAAAACTGGAATACATTGAACTGATTCTTAATGTTATTTATATGTAAATTAAAAATTTACAACCATTTGATATTATGCGTTTCATTAATTTGCATTACATACTCTAAGTATAATAAATTACTTTCAATAATCACGTAATAATATTGTGTAATATCTACATTTTATTAATTATCTTATATTTAGCTTCAATTCCAAAAACTTATTTTTAACCGAAACTAATTTGAATAGTGAAAAGTTTGTTGTATAATACAGATATTAAATGAAAACTTGTATTAGAAATTAAATATTCGGATAAATTTCTGATGCATTAGGTATGCAAACATACAAAACAGCAGGGCGTATTCGATCACGTTTTCGAATATCCCTGCAAATACATTGTATATGGCGAAACCGTATCGAGTTGCGAAAATCTACCAATTCATACGAACCCCACAGAACTTTACAACAGAAATTAGTTTTTTATTAGTATAATCAAAAGTTTGTTGCGTAAAAGTGATCTTAACGATGTGATACGCTGTGAATTAATAGAACATACAATTAATCACTCTTGCGTTATTTACTATTATAGTTACCACCCTATCTTAATATACCACCAGACCTTGGTCGTTAGTAGATAATTTATTATCTTTCACAATAGTGAAACTGCTTCCGAAGCATTACCACTAGACTCTACGTAGTTGGTAGGAAGGTAGGTCAGGTTTTTCGAAGAAGGTCGAATTTTAAAGTTTCATTATTTTACGATGTAGCCTTTTAATTTTGGTATTTGCTGAGACCGTATTTAGCGTTCAGTACATGCCAGTCAGTTAGAGAAAAGTTTTAGCTTTAAATGATTTTGATAGTGCTAAACTGTAGAGAAAGGGTAAAAAAATATTATTGAAATGAATGACCTGAAATCGGATTTAGCCGGAAACAAACTTATTTTATAGAATAAAAAAATAAACTAAAAACTTAAATTAATCAATGCATTTAGATTAATAAAAATATGAATAGGCAACCCGTGTAAAATGCTATTTGCTTAGTTAGCAAATACATCACTGTTTATATGTTGACAGTTGATTAATATGTGAGAATAAAAAAATGCTTTATTTGTAGTCTTTCCGCGTCGTGATTGGTCCATGGCCGTGGATGATCACAACATCTCGAAGACAAAAGCACGGATTCAAAAGCGGGTCAGCCTTGGGGTCGCCACTTTTGCATTAATCATTCACTAGCTATCAAACAATTCATGTTGAACGAAATTGATCTAACTATGTAGTCCGTTGTCCGATGGAGACAAGGCCAATGTTGTGGGCACGGAGTTCCAAATGTCAAATCACCTTCGGTAGTTGGTTCATGGTGATTAACGCTTAGATTATATTGGTGCTAATTATATTGCTGATTGTTATAAATTGAAAGTATGTTATAAATAACCTCTATCGTTGCTTATGACTTTAGTATAGACTCCGAAATATTAAAATTTATTAATATTTACGTCATTGTTTCAGTTGTGTCAGTTTTATTATTATTACTTAATTTATAGTTTTTAACATTTGATATAGCTTCCTGCCACAATTTGGAAAATTCTCAAATTATAACTATATAATATAGCAAATAGTTGATAACTTCTACTTACGTTCTTGCTAAACTTATAGAGATGTCCAAAATAAGCTCTCCAACACTTGCGAAGTCTTCTGCTTTCCAGTCACCTTTTGGCTGAGAAACCACTGTTGGCAGAAATTTTAAGAAGTTGAAAGATATTATTGAATGAGCAATGTTACACAATATTATAGATAGCATGATTTTGATTCGAGTGCTTCACGCGGTGTATTAAGAGGACTATCTTCTATGCGAAAGTTTCCTGTGTGAGTCTCGGATATCGCTGGATCAAGGGGACTATATAAAGATTTGAAAATATTCATTTGTTATTGCCGTAAACTAGCGGTGGGTGTGACTCGAGGGGTCTTGTGTCGAAGGTCAAGATCCACATTAGATCACTTCTCGCAGTGAAGTAATATTAGGTTCGAGTGTTTAATAGTTATCAAAACATCACTCTTCTCAGAATTACTTCACGTTCGAAGGTTATGTTAGGGTTTTAAAGAAAACAAGCAGTGCCCGCGGACTCCGTTCCGCGTTAAAATATGTTTGGCCCGGCCCATTTGTCACGCGTAAGGCCCGGTTTCTACCAAAGCGGATTTTCAACATTTTGACATCTCTTCCCCCTCAGTTTCGGAGATGTCAAAATGACGAAATCTGATTGGTTACTCATATACAACTCCGATCCGCATCGCTGTGGTGGAAACCAGGCCTTATACCCACAGCCCACAGCGCTGGACGCGAGACATTCGGATAGATATGCCTACCGCAACGGCCGGAGCGGCGGCGGAGCGCAAAAGCTTACCACACGTTTTATTTTGCTAATATCTTTGAAGATTTTTGTATTACTGAATACAGTAAAGGACACAAATATTCTACATTAAAGGAGAATGCCAGAAAATAGGCTAGATTTGCGTCACTCTGCATCTCAAGCACGTATGCATGAAGAATCTTCTTTCAAATTTTAATATTGCATATATTTATGTTAGTGAAATGTGAAAAGGGGTTCAAAAGTATTATAAAAAAAAGTAATTAAACGTTTCGAAACATGTGGAACCGCTATGCCACTCATAAAACTTAGAAAATTAACCACTCAGAAAATCTGATTATTACAATTTCCCTGTTAATATGTTACTAATCTTTTTTTACATAATATCGAGAAATTTTCTGATGTTTTACCGATGATTTGGTTAAGACGCAAGGTATAGCCCAATTTTCATACAAAAATCGGCATTCTCCTTTCCGTTCTAAAAAACATAATATTTACAAAGATATAAATTAATATCATATGGGCTAAATAAGCTTCACTAAAAATATTTATTTTTAATTCACAATTTTAACAGTAAAATCACTTATTGTGAGTTACTCGTAGGAGATAAGCATATATGTTATCGCGGACTATTTTGCAGATTTTGATACGTTCTTTAATATTGTACAACATTGTTTTGTTCTATCTTTAATAGTTTCTGCAGCGCACGCGATGGAAGCAATTTTTTTTTACGACTTGGATTATATTATTTAAGTTTAAGTAAAGATGCGTAATTAATTGTGGAAATTATCCTATGACACTCCACAATAAAGTAGCTTTCTATTGGTGAAAAAATTTTGAAAATCGGTTCAGTAGATCCAGAGATTACCCCTTACGTCACAAACTCACAAACTCACAAACATCGTTACGGTATCTCTTTATAGATGTATCACGCACCGGCGCCATCTACTTAAAATATTGGTTTGTAGTACATGCTATGTATCAGAGATGGCGCTGTATGTGAAAAAAGATTTTCCCGCTTTTTTGTTGAAAATTTCCTGAATTTTCTTTGCTATAAACCTTCCGGAGCCCGAGACCTTTCCAACGAATGCAAAACCGTGGAAATTGGTTCGTGCGTTCTGGAGTTATAGCGTCAGGAAGGAAAACCCGACTTATTTTTATATAGTAGATAATACATCTTTATCTTCATGTTCACAATTTAATGAGGCCTAATTCAAACCTTAAACTAAGACCTCCATGTGGCTCATACTTCTTCTTTGTAATGTTTTTGAAATAACAATTGTTATAGTACGTATTGTCAGTTAGCGTCATCTAAGTAAATACGATTGTGAAGATCAAGATGTTGTAATATTTCCTTTAAAGCCATGACATGATATCAGATGGCACAATGATGATATTTATTAGGGCAACTTTGACATATGAGACTGTTGATTTAAGCAATGATGTGATGATAGTGTTTTCAAACCAGTCATTACATTTAGTAAAAACACTTTACATTCGATTTAACTGGAATAATTGTTATTTACATAATATACACGACAAAGTGTAGGCAGGATGTAAACTGGTAGGTTACTTAAGTTTATTTTCATTTTTTCTGGCCCAAAACCTTTTTAAATAGGTACTTTTCGAAAAATAAAAGCATTCAATTACACTGTAAAGGTATAATTATATGAAGTTTATTGTAAAAGCTTGGTTAGTGTAAATTTAATTAATGCATTAAATCTCAAATAAACATATAAAACAATTACTTTGTAGAATCATTTGCCGATTGTAAATAAGTATTAATATAAATTACATCATGCAGTACCTTTGTCCTTGCGTATACTAAAAATATTGATGTAGTAAATATTAAATTACTTGAACCGGTCTACAATTAAATAAAAAATACAGTTTTCATGACAAAATGTCTTCGGTGAAATGTTAACAGGTCAAAAATGTACGTAATTGTGGGTAATAAATTATTAAAGTAACTGAGTAAGTGTGATAATTCAGAAAATGCTTGATTTGCCGCCCAGTAGAAATGGCATTGCAATTATTTTCAGTATTATCTCTTTTAGTACTCTGTCAACGACAATTAGCCCGAAAAACATGAGACTTTCAAAACATCTAAACTAAAAGTGTGTTTTAATTTATGGACCATTTCTCGGTTTAGGCCAAAAAAGTAAGTACGCATACTTTTCTTAGGCCAAATTATTTTCGTATTTTTTTTTAACAAGGTTGTGAGCAAAAAATAATTTAAATTAAATGATTAAAAGCTACTTACGAATTCTGGTTCTGGCATCGAGGTAAGCTTGATTTATGGCATCGTACGTTATGCAAGTGTGTTGACCGTCGTAGGCACTGAAACAAAAGTTTATACATTAATACGTGAAGGGAATATTTTTTGTTCTTTATAAATAGCATAATTCTTGTACGGAAAAGGATGAATTTCCGCAAAAATGACGTTTCTGGAGATGAAGGTTACAATAATTAATTAATTATATTTGAATTTCAACTATAGAGCACAATTATGAGTTGGTCTTTTGGATTATATAAATCTTAAATTTATCGAACGAAATTCTTAAATTAATGTGTGGGAATTACATTGCGATCGTTAAGTTGAACACGTGACTTATTGAAGACAACTGTTATTCTCAAATATTTTAAATTTCGTTCTAGAGCTGTCGCAGTTAAATCATATTATGGCTAAGGCTGCTGAGATGGCTGTGGCGATTACCAATCATAAAGGAAAAGTCATGGTTTATAAATAGATAAAAATAGTAAAGATAGGCCGATCCGAACATTTTACTTAAACCTTCTTCATACAAACAAATAGTAGCGTCAACTGTCAAAGTAGGTACCCGCCGCCGCCGCTGCCCGAACTACCGCGTGGCCTTAGCCCTTATGTTGGTAATTCTTTGTTAGTTCGTTCTCCGTAAAAAACTAAGTATATAACTAACTAGAGCTCTCTAGGCAAAGTAAAATTTAACGATACAAGCTGCTAAGTATTCGTGATACTTGAAGCTCATGCATGTTTAACAACTGGATACAGGTATAGTATTTCGGTAACTCCTCGTGTCACAATACAAATCAATAGCTTTCGTCTGTAGCCGCTCACGATAAATTAGGCTCGAGCGATCAGTAACTGCGGGATTCACGCTCACTTTCAACAATCCTTTCGCTTAACGTATAGGTAACTACTTATTATCCACAAGCAGTCGTCCGCGAATTTATCCGCATTGAAATTCTGGTTTCGCGTGGGACAGAGAAAGTTCAGTCAAAAGTCAGTTGAAATTCCCATGGAAAATAAAACCTAGATTACTCTCTGCAATATATTATGTAGATTACCCGTACACATGTAATTGCTTAAAAATCTTGGAAAATTGGGACAGGCCATCCAATCTATCCATAATCCAAAAAGAGGCGGAAAAATACACTTTTACTAGCTTTCAATCCTGCGGGAACAATTACAGTTTTTTTTCCAGTAAAAAAAATAGCCCATTGATTAGGGTATAGTTTATTTCCGTTGTGAATTGCAGCCAAAATCAGCTCTTGCGGCGTCAAATCCAGGAGTACCAAATATACGCACACACATTTAACATTCACACGCAAACACACTCAATTTGATAGAGTGATTAATGTACAAATACGCAAGCACATCTGATTGAGTAGGTGATAGAAAACGTTCTCAGTAAGGTCATGTTTTCTCCTACAGCTCAGGTTAATTACTGTTGCCTATCATCCTGTATGTCAGCTGTTGGACGCGAGTTGTAAAATTAATCCATGTTTCTAGGGTTCCGTAGATGAGTTAAGGTGTTTCGGCCCTACCAGCCCGCGAAATTCAATTTTTATATAGTTTTTCGCAAATACTAGCTGTTGCCCGCGGCTCCGCCCGCGTGAATTACGATTTTTCTACATAATATACCTTCCTACTGGAATTCCTTGATTTTTCGCGGGATTCTGGTGTGATGTTGTACAGAAACCTGTTCTTACTTTGCACGGTTATCTTGTGGTGATTTTGAAAACTCCTTTTTCTTAATAATAATAATATAAAGTTTCATTAATACGTAGTTGAAAGATCAAAAGGACGATTTTAACTGTCGATATTTCGACCCAGTGGCACAGGTCGTGGTCACTACGTGACCACGACTTGTGCCAATGTATCGAAATATCGACAGTTAAAATCGTCCTTTTCATTGTGATTTTTATTCTGAAACCACGAAATATGTCAAAAATTATTAAACCGTGTGAAAAGTCGTACTGGTGGTAGAACTCTTCTTTCAGAGTTCGGCCGGGTAGGTACCACTGGGATAAATTACTCTACTAACAATATTCCCCAGCCCAACATAATATAAGAGTCTTTTAAAATATTTGCTTCATCTCAATACAATCCAAAACATCAGAATGGACAATGGCTATATATTTCTTTACGTATAAAAAGACCTTAGATGACAGTCAGTCGGTTAGGATCGATAAGACCTAAGAGTTAAAAATATTTGTGAACCATTATCTTACCCTTTCCATATTGCGGATGATAAAGTTTAAATCTGTTCATGTGTTAAAAGTGCCATCTTAATATAAAGTCAGGAAACAGTAAATAACATGACAGTTAATTTTTATTAAAAAAAATTCGGTAGTACCTATCTCAGAGTTTTACATTCAAGTTCCACATAAATTATAGAGATGGCGCTATACGGTATAACGTAGCGATAACGCCAGTTACATGATTTTTGTTCACCCTAAAAGTGAAAAATTTAAACCATACAAAATCTCCTGCTAAGCCTATTTATTTACGGCTGTAAGGGTACTCCAGTCTTACTTGAGCCCTACGTCCTAGCCCTAGGTTTTTTGTGCATTCCAAGTTTTAAGTCACCTACCTACTTGAACCTAAAGGTTCTGATGTCTGTAATTTCTGAACTACAAAAGTGATGATGATAAGATTTGTATGGAATAATCTTTAAAGAACCTCCTTTCTAACAAAAAAAGAATAAATGGAATCGGACAACGCGTTAATGAATTATAACTAAAAAACGTTTGGACTTTGATGCCGTCTTCCAGGGAAACCATGATGAATTTCGGGACAAAAAGTATCCTATGTCCTACCTCGGGGTATGAACTATAATCATGTCAAGTTTCATTTAAATCCATCCAGCGGATTAGCCGTGATGCCCGGTCGTGAAACAGACAGACAGACAGACAGACAGACAGACAGACAAAAATTAAACAAATTACAGTTTTGGCTTCAGTATCAACTAAATAGTGTCCTCCAACAAAAATTTTCAAAATATCTTCAATGTACAGAATTCGACCCTTTACAGTTTTATTATAAGTATAGATTAGACAAACTACACATTGTAGATTTATGGGAATGCATTTTGCGGTCCTAATATTTATGCATCTACAAGTTTTTTAATGCTCGAAAGTGTTGCTCGAAAGTTCCCACTCATCTTATATTTGTTCCCGACAGATAATTTTTTGCAGTTTCCCAAATTTCGAGATATCGGGGACCAATATGAAGTAAATGAATATTGTTGCGCAGAATTTTTATTAAAAACATGTAGATGCATAAATGTTGTGCCCGCGAAACTCATTTCCAGAAGCTTACGATTTATAATTAGCCCACTATTAGCGAAAAACTAAATAAGATTTGAATTTTCGCACCCGGATGGTACCCATTCCCCTTAACTATAAGTATAGATTACCATAGTAGGTATACATAAATAACCAAACGTTAAGGGTAGGGTAGGTAATATCATAGTTTAAAGAGCCAAATCTTTATGCACAATCTCTACGTCTAAAAATAGGGCTATCCTTTTCCTTGAGGAACATTTTGAAAAGTAAAGCACTGTTTTAGACGCGTCAAACTAATTTAGAAATATTTCACAAAATTGGCATTCGTATCCTAGTAATATTCCGATTGCTACGTAAATAAATACATAATTCATACCAGCGGGCACAGAATAAAAAGGTGCTCTATAATTTCATTATGTGTTAACTGTTCAGAGATGTATGACATACCTTATAAAGTATACGGCACCCTGTCGGATTTACAGTTAACACTAAGTAGAAAAAGATTGCCAGTTTTATGAACTTCCGTATTATGAAACAAAGTAGGCTAATTGTTAGTTTTTGTTTAATTTATTAAGTTGGAAATCGGTTGAGTTTAAAACCGCATTCACACTGACTCGCTCGGAGCTTTTTACACGCATATGTGCGTCATTTTTTGAGATTCTCACATTTCCGTCTCTGTGAAGTCGGTCAGAACGTGTGAACTACATATAATAACTATCTTTAAAAGAGCACTCATTATTATATCTGCCTTTGCACACGATAGTTTACTACAAAATATGCATAATTTTTTACAATACATAGTTATTAGTTATAATATAATACTTGAATCTCTATAGTTTGTTAATATGGTTAGGCAAATCACGACGCTTCCTTTGGCTTTCAGTTAATTCTAAGCTGTTAGCCTCAATTGTTATTTGTGGGTTTTCGAAATTAGACAGTTTGTTTTGGGCTAAGCTTGAACTCCAAAAAGGTTTAAAAGCAGAATGGATATAAATCTTTAAAATTTATAACATTATTATTTTCAGTATTGAATTAGTTTGTAAATTATGTAGTTGTTTAATATTTAATGATTAAGTACTATTGTCTCTCATGTAAGCTTTTCAGTGAAATAAAGGCTATTTTATTTTATTTATTTTTTTTCAGTTCTACTTGCAGCATTTTTATTAACAGATTTTGTCTTTATGTAACGTTACTTGTGGCAGTTCATAAATCTCGGGATTTACATCACATTGTTTTCTTCATTACTTAAGTACTGAATTGATGCAACTTTAACGTTGTAGGCACTTAATTTCGACATAATGTTTTTTATCGTCTTTCCGCACTAAACTACTTGTTAAAACAATCAAAATGATGTAACTTAATGGCGTTTATGCAAATTAAATTAACAAATAAATGATGAGATTTTATCAGATTTGAATACACATAATAGTAGGAGGAATAGGAGTACTTAATTTTGATTTATGAAAACCAACTTCAACAATCAGGATTTTCTTTATTTTACGCAATGAAATGTTTCTTGCATGAAACTGAGTCAATAAAATAAAATAAAATATATATATTTATGGAATAAAAATCACGCTTTTTTCTTAATCTGGACTAACCAACGAGAGTAACGCCTACTTCTATTCAATATCTTAATCTGGAGTTTGATACGTTATTACTTTAATTAGGTAACTTTTTATTTTATGAACCAATTTAGATAATTTCTCTATCCTTATTTAAGAGTAATTTTACGAAGTCAAATGCTTATTATATTAAGAAGTGCATATTATAACAAAAATATAATTTTATATTGCTATTTATTATTTTATTATTTGCTATTCAAAGGGGGAACACTGCCAGTATCTTCGGAACCTTGCCTACAGGGACTTCCTTTAATAATATTTTTTTAGTTTTTAAATTGTATATATTTCGTTTTATACGTAGTTTTTAATCTAGATATAGTTTAATTTTATAGCTACTTTTAATTTTATATTCATTTATTCAAATGATCAAAATATTAGTGTTAAGGGTTATTGTAATACTTATATTGCGAGATTATGTTTACGTACTCGATGATGTGTTTGTGCATCTAACGGTTCGGCCCTCTGCGTCTGTCTCTTCTGTCCACACGACCGACATTACTCCTGCTAGCTTTTCTCAAGCGATAATCGAACACACCGTTCCTAAAACATTAGCTATGTTAACGGTGACTGTGTATAAATAATTTATAAACGCCTTGATGCTAACCTCTACCACTTTCTAGCCATTATTGACGGCCACACCTTTATAAGTTTGCTATAAAACTCGCCCACCGTTGCCGGTTCACATCTAAACTGTCTATAATAACTGGTGATGTCAGAATTAAATAACTTTCTTACTTATACTTGCTGACACCTATTGTTTGCATATGTATTACCATAAATAAATTTCTTATTATCATAATTTTTTTAACATTTTGATTTTACTTTTAATCAGCATACGTCAACTCGCTGTGTCCGAAAATCGACTGCTCTTTTGAAGCTCTATTATAACAGCTAATAAAGTTGATTTCATATTTATTATAGTATTTACATAACAGTCTGTCTAGACTTCAGACAGCAAATGAGAATCCTAACATTCCTAGCCGTGCAGTCTGACCAGTCGATGTTTTCTCAGAATAGGAAGGAAAGTACCTGCTCATATGTTCATGTTACCTACAAACAAATAATACCTGCCCGGTGCCCATTTATATTTATCTTAGCTTACAAATAAAAATTCCTATCTTCAAAATCTATACTTATGTCATCTACTCCATAGTAAAGTTAAGATAACAGTTGAAATTTTCACCAAAATAATATTATCATTTTCTATTGAACACTGAGTTATCATCCAAATATGTTCATTAATAGAAATCAAATTCAACATCAATAATTTTGTGCGTCAAGCAGAACTAAATCAATATGAAATAATCATAATAATATGATTACTAATAATATAATTCTCAAATTTAAAAGTGTTTATAATACTCCTAAGACTTAATCCATTTTATGGTACTTTATTTGATTGTGTTATAACTGTAGGAATAGTGTGTATATGCTTTATGAGGTTCATCTTCATTACACAACATAATGTTTTTATGCAAATGAGTCATGTGACCGAAAAACCACAGCGAAATCTGGGTTACTAACAACTAAAAATCGAAGGCATTAGATAAACCAATTGTGGATCAATGACCTCTAGCCACAAGTTATAGTTTGAGTATAATAGTGGATAGCCATTATTCTATTTTATTATTTATATTTAAATAATTTTTTAGCCAATACGATAAGCAATAAATCTCAAGAAGTCATAATTTTACCGATTTCGAGAGATGTTAGGGTCGATAGATCAGTTTGTTGGTAGGTGAATGATTTCTTATAAGCTCAAAATGTGAGCTGAATAATAATAATATATTAAAATAATAATAATAAAATATTCTTTTAAGGTGGATGGTTAAAGCACTAATTATTATTATACTCGTATGACGTAAGTGAATATTTTCGAATAGTTTTTATTCCTGGATGTGAAACTGTTGTTTCTGTGATTATCAATAACATAAACCCACAATGTATTATGATTATAATATTTTCGAAAAACTAAAATTTGAATTTGTTGGGCAAATTTTGCAGTACCACTTTAAGGCACATGTGCATCATAACAGTAGGTAACTACTTTAATCTACTATCTACTCCAGTTTGACGAGTACTGTATACGACAAAATTATACGATACGATAACCTAATATTTCAGTATTTCGCAGTGGAGCTCATCTTAGAAATTAAAATGAAAACTCCTGAAATGCACGGCAGAGCAAGCGTATTGGGTGAATTTATTTGCGAAAAACGGACAAAACAACACGGTAACCGAGTATAGCGTGAGATAAAGAAAGTAATCACTAATCACAATCAGTGCTGCAAAAGTGTGTCAAGTTTGCAAGGCATATGATGCAATGGTGTAAATGTTATGTCCCACGCCGCTACTGCCGCCGACATTGGGTCGATCACGGTGCTCTGACATCGGCATTTCAGCTGTCACATTGTATTCATACGTTATATTTACTCAATATTAATTAGTAAGATAATTTAGACTTAAGGGATTCCGGTCCAAGTAGCCCGCGAAATTAAAATTTTATTTAGTTTTTCGCAAATAATAGTCTAATTATTATTATAGTCGGCTACTGGCAATGAGTTTTCCGAGCAAAGCGTGTATGTTTTATGTCTACATGTTTTTAATAAAAAAAATTCTCGTAAATTACACTGGTCTGCAACGAAAAATAAAAATATATTTTTTATGGTCTTTAAATAAAAATATGATAAATATGAAGAGCTAACATACTGTATCGAGATCTGCTTAATATTGTTTGCTATCACGTAGTCATCTTTGTCATCTTTGCACTAGCGCTTATTCATTCAATTTAATTTATGAAATCGTTAATCGATTTATGAAAATATGCTGAATTTGATAGTAATGTTCATGATCATGATTGATATATTAGATAAATATCACCACATGCACTGTTTTGTTATACTTATATCAAAATGATTGGGTATATAGGTAGTATTTTCGATGAAAGCTCCCGCGCGAAATCACTTTTTGACACTGCTAACCATTTTATTATTTATCGTTAGTTTTCAACCAATTTTTGCAAAAACTTAAAAATTAATTCAATTTAAACATTCCCTCCGGTGAATCACTACTATCTATTGAAAAAGAAGGCGTAAATTTTCACGCATTTTCGTTAAGTAGTTTTGGATTTTACCGTAAACAAACAGACAGAAGCGGTGGAAGACGTTATTTTATATAATAATATAGTTTTAATATACGTTCCTCAAGAAATCGAGAAGAGAAAGGAAAAATGTTATAGTTGTTTGTAATTAGAGCCGTAATATATCCAAGAAATTATAGTGTTCAGTTGGGAATATAATATGTAGAATGTTGATCTGGTAGACAAAGGTTGATCTGGTCGATGCACTACCCGACTTTCACAATATTATCAACCAATCCTATGAACCACAATAAATCCAGAAAATAGATAAGTATGTGAACGATAGTGGTAGCAAGTGTCTGCCTGCCAAATTCAAATTTTATTTGGTTAGGGTTTTGTTGTTAAATTTTGTTAGAGTTCCGAACTCAAAGACTATTTCTCTTAGAATAAAAGGTGTTCCACAGAACGGTTCCTTGACTGACATATAAATTTGTCTATTTTAATCAATAAGAAATTTGAACACTTTTCACTTTGTCAACATGCAGATCAACTAAAATAACTTGTTTTTTTTTACTTTTTAGTTCGTCTTAAAACTGGGCAGCCGTGTTTTTTAATTTTTTAACTATTTATTTTTATTTAACTAGAACATTTTGCTTTTGGTTCTTGAGAAAACTTGATACCACACTTGGTCATTCTTCTTTGGCGGTGAACTCTGATCCTTGCATTCAACTCAGACACAACATAAACTTCAGTGTAAAGTTTCTAAGCCTTAGTGGTTGTATAGGGACGGACTATGAATTCAAGAGTGTACTCACAAGTTTCCCTTTAGCAAGTTGAGGCTGTAGTCGTACGCGGAGGAGCGGCCCGGGCCCGTGAGGTAGAGGGCGCAGTCGTCGTCGGCGGAAGCGAGCGGCGCCAGCGGACTCAACGACGTTGAGTACCCTATACACAGCGCTACCAGGAGCGCTCTGCAAACAAAGAGAAATCTCATTTAGTACCAGCAGCTGTAGTCATGTCTATCCGTTCCATTTCTACGATTCCAAATACCTAGAACAAAATTCAAAAAATGAAAATAATAATTAAGAAAGACCTAGTAAGAAGATACGTCTACAGCTATAGTAGAGCTTATTATTCTCTACTACGAGTATATAGAATAGAATAGAATAGAAAAATTCTTTATTTCATATAGGCCTAGCATACAAAGGCTCTTATGACACGTGGTTTTGATTTACATGGTCACTTTAATGGTGATAACCATTCACGACTTAAAACTAAGTTTACGAGGGTTCACAAACGCGCCCTGCCGCTGAGAAGAAGCCCACAACAAACTCAGCCGGGTATAATTTTTTTTTATGTTATCACCATTAAACAACAAGAATTATATATATTTATGTCCCATCCATGCGTTTTAAAGATTGCATCGCTTTCGAATGAAATTTAAAAATGTATACAAATGCGCGAAGGTCACATGACCATTTTGTAATCACTTAGCGATCATTTTCATACATTTTTGTATCATTTTATTCGTTTCATAGGAAAGAATAAGCCATAAGGAAATGTAAAACGTTACACTTCCCATAGCTCTTTTTACCTACAGCACTACACTATTTAGGCGACAGTAATTGATATGAGAAATGGAAGCCGGTTAACTAGATAATCTTTGTAGTTTTTACAAAAAAGTACTTTGAGTCATAAATTTTTCTATTATGGCAATATATGGAATTTCTAGCAGTTGGGTAGTTTTCTATGTTCATTGCGCCTTCTACACACACCTATCTATATAGGTACCTACTTGATTTTTTACAGCTGCAATTTATCCACTTTGATGAATGACTGTAAAGTATTAAAGTGGCAAGCATATTTGTTACTTGATGCCATCGTAAGGAAGTGCTTCAACAAATTATTATTGCTCGAGTCTATCTATCCTTGTATTACGAATAGCTTTAGTGGCATTAGGCAATACATTCCTACGATAATTTAGTAGAGTGGTCAAGAAAAGGGTGTGTCCATTTTGCAAGCGCATAACATTATCGAACCTAATACTTTTACTATCGCCACTATAAAGACTACTGCCAACGTCTAATGAGTCACAAACGGGTGTTAATATTATCTACGAGGTAGCATTTATTAGTCAGTAGAGTAGGTGGACTGGTTCTACAATTGAAAAGTTTTAATTCAACCGTTAATAAGACCAACTTTTGTACAAATCTTAGGGTAGCTGGAAGAAATCTCTTCAGAGATAAGCTATCCTACGCGTTAATTTTTATTTAGTCTATTTTCCTATGTATGTTGGTGCATAAATAATAAAAATAAATAAATAAAATAAAGACGTTCTTAATAAGTAGAATCGCTGCAGGATGATACGTTTATACTGTATATCTTTTCTCTGAAAATTTTTCACGATAAAACAGGCGTTACAGTGCAGAAAGGCCGTAGATGGATTTTATTGTTGTCCTCTTCACTTACGAATACGTTGGTGTTTATTTATGTGTGATTTATATTAAAGACCTGGAAGTGCTTGGTTTGCTGCATGTTTGACTATGCAAAATCTTTTCAGGTAGGGGATTTACGGAACAATTTAATCTTCCTTGCTGATCTACGTTCAAATAAAAAACGATACGTAGATATTATCAACAACTCTACCTGCCATAACTTCGGTTCGGTTGTTTACGACTACGGATTTTTTTGGATAACGCTGACTACGTGTTAATCCAGGGTATAAAGTTATAAACTATCTTCATTCCTTTGAGGTGAATCGGTGCAGTAGTTAAGGCGTGATTGATTTTATTATCAAACAAAACTTTGTACCTACACAGTACCCACTCTCGACTTTGCCTTCGCCTTTATAATATTCGTGAATATTAAGAGATGGTGCACTAATACTCTTGCACTAGCTCTAAAGGATATAAGAGAAAAACTATTACCTTAAAGGCGCAAATACTTTGAACGATAAGATGATTAAGTTTGATTTTCATACTCTTCTTTCTAGCTTTAGATATCAGAGTAAAAAGCCAATGCCTAACGCTCATTATGTCTTCAATTGTATAAAGCTCCGTATATTCGCCTGTTTTTGTCTTCATATTTAATGTTCTTACAATCGGTAGTGACAAGAGCATAATAAACCATCTGTTAAATAACCTTAAAATCATTATCGGATCATTGCAAAAACATTGTCATAATTAAGATTTAATATTGCGAAGCGTCTCGCTCGTATTGAGGTCGATTGCACTTCTGCTTTAGCAATATTTAATAGTAAAATTATAGCATCATAAATTGTATTTGTATAAATTCGATACACTACGGCAATTATATCGTAAGTCCTATTATCTCGTTTTACACGTAACTTTACGTAACAAATAATAAAATACTGAAGATAACAATTAAATATTTTTTTAGATGAGTTATGGTGAGTTCTCGTTGGATTTTTTTTTCGACATAAAAAGTAGCCAATGCTTTTTATTTTCATAGATGGGCTTGCGCTTGACCACAATCATGCCTGACGTAAAGCAATGATGAGATATCTAGGTAGGAATAGTAATCTGAGGTTGGAGGACGCGTGTCAAAATGCTATTCTTCTCTTGAAGGAAAACTTCTCTTGGCTGGGAACACGGAGGCTGGAAGGGCGTAGGTTCTAGAAACGTTTCGTACAAGTGTAATGAAGCCTATGTTGTTATTCTGATGTACCTTAGAGCTACATTATTTTATTTATGTTTAAAAAATATATAATTTTAAGATTAGAAAGAGATTACAATTATTACCTAATATAAAATTATGAGTACCTTGAACATGACGTGTAACGGTAAAATATATTTCGTAAGTCTTTTTAAAAGATTCGAATTTAATTTCGGTAACTTGTAATAAACAAGTATGTTTACGGAATTTTCGATCAATATCAATCAATAATAATAAATTTAATAAAAAAAAACTAGAAAAAGTTTAATTAAATCTACTTATTTTATTTTTTCTACAAATTGAAGGCTACGTTTAAAATGTTAAAATTTAAACTTGAAAATGATATTGATCAGTTCATGTAGAACAGCGCGGAAATAATTCACATGTGAAGATTTTAAAAGTTTTTTTGACTCGTACTTTGCTATTATTCTAATTATGTATAACTTGATCTCATAGAACACATGTAACAGCTAGTATTATTTTATGAATGAAATGAAATGAATATGGCTTGTCTTTGCAGAAAACGAACAAATAAATAACCACACGTCACTTAGTTCCCTCAAGCTTTTTTGCAAAAAAACATATTCAATCCAACACCCATAACGACAGTTTGCTGCAGCTGACCATTGCAAAACTTGTTGGCTAACTTTTACTCGTGGATAATAATTAAAGCACTAAAGTTATACTTAGTGGGTACCAAATCAAGAGGTCTAGTTAATCTAAACTATCTGGGAACTTTACATTTTGCAATGATCGTGAAATACCCACATAAACTGGTATTTTGGAAAGTATTAAGCCCCTTCGCACGCGAGTGTAAACATAGTATCGTAAGAGTATCGTACGACGCTACGCGTACGAACAAGCGTATCTTCGCGTAGACGTAGCCCCTTCGCACACGGCTCGTAAGTGTAAAAGTATCGTTATGACGCTACCGTAACAATATGACAATTACGCCTCCTACGATTCGCTGTAACATCGCTTCGTCTGCGGACATAATATTAGAATATTATGTTTGTTGTATGCGCGGATACGCTACGCTTACGCTTAGCCTTACGCATAGCCGTATGCGAAGGGCCGTCGTTGTAGTAGACTGGTATTCTTCAAGCAGTTTAATGAATTTTATTATTTTTGCAGTCATACATAGAGTCAAAAGTCATAAGAAATTTCAATTCAGTTAAATTCAGGTGTTTTTATAGAAAATAATAAAAGTTTACATTACACCAGTACGTACGCTACGACTATCGTAATGTCAAAAACATATTGGTCTGGTCGTACGCGCGGATTACGATACGCTCACGCTCCGACGCCGTGTCCGAAGGTCCTAAATGCTGATGGATCATTAAATTAATAATATTAGAACATTTGGTGCCTATTACTTATGGTGGGTGGTATACAGTAGTAAAAATATGACATACATACATTGTTTTTATTGAAAAGTTTCTGAGAAGTTTAAAATGATTCTTTAAACCGTTATAGTGAAACAGCATAACGTATGTGAATGTATCTTTCAAAACGATTTATGATGTAGGTGGCCAATTACTTTTTTAAATTTAAAGTACCATGGCTAACATATTAATTTTCATTTATAACGGCAGGATGCACTGATTAGTTTTGCTACTACGAGTATGTGTACGGTCAGCCATCGATTTCCGTTAGAATATAGACTCGATGACCTCGTCTTAGAATGTCATCAGTTATGTTTTCAGCCTTTCACTTTTTTTAAATATTGTATTACCTAAGTACATTTTTATTAAAAGTGTCATTGAAATGTTTAGCTCGCTGCAAAGTTCAAGGGCTGGAATTACGCACTATATACGTAAGTACATGTCGATTTTATCTTAATAGCTGTTACTGGTGACTCTGCCCGCGTGAATTTCGGCTTTTACATATCCCGTTGTAATGACTAATGAGTCAAAGTTAAGGGATAGACATGTGATGTCGCGGGTTTTTTAGCATCGATTTATAGAAGAAACATTCCGTCAGGGTGATAAATCAACATCGAGTATATGCTGTGCTGTACTGCGCTGTGCTGTGCTGTGTTATAAAGCTTCGTTTTTTGAACAATCAACATCAAGCTGTGCGGCGCTTTGCTTAGCTCAGTATAAAAGTAATCAGCAGCTCGTGTAGTCGTTTATCTCGTCAAAAATGACTTTATTTTCAAAAAAACGTAAACATTACGACATAGTTGAATCCGATGAAAATGAAAGCTCCATAAAAAATAATAAATATAGCACAGTTCGGCACAGCGCGGCTCAGCACGGCGGGTAGCGCGCCTCGCTCGAGACTGCTGCGTTTTTAAACAGAGCGTAGCCTCACACAGCGCAGCACAGCATGGTTTGTTTGTATCCTCATTCAAATATTAGACAAGCGAATTAACCAAACATAGCACAGCGGGGTTGGTCCTATTTCGCCCGGTGCGTCAGCCCGGTACCAGGCAGAATGGCACAAAAAATTCCCATCCTGCCCGTTACCGTGAAATCGTTTGCCGGGCAGGATGGGAATCTTTTTTGAAAAAAAAAAAATCCCCTCTGGGCCGGTAACATTTAATTATGAAAAAGAAGCCGGGTGCAGTACAGCGCAGCATAGCTCGATGTTGATTCGTCACCCCTCATACATGGCTTTTGCGTAGCTGTAACAGTTTACGCAGCGGACCGAGCGGAAGCTCTCTAAAAGGAACAATTTTTCCCGTTTTCGCAACATTTTTCATTATTACACTTCTACTGTTAAATAAAGCGGGATGTTATAATATAGTCTAGAGTCTTCCTCGTTGAATGGAAGATCCAACACAAAAATATTTTTTTAATTCGAACCAAGTAGTTTCTACGATTAACGCTTCAAACAAACAAACTTTTAGGCTTTATAATATTCAGTTTATATCCGCTCGTATTAGTGATAGCGTAATGTTATATATTATGTGCCTTTCTCGATAAATGGACAATCCAACAAAAAATATGTTTTCAATTCGGACCGAGTAGTTCCTGCGATTGAAAAAACAAACTGCAGCTTTATAATATCAGAATACATTTCCAAGGTTTTCGATCACAATTCACTTGTTATAAGACAAATTTGACATGTGTAATTTGAAATGATTGAAGCTACTCATATTATTGTGTCCTCTAAAGACCAAACATATAAAGTGTCGAGTTAATGAATTGATGGACGTAAGTATGTTCTGACTCGTGGATTTATAAAAATTCTCAAGGTTTGTGTTTTGACTTTACTTTAAAAGATAATCAGTAATTTACAGTTTTTAGGGTTCCATACCAAAATGGAACCCTTATCGTGAGACTTTCTCCGTCTGTCCGTCCGTTTTTCAAACTCGTTTTACTTCTTGTTGTATGTAACGTCATACAGAAAATTTAGACTTGTATGTATAAAGATGTATCTTTATGTGATTTTTTTCCATTAGTTTTATGAAAGCATAGTTCTCATACGTACCTAATTCAGTAAGTATATCAATTTTATATTATAACTAGCTTTTGCCCGCGGCTTCGCCCGCGTGAATTTCGGGGTTTTACAAATCCCGTGGGAGTTATGGATTTTCTGGGAAAAAACTGTTAACCTAACTTCAGAAACACGATTGGATAAAAATTTCTCGCCCAAAAGTTCTCCAAAAAATTGCTTAAAAATCTCAATTTTTCTTATTTCCATCGAAAACTACGATAGACATAATTTTAATTTTTGTTTTAATGTATCGGTAAAAAATAATTCCCAAAAACGCTCAGAACGACATTTTAATAACTGGCTTAGTTTTTGAAGTAATTAGGTAAAACATTGTTTTTCTGTTATATTCTTCCGCAACGCTGCATACTAACCTAACCTAACCTAACCCACCAACGTATTCATAAGAGTGAGAAGGACGATAATAAAATCAACGTATCCGCTTAAGAGCTAAATAATTTCAGAACCTTTACCTTATAGGTATCCATTTTCGCATTTATAGCATAATTACCATCACATATCATATTGCTCAACTAAAACACATATTTTTAATGGCGGAACACCTCCAATTTCAGAAACTATACAGGAACAAATTTTTAGTAGGTATGATTAACCTGTATCCCATTGCTTGACCAAAACACACATTATAGGTAAATAGCGAAAAATTTGTAGTTGTATTTTCAGAACCTATATGGGTAGGTACCCATTTCCACATTTATAGCATTACTAATTACTATACCATATCCCATAGCTCAACTAAAACATACATTGTCAGTAACGAAACAGATGTTAGTTCAGAACCTATATCATATAGGTACCCGTTTTCATAGTTATAATATTATTAACCTATATCTCTCATTGCTCAACTGAAACACAAAATGCTAATAGCGAAATAGTTGTAATGTCGGAACCTATAAAACGGGTACCCATTTTCACATTTATAGCATTATGCATTATTTATAGCATTATAGCATTATTATATTTATAGCATTATTATCCCATATCCCCTTGTTCAACTAAAACACACTTGTTAAATGCGTACAGTGCTATGTTCAGAACCTACATAGTGGTCATTTTCACATTTATAGATTCAGTATTAATAGATTCAATTTTTGCCCGCGGCCCCGCCCACGCCTAATTCGCTTTTTCATGAATCCTAAGGGAAACGTCATTTTCCCGTTATCGTTCCCTATTCCAACCTTTAAACATGCTTTCAAGCAAGTTCGCTTGAACAATCTATCTATAGATGTAGCTATAGATTGCTCTAGAAAAATTGGTATTTTGAGTATCCCACGGGAACTACGGATTTTTCCGGGATAAAAAGTAGTCTATGTTTTAATCCGGGTTATAAGCTACCTATGTTCCAAATTTCAGCTAAATCGGTTCAGTAGTTGAGGCGTGAAGGAGTAACAAACATACACACAAACTTTCGCCTTTATAATATTATTAGGATTATTAGGATTAGGATAATAACCATGATGTTTTAATAAACTATTTATGATAATGAAAATATAATTTATGAATCAAATTATCTGAATGCAATTTGCTTTTTTGCGATCAAAAGGGCTTTGGATAGACATAAAATGAATTCGTTTAAAAAAATAATTCCTAAATTTGTCCGCGGCTTGTCGATTATGCCTTTCAGCATCAGCTGTGTGTCGATTTTTCAGTCAGTCAGTCACGTATTCAGGTAATAGATTTTATAAATGGAATACGTATAATAATTAGACAGATCTACTTATATGGTTTAAGAAACATTCCAATACAACACATATGACATAAATCACTGCGGTTTAATAACTTAGCAAAGCCAGGTGTACTTAATTTATTTACCAACCTACAAAATGTATCACGATATGGGAATATATTACAGAAACTGGTATTAAATTAAATCAAAATAAGTTGGGATTTAGTCGTTATTCATTGAACAATGTCATACTATGTGCAATATATACCTACTTTTTTGATCGGGACGATATAAAAACTAGCTTATATCAGATAATAAGTGTAGTGTAGTGTAAGTGAATATCATTTTTAAATTATCTCTGTGGTACCAAATATTATCCCCCCATATCAAACCAAAGAAATATTTTGTTACATCACTCTTATATTATAAAAAGAAGGGTTTCGTAAGCTCACGCGTATTTCGATTTTCCGCAAATCTCGCGAGATTTTCCCGTCATAAAAAAGTTCTCACTCTTCTATATAAGTACTCTAGTATACTCTACCGTATAGTATAAAAAGTTCTTTATACTTTATACCAACTTTCAGGGAAGTTTGTCATAGAAAAGAAAAAAAGAAACTGTAGACTTGTTATACAAAATCAATCAAAATCGTCATTCATCAAAATACATTCCAAATTTCGTCCAAAGCAGTTCACTAGTTGTTACGTGATCGAATGATAAACATTGAAACTCACAGACTTTCACATTTATTATATTAATAGTCTATTATAATGTGTGAATTCTGAATGTGAAGTTAATTCCTAATAACTGAAATAAACAAACCCAAAAATTTGATATTATTTTAGATACTTAAAGTTATGAATCATATTGTGTCTTATACAGTGTGTCTTAATGAATAATGTATACAACAATGTGCAACGTAAATGTCAATGTGTTTTTCAACACACTTGCTCATAAAGTGGCTGTAATTTCACCGGAATTACACTCACTATAATAGCAAACTGTGACTTTTTCAAGACTATTATTCACTAGTGAGTTAGACAGATTTTTCAGCACACTTGCTAATCTCAAACTGTGACTTTTTCATTACTATTATTCACTAATGAGTTAGACAGTTTCTTTTAATTTTATCTACTTAATAAAATTATATAATTATATAATTTAATCTACTTAATAAAATTATTTTTAGTATTATTTTATTCACAAGTGTGTTGTAAAACGTCGTATGATACACGTGAGAATTGATGATTACCTTCCTCGGCTTCTCTTCGGCTGAGGCGCCATTGGACCCTCACCTAACGGCTCGGGTCCAATGGCGCCTCAGCGGTAATCACCAACTTTACTCACTTGTTTATGGTACAATTACTATTATCAGCTCATAACTTATCAAATTATAGAAAAAAAATGGATCCGAACATATAATATCATATTATATAGGAGGTAAACGTGCTAAAATCGGTTAACTAAATTTCTAAACTGTATTAATTACTCAAATGTAAAATCATCATATGTGGTTACTGGGGCACGTACCTAATTATTCAAATGAACTCATAAATTAAGAGTTTTCTAGTTTAACATAAAATTACCTAAAGTTTGGGTAATAAAATGCGGCCATTAAATTTTTAATTTGATGATTTATTGATGTACCTGATAAAATCAAAACTTACTCGGTATTCGTCTTTGAAATATTTTATTTATAGTTATATTTTATTTGCTCTTTCCCAGATTAACCTACCTTATTAAGAGTCCGCTTACCCACGATGTCTCCCATACATTCGTAATACCAAAATCATTTGTAATTCGTGCAAATTTCGATAATGTTGTGGTGTTATTCGGGTTCACATAGTAATAATCTATGCTCCTGGCCATACATGGTTCTGAAATACTTTTGTAAACGAAATTGTAAACGAATTTAGTTTTGCTTATTTTTATGTCAAAGAAGATACGTTTTCTGCTTATTTGTTTTGTAATAAAATCAACACTATCTCACGTCGCATTAGTTTAGAAGCACAGTTTTTACTGTCCAGCCAAAGATTTAAATCGCTAGATGGGCCCTAAGCCTACATTGCGCACATCAAAAACGTCCACAAATATGTTGAGTGAGTGCTCTCAACATGCTATAGTTTCACTTGTGGCAAAGAGAGTAACAACGTGTCACTCAAGACAAAAACGTGGACGTTTTTGGAGGTTTAGGGCCCATCTGGCGATTTAAATCTTTGTGTCCAGCTAAAGAAAAACACCACTTGATAAAGAAAGTTACAAGTTTTCATTCATAATAATTTTTGGTATTACGGAACTCGACCAAAGTTCTAAAAGTTTTGATCAAAATTGATTATTATTTCGTTTTAAAGAAGTATTTCCGAACCAAATATGAACAGGAGCATAGATTATTACTATATGAATCCGAATAACACCACAACATGATCGAAATATGCACGAATTACAAATGATTTGGTATTTTGAATGTTTGGGGACATCGTAGTTCACAGGACTCTGTAAGTGATTATTATTATCGTCGTCGCATGCAATCCACTTTATCAATTATGGTAAAGCATTAGACTATCACCTTTGAAAAAGTTAATTGAAAACAAGTTGGAATGTTGTGGGTGTCAACATATTGAGTTCATCAGCCAATGTTAGCATTACTTAGGATAAAAACTACTATACTATAACTGTCTACTGTATTACTGGTATTACTAAAGCATACTAGATCAGCAATGTATGCCACAGTCGACGTTCTTGTACCCACTTTACCACATTTGTGGAATGTTTGAGATGTGATAGTATGTTTGGTTTATTTGGTAGCCGTTTAAATTAGATAATGCTTTGATACATTATTATGGTAGGTCAATATTTTGTTATAAAACTTGTATGTGCATTGTGCATTATGTACGTATTAAAAACAACTGGTAGGTATGTGTGTCAATCGTGATTTATGTTTCATTTTATTGTGAAATATATCGTGTGCCCATTGACTTATCTGTGTCTTCTTGATTTTTTGAGTTATCCAAATCATTTATGCATCATTTCTCTACAATTAATTCTCTTGTTCTTCTTCATACAGCGTGATTTGTGTTTGTTGACTTTCCAATATTCATGTTATTGCGAAGATTACATTAGTATTTTAAAAAAAGTCTTAAACAAGTTTTAAGTACGTTTTAAGTTATAAACGAGTAGTTTACTTATGCAAAAGCCAGATTTGATACTTATATTTCTTGTAAATATTGCCCTGAAACATTGAAATTTTTTTCTAAACAGAGTGATATTTAGTATAATAATTTAGTTTAGTAACTTTATATGGAAAACGTTGAAAGCTAAGATTACTCGTAAAACCTATAAATTTTGACCAAAGTACGTGTAAAAACAAAATCATATAAGATATAAGAAGTTACAATTTTAAAATTCCTCTTAACTAATAATTAATGAAACATAACCATGCGAAAATAATTTACGCGTATACAAAGATTACACGCAACACATAATTTTCCTGATTCATATCTCGAAAGGAAGCGGAAATCTGAATCGCGATTATATTCTAATAACGACTGTCGTGCTCTTTTATGGCCATAAAATTACCTCAGATACAACAATACAAAAGTTTGTTATGTAATCCCAAAATATGCTGTAACCTGTAATCTTTAGGTTAAGCTAATTAAAGTCTACTTTGCTTTGCAGCAAGTATAAAGCACCTTTGACATGGGACATTGTACTCCACTTTCGCTGTCTATTAAAAACCTGCCTAGTGCAAGTCCGAGAACAAGAGCTCACGCACCGAGTGTTCTGCGTGAGCTCTTGTTCTCGACGGTTTTATTATTTTAAAAAGCTTTTATTGAATTTGCAATGTTTGAACATAATATTATGTTTGAGTAAAATTTTGCAAATGAAATTTAACTTTAAAACAATTTTTTTTTTTTATTATGGATAGGCTTGCGCTTGACTACAATCATATCTGATGAACAGAAATGATGAGGTCTAGGATGGAGCGCGCTTGCCTAGAAAATGCCTATTCACTCTTCTCTTGAAGGCACTCAGGTTGTACTTGGTTGGGAACACAGAAGCTGGAAGGGTGTTCCACACCTTAGCGGTACGTATCAGAAACGTGGATGAAAATCGTTTCGTTCGAGCTTGCTGGACCTCAACCACATAAGGATGCCACTTCTCCCGGCGTCTTGCGGTTCTATGGTAGAACGGTGAAGGAGGTACTAAATTGTGGAGTTCTTGAGCACACTCTCCAAATCTCTCTGTTACAATAATTAATCGATTCATCTTTAATCTGGCACTTAGCCCAACGCAAAAACTAAATATTCAAATAAAGCAATCCAAAAGGCAGAAGTTTACTAAGATAGGATGACCAGATGTTATAGACGTAATCATGTAGGTGCGGAACCCTACACGGCGTAATGTTATTACTTGATACGATCTTATAAAGTGAAGTGAAGTGGTTTGAGAATTTGAACCGGTTGAGAGGATGGAGGAGTCACGTGTTATTGAAAGTAAAAGCAAAGTTAAACTAAAGCAGCTTTTTGCTGTAAGTTGGGATAGGAGACGAATACGATTTTTATGTCGGTAATTTCAAGCACAAATCGCTTTTGAGGTTGATACTATATGATAATGTTTAAATAAATATAAAAATGACAATTGTGAGAAGAACTCGCGGTAAGGAAGTACCTTGATTGTGTTATCTGTCATTTTAAGGGTTCCGTACCTCAAAAGAAAAAAAGCCGAACCCTTATTAGATGACTTTGTTGTTCGTGTGTCTGTTTGTCTTTCATGACCCTTTATTTTAGTAACTATTAAAGATATCAACCTGAAATTTGAAATCGTTGTGGTTAATGGCCCAACGTTTCAATCAATCATAAAAAATTAAAAATTATTTTTGTTTAAATCAGGGTAAAACCGTATTGTCGACATTTCAAAATGAATTACTTGAATTGACTCAAAAACAAAGTTAAGTTTGCTGTTGTGTAAAAAGTGATTCTTATGGATTACTTTTTCTATAATCCCTCTTTTTCTAATTCGAACCCTCGGTGTGCGAGTCCGACTCACACTTGGCTGGTTAATCTTAAACCCGAACAAGTACCTAAATACATTTTACATTCGGTTCAATGGATTCGGAATATTTTGTCCATGAAAAAAATTTACTTTTTTTGCATGTTTTACTTAATTGCAGTTCAGGCATTTGTGGTATTTAGGTGCATGACATACATTGTTCATACTTGTATAACTCCGAAAATTCTGTGATATCGGGGATTCGTAGCTCGAACCCTTATTAGGAGCCAGAAATTCTTACAAAATTCTGTACTAACCCTACAGACACGAGACCTACGTTTAAATATTTTTAGATTATATTTTAGATTCTAGATATTCATTTAAATTAATCTATTACAGTTTCATACATTAATTTAAATATAACATTTAAATGTTAAGACAATTTTAAAATTTTAATAATATATAATTTACGTAAAAATATTATTAAATAGAGCTTTTAATCGTAAGCGCTACGATTGTAGGCGCGTAGCCGCTACGCAACTAAGCGTCATCGACCTGCAAAAGAGTTCAACGAGTTTGCCACTAGGGAAAGCACTAATTAATAAATTTTGTTGAGATATTTAATGAATATTATTAACCACTTCCCATTTTATTATTCTAGTGGTAGAATATAATATAATGAAATCATAGAGCGCATGTTCAAAATCTTGTGTAATATTTCAAATCTTTCAATTTAGAAAAATGTTAGCTTGTAAAATTATGATGATATATGAATGAGCTTTTAAGTTTAATTTACTATTTTTTAAAGCATGGAAGTAATATTTAAGAATATTATTGAAACAATTCCAAAACGTTTACCTCGAAAACATAATTAACACGATGAACAAATCACAGATAGTTTCTAACACTGTCACTGTATCACGTCAGTACAACACCACCATGTCGGACAGGAGCACGTGCTGTCGCTGCAGCGGCGCCGAGAGCACTGCGGCGGGCGCGGCGCGCGCTCATGAAGACAACAAGAAAGCAGCACGTGACGACAAGCGGCCTGCGCGGGCGCAGCCACCGCTGTCGCTCCCGCCGGCAGCGTACGACGCCCCAACGATTGCTGAAATCTTGAATATCTTCCCTGGAAGTATTGTGTTTGGTTCAATTCCAAAACTACAACTTAAGAGTCCCGTTAAAATGTCTCCATACATTCGAAATACCAAATCATTTGTAATTCGTGCATATTTCGATCATGTTATGGTGTTATATTTGGGTTCATTTAGCTCTATATATAATCTATGCTCCTGCCCATATTTGGTTGGAAATACTTCTCTATATAATATAAATAAATAATAAGATAATATAAATAAATTTTGATCAAAATTGTTATAATTTCGGTCGAGTAACGTAATACCAAAAATTATGAATGAAAACTTGTAACTTTCTTTATTAACTGGTGTTTTTCTTTAGCTGGACAGTAAAAACTGTGCTCCTGAACTAATGTGACGTGAGATAGTGTTGTTTTTATTACAAAACATGCCCTTTTTGACGAAAAAATATGCAAATCGAAATTCATTTATATTTCGTTTTAGAGTAGTATCTCCTTACCAAATGTGGCCAGGAGCATAGATTATTACTATGTGAACCCGAATTGTTAACACCACAACATGATTGAAAATTGCACGAATTTCAAATGATTTTGGTATTACGAATGTATAGGAGACATCTTAGGTCAGGCTTAATACATTTTCAAACTCTCATTTTCAAACAATGTCATTATGGAAATTTTAAAACAATATTACAATAATATTGCTATAAGAGATGGTGGTGCGGCCCCAGTTCATATTAAATTTCATTTTATATCTTAGGTACTATCTGACCGGGTAAACGTTGCTATTAACGAGGTTGCTTACGATTTGTATATAAGTCGGTCAAGCAATTTCGAAGGTCAAAGAATTTTATGTATTAAATACATAGTTATCACGAGTGCTACTTTTCCAAATGGAATCATTTGACCTTGTTAATCATTAATTAAACTAAACTAACTTAACTAAACTAACTAACTTAATTAAACTTAGTGCCAAGATACGTAGGAAATTATATCTTTTTTATGATTATTTTAATGATAGGTCATATACTCGTAGAACACAACCCTATAATAGCGGATATAAGAGAGTCAATAAATAATAATTTACAAGAAGTAAATTATTATATCACTATCTGACCTGGCAAACGTTGTTTTGCCCTTAGGGGTAATAAAACATAGATAAATTAAGATTTAAGCTATCCTATCTCTCAAGTTGGATCGAACTGCACATGGTGTGCGAATTTTATTATAATCGGTTAAGTGGTTTAGGAGTCCATTGAGGACAAACATTGTGACACGAAATTTATATATATTAAGATATGACAAGATTTCGCACGTTTTTTTGTGAGATCTTGAATGGTCAAATCTTATACAATCAAATTCCTTAAAACACAAATGAACCAGCTAAAGAACATGGGCAGAAATGTACACAAATAAAGTTTAGCGTCTAGATGTAATATTTATTACAAGACGATTCTAATAAATAACAGAATTTTTTCAAGGTATCACCGGTTATTGTAAAGGACGGGTCAAAAAATAAAATATTTAAAGAAATTCAATTGATACTGATAGGTTCCGTTTCCACATTTCTGACTGCTAGTGTTGCCGGATGCCAAACTTTTCCACTTTTATGCTCCATCTTTTTGACGATCGGTCCACTTTTATACGAGAACAACATGTAACAGACTATACTAAAAAAAAACCTATTTTCAAGTACTACGTTAATTCTTAGATCAGACTGTAGAATACAAGACAATAATAACTGTGTCAAAATTCAAATTCAAAATTCAAAAATTGTATTCTTTCACATAGGCCTAACTTACAGGCTCTTGCGAAACGTTGAGACTCTACCGCCTCGTTCGGAAAGTAGCACTGCACCGAGAAGAACGGGCAAGAAACTCGGCACTTACTTTTTTTTAAATAATAAATATAAATGTCGATTTATGTCGAAAAAGATTAAATTAGTTTAGGGGTTTCAATTGCGTTGGAGTAAAACTGAATATTATTTTTCCGTGTGAGCCAGTCTCACTTAAATAAACTGTTTGAATATTTGTGATTTTGTAATTCAATATTCTCCCATTGTTTCCAGCCTGGAAACAATGGGAGAAGAGTTTCCTATACAGAGAGGCGTCCGACAAGGTGACCCTATCTCACCCAAGTTATTTTCAGCAGCCCTCGAAATGATCGTTAGGAACCTGGAATGGGACAACTGTGGACTAAATATAAACGGTGAAAACCTAACGCACCTACGCTTTGCAGATGATCTCATTCTATTTTCAGAATGTCCGAAAAAATTAGAGGAAATGCTACAGCAATTATCAGACCATAGTGCAATAGCAGGGCTTTCAATGAACACGAATAAGACAAAAATTATGACAAATGGACTACAGACATATGACATAAAAGTAAATAATGAAAAGATCGAATATGTAGAAGACTATGTTTATCTAGGACAATTGATAGCCACAAATGACACTATGCAGAAAGAAATAGATAGAAGGATAGCTAATACTTGGAAAAGATTCTGGTCCCTGAGTGAAGTTATGAAAAATGCAGACATGCCTCTTAAAGATAAAAGGAAATTATATAATACATGTATTTTGCCATGCTTAACTTATGGCTGTCAAACATGGGCATTAACAGAAAAATTAATGAGTAAAATAAATATATGCCAAAACGGTATAGAGAGAAGTGTGATTGGAGTCAGAAGAAAAGATAAGGTAAGCTTGTCAAAAATAAAAAGTAGAACTAAATTTGAAGACGCAGGAAAAGTATGCAAGAAACTGAAATGGAAATGGACAGGTCATATGCTCCGAGAGAAGAACGAAAAATGGACCAAAATCATTTCGGAGTGGTATCCTAGGGATGGCAAAAGGACCAAAGGACGTAAAATAAAACGCTGGGAAGACGACTTTAAAAAAGCTGTCGGACCGGAATGGCTTAGAATAGCGAGAGACAGGGAAAGGTGGAAATCTTTAGAGGAGGCCTTTGTCGAAGGACAAGCTGTTTATGTAAAATATACCGATCGTCAAACAAATTAAATAATACACATGTTCATATATTAATGTTTTTATAAACTTTTAGTTTAAATAATTAATGTAATACCATTGGCAGCAATAAAGGCTTATTTTATTTATTTATTTATTAATTCAATATTAATTTATAAACTCAATTAGATTTTTCTTTCAGTTAATTGGAGTTTTTTAATTCCGGCATCTCGCAACATTGTCCGACAGCTACATGATGGCTACATGGTCTAAACTGTCGACATTGACAAATTCTGGGACAAGTGACAAGTATATATCAAAGAGTATATAGTGTATTGTCTATGCTCTCAGATGCTTCATGGCGGAGGTCGCAGTTGTTATAATACTCAGATACAATATTTTGAAAATAAATATTAATTTTTCTCCACTTTTTTGTAAGAAAAATCTTTTAGCATTGAGTTCAGGCTTGCAGGTCCAACCAAAAAAATATTTTTTCATTTATAGTTGCAATAGCGTAACGTGACCGAAAGCGATGTATGGGCCCGCACCATTGTTCTTTGGTAGAACATACTTTCTAACGAGAAATATGATACCATTATTGGTTTAATATTTAAATTCTACTAACAAAACTACTACTAATATATAATTCAGATATACCAATTAAGCAAACAATTTTTTTTTATATAAAATTGAATGTAACACATAAATTGTTTTTTCATTGAAATTCAAACATACATAACGTGAAGATAAACATACTAATTCGTCGTCTTCACGTTGTTTGCGAAAACCACCTACTTAAAATGTAAGAGTTAATGTTAGTCAGTCAAGGTTACATTTCTTTGCATCGTTCTTATCTTTCAGATCATGATAATTATATTACGAGGAATTGCACAGGTCATATTTTATATTCTCATGAGTCAGCACGTCGAAACAAGAGTTTTCTTTTATATACTTGTGATAATGACTATGAAATATCGATAAATTTTTTATTTTATTTAACACCGTTACAGGAAATTATCGTAATTCGCTAGGAGTAGCTTTTAATATTATACCTTAATCTCACACTTTCATATACATATGTATATCGATATCGATCGAAATATCGCTTATATCTTGGATGCGTAATGTCAATTTATTCCATAAATTGTATTTTTAACCGACTTTAAAAAAAGGAGGAGGTTCTCAATTCGTCGGAATCTTTTTTATTAGTAAAAATACATAATAAATAATATTTTTTATATTTTCTTCGAAAAATATAATGATCTCTCTCTTTGGCGAAGAATATTTTTCGCCAGTCGCAATCGCTGAAATTACTTTAAAATGTAAATAATAATGGCAATGTAACTTTTTCATTTCTTTATACGTAGCCAATGAAGTGTGAAACCTGTAAGTGATTTAAATGAGAAATGTCATCATTCTTTTCGACACGTCTGTCGGTCGATCGACACGGACGCCTATTCGAAATCTCTTGAACCGAAAAACATGACGTTGACGCTATCACAGATTATGCGAGCGGTTCGAATAATTTCTTGCTGATTTACAAATGAGGTTGTGTAAGTAAAGCACGGATTTTTTTCAACGCGAATCGAAAATGCAACGCTCGTATTTTTCGCAACTGAGTGCAACTGTATTCACACTTTTTATGCGCGTTACATCCTAAAAGACCGACAAAGCTGTTCTAAATATTTCACCAGACGCTTTGGTATTGCAAAGTGATAGACAGGTTCCGTTTCGGAATTAATTCAAGCTGACACATCGGTATAGATATTCTTGGTGCATTATTTACGCGTCTCTAGTTTGATTTTTTTGCCAATATGCTTTCTTGTAATGTCAATAGAAAATAACAAGTAATTAATAGATAAGATGTCTTTACTGAACAGAGTCACTTCAGGATAACAGCTAGTTTCGACGTTGGATCAAAACTTTACCTGCTGAGCAGAGATTTTTTACGTACTTACGTACCTACTCTTAGTCACAATTTGCAACATGCTCTGTAAGTTAAATATGAAAAGTTTTTTTTCATTTTGTTATTTACAAAAAAACATTATTTAACTATCAATGGTAACCCTTATTTATTTAGGTATCTTATGCAAATATATTGTGATTGTTATCACTCCGCTGTCAACTAGTGTGATGTATGCTTGCCAGAAATGTTGTAAACCAAAGCTAACGTGGAAATTAAATAATAATAAAAACTAAAAGGAAATAGATTTTCATCAATCTCAAAGAGAGTCACATTAAAAAGGAAAAAGTTTCACAGACCTTATGAGATTACCGTCATGTGGAATTTGAATTCAACGTTTATTGTTTCGATAGCTACGAGTATTTTGGTCAACGGCCTCATAGTTAAAAGCTTCGGCCAACATCTCAAGACGCTTTCGCTCGGCTGTGTAATCAAGGGCTGCACACTGGAGCCCTAATCACCAGTAGCTTGACCCATATTTATGTCCATCTACGATTTTGCATTGTGAAGTCAACATCTCCTGAGGATGTCCCGGTGTCGGGACGAAACGTGCGTCGAAGAAAGTGTTAGAAAATTGTGCGTGGTGTTTCATGTGGGTAGAGTTCCTGCATATTGTACCGTACAGAATCTTTTCAAGTAGCGGATTATAGCAAAACAAATAAATCTGTCCTGCTAATATTTGGTTGTTCTAAACTGATAATACAAATCAATTCAAATCAAATCAAATCAAATCATTTATTTCATATAGGCCATTACTTGTTAGCACTTATGAATAGTCAGTAAAAATAATTAAGTGATAACTAAATACAGTTGTGAAAATGTAAAAATAATAAATGGGAGATAAAAATAAAGGGAATATAGGTATGAGTAGTGTGCATCAAAGTTTTATATAAATAATATCATCACATTGCTTTATCAGCCTATAGATATTCGCAAGTGATACCGTAAGCACTAGTGACCTTCCTTGAAACAACCCGTTTCCATAGAGTTTTCTGACTTATTTCAGCAGGATCTCTGCGAATCACTAGGTACCACATAATTTATAAAATATTAGTATTGTATTCATTTTCTTACTTAAGGGATTAAAATGGGCTATGTGAAATATTCTCGTAGACCTACATATTATATGTCTCTACAAAACACTAACAAACTTTCGAAAAAGCTTTTATAGCGTAAATCACTGTACCGAATCATAGATCTATATATTAATATTTATTTACGTTCGTCAGTAATCATTTCCTACTTCATTTGAAGATTAAGGTGGTCAAAACCAATAACACGCTTCGTTAAATTTGACTGAAAGAGTGTTGTTTTCAATTATTGCGACATAAGTAGGTATTTATTTTAACGTAATGGCCTAAGTTTAATGCCGCAATTATTGAAGATTCAATTTGTAGGCTAAGTGACTGTACCTTAATTATGAACAAGTACCTATATATTATTAATTTTTTTCACTACAAACTCACTTGATGATAATTGGTAAATTATGACTATGTAGTCTGTGGTTGGAAGGGGTTAGTGACCCCTAACGTTTGCGATAAAGCAACGCTGAATTGCTTTACGAAACGTCTTTGCCGGTAGGGTAGTAGTCAACTATGGCCGAAGCCTCCCACCAAAGCCGCAACATACTTTTATCGCATGTTTACACAAGTAAAATTTATACAAGTGCCGATTTATGTATTTGATAACTTTCATTTACTTTTGACTTGAAAGATTCGTGCCATTTCAATTTTAACAAAACTTATTTGCGCGCGGTTGCCATAAACCAGTATATCAATTGTTCGTAATGGGTACATTGCTTGTATCCGTTTCTAATAACAAATGACGCAAGGTATAGATATGTTTATTTTAAAAATTTCTATATTATTTACATTTCAATTGGATTTACGTTGAAAAACTGTTGTACCTTTATTTTTGAGTTTAAGCTATTATATTTAATTAAAAAAAATTGCTCTAACTTTTTTATTTTATATTCTTCTTGTACCTATTGCGTGCCGCGATTACCTACTTGCGACATTGATTTAAACTCCGAAAGGTACTCGTATGAAAGTGTTTCTTGTGCCAGCGTGCATTAGTTGCTAGATTATTTCATAAGTTAAAAGTACTAATTGCTTTTATTGAATTTGTTATCGTGTCAGATTTATCTATAGATTCTACTCACGCATAATTTAATATTTATATGATACAAGAACAGTTTTTAGAATGTGCGATGTCTATAATGCCCGGTAATCTATACAAGTATTTTTTTTATGCTATACAAATTAGTACTTGACTGCGATATCACCTGATGGTATGTGATGATGCAGTCGAAGATGGTTTCTACACAGCACCATACCGGAACACTAAATCGCTTGGCGGTACGTCTTTGCTGGTAGGGTGGTAATTAGCCACGGCCAAAGCCTCCCACCAGACAAATATACATGGTAATGTAAATAATAAATAACTGGGTGACGGTTAAATCACATGATCAATTTGTCGATCGGATATGTCTCATATCTTTTTTAAATGTCGATTCCAATAGGAATCGTAGAAATATATTAGAAAACTAGCTGTTGCCCGCGGCTCCGCCCGCGTGAATTACGATTTTTTTTACATATACCGTGGAAATCCTTGATTTTTCGCTAGATTCTGGTGTGATGTTATACAGAAACCTGTTCTTACTTCGCACGGGTTATCTTGTGGTGATTTTGAAAACTCCTTTTTCTTAATCATAATATAAAGTTTCATTAATACGTAGTTGAAAGATCAAAAGGACGATTTTAACTGTCGATATTTCGACCCAGTGGCACAGGTCGTGGTCACTACGTGACCACGACTTGTACCAATGTATCGAAATATCGACAGTTAAAATCGTCCCTTTCAATGTGATTTTTATTCTAAAACCACGAAATATGTCAAAAATCATAAAATCATGTAAAAATTTGTACTGGTGGTAGAGCTCTTCTTTTAGGGTTCGGCCAGGTAGGTACCACTGAGATAAAATACTCTACTAAAAATATTCCCCAACCCAACATAAGAGTCCTTTAAAAATCTTTGCTTTATCTCAATACAATCCAAAATATCCGAATGGCCAATGGCTATATATTTCTTTACGTTAAAAAGACCTATGACAGTCAGTCGGTAAGGATCGATAAGACCTAAGAGTTAAAAATATTTGTGAACCATTATTACCCTTTCCATATTGCGGATGATAAAAAAAGACGCGGCACTCCGGGAATGTTGACAGAAGCAAGTAATATTATATATTCATTGACAGAAGTGAAAACTTTAATCTGTTCGTCTTAACAGTGCCATCTTAATATAATGTCAGGAAACAGTAAATAACATGACAGTTAATTATTATAAAAAAATTCGGTAGTACCTATCTCAGAGTTTTACATTCAAGTTCCACATAAATTGTAGAGATGGCGCTATACGGTATAACGTAGCGAGTTTCATGATTTTTGTTCACCCTAAAAGTGAAAAATCTTAAACCATACAAAATCTTCTGCTAAGCCTATTTATTTACGGCTGTAAGGGTAGTCCAGTCTAACTTTAGCTCTACGTCTTAGCCCTAGGTTCTTTGTCCATTCCGAATTTCAAGTCACCTACTTGAACTTATCACTAAAGGTTCTGATGCCTGTAATTTCTGAACTACAAAAGTGATGATGATAAAATTTGTATGGAATAATTTTTAAAGAACGTCCTTTTTAACAAAAAAAGAATGATTGAAATCGGACAATGCGTTACTGAATTATAACTAAATACACACTTTGACTTTGATGCCGTCTTCCAGGGAAACCATGATGAATTTCGGGACAAAAAGTATCCTATGTCCTACCTCGGGGTATGAGCTATAATCATGTCAAGTTTCATTTAAATCCATTCAGCGGATTAGCCGTGATGCCCGGTCTTGAAACAGACAGACAGACAGACAGACAGACAGACAAAAATTAAACAAATTACAGTTTTGGCTTCAGTATCGACTAAATAGTGTCCTCCAACAAAAATTTTCAAAATATCTTCAATGTACAGAATTCGACCCTTTACAGTTTTATTATAAGTATAGATAGATATAAAGTGACAGCTGTTGTATTTATGATTTCTGGCATTATACAATGTGAAAATATGTTTTCGATAGCGTATTACGAATTAATACATTCCGACTTTACGGAAATGAGACACAATAATGTAAATTGTTGTGTCGAATATTTTAATACTTAAGTATCTCTGTCTACTATGTGTTATGCCTCGAAATTATCATATTGAGATGTGAAAGTTTATTTGTGTATCGAGCGAGTATGAGAGTAAATATAACTAAAATGATGTCATTTTAAATATTATTATCTAGTTTTAAGATCTTCTTCTTTTGCGAGTAATTTGAGTATTTTACAATCATCAATTTTACAATACTTAAATCTATGATGAAATAAAACTCAGACTAATGCAAAAAAATGTTAGATAAAATGTGAGGTAAAATTAAATAACAAGTACATACGATATTGAATATAAAACCATTGAAGGATAATTATCACATAGCCGAGGCATTCGAACAAGTGTGTAATCGATCGTTAAGACATTCCTAACCCATAAAACACTCAGATTATAATTAAGCTCCGAATAATTGCTATAATTTATTATATATCTCACATGTTTTAATTAAAACATACAGGATTAGTTAAAACATTTCGAATGGCACTTCAAAGTATTTTGCAACAAAAAATGTGACCAGTTAATTATATCTATTAATTGTGACACTAGTTTGTTTATAATAATTAGAGACGAATTTGTATGCTAATTACATTGAATATTTTCAAAATATGAATACTGAATATTTTGTCTGTCATAAAATAAAATCTCCATTCTTAGATCATAAGTTCATAGTCATTATAAAAAAAAGTATAGGCACACATCCTCACTTTCATTAATGGAGAGGATTTAAATCAAAGATCCTTCAAGCTCTCCTATATGAGATACTTAAGGGGGAGGGGTACCATCCGGGCGCGATTAAAATTTAAATTTTATTTAGTTTTTCTCTCATAGTGGGCTAATTATGCGTCGAAGGCTAATGGAAATGAGTTTTGAGGGCACAACATTTATGCATCTACATGTTTTTAATAAAAAATTTGCTCAACAATACTCATTTACTTCATATTGATTCCCGATAACTCGAAATCTGGGAAACTGCAAAAAAATATATTTCGGGAACCAATATGAGATGAGTAGGAACTTTCGAACAAAGTTTCTATTAAAAACACGTAGATGCATAAATACTAGCCCCGCAAAATGCTTTGCCATAAATCTTACAATGTGTAGTTAGTCTAATATTTGCAGAAAACTAAATACAATTAGTATTTCGCGGGCTGGTAGGGCCGAAACACCTTACAGTAAACTAATACGAGTGTTGAATGTGTTCACTAACAGGTGTTATACTGGTGTGTATTGTTTTACAAGTCGTCTGAGCTTAATGACTTCAGGTAAGTGGGTCAGTTTTGAAACTGACGACGTGTTATTGAATTCTTAAATAAATAGTAAGGCCACTCGTTTCTTTGCAAATACTCGTATAAATGGTCAAATGTTAACGATCGAAAATATAACGAACAAAATCTGTATTAAAATCCCATTTTTATACTGAAATCTGGAGTCTATAAAGCCAGAGAAAAATGAATGAATAAATAACATTAGGTACATTAGCTAATATTCAGGTACGTCTTAAAATAAAAACCTACGAGTATGTTATAAAATTTAACTTATTTAATAACCGTGACAAAAAGATTAAAGGCCACGAAAACAAAATGCCACGAGCGCGTTGAAGTCTAATCTATGGCTAGTTGATTAGGACCCGATTTGGAAAGTTTATTCATCGACGATTATAATAATATGATCGGAATATGTTTTTTCTAATCAGACAAGTGGTTGTGTAACACTTTAGGCGCGGAATGTTCGTTAGCTTATTGATTTCATAATTAATGATAGCTAGGAGCATTCGCTAGGAGCTGCAGAGATTGCGACATGCCTGATAAGACAAATCGACGCTAAGAGCCTAATATACGAGTATATCGACCTCGGTCTACATTGCGCCCTGTTCGTGTACGAGCCATTTGAATTAACCCGCTACAGAATGCAGTTTTTTGACGAACGCGGCCGTTCACTTAGGGTCATTGAAAGCCCTAAAGCGAAATAGATAAATGTAAGATTTATTTAAAAAAAAACTAATTGTAGTGTGTTCAACTGTTCAAGTGACTTGTTGAAGCAGACCTCAGAACAGAGGTATTGTCATCACTCTTATCTATTATGAAACATATTACAGATACAAACGAGAATCGTGATTAAAACGTGTTTAACGTCCTTTTAATCTAAATTTAGTAAATGATACACCTTATCTGTTTGTTTGTTTGGAGTGCAGGGTTCTAATCCAGAAGGGTTAGTACAGGCTTTGCACCGCGTCGACTCGCTACGATTAAACGAATCGGATTCCCCCATACATCTACATCTAATGCTGTCAACCGCCGAAAGCTTACTTAACTATGTTTCCGAATCGAGTTGGTACAAAAACTGTAGGTACTATAACCCTACTGAGATCGCACCTTTGACTTTTTGGAGATATGTACGTTTTACAAAATTAAAATATAGGTATATTGCTTGGTGGTGAAGGAAAACGATGTGGAATCTTGCATGCCTAAGTGTTCACCACATTGTTTTCTATGTGCGAAGCCCGCCAACCCGCTTTTGATGAGCGTGATGAGCTATTAGCGCTCTGCTCTCAGTTTGAGGTGGATTGTCATGCCCAACAGTGGGACATAAAAAAGGGACTGAAACTAATTTTTAAAGGACGTACTAGACAGCCCTCCATTGCCTTCAATGGAAATGAACAAGACCTAGACACGTAAATCGCTATAAAACAATGAAAATTGTGGGAACCGTTTTCCACAGACTAGCAGTCGTATTGAAGTGAAATGAGGAAACAAATCGCGAGGAATGATCATTGGTATCTTATATTGACAGTTCAGTTGTCATCATAATAAAAATTTATATTGTAAGAAATAATAAGACGATGAAAAGTTTGGATGAAAGTCGGTCATAGTTCAAGTCGGTGTTCTTTTTAAAAATGCGTAAGTACAGGGATTGTATTTGTATAAAAATTGAATTGAATAAATGATGATTAATCTAAAATGAACAATCCACCCAACAAATTGCCATAGTTTACCTAGCAATAGGTACGATAAATAAAATAAACTAAGATCGCGGTTTTTAGAAATCTATAAGAAAGAACTACCTACTTTTGTTACTTTTTTATGTCATGAAAAAAAGACAGCATTATAAAACAGAATATTAAAAACATTCAATTTAAAGCTAATGTTAAATACCTGCTTCTTGGTACGGAATCCTCGATACGCGAGCCCGATTCGCACAGTTTTAAGAATACTTAGAAAAGTGTGTGATTTGGCTATGGAGAAGGAGTGTGGAGAGCTTATAAAATCAATTAATTATATGTGTGATATTGAGAAAGTTGTGGTATAACCAAACGAGGTTTGATTTCGAATCATTTGAAATTTACAACCTTTTTCAATGTATTAATTAATAGTAAAAAAGATCAATTATACCGTAACATCTCGCCTATTTACTAATTACTTAATTAATTTTTTGTTCGATAATGTATCCAAGATATGAATTGTGTTGTACATAGCCAGTTGTATACACTAAAGTTTACTTAAATTTTATTTAATTCATACTGATCTCTAAACAAAAGTTAAATTAATTCCAGCTTAGTAGCTGATTCGGTAATTAAGAACGTTTATCATAGAAACGAATCTACGAAATGGATGCGCAGACAGTTTCCTACATTTAGCAGCTTTTTGCATAACCATTATTTGCTCAAAAAAGTTAACGGATTACTTAATGAAATGGCGTGGGCAAACTCATTGTTCAGATAGCTACATTTAATGTTGTATTGTCGAGATGATCCGTCTGGGACACAGACCATTAAACCAAAGTGCTCGCTGGTCTGGGACAATGCTCTTGCGCAACCTCTCAGTTGGCAAGTAAACATAACATAGGTTAAAGAAATTATCAAGAAGTTTTGTACTGTACGCAAGCTTATGCAAATGAATTTTATGAATAGAGTACCTGAATAATATAATGAAATATTAATAACAATTTTTAAATATTTATAATTATGTTGTTAATTTTCACAATTAGGTAATGTTTACAAGTTTTAACTATTTCAATATTTAGACGGCTTTCATATAAGTACAAAGTATAATTTTTGGTTCAAAACACTAGCCGAAAGTTTTTGTATGCATGTATGAGTGTGTGTGTGTTTGTGTGAGTGTGATTGTGTGTGTGTCTGCTTGTGTGTTTGCATCTTATTAACAGATTTGATTGCAAATTCGTATTAGAGGTTTAAGAAAATGCACGGTGTCCACGGGATTTAACTGAAACGGTGAAAAACAAAGAATTTTGCGAGGGCGATAACTTGTTCCATAAAATGTTAAACTAAAAATCAGGAAATACTTGGGCCTCGACAGTTTTATATCAATAAACACGGATGCAAGAAGGGCTAGTGTTTACAGCATGGCAGTAACATTAGAAATGAGGAAGCGAAATATTTCGTGCGCATTGATAATGTAATTACGTAAGGATATTTAGAGCTTCACGGCCTCTTAGTTTAATGACAAGGTGAAGTGGATTTTGCAGTTCTTGATTTTAGTATCACTCGAAAAAACTTTTAAATCCTACAGTAATTATAGTTTTCTTCACGCGAGAATTATTTCATTTAAGGGGAATGCATCGGGTGTTACCGCGAAATTATTTTTTTCTGTGGAATTTCGCAATTCGTAAGCTTATAAGACATAAGAGGTTTATGACCATTGATGTATAAACAAAGGATTTGGGGTCAGCGCTAAAAAGTGTCCGAACCGACTGACATACAAAACGCGAAAAGACATACAATCACTCTTCAGTCTCGTGTTTGAAAATTAGGCCGTATAGTAATGATTGAAGACATAAATTATAATGTTTTAGTTTGTTTATAAAAATACTCATGTACCCTCGTTTAGGTTTTCTCGGACTTTTTTCGTGAATTCTGTATTACACCCGTCGTCCATAGATTGACAAGCCTATGTTTATGACAGTAAAATAATTCCAGTATCATATTCAGCCAATCAGCCTTTTATATAAAAAACTTTGCTTGAAAGTGTTCATTAAAAGAAATTTGTCCGAGATTTGCGAGGTAAGTACTTCAAACTCGATGCTTGGACTAAATAATTTCTTAGAATGGGCATGTAGATATGTAACCAAAGATTTTATATAAGCATGTAAAGGTGAGACCTACTGCCATTCCCGAAATTGGAATGCCATAAGCCTATTATGTCTAATTTGCGTACAAATTGCAAAAAAAACACGATTTTTTTTTTAATTTCGCGGGCAGATTTTATAACACTAAGTTTCATAAGTAGTACGTCCTTTTAGCTCAAGAACAATAGTATAAGTTGTTTCGTTTGAGTTTAATTACAAAATCGATGATATAATATAATATCAGAACTAATAGCATTATATCTTAAGCAATTCAACAGAATTGAATAAAGCTATAGATGAGTATAGATAAAGTTGCCTTTGTTGCTTTGCATGATAATAGTTTTATCGTTATAAATGTATACCGCAGACTGCAGAGGTAGATTTTTCTCAGCCGTAAAGATAGCCCTTCTGGAGCAATTCGTAATTAAATAGTAAAAAATAGTGTTTGAGAAACGTGCAATATTGTATTAGATACCGTACTTGGTCTGGTTTTCATTAGTTAGATGATTTATAAAATTAAAGTAAAAGATTGAAATAAATTCTTTAAGTAAAAGATTGAAATAAATTCTTTTTTTATGTCTTTCTGAAACTCTTGTGTAGGTTCATAAAGAGAACCTTGGTTTAAGGATTTGGGTTTATCTTCATCAATTAATCAAAACTTCACTTTTTTGTAAGATTAACTCTTACCAATATAAAATACCTCTTACCAATTACTATATATATAGCTACTCGTGCTGATTCACTCACTCACTCACTCACTGACTGATTGATCACCTCTCCTGAACAATTTTGTATGAAAAATTTTTTTTCATGGATGGGGTCGTATTAAAGAAAAAAATTCATTCGGAGGAAAAATACGGAGAGAGCTGATGATTGAGGATTTCGAAGACGGGTGAAGAGCACGGCCAGGGTATCTAAGATAGGTGGGGGGTGCTCGACCAAATGTCATTTGAAATGTCATGCAATTGGCAGTGAGCTGAAAAAAAGTTCAAAATGGCGCATTCAAGATGGCCGCCATACAAACTTCATCGGCGTCCATCTCGAAGAGTATAAAAGATGGAAGAGTGGTTTCTTGATAAGAGTTGAGCAGGACCCGAAGGTCTATTCGATGGATAGAAAAAAAAATCAAAATGGCGAAGTTTATTTTTCCATAGAAAATGTATGAGGAATATCTAAGAGCCCACGAGTTGTAAAATATGAAGTGCTTTGATGCGGTTTTTTGGAAGACTACCAGAGAAAAATATGGAATGAGGTGATGATTGAGGATTTTAAAGACAGTCAAGGAGCACGGGCAAGGTATTATAGTTAGGTGGGGACTGCTGAAACAAAAAATACTCGGAACTTCACGCAATTGGCAGTGAGCTGAAAAAAAATCAAAATGGCGGATTCAAGATGGCCGCCATATAAATTTCGTGTTGTTCTATCTCGGAAAGTATAAAAGATAAGAGAGAGGTTTCTTAGCAAGAGGTGATCAGGAGCTCAAGTTCTACGGGATGCATGGAAAATAATTCACTGTGGCGGAATTTATATTTTCATGGAAAATGTACATACTATGAAAAGAGACAATGATCTAGGATTTGGATGATGATTGAGGAGCTCGGTCATGGTTTTAAAGATAGTTAAGGTCAGTTCGAACAAAAATATACGCTGAACCTCATCGGATGAGGTTCAGCGTATTTTTTGTACGAACAGCCCTTAACTATCTTTAAAACCATGACAGTGCTCCTTGGTAATTTTTTCAGCTCACTGCCAATCGGATTTCAATGGGCGATGGAGATGACGGCGATACCTTTATGGGCGGGAAGACTGCACGCGGGCCACATGTGGCCCGCGCACACACGCGCCCTACTAGTTATAATATAATCATAATCATATCATGCTCCTTTATAATATAATTTTAAGACGGTATTGTTTAAACAGCTAGTAATAATGAATTTATTTCAAACCTGTTGGTCGCAACTAAGTGGTAGATTAGTGTCAATTCTAAGATCTGTATGGTTCTGATTGTCTGTCAATACAAACGCTAATTCTGATTGAGTGGTTGCAACACTCGCATTTGCTACTAGTTTTCCAACGCAATTTAACGTTACTCTTTCAAACCCCGCTCTATTGACCGTCAAACAGAACGTAACAATTGTGTCTTCATCGTTTACTTTTATATCATCTAAGTTTCTAAAGAAGCACGCTTTAGGAATTTGGGTCGACATAAAAACTACGTTTTGCATCGACAATAATGTACAAATTCGATATTAGGTAAACAAAATAACGAACACTAGGTTAGCAAAATTCTAGTAGCGTCAATAGACGTTTTTGTTACATTTTTTTCGTTTTCGTCCCATTTTCTGCAATCATTTTGAGCAAGAGAATATTATAATATTGTGAAACAGTATAACGTACTAATAAGCAAGAACGTCGATGTTATGCAAGATGGACCTAGAGCGGGTCGAGACTTAAGAACCTTTTGTAATGCTTGTCGTTCCCTCCAAGCACGTAAGAACTTCCAAACAAGCACAAGATTGTCTCGTAAAATGGAAGTTAAGCACTTTTGGTAATCGGCTACTCTGAGAGACAGTATAGGAGATTCTTTCAGCTACACTAACCTATACTATTCCGTCCGATTCCCGTAACGAGCCTCTTTCGAAATTTATTATTTCTTAATTAGCTCAGGTCTGGTTTGGTGAAAGGCTTCAGCCGTGGCTACTGTGGCTCCCAATATTCTATCTTCTATTTGCCCTACTAGAGACATATCAATGTGACATAATTAAGCTCCATACAAGTTATGTCAAGTTTATATCTCTAGTTAGGTAAACCATTGATAGATAGAATATCGTGCCGTCAGGCGAGATACTGTGTAGCGTTGGGGCGATTTTTTCTTCAAAATTCTGTGTTACGTATAGATAGTCAATGCTTTTCACCGTGAATTTGCTCATAACAAAATTTCTGATTCGTCGTGTATTTGTTACAGATGTCCCTTTGACTAAAGTTATGACCAAACTGCAACAGTCTCTACTGTTTTAAAACTTTAGATCTACAATTTTGGCTTCGTCTCAAGTATTTCGTGCACGCCGGGAATGTCAGCATATCAGCGACTTAAAAGTAAAAGTATTATGTAACTTTTAGATTCAGATTTACTTCGACTTTTAACCTTACTTAATTTGATGCCGTGAGAAATTAGCCTTTGATAACAACATGCTCTTATTTTTATTTATCAATGGGTTCCGGTACTGACGCAATTGTCCCCACGTTTCATTCATACCATGACCTCCTTGTAAAAGGTTTAATTTTGTTTGCGGAAATCGTTATATGGTAAACCAAATACTTGTTACAATTTTCGAAATCTGTCACATCACATAAGATAATTTGATGACATGGCATATTATAAAGTTGGAAATAACTTGGAATGTAATCGTTGCGTAAAAAAATACGTTTCAATTTATCCAAACCGGCTGGTTACGAATATAAGTTTTATAGCAATCACTAAATTATAAACATAAAAATTAAACACTAAAAAGTTAAGTAGATAAAGTCCAGTAGTTCAGGCTTTTGGCTCCCAATTGGGTGTCTGAGGTTCGAATACCAGACATGCACCTCTGACTTTCTCGAGTTAGTAATGATCTTTTTAATGGTGCGGGAAAACTTTTGAAAACCTGCTTGCTTGAGAATTCTCAATAATATTCTTATTCTGATAATGTGGGTTGCTCCCATTTCGCCCGGTGCGTCTGCCCGGTACCGGGCAGGATGGCACAAAAAATTCCCATCCTGCCCGTTACGCACCGTGCAATCGTTTGACGGGCAGGATGGGAATCTTTTCTGAAAAAAATCCCATCTGGCCCGGTAACATTTAGCATTTTAGGAAAAAGAAGCCTTTAAATGAAATAAGGATAGGTAGAGTGACTTATTTGTATTTATTAATTATTTACCATTCAAAGGTAAAGTAACGGACCGGTACCGGGCAGACGCAGCGGGCGAAATGGGAGCAACCCTTTGGCAGTTTTGGAACAGCTTACATTATGAAAAAGGTCGTGGAGTTTTATCCATCACGAATTTTTAAAAACCTTCTACGTGGGTTATGATGTGTAAAATCGATTTATATTGATTTTTTGAAAAAGAACGCATGTATTTTTTTAATAATTACCAATTAAAGTAGTCGCTTTCGCTTTCTTTAATTTCAAGAAACTTTAACCAACTTGCAGTTATAAAATAATGTGTTTCGTTCGTTCGTTTCAGCCGACGGACGTCCACTGCTGGACGAAGGCCTCCTGCAATGATTTCCAGCCCACACGATCCTGCGCTAACTGTATCCAGTCGTCAGTCCAATAATGACTGACGACAATGTGTTTAGATTTCATTTCAAGATTCGCACAATTTAATACTGTCCATATTCGCATAGTCCAATTGAATGTAGGCTTATCTGGTAGATGACAGCCCTAGTACCAGATAACATTGATGCTAACAAAAAGCAGAATTAATTGTTATTAGATGGTTGTCTAGACATTGTTAATGCAATATGCGTGAAGCGAGTGTTATATTTTATACCAGCGTGTGTAACGCCCACCTTGTTAAAGTTATTTTGAAATGTTGCTCGGTTATTTCGCCTGTTAATGAGATATTTCATTATCGTAGGACAGAAGTTATTTGTTTATAATGCTTAGAGATATAATTGTCAAATTTTATAAAGTTACTATCTATTTACAAGATTTGTAAGAAAAACCTAATAAACTGTTCGGCCTAAAAATTGCAGCTAAATAAATAGATTATTACTTATCCAGATATAAACCTAACTTTATATGAATACCTGTCCATAGTCACCAAAAAAAATGCTTACCAATTTAAATTAAAAAAGTCGTAGCCATAATATTAGCCATAAAAAAAGCAAAAGTAATAGCCATGATTTAATAGAAAACTATAATTTTTCAAATACTTACCTACTTTCAATTTTTCAAATACAGAAATGTAATGATTTTCAATTTAGAACAAATCGGAATGCAAATTGTAAGAAGATAAACTCCTAAGAAGCTATTAAATACCGACGACCGAATGGCTTAGCGGTAGCGATTCTGCCGTCTGCGTCGGAGGTCGTGGCTTTGATTCCTTTAACTGGAAAATGTTTGTATAATGGATGTTTTCTAGTGTCAGAGTTATTTTCAATATTTTATGTATCTTAGAATTATATACATTTATCAGTTGTCTAGTACCCATAACACAAACTATCGCTATTTTTGGGGCTAGATTACGATGTGTGTACTGTTGATAAAAAAAATAATAAATTTTAAGTCAAAAACGACAAGGTTTGTGAGGTTTCTTAAATACCGCTACGGTTACACCTATCCACCTTTTATTTGATATACAAGGTTTGTGCTAGTAATGTTAATTTGCCAATACAAGTAACCGTTTACCAGTTTCAGATATAGAGTAACACAAAAAATAGACAAGCCTGGGTCTCGAAACTACTACCTTATTTAGATGTATATTTGAAATGCGGAGCAAACACGGAGCTACTACATGGATCACTAAATATTAACTTTATGTTCCATTTTATGACCAAATCAGTAGGTATGACTGCGCTGTAATGTTGAATTCAATTCTAAGTAGATACTTGAAGAAGACTTGAAAAGATGCCGTACCCTGAATAAATTTAAAGAATATCTTAACTTTACGGCTAGGTGTTTAATATTTATCTATTTTCGAGACTACGGTAAGATATTATATTCATAAACTGTAGCTACGAGTACCTTGTCAAAACTAGGTATATTCCATGTTCCTATACCACTTTTTCATTAATATGGAAAGATTTAATGTATCTATCTATCCATAACTGATGATAATAATATATCTGTTGATATTATCAAAATACATGGCACTTGCAGACATAATTTTATCATTATTTATTATTCAAAACAAGCTTAAACGATGATGCAAATTATGAATATTTTTCATAAAACTAATTAATATCATTTTTGTGTTAGATAATATATAATACATATCCAAGAAGGAATAACATTACGCTATGACCAATAGGTATCAATGAAAAATGTTGCAAAAATGGGGAAAAATCTTTTCGAGAGCTTCCGCTGCGTTAACGGTTAAAGCGCAAACATCGTATAGGTAGGAGTTGTTCGTCATTAAAAGTTCTAAGAAAAGTCCGGGACACGTCATACTTTTAGGTCCTATCTAAATCAATTTTAACAAAGATTAAGATTCACTCAACAAGACTGCTGTCTTCATGTATAAAATAGAAGGATTTTAGGCCTTTCGTTCCAGTTTTTACCTGTCATCCTCCTCAAGCAATCTTTATCACCTATCGTTGAAAGCATTTCAGTAGCACTAAACTCATGCACTCAATGCAGATTAGGACATCGATCGAATGTGTAACATAAGTTAGGCGTTACGAACACTCGTGTTAATAGCAGCGCATTACAGTAAGATAGATGTGCGAAGATGTTACGAAGTGATAGAGCCAAGAGCGTTTGATGAAGGGCATGCGCTGGTGGGAGTATATGAAAAGTGGATCAACGCTCAAAAGCAGTATGACCATTTGTGGCAAATTTCTGCCATTTGGGCAGATTTGGCTCCTAAATTTTAACTGGCAGAATATGCTGGCGATTTGAGAAAGTGGCAAAATGTGGCAGATTTCAAGGCAATCCTTAGACATTATCTTTTTGAGAAAACTTATGATTTTATTTCTATTTACTTTATTTTTGTACGATTTTGTACGAAATTTTACTTACTAAGTTGGGAACTACTGTCTCGTGTCGATAGTACAGTGCGACTAGGCCATCCTGGCGCCTGGCCAAAATAGGAATTAACGCCGCTGCCCGCTATCATGTTTGATAGTTCGCTGTTTGATAGTTCGTTGTTGTGCCGCTGTTTGATAGTTCGCTCTGTCGGTATATCGCTATTGTATGTTTTGTTGTTTTTGATTAATATAAACTAATATAAAACTGAATTTGAAGTAAAATTAAGCAGCCGTGCTATTCTGCAAAAATACTTAAAGCAGCGACGAGCGTACATCTATGCATCTATGAATTTGTCAGTTGTAATAGAGTACAATTTTGCATGCCATCTTCGGGTTGACAGCTGTCTGGCAGCTGTTTCAGAGATGAACATTTTGTAGAATAGCACAGCAGATTTTATTTTCTGGCTGCCTTTTGTTCCATATAACAACGCCTTCTTGACAATGTCATTCAAATGCCAAGAGAGCCTCGTCGGACTGTACCTACTGGTATTTCCCGGCGTAAAGTCAAAACCACTAGGCTGCTTGTACACTACCTAATTGCACTTCAATAAAAAGTACTCTGTACTGCACTTGTACAGTTCAGGAATCGAGTTGGCAGATTTTTTTGCAAGTGTCAGGCAGATTTTCCATTTTTGAAACGGTCACACTGCTCAAAAGCTTTCAAGAGTCAAGCCGCAGTCATGTGACCACTGACTACGAAGGCCGGCCGCTCTACAGGTAGCAGGGATGCCGCTCCGTAACATTCTATTCGCGAATCTTAAATGCCATTTATTATATCATACTTTGTTACATAAACGGAAACTATATTAATTAAAATTGTTACCATCAAGGACTTTAGTACATAACTTAAAACCAAGATTATAATCAGATAAAGATTCGTTGGTATTGAGTAGTAGATTGCTTCGTGGGTAAAGGACATATTCAACAAACTTGCGTCATACTATTCAAATCTTTATATGTATATGCTTTTACATGAGAGAATTTTTTCTTCATTTATCATCGAGAGAATAGAAAGAAGGCAGTAGGTATAAGTATAGCGTCAGCATCCTTGTGAAAATCGACGACGACGTCGATTGTAAATATGTGTCTTACCGGTAAAGACGTAACGCTATGTAATTATTCCGGTGCGATGCTCTGTAGGAACTTCTATTTTTTATGCACCCTATCCGAATTTGTACGATAATGATACATCTACAGCAAAATCAAAAAATTAAACCACACTAATAAGATGCGTCTAAAAATAATGCAATGAATTTTGCGGGCATAATATTATTTCATGCATAGAAATTTTGCTCGAAAATTCCCACTCACCTCATATTGGTTCCCGATAGATATTTTTTTGCAGTTTAACGAGCTATCGGGAGCCAATATGAAGTAAATGAGTATTGTTGAGCATAGTTAAAACATGCAGATGCATAAATGTTGTGCCACTCATTGTCATAAGCCTAAGATGTATAATGAGCCCACTATTAGCGAAAATTTTCGCGCCCGGATGGTACCCATCCCCCTTAAATAAGTTTCGTTTGGAGATTTACACAACTGCAGAATTAGCACTACTATCACTTGCCATTAGGTGAGATTACAGTCTATATCTACTAACTTTTCAGTACACAAACTTTGAGAGTCTCTATAGGCCAACTTTTGGCCAAAATCTTACCTATGGCGACAGAAACTATTATATTAATCTGCGACTATGGTTAGAAATTAAAAACGAGTGACATATCCATTGCAGCAAGTAGGGCATTAGGTATTAGGAGGTACGTGTAGATATATGTGAAACTTCCTTGACTTTACCATGTTAAGTCATACATTCTGAGTTATTGTCGTGAAGTTCAGAAGAGAAGGGAGTGATCTAGTTTAACTTTATAGCCGTGCTTCGGTTGCAGTGTTTGCGCAATATAAATCTGTAATATTGAAGCCAGCGAATCTTCTCGGGTCACGATTAGAATCGGAATAATAAATCAATACCGTGAAATTACTGGTTTGTTTTCATCCGATCAGCTCTTTGTTTTCGCAACTGTGCAAATTGGTTTGTGTCCACTTCATTACAAATCGATTAAAGAACTAATCTAGATCAGTTTGGATTATACAACGAAATGATGATAGCTAAGTATCTACTGTTTTGGACAAAACGTCTGTTTGGTAGATTTTTTCATTGCATCATAATTATAGGGACAACCCTCCACCACCCATGGCCCAATCAACCTCGCGGTTATGGGGGCCGAATCGCGGGAGGGCGCCCGTTCGGTACTTGCTCTTGGCGTGTTTCCGGGGCGTCTTCTTGACTCCCTACAAGTTGTTTCCTCTCGCTCCTTGTCCCTATGTATATGCATCATAATTATAGATAGATAACTATAGATTCGTTCGTTCGTTCGTTTCAGCCGACGGACGTCTACTCCTACTGGACAAAGGCCTCCTGCAATGATTTCCAGCCCCCACGGTTTTGCGCCACTTGTATTCAGCGCCTTCCCGCGCTTTTAATGTCGTGTTGGATACTTAATTCATTTATCGAGGAATTTTATTATCAAAAAACGGGAATTATTGTTTTGGGCTGAAATTTTCCTTCTTCTTTCTCCACCACACCACATGATGTTCATGTGGTGTGGTGGAGAAAGGAGAAGGAAAGAAGAGAGTCCACCACAACACATGATGTTCATGTGGTGTGGTGGACACATGAAGCTCATTAGATATAACAAAACCCGAAATTCAAGCTTGCAAATCCTCGGCTAGCAGCTGGTGTTATATTAAAGTGTTTATTAAGGGCAATGGGTAACATCCGGGCGCGAAAATTCAAATTTTATTTAGTTTTTTGCTCATGGTGGGCTAATTATACATCGAAGGTTAATGGCAATGTGTTTTGCGAGCACAGAATTTATGCATCTACATGTTTTTAATAAAAACTCTGCTCAACAATACTCATTTACTTCATATTGGTTCCCGATAGCTCGAAATCTGGGAAACTGCAAAAAATTATCTTTCGGGAACCAATATGAGATGAGTGGGAACTTTCAAGCAAAGTTTCTATTAAAAACATGTAGATGCATAAAAAGTAGGCCCGCAAAATGCATTGCCATAAATCTACAATGTTTAGTTAGTCTAATATTTGCGAAAAACTAAATAAAATTTGAATTTCGCGGGTTGGTAGGGCCGCAACACCTTAAGTTGCACTTTGTTTTAAATGCGGAAATTACTAAATTACCTATATACATACTGATTGAAGGCTCTAAATTATTATTTTAAAATCATTAAAATGTGCGTAAGTGGTGTATCCGTTACGTAAAGGCTAAAAGCAATATTTTTATAACCCCGATACAAAGAAGGTGAGCAACTATCTTAGATTTGTAGGCCTGGCGGGAAACCTGAAATAAAACTTACAAATATATTATTACACTTTTGTAAATTGCGCACAATCAATATTTAGGTAGTGTCACAATAATTATTGTGCCTTCGCTCTTTGCTAGTTTCCTATCCACTACCTATCTATCTACATGCATGAAATACGATTGATAGGTAGGTTGCAATTTTGTAGGGTCCTACAGATTAAATAATAAAAATGGGAAATGCTTTCCAAAAAACCAACTTCAAATGCCACTACAAAGAGTGAAATAATTTTTATTTAAATTTTAGGTACCTACACCAATTCGAAGTCTGGCAATTACAATCCCTAATAGTCCTTCTTACTTACTAATTGATGTGCGAAGAAATGACGAAGTCATAGACAATCGCCCGACTTCGAATTGGTGTAGGTACCTAAAATTTAAATAAAAATTATTTCACTCTTTGTAGTGGCATTTGAAGTTGGTTTTTTGGAAAGCATTTCCCATTTTTATTTTATACTTTTTAGTGGAAAACAATAAAATGCACAAGGCGTTGTAAAAATATCCAAATTGCTTGAGGTGTGTTCATAAAATCTGAAGAGATACCTCAAATTCACCAAGATCCCATCATCAGACCCTGACTTGATGACTTTAGTCATCAAATCAGTAACTGCTAGCAAATGCACCAGTAACTATAAAAAATACCCAACTCGCTTCAAGTATACTAGCAAAATTTGAAGAGTTCCCTCGATTTCACCAAGATCCCATCACCAGACCCTGACTTGATGACTTTAGTCATCAAATCCGTATCTGCTAGCATATGCACCAGTAACTATAAGAAATACCCAACTCGCTTTAAGTATACTAGCAAAATTTGAAGAGTTCCCTCGTTTTCACCAAGATTCCATGATCAGATCCTAACCTGATGACCATAGAACAACTTGTAAAATATTACTCTTTCTAATAATACTCAAATAGTTTCATGTGTCCATATAAAATTTGAAGAGTTCCCTCGATTTCTCCAGGATCCCATCATCAAATCCTGACCTGATTAAAATGGGACCATCTGGAAACAAAACCCTCTTAAACAAAAAAAGAATTTTTCAAATCGGTCCACGCGTCTTCGAGTAATCGGTGAACATACATAGAAAAAAAAAAAAATAAAAAAAAAAGATTCCGACGAATTGAGAACCTCCTCCTTTTTTTTGAAGTCGGTTAATAAAAATAGTACAATAGTCCTTGATTGTTAAAGCAATAAAGACAAGCTATTTAAACGCATTGGGGAAATTGCCAGGGGCTTTACCTATTTTTACAGATTTTATTATTTGTTTTGACGATCTCCCTGGCGCAGGGGCGCACGCTTGAGTTTCGAGTGGAAAGGTCGCGGGTTTGGTTCCCGCCACGGGCCACTTTGGAATTACTCGTATATAATTTCCAGGTTGGCTCAAACCTGGTCTGGTGGGAGGCTTCGGCCGTGGCTAGTTACCATCCTACTAGCAAAGACGCGCCGCCAAGCGATTTAGCGTTCCGGTGCGATGCTTTGTAGAAACCGTTGGGGTGAGTTTACTTACCCCATACAAGTTATTTTCATATAGTCACGAATAACCGATCATAATTATTAGGTATACACCAGTCATAAAAGCTATAAGACATAATCGGTACATGGTCCGCTTTTCCTCATGTAAAAAATAGTACCTGGATGACCGAGCTTCACTCGGTTTTTTTTTTGTAAATTGTAATTTGGGTTAGAAAAACTATATTTAAATATGGATTACATAGGTACTAATATAATGATGAAATATGAAAAATATTTTTCGATCTTATCGACATAATAATAAAAAAAAAATATGAACTCGTAAGTATGGTTAAATAAAAATCACGAGTGTAATAATTATTTTAATATTTATATATTATACAAATACTTAATTTTTTTACATTATATCAACCAATTATGTACCTAAGTTATTTTATTTATAGTGTTTAAAATTATCGCTGCTAACGGGACCTGAACCCGTATCCCCTAGCTATCACTGCTGGGTGCCCTGCCAATTGTGCTATGGATTATCTTGCTCTGTGGATAACACGATAATTTTGATATTGGGAAACTACGATTAAAAACCAATTTCAAAGGCCCATTATTTCGAATGGAGCTTTTTAGCTTCGAACGAGAGAATACCACCTTGCCCCTTTTAATGCTGTGCCCCCAAAACTCATTGCCACCTACGATGTACAATTAGCCCACTATTAGCAAAAACTAAATAAAATTTGAATTTTCGCGCCCAGTTCGTTGACTCCATAAAAAATTAGTGTAACTTCCCGCCAATAGATGTCAGCAGAAAGAGTTATATTTATTGTGTCGTTAAAACAGTTGGATACCTGGGCCATTATTGCTATTGGCCAATAGATGTCACGTTGTTTCCCAGATTTCAATACTTATATCGGGATAACAATATGAGGTAAATGAGTATTGTTCAGCAGAGTTTCTATTAAAAATATGAAGAGTCATAAATGTTGTGCCCGCAAAACTCATTGCCATAAGCTTACGATGTATAATTAGCCTACTATTAGCGAAAACTATATAAAATTTGAATTTTCGCGCCCAGTTCGTTGACTCCAAAAAAAAATTAGTATTACTTCTTGCCATGATGTATATGTCGGGAGGAGACATATTTTACCTTTAGCATTGCCGGTCGCGGCCATTAAAATTAGTTTCACTATTCCCTAATAGATGTCATGTAGTTTCCCAGAGTTTACTGTAATAATTTAACTTTTTGTCAATAGATGTCAGGTATAGAGCAATATTTTTTTTATTGGTAAATTCGACATTTTCTAAAAATGAATCCTAGCTAGATCGATTTATCGCCTCCAAAACCCCCTGTATACTGAATTTCATGAAAAGCGTTCCAGCCGTTTCCGAGATTATATAGAAATATATATACAAGAATTGCTCGTTTAAAGGTATAGGATTATCTCCACAAACCTTTGATATTTTCAATATCCGATGTCACCGTTTTAATTATAAAATAGAAAATTCTTTAAAAAAAAAAACCGACTTCAAATGCCACTACAAAGAGTGAAATAAGTTTTAATGTAGTCCAATTCGAAGTCGGGCGATTAATACGAAGGACTATGATTGTACGAATTGCCCGACTTCGAATTGGTGTACCTACATTAAAACTTAATATCTGGGTGACCGAGTTTCACTCGGTGGCCAATAGATGGCAGCAGTAGTCATATTTTTATTTTTTTTGGTAAATTCGACATTTTATAAAAATGAATCCTAGCTAGATCGATTTATCGCCCCCAAAACCCCCTGTATGCTAAATTTCATGAAAATCGTTAAAGCCGTTCCCGAGATCCAGATTATATAGAAATATATATACAAGAATTGCTCGTTTAAAGGTATAAGATAAGATTTCACTCTTTGTAGTGGCATTTGAAGTCGGTTTTTTTGAAAAGAATTTTCTATTTTATTTTTTACTTTTTAGTGGAAAACAACAAATGCACAGGGCATTGTAAAACATGCCCAAATCGCTTGAAGTGTGCTTATTAAATCTGAAGAGTTCCCTCAATTTATCCGAGATTCTATCATCAGAACCTGACTTGATGACTTTAGTCATTAAGTCAGCATCTGCAAGGAAATGCACTAGTAACTATAAAAAATACCCAAATCGCTTCATGTTTACTAGCAAAATTTGAAGAGTTCCTTCGATTTCAGCAAGATCCCATGATCAGATCCTGACCTGATAACCACAGGACAACTTGGAAAGTAATATTCTTTCAAACAATACCCAAATCGCTTCAAGTGTCCATATAAAATTTGAAGGTTTCCCTCGATTTCTCCAGGATCCCATCATTAGATCTTGACCTGATGACAATGGGACCATCTGGGAAGTATACCCTTTTAAACAAAAAAAAAATTATCCAAATCGGTTTACGCGTCTTCGAGTAATCGGTGAACATACATAAAAAAAAAATAAAAATAAAAAAAGATTCCGACGAATTGAGAACCTCCTCCTTTTTTTGAAGTCGGTTAAAAATGATGGTGATACTTTTGATATGTCCAAAAACCTGGCTTTTTAATCATTATAATAAGTACTGTCTATTCTATTCTTTTCGAGCTATAATCAATATATTCATATCGCAGGTTACAACTTCGCCATTCCATAGATCCTACCGTACCGCATCGTCCATCTAGACACGTGATCTTTCCTCGGTCTTGCGCGTCAGATGACGTACTAGATTCCTTATCAACTTCAAGTGACAGATGTCTTCGCTACTAGATCACATCGTTAAATGCCAATCAATCATCTCTGAATAGCAGGTTCACTTGTCCTGCACTCGTAGCCATCTGTAGATATTTTCTATGGTTACTGAAGAAAACTAGAATTCGAAAATAATAATAATCGAAGATAAGGCTATTTTATTCATAGGTACCTGAGTAACGCCTAACGGTTAATAAAAATTAAAGAAAAAAATGAACATTCGTAGATGAATAATCTTCGTAGTCAAACTTGAGTACCTAAGTGAGAATTCTGGGTAAGCAAGAAAACTCTATTAGTCAGAGTATTTGAGAGGTTCCGTAATTATGTCCTTATAACTCTGACCTCTATAAGAGAAAAAGAGATCTCGGTCCCTTGAGCTCTCACGACTGTATTTATTTTTCCGAAGCTTTAACTAGCTTTAACCGTTTACGAAGCGCATGCAACGGAAACTCTAAAAAGCATTTTTTCCGTTTTCGCAACATTTTTAGGGTTCCGTACCTCAAAAGAAAACAAAACGGAACCTTTATATGATCACTGTTTTGGCTATCTGTCCGTCTGTCACGACCTTATACTTGTTGACGCTACAACCAATACGAGTGGAGCCCATTGGTCGTAGCGTGATGTTGCATAGCCTTCTCCGATAAATATCCCTATCCAACATAAAAATAAATCATTCTATTGAACTAGTAGTTCCTGAGATTAGCGTATTCAACCAAACAATCAAACAAATTGTTCAGCTTCATAGTTCATAATATTAGTAGAAGTAGATAGATATATTATTACCTATCACGCAGCGATTACCTATTACCTAAGCATTATTGCTGAAAGGGCGGCTGCAAAGGGCTGCAGAGGAAGGCAAAGAACTGTGGCGCTGTACCGACTGACTATGCCAACAACCTGCCTACTAATACGGTTAATTAATGCCATAAAATTCTTGACTGGGACATAGATGATACAAATAACATGGTATTAGAAAATGTAGAGAATCCACTTACAGATGCCGTAATTAATTAAAACAACGTGTAATTATGTAATAAGCTTATACGTTCAATTTCAGATACAAGTTCGCCCAGCCTATACTTAGCTCCATTCAATACAATTTTGGATTTTGGGTCAAATAATTTTTAATACAAATATTTAGGCATCTAAATTAATAGCTAAAAATAACTTATACTGAAATCTGTAAATATTTTTTTGTAATTTTAGTTATGGTAAAACTTACTATAAAAGCTTTTGCTTTTAGATAGTTTTAGCATAGAAAAGCTTTAATTTCAGCTTGTCTGCTATTGGGGCTGTCACCGCTGCAAGCCTGGAAAATTATACTTTGTCTTTTATCTTATAATTTACCTACGAGTGGAAATAGTAACCAATCTATCGTAATCATAAAAGAAAGATAAAATTATGTTGGTCTGCAATGTTTTATGTTATCGATTAGAGTGAATAGGATTTGTATTATTTTAGTAAGAGAGTGGTAAGTCTTTCTTGTACATTACATCGATATGACATCGATAGTATCGCACGCGGTTTCTTTATAATTGTTGCTGTCAAAACCTGGCCAGGGTCGAAGTCGACAGTGCTGTAATCTAACGTGTAGATAAGGAACTCGATAACGTAGTACCAACATTTTGTTTTGTACTGACTGTACTGAACGAAGTCGGATAAGATCGAATAAGTGTTTAGATACCTATATAGATTTATCCTAAGCTGTTGGGCAACTGTTGCTTGTATCCAAGCTTTTCTGTTCAATGGTGAACCTGCTGGCGGGAGTGCGGGATTCACCTCAGCGGACGATCTCATCATACGCCTGGCCGTCGCGTTGCCCAAAATCTTCTAAAAGGCTCGCCCTTATCTGGTCCACAGATTTTAATCTGGTCTGACTAGACTGATATCACTTCCTCGCAAAAGGTGGCTACAGTAATAATAATATAGATTTCTATAGCCGGATTTTCTTCAAAATTTTGAAGAAAATCCGGCTAGACAAGTAGTTGGCTACACAAGTAGCCAATGTATTAACCCAGGTTAGGTAACTACAAGCTAACTACATTCCAAAGAGCTAAATTGGTACGAGTATCTCCCGATTCAAATAAACCCTTTACCTACACATCATTTACCTAGCTTTTTGGGTTCCATCGCGAAACGAGGCATCCAGAACTCAAAAGTACTTAGAGGAAAATACTATAAATCTGATAAGTTTATTCGCTCTAATCTTAAGAACTACAAGTCTTAGTTGAAAAATTCTTATAAGTCAATGTGTTAGATAGTCCATTTATTTATCGAGGAAGGCTTTGACCAATAGGAGCATCAATGAGAAATTTAGCAAAAACGGGTAAAATTGTTCCTTCTGGAAAGCTTCCGTTGCATGCGCTGCGTAAATGGTTAAAGTTACGCAAAAATCATGTACTTAAGTAGGTACGATAGATAAAGATTTTTTTTGCTTTAAAAGTTCTAAAAAAATCCGCAACACCAGGTGTTTATCTTTGAAGGTTGACTCATCCTATACCTTTGAACGAGATATAATCTAAATCTCGGAAACGGCTCGAACGATTTTCATGAAATTTAGTAGCCAGTAGGTATGCAGGAGTTTTTGGGGGCAATTAACTAGGATTCATTTTTAGAAAATGTCGTATTTACCAAAAAAAATATGACTCCTGCAGCCATCTATTGGCCAATAGTTTATTATGTAGAGGTCTGCCCGCGAAATTCAAAATTTTTTGGGGTTTTCGCAGTATGTAAGTCAATAACACATAGTAGGCTTGCAACAGTAAAATAGAAGTACCTATTCATATTCAGATGTTTACCAAAAAAAATACCGATCAAAGCTCGGTCACCAAGATATTTGGGTATAACGGGATGTGTAAAAACCGAAATTAGACACAGCTAGTAAGTTGCTAATCCCTAAGTGCCTACAGCTGATAGGTACTCACCTAACTTGTAGGCAATTTAAACGAGTCTGCACGAGATTAGCGTCTCAGCCATATGTCCGTGTAGATATCATATGAGTCATGAATCATGATATATCACGTGAAAGGAAGTGGCCGCGGATATGCCGTGGGTGCACTGATCTCCATAGAATATAATATAGAATAATACTCTGGATAGCTGACTGTCAACGTAAAAATGAAGAAACTTGATTTTCGCCATTTTGGCGCTGATTGTTGCGTAACCTGGCGTCTATGGAACTAAAATCAAATGAAATTCAAAACGATGGTCCACTTCCAACAAATTTCAATTCAGTACCGCGGACGCTCGGGGGAGGCGCTTCAAATCGGCACAATATAAGAACTGTCAAACGTATGGAATCATAAATCCAGAGATACATATCAGTGCGTGGGTGAAATTATTGCTCCTCGTGATCTTACCCACCTTTCTAACCGAAGTACTTTCTGTTCTGAGAGGTTACGTGTTACACTGGTCCTCAATTTATCAATGTGATGTGACAACCAGGAATTGTATTCGTTTTATTTATCTTACAAATAAAGTACCTACCTACCCACCCTATACGAGTAGGTTCGCAATTAATTACTTCTGCCACACTTCTGCTTAATTTTGGTTCTTATGTAAAAACTGCAGCGCAAAAGCATCAAGGAAATTAATGCTGGCGTAGAGACGTAGGCTCGGGCGCATCGCATTCGCAGCTCATTAAATCACCCCTTCTAGCCATTGTAACTCTCGTTCTACAATCTCGAACGCTCGGAAAACTAAAAAAGTATGGGAATTACATTTATTATTATATCAATAACACACGTGATCAACGTTTCGAACGCCATTCATTTTTTTTGTTTTCGAAACGTTAGCGATTGTAGAAAAAGAGTTGACATATTGTAACACGGCTATCTAGGATGATCTAGGTATGCAGCCATTACAGACGTACGGCCTTTCTGAGAGGGCGCCACGACCAGAATCCCGATTTCCGCGTCATCTTTAACAACCTTTTACATCGATCGTCGGTACAAGCTATCTTACCTTTAGTTTTTTTTATTCTTTTTTTTTGCACTCGTTATCTTTACCACCTCTTTACATAAAGGAAAGTGGTTTCACAGAGCTCCTCTCCAACGCCCCTGGGGCAAAGACATACCGTCAAGCAATTTAGCGTTGCGGTGCGATACTGTGTAGTAACAGTTGGGGTTAGTTTACTTACCCTTTCCAAGTCAGTACGTTAACATCTTTGGCTGTATCATCACTTACCATTAGGTGAGATCGCAGTCAAGTACTAAGTAATTTGTATAGTGTAAAAAAAACTCGATTATAGTAATTCAGCAAATTATTTAATGTAATCATAATCAACTGGTATCAAGCAAGCATGGTTCAGGGTATTTTAGTAATGAACACGTTTTATAATGCCAGGCGATAAATCCTTTGACAAGTTGGCCGAAGTGATTCAAAGGTGAACTAGTCAGCTGATAGGCGTCACTTATTTTGTAATTAACCGACTTCAAAAAAAGGAGGAGGTTCTCAATTCGTCGGAATCTTTTTTTTTTTTTTTCTATGTATGTTCACCGATTACTCGATGACGCGTGGACCGATTTGAAAAATTATATTTTTGTTTAAGAGGGTTTTGTTTCCAGGTGGTCCCATTTTAATCAGGTCAGGATCTGATCTGATCTGATCTGATCTGATGGGATCCTGGAGAAATCGAGGGAACTCTTCAAATTTTATATGGACACATGAAACTATTTGAGTATTATTAGAAAGAGTAATATTTTCCAAGTTGTCCTATGGTCATCAGGTCAGGATCTGATCATGGGATCATGGTGAAATCGAGGGAACTCTTCAAATTTTGCTAGTATACTTAAAGCGAGTTGGGTATTTTTTATAGTTACTGGTGCATATGCTAGCAGATACTGATTTGATGACTAAAGTCATCAAGTCAGGGTCTGATGATGGGATCTTGGTGAATTTTAGGTATCTCTTCAGAGTTTATGAACACACCTCAAGCGATTTGGGTATTTTTACAACGCCTTGTGCATTTTATTGTTTTCCACTAAAAAGTATAAAATAAAAATGGGAAATGCTTTCCAAAAAACCAACTTCAAATGCCACTACAAAGAGTGAAATAATTTTTATTTAAATTTTAGGTACCTAAGTACACCAATTCGAAGTCGGGCGATTGCCTATGACTTCGTCATTTCTTCGCACATCAAGTAAGTTAGGGATTGTATGAAACATTGCCCGACTTCGAATTGGTGTAGGTACCTAAAATTTGAATAAAAATTATTTCACTCTTTGTAGTGGCATTTGAAGTTGGTTTTTTGGAAAGCATTTCCCATTTTTCAAAAGTGCTGTAGAAGGTACTTTAATCGATTAGTTTCAGTGCCTATGTAGCTTTACTTGTTGTACTAGTAGGTAGGTCTAATACCATCTGGTACACTGCGACAAGGCTATCTTGGCGCGTGGCCAAAATCAGAACTAACGCCGCTACCTTGTGATACTGTACTGTTTGATAGAACTTCGCTCTGTCGGTATATCGCTATTGTATTTTGTGTTGTTTTTGCTTATATATTAACAGATTTTTTTTTTGACACACTATACTCATTTAGATTTGGCATTATTAAAATAGGTTGGGCAAGGTCATTATGCACTGCATCCTTCACTTAGGGTTCACCAATCTACATATTGAGAGATGGTGATATTTTTGCTATAGGTAGGAACACTTAACTACTTACTTAATTATTTCGGCGTGGTGTACTTACTATTGCCATTTAAATACCTAAGTATTGTTAAGAATGTAGATTAGGTTTCAATTTCATGTAAGAAATTGGTAACTCTAATTGTATAATGTTTTGTATTCTGTGGTATGTCCATAGACCATCCATAGTCATTGTTTAGTTTTGACACATAGCTTTTCTCTCTCTCTGGTTCCACCGCTCTGCGACTATGTGTGCCCTTCAGGCTTCAGCATTAATTTAAAATAATATAATTATGTATTAGCTCTAATATCACTGAAGTAAACCTAACAGTTTAATTCCACTTCCACTGTGTACTTATTTTCCCCGTTGTAAGAGGTTATGGGGCCCTCACTGGAAGAAATATAAAAGTACAAGTCACGAGTCACGACAACGTGGTTGAGCGGCGAGCCATCGCAAAGCCTGTGGCGTCTGCCATCTACCCGTGTGAGTACAACGTGAAATATGGCAGGAGCGTTATCAGCGAATTATCTGCATCATCACAACGTACCGTTCGACAAATTAGAAGGTATGAGCAATTACAACATGTGGAAATTTAACATGCGTCATACTTTGATCATCGATGATTTATGGTCATGCATTGAAGGTACAGAGCCAATCGATTCATCTAAAGATTTACGCGCACTAGCCCGCATTAGTTAAGCTGTGAAACCCATTTGTGTGCAATATATTCGAAATGCTAATACAGCTTAACAAGCTTGGGATCAGTTAAGCGCAGTCTTCGAAGATAAAGGATTCGGACGGCGTGTTGCATTGTTGAGACAGCTGCATCGTGCTAGTTATGCAGATTTTGATAGTATGAGTGCATACTTTGAATATATAACGACTCTTGTTCAGCAGTTAAGTGATATTGGCCGAGCTATAGAAGATGCTGAAGTTGCGGAAATCATCTTGAGTGGCCTTCCACAGGAGTATGATATCATCGTATCCAGTCTCGAAGCTGTCGCCTGCACAGGTACAATTTCTAGTGATTTAGTTCGTACTAGATTGTTACAAGAAGAAGAACGCAGAAGACGCACAGAAAGCAAGGAAGACATGGCCCTGCTGTCTAAACACAAGACTAAGAAGCTACTTGTTTGTCACTTTTGTCACCGCCCAGGGCACAAAAAGCTGGACTGCTTTAAGTTTAAGAAACAAAAGAAAGATAAAGTAACAGCATTGGCGGCTATATGTTATGGAGTCTTCGAGAGTAAGGATTGGATTTTGGACTCGGGGGCATCGACTCATTTATCCAGAGACTTGCAGTGGTTTATCAAGATAACAGAATGTGATAAGACTGTACAAGTTGCTAATGGTAGTACCCTAAGGTGTCTAGGTTATGGTGATGTGATGATTCCCATGAAAAATAACAAGTCCCAATTAGTAACAGATGTTCTATATGTACCTGGCCTCTCAACTAATTTAATTAGTGTTTCCAAATTATGTGAGAAGGCTTTATCTGTGAAATTTTATAATAATAAATGTTATGTTTTCAATGGGAAATCTCTTCTTGTGTCTGCCACTAGACGGGGGGGTATTTATATTTTGGACAATGTTTTACAGGATAACTCTTATACTGTAAATGCTGTGAATGCTGTGCCAAAGCCACAAAGTTCGCTTGACACAGAGGAGAAAGCCAAGGATACACCAGATTTATGCCTGTGGCATAAGCGGCTTGGACATCTGAGTCTCCGTGGGGTAAGTGTACTCCGTAAACTTGCTGTTGGTGTTGATGTTAACTCGACTCAGCTCGATACTATGCCTAACCAGTGTGTGTCGTGCGTTGAGGGGAAGCAAGCAGTGCAAAAGTTTCCTAGGGGTTTAGCAAAACGTTCCAAGCAGTTGTTGGAGCTCGTACATTCAGATGTATGTGGTTCAATGCCGGTAAGAAGTCTGGGTGGATCTCGTTATCTGGTAACGTTTACCGATGATTGTTCTAGAAAGACATATGGCTATTTAATGAGATTTAAATCTGAAGTTTTGTCCAAATTTAAGATTTTTAAAGCAACTGTTGAGAAACAAACTGGTTATTTTATTAAACGTCTGCGTACTGATAGGGGTGGAGAATATTGCAGTGCTGAGTTCTCCAATTTTTTAAAGAAAGAGGGCATAATCCATGAGACTAGAGCTCCGTATAGCCCTTCACAAAACGCCGTAGCTGAAAGATTAAACCGAACACTTTTTGAGAAAGCTCGCTGTATGCTTCGTGAAGCTAATCTTTCCAAAGAATACTGGGGAGAAGCTATCTCTACTGCTATATATCTTAAGAATCGAAGTCCTACTGCAGCTATTCCCAATAAAACTCCTGAGGAGGTATGGTCAGGTAAAAAAGTTAACATAAGCCATTTACGTGTTTTTGGTTGCCGTGCTATGACACTCATTCCAAAAGTAAAGAGAGATAAACTTGATTCAAAATCTAAAAGTTGTATCTTTGTTGGTTATTGTGAACATACAAAAGGCTATAGATTAATAGATCCCTCGAACCCAAGGCAGATTATTGTTTCTAGAAATGTTATATTTTTTGAAAACCAGTTTATAAACCACTGTGATAGAAATGGTGGTACAGAGAGTAGTCGTATTTTTATTGATAATGATGTTGGTATGCAAAGCAACCGAATCAGTAATAATAATATGAATTTGAATATGCAAAGCATTGATTCAATTGAATATAATAATAATTCTGATAATATTAATAAAATGGGTATGCAAAGCAACCAGTTATGTGATAATAATAGTTTACAGAATATTGATACAGATATGCAGAGCAAGGATGAGCATCATATTAATGATTATAGTAATGGCAGCAATGACAATGGCCTTACTAGTAATAAGGAAACTAATAATTCTAGTCAAAATCTTGATGATGACGTGTTTTCTTCTCCAATTTCAGGCGAGCCCTCCTTCCAAAGTGCTGAGGGGACTGCAACTAGTGAAACGGGTGATGGAGAAAGTAACGAGTCAGACATAACTGTAAGTAACGAAACAGTCGTTCGAGGGGAAGATGAAGTGCTAGAGGCTCCTAGAGCTAGCTGCGAGCGACCTGTTCGTTCTACTCGCTATCGAAAACCGGTAAGGTATCAAGATTATCAGTTATCCGATTTATCTGATTCATCAGATTTGTCATTTTTAGTAAGCGGTTTTGTCTATGACGAACCTCAATCTTATAATGAGGCAATAGCAAGTCCTAGCAAGGATTGTTGGCTTACCGCTATGCAAGAAGAGTATAATTCTCTGATCAAAAATAATGTATGGCAATTAGTGGATAGACCAAAAACCGGCAACATAGTTAGTTGTAAATGGGTTTTTAAATTTAAATCTGATGAGTCTGGTAACTGTACAAGATATAAAGCTCGTCTTGTGGCAAGAGGCTTTAGTCAAAAGCCTGGTGTAGACTACACAGATACCTTCTCACCAGTAGTAAGACACTCTAGTCTTAGAATTTTGTTTTGCATTGCAAATGAATTAAATATGGACATAGAACATCTGGACATAAATACAGCTTTCTTACATAGTAAACTTGACGAATGTATTTATATGGAACAGCCTGTAGGTTTTATAATTGACAAGACCAAAGTATGTTTGTTAAAGAAAAGTTTGTATGGTCTTAAACAAGCAAGTAGGCTGTGGAATAATAGTGTTAATGTTTTATTGACTAACAATGGTTATGTACAAAATAATTGTGAACCATGTGTTTATATAAAAAGAAATGACAAGCAACTAACAATTTTAGCATTATATGTGGATGATTTTTATATCTTTACTAATAGTTCTAAGGAAAAGGACATATTGTATAATTTATTAGAATCTGAATTTAGTTGCAAACGCTTAGGTTGTGTTAAGAACTGTTTAGGTATTAAGATACATAGAGACAGAGCTAATGGAATTATTATGTTTGACCAATCAGACTACATTGTAAAGTTGTTAGAACGTTTTGGTATGACTAACTGTAAAAGTGTCTCGACGCCAATGATTGCTAATAAGCTAGAGAAAGGATCAAGTGATAATATTTTAGACGACACTGTTTATCCATATAGAGAGCTGATTGGATGTCTAATGTATTTGTCAGTTTGTTCTAGGCCTGACATAACTTATGCTGTAAATTATTTAAGCCAATTTAATACAGCATTTACACGAGATCATTGGATCGCTGCAAAAAGAATATTAAGGTATTTGAGTGGTACCATTCATAAAAAATTGGTGTTTGTTAAATCCGGTACCCTTGATTTGTCAGTGTTTGCTGATGCTGATTGGGCCAATGATGCCGTGGATAGGCGGTCTTACAGTGGTTTTATGGTGAAGGTTGGCGGCTCCACTGTGTGTTGGGAGTCGCGCAAACAGCGATGTGTTGCGCTTTCAAGTACTGAAGCAGAGTACTTAGCCCTAAGTGATGCATGCAAAGAAGTATGTTTTATTAGGAATTTTTTGTATGAAATTTTTAATAAACATCATGATTGTAGTATCTTTAGTGATAATCAAAGCGCATTAAAATTGCTTGAAACAAGGGAATATTGCCACAAAAAGACCAAGCATATTGATCTTCGTTATCATTTTGTAAAAGATCTTGTAAGGAATAAGCATGTGAGTGTTAGCTATTTACCATCTGAGAATATGTTGGCTGACTTGTTTACAAAGCCCTTATCTAGTGTTAAGTATTTGGGGTTTGTTAATGACTTAGGTATGAAAAATGTTGACTAGTAGGCATTTTTTCTGTATAAACTTTTGAGTAAGTCAGTCTTCTAGATCATAAGTTTGGATGGTTTTGAGGTGTATAAATTAGTTAGCACACGGTATGGTCATGCTAGACATGAGATAAACAATGTGGAGTTTTTTGTGTCCTAATTAACCTGAGATGTTAATTAATTAATATTTAGAGTCACTCTACATTGTGAAATGTTTTTTTTTTTCTCATGTTACGCATGAGGGGAAGTGTTAAGAATGTAGATTAGGTTTCAATTTCATGTAAGAAATTGGTAACTCTAATTGTATAATGTTTTGTATTCTGTGGTATGTCCATAGACCATCCATAGTCATTGTTTAGTTTTGACACATAGCTTTTCTCTCTCTCTGGTTCCACCGCTCTGCGACTATGTGTGCCCTTCAGGCTTCAGCATTAATTTAAAATAATATAATTATGTATTAGCTCTAATATCACTGAAGTAAACCTAACAGTTTAATTCCACTTCCACTGTGTACTTATTTTCCCCGTTGTAAGAAGTATTCTCTGATCTGTGTGTTTGCCCAATCATTGGAAAACCACAATGTATCTATTATAAGGAATTACAAATGAATGGCCTAATACCTACGAGTAGGTAGGTAAAGCAGGATATTATTATATTACAGTTTATTAGGTATAGAATATGTAGGAGATAGGTGTCTAACCGCAAACCCTGCTCGTATGCTCTGTCTTTTGACAGACAGGTACCGAAAGTAATCGATCACCGATCACGCCTAGACCGATCGCACGAGTATTATATTATTAGCAGCTTTCAAACAGTTCACACTTCGTCATGTTATCACTTATCACGATTAATTTCGATCGCGTGAGTTGATGGAATGTTACGAGTACCTACGTACCTACTCTATAAATAATTATACAATATAATAATAAAATATATCTTTGGGTATTTTTGGGGCGTAGAGTGTAAACTTAATCCCATACTGAACTACTAGCGATAATTTAAGGAAGTGTTCTATAGCTCATTACAAGCCAAAAATGCCTGAAACTAAAAAAAAACATTGCCCAAAAAAATTTAAACTTGAAGTTATAGGTAAATTTTGCAGAAACGGGATCACTAAGACCATATGTTTTTGTAGTAAATCGATAGCTTTTGAGTTAAGCAATACAACAACACCAACTCTGACTGACTTCTATTTGCAAAAAATAAAACTATTACAGTAAAGGTAAGTGAAAAAAATATGACTCCTGCTGCTATCTATTGGTGAGTAGCTGTAATACTACCGAGCAAAGCTCGGTCACCCAAATGTTTCTTTACTTAATTCATTTTATTTTACAAGCTTTTATTTAGTTTCACCTTCTTCTCTTCGCTTCACTGGGACGCGTGGGCAGTACTTACTAGAGCAAGCGAAAATCGACACTAAAGTGACGAACCTTTTCATTCCGCGACTTGACAAGCACGCGCACGATACAAGTTGACCAAGATTACATTCTTCGACACAACATTTTTTGCTCTATAAAACTACCTACTTATATTGTTTGATTAGGTATGTAGGTAGATATGAATAGGCGGCATTGTTATACCTAATTACAATGTCTTTAATTGAGCCGATTGCATTGAATGGATTCGCAATTATTGATACAACCTACTCAGGAAGGTACGAATACTTTCATTGTGGCGAAATTAAAACAGTTATTTCCATTGCAATACGTTTATATTGTAAATAATTTAGCTTATTTAGGAACAACAAAAACAATAATTAACAAAATAAAATTTAAATGATAAAACAACAAAATTCTCGTTACAATTTCAATATCGATTAACATTATAATATTATTACAAAAAGTGAATATTTCTTTTATCTACGCTCATTGCTTAAAGTTCGAATTATGAAATCAAAATGTGTCACATATTGACCTATTTTATTCACAGACTTCTATAATTATTAAAAAGTTATTCATTATAACATCACTGTACTATGGAAATATCTCTAGATAGTTGAATAATTTCTATTACGATACTCGGCTCTGGGTTCCTGTATTTTTATGTGTCGTCATCACAGACCAGGCAATAACATTCTTTTCTCTGTGGTCGTCATAGCCAAAAGAGAGTGTACCTATAGCCTCCTCAATTTTGTTTTTTTATATACCATGGAGTCCACAGACAACATTTATTTGGTGGGCCATGATCGACCATAGACAACAATTAATTCACGGAAACAATAATTTTTCCCTGCCTTATATGACTGATTAAAAATTGTGTTCATACAGAATATTGAAAAGAATTATGTATAATTTTTGATTATTTAATTATCCACTAAAAATATTCTTTATCTGACTTGTATAAATATTTTTCTACTCTTTTTTGTTTCATGACTTTTTTAACAGACTATACGCAGTTTACAACTGAATTTTGGCGCCATACCTAACTTTTAACATTTCAATGTGTTATTTTTGTTACTTAGTCAAAACTTAGCGCGGAAAAATGTCTAGCAGTAAACCTACTAAAGAAAATTTTACTCCACCTGACATTTTAGTAATTGCAACAAAAATGACCCACAAACTTTTACCAACAAAGTGAAGAATTTACGACAAACGTAAGCAAGATTTTATGGTTTGGATTTATGAAAATTTGAGCGTAGATAAAGTAGTGTATGAAACTCTACATAATTAGGTATTAAAACACTCGTGTGATACTATTAAAAAACTCGCCTGCGGCTCGTTTTTTAAACTCACACTCATGTTTTAATACGATAATGGGGGCATTATGCATCCGTTTCATAAACTACTATTATCTAAATGCTTTAAAGTTATAAGTAAAATGCGGATCGCGTCTTGCCTATGGCTACATGGCTCCTTAAAATTACGATAAGGCACAGAAGAAACAACCGAAGTTCATTGTAATTTAATTAACGTTTACTCACATTAGTAAAAAAGCAAACCTAACTTAGTATTGAATATTTACGCTTATCCTAGAAACACATTAACGTGACAAGAAGTCCAAATTAGTTTATTTTCAATACAAAAATATTTATATTTATATACTTATTAATATAAAATTTTGCAACCCTAACTGTGATATTAACAAACCTTATATCATTTTCACTATTCCCAGTTCATTGATTTTGAACCAGCTGTTTTAGGGATGTCTCTTAAAATTTATGGTACATTTTTGAGCTCCCTATAGTTTCCTAAGCAGTGATAGCTCAGTGGTTCTGACCTCTGCCTCTCATAAGGAGGTCGCGGGTTCGAATCCTGGGCACGTACCTCTGACTTTTCCGAGTTATGTGCGTTTTAGGAAACTAAATATCACTTGCGTAACGGTGAAGGAAAACATCGTGAGGAAACCTGCATGCCCGAGAGTTCACGAAAAATGTTCTCAAAGGTGTGTGAAGCCCGCCAACCCGCACTTGGCCAGCGTGGTGGGCTATGGCCAAACCTGTTTAGAGTGGCCAGACTGTTTCTCAGTCTGAGAGGAGACCCGTGCCCAGCAGTGTGACATACAAAGAGGTTGAGAGAGATAGTTCCCTCAGGAGCTCTTGTGATATTTTTAAATGCATCCATACATCGTTCCCTACTTTAGGGTTTCTGCTACTTAGGGCAATTGATCTACACGTTGTAGCTTTTACAGTGCTTCAAGACTATTTTGGCGCGTGGCCAAAGTCTGAACTAACGCCGCTATCTAGTGCTACTGTTTCATAGTTCGCTCTGTCAGTATATCACTATTGCATGTTATGTTGTTTTTGCTTACTATTAACTATTTTAAACAAAAATTGAAGTAAAATTGAGGAGATTTTATTTTATGGCTGCCCTTGTTTTGCAACAGCGCCCTCCTTCAAGTGCCAGAGAGCCTTGTCGGACTGTATTTAATGTGTATTAAGATATCACAGGTTGCAGATAGCCTGGTAGGCCTCGATGTGAGCGCCGTGGTCGGGCGTGAGCGTGAGCTGGCGGCTCGCCTTGAGGAACAGCGCCACGCCGGCGCGCACGCGCAGCGGCTCCGTGTCGCACGCGCGCCCCGCGCCCGCCGTCACCAGCACCACACTGGGGCTGGCGCGCACCCGCGTGTTGTACGACTCGCCGCTTGGGACCTGCCAACCATAGATAATAGTACATATATACTCGCGCTCTACACTACTCGCGAAGTTGACCGAAGTTGACCGAAGCGAGCAGTGTGGGGGGGGCACTTCGTCTAACTTCGCCAACTTTTCTTAGTACTTCGGTAAACTTTCTGAGTACTTCGCCGAGGAACTTCGCGAGTAGTGTAGAGGCGGCGTTACAATATAAGTGTGGCAAGTTTGTCATTTCTTTAAGAGTCCCGGTTCGTTGACCCAAGCCGAAGGCGCGGGCCAACTATAGGGACGAGTGGAAATGACAATTCCGCACGTTTTTTAATACATTTGCGAAAAATAAATTGGTTGCTGGTGGTGCTCTGGTGCCGGCTCCGGGGCGCGTCCTGTTGCAGCGCAGGGGGAAAACAAAAAAACACTAGTGCGGAAAATAATAACCTTCCACCCGCAAAATACACATGGAAATTTCGATTTTTTAAGCAAATGTATTCAGAAATATTTTCGCATTTTATGCACAAAAAGAAAATCATAAATCAGTCAGTCGAACTGTTCCAGAAGATTTTTGATACAAACAATGGCACAATATTACATATTTCACATTCAAATTCTACCTATATTGCCGGGAAATAACCCTGGAGATTATTAACTTTTCAGGGGGTTTATTCTCTATCGTTAGTAACCAACTCACACCAGGTTATTAACTACGAAAACGGGGGAAAAATCCTATTTTTGTTTTATTTTTTTCATAACTTACCAGCCTAATTTGGTTTAGCATCATGTCGACATACCATGGTCCATGCTAGTTGTGAAGTTATACAAAAATAGGATCATTGCCTCCGTTTTCTTAGTTAATAACCCAGTGTGAGTGACTAACTAACGATACAGAATAAGCCCACAGGTCTTTTTACCACAATCACCCAACAAATCTATTAATAATAAGGAAAAAGAAGCTACCTTTATTTTAACAACAGCAAAGTCAGGCACCGGCGGCCTCCAAATGCAGCTGTACTCGTCCTCCAAGTGTGGCGTGAACAGCATCTCGTCGCTGCTGTAACTCTTATAGTCCAGCATCTCAATGAGAGTGGGGACGTCTATGTGCTTCGGAGTGAGGCCCGCTCGGACCACGTTGTCGGAACATGCCATGCATTCCACACAGTCTGAAAAATATACAATATAAACTCGATTAAACGGTCTAATTGTTGTCGTTACGCATTCAAATTAACAAAAATCCGGATTATAGAATGTATGAAGAAAAGCAGGTTTTACAAAACATTATTAACTTATTAATAAATTAACTTGTTAATAAAACAACAGATATATATCAACAAAAGACGGGTCTGATTGCATAAGAAAAACGTATTCATTGTTATAATAATCGTCAGCAAATTCTGGTCCCCAAATGGGTGATGTAAATCAGGGAACCATTCAATGCGCAGAATTTGTAATCGATTACAATAACGATGAATATGTTTTTCTTACATAATCTAGGGGTAGATATCATTAAGCGAAGGACATCATTAGGAAGGATATCATTAATTTGATCGTTTTGGTAAAATCCAACAATTCAGAGTGTGTTTTAAAAGGTTATTTTTCAGTTTCTTCATCATTGTAAGGGTTCTGTACTTCAAAAGAAAAAATAACAACCTTTATAAGATTACTTTGTTGTCTGTCTCTCACGACCCATTATTTATTTAAATTGATCGCAGTATGCAGTCCAAAAATCGCCATGCGTTATACGAGGCTAGGGCTACGGCTGATATCACTCTACTGTATTCAAAATTTAGAAATTTTATTGCATGTTTTTTCTTACCATCAGCTGAGATTGCAGTCAAGTGAATTGAGAAAAATGCGCCAAAATAATAAAAATAATCCACATACCTCCACTGATATATGCATGAGGCAAGTTTGGCTTGAGGAAGATGGCCTGACCGGGAGAGAGTTTCAAATAGTTCATAAAGTAGAGCGCCCAACATCCAACATCTCCGGGAAAGTCATTGTGGAGTCTTTTCACCAATGGATAGAGAAGCGACGTCTGGGTTGATAGATCTGAAATCATTAGATATTTTGTACAGTAAATTTAATGAGAAACATAAATATTAACTGATTATCTATTTATAATTCATTCCTTAATCTCGCATTCTCATTGATTCGCATCTTTCTAGTAGAATAAGATGCAAGAGCTCCCACACATGAGACACACTTTATTTGTTGAAAGACCATGTTAATATTTCTGTGTCAATTTATTTTGAATGCCTGCATACCTGCTTTGCATACCTGCAGAGTGCAATAGATGGCCAATTTACAGGTACCAGTTGAGAAAAAGAACCATGCAAATCCAAATGTCAGTATGCTCAAAGAAATTGGTGGACATACACTCAAAATATTACAGACAAAATAGTACTTGAGAACTAAAAGACAACTTCACAATGTTTTTGAAAGTGATAAAATACCTGAGTTATTTATTACTTAAAAGTATAAATTATTGTTATAAAATTGTACTTACATTTTTATCTATTCTTGGAAAACTATGGTAACTAAGTATACAGTTTCTTGTGTAAAAATCTTAGTGATAATAAACTAAAATGATAATACAAAGTGGTTTACCTTCATTCTCCAGTCTTGATAGCACACTTTGTAGACTCAATGTTATTTTATTTTTATCACTAGTCATAAGGGAGTGAAAAACTGATTTCAGTTCTTTTTCACTATTTTCTGTTCCTTCTGCATTGAGGAATGCATTTAAATTATTCTCTGGCAAGATTTGTGCAAGCTCAGGCAGATCTGTTGAATTTTAAAATACAAAATAAGGTTTTTAGACAGTTTTTATGCATTTTACAGAATGTAAACTTCTTGGTACTAACCCTGTAAAAACTTCTTTATTTGTTGAACCAGTCTAAATCCACAGAGGGCCTCAAATTGAGTCAAAGCTATAGCGAGCTCGGGTTTATGGTTTGGATCTTTATACATATCTGGAAACTGTCTATGCAGCTCTTCTGCATGCTCCTATAAACAGTTTTTATTTATTAGTTTACTTATATGATACAGTAATGAAAAATGTTAAGGGCGATGGGTACCATCCGGGCGTGAAAATTCAAATTTTATTTAGTTTTTCGCTCATAGTGGGCTAATTATACATCGAAGGCTAATGGCAATGTGTTTTGCGGGCACAACGTTTATGCATCTACATGTTTTTAACAAAAACTCTGCTCAACAACACTCATTTACTTCATATTGGTTCCCGATAGCTCGATATCTGGGAAACTGCAAAAAATTATCTTTCGGGAACTAATATGAGATGAGTGGGAACTTTCGAGCAAAGTTTCTTTTAAAAACATGTAGATGCATAAAAAGTAGGCCCGCAAAATGCATTGTCATAAATCTACAATGTGTAGTTTATTTAATATTTCGAAAAACTAAATAAAATTTGAATTTCGCGGGCTGGTAGGGCCGCAACACCTTAATGAGAAATGGTTGATTTTTGTACACTGGTATCAATAAAAGGCTAAGCTTGTCTATTTTGATAAACTTGAAAAAAGGATAATTATAACCAACCAATGTGTAGTTGATATAGGTAGCTCAATCATGACGATGCACCCCGCTCCTTCACAAGTATTTATAAATACTAAGGAACATAATCAATTGTGAAGTGTGTTTGTGAATCATGGGAGTCTTTATTGAACTACCAACAATTATATTGAAACTTTATTTTTCTTAATTGCTTTAGATTTCTAAGGTTCCAAAAGTGTTATACTTACCGCAGCTTTGTATATAACATATCTTACCTTAGCAGGATGAGCTTGGACAGACAGTGCTTTCCGAATTGACAAAACTTTCAGAAGGAAAGGTATGCTGATTCCAAACTTCCGTTTAACATCAGGCCCTATTGCATCATGGTTGTCTTTCAAGTACTCTGACAGCAGAATGCCTCGCTCCACAATCAAGGACGGTCCATTTGGATGTGTTCCTATCCATAATTCGGCATATGGCTTAGCGGGGTCAATTTCAACATTTGGATTTCCGCTTGATAACAGTTTAGCGACTGTACTATCTCTGCCCAGCTTTCCCCATTCGTAATTCTGAACTTTGCATTGTAGCTCCATGTTGACTGTATAATTAGAAAAAAATGCTTTTGAAGTTCATCATTGACAAAGTAAAAGTGAAAGGAAATATTAAACTACGTCTGATACATAGCAAGACAGAATGTTGTTTTATAATAAAAAAGCAGTAAAACCTGTGGTGATATAGATAGAATGAACAGCAAAATGTAGAAAATTAATAAAATAGGTACATTGTAGTTACTCACAATCACGACTGCAGAATATTTTTTCCAGAGCAGATCTCAAGTTTCGGGTCGCGGAGGTATTTACGATAAGAGTAAAATAAATGAATCAGATCATTTTTGTAAATGATATTAAAATATAATCAACATTCAACCCTGCGCTAAAAACTGGTGACGGTGAGTGATTATAATTAATAATTATTGTTTATACTCTTTGTACCCCTATATCAATGACTAGAGAAGTAATGGACACAAAGTATTGAGTCTTTTTGGCTGGGCATTTTCGCCATCTTGTGTCGCATCAAAAATAGCCAATCACAGCTATCAGCCAATCACAGATAGGCACCAGTCAGCTGATCAGAAGGGCTGCTCTAGTTATCTATCGATATGGAAATATTGTCGATGTAGTTTGTGGTTAGTAATTAAATATTTAAGAGCAAAAATGAATGAATTATTACTATTAAAAATTAATTTATAGTAAAACTAGGTTTTGCCAGCGGTGCACATTATGTTTCCGGATTAGGATTATTAACTTATCTCGCGAGACCAAACTACACAAACTCACTCTCACAAAATCACTCGTATCAAAATACGAGTGATTGTACCTATAGTATATGTTCGCATCCGCGGCCCGTTTTCTTAAAGCGAAAATAACTACGAGAAGTCAGAGAAGTAAAACCTCGAGGTCCAAATAGAAGGTAGTGATATTAGGAATCAACATTTAACTTTACATACCTATATGAATTTTATCGATATCGGTCGACAGCGGTCGCATCATTAGTACTTTGTTTTTGTTTTGTTAACATAACAACAAAAATTAAATCAAATTTATTTCAACCCTGAAAAAAATTTCTTCTTTTATACATTATATAAGTGCATGTAATATGATCATAACATAACACATAATAACACAATATAATTTTTAACGTTTTAATGATATAATTAATGAAATCGAATACTGACCTATGAAATGTTAATTAATGTGGCCTATTTTTGTCTTTCCGCGATCTACACTGCACAACACAACACTGAGTAGGCATTTTCACACCTGAATACTAATTATAATCCGCACGCAAATTAGAATAATAATATGATTGTCTAATATTTCAAAAAACATGATACGCATAAACTTTGTATACATGTTTCAACATGTTCGAATCTACAAAATGCGACAAATTATGGAGGAATTGGCCACCCGGCTATTTTTTCGTGACGTCATAACTTCAGTGTTGCCGAAATCAGAAAAAACAAATATTTTGCCATCTCGTATAACGTTAACAATTTCGAATTAGTTAGAAAGAGACAATGTGATGTTTGTTACAGCTATGTCGATTTCACGCAACATATAAACGCATATGTGTGTGTAGAAAACTAAAGCTGCTCCATTAAGTTTCGTTCCTCGTAGCCCTATATTCAGTATTTATGTCTTTGATTTGACCTAATGACAACAATAACCTCAACGTCAAAGTCAAACCAGTGTGACCGTTTCATAACTGCGAAACTGCCAAACACTGGCAAAAAAATCTGCAAAAATCTGCCAACTCAATTCCTAAACAATAAAAGTACTGTACAAGTACGGTTACTATACAAGCAGTAATAACCTAGTGTTTTTAACGCCGGAAAATTCCCGTTCCATAGTTCCCGCCCTCTTAGCGTAGCATATTTGGTCATTGCCTATCGGCTATCATTCATTCTAGGCTAGACTTGTCTGTGTTATGGATGTCTGTGTAGGTACCTAGTAATATCGTTATTTTAGAAAAATGTTTTATCAAAGTTAGGCAAAGGTAATAAATTTAATGGCGTTTTTGACTGTACATATTTCTTTTCATTTCTTTTACATAGTTCAGTTTATTCTCAGAACTTCAGAAGTAATGGACCTCCAGAACTGATTCGACACGGCCACGCGACGCGGCGGTTTTCCACAGGTGCATTCTCTCTATTCTATTCTCGCTCTCTCATAAACCAGTGAGACTTGAGTGAGACAACAGCCCCGGACACGACCGGAGAGAGATCAGCTGCAGAAACGACGGCTTGTCGTGCTTTCCGAGGCACGGGGATGAGGCACCGTCGATTTCTAAACTCCGCGGGCATCCGCGAGACTATAGTAGTCTAGTACCTACTAAGAATTTTCTGATAGAAAATCCAATTCTAATGAAATTTATTGGCTCAGATAAAATCTGTGGGCTTAGAGTGCTCACCACAAGACCAAAGAAGTAGTTATTCTTGAGCAGAAGTACTGAAAACTTGAGACATCTGTACGATCGTGTAGTAGGAAACCTTGGATGACCCTACCAAGGTCGCCTTGGTTGGGTGGTTGAAAGTTAAAACCAACCGTGTAGCGGCATATAATAACATAGGTATTATCTACGATTTCGCATTGTGAAGTTAACATCTCCTGAGGATGTCCCGGTGTCGGGACTAAACGTGCTTCGAAGAGAGTGTTAGAAAATTGTGTGGTGTGTTTCATGTGGGTAGTTTTCCTGCATATTGTACCATACAGAATCTTTTCAAGTAGCGGATTATAGCAAAAATTATGGATTTCCGCAAAGCCCTGCTTCCATTTAATAACATATAGGCAACATAACATGTACCTTTTACCAATTTTATTTTCTATTCTTATTCAACGGGATACAGCCTACAGTAGGTAGATTAAAAAAATAGAGATAATAATATTGTTATTCTGTGGTTTTCCGTTCAATATAAGCATTTATGTCTTCTTTCAGGCTTTCTAAAACATCATGATCTGACGGCCATTTACGAATTCTATCATCGATCGATCCTTCTTTCGTGTTCCTTACGATGTTATTATTATTTAATTTGCCATCAGTTTCTGTGTGCTTTCCAAGAAGGGGAGGTATGGCGAAACCGGATAAACCGCGATTTATAATTTCGACGTTTAGTAAATCTTCTGCTTCGTCACAGTGAATCCCAGGTTCATCTTGCAAGCCATCCCTAGCAAATGCACTTTGTCTGGTGTTTTTAGAAGGGACCGGCCCGTACTTCATTTCTAGCGCCTTTAAATCTACATATGGATATTTCTTCATCAAAACCAATTCTTCGTATTGTCTTATAGCATCTTCCGTTATGGAATCTCTGTTAGCCAGCGTTTTGATTCCAGGGTTTAAATGATCGTAAATACTTCTGCCGAAGTCCTGTGTGCAGTCCTTGATTCTTCGCAATATATTTTCCTTTAATGCAACCTTTTTCGTCCTTTTAATTACATCACACCTATCAGTCTCTGAAACCAATGAAACGAATGTACCTATATAATTTAGGTAGTTACGAACTTACTTTCTTTACCAAAAACAGGTTTTTTTTACACATCACTTGTTAGTAGGTACCTAATTGACGATGCAACCGTTGATGTTATCATACGTACTAACTTGGAAGGAGTATGTTTTAAACTGAGGTCCTAAAATAATATAACTGTTGTTGCACGTCGCAGAAGAAACGTTAAATCGCTTAGCGGTGCGTTTTTATTGGTAAGGTGGTAAAAAGCCTGGCCCGAAGCCTTCTAATGACCTCCGAAGAAGAATGACCAAGGGTGGTATCAAATTTTCTCATGAACTAAAACCAAAATATTGTAGGAAAATAAAATAGTGCTTTTTAAGAACCATTGGCACTAGGAATTGGTTTTTTGAGTGTGACAATTTTTGTGCGTGAGAAATTGTGTAGCGACAGCTCGGCTTGTCTTTCACACTTTCGAAGTCGCCAGCGGCCACTAGGACCTCTATGCTTTAGATATTATTATAAAATTATACAAGACTCGTGACGGGAATCGAACTCGCGACTTCTTCGAATGCGAGCGCGCGCCATTGCGCTAGCGTCATCAACCTATTCACGTGTTTTGAAATGCTATGATTTATTTTCACTTTTGGACAGCATTAAGTAAGAAGGTTTAAATATTAAAAAAACGTCTTACGATTAGAATAAATCTCATGTGCCTCTTTCGATAAATCTCTGTGAAGTGGGAGAGTAGAGTTGAATGTAAGGCACACGAATAAGCACGTGGCAATAAAGAGACCGGCACATTTCTGCATAGTTGTCACATTTAAGTTTTCCACCATTTAAACCGAAAGAAGTGGTAAAACCTGATGTTGTTAATTCAATAATTTTAGTTGGAATCCTTTGTGAGTTAGCTAACCCCAAATATACGAGTAAGCCAAAAATGCGAAAACCTCAGTGAACACATTTCATTTTAGGTGACACTTGACACTGCTGAAGTTTAGCTGAAGTTCACAGAGATTTTATTAGTCCATAGATCAATACAATATATAAAACAAACAAAATATATAAAAAATATATAAGTATAAAAAAATAACACAAAATATATAAAATGTCCAAAGAGATAATATTATCCATTTGACCAAAGATTTAAATCGCAAGATGCTCCCTTAAGTATATAACAATCGTCATCATCATCATCCATCCATGTGTCATCTTCGAAAAGGAGTTGGCGGTCTACTTGCGAAGTAAGTTAAGGGCGTAAACCAAACCGGGCGTAGGTAGGTACTTATTTAACCAAAGATTGATTTAAATCTTTGAATTTAACAGATTTTTAAGTTCTTTAAAATTGAAATTTCATGTAGGTGTTTATTCGTTGTGAAGCAGAACCACAATTGTATAAAATTTTCTCGAAATAAAGTACCTATTCAAAAAGTTTGTCCAAAAAATCATTTTTTCTAGATTTTAATCGGAAACTGCAGTGGATGTACATAATTGTAATCTTTTTAATGTTTCGGTATGATATATCCAAAAACGCTCGGAAACGGATTTTTGGTACCTGGTAATATTTTTTTAGTAGGTAATTATTACCTAATTACTAAAATAAAATATGAACATCAGTTTTCTACAAGATTTTCTCTTATAGTGTGATTAGAAATTTTATTCGCTATAGAATAGTGGAAGAATATAATACTTATACTTACCTAAAACTAACAAAAAAAATATTCACTAAGTACTAACGTCGGAAAGCACTTTATAAACTGTATCAAAGTTAAGCTCAACAGATTTTAAGGTTGTTAAATCAATTGGTGTGAAAAGTCCCGCCCAGGGGGGTGGATTCTATAAAAGGAGCGCTCTCATTGGCTGTAGTTCACCCTTTCCACCATTTTCCGGTTTTGCAAGGGATGAGGGACGTAGAGGGCGGCGTTTAGCCCCTCGGAATGAACACCTGACATTTTCAATCCACGTGTTTCGCGGGACAAGACAACACGTGCGTCCCTCGGGATAAGTTCTGATTTTAGTTTGTGGTGAACTGACCAACTCAATCGGAAAGTTGACCGGTTTTAAAGTAACCACAGTGAACAATTTTTAAACTAAAAACCAGCGTATACGTAACGTAACGATGAAAAAATTTACTTCATAAAAATATTTTTATTTTTAACATCCGATCAGCTTTATGTTGCTGCAAGTTATAGGTACCGTAGGTAATCGATTACAGATTCGAATACCAAAAACTTCGCGAGTTGGGAAAGAAATTCGCTTAATCTTTTTATTTTTCTGTATATATAAAAAATATATTTTAGTGGGCAATATAAACATTCTCCTCATTAGTTAAAATATAACAGCAATGAGTGAAAGTAACTACACGGACAAAACAAAAACTACGTCAATACAGACGCCCAGGCCATCGTCGCCGAGGAAATTCTTCGCTCGTATATACGGGCATCTCGAACAGCCCAAGGCTAAGGCGAAGGAGAGACGTCGAGGCTCGGAGAGTGAGTCGTCGTCTGACGTAGAGATCGGAGAGAGTGAAGGGAGAGAGAGTCGGGGGAGTGTGCAAGTGCCGCTGTGGCAGCCGCCGCCGCCGCTGCCGGTCTGCCCGCGCCCACTCCTCTTGCCGCATCAGCAGTTGGCGTTTGGGGCTGGTCTTGCAGCTTTCCGTAAGTTAAAAAACCTTCAATTTATTTCTAAACTGAAAATGGGGTCGCTCGCTTTCTTTAGAACATGTGGTTGTAAGTATTCAGAAGTTAGCTACTGATAAACAGGTCCTTCTTGTAAGCTTGTTTCTCGTTTTTCATAAGTTAATGGCAGTCTAGTTTTTCAAGGTTCCGAGTTTCAAAAGTAAAAACGTACCACTTATAAAATCACTTTCTTGACCGACTAAACGCCTTCCTACGGCAGTTTTTCTCAAAAACGAAAAGATACAATATTATGAACAACAATAATAAAATCTTTGATGCTTATCAAAGAAATAGGAAGAGGTTCTCAATTCGATTAATGTTCGATAGTATCGGAAGCTATATCGGAAGCTACAAGACAGGGGGCTTAAACAAAGTGACATTAGCGAAGTTGCGAAAGTCCAAAATGTACGGGATTGACGTTAGCCAATGTCAATCCCATACATTTTGGATTTTTCTATTCGCAACTTCGCTAATAGAATGTTACTTTGTCAAAATGCTCAGAGGGTCTAGAAAAAGTGACATTCTATTAGCATTCAGCGGATGCCAAAAATACACGTTATTAGATTGACGTTAGCTTACGCTATGCTATAGCGTTAGCTAATGTCAATCCCATACTGTACATTTTAGACCTTTCTATGCGCAACATCGCTAATAGAATGCCACTTTGTCTACAGGCCCAGAGGGCCTAGACAAAGTGACATTCTATTTGCGATATCGCTATATTCAGAGATAGGTATAGAATGCCAAAAATGTATGGGATAGCTTACGCTATGCCATAGCGTTAAGTAGCTAATGCCGTTCCCATACATTTTGGACTTTTCTATTCGCAACATCGCTAATAGAATGCCACTTTGTCTACAGGCTCAGTTTTATTTACTCTCAGGTACCAATACGTTTTTTTAGGGTTCCATATCAAAATGGTAAAAATGGAACCCTTATGGTGAGACTTTCTCCGTCCGTCCGTCTGTCGCATTCGATTAATTCAGTAACTATTAAAGCTGTCGACCTGATTTTTGGAATAGTTAAAGGAAATAGTGACCCAACGTCATTGCAATCATACAAAAATTAAAATTTTATACCTATCTTATTTAAAAAGGGGGAAACCGGGGTGTTAACAAAATGTAATAACAAAATCGAGTATGGTATAATAAGAAAGGGCGTTACTTGTATATTCTATAACGGATTCGAAACATATTCAGATAAAACAGTTCCGTTCCGTGGAACACTTTTTATTCTAAGAAGTCCTCCGACACTCATATGAACACTTTTCACTTGATCAATATGCAGATCAACTACATATAATAATATTTTACTTTTTAGTTCGTTTTATAACAGGACAGTTGTTTTTATTAATTATTTTTTTTTATTATTTAATAAAAATTTGGACACAAAGGACTTCTGTACCTACCTTACGCAAACGGTGTGGCACTACAACTACCTAACGGTGTGGATTACAATGACGTTGGGTCAATATTACCTAAAAAAAATATAAATTTCAGGCCCATAGCTTTAATAAGTAGTTACTGAAATAATCGAGCAGTGAGAGACGGACGGACGGACGGAGAAAGTCTCACCATAAGTGTTCCATTTTTACCATTTCGGTATGGAACCTTATAATTGATTCTTTTAACGCTTTACTTCTTTCATAGTATGGAACACTTGGCGAGTTCTTTTTTGTCCGACTATATTAGTACGGTGCAATTAGCTTAAAAACGACCGAACCCGACACTAAAAGTGAAAGCATTCTAACAATTGCAGATTGTTCTATACAGTGCACACTGCACATAATATTGTTACACCCGGCGTCGGGTTTAGGTGGGGAGGGGGGATAGAAGTTCGGATTTTTCAGTTTTTCTTAAATATTTCAAAAATATATCTGACGCTTAATCAAAAATAGACTCTAGAAACGGACACAAGTCCGACAAAAGCGACTACTCAGAAACTCTCGTACTTACTTACTCGTATTTTATATAGGCAATGAATGAATAAATAAAAGTAAAAATATCATAGATATTTTCAAGAAAACTTACAAAGTATCGCTTTAAAGAAACCGAGATCAAAAGGATGCTGCCTATATCTCTGGTCTCGTAAATAAAATATCAATAGAAAAATGCTTTGAATAAGTATAATAGCGATGGTCCAGATAAGCTGCGGAGATACCTAATCCCCGCTTACTCAACTCTTTGCTGGACGTTTTCCTTTATAAATAAAATAACGGGAAAAATGTTGTGATTTTAGTTTTCCTATTTCTTCCCTTACAAAATATAAATGTACCTTTATGGTTATAGGGTCCGCTATTGGAAAAATGGTACCTAGTTTATAAATTTGCCAAAAAAAGTAGAATAATTGGTCAAGTGCGAGTCGGGCTCGCGCACTGAGTGTTCCGTACCATCAAGACCCATTCATTATAGTATTAAAGTAAACTAAACACCGCTGCCGACTAAATCAAAAACGAGCATAAAAATCACGTTTATTGTATGGGAGCCCTCCTTAATTGTTTATTATATTTTAATTTATCTATTTATTTCTACAGAAAGTATATAACTAAATATTCTGTGATGAAGCGTCTACCTGTTACCGTTATCAATATCAAGCAAAAATAAGCAAAATAAAATTCGTTGGTTGCAGTAAGTGCTGATCCTTATAATGTTTAATCAATAGTATAACCTCGTGTCCTAGTAACAGGAATGCCGCCCTGAAGCCGGATTTTTTATTTGTTAAAACTGTAAAATGGCGCTAATGTATGCGACCGACAGCGGTACCGAAATTGAGAAATTTTTGGCTTCAAAATACGTCACATCTTTCCCGTCCTCTTAGCATAGCGTATTTCGGCATTGGTAAGAGGCAACCAAAATTCAGGTTTTCCTGTCTTATGTGTGTCATGGACGTTAGGTAGGTAGGTACTCATACCTTCTGCTCCATGGGTAGGTAAATGAAATCGTTTCGCACAACAAAACAATAGATATAATCTCATTATCGTTGAAATTATATTGGTTTTTCGCGTCGTTAAAAACGTCTGGGCTCCCGGTTCCCGGTTTTCAGTCCGTAGATGCGGAAGGCGAAACGACAGGCAGCTTCGGAGCTTGATGCGATTACAACACCACGACTCGGTGCTCCTGTATAGGAGCGAGCCGCGTCTCATTCAAACCCACCCTCGTATGAAAATTGCCAGCACTGTTCTACTACACTGCGATGAAACTCATTGTTCAACTCTTATAACTATTACGGAACAACAATCCGTGAAAATTAAACGAAAATTAGCAGCTCCAGCTCAGTTTTGATCAATGTTGTTTAGGTACATTATACCTATCCTACATCATAAGTAGGCACTTAGGTAGTTTGCGTACTTACGAGTAATGTTACGACAAAATATCAGCTTTGGCAATCTGTAGAAGACGTGGTACTTAACTGTAGTAAATAGCGGAGAGATATCATTAATTAGTGCTGTGGCATTTGAACCGAATGTCCCGAGATTAGTTTCCAAGCACAGGAATGTTTGGGAATACATTTTACAGACATTAAGTATTTAGTTAGCGCTATAGCATGGCGTTAGATAACGTCAACCTGTACCTACATTTTTTTGGCATTCTATTCGCAACTTCGTTAAAAGAATGTCAGTAGGTACCTAACCTATGCGGTATACCTAAGTAGATACTAGATTTTTCAATTTATAATACAGGTGACGTCCGTACCTAGAAATGATCGCACAAATCTCAATGCGTTGTTACTTGTTAATCGAGCACGAATCACGATCCAAATTGCGGCTAATGCCAATCACAATGTTATGTTTCCAGTGGACGGGCGCACGTGCTCGCTCCCACGGCGACACCGCTCGCGCTAAGGATTATGAGGGGTGCCTATGTCTATCCTATAAAAATTTTACGTTATCAATTTTATTATAGACGACGGTTATTATGATTTCGATTGGTACAAGAAAATTACTGAGACTTCGCCGTCCGGCCGTTCGTCCGTCTGTCACCAGGCTGTATCTCTTGAACCGTGATAGTTACACACTTGTCACACTTCACAGATGATGTATTTCGGTATTTCCGCTGCCGCAATGATAAAAAAATACAATAAAATAAAGATTAAAGAGGGCTTACATAAAACAAACGTGAGTTTTTGCTTGATGATCCAGAAAACCCAATATATTATTACTCTACTTGTATAGTAGTAGTAGTAGTAGTAGAGTATAATTGGACCTCATGGCTTCTGGATCATAAAGATAATGGTACGCAAACCTTCAGAAAATAAGGTTTCCATTTTTACCATTTTGGTATGGAACCCTAAAAACTACCAAATCCCTGAAATATGGTGATCGCTATAGGCGGGGTAGGCTGTTTAATAGTAACGGATAACGGTAATCAATTTTCGACTATTGCGTAATGCACTTCTGTTTTTAATCAAATCCTTACACTTACACCTTACACTTATGTTAAAAAGACGTTTGCATGTATAATACTTATTAGTAGACTTACTTATAAGTAGACACATATAATTACTTAATTGATGTAAGAGAAACATTTCTTTTTAGGGTTCCCTTATAAGCGGAACCCTTAAAAGATCACTTTGTTGTCCGTCTGTCTGTCTGTCTGTGTGTCACGACCCTTTATTTGTCTCTGTCTACTTAGGTACCCATCTGGAATATCCATAAATAAGCAATGTTCGAAGTCGTATAGGCAATTCAGTATCGCCATGATTTCTACCGGACGCCGGACGTCGCTTCCTAGCTGTAGCGTTCAATTGAAACTCACTCAAGCAAACATTTGCAATATCAATATCTCCGCGCAATAATGGACACAAAAAGAGAAGTAAAAAACAAACAACTCAGGTGTATCTGCTCTCATCTCAGTGGGAAACGGTCGAGCGAATCCGTAATTAGGATTTAGGGGATTGATAATAATGAATATTTAGGGCGGCAACCCCAAATGTACACGTTCCATTATCCCTTTAATAGTTGATTAATCACAATCATTTTTTTAATCGCGGACAACAAAAGTGTTAGGGGAAACGCTACTAGAGTTCGGCTGGACGATGTTTGTGATTGTTTCGTAATGTTGTGTGTAGTAAGTAGGTATAGGTATTAGGTAACCTAAGATGTCGTTCGGGTGAAGTTGCAACTTAATTTTGTTCAACCGATTTAGCTACCTCTAGTTTGGTGAAAAAGAATGGATAAATAATAATAGATACTTGTGTACACAGCTTGTGTAATGTAATTGATTACGCACCGCGCCTGTGCCAATGAATCAGCGGGCAACTGCCGGGCCCATCAGAGCAGGCCAGCGGATTCCCACAGGCAGCGGCGGTGGCGGGTCGAAAAGGGCCCGCCAAAAAATTTTATAGGCGATTTGCACTGGGTTTAATCCCGCGGCACAGAGTGACTTACTACTAGGTACTTACCGGCGCATGGAGACAGCCAGCTCGTGGAATCCGGGGAGTGTGTTCGTGTAGGATGAATGTAGTGTGTGGTGTCTGCGGTGTTAAATGCAAATAGGAACACACTCTCCCTTTCTTGAGGGATCTTTCGCGGCGGCGGTACGAAATCGCGGGTAGCGAAGTGAGTCCGCGGCGGCGAGGTGTCCAGGTGGCACGTGAGCACAAAAAACAGTGTTCCTGATAGTAAAATGGGCCGCAGCGTTAGAAGGACGCGGCGGCCAACACGGCAAACTAAGGAACTCAATAAATCGGGGCTCGTAAACTAAACGACACGGGCGTGGCCGGCAAATTTCACGCGGGCAACGCGGATTTTTTCAGTCGGCTTGTAGAAACGGACTCGGAGTGGCGGCGTGGCCGGCAAACAACACGCGGGCGAAGCGGAACAAAATGGTACGCGATAAATAGCTCCTCACAAATAATAAGACAGCGCGATGCGGCGTGGCGGGCGACTTTACGCGGGCGAACGCGGCACACACACCGACCGACTCCGTCGGGATTTTGCACCGGACTGGGCGAGCGAACGCCGCCGGGGCGCGCGCGGGCGCTGGTCGCAAACCGCTCGCGGGAGAGGGGCGTGAAGTGATAGCCGATCGACGCGATACGGTCTAGCATAAACCGGAGAGTGCTAGCGTAAAGCGCAAACACCCCCGCCAGTGGACCCAAGGATTTGGGGTCCACTAACCAATGGGCAAGCGGGATAAGGAAGAGACGGCTCGCTGCAAAACCGAATCTCCGACCATTACTTCGGCAACTCTGGGAACCCCATCGGATCCATATATCAATTTAAGAATGCGTCCACGACGCCAGCACAAAGGCAACAAATTAGACTCCTTAACTAGGACAAGATCACCAACCTTAGGTGGGTCGGTCTTGTCGGACCACTTAACGCGCTGCTGCAAGAGATGCAAATATTCTAAATACCAACGATGCCAGAAATTTTGGGTCATCTGCTGTAGCAATTCGAAACGAGACAACCGTGAGACCTTCACGTCCCTGAAGGGGTACTCGGGCAGGGCGTTAAGGGGTTCACCAATTAGGAAATGACCGGGGGTTAAAACTTCCAGGTCATTGGGATCGGACGATAAGGGGCAGAGTGGCCGAGAATTGAGGACAGCCTCAATCTTACAAAAAACGGTAGCGAGCTCTTCAAAAGTCAAAATGGTTTCACCTATCACGCGTCGGAGATGCGTCTTTGAGACCTTGACGACGGCTTCAAAGATCCCGCCCCAGTGGGGACAAGCTGGCGGGTCAAAGGTCCAAGTTATCCCCATCTTGGACATTGCCGTGCCGAGGCCTATCTTATTTTCATTCAAAAATTGGACGACTTCCTTCAAATGTCTATCGGCACCTTTATAGTTGGTCCCACAATCCGATCGGATCAGGTGCGGATAACCTCGGCGTGAAACGAAGCGGCCTAGCGTGGCTACAAAGGCTTCGGTGCTGAGGGCACTCACCAGTTCTAAGTGTACGGCCTTGGTAGCCAGGCAAACAAAAACGCAAAGGTAGGCCTTGAGGGAACGAGCATTGCGGAGGCTGGAGCTCTTGACGAAGAACGGCCCCGCAAAATCCGTCCCGACCGCCGAAAAAGGGCGCGAGGCCACGACACGGTCGGTGGGGAGGTCCCCCATAATGGGCTGCATGGTGCTGGCCTTCAGGCGGTAGCACGGAATGCACTTAAAAATGACGCTTCGGATGGAGCGTCGTCCCGATAAAATCCAAAATTCGCGCTGCAATATGGCCGAAAGGGCGTTGCAGCCAGCGTGGGCATTTTTGACGTGGTAATGCGTCACCAACAATTTTACAAAAGCGCTATTGTTCGGAAGCAACAAGGGATGACGTGCCCCATAGGGTAAATCAGAATTCCGGAGGCGTCCACCGACGCGTATCAATCCGGCGTCATCCAGGAAGAGGTTTAAGCGGGCGAGCGAGCCCTTCAAAGGTAAACCTCGCTTCAGTGTCTCAATAGCGGACTCAAAATGCTCCAGTTGAACCAAACGTATCCAAAAGGTCCGGGCCTCCTGTCTCTCCAGGGGCGACAAGACCGGGTTCGACATTTTGTCGCGTGGGTTCCGAGCGTTGTGGGTGAAGCGCTGAATCCAAGCCGTCACCCCAATCAATTTATCAAGGGAACTGTAGCGTTCCTGAAGATAGCTCAGCGAATTGGCTGGCTTATCTTCAACAACTCCGACTCGCAAGCCAGGTAACACATCGGGCTCGGAGAACCTACTCTGAGGCCAGGCGGACTCATTCCGAGTCAGCCAGTCAGGGCCCCACCAAAGAGAGTGGTTGACAAGGTCGGAAGCTTCACATCCGCGGGAAGCACAATCTGCAGGGTTCAGGTCCCCTGGCACATGTCTCCAGGTCAACGGGGTTTCCGAATTCTGGATTTGGGAAACCCGGTTGGCAACAAAGACTTCCAAGTTGTGGGGAGCGGCTCGCAACCAACAAAGGACAATTTCGCTGTCCGACCAGGCGTACACGTCCGTCAGGTCAACAATCGATAGGAGGGACGTACGCACATGGTTGAGAAGGCGCACCAAAAGAGCGGCTCCAGACAACTCCAATTTGGGTATCGTCAAGCGTGACCGAATTGGGGCCACCTTACTTTTCGCCAAGACAAGGTGGGTTGCGACCTCGCCGGTGTCACTGACAGTCCGCAAATAGACCACGGCTGCGTACCCCTTTTCGGACGCATCACAAAAGCCGTGGAGACTGGCGTGGCACCTTCCGGGCGGTAGGAAGCAACGAGGCATCGAAATCCGATTAACATTCGGAAGTGAGGCCACAAGGGAGAGCCACTCCTGTAGCCTGAGACCCTAACCTCCCTGAGGCAGTCGACAAAAGTATGGTCTGGCATACTGACTGCTGTAGACCCAAAGTCTCAGGGGAGGTGGCTAGGTGGCAGCTAGGGTGGCGGACACCTAGCGCGACGCGCCTTCACCAGCGGGAGCCCACTGACGGGGGTACTCCGGCTGGGGCGCTGCTAGAGAGGGGGAGGGTACCCAACGTGGGGACCATCCGGCATAACCAACCCGGGGTCGCACCATGCGGCTAGCATCCGGGGCGTGGTAGGGAGCGCCTCGACCTAGCACGGGTGGATGGCGCTCCAGTTGCGTCCACACATGGAGGGGAGGCAAAAACCTAGACGGTTCGACGCTCATTTGAGCGGCCGTCAGACACCCGTCATAAAAATGCGAGGGGGGTGTGACCCTCCCCCGGGGGGGTGTGACACCCCCCTGGGGGGGTGAAGTCCCACCGCCCCTAGGGCGCTGGTAATCAGCAGGGGACCGTTCACCCATTTGGGGCCGCACCATGCGGCTAACGTCCGGCACCCGGTAGGAATCGCCTCGACCTATGGTGGGTGGATGGCGCTCCAGTCGCGGCCACTCGTGTAGTGGCGGCGAGAACCGACGCGGGACGACGCTCAATGGGGCAGCCGCGATATCCCCGTCGTAATGACGCGAGGGGGATGTGACCGTGACGCGGGGGGGTGAAACCCTCCTCCGGGGGGCGGAACCCCTACCTCCACTAGGAGGTTGGTGGTCCACCGGAGAACGCCTAACGGGGCTGGCCGGGTGGCCAGGACTAGCGCCCCCGCCCATGGGGGGGGTGCGCGATCGAGCGCCCCCGCCCATGGGGGGGGTGCGCGACCCAACGTCCCGGCGACCGGAACCACTCCGGTTAGCGCACAAGAGGGCCGAATGGGCACCGCCGCAATGTGGGCAGGGCCGCTGGCGCGGGCAGTCTCTTACGAGATGCTGGCCCAGGCACGAGAAGCACCACTGGCGTGTCGACACGTATTCTCTCCGGGCCGCAACCGGTTTGGCCAGGAAGTGCGGACACGAGGAGACCTGGTGGCCGGGGTGCCGACAATAGGCACAGGGGGGGAGCTTCGTTGCCACGGCCCCGCTGTACTGTGACACCCGGCGACCTTCTCTGGCGTCGGCTCCACGGCCTCGCCGGTTGGGGCCGGTCCCCGCCGAAGGGCCAGTCCTTGCCCCACCCCCTCGGACATGCTCGGACCTCCCAGGGGCCACTCGAGGGCCGGTAACTCCAGAGTTATCGGCCTGGAGGCACTCCTGCTCCAGAAACTTCAGGAGGTCGGAGAAAGGGGGCAGGTAGGTTGCACCGTCCCCTCCGAAGCGCTGCTCGAAGCGGAGCTTAAGCTCCGACGGCAGGCGGGAGAGAACTATGTGCAACAACAAGAAGGACCACTGGTCGACGGGGAGATCCAATCGACGGAGAGCGTTGGTGGCCACAATGCAGGGGTTTAGCAAGGCCTCTCTGAGGCCGGCCACCCCGGTGACGGCGGGCAAGGCGAGTAGCTGGGCTACATGTGCGTCGGCCAACCGGCGCACATTTTCGTAGCGCCTGGCCAGCAATTCCCGGGCCGTGGTGTAGCTCTCCTCCGAGAGGTCGAGGTGCCGCACCACGTCCAGGGCCTCGCCCTGTAGCGAGGACAGTAAGTATGTCAGCTTCTGGGTGGGGGACAGGTCCTTCCTGGCGTGGACCAGACTGTCAAATAACGCCAGGAAGCCCATCCACTCTTGAAGCTGCCCACCGAATTTGGGCAGCTCGATCGTGGGCAGTTTCCCGAGTAATGCCGGCTGTGTGGGCGGTCGGCTGGGGGAGTCTCGAAAAGCGCCACTTCGACGCCTTTCATCAGCGGCGGTCCGGACCCCATGGGCGGCCTCCACCACCGAGTCCATCAGTTCGAAGAACTGGTCGTAATCGGCCTGAGCCGTCCTCAGTACCTCCTGTTCGGGACCGAGGGTGAGCAGGTCTTGAAAGGCCTGCTCCACAGAGGCCTGCCGAGTCCGCACCTGGTCCGCTCGGTGTAATAGGGCGGCGGTTCTATCTTCGCGGCCTATCAAACCCGCGGCGGACGTCGCCCAGCGAAGCTCAGACTGTATCTGTACAGCTAGCTTTTTTATGTTCGCGGACATTCTAACAAATTAAATGTAAACAAAAGCAAAAATAAAGTAATAATAAATTGAAAAGGCGGCCGGCAAGTCGGCGGGCGGCGCGAGTGCAAGCAATAATAAAATTAAAGCAATAGTAAACAAGTCGTATCGCGGTCGTGGTCGTACCGTAGTCGCAATGAACAAAGCGGCGCGACCGTAGTAGATACGCGTGTTAAATTACGGCGAGCGGGCGGTACCGGCACGCAAGCAAAACTTAAAATAAAAATTAAACTTATAATTATAATAATCGGAACGCGGCCGAAACGCGGCGTTGACGCAGCGGAACTGGCGGCGATTGCGGAATTTCCGCTAACAGCGCGGCGGACGACGCGGCGCGTGGCGGAAAGCGGGATTTATGCCAGCGGCGCAGAAAATGAACGGCGCGGCGGGCAAAACCAGCGCAAAACGCAAAGCGAGGTGTAGACAAACCGCGCTCGTTGCTACCAAAAATGATTACGCACCGCGCCTGTGCCAATGAATCAGCGGGCAACTGCCGGGCCCATCAGAGCAGGCCAGCGGATTCCCACAGGCAGCGGCGGTGGCGGGTCGAAAAGGGCCCGCCAAAAAATTTTATAGGCGATTTGCACTGGGTTTAATCCCGCGGCACAGAGTGACTTACTACTAGGTACTTACCGGCGCATGGAGACAGCCAGCTCGTGGAATCCGGGGAGTGTGTTCGTGTAGGATGAATGTAGTGTGTGGTGTCTGCGGTGTTAAATGCAAATAGGAACACACTCTCCCTTTCTTGAGGGATCTTTCGCGGCGGCGGTACGAAATCGCGGGTAGCGAAGTGAGTCCGCGGCGGCGAGGTGTCCAGGTGGCACGTGAGCACAAAAAACAGTGTTCCTGATAGTAAAATGGGCCGCAGCGTTAGAAGGACGCGGCGGCCAACACGGCAAACTAAGGAACTCAATAAATCGGGGCTCGTAAACTAAACGACACGGGCGTGGCCGGCAAATTTCACGCGGGCAACGCGGATTTTTTCAGTCGGCTTGTAGAAACGGACTCGGAGTGGCGGCGTGGCCGGCAAACAACACGCGGGCGAAGCGGAACAAAATGGTACGCGATAAATAGCTCCTCACAAATAATAAGACAGCGCGATGCGGCGTGGCGGGCGACTTTACGCGGGCGAACGCGGCACACACACCGACCGACTCCGTCGGGATTTTGCACCGGACTGGGCGAGCGAACGCCGCCGGGGCGCGCGCGGGCGCTGGTCGCAAACCGCTCGCGGGAGAGGGGCGTGAAGTGATAGCCGATCGACGCGATACGGTCTAGCATAAACCGGAGAGTGCTAGCGTAAAGCGCAAACAGTAATTCTAAATACAACATGGCGGAACACCCAAGATGGCCTACTAAGTAGAAATTTTTAATGCAGTCCTCCAATATGCGTATCAAGCGAAAGGGTTTTCTAAAAAGAATACCGGTTTGACGTATAGAAGTTAAAAATATTTGTAATGAAATGAGTGACATTTCATTCATTTGAATTTGCCGCGCTTCGCGTATCAGCTGTCTGGCGCGTATCTATGATATAGTGATTAGTGATCTGTGTTTATGATTTAAAATGGCGTGTGACGCGCAGATTGTTTTGTGCATTTTATTGTTATAAAAACTTATAGAAAGAATGTGATTGAGGACTCGAGATATAGTGAACTTTAAATGTCGTTTCTTTGTTATTTCAGGTGAGATAGAAGTGTAATTGTCGTAACTTGATAATAACTTGATAACTGTAAATACTTGTCAAATAAAACAAAACTTTGTTATTTCAGAGAAACAATTTGTGGTTTGCTTTTGGAGATCCTCAATGTCTTATAAAACGACATTTTTGTGAACTAAAAGAAGATGGACCGGCTTCAATTCGAGTTTACAATGATAGCCTCAAATGATGGCAAATCAAATGTATTAGCTATAACCTCAATATCTACTGAAGAAGGAAAATGTTATGTTTTACCCGAGGAACTGAAGCCGGTGAGTCATCATACATATATTGTTAAAACGAACACTTTCACAAAAGTAAAAAATAGCATTAAAAAAAGACACCAGAGTAGAAAAGTATGGATAAAGTTGGATGAAAATCTAAAGAAAACATATGTAGATGAGGAAGGTAATATGCAATTTTTAGATCAATATTTAGATGAAGTGAGCACAACACAAGCAAAGGACAAAAATGACACTTTGCAACAAATCTTGGAACAATTAATAGAAACTACAACTAAGAACGAAAGTCAACATAACTTAAAACATATCTCAGAAAAATTTATTATTGAAAAATTCACAAGCAAAAATCCTAATGCGATGCAATGGATAGAAATTTTTGAAAAAGAGTGTGCGCGCTTTAATATAACAAAAGATGAGACAAAAATAGATATTTTGAGGTTATTTTTAGATAAACCTTGTTTGGATTGGTATAGCTCGATGATCATAAAACTAACAATAAATTCTGAATGGAGTGAATGGAAAAACAAGTTTTTAGAAACTTTTAAAAACCAAGGATGGGACATAGTCACATATGCTCTCGCATTTAGGTATAAAGAAGGACAGTTAATTGATTATGCCATAAAAAAAGAACGGCTTTTATTAGATATAAACAAATCTATAGATTCCAAAACAATGATAGATCTTAATGCAACTGGTTTACCTGGATTTATCTTAAGTAAGTTAAACAGGGATGAACTCAACAACACTACTGACTTGTTCAACGAGATAAGAAAATATGAAGGCACGATGTATAAGAAAAACTCAACTAACATAAAGAGCAGTACATTTTATAATAAAAATAAAACTTATGAGAAGAAGTCATGTAAGACTTGTGAGTCTTTGGACAAAGGAATTAGATATCATCCGGAGGAGTCATGTTGGTTCAAGAAAAATAAAAATGAACCTGAAAAAGTTCTTAAAACTAAAAATGTAAACAATAACTCCATAATTGAAGTAGACATAAATACTGAAAAAAAAAAACTAGTAAGCACACCATTAATCAAAATCAAGCTTTTATTAGAAAATAAACTAGAAGTGAGTGGTATTTATGATTCAGGCTCACAGATTTCTATAATAAATTCAAGATTAATAAAAGTAAAAGAAAAAAAAGATGATGTGAACATAGCATACATGAAAACGGTTAATGGTGTGAAGAAGATGGATGGCTTGATAACAATAAAAATTAAAATATTTGATTTAGAAGAAGAGGTGGATGTATACATAGTAGAAAATGAAGATTTTGATGATTTCATAATCGGATTAGATATGATAAAGAAATTCAGATTAACCCAAAATGAGAACTTACAGATAGAACAAAAAAAAATAACAAATAAAATAGACAGGATGTCTAAAGATAACAGAAATGAAGATAATAATATAAAAAAATATACAGTAAATTTCAATGAACACATAGAAACAGAGGAATTTATAAGTATGACAGACCATTTAGATAATCAAAAGAAAATTGAGATAGAGAAAATTATAAAGGAATATAAAACAATATTTGCTAAGGACAAGTATGATATAGGTTCAGTTAAAGATTATGAAGCTCGCATAGATTTACAAGTAAATAAATATTGTAGTAAAAGACCATACAGATGTACAATACAAGATAGATTAGAAATTGAAGAGCAAATATCGATGTTACTAAAGAACAATTTAATAGAAGAATCATACAGTCCTTTCGCTGCTCCAGTGACATTGGCGTTTAAAAAAGGTGAAAATAGAAAATCCCGTTTATGTGTAGATTTCAGAGAGTTAAACAAAATAGTTATACCACAAGCTCAACCATTTCCTTTGATAGATGATCTAATTATTAAAACTAGAAATTGCAAGTATTTTACTACACTAGATATAAACTCAGCATTTTGGGCAATACCATTACGGGTGGAAGACAGAAGTAAAACAGGATTTGTCACACAAGATGGCCACTTCCAGTGGACCTGCCTCCCTTTTGGCTTGAAAACATCACCAGCAATTTTCCAGAGAATCTTAAGCAATATTCTAAGAAAACACAATCTCACAGGATACTCTGTTAACTATATTGATGATATTTTGATATACTCGTCTACCTTTGAAGAACATATAAGGCACATTAGAAATGTATTAGAGGCAATAATTAAAGAAGGCTTTAGACTGAAGTTTAAGAAATGTACCTTTGCTTCAGACTCAGTAAAATACCTCGGCCATATAATCCAGAACAATTCAGTAAGACCACTAAAAGACAATTTGATTTCAATAAGGAACTTTCCAACTCCTAAGACGCAAAAGAACATCAGACAATTTTTGGGAAAAATAAACTTCTACCATGACTATATACCAAGAAGTGCAATTATCTTAGATCCATTACACAATTTATTACGAAAAAACGAGAAATTTGTATGGTCAGAGAAATGTGAAGAAGCATTCAATCTGATAAAAAGATATTTATGTTCGCAACCGGTCTTGGAAATATTCGACAAAGACTTACCAATCAAAATCTTTACCGATGCATCTTTGGAGGGCATTGGAGCAATATTAAAACAGACACAACTAGATGGTAAAGACAAACCGGTGGCATATTTCTCAAAAAAATTGAATGAACATCAAAAACGGAAAAAGGCTATATATTTAGAATGTCTTGCTATGAAAGAAGCTGTTAAATATTGGCAGCACTGGCTCATCGGAAAACAATTCACCATTTACTCAGATCACAAACCTCTAGAGAACATGAACATTAAATGCAGGACAGATGAAGAATTGGGTGATCTCACATACTACCTATCTCAGTATGACTTTACCGTAAAATATATACCTGGTAAAGAAAATGTAGAAGCAGACTGTTTGAGCCGAAACCCTGTATTGGAACCAGAAGATAACAGAGAGGAAACATTGAGAATAGTTAATTTAATACAAATAAAAGATATAGTTGGAGACCAAGAGAAAAATGAAACAATAAGAGAAAAGAAACAAAATTTAATACTAAAAAATAATATCTATTATAAAAAAAAAAAGAAACAGGAAAAGATTATCCTCTCAGAAGAATTTAGTAAAAAACTTATAAAAAAGGTGCATGAAGATTTATGCCATATTGGGATCAGACAACTGCAGAAAAAAATAAGTTCAATATATACGGCTATAAACCTAACAAAAAATATCATAAATATTTGTAAAACATGTGAAATATGCATAAAAAATAAATCAAGATGTCAAAAAAAATTGGATTAATGTCACAACTGGGACCAGCTACCAAACCATTTGAAATAATGTCAATGGATACTATTGGTGGATTTGGAGGATCTAGGTCTACAAAGAAATATCTACACCTTTTAGTAGATCACTACACAAGATATGCATTTATTGCGACTTCGAAAACCCAGAATGCATGTGACTTTATAAATTTAACAAAGAAAGTACTAGAGACAGATGAGATTGGAATTATCCTGACAGATCAATATCCGGGCATAAATTCAAGAGAATTAAAACAATTTCTGCAGGAAAATAATATTAAACTAATTTTTACAGCCGTGAATACACCATTCTCGAACGGCTTGAATGAAAGATTAAACCAAACAATAGTAAATAAAATAAGGTGTAAAATGAATGAGAAAAATAATAAGAGAACATGGACAACACTGGCAAGAGAATGTATACAAAAATATAATGAAACAGAACACTCCGTTACAGGTTTTGCACCAAAATATTTACTGGATGGTACAAATGTCAGTATTCTACCAAATGAATTCAAAACGATGGAAAAGGAAGACAAGTGGATTGCTGATAGAAGATTGGCATTAGAGAATACAATAAAATCTCATGAGTATAACAAGAAAATATTTGATAGAAATAGAAAAATGCAAGAATTTAATGTAGGAGACAGTGTATATGTAGAAAATGGAAATAGACTAAATAGAAAGAAATTAGACGAATTAAAAATAGGCCCTTTCAAGATAATAGAGAAAATATCGAATTCCATTTATAGGATTGATACAGGCAACAGAAAAACAGAATCAACATTATTTCATATAACAAAATTGCAACCTGTCATAACAGAGGCTGAAGAAGATGAAGGAGATGATAATGAATATGAAGATGACTTATAAGTACATTTTACAGATATATTGCTTAGAATTTTCGCTCTTAGGGGGGGAGATGTAATGAAATGAGTGACATTTCATTCATTTGAATTTGCCGCGCTTCGCGTATCAGCTGTCTGGCGCGTATCTATGATATAGTGATTAGTGATCTGTGTTTATGATTTAAAATGGCGTGTGACGCGCAGATTGTTTTGTGCATTTTATTGTTATAAAAACTTATAGAAAGAATGTGATTGAGGACTCGAGATATAGTGAACTTTAAATGTCGTTTCTTTGTTATTTCAGGTGAGATAGAAGTGTAATTGTCGTAACTTGATAATAACTTGATAACTGTAAATACTTGTCAAATAAAACAAAACTTTGTTATTTCAGAGAAACAATTTGTGGTTTGCTTTTGGAGATCCTCAATGTCTTATATATTTATTAATGATAATAACTCAATTATGCATGTCTCTCTATATTCTGTAGGTGTGTAACACAAAGATTCTGTTTTCACTCCAGCTGTTTTTAGCCGACAATTGTTGTCAAATTCAAATCGATGCCGCGCCGCTCACTTTCAGTTCGATTGCCGTGATAATTGAATGTGACAACACTCAGCCAGATTACGCCCTCGTTGCGGCTCTATTACATATGCTTTGGCCCAGCTGACGGCTCCCAAGCCACCCCTTTGTATTTTTATAAGTATAGGAAAATTTGGTTAGATAAACGACTTAGGAAACATATATTTCAAATAAAGTTCGAGTTTAGTATTACTAAATTGAACCTACACTCGTGTATTATTCTAGACACGCTATGCGTAGCGTGTCCAGAAATACAACAGAGTGCCACTTTGTCTACAGGCCTGTAGACAAAGTGACATTCTATTAGCGATGTTGCGAATAGAAAAGGCCAAATGTATGGGATTGACATTAGTTTACGCTGCATGGCGTTAGCTAACGTCAATCCCGTACATTTTTGGCATTCGCTAACGCAACTTCGCTAATAGAATGTCACTTTATTTAGGCCCCCAGCCCACTAAGCTATCACGCACAAAACGGAAAACAGATTTTCTATAACAACAATGTGATAGTAAAGGAATAAGTAAACACAAATTATCACGTTCATTGCATTCACTGTTCGTCATTAGACGGACCATACTCGTACAATAAACATTCTCTCACGCACCGTGTCTTGTAACGACGCAGATCATGCGAACTATTGTCCTAAAGGAAACATGCCTTTGTCTGTGTTTTTATTATTTTCCGCACTCAATAAAAATGTTTCAAACAATATCATCAGGATCACGTAGATTCTGATGGTTTTGAGGTTCTATATGGATCCTTATTTTGCTATTGCTTTTGTTACGTGATCTATACTGGCCTGCAAAAGAAAGTATCACACTTTGTATCAATTTAATTTGAAAAGTGTGATACTTACTTTTGCAGGCCAGTATATTTTACATTTTCTTTTTTTCGTTCCCCTGGTGAGCTTGTGAGTTGTGCTGGCTTGTGCAACTTGGCTTTGGCACTCGAAACGCTAATTTCTTCGATAATAATCAGATTTCGTATAGAAATTACTTTACACAGTCTAATGGATTCCAATTTACAAATAATATGAATAAAACGTACTTAAGTAATATACAGTTTTTCCTAGAAAGCAAGCAGTTCCGAACTAATTTAAAACTGATTTTAAGTCTAAACTCATGCCCCCTTTGTATCGGGTGTAAAATCGCGAAATCCGATCCCCGTATACTCATATCATAATAATGCCACTGAACGATGAATATTGTGTTTCAAAAAGTTATTAAAATGATCGTGATTCACCGGTTTAGTGCGACGCGCGGGGTTTCGCGGCGCTTCCGGGAGCATCCCCGGCGCAATATGTCGCGGACAGATAACTTACAAGCTCTGTTCTCAGGAGTCAGGACCAAATCACTTCCCTATGTTCACGGAAACACTGGAGAAACCTTACGTTAGAATATTGACGGTTTTTTTGTGTACTAGTTTGTAGTTGCGCACGACTTCGTTCCATACGAGCCGAAACAATTTGTTTGTCCATCTGGATTGCTTATTGAAGTTAGCCATATGACTTGCGAGTTGCGAAGCATTGCAGATATTTTTTTTAATTCCAATCCATTTGAAGTCGATCGCTCGTTTGATCTTCAAATGGATTGGAATTCAAAAAATGTATGGGGAGTGATTCATCCGTTCGGCAAATTGATCACGTGACTTATCGGAGAAAACTTTCATTTTTTTATTTCGTTCGTTATTTACGGATTTTAGATTTTATATCTTTCAAGGTTTCTATGACGATCGTATAGATACTTAAGTCCCAAAGTTATAGAAATTACCCCCGCGTAGGTATAAAGTAAAAATCACCTTTTGCCTTTAAAATATTACGAGTAGTACCACAGATTAGTACAGGAAGTTTTCGACAGAAGATCTAAAATAGATCATAGGTACACTGTATACAAATACCAGGCAGTAGAGGCCGTCTCGTCGACGTCGTAGAGACTGTATCGTATCGTCATTAATGTTCGGTAAATGGAGTTAGGGCGGAGGTATCAGTCCGTAATTCTGGCCATCGACATTTTTGAAGTAGGACTGGTTCACTGCCAACGGCAATAAATAAATATCAGCAAGGCTATACAATGTAACGTTGACGACTGTAGAAAAACCACGTGACCACCAGTAAAAAACAAATGAAAGCAGAATGTACTCTATGCGTAGCCACCACCACAGGCTACAGCGTGCTGCTGCTGGACAGGTGTCGCTTGTCACGCAAAGTACGCTAAAGTTACCTACCTATCTACAACGTCTGCGGCCGAGAACGCCAAATTGTCGTAGGTACCTACTCGATTTTCCAAAATAGCGTGTTTTCCTCTACATTTGGTCATTTGTTTTTTCTACAGTCATGTGGTTCGTCCATACATTTTTATCTACTGTCGTGATTCGTGAACGCTAAACGACTGTTACTTTATAGGATATATCCTGCGGGGCTAGGACATTACACACATCGCAAATATGCGATAGCTTGTCTTATGGGCACTAGATAACAGAATATAATGAAATATTTACGAATTTCTTATACTTACAGTGGCTCGAAGGAGGCGCAAGGAAAGTCGCCCTCGACGGCAACGCACAACTTTTTCCGCACACCAGACGCTGCGTCTTGAATTGGAGTACGCAAGGGGCGAATATGTTGCACGAGCGCGAAGGTTCGTTTTATTTTATTTTATTGAGTCTTGCGCTTGACTACAACCACGCCTGATGGAAGCAATAATAAGGTCTAGTGTATTTCAGATGGGCTCATCCTTAGGTTCATATCACTGTGTGGTGGACACTGCGGCGGTAGGTCGCTAGGTGCCCGTCGGGGCAGACTGTATTTAAATACCCACGATAGATACGACAGTATGTCACCAAGTTGAGAAATAAACTCTTTTTCAGATGTGAACTTGCATCAGCGTTGTCCCTGAGTGAAACCCAAGTGAAAATATGGTTCCAGAACAGAAGAGCTAAAGATAAAAGAATAGAAAAGGCACATTTGGATCAGCAATACAGGTTAGTAGTTCTTATTTAATGTTTAATCAAACCGACATATTTATTCCCTGAAGCCTGAAGGTAGATATCTACGCGTTATACAGTAACTCTTTCGAGCATTTCTTTTTGATGTTTAAGTAGGTACACCTCAGAATCAGCCTTGCGAACTCTGACGGATAATGAGTAGGTATAATTACATTTTAATGACAAGTGGGCCCAACAGACTTGTTCCTCCATCGATCGCAGCATAACCTATAGGTTTAACCAGTGATAGATTCACTTCTACCATTCTACCATTACTGACTCCACAGAACGCGTACAAATACCTTCATAATCGATCAAGATATTATTATAATAGCTGACCCTGCAGACTGCAGTGCAGCTAGTGTTATAACAATATCTCGGTCGTATAACTCGGAAGGTATAACTAGCTTTTGCAACCAGCTCCATCCCTGTGAAATTTTGGTTTTCACTAATCCCAAGGCTACCTATCTTTTATCTGTGATAGAAGAGTCCTGGACTCGCGTCTTGGACACGCACTCCCAAATTTTTCGGAGTTGTGTGCATTTTGGGAAATTTAATGTCATTCGCTTGGCGGTGAGAGGGCATCGTGAGGGAATCTGCATGCCATGGAGTTCGTCATAATGTTCTAAAAGTTATACGAAGCCGACCCAAGACGCAATTGGCCAGGGTGGTGGGCTATGGCTCCTCTCGTTCTGAGAGGAGACCTGGGGCCGTACCACCATCTCTTATGCAGCAGTATTATTGTAATATTATTTTAAAATTTTTCATACTGACATTGTATGAAAATGTCAAAACAATATTGCAATAATACGAGATGGTGGTACGGCCCCAGGACATAAAAAGATGTGATGGAAGATATTTTGTCGTGTTTCAGACAATTAGCAGCGGCAACAGGTTTCTTCCCGCCAATTTTCCAGAGCCCGTACGGAGCGCCGCCGTGCCCCTGCTTACCTGTGCATCCTCCACCTAACCTCGATAAATAATTACTATGGTTAGAAATAAATAAAAAATACGTTATTTAATACGAAAATTACCTTGGTACATCATATTTGGAAAGAGCAGCAAATTCAGCTAAATGTCTTACTGAATCTATTTCTGAAATCGCTAAAGCTTTCGAAACCTAAAATAATGGGAATAAAATCCGGATAAGGTTAAAATAACGATAAATTTTTTATTAATGCTCTAGGTTAGCCTCATCCCTATATACATTTCTCGATTTTCAAAAGCGTTAGTGATTGTAACTTGAGTAGGGCTGCAGATCTGAGTAGTTTGTACCTAATCGATTTAAATCTTTTGTAAATAATTATTTTGTAAGTACCTACATAATACTTAAGGTTTCTCTTTTATTAAATACTTGCGAGTACATAATTTTTTGATCTCATACTATTATTATATAGATTTGAGTTATTTTTCGCTACATTTTCTTTGTTATAATGGTGTAACTTTTACCACTGAAAAGTTTGTTTGGTTAGATTTTTTTAAACACAAAACATGCTAGTCAATTTTAGACAAAAAATTAAGAGCAAAATAAGTTTAAGGGCATTTGAATGTACAAATAAAAGATGTTATTATTATTTTAATGTTTTATTATAGTCATAACTTACCATGGCCTTTTCCACACACGGATGCTCGTCCAAAGAGTAGAAGAGTCCATGGAAAACAGTTTCAATTTAATTTGTTTTGCACACAAAAGGGTGAAACAGTTAACTATACTTATATTAAACCTTATTGCATTCAAGCATGGAAATACTAAACTATGGAAGCCGCCGTTACGTACAAATTGACTTTCAAAAATGGTAAGAACGTAAGGCGTACTTAAATCACCAAAAGTCTCGTGGTTGATGCTGTATGGTCATGCCAGCTAAGATTGGTTGGTGCCGTGTGTCACGCCAGCCACATTGGCCGTCTGACGCAGTGTGTCAGCCGCGCGGATCAAACAACCAACCGGATCACAGGAAAATTACTCCAAGATGGAATTTTAATATGGTCATATTTGAGTTCCATTGTTTAGTATTTCGATGAATTTGAGTAAAATATGAAAAAAAAACAACAGTATATAATATAATATTGTTAATTATAACAATGCTTTTATATAATCGCTAATAATAATAGATATGAATGATTTCATAGTCAGAAACCCAATAATCTAAGATTAGATACTTTGACGAAATATTGATTTGACGTCCGATTTAAATGCCAACAGAACCTATAGTATTCACTAGACTCTTGCTTGCTAATATTTTCCAACCGCAGAATAAAATAAAAAACTGCTTGCTATATTAAGTTTTGAACTAAGGCCGGTTTCCACCAAAGCGGAGCGGAGCTGTGTTTTAGTAAACAGTCAGCTTTCGCCATTTTGACATCTCCGAAACTGAGGGGAGAAATCTCCTCTCCCCTCAGTTTCAAGATCAAAATGACGCAATCTGATTGGTTACTCAAACACAGCTCCTCTCCGCTCCGCTTTGGTGGAAACCAGGCCTAAGGCTTCCAATCGACCGGAGCGGAGCGACGCAGTAGAGCCGAGTAACGGAGAAATATTATCCAATAGGTATGCACGCGGGACGCGTATTCATGTAGAACGTATACACAGAGGAGTTGCGTTGCGTTCTGTTTGTTATATTATGGAACAAGACGCCATCAAACATCGATGAGTATGTAATTATATTGGTTTTTACATAGAACAAACGTTGATAAAATGACAAAAACGTTGCGTTCCGTAGAATAAATGGGAACAACCCACGACAGTATTATAGTCTCGTTATAAAACAAACAGAGGTAAAATGTCAATGTCGTCAAGTTTCATAGAATAAATGGAAACGATACTCATGACTGAATATTATGTCATTTGTCTCGTTTTTTCACAGAACAAACCGGGCTAAAATAACAGTGATGTCACATTTCATAGAATAAATGGGAACTTCCCATGACAATACAATATTTATGTCATTCGTCTCAATTTTTTCATAGAACAAACCGAAATAAAATTTCTATGACGTCACTTTTCATATAGAACCAATGGGAACTAGACGAGTTTATGTTTTGTTACGCAGTCATTTCCGTCCAACCAAATAAATTTTGGGCTTTATTAGATTTTTTATTAGATGTGATATTAGCACACAAGAGCTGTGATTAGTTGGTGCAATTTTTTTAACGTTTGGTACGGGTCTATGGTACCATAATTTATTTCTATAATTTATCATTAATAAATAGGTTACCATATATTAATTTCTTAATTTCATTTTATTAAATTCATTCATATTAAACCGAAGGACATGACACGTCACATTTTGGGCCTGTTTTTATTTTCAGCTGGCCCTAGACAAAATCCAGGACAGCATAATCCAAATTCTTTGGTATTTGGGTTAAAATCTGTGATTTAGGTTTTGCCATAGCTTAAAATAAACTAAAAATATTTTTTTTGTGATGTGATGTTAGACAAAAAAGGGGTTACTTGCTTACAATTTGCCAAAATAAACCTTCTGGTTGTATTATTGGATCGATTCAATGAATCCATATAAATGTGATTTAGCTTTTACATACATTTAGTAACTTTACAATTTTAATTGATGCGAAAATTTATTTAAATTCGACTTCAAAGATAAACAGGTAGTTTATAAAGGTTAACACTAATAAAATAGCGTTGAATAATAACCGCTATAAGTTTTAATATTTATTTTTCATGTGCCGCTAAGACGAAACCGCCCAAAATCGTGTGAAACGTGAATGATGTCCTATCTACTTGTATGTTACAAAAATATTGCACCTTTATTGCCTTTAATTAAATATAATAATGGAATGTCTACAAGTGGCAAAGATATTTTAACTTAAAACTAGGAACACACCCCATAGTAGCACAGCTTTTACAATATAACTCAATGGGAACTCTCTTTAAAATAATAATAATGTAACTTTCCTTAAAAAAATTTGAATCCTCATTTACAAAGTTAAGGCTTTGTTATTGACTGTAATTAGATTCTCAGGTCTGAGTGAACAGTTAAGTGCTCGTGGTAATGGGTTTATTAAATTGCACTTTGGGTTTTTAAATTTAAGTGAGAAAGTTGGCCAAAGTCAAGCTCTTAGTAAATCCAACAGCTTGCTTGGGCAGGGGAATATTTTCTCCATGGGGAAAAGGAAAAGGAATATTTATTCCCTTTTACAGTTTTTATTTTTACCAAACTCGTCACATCATTAAAGATTGTGATTGGTCAAAACTCGTGTTTTGACATTGATACAGTTCTTTAATAATTGATACATTTTTAGCCGATCGCCCTAAAGAGCTGAACAAAATGTCGCTTTGGTTCCACGCTATCACTATAACTGTCTCATGTGTCAAAAAGAAAACAAAAGAATGGACAGAGTATAAAATGATACATATTGGCACCGATTTTTATTGTACCTACGGTTACATATTGGGGAGATTTTTAAAACAGTCAAAAGTCACTAACCAAGCCTTAAGTTATCCAGCCAACCAAGCAGAGTTGCAAAGTGAAAATACAAATATGTAAAAACTGTGATTTAAATAGTGCTAGTCGATATAGAAGAGAAGCTAGTGCCTCACAATACCTTAAACAAACCTTACTCGTGAAATAAACGCAAACTGACTAAGACGACGTTTCGCCCGCTTGCCTCACTAAGCTGACTCCGTGCCTACTTGTGTCTATTCTATCTGCCTGCCTAGCTTGACTAAGCGACTTGACACCTAAGCATTCAACAAGGTCCTTTTAATAATGTACTACCTGCTTGGATTAATAACTTAAAGTTAAAAAAAGACAAGGAACATTCAGACTTATTATAGCAACCAATTTTGATGAAATTACTTTTGTTCTAGGCGAATAAGATGGTTGGACCATACTTATACACGAAAAGCAATATCATTTTGACAGTTGCATCTTATAACGCGACACGATTTTTGCTTGATCACCCTTATGTCTATACATATACAGTCATTTTGGTGGGAGTAGTGTTATTCTGTTACGTCACAATAAGCGCAATGACTTCCTGTCGCTTGTAATAAGTATGATTCCACTCTTATATTAATTACCGAAAAAGACAAACTATTGCCAACCATAGAGATTGCGTTCTTGAGTTGAATTAACTTCACACAATTATTGCGAATTTACTTTATTCACAAACAGTTTAGAACTTATATTGTCATAAGTACTTTATTTGAAACCTATTTAATGCAAACTGGTAATATTTACCCAGTAAAATTTATGTAAATCAGAAAAGTAAAAGTATTCAAACATTTTTCCAAATAGACACATACATTTCGAGGTTATTATACGGCTGCCCAAAAAAAAGAGTGTAATGTTTTTAGGGTTCATGACGTATGTATGGTACATACTACGTATGTATGTATGGTATGTATGTATGTATGTATGTGAGTTTTGTTTATTCCACCATAACTTCTGTACGGCTGAATAGATTTGGACATATGGGGTATCGTTAGAATCCTTACATAATTTCGAGTAACAAAGGCCTTATGTTTTTGGAAAAACTCGTTTTACCACAGGGCAGTGTATTTTTTAATTTTTAAACTATTTAATTGTTTTCTGTCAAGTACGCAATTTCTCAGAGAGCCGCACTGCATTCTAAAGTCAAATAAATTAAACATAATGTGAAACGCACAAAATGCAATGTGTACTTACAAGAGTGGCGGCGTCTGTTTAGAAGCGGCGCGCGTTGGGGCCGGCGGGCGCGGCGGCGCCGCCCATGTTGTTGTAGCTCTGCGCCCCGCCTCCGCCCGTGCTGTAGCCCGGCCCTGAACACATATTATACAACGTGTTGGTTACTTGCCATATCTAGCCGAAAGCCTTAAGTAGGGGACCATGTATAGATACCTGAAAAAATATCAAAAGAAGCTCATATCCTGAGGGAACTGTTGGGAGTGCAAAAATGCACCATAAATTTTAAGTGACATCTCTAAAAACGGCTCATTCAATATGAATGAACTGAAAATAATGAAAAGTGTTATGCTTTATTGACATCACAGGGTTGCTAAAAATATGGAACCTTAATAATTTTCTAAATTAAATAATGAGATTGAAAATAAAACTAAATAATTGGGTCTTCTTTTCTCCATGAATGTGGTCCCAGGATCAAGAGAAAAGGCTAACCTTTAACCGGGCACACTATATGAAGTAACCCCTTGTATAACCCTGTATAGACAAGACTAAGTGAGTACCTGCAGTGTACGGTTGTTGGCGAGCGTTGTTATAGTTGGGTCGCATGGGTCCGCCTCCGTAGTTCTGCTGGTAGCCTGCCCCGAAGTTGTCCGCCGCCGGGCCCCAGCCCCCGTCGCCGTAGCCCTGGTTGCCCCAGGTACCCGAGTTGTCCCAGGGGCTTTGATTGCCCCAACCGCCTCCTTGATTTCCGTATCCTGGAATAAAATGAAATAAAATGTTACAATGCTTCACCCAAAATAAAGCTTTGTAACGGGTGTTTGGATGGGGACAGTAACTGCAGCTATGGTAATTTGTTAAACATACTAGTACTGAAGATGTTATACTGGTCTGTTATCTGACTTATAATAATTAAGTTACATGGTCAAATTATAAATAAATAAATATAAATAGTGGACATCACATACATTGCTCCGATCCCTTAGTAAGTAGCTTATGCACTTGTGTTAAGAAAATCAGAAACTACAAAGGTACCACAACACCCAGACCCGAGACAATGTAGAAAACTTATTTTTCTACATTGCTCCAACCAGGGATCGAACCCGGAACCTCAGAGATGGCAGCGCCTTGAAAACCGGCACGTTAACCACTCAACCACGGCGGTCGTCACTCAATTGTCGATCGTAATAAATATCATTCTATTCAGACATGTTATGAGGAATGGACATTTCTATTACGATCGTTATCAACAATGAATTATACTCGTAACTACTAGGTACTGGGGATTATGAGAAATAGTAGTCATCTGGTATTTTAAATTGCTGGTTTAACTTTGAATCAGAAATTAGTTCTATCTCTGCACACTTTGCTTGCTGATGATTATGTAACGATGATAATATGGTGCGTTTATATTTGTTGTAATGGTTTGTAGCGAGATGATTGCTAAAACATTTGCATTGCTTGGTAAGTTCGTTGAATCAAGGGCGAAATTCGTATCAATTAATCCTTTTTACACGACTTCTCAAAAAAGGGGTGTAATGTTTTTAGGGTTTATGTATGTATGTTTGTTTACATGTATGTATGTGAGTTTCTTTATTCCTTACATCAGTCCGAGTAACATAGGCCATATTTTTTTGGAGAAAGTAGTTTTACCACAGGGCAGTCGTGTTTTTTAATTTTTAAATTATTTACTTGTTAGTTAAAAATGGTGTGCATTGGTTGACAGCCTTATCATATGGTCTTAGGTCGTGTATTATTACTAAGGTCGCTTAGTAATAATAATATGGCTATGTTTGCTGGTGAGATTGCACTTGTGATTAAAACAATCTGTGTGTGGTCATGGTTACCTGATCCTCCCCAATCATCCCCCTGGCGGCCCCACCCGCCGCCACCGCCGCGCCCGCCGCGCCTGCCGCCGCCACCGCCGCCACCGCCGCTGCCTCCGCCGCCGCCGCCGCTGCCACCCATTGCAGACTTCGACAGAGCCTTCTTCACATCTAAATGACGACCTTTGATCTTGTGGTTTTGTTCCACTGAAACAACAGTTTTGTGGTTTTGAAATTTCAAAAAATAAGAAAGTACAATAGATTTTGTGCCAATATAAAATGGTTATCACACTAATATTATAAAGGCGAAAGTTTGTGTGTATGTTTGTTACTCCTTCACGCCTCAACTACTGAACCGATTTGGCTGAAATTTGGAACATAGATAGCTTTTAACCTGGATTAAAACATAGGCTACTATTAAAACTAGGCATACTTTTTATCCCGGAAAAATCCACAGTTCCCGTGGGATATTGAAAAAACCCAAAATTTCTACAGAAATCTATAGCTACATATATAGGTAAATTGCTTTAGAAGACTTCCGTGAAAGTAGGTATTAGGTAGGTAGGTTATGGGAATGGGAACGAGAATATCACGTTTCCCTCGGGATTTGTCTAAAGTCGAATTTAACGCGAGCGGGGCCGCAGGCGTAAGCTAATTGTTAACATAAATGTGAAAATGGGCATTTTGTTGGTTCTGTATCACTGTTTGTGTTTTAGTTGAGCAATGGGATATGGATTACTAATCACACTAATACATGGAACAGTAGAGATAGACGATATCCGGGAATTACCAGATTACCGCATTGGTATGCCGCAACTGCTGAAACAATTTGGCTGAAATTTGGAATAAAGATAACGATATCTTGGAATTACTACATAGGCTACTTTTTATCTTGGAAAAGCCATGGTTTCTGTGGGATTTGTGAAAACGAAGTTCACGCAGGGAAATACTCCTTCACACATAGGTACATTCCTTGAAACATAGATTTAAAATAACCTAAATTTTCTAAGGCAATCTTTAGATACAGAGTAAGATTACTTTGATAATAAATAATCTTTCTTATAAGTAGGTATAAAGACCATTAAGGAAATTCCAAGTTTTTCTTGGGATTAGTGAAAAAAACGAATTCAACGCGGGCGGAGCAGCGGGCAAAAGCTAGTGTATAATTAAATTAATCATGTTTCAAGCCCTGAGTAATTCATAAAAATATAGTATTAACATTATCCCTCATTCAAACACATAATATACAAAAAATTGCATCAAAACCTGTCAAACCATTACTGAATTTTTGTGAGACTAGCAAGCTTGAAGTAATATACGTACAACATATTCTGTCAACTGGATCATAATCGGTGAACTCCACAAAACCAAAGCCCCTCTTCTTGCCAGTGTCTTTCTCAGTGACCAGACTGACTGATACAATTTCACCGTAGGAGCTGAAATACTCTCTTAAATCTTCCTCTTCAATGTCTTGTTTGAGCCCTCCTACAAAAAGCTTCTTTACTGTCGCGCTTGCATCTGGCCTGTTTATCTCTTCTCGAGGCACTGCTCTTTTTGGTTCTACAATCCTATAAATAAAGTAAATAATAATTGAAATTACTGGAAATTCCGCAAGACATGATGCACAAGTAAGGCTACAGCACAAATACTTCAAATTTTTCTGAATGGACATGCAAGGGTACTGCCATAGAAATACAACAAAACCAAAATTATAATTAAAATAGTGAAGAAAAGTTTTGATAAATAATATGTTTGAATAATCAAAATTCTAATGTACAAATTAACAATCAGAAATCAATCAATAAACTCTTCCTTTAAGTATCCAATATATTACAGATGGGAATATTTAAGATGTTTTAGTACAGTAAATAAAAAAATATGTCTACCTTCCATCAATTTTATGCGGCCTATTCTTTTGAGCATCATCAATCATATAAGCTCTAGAATAGGTGATAAAGCCGAAACCCCTGGAGCGTTTTGTCTGAGGGTCCTTCATGACAACTACATCTACAATCTCGCCCCATTGCTCGTAGAACTCTTTCAGTGATGTATCAGTTGTTCTGTAGTCCAAGCCTCCGATGAAGAGTTTTCTTGTGTGTTCTGGTTCCTCCTGAAGCATAGATAATTACAATTATGATGCAGCCAGTGCATATAGCATATATGGCACCTATTTCATTTTAAGCTAATTTCAAGATTAAAAACTTTGTTTTTCTACTTTTATCTTGCTATCTGAGATCAGTCTTTTAACGATAATCAGATTTGAGGTCTATAGTGTTAAGTCATTTTGGGTTTTGCACATCCACTGATGCAGCATCCCTTATATGAAAAAGTCTTAAACTATGTTGGCCAGTCGAGTCCTTTTTAGGCAAAATGTCTCTGGTGTCGAGAAGTTTGTCAGCCAGTTTTTATGTCGTCCCAGTCTACTTTTGTAGGATTCAATTGATCTATCTATTTATTCTTTGACGGTTGGCATGGCAAGGTAGTGGTGCACTTCTGATGTTTTTGTGAACCATGGAGAATTGCATATGATTAAGATTAAAAAAAAAAACTATGTCTTTCATAATTTTAATACAAATATTATATAGTTAACGGAACTATCGAATGGGAATGAACTATCTTCATATTCCCGAAATGTTGAATCCCAAATGAACAACCTTCGTATAATTGCAATTCTTTCAAAAATATTTTAAATTGTAATAAGGCTTTAAAACCCATTTAGTATGTAAACATGTCCTGATTACTAGATACTCCAGGGTTGGAACAAAAGCTCAGTTTTCAATAGATACAGTTGTCTAAAAGAACCCAAACATAGAAATGACTATGCAAATAAATAGCTATACTTAGTTATCAGTTGATTATTATCAGAGTTATAGACATTATTATCAGAGTCATATCAGAACCTAGAACGACCTACAACTAACTAACCTAGAACTTTAGGTCCGGTTTTCACTAAAGTGGAGCGGAGCGGAGCTGTTTGAGTAATCAATCAGATTTTCTCATTTTGACATATCCGATACTCAGGGGAGAGGTGATGTTGAAATGTCGTAATCTGATTGGTTACTCAAACACAGCTCCGCTCCTTTCCGCTTTGGTGGAAACCGGACCTAAAGTTCTAGGTTGGTTAGTTGTAGGTTTTTCTAGGTTGATCTAAGCCAAGTCTAAGAATACGATATTTTAGATAGTCGGAGAAAGTAATACATTCAAAAGTCATTCGTCAAAAGTGAGGTTATACACTAAAATCAAAATAAAGAACAATTAACAAAATAGAATGAATAACATCCTTACATAGTCATCACCGCCACCACCAGGCTTCATTTTGACCTCGTTCTTATTCTTTACACTGAAAAATAATGCCAACAATATTATTTAATTTCAACAAACTTGGGAATTGGGATTTTAGAGCAAAGTATGAAACTTACCAGAAAGTAAATTTCTTTAATGAATTTACTGTAAAATCTGTGACTGTAGGTATTTCAATCAACTAGTGAAAATCTGTAAACAAAGAGTATAATATAATCACTACGTTTTATCTGTAAAAGCCTTGGACGAATAATCACACTGGACGGAGCGAATGCTTTGAGAGCGTGTCCGTTTTGTGTTTGTGTGCGTGTCTAGAATTGCATGAGTGTGCGTGAGTAGGGTGGTAACTGCTAGTACAGAATCTATCGATAAAAAGGTACACATAGACGTGTCTTGTCTTGTGCCTATGCACAACCTACCTACGTACCTATGTACGTAAATGTACAAATGTAAAAAGCGACCAAGTGCGAGTCGGACTCGCCCATGAAGGGTTCCGTAGCATCAAGTAACATAATATATAAAATAAAAAACCAATGTATGACATAAATAAGTCATTTATTGAATACACATAATATTATATTATTATTAAGAAAAAACAAATAAAAAAAAAGCCTTAAAGCCTTAAAGCCCGCGAAATTCAAATTTTATTTAGAATTTCGCAAATATTAGACTAACTACACATTGTAGATTTATGGCGATGCATTTTGCGGGCCTACTTTTTATGCATCTACTTATATGTTTTTAATAGAAACTTTGCTCGAAAGTTCCCACTCATATCATATTGGTTCCCGAAAGATAATTTTTTGCAGTTTCCCAGATTTCGAGCTATCGGGAACCAATATGAAGTAAATGAGTATTGTTGAGCATAGTTTTTATTAAAACATGAGATGCATAATTGTGCCCGCAAAACTCATTGGCATTAGCCTTCGATGTATAATTAGCCCACTATGAGCGAAAAACTAAATAAATTTTGAATTTTCGCGCCCGGATGGTACCCATCGCCCTTAAAACTAATTTACTAATGCCCTTTAAAGAGTACTAATCTACTATATAAAAATAAGTCGGGTTTTCCTTCCTGACGCTATAACTCCAGAACGCACGAACCGATTTCCACGGTTTTGCATTCGTTGGAAAGGTCTTGGGCTCCGTGAGGTTTATAGCAAAGAAAATTCAGGAAAATTTTCAACAGAATAGCGGGAAAGCCATCTGGGTGGCGAAACGGAGTTCGCCGGGTTTGCTAGTTTGTTATAAAAATTTCTGACACTATTTTCTACCACTGCGTTCTTCATTATGTAATGGATTCTTAGTTTAAAATACTTTTCGCAAATAGATTTTATGAGTAAATATTTATGATCTTCAAAAAATCCGAATTCCAGCTGATGTTCATTCAAAGTTCGAAAAATATATTTATAGTTTGTTGAATGCATTACTTGCAGTATAACGTCACGTATCATTTTGAATACATCTCTGTTAATAAGTTTGCTGTAATGGTCACATGCCAAAGATTTACGCAAAATTTTTTCACATAATTTGCATATGTTATAGACGTCATTACTAAGCCTCCCTTATCTTTAAAAGATGTCAATGAAACCTTTTTTGTACCTTTTAATGCTGTTAAACAATCCTCGCAAACAATTTGTTTTTGCAAGTTTTTGACGACAAATCCTGATATATAATAAACGACTTCCTCAACATATTCAGTTAAGGGCGATGGGTACCATCCGGGCGCGAAAATTCAAATTTTATTTAGTTTTTCGCTCATAGTGTGCTAATTATACGTCGAAAGCTAATGGCAATGTGTTTTGCGGGCACAACATTTATGCATCTACATGTTTTTAACAAAAACTCTGCTCAACAATACTCATTTACTTCATATTGGTTCCCGATAGCTTGAAATTTGGGAAACTGCAAAAAATTATCTTTCGGGAACCAATATGAGATGAGTGGGAACTTTCGAGCAAAGTTTCTATTAAAAACGTCTGGATGCATAAAATGTAGGCCCGCAAAATGCATTGCCGTAAACCTATAATGTGTAGTTAGTCTAATATTTGCGAATCTAATATTTGGCCCATGAATCCAATTTTTCTTTGCGAGTTAACGACTAAATTACCATCAGCAAATTTCAATTTTTTTAAGTATTCAGTTGCGTCTTGTATTAGTTGAAACGTTTTCTCAAGATTTCGAGTTACGATTGCTTGTTTATATCCATAAGAGTTAAGATTTCGGGAATTTAACAAATCAAATACATCATTTACCTTACTGATAATCTCAAGTTGCCACACAGTCAGCAAATTCAGCAAGTTTCATTTTTTATCTACAAAATAATAACGCATCTGCCACTGATTGGCTTAAGAGCTGCGCAGCCAATTTAACCTTCATTTTCTGTTTGACGTAATCAATGTGCCCTTGTCGTAATTTATTTGCTAAATGCATCTGTTCATCATTTTGGAGTTGGTGAAGTAACTCGAAGTATCTGAAAGATATCCCTTTACCATTATAATCATATATATTTCTTTTATCTCCCAAAGTATTACGTACTAATTTTAAACAATGGCAAGGATCCAGCAGAATAGAAATTTTATGACCATTATGTTCAAATTGCGTGTTGAGATTTTCAAGATCCAGATCGCAGCCAAGATGTTTGGCCATTGCAATATTATTGGGAGCGCCATCGAAAGTTAATGATACTACGGTGACTTGACACTCCACCAGAAGTGTTCTCTGTGTTTTCGATAAAGTTGTTAAAAACTTTATTGCTCGCCGAGGAGTTGTAGGAAGGTCTTCAGTCTTGACTCCAGCAGCTTCTATTCCTTTTCGCTTCCTTGGAGTCAGTTCCAACTTTTTCCTTTTTTGGCCACTGATGGCTTGTAATATTCAGGATAGTCTTCGAAGATAACCGGCACTGCATCCGTTTTATGTTTTTTAATTAACAGCCCAGCTATAAAACTGGATTTTTCAAAATGTTTTGAACAAAGTCGGGAGTATTTAGTTGGCTCCCAATTTTCGCGCCTAACAGCCTTTATCCACTGATTTCTGATCTCCGGACATTTAGGAAATCTGTAACAAAATAATTAATTTTCATTAATGTAGTTTAATACTAAACAGTTTTTTATAAATAGTTTGATAAAATATCAAGCCTCGTTTTCAAATCTGTTTCCATCTTGATAGTGTTAAAGTAGTTATTTCGTTTCAAAATGACTTTGGGATCACCTGTTCACCGCTTTGCTATCGAGTGAGACCCTTATTTCTAACGTAAGTAGGTATTTAACGTATCTCCTCAACATATAAAAAGAAAAGTTCGGACACATTCAATTATTCATTCACTCACTCACTCGAACTCAATAGGTGACTCATCATCACTTTGATCCTAGAAAGCTGAAATTTTTGCTCAAAAGAGGTTGCCTTTTTGATGTAAACATGAGGTAAGGAACGTTTTTTTATTGCGCGATCACTCAGGCAAAACAGTGGCGGATTAGCTTGTTATACATAACTTTAATATTATGTAGGTTATACACAAGTGTACATTTATATAGATTTCGACAATATCGACAAAGTTTGAAATGGACAGTTGTAGGTACATCACTAGCAGGCATTCGTAAAACAATACATATAATTTATCTTAAAATAAAGCTATAATTCATAATATAATAACTATATTTGATAGTTAATGACAAAAAAGATGTGTATTCTATAAGCTGAATAAAGATTGAGCTTTGGAAAGTGGTAATTTTAGGTATTGAATGCAACAAAAGACTTACGTGTGAAATGATAATTCTGGATCTTTTATTCCTTCTTTGGTTGTTCTTGATCGACAAAACACAGCACAACACGACATAATGTCACTACATATTCAAACATTCACCTTTTAATACATTTTTGTTTTATTTAAAATTTAACTAAGCAGCGTAGCAATGTTATGGCCTAGTAGTCGGTCAAAACTGGACACACAATGCGAGGTTGCCAATTTTACAATAGCTGTCTCGTTGACTCTACATTACGATCCGTGTATAAGAAAGAGAAGCATGGCAATGTGTTTACATGACGAACGTCAGAGCGGCAACGTCTCATGGCTCTATCCAGTGTGATTTTTTATCCAAGGTAAAAGCACTGAAAACGCGAAAAACTACCTACGTAAAACAAACGGTAACGAGAACACAATTTCAATTTTCATTTGTCCATTCTCGATTTCTCGCTCGAATTGGCTCGAATCTTGGAAATTGGAATTTGGATTCTTCTTGATTTGTCGATTGTCATTTGTCAGTTTTGTTTGTTTTTTTGTCAACTGTCAAGTCAAACTAATTATACTATGAACTGCTATGATTCCTCTACATGTTAGCCAATAAAATTGATGATTTATTTATGGGTATGATTGTGTAAAAAAACGAATTCATCGTTATCGTAATCGTTAGCAAATTCTACCCCCCCGATCGGATGGCGTAAATCGGGGAACCAATCAGCGGGCAGAATTTGTAAACGATTACGAAAACGTTGTTGTACGTTTTTCTTACACAATTGAGGGCTGAGGCAGGCCTATACATTTTTATTTGTCTTTTGTCATCTTTATCGGTATTAAAACACCTGTCAGATTCTTATATAATATTGCAGAAAATAATTAAAATATATTGAATAATATTCCAAGAAAATTAAAACTTATTTGAACCTAAACAGTATAATACATGCTCGTGACCAACGTGTGGAGACGGTGTGGAGTGTGGACTGTGGAGCCTGTCTGAAAACGCGTTCTAAAGATTGTGTTGTACCTACTTTTCTGTGGTTGAACGCGTGGAACTTGCATGCTGGCAATCGAAAAAAGAATAGATAAGAGAATCTAGGGATGTTATAGTCTATATTCGAATCACATAAAATTATTGAGTTAGTCAATAATTTATGCTCGAATGAAATCGAATATTTTTACCGAATATAATTTAAGATAGCCTGCAAAATTATAATTTAAATATTTTTTCCAATTAGTTATAACTGATTTGTTACACGTTATTGTGGGTTTACAGGCCAATTATTAGCATTTGCTTATTTTTCAAAAAAAAATCTTATTAATAATTGTTCCGTTCAATTGCCAGTAATAACCATTCTTTTTTGTGTGTCGTGTGTAGTGTAGTGATGTGGTTGGTTGGCAATGTGTACTTTCAATGCCATTTCGCCATATTTTGAGTTATCAGTAGCCGGAGATCAATATTCTTTCTATCCATGGTTTTCAGAGGAGAAAAACTGGTTATTTTCCAGAGATCGAATCAGTAAGCAAGTACGTTCAGATATTGGAAACCATTTTTGAAAAACTGAAAAATACATGAATAATTAATAACGTTTCAGTGCGAAAAAAAAAGATAAAAAAAAATTGTGTTTATATTTGGCTTACTTGTGAATAATGTCTATTCTATATTGTCAATATAATATTTTTGTTGTCATCTGACAGCCCCAAATCGATTATTACATATTTTATTTCATAAATAATTATTATTAACATGCAAAATTGATGGGGGCTAGAATTTTTTTTTTTAGTTTTATAATGAGGTTGTGTTATGAGATCGTTTCTGCTCCTAGGTAACTGGTTTAGACTTATTTAATCCCATCGTAGTACTTATGTCTCAAAAGCAGTTTTATACAGAAAAGTCTTGGTTACATAAATATAATTTTTAGTTCTTTCCTAAATAAAATAAAATATATTTTTTGTTTACTATTAAGTAGTCAATAGTTAAATAACAATAAATTAAAAAAAAAAACATATTTAAGATTATTACTTCTGTATCAATGAATAGTCTCTCTAATATAAAAAGATTGAGTCAATATAGTGGAAAACTCGGCAGAAACCCCGAAACGGATGCGAAAATTCAAATTTTATTTAGTTTTTCGCTCATAGTGGGCTAATTATACATCGAAGGCTACTGGCAATGAGTTTTGCGGGCACGACATTATGCATCTACTTGTTTTTAATAAAAAATCTGCTCAACAATACTCATTTACTTCATATTGGTTCCCGATAGCTCGAAATCTGGGAAACTGCAAAAAATTATCTTTTGGGAACCAATATGAGATGATTGGGAACTTTCGAGCAAAGTTTCTATTAAAAAGACGTAGATGCATAAAAAGTAGGCCCGCAAAATGCATTGCCATAAATCTACAAATTACAATGTGTAGTTAATCTAATATTTGCGAAAAACTAAATAAAGTTTGAATTTCGCGGGCTCGTAGGGCCGCAACACCTTAAGGAGCACACCACGGGTATGCCCGCAAAATTCAAATTTTTCGTGGTTTTTCGCGATTTTTAAGCTAATAAGACATAATAGGCTTATGGCCGTCAAATTGCGATAATCCCAATATCTGCTTCACGTGTTTATATAAAAATCTCTGCTCGAAAGTGTCGAGTTAAAGAAATTAGTGCAATATTTGCGAGTTACTCACATAAAACTCGATACTCGGACTAATTTCCTAGGATTCACATTTTTATGCAAAGATTTTGATATAATCATGTAAAGATGATACTGCCACTGTCGCAAATTGATTGCCATAAGCCTATCATGTCTAATTAGCGTACAAATCGCAAAAAACCACGAAAATTTTGAATTTCGCGGGCAGACCCGTTGATTTCACGTTAATCCTTTACCTAAGGAACTCATTTTTAATAAAGAGTAATGTATTTCTTAAGAATCATTTTTTTATTTTTAGTCTCGAGTTTACGAGAGTACTAAGCACCGATTAGTCGAGTAGAATAACCACCCGATACTCGAGACTCGAGTTAGCCTTACTCGGTCATTGTCATCGCATCGCCGGTCGCCCGTCCCTTGAACATTTCCTGCCAGTGCCAACTGCCATCCATCCCATCGATCGACCATCTTTCTTTTTGGCGTGGCGTCGGTAGACATTGGACGTGAAGTAGTGTTTGAAATAATTAGCAAGCCTTTGCCAGAAAGTGCTGAATTTTATATTTTTTGATATTTTATTTAATACATTTTTACAAACGTGGTCAAGATGAGGCCGCAACAGAACGGTGACGATGGTTTTGTAAGTAGATTTCTGTTTTACTGATTCGTACTCCTTTTGCGTTGTGGTTAGCTTGGCAACGTTGTGGTTAGCTTGGCAATTATTGATTTGTTTTAGTATTTACTTTATCCCAGTTTGCTGTGCTTATTTTTGTATTTTGATATCTATTCTTGACTTTCCCAATACTAGATTTACTTTGAAGTTGTAATTCAAAGAACCTATGAATCATCTAAGCCGCCATTTTGTTTAACCGGTGTTCTACTTTTAGGACGAGCCCGAGGTCCATCGTAAAATCTTTATCGGTGGTCTCAATTACCGTACATCGGACGAATCTCTGAAATCGCATTTTGAAAAATGGGGAGAAATCGTTGACGTGGTTGTAATGAAAGATCCTAAAACAAAGAGGTCTCGTGGATTTGGATTCATCACGTACTCGAAAGCTCACATGGTCGATGACGCGCAAAACAATCGCCCGCACCGGATCGATGGACGGTAAGTAGCTTCTCTGTCAAGTAAATACTGCAGTCCAGCTATGCAAAAGCTCTCGATCTCGCTTTTGCATCGTTTGTTACTGCAAATATCATGCGACACTGCTTGGTGAATGTCTCGTGTAAAAAGCACGTGGCATTTTCTGTGGCGTCTACAAGTTATGCTGATCCTGTTATGATACAATGACATTAAGGTACAGATACACATGCTCTAATAGCATTTGCTTGCCAATAAGCTCACTAATTTATTACATATAATTGATCAAATAAAAACAAGCGTACTTTCGTGCTATATGTAGCATGTGTATTTGTACTTTAAGTTCAGGTTTAGGTGTTAAATAGTGTTTTTTTTCTCACAGTATTGTTGAAACAAAGCGAGCGGTGGCAAGGCAAGACATCAAAAACCCAGAAGCTGGTGCCACTGTAAAGAAACTGTTTATTGGTGGGATCAAAGACGACCATGATGAAGAACAATTGAGAGAGTACTTTTCCAACTATGGAAATGTACAGAATGTTAGCATAGTCACAGACAAGGGCACAGGGAAGAAAAGAGGATTTGGCTTTGTGGAGTTTGATGACTATGACCCTGTTGACAAGATCTGCTGTGAGTAGTATGCTTTGCTTATGTTAAGGTCCCACAGTTTTGCCCCAGAGTGGAAGATCTGTGTCCAAGTCTGGCTTCCTCTAACTGTGGATAGTAAAGTATTGATTTTAGCTATACCTGGCTGCCGTTTTTCTGGCAGATCAGGTACGCAAATTAATTACATTCATATTGTGTCAATAAACTTGTATTTTATCTTTAATTAATTGATGTTTAGCATGTTTTTGTTGCATTTTAATTTGTTTCCTTTTTGTAACATTTTAGTGAACGCTCCCCACAAAATCAATGGAAAACAGGTAGATGTTAAGAAAGCGTTGCCTAAAGATGGTTCAGATCAAAGGGGAGGCAGACAAGGTCAGGGTAGGAGTGAAAGTTGGGGCAATGGAGGAGGTATGTATTTAAACAGAACTTCAAGTACAGAAATGATAATAATTGTCTTTCGTACATTTGTTTGGAAAATTTTACTTCAATATTTCAGGAGGCTATGGAAATAACCAGGGTGGGTGGAATAACTCCAATCCGTGGGACAGCAATCAAGGTGGTTGGGGAGGAAGCCAGGGAGGTGGCTATGGGGGTGGGGGCAACCAGAGAGGAGGCTGGGGTGGTGGTAACCAGGACTTTGGTAGCTACAACCAGCAGGGTTACAGCGGGGGCCCCACTCGCAACCAGCAGTACAGCAATAACCGCTCCACTCCATATAACGTGAACCAAAGCGGTGGCGGCGGTGGCTATGGGGGTGGCAACTACGGTGGAGGCCAGGGAGGAGGCAGGGGAGGCAGATTCTAAATTCCGTATGTATGAACTTCCTTTAATATTTGCATTAATTTGCATATTATACGGTTCGCACCATGTAAGTATGCAGCTCTGAAATTGTTGTAAATGATTGGGTAGACAAAAAAATTACAAGAAAACCAATCACCTTGCATCAGAGTGTGCGTTTTGTTGAAATGCTTCCTTTGGAGATGCAGTTACATGTTGAGAACTGTCCTTTTGAATTTTTAAAATCCTGACAATACCACTCATTCATCATCACATCACACCAGAACAACACTTGCTATAGGATTAGAAAAGCGTATTTTTATTTTAGGTCTTAAAGCACTACATAGCATTAATGTGTACTGTATAGGATGAGTTAGCAGTTTCAGATGTGTACTGATTGCATAGGAATCAGATTTAGTCAACTCAGATGATTAATGCTATGCAGGTAGCCTCAACTGTTAGTGTATTTTCTTGTGCATACGTGTCTTATAAAAGGTTTTTTCAATCTCTAGGTTTCGTGCTAAATCCACTAGTAGTGCAGAGTATATCGTGCTAGTGTAGGCTACGCTCCGGAGCACTAGTTACTCTACTCTGGTCTACACGCGAGACCACCTAGGAGAAGCCGTCAGGAAACACATAGAATTAGTTGGACCTCTATTATCTTATCTGTTAGAAAATATAGAATATTTTAAATATGTACCGCTATGTAAGTTCTATTTATTGTAGTATGTACTTAGGTACAAACTTACCCTGACATACTTGTAAGGAATACTGTTAGCATAGTTTTGTGAAGTTGGAAGAAATAGATACTTTTTTACGAATATATAAGTACAATTTAGGTTATCTTGTAAGAACATCTTTTAAATAAATAGACGCTAGGAAACTCTGCTGAGTTGACATTAGATTGAAATGGATCATGACTAACTTAATTTGCTGTCTTTTACTCAGTATTAAATTCTGACATAGATGTTACGTGATAGGTTTAAAACTTAGATTAATTTATGTAATAAAAATTTTAAACAGCAGTAGGGTTGTTTATTTAGCACATAACTCAATATTCCTTTTCTTTTGTGAGAAAGAAGCATAGCATTACAATTGGAATTCCTTATAATATAACAACATAATATAATAATTAACATACTTAACTCATTAATGTTTAAATGTATTCGATAAAATGATAAGATAGAATTATTATAGAATATTTGTCTTTAGGGATTATTAAAAATCAATCAATTTTGATAGTTTATCACTTTATTATTCCCTTCCCAAATAATGTCTTCGCCAGAATATGTAGATAGTGCAGACAACATAATACATCAGCTCTGTAAGTAAATGTTTATTTTCTAAGAGTAGTGAAAAAGGCAAGTAGAACAGAAACAGGTCTGCATAATATACTAATTAATGGAGATTGTTGACAGGTGTATAAATAAGGTATAATGTAGGAAAATAGGACCACATGTTTACACCAGTATCTTTCATTTCTTTTTGGAATTACATAAATCATGGAAATAAAGTTCCATGTGAAAAAAGTGGAAACTTCAATAAGTACGAGATACCATAATATGGTAGTCACTTTCTCTATCAAAGAATGCTTTCACAAAATCGTGGCGATTCTTAAAACTTAGGACTTGACTAAAAATAATAATATGGAGAATCGCACTTCCATTATGCAGATAAGTACTTAGTTTATTTTGGTTTGCTTACATACTACATCAATATTATCTGTATAAATATAAGACAAGGTGACTGACCGACTGATTGACTGAGCTATCAACGCAAAGTTCAAACCACTAAAGGCGGAAAATAATTACCTATTCTTTCTGGATTTTCGCTCTATCATCCGCTAAGAAGGAATTTTGAAAACTCCAAGAGCTGACGCGAGCGAAGCTGAGCGCGCCCTCTAGTTCTTTAAAGCATTGACTTTTATATCATCCACTGGAAAGTTGTGTTTGATCACTAAGTAGTTCTTACCTTACACGATAGATGTCTACGTTTAACATGTCGGGGTCACCCATTCTGTTGAAAAATATCTTATTTTTGAAGATAGATTATAATATTATGTCCAATGGTAGCCTGAGCACTTTCACGTTTTGTCAAACCGCAATACGGCAAGATTCTCTAGTTCCAGCAAAAGTTTGCATCAGTTACGATTGTCGAGTTATTAATGGTGCCAATTCTGTTGTGCTAACAAACTCTAAATTATTTTATAGCCACTTATCCTTTCCCATGGGGAGCATTTTAAAAAGGATAGCACTATTTTAGATGCGTCTGATTAGTTTACAAATTTTGCACAACGGAATTGGCAACATTGTCCTTAAAATAACGAATGAGGCGTATTTTGAACCAACTGAACTTTCAAAAATAAAAGAGGTTATGAGGTTATCAAATCTACCGCTATTGTAACCGTTTCATCGCAGATGTCGGTCGTTATTTCGTTTTTATTTGGTCCAAGACTAAGGAACCAATTTTGATGATTTCTTCGTAGACTCTTGTTGTCATTGGAAAGTAATCATTTAAGAAGTTTAACTTGATTTGAAGTAATTAATTTACTCAGAGAGATAAAGTTTGGCGCGAACTGTATGATCTATGTTCTTAGTATAATATTCAGAGCAACAATTCGAATGGTTTGTCCGCGTGCTGAAAAATATATAATCCCCAGAAAGCAGGGACAGGACAGGATATACTTATGAGCCAAAAACGTAATCGGGACATCTGTCAGTGAGGTTTTAACGCTGGTTTAGGGGATACCTAGGTAGGTTAAGTAAAAATAGCTTACTTAGCTTTCTAACAGCTGATAAAGGCCTACTGAGTCGCCTAGAAGTCTAAATCCAAATGGGGCACATTTTAATTTACATAACATGTACTTAACAAATCAAAATTAGCGGTTTAGTGCTCAAGATCAGATGTAAAAAAGTTTCCTAAAACTTGTTGATCTTGTTAGTAAGTGCCAGCCTTTGCTGGCACTTACTAACAAGCTTACTAAATCCAAATTAAACTGCTGTTTTCCCTTTGGAAAACAGCAGTTTAATTTGGATTTTTCATAGGTATTTCTTTCTTAACTAGAATTTATTATGAGAACATGAAATTTTAAATTACGTATTATAATACCTACCATCATTTTTTCACACCTTTCATGTTCAAAAGAATTGTTTTTATTGTGGCCATCTTTTAATTTTTTAACCAATTTAATTTTATTTTCATGACGACATCTCGAGACTGCGGGTTATGCTCCGAAAAATTTTCCATTTCCTAAAAAAAAGGTAAGTTGTGTGTCTATCTTTAAATAAACTATAATTTTAATTTAATTGCTTTTGTTAATGAATGATTTTTTAACCAATAAATGAATAAACCACATGTTTGTTTATCTTTTTTAATCAATTTCTTCGTTGGCGTTTAATATCCTATAGATATAAAGTTTATCAGATTCTTACCAGTGCCCTTAGGTCCGATTTCCACCAAAGCGGAGCGGAGCTGTGTGAGTAACCAGATCTCGTCATTTCGACATCTCTCCCCTCAGGTTCGGAAATCGATGTTAAATTGACGATACCGGATTGGTTACTCAAACAGCTTCGCTCCGCTCAGCTTTGGTGGAAACCGGGCCTTAGTCAAGTGATTTATGGACGTTCGTCAATACGAACCTGTTTTGATCACTCATACCATATTCAAACGGAACGAAAAGAAAAGTGTGGGAATGATATTCGATTGATAAAGTGATCACGTGACTTATTGAATACAACTGTCATTCTCATGTTTGAACGAATGATCGACTCCCTCAGTCCTGGCGATTGTATAGGTGCCGGCAAACTTCTTATGAGGTACTTAGTGGGGGCAAGTTGCGCACGCGACTCCGCCAAAGCGTCCCGCACTTACCAGTTACCACCAAAAGGATTATAAAAACTAGTATCGATGACAGAAGTCAAGTCATCGCGGGCATATTCACACCGTTCACAAAAGTTTATACTACGATCAAGTAGTAGTGTAGGTTATGTTATTTGTACTGAGTGTCACGGGCCTGCTACGATAGAAGTAAGTACACTTCGCACGGTGTTTGCCCATATATCGGGCCACTGACCATCCTCACCACCAAAAACTAAGTAGACTCGCCACCAAAAACTAAGTAGATATCTCCTCGGGTTAGTACTCGATAGAAAGGTCATACGTACCCAAGAATTTTTGCCGTGTACTCTGTAACTTTAAGGCATTTAGCGGCTTGCAACCTGCAGTTCCTCCAATTTGTAATGGGCTATCCACGGCTATTCGCAAGTTACCTTCCATAAATAAGTCCCTGTGAACCTGTCACAAGGGACATACGATATGGCAGGCCATGGAGGCTCTTGCGTACCTCTACTATACATATAGGTTGCATGTATAGGAAAAGAAGTACATTTTTTGGTCATGTGTCCTAGCTATGAAGTTATAGTGGTGCAATCTGCATGTAAGTACAGAATTAAATCTTATGTTTTACATCAAGGTCTTCCGACTGTAATTTCTTGATAGCCCATTTTGAGACGCCTGTAATAAATTAATAGCTACGCCTCAAAAAGTAGTTTCACTTCCAATTTATATTTTCTCAGGCTCACACCTACGGATAAATTCGCCGATTTTTTGAGACTTGCGCTTTACGACTGACGTATTGATTGATACTACTTTATATGTAGGTAAGGGAAAAAGGAATAAATACGATTTTACTGATGTGCTTGACGATGCAGCCACAGTTTAAAGATTTTTAAAGGAAAGTGTAGGTAGCTCCTGTACGTTTTTACATAGCAACGCATCGGAACGCTAGTATTAAGTATATTATTTGTACCCAGTACTCAGTAGCGACAATATTAGCTTTCTTCAAGTATCCAAATGCATGGGTAAGCTACGGCATCATCTTGTGAAGTTATAGCACAGAAACTCAGCAGGTTTTCATGCCGGTATATTGGTAGGTAAGTATAACCAACGTCCAGTGGTCGAATTGAACTTTTTCACGAACCGGAACGCTGTACCTTCAGTGCTTCTATTATTTTTTTGGACTTTTTTACGAACCGGAACGCTATGCCTTCACAGTACCTACTCATATTCAATTCTGAGGGTACAGATACATTTTTAGTAGTGCTAGTGTGTGTTTGAAACGCTCTGAGAATAATTTTCACGAAACGGAACGCTGATTTCACGAACCGGAACGATGATTTCACGCGGAACGCCGTTCCGGTGCGTTCCGGTCCAATTCGAGCACTGCCAACGTCCAACGATTAACGAATATATAAGTATAAAAAACTATCAGAGACCTGCGAGAAATATGTATAATACTTATAAACATGCCAACTCGCCCGTAGGTACAGGGAATCGAAACTTGAATGTTCTATACGCTCAAAAGATGGTAATGGGACCCGTCAAGTATGAGTTGGACTTGAATCAAAAAGTGGTAGTCGTCGTTTCAGCCGATGGACGTCCACTGCTGGCCATTGGTCTCCTGAAAGGACCGCCAAACACCACGATCTTGGGCCGCCTGGCGCCAGCGACTCTCCGCGACTTTATGTCGTCTGACCACCTGGATTCGTTGACGATATCTTGTCACTATGATTTATGAAAGAGTTCGCGTTTTTATGCATCACGTGACAACGGATGTCCGCTCGATTCAAAAAGTACACCTACCAGCCCGCGAAATTTAAATTTTATTTAGTTTTTCGCAAATATTAGACTAACACTAACTACGCATTGTAGGTTTATGGCAATGAATTTATGTATGCATCTATGATCTACATGTTCTTAATAGAAAATTTGCTCGAAAATTCCCACTCACCTCATACCTACCTATAGGTTCCCGAAAGATAATTTTTCGCAAATTTCCCAGATTTCGATCGATCGGGAACCAATATGAAGTACTTAAATGAGTGTTGTTGAGCAGTTTTTATTAAAAACAAGTTAGTGCATAAATGGTGTGCCTGCAAAACTCATTGCCATAAACCTACGATGTAGTAATAATTAGCTCATAATGAGGAATTTTCGCGCCCGGATGGTACCCGTCGACTTAACAACTGGAACTACCAATATGCATTTAAAATATCGCTTTATACCTACTGATAGCATTAACAGCTGTATAATATAAACAGAATCGTGGTGGTAACTGGCTACAGCGGTGGGGTCGCTTTGGCCCGAGGAGAAAGTCCGCCAAGCGGTGGCCGAAGACCCCAGCGTAGACGACTTCGCGCGGCCGCGGCCGTCAGCGACTACGGCCTGCTTATTCGCGAACTATTCCAAATAATGTCATTAAAAGGTTGAAATTCGAGAGGAAATGTCGCGATAAATACGACGGCGACGAATCGCGACACGACATTTCCCCGAATAACGACAATGTGCCGATGGGGAACGGTCGCAGTATTTTTTGTGCTCACGTTCAACTGTTTCGAGCGTTTGGAGGGTAGGAAGATAACGCAGGATATTCATGACAACCATGTAAGTTCTTTTTAATTGTTTAAGCATGTTCAAGAAAAATTCTACCTTAATAGAATGTAATTACCTACTTACTGATATGTAATTAATCAGCTCAGAATTCAAATGAATTAACGAAAAGTCCTTTGATTACGTATATTGTAGGAAAAGTCAAACTTATTTTATAACTCGTAAGGAGTCCCTTACATTCTCTTCCCCCTGAGTTGTTCGAGAGATGAATAATTGCCACATGCAAAGTTTGGATAGGTACATTTAGATCTTTGAAAAATCTAAAATAAAAAAAGCTTTACTTTCCTTATCTTTTATCGGTCAAACGTCAACGCGCGAGACAACAGACGGTGCATCGACTTGCGTTGCACTTTTACTTTCAATACAGTGGATTGCACTCGCTTGGTACTTGGATGTTAATTACTACGTGACGTCAGACGTTAGTGAGAACTTTTATTACAGACAGATGTGCGGGATAAGAGCAATGTATTTCCTATAATATACTAGCTGACTCGGCAAACGTTGTTTTGCCATTACGGATATAAAAAAATAGATAAATTGAGATTTAATCTATCCTATCTCTCAAGTTGGATCGAACTGCACATGGTGTGCGAATTTTATTATAATCGGTTAAGTGGTTTAGGAGTCCATTGAGGACAAACATTGTGACACGAGATTTATATATATTAAGAAGATTGTATTTTTCAATATGTACATGTATAAGCAAACAAATAAATTGAATTGAACAGAGCGTACCTATTGCATTAGGAAATACCAATTATTTATACCTAGTCTACCTAAAATGAATTTGAAAATGAAAATCTTTATTTTTCACATAGACTTAAAAAAGCTCTTACGAAAAGTCAAAGCTCTACGGCCAGGTTTGGAAGGCAGGTTTGCACCGAGAAGAACTGGCAAGAAACTCGGTACTTGCTCTTTTCAAAAATGTCAAATAATATTTTACAAAGTTTAAAAATAACTAGCTGTTGCCCGCGGCTCCGCCCGCGTGAATTACGATTTTTCTTACATATACCGTAGAATTCCTTGATTTTCGCGGGATTCTGGTGTGATGTTGTACAGAACTGTTCTTACTTCGCACGGGTTATCTTGTGGTGATTTTGAAAACTCCTTTTTTTAATAAAAAATATAAAGTTTCATTAATACGTAGTTGAAAGATCAAAATATTATATTCCCCAGCCCAACATAAGAGTCTGTTAAAAATCTTTGCTTCATCTCAATACAATCTCAAGTATCAGAATGGGCAATGGCTATATATTTCTTTACGTATAAAAAGACCTATGGCGGTCAATCGGTTAGGACCAGTTAAGACCTGAGAGTTAAAAATATTTGTGAACCATTATTTTACTCTTTCCATGTTGTGGATGATAAAAAAAAGACGTGGGACTCTGGGAATGTCCACAAAAGTGAAAACTTCAATCTGATCATGTCTCAACAGTGCATGACAATTAATTATTATTAACAAAAATTCGGTAGTAGGTACCTATCTCCAAGTTTTACATTCAAGTTCCACATACTTACTTAATTTGTAGAGATGGCGCGATACGGTATAACGTGGTGATAAATTCATGATTTTTGTTCACCCTAAAAGTGAAAAATCTTAAACCATACAAAATCTTCTGCTAAGCATATTTATTTACGGCTGTAAGGGTACTCCAGTCTGACTTGAGCCCTTACGTCCTAGCCCTAGGTGCTTGTCCATTCCGAGTTTCAAGTCACCTACTTGAACTCATCGATAAAGGTTCTAATGTGTATAATTTCTGAACTACAAAAGTAATGATGATAAAATTTATACGGAATAATCTTTAAAGAACCTTCTTTCTAACAAAAAAAGAATGAATGAAATCGGTTAATGAATTATAACTAAATACACATTTTGACTTTGATACCGTCTTCCAAAACCATGATGAATTCCGGGACAAAAAGTATCCTATGTCCTACCTCGGAGTATGAACTATAATCATGTCAAGTTTAATTTAAATCTATCCAGCGGATTAGCCGTGATGCGCGGTCGTGAAACAGACAGACAGAAAGACAGACAGACAGACAGACAGACAGACAATTACAGTTTTGGCTTCAGTATCGACTAAAGTGTCTTCCAACAAAAATTTTCAAAATATCTTCAATGTACAGAATTCGACCCTTTACAGTTTTGTTATAAGTATAGATAGATAAGTATACCTAGTATGGAACAATATTACATATTTTTATGATATTTTGTGAGGAGATGGAACCATATTCTACCCAATCATATTTCTTGGTATTTATACTTACCTCAAAAAACAAAGTTAAGTTTGCGGTTCGGGGAAAAAAGTGATTATTATAGTTTTACTTTTTCTAATATACTTACGAGTACGGAGCCGATTTTATTAGAATTTCGTTCCAATTGAGCGAAAAATAAGCTTTTTCTGTAGCGATCGCAAATATTATGTCATAATATTATGCCTGAGACTGATTGACTTACTAGCCTAGAGCGCTAGAGTCGTTTTTAGGTAAAGTCAAAGTATGGCCTAGCCACAAAAGTTATCTTTCTAAATGAAGATGGCCAAAAACTGGGTACCTATATGGCCTGGATGTTGCGTGCGTCAAGCGAATGGGTAAAATATTGTTATATAACATCACGTAACCGGCGAAAGTAGTGCATTCGCATGTCCGTTTTATCTACGAATATTATTGCCTTTTCATTAAGGTTTATTGGCGAACAGCGACTTATAAAGTCAGTCTGCGTGTCCAGGAAATCCAGACCTACATACCTATATCTCAAAGGTATCATTGATCCTAAATCAAAGCCTCTATTCCTCCTGGCTATGGTTTATTATGGTTCACATTGCTACTTATTGAGTACCACAAAAATAAGATTTTGTCAAGAATTTTCAATGGATGAAACAACTGACATATTATGCATGTATGGCACTGAGATAGCACATTGATGTAGGTAATCGTGTTTATAACCTAAATAACCTCTTACTTGACCTCTTCACATTCCCATAACAAAATAGGTAGGTAGGCCGTAGCTAGTTACCACCCTACCAGCAAAGACGTACCGCCAAGAAATTAAGCGTTTCGGTGCGATGCTGTGTAGAAACCGTTGGGGGTGACTTTACTTACCCCTTTCAAGTTAGCGCGTTAACATCTTTGGCTGTATCATTACTTACCATCAGGTGAGATTACGCAGTCAAGTACTTATTTGTATACTTAGTGTAAAAAAAAAGACTTGATAAGTCTTACATTAGATATGTACGTACTACGTAGGTACTCGTAAGTCATGGGGGTGCGTAAAAAATATTGTTTTCACCCAAACATAGGTACGTATTCGTAAGTATGTATTGAAAATCATAATATTATATCTACTGGATAACATGTTAAAAACATACTTATTGTATCTATTCGAAAATGGGTACAGATATTAGGTAGCTCTGGATCCTATCTAATCCACATAAGACACGTATAAAGAATGCTTAGTTGTAATGCGGGAAAACGTAACAAGCAATAAGCGTAGAGAAGTATATCTGTTTGGGATTGTTTAAGACTTGCAGACTACATCTATTAGACACAATCAAGTAACTGTAACACTGCCCACGGATACATTCTCAGAACAAGCTCCGACCAGAACTAAATGGTACACGGGAACAGGAAGAACACGGCTGCATCCATTTATCTCATAACAACACAAACCACTGCTTCTAGTTGTAATGAACCATGAGATAATGATGGTGCACTGCAGTTGCTAATTCAATTGATAGCTTACCTACTTCTATACTGCTGTCTCAGTCGAAAAACATTGTTTATGTGAATTATAAATTGGACTGTGCACAGATGAAAGTACTCTACTGAACTGCAGTTAGGACTTAGGTTATAAGTAGTTAGTTAAATTATATAGGTTAACTAGCTGACCCGGCAAACATTGTTTTACCATTAGGGATATAACAAACATTAGGGATAGAACAGAAAATTCCATAACAATCGGTCGAGCCGTTCTGGAGAAGTTTGTAACAAAAATTGGCACGAAAATTTCATATAGGTATTAGAAGATAAAACGCGATAAACAAGGTTTTCCTTATAGGGTTCATGTATGTATGTATATGTATGTAGGTATGTGACTTTCTTTATTCCAGCATAACTTCTGAACGGCTGAATATAAATATTTGGACATAATATGGGCTATCGTTAGGATCCTTACATCATTCCGAGTAACATTATGTTTTTTGCATAAAGTCGTTTTACCACAGGGCAGTCGTGTTTTTTTTAATTTATTTAATTATTTACTTGTTTTATTTATTTAATTATGATAATATAATTACTCGTTTTATCATATTACATAACTAGGAATATCCGTTTTCATACTCGTAAGTAGTATCCAACATTATTGCATCGAAATACGTGAATCACGCATGGCTACCTTCCTAATTATATAAGTAATCAATTAATTGTTACAAGTGAATAAACAGAATGAATTCATTATTTATTATGGTTATTGTAGGATCAATTGTATTATTATTTATCTACCAATCTCCTGGATGGAACGCGGGGAATACGACAGTGAATCCCGTACTTCCAGCAGCCAGCAAGTCCTTTATGGAAACAGTTTTTACTTTTAGTGGGTGCAAGCCCCACATAATAACCCTTCCATTTTTCCTGATGAAGGGGTATGCGTTAGGCATTTTCTGTCTATAAAAAATCTACCAATCTACAAATTCAGCCGCACATAATTATCGTATAGCCTACTCGTATCGTATATCTACGTATCTCGTAGATAAGTACTAGTCAGTCTATCAAAAGGGGTCGAGGAGAATTTATTACTTATGGGGTTTGAATATGGAAATTCCGAAATAATTAACTAGCATAATGAATTATTTTTCAAGAAAATGGCATTTTAGAGATCCCAGAATTGGATGTTTCAGCTGAAGTATCCAAGTGAACTATCGCTTCAGGGAGAAAAAATATAATTTGTATGAAAATTAAGTAAAGACCCACGAAGTCGGTATGCAGTATGCACCTTCTGTTGCATTCACAATTTAGGTACATGAGATAAGGAGACTGTTTCCGCCGTATCGTAGCGTAGGTAGGTACTTACTTGTGGGACATTTTGATAGATGGCGCTACAATTTTCTTGTATGAAGAAGGTTTGCCTAAAATGTTCTGATGGCCACATCCTTAGGTTCCTTATCGGTGGCCGAAAATTAGGTTTTTCTCACTTTGACACTGAATCCAATCGATCAAAAGGCTCTTCCATCGAAGTAATTCGATACGCTTCATTGTTTAGTTTTCTTTTGAATTTAACGCTTCAGAATTCGTAAGTTCAGCCATCAAACTACTTTCCAATGTAATTACAGCCTTTCACGAGGTAGGTATACCTATCTACTTATAATTGTTGGTGTACTCTCGTTTTTGTTATCTAGGCTTATTCAACAAACAATAAACTTAAATAAATTGAGGGCAATTTCGTTTATCAGACCGACTGCAAGAAATACAATGAGACAATGAGTACCTTCCGACATATAAGAGACATTCCTAGTAGTACAATCAATAAAGGAGTTGTAGAATGCATGAGAGGGGACCTAAGCGATTTCTCCTGAAACTTGTTCAGGGTACTTAGGAAGTTAAAATACTAAAAGTCCTGACGTCTCGGAGGTGAGCTGGAGTGGGGATGGGGGGAAAAGGTACCACTCTTAGGTTTTTCGCTAATATCTTAAAAACGGTGCTTAATAAAATTATAAATTATATCTACACAAAATTTAAAGTTTTAAAGTTGAAGGTTTTGAAGTTAAAATATTCCGTGATACGGGATACCCACTTAGGCAAGTGTTTTAGCATATTTCTGCAGCAGATGAATTTCCCAAACACAATCGCTAACTTTATCTATTAAAGTGGAATATTTTGTTGGTTCGTAATTTGTTCGTAATATCATTTTATATCAATTAGTGGCAGCGACACATTTACCTGAATATGGCCAATTATTATTGATCCAATGAATCAGACCTACTATCGGTCTACGACCTGATATTGAACTTCAAATGGTTTCGAGTAATGATTAAATCCAAGGTCTATTGCAACATTTTTCACTAATCGGGCCACACTTTTTATTGTTAGTTAGGTACTTTGTTATATTCGCATAAAATCTAGAATCACTTTGTTAGGTTTTTGCTACAGTTCAATTTTTTCACTTAATATTTGATTGATATTGGATGTACCTACAAGCAGTGATAGCTCAGTGGTTCTGACCTCTGCCTCTCATAAGGAGGTCGCAAGTTCGAATCCTGGACACACACCTCTGACTTTTCCGAGTTATGTGCGTTTTAGGAAACTAAATATCACTGGAAAACATCGTGAGGAAACCTGCATGCCTGAGAGTTCACAAAAATGTTCTCGAAGGTGTGTGAAGCCCGCCAACCCGCACTTGGCCAGCGTGGTGGGTTATGGCCAAACCCCTCTCAGTCTGAGAGGAGACCCGTGCCCAGCAGTGGGACGTAAAAAGGGGTTGAGATGAGAGAGATGGATGTACCTACTACCTAGTAACCTAGCGAAAGTAAAACAAACACTTTTTAATAATCTTTTTCCTATAAAATTAATTTTATAATCGTCAAGATAAAACATTAATATTGTATGGTTCTTTGAACATCACACGTAGTTTGATTGGCAATTTGATATTATTTCATAATTCATAGCAACATTGAAAGCTGTTCATGGGAGCTATTATTTCCACTAATTGTTTCGTGTAGAGAAAGTATTTTGCTCAATCTAAAACCGAATGGGAAAACTTCGCTGTTAAACGATAATAATATTAGCACAATTGCCTTACCGAAATTAATAAAAATGCCTTTATCTATTTGTGAAAACTGATTAGATGTAAGACGAGTCTGTACAAGATATAGCTGTAAGTTTTCCATCGAAATGCTAATAAATGAATACTAACTTGTATAGGGTAAAAAAAGGTACTAGTATTACAGTAACTGTTAAAAATTTCGTTTCCTTACAAGGTACAGGAAAAATCTATTTACTGAATTACCTACTTGGTTTTATATTATGTCTGATTGAAAGTACCTAGAAGTAAGTTAAAGTTAAATTTTCCTAAAATGAGATTAGGTGTTGTTACGACGTAGAAATTCCTTTAATTCAGCCTTAACTGCTAGCATTATGCTGTATGACTTTACTTTCTCCTGGTTTTTGTTAGAGTTAACAGCCGTACTAAGTATTCCGAAAAACAGCGACGAGCGTACATCTCTGCATCTATGAATTTGTCAGTTGTAATAGAGTACAATTTTGCATGCTATCTTCGGCTTGGCAGCTGTCTGGCAGCTGTTTCAGAGATGGACATTTTGTAGAATAGCTCTGCAGGAACGAGCTAAGTTATTACTTAGCTCCTAACATCTACTAGACTGCTAAGCTAAACACTGCTGTAAGCATGCTTTCGTCAATTTCCGAGTGTAGCTCCTGCCAAACAGTGATTTTCACATACATATCTAGAATCTGCCGAATCTGGAACATGACTAAATAAAAACCTTTGATGAAGGTACTTATAAAGGTAAGCGTTTTGAAAATTTTGCCCATACTTGTGAGAATTATACAGTCACAAGAAGAAGCGCCATTATCTGGGTCAAGAAATCAAAATATGGTGAGTCTGATTCGTCAACATTGTTTACAAATGGTCAACCTTAGCCTTGTTAGCGGGTTATGTCACAGTATTAGCTAATATAAACCATATACAGTCGTTTCGTCACCATTACGTGGTCGCCGCGCGGCAAGGGAAAGTGCTTGGACAGCATTCGATTCTGATTTGCGGAATGCATCGACTTGTATGATGTTTCTTTGGCACTGTCGGTAGATCTCTAGGCCTCTCATCAGGGGACCGGGACTCGAATCTCAGGCATGCTCCTCTGATAGTGTAGCAGTAGTCTGTACTCTGTAGTAGTATTGCAATGACTTGCATGCCTTAAAATTCATCGCAATGTTCTTATAATATAGCTGTGTGAGACCCGCCAACGTGGTGGGTTACACCCAATTTTAAGAGGAGATTCGTGCCCAGCTGTGGGACATAAAAAAGCGTTGAAAGGACTACTATCTGACTTCAAATTTATTGTAGGTTAGCAATGGCTGTTTGTAAAAATAAGCTGTATATAAATATTTTTTATCTAGATGGTACAGGTACTCATCTCGTACCAAAAACTGTGACGTGAACATTGGCATGAAGATACAAATTGAGCCATTTCTTGTATAAGGGACGCCACAGGTACCATATTAAAAATCCTGAGGCCAATTTCCCTTCCGAGATAATACATTTGTTACTTAAAGAACAAAAAGGTGAAATTAGAAAAATAATTCGTACCGAGCATAGGTATACTAACTACTGCATTTTCTGCAAGCTGGATTCTGGTCAAACAAGTAGCCTAGAAGGTAGGTAGGTACTGTTGCTGGCTGCCGCACCTAGTGTATCTTATGACTTATGGTCAATTATCGTAGAGTGGATTGAACTCAGATTTATGGTGGAAAAGTGGGAAACCACCACTATAATGAGAGCAATTGTTTTCTCAGCGCAATAGGATAATGAAGGCGGTAGATACACCATACAGATAAAGGGTAGATTGTCACAGTAGTAGGTACTTGTCTTGGTAATACCACCGAATAGTATAAATTATTACTAACGTGTAATACTTAACTAATATTACACGTTAGTAATAATTTCGGGTAATAAGCTATCCATGTTCAAAATTTCAGCCAAATCGATTGAGTAGTTGCGGCGTGAAATAGTAACAAAGATCTCTCCATCCATCCAAACTTACAAACTTTCGCGTTTATATATTAGTTGTCTGTTGTAGTGGGATAGGAAGTAGGATAGTTATTGAATTTTATTTCATACCTACGATCATTTTATCAGTCATTACTATCATTTTTAGTGATTCGTCTTGCATAAGCATGTTTTGATGCAGTAATTACAGTAAATGATGAGGTGGTAGGTAGATTCCGCATGCGAAAAAGGCTTTCTCTTCTTACGTTTAGTTTCGCATGCGCAAAAACTTTAAAAAGCGAGTATCTATCATCTTCCTCTACAATAAAGCATAAAGAACAAGGGAAATAAAACAAAAAAGCCCATATAGCCGACCTGAACGTGCTCGTTGAGATTGTGAAAGTAACATTGACATTAGCTCGGCAATTATTTTATTGCGTAAATGTTCCTCTGAGAGCGCGAAAGTGAGGTGCGCGAGCGCAACAAAGCTGATTGCGTAAGACGGCGTTATCTCCGCGGGCTACTTCCGAATGGCCCCAAAATGTCATGTTAATTTTTCCGTGATATAACCGCTTTGTTTTGAATTGTTAATTCGGATGTAATTGTGCTCATTTTAAGGCGGCCCGGAAAAACCCTATTGCTAGTAGTATGTAACTTGTTTTAAAATAGATGTATATATAAATCTTCTCCAAGAGATGTTTCGATTAATTTCTTGAATTGCGAATTTGGGTTGCAAAAGGGGAAGAAGTTTTGTATATTCTATTTTGAACATATCAATATTTCGCTACTAGATAGAGGAGCAGGGGTCTGATTGCTTAAGACATTCCGTACCTATTCATCGTTATCGTAATCGGTAGCGAATTCTGACCCGCGATTGGCTGATGCAATCAGGAAAAATTGGAACATATTCAGCGGGCAGAATTAGTAAACGATTACGATAGCGATTCTATATCGCGAATAGCGATATCGCGATAGCGAATCTAGGAGGTGGCTTATATTTTGCGCAACGAATCGGCCTAGCTGTTCAGCGCGGAAGGGCAGTCGCCAGTCAGTATTCTTGGCACCATTTCGGCAAGATTGCATAACATGTTGCTTGATGTATTCATTTATTTTGAGACGTGTCTTAAGAATATTTGCATGTGACTGCTCTAACGTCGATATAAACGATGCTTGATGCAGAGTTTTGGAATTTAAAGATCATATTTTAATGATAAATGCAACTATATTTCCAGGTGTCCTCGGGAAACAGAACGGAGAGGTTCTTGTTCGACAACATCTTCGGCCTGGAAGTCCCTCTGCTGGACGAGCAGAGCGTTGAAGAGGAGGACGATGATACCCAGATCAAGAAATGTTCCTGCGGTATGTAATCACTTGAAATTAATATACTATTATATCGAAAACCAAAAAATATCATTTAGAGTTAAGATACTGCACTTATTCATTTACTTATTATAAAAAGAAGGGAAATCTAGTTCAAGTGTTGTATTAACAGAAGATAACCTTAACCTAAGTAGGTGTCCTATTGACAGAATCAATACATCCGTTAGTTGGGTGTCACAAATCGCTAAACAAGAAGTTGGTCCTATAATAGCGAATGAGTAGATAGTTTTTACATTTTGTGATCACGGCCATCTTATCCTACGTTTATCGCACAGTGTTGGATACATCTGGAATAAACTTGTCTATCAACGTTCCTATCAATAAATACGACGTGGTCAGACACCACAGCAGTTGCAAAATACTAATTCGCTAATAAAACATACTTAGGTACTTGAGGTACGCGGTTAGTAAACCTGTATCCTGTATCCACACTGCTGGCTATCCACAGGATACAGCCAGCTTTTAGTCCAAATACTGGCGCTATGGCGCGATTTTAAGCTATTTTCGTAGAGTGATGCAACAGTAGTATCTTGGAAACTAATAAATTAGCCAGTACAGAATAATTGGTATCAGAAATAGCAAATCAAGTCGCTAAAGCCAACACGCCGTCTAGAGACTCCAAAGGAGAATGCCGATTCTTGTATGAAAATTTGACTATACCTTGCGTCTTAACTAAATCATCGGTAAAACATTAGAAAGATTTTCAATATTATGTAAAAAAGATTAGTAAGATATTAACAGGGAAATTGTAATAATCTGATTTTCTAATTGGTTACATTTCTAAGTTTTATAAGTGGCATGGCGGTTCCACATATTTCGAAAAGTTTAATTACTTTTTTATAATACTTTTGAACCCCTTTTCACATTTCACTAACATAAATATAATATGCAATATTAAAATTTGAAAGAAGATTCTTCATGCATACGTGCTTGAGACGCAGAGTTACGCAAATCTAGACCATTTTCTGGTATTCTCCTTTGGTACATAGGTTCTTTATGAGGTCTACGATGGAAGCACTAAGAAGAGAAACAACCCGGGGGGTAAAAATAACGTTTCCAAAGTTTGTATGGAGAAATAGTCCTTCACGCCGCAATTACTGAACCGATTTGGCTGAAATAGCTACATTCATCCCGGATTTTTCGCTATTCCAAATTTAAAAACTTTGATTTCCTGTAGAGACTTTCTCTCACTTTTCTCAACTCAGTCAGTAGCATAGCTCTGTTCTAGCACAAACGATTCTAGCCACAAACACCTAAATGTAGATTTTACACAAACGTAGATAAAGTTTTCTTTACAGTTTGCTCTATTGAATTCCGTAGAAGTCTTTTTTGGAAACCTTACCATTTTCAATCACGTTTACATTGTAGAATGCGGCAGAGCAAATCCACTTCCTACTCGTAGAAAGTTAGGTAAGTTACACAGGAGTATCTTTAGTGCACCTTAGTAGCATGAAACTCTTGCACGTTATCTGAGAATGCACACTATGTAAACCTCAGTGCTCTACAGTATTTATCTAATCCATGTGAATATAGTTAAAGAAGTCTAATTTCCTTGTAAACCTTTTATGAACCTTTCTTAGCTTTTCTTAATGTTGTGAATGCTACACTTATTTTATGCATTTCTTCACTAGTTAGCTTTAAATCCTCTTTTAATCCTCTTTAAATCCCACCCACTGTTTTGTTTATTAATTTATTAATTATTTACAGTTTTATATTGTTGTTGTTTTTAAGTTAATTGTTCTTCTATGCTAACTATATTTTTACATTTGAATTTTTTTTTTAATTTTATGATTTTCAGTTGTTATCGATTCTGTTTTTGTGAAAATAAATTTTGAGTTCAGCTTATAATTTGAATTTATTATAAACACAAACAGCTGAAAAAGCTCCCACTATATTTTTAAAATGCAAAAGGCACCCGCAAGCAAAATCTATTTTCATACTGAAAGCAATTCTTCCCAGTCTTCTCCAAATTATTGAAATTCCTTTTCGTTTACAGTTCCAGGATTGTGAATAAAAGATTCTTTCCACTTATTTATCTTTTTGTATTTTTTCATAAATCAATAATTCAATTAGTAACATTTTTTTCGACATGTCTTTTTCAATCACAGACAGAACTAACTACATTTCTATTTTCAAATTCCATAAAAAATAATATTAATCGTAAAGAGGTTTGTTTTCCAAAAATTATACATATTAAATACTTCACGGTGACGCAAAATATTAATGAAAACTAAACATAAATCTTCAGCACGCTAACAACTCGTCCATCCTGATATACATTTCGCGTCCCCGCGAAATACTGAACACTGTTACAAACAAACATCAAATAACCTAAGAATCATATTATTAAAACCGTATGATATCATTTAAAATTATTTTTTATAAAGAAAGCTTTTATACATTTTATTAATATCCTTCTCAGCACCAGATCCAGGTTACCATCTAGCACCAAAGTACTTGTCAAAACGGATCAAACGAGTCTAAACTCGATGGGGTTGTGTCATTTAACTACCGAGTTCCTATAACAACTTTCCTGTTCATCATCAGATCAGCTCCAAGTCATAATTGTTATCCAATTACACATGTATACAAAATTTAAGTTCAATCGGTAACCGGGACGTGGATCTTTAACTTGCAAAATTTGATTACAAACAAACAAACATTAAAATTGGTGAAACTAGTAACAATTACAAAACATTTCAGGGTAACCCATAGGTATTAATTGTCATCATCTGAATTACTAATTTTTGACTTTATAAATTATCAATTTACAGTCATCGACATCCTGACTTATATCTATTATAAAATTATGAAAAAAAAAAATTTCTAATTTAATCAAACAAATATTTACATTTAGTTTTTTTTTTTAATTCATACGCCATAAGGCAGAATATATAAGGATAATAATTGTTATTGCTGACCACCTAATGTACCTGCATTCATATGAATAATTGACATTTATTTATTTATTTATTATAATCATTAATTTAAACAAATAACATTGAACACACAATACACTTTATGCACTTTCTATATTATTAATTAACAAAATTAAACAAATCAAATTATTGTATTGCGTTTAAAGTCTTTAAGTACGTGCACCTTGCACTTCCAGGTCTTCCACACTATCGTGCTACCTTAGCAGTGTGGGCATAATGATCTTCTACACTATCATGCTACCTTAGCAGTGTAGGAATAATGGTCGTCCACACTATCATGCTACCTTAGCAGTGCGGAATTAATGGTATTTTTACACTATCATGCTACTTTAGCAGTGTAGAGGGTAAGAACTAAGTATACGTGCACATTGCACTTCAAATGGTCTGTTACACTATCATGCTACTTTAACAGTGTAGAAACGAGGTGCATATTGCACTACAATTAAACATTTACAATTTTAACTTCATGAGGAACAATCCTTGTTTGCATCAAAACATCAAACAAAAATTACTTTACACTAATTGAAATACAAACTTCCAGTTTGTACTAATACACAATGAGGCAGAATTAACATACGATGTTTCATCTCAATACATTGTCTCGCTGTTACAAATTAATACTCCATTCCATGCATTAGATCCTATAACGTCAACAAATATTTTTAAAGTGAAACTTTTATTACATCGTCTCAAACTTTTCGTCTATGTGTTGCAAGTCGCGTGACGGTCGGCCGCCGAGTAGGAACAAAGTGAAAGGCGCTCGTCAGAGCAGCCAAGACCACAAAAGTTTGACTGTGGTTTCATAAAACCACACAATAAAAAAATTAATATTATAATCTCTCTGAAACACATATCTAAATCAAAAAATTTTATTTTTAACCATCAGTATATCCTCGCAAAGGATTACTCACTACCCTCTCCATTAAAACAGGACCAAGGATGTGCTTCATCAATCGTGTATAATGATAATAATATTATGTTGTTAATCCTTTTTTTTTGTAACAAAATTATCCTCCAATCCTCATGATGCAATATTTTAGTTACACTATATATAATATAAACATAAACATTTCGGTCTTAATTTTATACTTTTATCGCAACCTTGTTTATACATTATGTTCTTTCAATTCTCACTAGATCTCTCATTTTAATATCAAACGGTTTTTTGTTTCTTTCTATATCAAATCTATTGAACTCTTTTTTTTATGACTTTTGCATACCATTACCACTCATGATACTAATAATTACATGGCGTTTTCATTTATTTTTTAGCTCGTGAAATGGCTTCACAATATTTGTTTTTTACATCTGTGTTTTTTAACACGCGGTAAAAAAAATAACAGTGCTAACCAATTTTTCCTTAAGTCACCAGTGGGACATGTGAGGTCACAATATCTAAATCGACCGCCAGAAAAATTAAAATAAAGTGCTGAATTTAATCTAATTACGAAGTCTCACAATTTTGTGAATACGTATCAAATTTAAGTGAAATAAATACGAATATTCCTATAATGACATATTTTTAAAGAAATAGATGACAACCATTTTTATTTCCCTTTTCGTCTTTCTCAAGCTCTTTGTTACTAACCTAACAAATGGATTGGACATAATTATTAATATTCGATATGGTATGGGATGACTTTCGTATTTAAAAAGACTATTTGTTTTTTTTTAAATATTGCTAAGGTTTTGCCGTCTGCAACACATTGGCACTACCGTATCTTAATCCATCCTTAGTCACCTTATACTCCCAGATGCGCTTAAACACAAAATTCTTAGGTACATAAATCCATCAATCATCTGCTTCTAAACTGGAAGATTTTTTTACATATTCTTGTGTTTTCAAGTTTCTGGTGAACAATCATGTGTCTACCGTTTCAATTAAATATAGACATTAATCAGAATTTTCTTAGTAATTTCTACTGCTGGGCTTTTACTCGTTATAAAATGGTATAAGTAGGTACTTATAGCTTTCTCAAGACCAAATTAATAGTTCGTTAAAAAAAACTGAATCCTATTGTCAAATCTCAATAGTTAGGTTGACCGAACTACTATAGGTATTAGGTATATATAATTCATACTGCCCATCAGGTGTTAGGATCTTTTCTTTTTACTCTTAGTGTCTTGAACAATATTCATTTATATGGTTATAATATAATTCAACAGGTTTTATACAAAATTTCCAACCGAACGATCACTCTATTCCTCAATACGTAGCAACGGAAAATCTTACTATATTTCCTTTCTGTCAAAGCAAATCAAAAAAATCTATCACCCGTTCTAAAATAATTTAACCCATACAGTCTTTAAGTTAAGCGATTGCTCCTATAGTTGCAACTTGACTAGTTATTTCTGTAATCATTTTCAATTTTTAAATCATCTTGCCGAGTGAGCCTTCTGTACCTTTAGTACTATTATGTACTCCGTGACCTAGCTCAACGAAATTCTTAGTAAGTAAACAATCACAGTACCAATTCATAATAATAGACAACTTTGTCTTTTGTCCAAACTTGCGTAATTATGAAGTTAATTCGAAAAAATGAATGCTTATCGCCATAATTTTAAACTATTTGTAAACTTATACCACAGATTTTAACTTATACTATCAACACTACTTCATATCACAATTAAAATAAGTTATACAATGATTACCGTTTTTGATGTGCCCATTACTATAATAGCGTTTAATCATAGATCGTTACGAAAACAATTTCGACTGGTAAAACTTTTACTATCGTCTAGCTGTAAGCTTTCATACAAAAACCAATAACGTTTTCCTACTCGTAAATATGTATTCCGGTTTTCATAACTTTTAGAAATGTTTAACTTTTTAAGAAGTATTGCTTATGTTAAAAGTTATTAGAGTCTAAATATCCATATTTTTGACCTTAAAACTTACTCGAGTATTTTTTGAAATAAAACGTACGAGCCTAGATTAAAATGTACTGAATGTAATAAAACCAAAATTGTCCAATTCAGTAGGTAACGTTTACTGGGTGGATGGGTAAAAACTCAAGCAATATTTCAAGAATAAAATTTAGGTTCTGGACTTGCAACTCTCTCTATACGAGCATACGAAGTATTTTTCAACCGCGTTTATAAATCGTATTTAGGTGAAGTTAATAAAATATTTATTTCAGTTAACAAAATCACAATTTTTTTAGTAAAGCCAAATTATTCAGTTAGCCATTTTACGTATGACACAATTTCCTTCTCAAAAAATTATTTATTTTATTACATTGACTGCCAATAGAACAATGACGACTTCCCATTCATAATTTTAGTTGAGAATATTTTCTATTAATATATATATAACAAATATCTTTTAATTTCATTCTGCCTATATTCCTTAACTCATTATTTTTAAATTTTCTATTTAGTTTATCTAAGTAGATATATATCTATCAAGAAAAAAGCGACTCTATCCAAGAAATATCCAAAGATAATAGGTATTCAATATACGCTATGGTTAACATAAGTCACTTGTCTTAGGATTTGTTACTATCATTAGTTGTGTTTTATCCTTTATAACTATAGTTGTGAGTCTTGAGCAATGTTGCGAGGTACACAATTGTAAATAAATCCGTAGTCAATTAAAGAAAACCCTATTGAGTTGATAAAATAATATCAGATAATGTAAATATGAATAATTCGAAAATGCAGAACTACCAAAACAGAATATTAGAAATGAACGTTAGAAATAGTTTTGTCTGAATCAATAACCGAATAGTTGTGTTGATAACTATATAACAAAATAATTCAATAAAAATAACATCAAGTGCACATACTGCACTAACGTTTCCTACAAGTGCTTACTCTTTATCTAAGTTGATTGTAACTTTATTGTAATGCTTCTTTAATAACTTTTTATTTTAGTACCAAAATTTACCCACCTATGTGATTGTGATGTGTTTCTCTATCACATTATCGACATTTAAAATTTGTTACAACTTGCCAAATACAAGCAACGTTGCCGATTACTTTTTGAGTAAACTATAACAAGTATTTACTAATAACTGCCAAATAACATAAACGTCCAAAGAAACTGTTTAAGCAGAACTGACTTGAATTATAATATGTGTAGTTAATATGTCTTCATCTAAAACAATTCAGTCATCTAGTCACAATAATATCAATGAGCAGTTTGTTTGCTGACCCAACAATAAATTTCAGCGCTTTCTCTTACTTTATTTCAAGTTATAAATGATTATAATTATTCGATATTTAGATAGCAAATTACAATTATACTGTGAGATTAGTACGAGTTGGATCAATTTAAATTCAAAATTCGATTCAATTCAAACTGACTTTTTTTTACAAAATTAAATTGTATTGAATGTTTATGAAAATATTAATTTTTCTCTACTTATTTATAGTTGTTTGATTATAAAACCTCTTTGATATATATTAATTAATAATAATCAATAATCATAAACCATTATCAGTTATCACCAAACAACATAGTTTGCAGCGATGCAGGTATAATAGCGCAAGTACAAACGAGAATACGCGACCCATTAAGCTCAAGTCTCAATAACATCTGCAATGTATGACGCCTGTGCAATCTATGACTATCTCTAAATCTATTTGCCGCTTATCGGTTCGGTGATGTACGGGGTGTGCGTCGCTGTACCGCAGGCCGTCTTGCCTGCCATCCAGCTGCCAGCACTGCTAAGAGCGACATCCACCGACGTACTCGACTCTCGTAGCACATTGCCGCCAGCGACGATTTCGCCTGCACCTTGAAACACCAACTGCTCCACCACCAAGCTGCACCTTGAAACAGCAACTGCTGCAACCACCAGGCCGCACCGTGAGACACCAACTGCTGCTACCACCAGGCTGCACCGCGGGACATCCATTCACGCCGGGAACGATCACATGGCATCTTGAGTCACTTACCTGAAACCATTTAAACAACGAGTATCTCTCTCCTTTACACATTATGTACCTACACACAATAATATGTAGTACATTCAATCTCCTACCATAAACTTATGAAACATGAATCTCTTAGAATCCAAAATTACTTTACATTTAGTACACACACTGTGGTAACTGGTAAAGATTTGTAAATCAATCAATCAATCAAACAATTTATTTGCATACATGTGTCAGGTATAAAGATTATAGAGAAGTTGTACAATCTCTTATCTCTTTTGGCAATTTATTGTATATTTTACAAAGATTTAAATCTTTGATATTTTAACAGCCATCACGCAAACACCCTTATAAAAGAATGCGGAATTGTGAATGTCTTGTACATTCTAAAACACAAATACATTAACATGTACCTTCTCGTGGGCGTAGAATTGCACCAGGGTAACGGTAGTACGTTATAGTCCCTGATGTCGTCCCACTTCTGATCTGAAAGCAATTCTTCCCAGTCTTCTCCAAATTATTGAAATTCCTTTTCGTTTACAGTTCCAGGATTGTGAATAAAAGATTCTTTCCACTTATTTATCTTTTTGTATTTTTTCATAAATCAATAATTCAATTAGTAACATTTTTTTCGACATGTCTTTTTCAATCACAGACAGAACTAACTACATTTCTATTTTCAAATTCCATAAAAAATAATATTAATCGTAAAGAGGTTTGTTTTCCAAAAATTATACATATTAAATACTTCACGGTGACGCAAAATATTAATGAAAACTAAACATAAATCTTCAGCACGCTATCAATACTTACCTATTATTAGAAATTCAAAAAATGTATCAGAATGAAAATTGTATGCATGAAAGCTACGTGATTAATTTACATTCTTTGAATCTCATACATTTTTTTTAATTTTGTTCCATTTCGTTTCCATCCATCGTATTTAAATATGGTTACGGCTGCTGTATAGTTCAGTCCTGTAGTCATAACCGAAAATTATAATTCTGTTCGGACCGAGCCGTAAGCAATGTCAGGTATCGCAATAGGTATTACTCGGCGAACACTTCCGAATTCCGATATGCATTTACGATTTACGCAATTGAACGAAGCCGTAACAGGCCCCGCTTCCTGCAGCCCGTAACGAGTTTCACTTTCGCTGCAGAGTGCGGCGGGCCTAACCAGGAGAACCGCATCGTTGGCGGCATGCCGGCTGGCATCAACCGCTACCCCTGGATGGCTAGACTCGTGTACGACGGCCAGTTCCACTGCGGCGCGTCGCTGCTCTCCAAGGAGTACGTGCTGACGGCGGCACATTGTGTTAGAAAGTGCGTATTTGTCTTTATTTCAATCATCATCTTATTCATCAACGCTTTTTTATGTTGACTGCAGTGTGAGCATGGGCAGGGGATTTTTGTCCTCGGGGAAAGGACAAAATTTTATCCCTTTCCATGTATTTGTTTATCCCCCCTATTATGGGTACAGAGGTGGAGAAATTACTCCCTTGCTTTGTCTCTGAAGATTTATGTCATGTGAAATGTCAAATAGTGATGAATTTCTCCCTTTCCCCTTTGGCGAGTTTTAAAATTAATTCGAATACGAGTTTTCCCCTGCCCATACTAGGGGTGCAGGACCCGTGTCCAACAGTTGATGAGCATCCAGTACCCGTGTACTAAAAAATAGAGGAACTTGGCCATAACAACACAAGTTGGCCAAGTGTGGATTGGGGCAATCTTTGAAAACGAATGCTCCTCTATAAAACTAACGTTTACCATAATTGGTGATTTCTCATCAGGCATACATGTTTCCTCAGGATGTTTTCATTCCCCGCTAAGCAAGCGATGTTTGTGTGTGTGTGTGTATTATGTATTCTTGTACACTACTGAACCGCTTTGGTTTTTGTACCTAATGGAGATATATTACACAATGGACTACTTTTTATCCTGGAGAAAATGATGGTTCCCGTGGGATTGGTGAAAACTCGAAAATCACGCTGGCGGAGTCGCGGGCTTAAGCTAGTTTTTTTTAAAAGTGATTATATTTTCCATGTTGAATATACGCATTAGAACAAAAATGCGACGTTTTGGAATCGAATAGTTTGTGTTTCCGTTTCACAATCTCAAATAAAATAATTTATCTTTCTTGCATAAGTTTAGACTCGATTTAGCAGGTTGTTCATTCAGTGAGTCAGGAATTCTTTTTTATAAAGATGTATGCTTGTTCCAGGCTGAAACGATCGAAAATCCGAGTAATCCTGGGCGACCACGACCAAACCATAACGACGGAGAGCGCTGCCATCATGAGGGCTGTCACCGCCATCGTCCGACACCGCAGCTTCGACGCCGAGTCATACAACAACGATATCGCGCTGCTCAAGTTGCGCAAACCCGTCAACTTTTCTAAGATCATCAAACCTGTGTGTTTGCCTCCAGCTAGTAAGTATTACGGAGCTTCGACGTCAAGTTGATTAAAAACGACATCGCACTGCTCAAGCTACGCAAACCCGTCAACTTCTCCAAGATATCAAATCCGCGTGTTTGCCTTCAGCTAGTAAGTATTATGGAGCTTCGACGTCAAGGTATTCAACAACGATATCGCACTGCTCAAGCTGCGCAAGCCCGTCAACTTCTCCAAGATCATCAAACCTGTGTGTTTGCCTCCAGCTAGTAAGTATTACGGGGCTTCGACGTGAAGTTATTCAACAACGACACCGCACTGCTCAAGTTACGCAAACCCGTCATCTTCTCCAAGATCATCAAACCTGTGTGTTTGCCTCCACCTAGTAAGTATTACAGAGCTTCGCTGTCAAGTTATTCAACAACGACATCCTACAGCTCAAGTTGCGCAAACTCGTCAACTTCTCCAAGATCATCAAACCTGTGTGATTAAGCCTCCAGCTATAAAGTAGGTATGACGAAGCTTCGATCTGGATTACTATATAAATAATATAATAACTATTAATATATATCGAGTACATAGCGTTGCTCCTATTGCGTAAACCCGTCAACTTCTCCAAGATTTTCAAATTAATTTCTTTTCCTGACTGAACTGACCTGACCTGACTGATTATAAAACTTCTCGACCTTTGGACGACTCTCCCTGGCGCAGTGGCGCGCGCTCGGATTCGAGTCGGAAGGTCGCGGGTTCGATTCCCGCCACGGCCGCTCTAAAATATTATAATCTCTAGTTTGACTCAGGCCTGGTCTGATATGGGCCATATAGTTAGTTACTACTCTACCAGCAGAGACGAACCTTCAAGGGAAACCGTTAGGGGTTACTTACTACTTCCAAGTTAGAACATAACATTTTCCGCTGGATCATCATTTACCATCAGATGAGATTGCTTGGAGTGTTTTTTTTACTATATAGGCTAGCACTTGACTGTGATAGCACCTGATGGAAAGTGATGATACAGTCTAAGGTGGAACGCGCTTGCCTAGGAGATGCCTATTCACTCTTGATTTGAAGCCGCCCAGGTTGTAAGTGGCGGGAAAACAGTATGGGAGGGCATTCCAGGCCTTTGCAGTACGAATCAGGAACTTCGCACGCGACTTTGGAACGTCGACCATGTATGGGTGGAAGCATCTGTACGAGTGTATTCAAAACTTCATGTTATTCATAATTTGTCTTGTCCAGGTATAGAGCCGTCGGGTAAGGAAGGCATCGTGGTGGGCTGGGGCCGCACGTCGGAAGGCGGCCAGCTGCCCGCGGTGGTGCAGGAGGTGCGCGTGCCCATTCTGTCTCTCGCGCAGTGCCGCGGCATGAAGTACAGGGCCACGCGCATCACTAACAACATGGTATGTATATTGTTAAGGTGGGTCTACGCTACGCGAATCGAGCGCGTACCGAGCACGAGCGGAGGCGTTTCGCGTCGTCGTTCGCGGCGTCAAGTGTGGACGTACAACGAATCTACAACGATCACTGTCCTCCTATCCCTTTGTGTTCGTCAAAAAACCGACGACAGGCCGAACAGCCAAGCACGAACGAAATGCTTGCAGGCTGCAGCGCGCTCGTTCGAGGCTTGTACACTACACGAATTGTGTTCGGCTCGTGCTCGGCGCGTGCTCGATTCGCCTAGCGTAGACCCACCTTTACACATACCTACCATAGTTACCATAGTGACGTAGCGTATCCAGACAAGTGAATATACAGGGTTATATAAAAAATACCAAATCACTCAAATATTCAATATTTTACAGAGATATTCTGTTGTTCCTACTCTGTTATGTAACATCGGCAAGTGGAAATGGCGCGGAGCGTGGCTTTACAGAAATAACATTTTTGTATATAGTATACAGTATGTATAAAGTATACAGGGTTGTATAAAAAATACCAAATCGCTCTCGGCCTGTAGTTGTTTACATTAACACTAACAACTTTTATTCCACGACTTTTCAAAATTCAGTATTAATTGGCACAATACTGAATTTTGAAAAGTCGTGGAACAACTACAGGCCGAGAGCGATTTGGTATTTTTTATATAACGCTGTATACTTGCACCGAATTCGAGCCATTGCCTCATTTGATTGTATAATGAGTAGGTAATCAGACGAGACGTCATTTCTTATAACTTGTTTGTTTTCGTAACAATAAAAAAAATATGAATGTTTCAGCTTTGCGCGGGTCGAGCTTCCACAGACTCTTGCCAAGGCGACAGCGGCGGCCCTTTGCTCCTACAAACTGGAGATAAGTTTCAAATCATAGGTGAGTAATTGAGTGTTGTCGAAGGTTTCATTCAAAGTCGTTTAGAGCATAAATACTGGAGAAGAATGGCCGGAAGATTATACTTTAGAACTAGGCATAATTGTTCGAAATCATTGTAAATTGTAAACAGTCCAGCGGTTCTAGGATACGATAAAAATATAAAAACAATCGTTAAATTGAACACGTGGCTTCCGCATGTTTTTATACATTTTTTTTTAATTTGTTCCATTTCCATCTTCTTATCGGATCGAAATATATTATCCCCTAGAGCTCCTGGAGCCCCTTGCTTCTTGCGTGGTACTGGTATAGAATGGAACGGATTCAAAAAATATATAATTCAGAATAAACGCTAAAAATATATCACGTGACTTATTAATTAAGTGATAATTAGTAATTACCATACATTTTTTAGTAACTATCAGTAACAAAATTAAAATCGTTCGTGGAAATTCTCTAGTCATAAAAAAAAATCTGCAATGGTTTTAGAAACTGACTTCTGAATTTGGTATGTCTGATAAAATATACGCGTATCTCTATTACAGTGGTTGTCATTTTTTTTCAAATATTAAATGTTATTTTTCACAGGAATAGTATCGTGGGGAGTCGGCTGCGGAAGACCCGGGTATCCTGGAGTTTATACCCGGATAACTCGATACCTGCCCTGGCTGAGGGCAAACCTCCGAGACACATGTCTCTGTGCCAATTAATATATTCAAAACGTTAATTTAAAAAAGGGAAAACCAGGTTATTTTGAAAAGACACAATTTCAATGGGATTTGGTACATATGTGTAATGTGTATAGGGCTTATTGCAGCAGCAGATGTCCATCAGCTAAAACGAACGAAGTGTTTAACTTCTGTAAAAAAAAAATAACGATAGTTTTAAGTCAATTCTCAAACAAAAACTCTAAATTATAATGCTAAGATGGCTCAACTAGACCGGTGTATAAACTTTAATTCATGAATATTTAGGTATTTTTAGTAAAATAAAAATATTTGAAATTTATAAAACTGTTGCAAATTCTGAAAATCCACTTTTTGCTTTGCAGTATAGGTACTTAAACTAACCTTGTTTAAACTTTTAGAATTCAGCATTACGTAAAATATGAATAACTAAATAATTAATAACGATATTAATTTATTATACGTTAGGTTCTTTTTTAATCTATTCTTGCCTGAAAAGGTTACGTTTTTGTACATAACGTGTTTCATTCAGTTTAATTTTTAACGAATCATAGAATAATTTAGTGCATGATCTACAAGGTTGCCATAAATGATTTTGTAAGTTTTTTTGTAAATTTGTGTAAAATATCAGATACTTATTTATTGAAATAAATCACAACTGAATGTGCACTTTAGATACGAGTACCATAGGATCAACTATAATTAATTATATTATGTTAGATACATTCAAATAATATTATATATCAGAGGCATATAATTACAACCCATACTTATATAAAAAATCATATCTGAAGCATAGTTTACACTATTAATTTAAAAAAGTTTACCTTAAAAGTAAGTTGGAATACTTCGAACAACAGTAAAATATGTAAAGTAGGTTACTTACACAAAAAAGCTTCTCGATTCAATAGATAAATAATTTAAATAAATATTAAATAATTAGTTTTTTAATTATAATATTAAATACAACATTAACTATTGTAATAAGTCACACTTGAATGTAAATATAGCGGTCAGGCCGGTGGTGCAGATTACCAATAGATATTAAGCAACTGTAGACACTACCTACGTGTTCAATTTTTATTTGTACATAAAAATTTAAGAGTAATATGCATTTGTACATATTTGCAATCATGATCATAATAATCTTCAAGTAAATTTCAATCATAATCATTAAAATTCATACAATGTTCAGTCAACAAAGCCATGCATTATATATCAACCATAAGTAGATAAACTAATGATAAATCAAATGAATATTGTATCATTCTTTGTCTAATCATCATCAGAACCATTTAGCTCATAATCCATTCTGTTGTTCGCGAAATCTATGATCATTATAATCATAATCAAGAATCATAATCAAGAATCATAATATTAACCGTCATCAGATCATAATTCGTCCTAGTGTTCAGTAACTCGTAAAGCTTTTATTCATCTGTGTTATAATAATCAAAATATACTAACTTCATTACATTGCAACTAATACTACTACTTATTTGTGAAATAAAATACGAATAAAAGAGCTAACGATCATTTTTCGAGTAAAAAACAAAGTTTTCATCTTCTTCATCCTTACTCATCTGTCATATTTGTTTACAATAATAAGAAATGTTTGAAAAACCTCTCGTTACTACCTTTAGAAAGCTGTTTACGTAATACACTTTATTGTGTTGAGACTATTTTTTTGCTTGTTTCCGTAAGGCTTCTAAATAAATTGTACAGGTTGATCGAAAGAAAACTAGATATTTGAACGTTACTTTTTGGATCCTCTTTTCAATAGGTACTTACGCTTTTATTCGTTTTATAGTTTTTGAAATACGATAGTCTTTAACTAACATGAACTAATTTACTAAATTATTATTTATACATTAATTTTATAATTCTTCTCTACATTATAATAAGAATTTTAAGCATGAATAGAGTCAGAATACCTAAATTTTGAATGATTTGAATAATTTGTTAAGTATAAATTATTGCTATACTTACAAATTAATTAGGTACTCGTATGTTTTTTATCTCGTTAGTTAAAAATCGCTCTTTAGGCTGTAGCTGTGATCTACGTCACGATAAATTTGTTTTACTGTTATATCGTCGTTATTTTATTATAACTACTGTAAATATTAATTAAGAATAATTAACAATGGTACTTGTGTAAATAATAACTAATACTCTTAATTGTCTTAACTTGACTGTTTATTAAATATTTATCAATGTATTTAAAGTAATTGAATAAGGTTTTAATTAACAACACATTAATTAGTTTGAATTAAATATTTTTGTTTTTTTTCTTGTTTATAAATAAAGATATTGACAACAGATGGTGTTTTCTTTTAAATTTTATTCCCGACGACTGCTCCAAAAGACATCCTATAAAAGTTAAAAATTTCTTAACATATTAGGCTTATTATATGTGGATTATTATTTTGTTGATGTTATAGTGCTATTTCACTAAGTAAAGGCACCTATCGCACTGAAGTTATTAATCTAGGTACCTACTAGTGTACAAACATAAAAAAACCTCAATAATTTCATGCCATAAATGGTGAATAAAAATTTGGAAAAGCAGTCACAACCTTGTCTTAGTCTAGAAGCAGTGATTCACAATTTTGAAGAAATTATATATTCATTTGAAAAGAAATGTGAAACATTACGGTAGGTCCGACAGATAGGTCTCAAGCTATTTTTTATATCCCTAAATAAGAACCACCTAACCCCATGCTCAAAGTCACCTGAAATCTTTTAGATTTCAGGTGAAATCGACTAGTGACTACGACTCGACGAAACGACGACTTATAAATCATCATCAATCATCAATACATCTATCTATACTTATAATAAAACTGTAAAGGGTCGAATTCTGTACATTGAAGATATTTTGAAAATTTTTGTTGGAGGACACTATTTAGTCGATACTGAAGCCACAACTGTAATTTGTTTAATTTTTGTCTGTCTGTCTGTCTGTCTGTCTGTCTGTCTGTCTGTCTGTTTCACGACCGGGCATCACGGCTAATCCGCTGGATGGATTTAAATGTAACTTGACATGATTATAGTTCATACCCCGAGGTAGGACATAGGATACTTTTTGTCCCGAAATTCATCATAGTTTCCCTGGAAGACGGCATCAAAGTCCAAACGTTTTTTAGTTATAATTCATTAACGCGTTGTCCGATTCCATTCATTCTTTTTTTGTTAGAAAGGAGGTTTTTTAAAGATTATTCCACACACATCTTATCATCATCACTTTTGTAGTTCAGAAATTACAGACATCAGAACCTTTAAGTTCAAGTAGGTAGGTGACTTGAAACTCGGAATGCACAAAGAACCTAGGGCTAGGACGTAGAGCTCAAGTAAGACTGGAGTACCCTTACAGCCGTAAATAAATAGGCTTAGCAGGAGATTTTGTATGGTTTAAAATTTTTCACTTTTAGGGTGAACAAAAATCATGTAACTGGGCGTCATCGCTACGTTATACCGTATAGCGCCATCTCTACAATTTATGTGGAACTTGAATGTAAAACTCTGAGATAGGTACTACCGAATTTTTTAAAATAAAAATTAACTGTCATGTTATTTACTGTTTCCTGACTTTATATTAAGATGGCACTGTTAACATATGAACAGATTTAAACTTTATCATCCGCAATATGGAAAGGGTAAGGATAATGGTTCACAAATATTTTTAACTCTTAGGTTTTATCGATCCTAACCGACTGACTGTCATCTAAGGTCTTTTTATACGTAAAGAAATATATAGCTATTGTCCATTCTCATGTTTTGGATTGTATTGAGATGAAGCAAAGATTTTTAAAAGACTCGTATATTATGTTGGGCTGGGGAATATTGTTAGTAGAGTAATTTATCCCAGTGGTACCTACCCGGCCGAACTCTGAAAGAAGAGTTCTACCACCAGTACAACTTTTCACATGGTTTAATAATTTTTGACATATTTCGTGGTTTCAGAATAAAAATCACAATGAAAAGGACGATTTTAACTGTCGATATTTCGATACATTGCTACAAGTCGTGGTCACGTAGTGACCACGACCTGTGCCACTGGGTCGAAATATCGACAGTTAAAATCGTCCTTTTGACCTTTCAACTACGTATTAATGAAACTTTATATTATTATTAAGAAAAAGGAGTTTTCAAAATCACCACAAGATAACCCGTGCAAAGTAAGAACAGGTTTCTGTACAACATCACACCAGAATCCCGCGAAAAATCAAGGAATTCCACTAGGAAGGTATATTATGTAAAAAAATTGTAATTCACGCGGGCGGAGCCGCGGGCAACAGCTAGTAATATAATAAATCTGTAGAGGTCGAATTTCTGTACAAATAAAAAAAATGCTAAAAACGGAGTCAGGGGGATGTAAGAAGTGAAATAGAACTAATTTAAATTTTTTTCAAATTTTTTGTTTCTCTGTTTGTCTGTTTGTCTGTCTGTTTGTACGGGCTAATCTTTGGAACGGCTGGACCGATTCCAATGAAATTTTGTGTGGTGGTAGCTTATGTCCCTGGTCAACATATAGGATACTTTTCATCCCGATAAAATAAATAGTTCCCGTGGGATAGTTAAAAAACTGCAATTAATTTAACAGCTTTGTAAACAACAACTAATGAACTTAATTTAGTAAAATTTGTTATGCTGATACCTTATGTTGCCTGTTTAACAAAATATATATATATATATATATATATATATGTATATAGTAAAACTAATTAATCCAATCGAGTTCCCGCGGGAAAGAAAACATTACAAAAACATATATATGCCCGGTCAACATTTAAGATACTTTTCATCCTGAAAATTTTGAGAGCACCCGTGGGATGTTTAAAAAAACCTATAGCTACTTATCTACGTAGCACAATCAAAACGGGGTCGAAATATCGACAGTTTAAATCGTCCTTTTGATCGTGCAACTACACTCGCCGGCATATTTAGCGGAACATGAAAAAAAAGGTTTGATATCAGTATCATATAAAGTTGCTGGCTGGTTTATACGTTATTTAATTTAAAAAGAAATATTTTCAAATTAAGAAAACAACTGAACATCACATTTTATGCAATTGTTTTAATTTTATTCAAATACACCTTATCTGGAGCGAACATCGAGTATTTCTTCCTTCTGAGTTTGATTTAAAATTTCATTGAAATACTGTTTTTTGTTAGTTTTTTTAATCGCGTATCTTTCTGGAGTTGATGACTGAATTATGCCTGACTTAGCCCCAACGGAGATTGCCAGGGCACTCGAAATGCGAAGAAATGGTCAAACCTACAGAGTGATATCCAGAAATCTTCGTCGACCAGTTTCAACGATCCATCGCAGTATTCAACGGTTCAGGGAGACCGGTACTTATGTGAGAAGAGCAGGACAAGGCAGAAAAAGACGCACTTCGAGTAGGGATGATCGTTTCATTCAGCTTCGTGTACGTAGGAACCCCCGTTTGACGGCCGTCCAATCCCGACATGAGTTAGAAGCAGTGCGGGGTGTAACCGTAAGTGAGCGTACGGTACGAAGAAGGCTCGAAGAAGCTGGTTTGGGTTCATTTGTGCCCGCCAAGGCTCCAAGGCTCGAGGTAAATCATCGTAGAAACAGGTTAACTTTTGCTCAGGAACATCGACTTTGGAACGCGGACCAATGGAGTAAGGTATTGTTTAGTGATGAGTGCAGAATTCTCTTAAATCAAATTGACGGCAGGCAAAGAATATACAGACGCAAAGGAGAACGATACATTCAGACAAATTTTGAAACTACAGTTGCATACGGTGGTGGATCAATAATGGTTTGGGCGGGCATTTGTTTGGGAGCTCGCACAGACTTGGTAGTGATTGACAGAGGGAGTCTGACTGCAGACCGCTATATCAGAGAAGTTTTAGAAGAAAATGTCGTACCGTTTGCCCCATATATCGGTGACGATTTTGTTTTTATGAAGGATAATGCTCTGCCGCATACCGCTCGGGTAACTCAAGCTTATCTTAATGATATGAATATCACTGTTATGGAGTGGCCGGCGAGATCACCGGATATGAACCCAATAGAGCACGTTTGGGACTTGCTGAAAAGAAAAGTTAAGTCCAGAATTCCAGCTCCTGCCAACGTGGGAGAACTGCGAATCGCCGTAGTTGAGGAATGGCGGAGACTATCCCAGGAGACCATCGATAACATCATTCTCAGTATGCCTAGACAGGTAGAAACTTTAATAAGAGCACGTGGAGGAAATACGCGATATTAATCACCATTTTTCTAATTTAATTAATTGTAATTTTAATATTAAATTTCACTTTTCCAGGTTACATGAAAAGTTCAAAAATGTACCATTTTTCACAAATAGCCTTTACTCGCAAAATCTGTTCTTAATGTGATCTCATTTTAAGTAAAAACAAATGAAACTTTAAATAACAAAAGAAGTGTAGTAAGTAGATTTAAAAATAAAACCATATTTTTTTAATAATGGACCTTTTTTTTATGTTCCGCTAAATATGCCGGTGAGTTTAGGTATATCTATACAAGATAACCCGTACGTAGCAGGAACGGGTTGCTACGTACACAGCAGCGCATCAGAATGCTTAATTACAATATCTGGGCGTTGGTATCATCTCAGAATAAGATAAGTTTGGTTAGTATAGATATTACAATCCACGATGACACGCCCCACTCTCTCTTACTCCATGCGAATTGAGTAACATAAGCGATTTCGACAGAGTGTATAAGTAAAGGAAGACCAAAGAAGATATAGGTAAATTGTGTGAAAGAAGATAGCACGTTGACAGGAGAGATTAGAAGAAGACTCCTTTACGGGTCCATCGAACCCAGGGACCACTCATTTATCTTAGGAAAAATTAAGAAATTCCACGTGAAACATTTTTGTAAAAAAAACGAACTGCACGCGGGTGGAGCCGCGGGCAACAGCTGGTAAATAAAATAAAGAAGAAGAAAACTCTACTCTAAGTCGCACTTTACCAGCGCATGGACAAAAAATGAAACTGGGCATGGTCCGTACAAAAGGGTTGCGAAAATTGGGATACTTACACTAAATTGTGTATCTTATACCCCTACCTAAGATGGCCCCATAGACTATTTTGATCCTTATTAGAAACAATCGATTGGCATCGAAACCCATTCTTCATTCTATACAGAATGAACACTATAGCCAACTATAGCCATAAAATCTGTTGTTTCTGGTTAAAATGGTCCCCTAAAACCACCTTTAGACCATTTTCCTTTAGCTATATTTATTGCCATATCCAGCCTGCATATTCTCAAAATTCTCAAAAGTTTTTGTAAGGTTTTCGGTATTGAATAAGATCAGGGGTGAGGGGAGGCTATTCGCGTTTTCACACACTGAGGTCTCAGTGAAGTGAATCAAGAAATAAAATAAAAAAAGATTCTGACAAATTGAGAACCTCTTCCTTTTTTGAAGTCGGTTACTAAAAATTATCACTCAAAAATTTACTTTACATTAATTATTGAATGATTGAAATTGAATGTATTTCAACATAGGAAATACAATCTTTCAACCATACCGCGGAAAGTGAATTTAATTTCGCGATTGAATTTTGAACAACATTTAATTTTAAGCTCTATGTGAATAGTCGTAAAATTAATCTTTCAGTGTCCGCAAAAAAATATTCGTTTTCAATCATTTCAATAACGTCAGCTTAAATACGTGAATGACATGACCTTTTTAAACATTTCACTTCACAAAATGTAGTCGACGCGTTACGTGAATAGGCAAAGGCAAGGATTGGCTAGGTTAGGACCCTCAGGACCAAAGAAGAAGAAGCAACCACGAAGATGGGAGAGAATCAATTCAGCTTCGATCCGCAAACAAAGTCGTTATTCCTCAAAACTCTTTTCTTCAATCAATCTTTGTCAATAGGCAAGCTAGTGGGGTGTCTTAGACAACCCAAATCACGTCCGTTGTTGGTATGTAGACACGACGGTCACCAATAATCTCAGTGTGTGTCAGCTTGTGCGCCCGCGCGACAAGTTCAAAGTCGTACGAGCGCATACGCAAATTGTGACAATTCTGAATTCGAAATTTAAATTGTTATTTTTTTTTTCATATAAACCACAGAGCCAGTATGTGGAGGTGCTTTCTTTTCTTTGTGTTTGTGGCGAGCACTTTCACTCACGCGCAGGTTTGTGATGGATTGTAATATTTTTTCAAGCGTCTTATCATATGATAATTATTTATTTGTGTTTATTATCTATTATTTATATGTGGGTCACAATTTGCAAGGTGATTTTATTTAGTGCTAATATAAATTGATGGTGCAGCTAAAATCAGTGTTCTTCTGAAACGTCATCAATTTTTTTGTTTAACATCATTTGCTTACTATAGTTGGAATAAATCCTGAAGATGAATTCATTTTTGGGGAGATGCGATGATTCTGAAGTAGCTGACAGATGTTAGACGTTGAGCCACTCTGAACTATCACTCCAGACTCACTCAATATCATCAAAATCAGTAGAGCCGTTTTTGAGTTTTAGTGAGACCGGCTTTAAAAAAACCGGTCAAATGCGTTTCACGTTCGCACATCGAGGGTGAAGGACACGAAAAGGTGATATTTTAGCAGGTATAGCTACGACCTATTATTATTATTGGACTGATTAGAAACAAAAACATTTTTCTATTTATTCCTAACCAAAGAATTTCGGATTTTTTCCTTTACTTATACTTTACCATGCTTCTTGCCAAATTTCATGACTTGAGTTTTTACCCACAAGAATTAATAATCCTATAGGTTTTGACTTTTCGAAAACGACCTAGATGGCTGTAATTTTGAGTCGCATTGCAAGTTTGACATTTTTAAAGATCCCAGTGACTATAGATTGTAGTATTATTTGGTATTAATTTTAAGTTGATAGCTCTACCCACTCGTAAGAAAAATGCAATTAAGTGGCTTACAGGTGGACAGACGTCCTACCAAGTCATCCTATATAAGGCTTATGTGGGTTTTATTTTCATCGTTTGAACTACGGAACCATATTATCAAGAAGGAGTTTATCTATATTATGTTTTTTACAACGATGCCCATTCATAACTTTACCTTATTATTTTGGAAGAGTTAAGCATCTAGTTCGCCTTCTGAAATTGGGTCTTTAAGATTAAGATTTTCGGAGTTATAATATGAATGTAATACTCGGTTTTCGTTAATCTTAACAGATTTTTAACATTCTTTTTTTTAAATAGTTTGGCGTATAATTTTGGTGAATCTTTAGTGTAAGATGCAGTTTTAAATCAGTTTTCTGTTTCCTTTTTAGTAACTTAATATTTTACCGTAGAGATACTGTAGAGTTATTTGTTATCGCTTCTTGATCATCAGGCTGACTTAGTGCGAGACACGCGCGGTTTGTACTCGAAGAACTTTTTTGGTGGTGTCTGGGGCAACCGTCCCCCGTGGATGGAGTATAATCAACCGAAGACATCGTGCTCCTGCAGTAAGTATTTTTTATTTCAAGAGGTTAATTAATAAAAACTTAAGGTATAATTCCATGATGGGCTGCAGGCTGCAACCGCAGGCGACATGCGGCTAGCGACTGCGGTTGACTGCATTACTGCCTGCGGTTTCGGTCGCTTCTATTCCAAGTGCGATGACATTGTCGTGGCTGCACAGTGCTTAGAACCATGCCTCAGTCACTGCCTGTATATAATACCGATACTACCGATAGTTTACAAATATGTCTTTTGCTAGAAGAGGAAGAAGAAAACATCTTGTTGTTGCTATTATGCCAAAAAAAAACAGGGGATCTTTTGTTTAAATTCGCACCAAAGAAGGAATTTTTAAGTATGAGCATTCTGAGATTCGCGATACTACTTGTGCTGCAGTCTGCCATATTGTCGCCGGGCTGGGTTTCAATTTCATACAGATTCATAGAAACCTGTGTCCTGTATGGTGTCGCTGCAGTTTGCAGCCTCCCGGATCTTAAACACAACCTTCAACCTTTACACACACAATCAACGTCTTTAAATTAAGTAATCTTGTGCTCTACAATGAGATGCTATAACATGCAGGTTTTGATGAAAAGATTAATCAAGGTAATACTGTGATAGTATGAGTTTCTTAATCTTAGTTTCTCCGATGATAAAAAAGGTGCTGTCACTGGCTTGCAAAATAACAAATTAAAACTACTTTTCTTTAGCACAGCAAGAGGTTCAAAACGTTACACTTTCTCTTCTGAGTATTGATTTAGTTTTGTTATTTCTTTCATACCTACAATTTTTATGTTAGGCAATTACGCCGATAGGGACTTGCATGTTATATCGCCAGTAGTAAGCGACGAAGCAGCCTAAGGTATTTTCGCTCTAGCGTGGAATGGGTTAAATCCCTATGATTTAATTTATATAATTTAAATTAAATATCTACACAGAGTCTCATTGGAACACAAAAACCACAAAGCCACATTTATTTTTATCTCGAAATAACAAGACCTTCCCACATGATTTTAAGAACGAAATTCTATCGGACTCAGCCGCTGCGAGCAGCGAAATAAATAATACTTAAATGCTTTAACTGAAAATTTCAGAGTGCGGCGAGAGGAATGAGGCGTCGCGCATCGTGAACGGCGATGAAGCCGGCATTAACGAGTTTCCATGGATGGCCAAGCTGACTTACTTCAAGAGGTTTTACTGCGGCGGGATGCTCATCAACGACCGATACGTGCTCACCGCTGCACACTGTGTCAAAGGGTAAATGTTACTGTTGTTATATCGTGGGCTGCGTCGAAACGGGCATCATCGAGTTCCCGTTGATGGCCAAGCTGACTTACTTCAAAAGGTTTTACTTCGGCGCTATGCTCATTAGCGACTGATACGTGCTCACCGCTGTTTAGTATGTCAAAGGGTAAATTTTACTGTTTGTTACATCGTGGGCTGCGAAGAAACTGGCATCAACGAGTTCCCATGGATGGCCAAGCTGACATACTTCAAGAAGTTTTACTGCGGCGGGGTGCTCATTAAGGACCGATACGTGCTCACCGCTGCACAAGGTGTCAAAGGGTAAATGTTACTGTAGTTACATCGTGGACTGCGTCAAAACGGGCATCATTGAGTTCCCGTTGATGGCCAAGCTGACTTACTTCAAAAGGTTTTACTTCGGCGGTATGCTCATTAGCGACCGATACGTGCTCACTGCCGCTTAGTATGTCAAAGGGTAAATGTTATTGTTGCTACATCGTGGGCTGCGACGAAATTGGCACCAACGAGTTCCCATTGATGGCCAAGCTGACTTACCTCACGATGGTATTTCAAAAGTACTGCAGTGGGATACTCAATATCGACCGATGCGCTGTTCACTGTGTCAAAGGGTAAATTTACTGTTGTTAGATCGCGAATTGCAATGGAATCAGCATCAACACGATCCCATGGATGGCCAAGTTCAAGTATTTCTAATCGGAAGGGGTAACTCTTTGCTTTATTTATTTTGTAGAAAAAAAATGGAGCTTGGTTAATTTAACATTGACTAGTTTAGTTAATAGTAATTACCATTAATGATTTCTAGTATGACTACCGCTAGTATCAGATTTCAAAAAGTAACTGTGAATCTTGTGTATTTCGTTAGAAATCTTTGAATTAAACTAAAGGTGCTATCAATCGAAATTGTTAATACGATTTACATGTTATAGTCAGACCAGTTGCTTAGGCAGTTTGTAATAATAATGGTACCTAAAACAGGTCTTAAAATTATTATTAATTTTATTGTTATGTCCCGACACGCAGTGTGAAAATCAATTTTTAGTGATGAGTATATATTAAAATAATAAAAAGAGCTTTTTTTGTGGCTGAAATGAAAAGTCGCTTTTTCCTTAGGTGCTATCTAGATCCAGATTTTATCGAGATATTTCTTTGTCTTCGTGAAGCTTAACAGTCAATCCATTCCATCAATCGCCACCCTTATGTCCTGAGAAATAATTAATCTCCATTACGTACGAGATTAAGCAATTCAATGATTAATTTATCTTGCAAATAAAATGTTATATTAACTTTACCCATCATTATTCTACAGGATTTTGTTGAATTTCGTATGTAAATTTTGTTTGAATATTAATTTTTTTGGAGACTCAACGGATATTAAGAAAGTTATAATTAGACTGAGTGGCGCATCGCGTTGTATATATTTTCCTCATTCATGTTTAGTAAGAGAGTTTTCATCAAGAATTATCAAAATATTTAATTGAATTCAGATTAAAGTGATGTGTACCAGGCCTTATCTGACCTTTCGATGAGCTTTTTTTTACCAATGGCATTTGTTTATATTTCAAAGTTCACTGGAATTTAATTAAATACCTACCTACCGATCATGAAGTAGGTAAATGCAATGATGAATGAATGACATTTAGGCAAATCTAATACCTAAATAAGTTAGTAAATTAATAACTTAATAACTAACTTAACTTTTAATCCCATGGGCCATGACTATCGAACCATAATGGATTAAGTTTTTGGGTACTTTATGCTTTGAATGTTAGTTAAAAGGATCTTAAACCTGTAAGATTAGATATTTCTGTTTATAAATCATTTATGGTCATGAAAATGAGGACGTTGTTTGCATTTATAATTTACAGGTCTGTTAGAGCTATAACTTTTCTTAGAGTTAGCACCCGTTGATTGAACTTAAGAAGCTTTTGTACATTTTCGAAAGTGATTTTTAAGTATCGGCACAAAAGTTAAGAGGATGTTGACTCTACACTTACAGGATTTATACTTATCTGTATTGTTTTGAGTAATAAATTACATGATATCATCAGGCGAAGTCTATTCACGTATGCCTTCGGTTGATCCAAATCCGATGTATGTTAAGTAATTCTAAATTCGACCTGCGATTAAGGCTAATCGATCAGATTAAAATTAGGGCTTCTGATCAGCGCATTATTTTGGATTCGAACGTTTTTCTAATAATGTGGGTTAATGATAAACAAACGACTTATCGGAAAAAACGAAGACAACTTTGGAACGACGACGCAGAAAATTTTATGTTGATGACTAAATTCCAATTTGCACTTATTATACCTAATATATTAATCGGAGGAGAATTAGAGGACGCTTAGTGAGATAGTGCCTGTTATTTGGTATATTTATTTTGATGAAAATGTAAATGCGTCTCCGGAGTTGAGATGAGATCGTAAATCATCGGAATACGGGTCCGATAACCGGGGAATGGCGAAACGAGCCCAAAATAAGTGCTCGGTCCGAATTTGTGAATTCCAATCAGCGGTGTCAGTGCGTTCACCTTTTTAAACACGGACGAACTTGACGCAGGCACCAAACTTACGGGTTCATTATCCTCAACAAATGTCCACTTTACAAGCATTAGTTAGCGTTTCGTTATTAGCGTTCCGTTCCCAAAGTGGTAGGTAAAAAAAGAAACCTTATGATGCGATGCAGCTCGTTTTCACTATCATTTTAAGAGACACCTATGCCCTTAGGTGACAGTTGTTGTAAATGAAAACTATCACCTATGGGCTTAGGCGTTCCTCAATGTACATGGTCCCAGACGATTATTTCATTTATATTATCATAAATGAAACAAATCGAGTATCAATGTACATGGTCCCAGACGATTATTTCATTTATATTATCATAAATGAAACAAATCGAAAATTAATTTTACTTTTCTATAAAATATAAAGGGAATATTAGAGGATTCGGAGCGGAACCAGGGGTCTGATTGCGTAAAAAAAACGTAGTCATCGTTATGGTAGACGTTAACGAATTCTGAGTCCCAATTGGATGACGTATATCAGAGACCCAATCAGTGGGCACAATTTGTGAACGATCACGATAGCGATGAATACGTTTTTCTTAAACAATCGAGCGGCTGGTCCGAACCGAATATCTAAATACAGAAGTCAAAACAGTGTTCATTTCAAAAACAGATTTTTATTAATTTTAAGCATATTAGTTTTCATGTATTTATCGCGCAAAATGTCGCGTTTTTATTAGTATAGTTTTTTTATATTCTATCAATAAACCTCTAAAAGCATAGTTAATTTTGCAGTTTGATAAAATAACCTATATGTGATTTTTACTGTTTTAGTTCGGTTCGGAACCCTTGGTGCGCGAGTCTGTCTCGCACTAGCTTGATTTTTTCATGGTCATCAAATTAATCACGGCAAATCGATAAATAATCTAGTTTTGGGAACATGTTCATCTAAGTTGTCATTTTTGATACTATAACAAACTTAATATCTTATCCAATTAATCATTATTTAAAGACGAATGAAATTGAATATGGTTTAACTGCATGAATTAGAATTGGTCGTCATCAAAATAATGTTCGTAATGTTGTAGGTGTGCGTGTATTAATAATAATTTATAATATATCATGTATTTTAGATCTTTTTTTAATTTAAATTCGCTGCGAAGCAGAAACATGATTTTATAAAATTTTCTCGTTAGAACATTCTCCCAAAAGTTGCTCCAAAATCTCCAATTTTCTAATTTTTTATCAGAAACTACAATGGATGTTCTTGTAATTTTGGTTTTAATGTTATCGGTATTGGTAATAATAATATCCCCAAAAACGCTCAGAACGGATTTTTGATAACTGGCTTAGTTTTATAGTAATTAGTTAAAATTCGTGTTTCTGTTATATTCTTCCGCAACGCAGCTTGTCGCACCCACCAACGTATTCGTAAGAGTGAAAAGGATAAAAATAAAATCAGTGTAGCAACACATGTCCAAAATGTTACTCTATTTCGTCCAGAGGTTGAGACCATTTAACTAGTAGTCTTCTTGATTTATAATAACTAGATAGATTAGTTTTATATAGGTACAAAGAACGGAATATATTTACTCTGTGTAATAGTCAAATTCAAATTCGAGGACAAACGGGTATTTTTTTCTATTTCTCAGACATAATTAGCCAATTTTTTTCATATTTTATTGTTTGAAGTTATTATACTATATATAGCTCAATTACCACTGACTGACTGATTGACATAATTGTTCTCCCAGAAAGAGACAGAAAACGATATAATGATGTACGGGAGATGTGTTCGGGTGCGGGAGTCGACTAGGGAAAAATTATGACATTTCAGAAAAACAAGATGGCGGCCGACGTGACTTTCGTAACTCTTTTGTTTTCCAACCGATTTCGTTCAAAATTGCAGTTTCTTGAGGCAATGAGTAAATGGTTTTTAGAAAAATTGGAAAAATTTTGAAAAACAAGATGGCGGCCGAGCTGTGGTGTTTTAAAATTTTTCATTTTTCGACCCCAAACCGCGGCACCACAGATCCTAAACGGGGTGGTTGAGGATGTCAATTTTTTCTTGTTTCGCCCACAATTATCCTGAATTTTGACAAAACGGGAGTAATTTTTTAAAATCCAAGATGGCGGCTGTTCTGGCGGCCAATCAGTGTGAGGTATGAAAAATCGCAATTTTGAAAGTCAAATTTCTCGCAGTTGGCAGCATCGGAGCGTTTCGACTTCTATGGGGCGATTGTGTGTAAAGACTCGAAGTATTGATTGGGGAAGAAAAAATTACCCCATTTCTCGGGAAATTTCGAGATTTTCCCCAAAAAGTAAAAAATCGAAATACGGACTTTTTGCAAAATCCGAGTATAAGCGATCACGTGTCTTACTCATACAAATGACATTTGAGTATTTTTGTCGCCGAGGACTGGCAACACTGGAATCTATCAAAGTAAAAGTGATTTTCGACATGGTCACTTTTCAGGGGCTATTGTGGCGCCTGGGTGCGAGCGAGATGAAAATTTGAAACGTCATCAGGGGCGGTATATCCTGTAGTTACTGGGAAAAATACGAAACTGTGTAAAATATTTACCGCAAATGAGGTGGCGGCCATTTTGTATTTTTTTCTGTTTTTGAAAATTTTGATCGTGTTTTTGAGGCACTTGGCAACATTTCGGAAAGTCGACATGTATGAACCGATTGTGTAACTCGACGGGCAGTATCGAAATATGTAGAAAGTGTTGCCACATTTCGGGTAGTTTTCGTGATTTTCCCCAAAATGTCCTCCTGTAAAATTTTGTATGAACAATTTTTTTTCACTTGTGGCTTCGTATACAAGTCAAAAAATGACTCGGTGAAAAATATGGAGAGAGCTGATGATTGAGGATTTCGGAGACGGGTGAAGGGCTCAGCCAGGGTATTGAAGATAGGTGGGGGGTGCTCGACCAAATGTAATTCGAAACCTCGTGCAATTGCCAATGAGCTGAAAAAATTTTCAAAATGGCGAAAAAAAGATGGCCGCCATACAAATTTCGTCGGTGTCTGTCTCAGAAAGTATGAAAGATAGAAAAGTGGTTTCTTAGCAAGAGAATATCAGGAAGAGAAGGTATATCTATTGGAAGAAAAAAAAATTCTAAATGGCGGAATATTTTTTTTTTTCATACTAAATTGTATGACGATTAGGAGCTATGGGAAAATTGTCATTGTTCTCCTGGAAACAGATAGAATAAGATACAATGATGTATGGGAGATGTATTTGGGTGCGGAAGTGTAGTAAAGAAAAATTATGACATTTCGTAAAAACAAGATGGCGGCCGACGTGACTTTCGTAACTCTTTTGTTTTCCAACCGATTTCGTTCAAAGTCACAGCACTCGAGGAAATGAGTAAACGATTTCTAGAAAAATTGGAAAAATTTGGAAAATCAAGATGGCGGCCGAGCTGTGGTGTTTTAAAATTTTTCATTTTTCGACCCCAAACCGCGGCGCCACAGATCCTAAACGGAGTACTCGATGATAATAGTTTTTTCTTGGTTTGCTTACAATTATCCTGAATTTTGAAGAAATGGTAGTAATTTTTGAAAATCCAAGATGGCGGCTCTTCTGGCGGCCAATCAGTCTGAGGTATGAAAAAACGCAATTTTAAAATTCAAATTTCACCCCCTTGGCAACCTCGGAGCGTTTCGACTTCTATGGGGCGATTGTGTGAATAGACTCGAAGTATAAAGTGGGGGAAAAAAATTACCCCATTTCTCGGGAAATTTCGAGATTTTCCCCAGAAAGTAAAAATCGAAATACGGACTTTTTGCGAAATCCGAGTATGAGCGATCACGTGTCTTACTCGTACAAATGACATTTGTGTATTTTTGTGATCGAGCACTGGCAACACTGGAATCTATCAAAGTAAAAGTGATTTTCGACATGGTCACTTTTAGGTTTTTTTTTCATACTAAATTGTATGGCGATTTGGAGCTATAAGAAAATTGGCATTGTTCTCCTAAAAACATACAATAAAACGATACAATGATGTATGGGAGATGTGTTTGAGTGCGGGATTGGATTAGGGAAAAATTATGACATTTCAGAAAAACAAGATGGCGGCCTACATGACTTTCAAAACTTTTTTGTTTTCCAACCGATTGCGTTTAAACTCGCAGTACTTGAGGATATGAGTTAATGGTTTTTAGAAAACGTAGAAATATTTGGAAAAACAAAATAGCGGCTGAGCTGTAGTGTTTTCAAAATTTTCATTGTTCTACCTCAAACCGAGACGGTTTAGTTCTTTGTCACAGTTGGCTACATCAAAACATTTGGACGTTTATGGGGTGATCGTTCGTATAGCCTTGGAGTGAAAATGGGTGAAAAAGAAATTACCCCATTTTTCGGGAAAAATCGAAATACGGACTTTTTGCAAAATCCAAATATGAGCGATCACGTAAATTGTTCTAAGCAGTTACGCACCCCCACGCAAAAAACTAGCTATTATTATAATATATATAGCTCGATTACCACTGACTGACTCACTGACTGACTGACTCATTGACATAATTGTTCTCCCAGAAGGAGACGGAAAATGATATAATGATGTATGGGAGATGTGTTTGGGTGCGGGAGATGACTTGGGAAAAATTATGACATTTCAGAAAAACAAGATGGCGGCCGACGTGATTTTCGTAACTCTTTTGTTTTCCAACCGATTTCGGTCAAAGTCGCAGCACTCGAGGAAATGAGTAAATGATTTCTAGAAAAATTGGAAAATTTTAAAAAAACAAGATGGCGGCCGAGCTGTGGTGTTTTAAAATTTTTCATTTTTCGACCCCAAACCTCGGCGCCACAGATCCTAAACGGGGTACTCGAGGATTTTTTCTTGTTTCGCTCAATATCATCCTGAATTTTAACAAAACGGGAGTAATTTTTGAAATTCCAAGATGGCGGCTGTTCTGGCGGCCAATCAGTGTGAAGTACGAAAAAACGCGATTTTAAAATTCGAATTTCTCACAGTTGGCAACATCGGAGCGTTTCGACTTTCATGGGGCGATTGTGTGTACAGACTCGAAGTATTGAGTGGGGGAAAAAAATTACCCCATTTTTCGGGAAATTTCGAGATTTTCCCCAAAAAGTAAAAAATCTAAATACGGACTTTTTGCGAAATCTGAGTACGAGCGACCACGTGTCTTACTCGTACAAATGACATTTGAGTATTTTTGTGATCAAGCACTGGCAACACTGGAATCTATCAAAGAAAAAGTGATTTTCGACATGGTCACTTTTCAGGGGCCATCATGTCGCCTGGGTGCGAGTGAGATGAAAAATTTAAATGTCATACGAAGTGGCATATCCTGTAGTTACTGGGAAAAGTACTAAACTATGTAAAATATTTCTGTGAAATGCGGTGGCGGCCATTTTGTATTCATTTAATTTTTTTGAATATTTTGATCGTGTTTTTGAGGTTTAAATCCAAGATGGCGGCTGTTCTTGCGGCCAATCAGTCTGATGTACGAAAAAACACGATTTAAAAATTCAAATTTCTCATAGTTGGCAACATCGGAGCGTTTCGACTTTCATGGGACGATTGTGCGTTTCGACTCGAAGTATTGAGTGGGAGAAAAAAATTACCCCATTTCTCGGGAAATTTCGAGATTTTCCCCAAAAATTAAAAAATTTTAATACGGACTTTTTGCGAAATCCGAGTGTGAGCGACTACGCGTCCTACTGGTACAAATGACATTTGGGTATTTTTGTTGCCAAGGTCTGGCAACATTGGAATCTATCAAAGAAAAAGTGATTTTCGACATGGTCACTTTTCAGGGGCCATCATGTCGCCTGGGTGCGAGCGAGATGAAAAATTGAAACGTCATCAGGAGCGGTTTATCCTGTAGTTACTAGGAAGAATACGAAACTATGTAAAATATTTATGTGGAATGGGGTGGCGGCCATTTTGTATTTATTTAATTTTTTTGAATATTTTGATCGTATTTTTGAGGCACTTGTCAACATTTCGGAAAGTCGATGTGTATGAACCGGTTGTGTGGCTCAACAGGCAATATCGAAATATAAAAACAGTGTTGCCACATTCGGGGTAGTTGTCGAGATTTTCCCCAAAATGTTCTCCTGTAAAATTTTGTATGAACAATTTTTTTTTCACTTATGGCTTCGTATAGAAGTCAAGAAATGACTCGGCGAAAAATATGGAGAGAGCTGATGATTGAGGATTTCGGAGACGGGTGAAGAGCACAGCCAGGGTATTGAAGATAGGTGGGGGACGCTCGAGCAAATGTCATTCGAAATCTTGTGCAAATGCCAATGAGCTGAAAAAATTTTAAAAATGGCGTAAAAAAGATGGCCGCCATACAAATTTCGTCGGAGTCTATCTCAGAAAGTATGAATGGTAGAAAAGTGGTTTCTTAGCAAAAAATGATCAAGATGAGAAGGTTTATTTATAGAAAGAAAAAAATCAAAATGGCGAAATTTTTTTTTTCATACTTATTTGTATGGCGATTATGAACTATAAGATAAATGTCATTGTTCTCCTGCAAACAGATAGGAAACGATAGAATGATGTATGGGAGATGTGTTTGAGTGCGGGATTGGAGTAGGGGAAAACTATGACATTTCAAAAAACAAGATGGCAGCCTACGTGACTTTCAAAACTTTTTTGTTTTCCAACCGATTGCGTTCAAACTCGCAGTACTTGAGGATATCAGTTAATGGTTTTTAGGAAACGTAGAAATATTTGTAAAAACAAGATGGCGGTTGAGCTGTAGTTTTTTTCAAAATTTTCATTGTTCTACCTCAAACCTAAACGGTTTAGTTCTTTGTCACAGTTGGCAACATCAAAACATTTGGACGTTTATGGGGTGATCGTATGTATAGCCTAGCCTTGGAGTGAAGATTGGTAAAAAAAAATTACCCCATTTTTCGGAAAAAATCGAAATACGGACTTTTTGCAAAATCCAAATATGAGCGATCACGTAAATTGCTTCAAGCAGTTACGCGGTCCGCTTTAGCGGGCCGCGCCCCCACGCAAAAAACTAGTTTAATATATATATAGCTGCTTGTGCTGATTCACTGACTCACTGATTGATCACCTCTCCTGAACAATTTTGTATGAAAAAATTTTTTTACAATGACCATTTCGTATAGAAGGGAAAAATTCATTCGGAGGAAAAATACGGAGAGAGCTGATGATTGAGGATTTCGGAGACGGGTAAAGAGCACGGGAAGGGTATCGTAGATAGGTGGGAGGTGCTCGACCAAATGTCATTTGAAATGTCAAGCAATTGGCAGTGAGCTAAAAAAAAGTTCAAAATGGCGGATTCAAAATGGCCGCCATTCGAATTTCGCCGATATCTCGGAAAGTATAAAAGATGGAAGAATGGTTTCTTGACAAGAGCTGATCAGGACTCGAAGGTCTATTCGATGGATAGAAAAAAAATCAAATTGGCGGAATTTATTTTTCCATAGAAAATGTATGGGGAATGTTGAAGAGACTAAGAGTTGGTAATTATGCAAGGTTGTGATGCGATTTTTCGGAGAGTTACTAAAGAAAAATATGGAGATAGCTGATGATTGAGGATTTCGGAGACGGGTGAAGAGCACAGCCAGGGTATCGAAGATAGGTGGGGGGTGCTCGACCAAATGTAACTCGAAACGTCATCCAATTGGCAGTTAGCTGAAAAAAAATCAAAATGGTGGATTCAAGATGGCCGCCATACAAATTTCTTGATGTTCTATCTCGGAAAGTATAAAAGATAAAAGAGTGATTTCTTTGCAAAACGTAGTGAGAATCTCAAGGTCTACGGGATGAATGAAAAAAAATCAAAGTGGTTGAATTAATTTTTCCATGGAAAATGTGAATGCTACAATAAACAAGGATTATCAAAAACTATGAAAAGTATGAGAAGAGATGATGGTCTACGATTTGCATGATGATTGAGGAGCACGGTCATGGATTTAAAGATAGTTAAGGGCTGGTTGAATGAAAAATACACTGAACCTCATCCGATGAGGTTCAGTGTATTTTTTATTCAAACAGCCCTTAACTATCTTTAAATCCATGACCGTGCTCCGAGGTAATTCTTTTAGCCCATTGCCAATCGGATACCAATTGGCGATGGAGATGACGGCGATTCTTTTATAGGTGAGAAGACAGCCCGCGGGCCACATGTGGCCCGCGCTCCCACGCGCCCTACTAGTTACTATATATATAGCTGCTTGTGCTGATTCATTCATTCACTCATTGATCACCTCTCCTGAACAATTTTGTATGAAAATTTTTTTTTTCATGGATGGGGTCGTATAGAAGAAAAAAATTCATTCGGAGGAAAAATACGGAGAGAGCTGATGATTGAGGATATCGAAGACAGATGAAGAGCACAGCCAAGGGTATTGGAGATAGGTGGGGGGTGCTCGACCAAATGTCATTTGAAATGTCATCCAATTGGCAGTAAGCTGAAAAAAAATTCAAAATGGCGGATTCAAAATGGCCGCCATTCGAATTTCGTCGATATCTCGGAAAGTATAAAAGATGGAAGAACGGTTTCTTGACAAGAGTTGATCAGGAAAAAAAGCTCTATTTGATGGCTAGAAAAAAAATCCAAAATGGCGGAAAATAAAAATCCATAGAAAATGTATGGGGAATGTTGATAAGGGACTAAAAGTTGGAAGGCAAGTAGGGGGAAGACGGCACGCGGGCCACATGTGGCCCGCGCCCTCACGCGACCTACTAGTTATAATATATATAGCTCGATTACCACTGACTGACTCACTGACTGACTGACTCATTGACATAATTGTTCTCCCAGAAGGAGACGGAAAATGATATAATGATGTATGGGAGATGTGTTTGGGTGCGGGAGATGACTTGGGAAAAATTATGACATTTCAGAAAAACAAGATGGCGGCCGACGTGATTTTCGTAACTCTTTTGTTTTCCAACCGATTTCGGTCAAAGTCGCAGCACTCGAGGAAATGAGTAAATGATTTCTAGAAAAATTGGAAAATTTTAAAAAAACAAGATGGCGGCCGAGCTGTGGTGTTTTAAAATTTTTCATTTTTCGACCCCAAACCTCGGCGCCACAGATCCTAAACGGGGTACTCGAGGATTTTTTTTTGTTTCGCTCAATATCATCCTGAATTTTAACAAAACGGGAGTAATTTTTGAAATTCCAAGATGGCGGCTGTTCTGGCGGCCAATCAGTGTGAAGTACGAAAAAACGCGATTTTAAAATTCGAATTTCTCACAGTTGGCAACATCGGAGCGTTTCGACTTTCATGGGGCGATTGTGTGTACAGACTCGAAGTATTGAGTGGGGGGAAAAAAATTACCCCATTTTTCGGGAAATTTCGAGATTTTCCCCAAAAAGTAAAAAATCTAAATACGGACTTTTTGCGAAATCTGAGTACGAGCGACCACGTGTCTTACTCGTACAAATGACATTTGAGTATTTTTGTGATCAAGCACTGGCAACACTGGAATCTATCAAAGAAAAAGTGATTTTCGACATGGTCACTTTTCAGGGGCCATCATGTCGCCTGGGTGCGAGTGAGATGAAAAATTTAAATGTCATACGAAGTGGCATATCCTGTAGTTACTGGGAAAAGTACTAAACTATGTAAAATATTTCTGTGAAATGCGGTGGCGGCCATTTTGTATTCATTTAATTTTTTTGAATATTTTGATCGTGTTTTTGAGGTTTAAATCCAAGATGGCGGCTGTTCTTGCGGCCAATCAGTCTGATGTACGAAAAAACACGATTTAAAAATTCAAATTTCTCATAGTTGGCAACATCGGAGCGTTTCGACTTTCATGGGACGATTGTGCGTTTCGACTCGAAGTATTGAGTGGGAGAAAAAAATTACCCCATTTCTCGGGAAATTTCGAGATTTTCCCCAAAAATTAAAAAATTTTAATACGGACTTTTTGCGAAATCCGAGTGTGAGCGACTACGCGTCCTACTGGTACAAATGACATTTGGGTATTTTTGTTGCCAAGGTCTGGCAACATTGGAATCTATCAAAGAAAAAGTGATTTTCGACATGGTCACTTTTCAGGGGCCATCATGTCGCCTGGGTGCGAGCGAGATGAAAAATTGAAACGTCATCAGGAGCGGTTTATCCTGTAGTTACTAGGAAGAATACGAAACTATGTAAAATATTTATGTGGAATGGGGTGGCGGCCATTTTGTATTTATTTAATTTTTTTGAATATTTTGATCGTATTTTTGAGGCACTTGTCAACATTTCGGAAAGTCGATGTGTATGAACCGGTTGTGTGGCTCAACAGGCAATATCGAAATATAAAAACAGTGTTGCCACATTCGGGGTAGTTGTCGAGATTTTCCCCAAAATGTTCTCCTGTAAAATTTTGTATGAACAATTTTTTTTTTCACTTATGGCTTCGTATAGAAGTCAAGAAATGACTCGGCGAAAAATATGGAGAGAGCTGATGATTGAGGATTTCGGAGACGGGTGAAGAGCACAGCCAGGGTATTGAAGATAGGTGGGGGACGCTCGAGCAAATGTCATTCGAAATCTTGTGCAAATGCCAATGAGCTGAAAAAATTTTAAAAATGGCGTAAAAAAGATGGCCGCCATACAAATTTCGTCGGAGTCTATCTCAGAAAGTATGAATGGTAGAAAAGTGGTTTCTTAGCAAAAAATGATCAAGATGAGAAGGTTTATTTATAGAAAGAAAAAAATCAAAATGGCGAAATTTTTTTTTTCATACTTATTTGTATGGCGATTATGAACTATAAGATAAATGTCATTGTTCTCCTGCAAACAGATAGGAAACGATAGAATGATGTATGGGAGATGTGTTTGAGTGCGGGATTGGAGTAGGGGAAAACTATGACATTTCAAAAAACAAGATGGCAGCCTACGTGACTTTCAAAACTTTTTTGTTTTCCAACCGATTGCGTTCAAACTCGCAGTACTTGAGGATATCAGTTAATGGTTTTTAGGAAACGTAGAAATATTTGTAAAAACAAGATGGCGGTTGAGCTGTAGTTTTTTTCAAAATTTTCATTGTTCTACCTCAAACCTAAACGGTTTAGTTCTTTGTCACAGTTGGCAACATCAAAACATTTGGACGTTTATGGGGTGATCGTATGTATAGCCTAGCCTTGGAGTGAAGATTGGTAAAAAAAAATTACCCCATTTTTCGGAAAAAATCGAAATACGGACTTTTTGCAAAATCCAAATATGAGCGATCACGTAAATTGCTTCAAGCAGTTACGCGGTCCGCTTTAGCGGGCCGCGCCCCCACGCAAAAAACTAGTTAATATATATATAGCTGCTTGTGCTGATTCATTCATTCACTCATTGATCACCTCTCCTGAACAATTTTGTATGAAAAATTTTTTTTTCAATAACCATTTCGTATAGAAGGGAAAAATTCATTCGGAGGAAAAATACGGAGAGAGCTGATGATTGAGGATTTCGGAGACGGGTGAAGAGCACGGGAAGGGTATCGTAGATAGGTGGGGGGTGCTCGACCAAATGTCATTTGAAATGTCATGCAATTGGCAGTGAGCTGAAAAAAAATTCAAAATGGCGGATTCAAAATGGCCGCCATACGAATTTCGCCGATATCTCGGAAAGTATAAAAGATGGAAGAATGGTTTCTTGATAAGAAGTGATCAGGATGCGAAGGTCTATTTGTTGGATAGAAAAAAAATCAAAATGGCGGAATTTATTTTTCCTTAGAAAATGTATGGGGAATGTTGAAGAGACTAACAGTTGGTAATTATGCAAGGTTGTGATGCGGGTTTTCGGAGAGTTACTAGAGAAAAATATGGAGAGAGCTGATGATTGAGGATTTCGGAGACAGGTGAAGAGCACAGCCAGGGTATCCAAGATAGGTGGGGGGTGCTCGACCAAATGTAACTCGAAACGTCATCCAATTGGCAGTTAGCTGAAAAAAAAATCAAAATGGCGGATTCAAGATGGCCGCCATAGAAATTTCGTGTTATTCTATCTCGGAAAGTATAAAAGATAAGAGAGTGATTTCTTTGCAAGACGTATTTAGAATCTCAAGGTCTACGGGATGAATGAAAAAAAATCAAAGTGGTTGAATTTATTTTTCCATGGAAAATGTGAATGCTACAATAAACAAGGCCTATGAAAAACTATGAAAAGTATGAGAAGAGATGATGGTCTATGATTTGGATGATGATTGAGGAGCACGGTCATGGATTTAAAGATAGTTAGGGGCTGTTTGAATAAAAAATACACTGAACCTCATCATATGAGGTTCAGTGTATTTTTTATTTAAACAGCCCTTAACTATCTTTAAATCCATGACCGTGCTCCGAGGTAATTCTTTTAGCCCATTGCCAATCGGATTCCAATTGGCGATGGAGATGACGGCGATTCTTTTATAGGTGAGAAGACAACCCGCGGGCCACATGTGGCCCGCGCTCCCAAGCGCCCTACTAGTTAATATATATATAGCTACTCGTGCTGATTGGCCACTGACTGACTCATTGATCACCTCTCCTGAACAATTTTGTATGAAAAAAATTTTTTTCAAGGACAGGGTCGTGTAGAGGGGAAAAATTCATGAGGAAGAAAAATACGGAGAGAGCTGATGATTGAGGATTTCGGAGACGGGTGAAGAGCACAGCCAGAGTATTGGAGATAGGTGGGGGGTGCTCGACCAAATGTCACTCGAAATGTCATCCAATTGGCAGTTAGTTGAAAAAAATTTCAAAATGGCGGATTCAAGATGGCCGCCATACAAACTTCATCGGTCTCTAACTCGGAAAGTATAAAAGATGGAAGAACGGTTTCTTGACAAGAGTTAATCAGGACTCGAAGGTCTACGTGATGAATAGAAAAAAAAATCCAATATGGCGGATTTTTTTTCCGTAGAAAATGTATGAGGATTATTGAAGAGACCACGAGTTGTAAAACATGAAGTTTTTTTTATGCGGTTTTTTGGAAGACTACATGAGAAAAATATGGAATGAGGTGATTATTGAGGATTTTAAAGACAGTGAAGGAGCGTGGGCAAGGTATTATAGTAAGGTGAGGACTACTGAAACAAAAAATACTCGGAACTTCAGGCAATTGGCAGTGAGCTAAAAAAAACCAAAATGGCGATTCAAGATGGCCGCCATACAAATTTCGTGTTGTTCTATCTCGGAAAGTATAAAAGATACGAGAGTGGTTTCTTAGCAAGAGGTGATCAGGATCTCAAGTTCTACGGGATGCATGGAAAATAATTCACTGTGGCGGATTTATCTTTCCATGGAAAATGTACATACTATGAGAAGAGACAATGATCTAGGATTTGGATGATGATTGAGGAGCACTGTCACGGGCAGTTCGAACAAAAAAATACGCTGAACCTCATCGGATGAGGTTCAGCGTATTTTTTGTTCGAACAGCCCTTAACTATCTTTAAAACCATGACAGTGCTCCTTGGTAATTTATTCAGTTCACTGCCAATCGGATTCCAATTGACGATGGAGATGACGGCGATACCTTTATGGGCGGGAAGACTGCACGCGGGCCACATGTGGCCCGCGCACACACGCGCCCTACTAGTTATCTATATTTTTCTTCGGACGTTATTGGCATATATATGTATTTAGCTAAATATTAGTAAACACAAAATATAATCATGAGAGATTTAATGCAAAAAATTTACATTTCTTTGTTTTTACCTCGTCTTAAAACTGAGGAGTCATGATGTACCTAAGACCTTTGTCACAGTTTAAATGTAGGTACTTATTGTTAGTGAAAGCGTATATGAGGAGCCGTAGTACTCAATACCGAAAATATTATGTGTCACTTTCGCTTACTATTGGTAGGAAGTTAGGAACACAAATAACTCTTTGTTCTATCACTTATGAAAATATTTCATAAATTCATACACGTGTATCTATTGCCTTTTTACCGCTACACCTTCATTCCTAAACCTATTTCGATGTAGGTTTCCTTGATACAAAAAACTAAAAAACAATAGAGTCCGCATTACCTTACCTTGTTTTTTTCCGTAGCCGATTAAAAATTGATTTGGTAGCTATCTCTCCTTAATTTGTTGACAATCCTACGATTATTTATAGAGAAAGCATAACAAGGTACTTATTCTTTAAAAGGTGAAGAATAGAAATATGTAACACCATTATTATCATTGAAAATTCCTTAGATCTTGTTCCTTTTTTTTGCATTAAAACCCAATTTTTGTTTTCAGCTTTATGTGGTTCATGATAAAGGTGACATTCGGCGAGCACAACCGCTGCAACGCCACAGTGAGGCCGGAGACCCGGTTCGTGATCCGAGTCATTGCGCAGAACTTCACTCTGACCAACTTCGACAACGACATCGCTTTGCTGCGCCTCAACGAGAGAGTTCCTATGTCCGAAGCCATCAAACCTATCTGTTTGCCGAAGACTGATCGTAAGTCATTTTTCGTTCGTGTCAGGCAATGGACGTCCATTACTGAACAAGGGTTCCTTGGTCCTTCGTTGCAGCCGAAGAACGTCCACTGTTGAACATAGGTTTCTTCGTGTCAGCCGATGGACATCCGTTGCTGAACATAGGTTCCTTCGTGTCAGCCGATGGACGTCCATTGCTTTACATAGGTTCCTTCGTGTCAGCCGATGGACTTCCATTGCTGAACATAGGTTCCTTCGTGTCAGCCGATGGACGTCCATTGCTGACCATAGGTTCCTTCGTGTGAGCTGATGGACGTCCATTGCTGAACGTAGGTTCCTTCGTATCAGTCGATGGTCGTCCATTGCTGAACAAAGGTTCATTCGTGTTAGCCGATGGACGTCCACTGCTGATCATAGGTTCCTTAGTTTCAGTCGATGGACGGACATAGGCTTCCTGTAGAGATATTTGCTGGTTCCCAACGTTCATCGATGAGACAAACCGTCCAGCAAATTAGTGTTTCAACAGCTGTAACTATAACCCTACCATGATAGTACGAGGACATCTTCGGCTGCATCGTCACTTAATATGAAATTACATTGGAGTAACTTGTAGTATCCTAGCACTTAAAATTTGCGAAATAAAGTTATAATGACTTGCTCATTATTTCTTTTGTGACTTGATCTCTCTGCATGAAGAGTAACTCCGAACATAGCTCTCTCTATCACATGCTGTGCCACTGAGTCTTCTTATGAGGTACAGTACGTATCAGAAAAGATATTTCAATTCCAAGTAAACTTAAATCTTCTGGTACTGAAGGATTTAGAACAAGAATAGATATGTCACGGAGCTTCCTATCCAGTAATTTAATTATGCACTACAATAACGAATGTGTTAGGTAGGTACAGCTTAATATGGCCACTTCGGAGGAGAGAGGCCCGTGTCTATATGGATGAAACTCTAGACCTTTTCCACTAAACAATATTAAACTTTCTTTTTTTCTTCCATTTGAAGGTTAAACTCAAAATAAAAGGGGAACATTTTTACCCGATCTTTCAGGGAAACGAACATGGTAGAATTTCTTGCGAATAGTTTGGAATAGTTTATATTTCCGAAAGGAACTACAAATTATCGTACAGGAATGATAACGTGTAACTCGTAACACTATGATTATTATATATTATCGTTAGTTATATTGTCATTTGATGTATAGTTTGCACAGCCATTATAGACTACGAAAGTGAAGGAGATAATAAATTGAGACTTTAGTTTAGATGGAGTGGCCCACTGCGTCTTTACATTTAACTTTCAGGTAAAATAAACAATACGTAATTTTGAGATATATAGTTACTTGAAAAAAGGTATTCCTCGCCATCATCTTTATTAAGTAATCTTCACAGAAAATGATAATAGTTTCGTCGATTTTCTTCACGACGGAAAAAATCCATTTTCTTTTGACTAGCCTCCTGCGCGCTATCGCCCGAAAAGAATCTTTGTTTCAAAAACCCAAATCAGTCATTCATCGTGGAGCCGCTACTAGACACGGATTTTAATAAATCCATATCAGATGGACTAATTCTATGATAATTTTGTTACCAGAAAATCTCTACGTGGGTGTCAAGGCAGTGGCTTCGGGATGGGGCACGTTGACAGAAGAAGGCAAGGTGTCATGCACACTGCAGGAAGTCGAAGTGCCAGTACTGAGTAACCAGGAGTGCAGGAATACCAAGTACACGGCCAGTATGATCACCGACAACATGCTGTGCGCCGGGTATCCTAAGACTGGACAAAAAGATTCCTGTCAGGTAAGGGGCAATTTATATTTAACTAGTTGTTGCCCGCGACTACACTCGCTTGAATTTTGGTTTTAGCAAATACCGTGGGAATCGTGAATTGTGGAGATTAATCGTGTTTCCGTTCCCGCTCTCTTTTCTAAACGTCATACTTACTTTCAAAGAAATTTGCTATAACTAGCTTTTGCCCGCGGCTTCGCCCGCGTGAATTTCGGGGTTTAGAAAATTTGGTATTTTGAGTATCCCACGGGAACTACGGATTTTTCCGGGATAAAAAGTAGCCTATGTTTTAATCCGGGTTATAAGCTACCTATGTTCCAAATTTCAGCTAAATCTGTTCAGTAGTTGAGCCGTGAAGGAGTAACAAACATACACACACACAAACTTTCGCATTTATAATATTATATTAGGATTCGGATTAGGATAACATTCCTATTGCGATTTTTGGATTTTTCTAAATTTCACGGGAAATTCAGTGGTTTAAGTGTGAAAGCGTAACAGACACACAGACAGACAGAGTTACTTTACGACCTGCCTACCGATCTGGTGACGGCGCAGTAGTCAATCGCTGCAGAGGTTTGCCCTACCTACACCTGTGCGGGAGATATAATAGTGCAGAAGTGTATATGCAAACACAGGTGCTATCTCCTTCCAGCTTGGAGAGGACCGGAGAAAGATCAGTCATACGAACGATTGATGGAGTAACGTGCTTTTCGACGCATAGGGGTGAAACACCGCCAAATTCCGGGCTGGTATTAAGAATTTTCTGATAGCAAATCCCACAAAAAAGAACATATCCCTGACTCTAGCAGCTGTAGCCAAATGAAAACTACTTATTCCACTTCTAAGATTGCTTTTGGAACTCTTATGGAATCAAATTAAATGACTGACAGTTGTCAGCGTGAAAATCACGTGCAACCGAATATGTTATTCCCATGTATTTTTTGGATTTTGTTCCATAAGAGTACCGAAAGAGTACGTTCCGAATAAGTCATATGGCAACAAATGCGGAAATCTTTAAGGTTGATCTAAGTTGACGGCTTATTGGCCATACCAACCGTATAGCCACTGGATCAGTTATTGGACTGAATAAACAACCAAACATAAAATGAAGCGAGTATTTGTTTTCAGGGCGACAGCGGTGGTCCACTCATCACCGAGAGAAAGTACGACAAGCGGTACGAGCTAATAGGTAATGAATATTGATACCTACTTATACTAACTTTGCAAATCCTATACCGCGTGGCCGTCCGTAAACAAACTACGAACACTTTCATTTTGTTTTATAAATTGTTTCTTTGAATTTATTCATGTGGAGCCAGAACTACTGTAGTATAAATCAACATATATTAATAGTTGTATGAGGAAAAGATAACTGGTAAAGTGCGAAATCTCACACTGTAAGCGTTTACTAATTTGTTATATGTATATTTTTGTTCCTTTATTTATTCCCTTATCAAGACACGCGGCAGCGTGTCAAGCCAAGTTCAAGCAAAGGAACTGGCTAGCCAGCGCCAAGAGTAAGTTTACACGAACCACTTGGTGCCACTTTTGACCCTTCTATAACTCAAAACCTATTTAACGTAAACACATAAAACTACGTGTGTTTAATTATATCCATAAGATCATATAGAAGCCCAATTTTCATGAAGCTAGCTCAAACGGTTATAAAGATATGAAGGTCAAAAAGTCGTAAAAATTCATACTGACTGACATATAGTACCTAAATCTAACCTATACTTCCAGATGACCTAGAAAGATGATATTTGAAATCCAGCTTGGTAAGTGTGGGTAAGCGTAGGAAAAAATTAGAAAATAAAAAAAAGTCAAAAAATAAGGGGTGTCCCCATACAAACTAACATATGGTACAAAAACCTAACCTACTTCCAGATGACCTGGAAGGATGAAATTTGAAATCCAGCTCGGTAACTGTGTGTAAGCGCAGGAAAAAATCAAAAAATAAAGAAAAATCAAAAAATAAGGGGTGTTCCCATACAAACTGAAATATAGTACCTAAATCTAACCTATAATTCCAGATGACCTAGAAAGATGAAATTTGAAATCCAGCTTGGTAATTGTGTGTAAGCGTAGGAAAAAATCAGAAAATAAAAAAAAGTCAAAAAATAAGGGGTGTCTCCATACAAACTAACATATAGTACAAAAACCTAACCTACTTCCAGATGACCTGGAAGGATGAAATTTGGAATCAAGCTCGGTAACTGTGTGTAAGCGTAGGAAAAAATCAAAAAATAAAGAAAAGTCAAAAAATAAAGATGAAATTTGAAATCCAGCTTGGTAATTGCGTGTAAGCGTAGGAAAAAATCAGAAAATAAAAAAAGTAAAAAAATAAGGGGTTTCCCCATACAAACTAACAAAAAGTACAAAAACCTAACCTACTTCCAGATGACCTAGAAGGATGAAATTTGGAATCCAGCTCGGTAATTGTGTGTTAGCCTAGGAAAAAATAAAAAAATAAAGAAAAGTCAAAAAATAAGAGGTGTCCCCATACAAACTGTCATATAGTACCTAAACCTAACCTACTTCCAGATGATCTAGAAAGATGAAATTTGAAATCCAGCACGGTAATTGTGTGTAAGCGTAGGAAAAAATGAAAAAATAAAGAAAAGTCAAAAAATAAGGGGTGTGCCCATACAAACTGAAATATAGTACCTAAATCTAATCTACTTCCAGATGACCTAGAAGGATGAAATTTGGAATCCAGCTCGGTAACTGTGTGTAAGCGCAGGAAAAAATCAAAAAATAAAGAAAAGTCAAAAAATAAGGGGTGTCCCCATACAAACTGACATATGAAATGAAATGAAATGAAATGAAATTCTTTATTTCACATAGGCTTAGATATAAGCTCTCATGAAATGTCGAGAATATAGTACCTAAACCTAACCTACTTCCAGATGACCTAGAAAGATGAAATTTGAAATCCAGCACGGTAATTGTGTGTAAGCGTAGTAAAAAATCAGAAAATAAAAAAAGTCAAAAAATAAGGGGTGTCCCCATACAAACTGACATATAGTACCTAAACTTAACCTACTTCCAGATGACCTAGAAGGATGAAATTTGGAATCCAGCTCGTTAATTGTGTGGAAACTTAGGAAAAAATCAAAAAATAAAAAAGTCAAAAAAATAAAAAATAAGCGGTGTCCTCATACAAAAAACTTGTAATACGCGCTAAAAAACCAGGTTCTTCGTGCCTTAACCAATAATAGTATAAAAGTGAAGTACATATATATGAGATTTGAATGAATAAATAAATACTTTATACAACTCGTTCGCTATAAGTTTGCCGCTGTCAACTGTCACGCGTTTAGCGTTGTCTCAGCCACTCATTTCTAGTTCCAGTAAGAAAACGCTATACTGACATCATTTGACAGCAGCAAACTTATGTTGTACTAGCTGACCCGACGAACTTCGTTCCGTCTAACAGATGATTCTTTAATTTGGACATTGCAACATTAGGTACTTTATTTTTCTATTTTATTTATTATCACTATTATCTCTAACATTCAAGACAGTGTAGAAAATAGTATAAAAAAGAAAAACCACGCAGCGGAAACGCAAAAAAAAGCTTTAAACTCAATACCTGCCTAGTTTTCTTTACAAAAAGTAATGATATCCCACCAAAAACATAAATGTAAAAAAGGAGAGCCAAGTTCGAGAGCCGCAAAAAGAATGGAGATCAAAATGAATGCCAAGTTCTATGTAAAATCGAAATTTGTATTTATAGGGACAAAAAAACAATATGAACAATTATTAAACTCTATTTCTTTGCTTTATTGGATACCTATAACAATTGCTGTTATTCAAAAATGTGAGATCTTAAAATAGGTTAGATTTGACTTGGCGAGTTTTTATCTGAATTAAAATGTTGTATAACTTTATAAAATGACTGATGTAATGAAAACTGGCCAAGTCAAATCGAACTTGGCTCTCCTTTTTTACATTTATGTTTTTGGTGGGATACAACAATACAGTAAACAGGTACTCCTTTTTCTTGATTCGTATTACGCCATTTTTAGGGTTCCATACCAAAATGGTAAAAATGGAACCCTTATGGTGAGACTTTCTCCGTCCGTCCGTCCGTCCGTCCGTCCGTCTGTCACACTCGATTATTTCAGTAACTATTCAAGCCTTTCGACTTGAAATTTAGAATAGTTATAGGTAATAGTGACCCGACGTCATAACAATCGTAAAAATTTGAAAATTGTTTTTATTTTTATTTAAAAAGGGGGGAAAACCGGGTCGACAAAATTTCAAAATGAGATAACAATATTGAGTGGGGTATCATATGAAAGGGCGTTACTTGTGTATTCTAAAACTGATTTTTATTCAATTTTTATGACTGATAGTTTTTGATTTATTGGGAAAACTGTCGAAAAAAATACCGTTCCCCCCCCTTATCTCCGAAGTTTACCAATCGAAAAATCTGAAATAATTATGATCAATATAAGTTAACGTATATTTTACAGGAAAAATAATATCAACTCACTGACTAATATACTTTTTTTGATAATAACAATAATCCGCCAAAAACAAAGTTACGTTTGCGGTTTGCCAACAAAATACCTACATGTAAATTATACTCGTAAATTCATGAACAAAAGTGATTCTTTTAATGTTTTACTTCTTTTATGGTATGGAACCCTCGGTGCGCGAGTCCGACTCGCACTTGGCCGGTTTTTTTTTTAATTTTTGCAATAATGGATCTAAAACTAAGCCAGATATTGATTTACGTCTCCATTAACAAGGTGTGGGTTAATTCGCATTATGCGCCCGCAGCTAACCTTTAAACTCGATCCTCCCTATTATTTTATTTTTTTATTTATTTTCCATTTATTTATTTTCCATTTTCATTATTTCCTGATCATTGATATTGAACCTACTGTTTTAGGCTTGTCACTTTATGGTACATTTTTGAACTTCCTATAGTTCCCTCACGATATCTAAAGGAGGATGCATCTATACATCGTTCCCTAATTTAGGCTTTCGGCTAATTATTGTAATTAATTTACACGTTGTAGAGCATTATAAAGGAGAACTAAAATTTCATTACACAAAAATAAACAGACTAAGTATTAGACAGAGCACAAAATCGCTTTTTTATTTAACTTAGTTTTACATAGGCGTAGGTATTATTCTAGCCATATTCTGAAATCAAAACAAAAAATAAAATCTAATTTTCTAATCAGTTTCTGCCAAACTCCTCCGAAATGGCTCGACCGATCATTAAGAAATTTTCCATGTATGTTCGGTAGGTCTCAGCTAGGCTGTTTGCTATTTTTCATGCCCCCGTATGGCAAAACAACATTTGCCTGGTCAGCTATAGTTATGAAATGAAATTGTTAAGGATTTTAACTTAAAAATGTACTACGACCATGATCTTTAAGTATGAACTTTTATTTTTCCAGGAGTGGTGTCGTGGGGTAACGGCTGCGCTCGGGTGGGCTACCCTGGGGTATACACCAGGGTAACTAACTACTTGGACTGGATTCGGGCGAATACAAGGGACGGTTGCTTTTGTAGCGATTGAAGTTTCAGATCGTTAGGGTCTAAACACAATTGTTCGTTATATTTAGGTCCGATATGATGTTTTATTATTTTTAATTATATGATGTATATGTTACTGTAAAAGCCCAAACCACAGTAAATCCTAAGATTTTCTAGTAAAACCTATGATTTACCAACCCTTAATGGTAAAAGTTCGAATAGTTTTAGATTATCGTTCATTTTGAACTTTTACCACCATTCACTTGGCAAATGTTAAGATTTACATCTAAGCACGGTATATGTTGAGAAAAGCAAGTCATAACGTGTTCAGGGTATCGTCTCGTACTCGTACGGTACTCTGCAACCCCTCGCTACCCGTACCGCCTCCACAGTACACACACACTTGTTAAATAAGTCATCGTAACGGTCATTTTAGTTGCAATTACTGAAATGTCCGGTGGAGTTAAATTTTCTTTAGTAGGTTTCACTGCTACACATTATTCGAACTTTAAGTAATGAGCGTGGGCAAATACGCAAAGTGTTTAAAAGAAGTAAAAACTGCAAAAACCGTGAAAAAGAAGGAAGCAATGAATTACAGGCGAATAAAGCGCCTTGACTATAGGCGGTGAAGAAAAGCTTATTGCGCCGGTGAAAGAAGAGAATGGAGGAATCAAGTATTACGTTTGTTACGATGACTTATTTTACAAGTGTGTGTGGAGGCGGTACGGGTAGCGAGGGGTTGTAACCTGCCCACGAGTACGATACGATACGCTGAATACGTTTTGACTTGCTTTTCTTAACATATACCGTGCTTAGAGGTAAATCTTAAGATTTGCCAAGTTAATGGTGGTAAAAGATCGAAATAAACGATAATCTAAAACTATTCGAACTTTTACCATTAAGGGTTGGTAAATCTTAGGTTTTACCGGAAAATCTTAGGATTTACCGTAGTTTGGGCTTTTACAGTAACATATATTTTTTTTTATTTTTACAAACAAATTACAATTTAAAAATATTAAAGAAAGAAAATTCAGGGATGTCAAACAGCTTTATTGATTGTTAAGAATCTACTATTTCCCATTTGAATGATTATTTTCACCGATTTGTTTTGTAATTTTAATATACATCTCGCATATAAATCAAATTTGAACTACCTAGCAATTATGCAATTGACGTTACCAATGTTGCTTCAGTAAGTGATGTTAAAAATACAAATCAGTGCAATGAATGAAACAAGTACAGAATATGTTAAAGGCATATTTAATAATTGTTTTACCCGTTTAAGACTCCCGTTTTACATATTATGCCAATAATATTCATGGTATTTAAATGCTTTACATTGAATATTTCATGATTTCATATAAAATTTATAAAACACTAGCTGATGCCCGCGACTTCGTACACGTGGAATAAAAACTATTCTATCTTTTAAGTTGGACCAAATGACAGATATTCACGAAGTTTGAACTAAATCGGTTCAGTAGTTTAGGAGTCCATTGAGGACAAACATTGTGACACGAGATTTATATATATTATTCAGAATAACTAAAATATAAGTTTTGTTTAGCCGAATAATTGTGTATAGCCCCTGCGTTGTTTTGATTGATTTATCTGCGATATAAAACTTACCATACGTACATAAGTATTTATAGTTAATTATTTTTATTCGTGGAATTATTAAGATATCGATATTATGAACTTCATAAGGATCCATTAGTGAGTCAACGAACTTGTGTGAATAAGGAATACCTACGCAAATCTATTGATTTAGTGATATTATTTTAGAGGATGACTTATCTATACTTATAATAAAACTGTAAAGGGTCGAATTCTGTACATTGAAGATATTTTGAAAATTTTTGTTGGAGGACACTATTTAGTCGATACTGAAGCCAAAACTGTAATTTGTTTAATTTTTGTCTGTCTGTCTGTCTGTCTGTCTGTCTGTCTGTCTGTTTCACGACCGGGCATCACGGCTAATCCGCTGGATGGATTTAAATGAAACTTGACATGATTATAGTTCATACTCCGAGGTAGGACATAGGATACTTTTTGTCCCGAAATTCATCATGGTTTCCCTGGAAGACGGCATCAAAGTCCAAACGTTTTTTAGTTATAATTCATTAACGCGTTGTCCGATTTCATTCATTCTTTTTTTGTTAGAAAGTAGGTTCTTTAAAGATTATTCCATACAAATCTTATCATCATCACTTTTGTAGTTCAGAAATTACAGACATCAGAACCTTTAAGTTCAAGTAGGTAGGTGACTTGAAACTCGGAATGCACAAAGAACCTAGGGCTAGGACGTAGGGCTCAAGTAAGACTGGAGTACCCTTACAGCCGTAAATAAATAGGCTTAGCAGGAGATTTTGTATGGTTTAAAATTTTTCACTTTTAGGGTGAACAAAAATCATGTAACTGGCGTTATCGCTACGTTATACCGTATAGCGCCATCTCTACAATTTATGTGGAACTTGAATGTAAAACTCTGAGATAGGTACTACCGAATTTTTTTAAATAAAAATTAACTGTCGTGTTATTTACTGTTTCCTGACTTTATATTAAGATGGCACTGTTAACACATGAACAGATTTAAACTTTATCATCCGCAATATGGAAAGGGTAAGATAATAGTTCACAAATATTTTTAACTCTTAGGTCTTATCGATCCTTACCGACTGACTGTCATCTAAGGTCTTTTTATACGTAAAGAAATATATAGCCACTGTCCATTCTGATGTTTTGGATTGTATTGAGATGAAGCAAAGATTTTTAAAAGACTCTTATATTATGTTGGGCTGGGGAATATTGTTAGTAGAGTAATTTATCCCAGTGGTACCTACCCGGCCGAACTCTGAAAGAAGAGTTCTACCACCAGTACAACTTTTCACATGGTTTAATAATTTTTGACATATTTCGTGGTTTCAGAATAAAAATCACAATGAAAAGGACGATTTTAACTGTCGATATTTCGATACATTGGTACAAGTCACACAGTACCCAGTGGCACAGGTCGTGGTCACGTAGTGACCACGACCTGTGCCACTAACTGTGACTGTGACTGTCGAAATATCGACAGTTAAAATCGTCCTTTTGATCTTTCAACTACGTATTAATGAAACTTTATATTATTATTAAGAAAAAGGAAATTTCAAAATCACCACAAGATAACCCGTGCAAAGTAAGAACAGGTTTCTGTACAACATCACACCAGAATCCCGCGAAAAATCAAGGAATTCCAGTAGGAAGGTATTTTATGTAAAAAAATCGTTATTCACGTGGGCGGAGCCGCGGGCAACAGCTAGTTTTTGTATAAACTTGAATATTGTTTTTAAGGCGCATTCTCAGAGGTGATCCGCGAAATTAAATTTGTGGTTTTTTGCAAATATTATTTAATGAACCATTAAACAAATGATTGTATATAATCGTTGCCAGTTAAAATCACTCCACTCACTCACTTGTTTATTTATACTTGTTAATATTTGCTTAAAAATGTCCATATTAGAATATTAATCCGTTAATTATTATACGAGTTACTTAAGTCATACTCTATTCTCGTATTAATTTCTGAAATGTACACTCTTAAGTATAGAGTTTATCGTATGTGCGGAAAAATAATACTGCCTTTTTTGCAATTTGATTGTCATAACCATGCAATGCGATTGGTTTTCAATTATTTGCGAAAAACCTAATTAAATTTTATTTGGCTACCTCGGCGAATGAGGCTTTATGTGATCTTAATATGTCCTAGATTAAATTACATCAATTTACTTTTAATATACTATTTGGTGTACATTATATATAAATAAATGCTAGAACGAAGCAAATAATAAAAAGTACAAATTTTGGTATAGACCGCTTGCTTTCTAAACACAGGATTTACTACAAGAACAATCTAAATGTAATTAATTATTTTTGTACATAAATACTACAAATTGTACCAATGATGAATAATATCTATAGGGTCCTGTAAGATATATTTGGTAATATTCTTATATTGATTATAATATTTATTAGACACAAAATATACGTAAAAATGCCATATAATTTAAGATTAGATTAAGTATGTGGAATTGTAAAAAAAATTGAAATAAATAATGTACCTCAGATTTATTGTTTTATTGTTGTGGGTTCTCCATCGAATAAATTGGGCTTTTATAACAGATGGACCCATCATTGAGGAAAAATCCTAACCTATACCTACTACTTAAATTGACAAGATAAACCAGATTGGCGTCCGTACAGTAAGGGCAAGTACACACAGCGATGAATTATTTCCACGCTCGATTATTTTTTATAAGAATATAAGGAACCACTCCTGTCTTATTCGCAAAGAGGAATTAAAAGGACTTTCTCAAAGAAAATAAATAAATTAATGTTTAAAATACCTATAAATATTATTATCATTTACAGGGTTACTGATTAAATATGTTGGTAATCTTGGAGGTGTAGGAGGGGTTATTTGCAATCAAATGACCTGTGACATTAGTCTTGATTATAACTAGGTGAAAATAAGAGAAGAAAAACTATAAAAACACAGTTGCGCACACAATCTACGGATACGAGTCTATTTAAATCACCAATTGTGCCAAAATTTTTCATCATAAAATATTTTAATAAAAATGAAATGTTTGACACTAAGAAACTGTATTTTACCGTTATTATAGATATCGATAAAATCTTCTATAATCACAAGTGATCGCTAACAATATAGACATCCTAATAAAACAAATCATTGTGACGAACACAAAATGTGTGTATAACGACGTTAATAAGACTCAAATGAGCAGATAATGCATAATAATAATGTTTGGCTAGAGTTTTATTATATAGATACGAAGCGGGTCAATGATCTGTGAGGTCATTGCCAAATCACATGCTCGACAGAGCCTCCACACGGCGCCTACAACGTAGTCTTCAAAAAGCTTCTTCAGATATAAAACTTTTAATAAACACACTGCTGTTGCGCATTTTACTATAAAAGAGACATTAATTCCTTTTAATATATGGCCCGCAGATTATCCGCGACGGGTTATAGCGGCTATAATTTTCGAGTTTTAGGAACGAAATGCCCAACATTAGGGCGCATCATACTCATAAGTTCGTACGGAGCTCCGGCATGAGTTAGTGTATCAAAAGCTTTGTGCCCTAAGCACTACGTATGTGTGTTTATTTATCATTTGTTTTATCTAAGTGACCCAAAAGGCAAACAGGAAAATAAATGACAATGTTTTTGCATTTTGTTTGTTTTCTTTTGAGTGTATCTATCTGTGCCGGGAACACACTTAGCCAGGTAAGATTTTTCATACTTATTTTCTATCTTAATTTATATCGAGTTCGCGCGGGGTTTGTTGATTAAAGTGCTTCCTAAAAGTATAGCAAAAAATGATACAAATATTTATATTAAAATCTTTAATACCTTAACATTTTCGGCGGCAAATAAGTCCAATGCTTTTTGGTATTCAATCGCCCAAAATGTTTTTTTTAACAATCATATTAGTACGGATAATCCAAACCTAAGCTCTACTCGTGTACTAACATTTAAAAAACAATTAAAAACTAAACATTACATTCTTAATAGTTTCAATATTTTTAACGTTAATAAAGTAAAGTTAATTGCGATTAGCTAGTTAATATTATACCTACTTCATAAAAAATAAATATTGATTTTACAAAAAAGCAAATTAAAATGTATGAAACAAAATCAATTCAATAAGCCTCTTGGTAAATAAAATTAAATTGGTACCCTATGTAAATTAAACTGGTATTTACTTTAGACATAATTATTTGTGTTTTAGAGTTTGCTCAGAGTCACTGATGAATATTACTCATACGGACAACAGGCTGATTACAAATTACCACCTTGCCGCGATTGTGGTAAGTAACCTAACTATAATTGTAGGCTAGGTCCTACTAGGTGGTACCTAGTCAGTAGTGAAAACTGAAACCTTTAATCTGAAGCTATCTAAGTATTATTTATTGAAGGTTGACGATAGTTATTGACTATCAGATCTGAGAAAGACATTTGAAAATTGATATACAGATTTGTAAAAAATGTAAAAAAAAAATTAGTCGGTATAAAAATCTTTTACGCTGCAATTATTGTTTTTTTAATTATTAAACTTTTACTTCGGCTGCATCATCACTTACCATCCGGTGAGATCGTAGTTATGTACCTACTAACTTGTACCTATAGCCAGGACGTCTATATGTATATAGGACGTGTGAGCCAGTCAGTGAGTTACTGTCAATTTTCACTGATAAACATGAGGCACGTTAAAAAATCTGTATTATCATTGTTTGCATTTATACATTGACTGAAAACTGACTTTTCAACGTATTTTAAATTATTCACCTTCGGCTATAGTATAAACAAATCGGGACTCGCGTAGAAATGACATACTTTCTAAAATTTTTTATCAGTTTATTTATGGTAGGTATGTAACAAACAAATGTATAAATTTTCTCAGGTTGTGGTGAACGCAACGAAGAGGGTCGCGTGGTCGGAGGCTCTACCGCGGAGGTAAACTCGTTCCCGTGGATCGCTCGACTCATCTACGGGAACTCCTTCGGCTGCGGGGCGTCCCTCATCAACGATAGATACGTTGTAACTGCAGCACACTGCGTCCAAGGGTACAACGTTACAATCATCCTTTTATAATTACCAGACGCATGAATTTCAGTTTAAAAGCAACCCCAGTCCCCACAGTAGTTCCAGGATTTTTCTGAGATAAAAAGTAGTATATTTGTTAATACAGGGTATAATCTATTTCCATTCTTCCGTGATTGTCCTTTATTGAGAAATGTTATTGAGAAACAAACTTTCATATTTGTAATGTAAGGAAAAACTAAAATATAATTCTTCATTTTAATTTTATGATAAAGACGCGATTATCGTCCTCAGCATTAAAAGACTCGTATTTAAGACCAACGCTAAACTATTTTAGAGAAAAAAAAGAAAAAGACGAAGTTTTCAAAGAATATTAAAATATTCCTTTTTAATAATTTTTCCCGGCATTGGGTGTATGTATAAAGTGAGGCTTAAGCGGGGTTAAGGTTAGCAAAAAAACTTGCAGAAGTTGACTTCTGAAATCTATGTAAACAGCTCAGACTAACAGTCACATTAAACTCACTTAAAGTAAAGAAGTAATATTTAGCTATAAATAAAAAAGTTGCCAATCTTAACCTCGCTTAGCACTCCTTAAAACTTTGTTCATAACTTCATACTGGACCACCCTCATAAAGCTCTTTCGAGATAAATGTGTAGTGTCAACCACATACTGAGCAAATGGATACAACATTCATAATTTACAAAGCCAAACCAAGTCGAGGGTGCCAATTTGATTTAATTTAATATCTTTTCATGTTTATTATTATTTATTATTTATTATACTTCACAAATTGTGAATACATTTAAAACTCCTTTTTATTTTATTTTTTTATTTATATTTTACAAAGAATATATGGTTACATGACATCTTGGCGTCTCGAAACTCTTGTGAGTTTATATAGACTCTGCACATTCCTCTATATTTTACATAAAACACTTAACAATACATACTTAAACCGATGCTTAAACTTAATAAACCTTTTGGGATACAATATGCGAATAAAATATTGAAAAGTCAAGAGGGAGATATCTCGACAAACCTCTCATAAGATGTTAAACATGTCACTCGCTTCCAGTAGTCACCTTAAATATAAATGCAACAGAGTAGCGGATTACTTCTGAGAACTTATTATGCCAAAACACGCTAAACGTCGAATAAAAATATATTACATTCAATTTAGAGAATTTAAGGATTTTGCACACGATATCATGAGGATAAGACTAGGAATATTGTTTTCATCATCACTTATCACAATCAATTTTCTCAGTTTTTGTTTATTAACTTCTTATTGCACCATTGAACTTTCTTTATGAAATATAATATTTAAAATTAAGCTGTTTATTTACCCTTAAAGAACTTTATTTACGTTTCGTTAGATTAGACTTGATTTGAGTTTTTGGGATTTTGAATGAGATATTTTGGTAGAAAATCAAGATCAAAGATTATTCCAACTCATCAGTTGATTCACAGTTTTTTTGTGCTCGCCAATATACTTACAGTTTATCAGTATAGTGACTAGACTACCTATTGAGGAAGCAGTATTTTTATTACAGTTTTCGTTTTGGTCTTCACCGATTTGTTTTATTAACTGTCGTGTGTAAGGCCCTTAAATCATACAACCCGATTCGATTATAAAATTTTTCTTTCATTTTAAAGTCAGGGACTTTAAAATGAAAGAAAAATTGAAGATTTACGAGAAATGAGAATTACATTGAAAAATTTGAAGATTTACGAGAAATGAGAATTACATTGCCTTGGTTTTAATAATTGGTTTTTCTTAAGATTTTATTCAATTAATTTTAAAATTTATTCTTATTACAGTTTTATCTAATTGTAATATTATTTGGGGTAAAAAGTGAAAAATATTATTTGGACAAGATAAAACCGAACAAAGTTTTTGGCCAGCTGTAGGCGCGTTGAAGTCTAATACATTTGTTCTGATACACAGCTTGCGTAATGGGGTTCCCTACTTCCTAAGGATAACGGAAGTTTTTTTTAGAGATTTAGCCCCTTACTTTACACCAAATTGGGGATGAAAATTTGTTAAAAAGTGTGCCGATTTTCAAAGTAATAAATGGACAAAAATAGTATTCAATTCGAATAAGTAGTTCCTGAGATTGGCAGTTACTTTGTTTGTTTAAACAAACTTTACAGCTTTATAATATTTGGAAACATTTATTTATTTCAGTTTCATGTGGTTCATGTTCCGCGTGAAATTCGGTGAACACGACCGATGTGACAAGTTCACCATTCCGGTGATCCGGTACATACGCACGATGTACGTGCACGACTTCACGTTGACCGAACTGTCCAACGACATCGCTCTGCTGCAGCTCAACACGCCGTTGGAGTACTCGCACGCGGTCAGGCCGGTGTGCTTGCCAAAGACAGGTCAGTTCATGTTGTTAAGGGTATCTTACCAAAATAGGAGAAATATGGTTCATGTTCCGGGTGAAGTTCGGTAAACACGACCGATGCGACAAGTTCACCATTCCGGTGATCCGGTACATACTCGTACGCACGATGTACGTGCACAACTTCACGTTGAGCGAACTGTCCAACGACATCGCTCTGCTGCAGCTCAACACGCCGTTGGAGTACTCGCACGCGGTCAAGCCCGTGTGATTGCCGAAGACAGGTTAGTTCAACTTTTTTAGTGTATTCTACTAAAACAGGAGAAATGTGGTTCATGTTCCGGGTGAACATCGGAGAACACGACCGATGCGACAAGTTCACCATTCCGGTGATCCGGTACATAATCACGATGTCCGTGCACTACCGGTGTGCTTGCCGAAGCAGGTCAGTTTTAGGATATCGTACCAACATGGTAGAACCTCTATGGTGTGTCTTCATCCGTCTATCTGTCTGACTGTCAGTGTTAAAGCTATCGACATGAAATTGGAATAGTTGCTGAACGTAATTACAAAAAAAATTAAAAAACCGGACATCATCGAATCTGAGACATCACGAATTTAAAAACACAACAATTTTCAGTACGCAGCATCGTACATATATTCTGATTGTCATCATTATTTAAATAATTGTAGACATTAATTTTATCAAAATTAATAATGTCATACTTATTGCTTTCGGTCCTTATCAAAAATACTCGGCGAGTATCCTCGATTTATATAGTTAAAAGCGCTATAAACATTTAAAAGGTGTTATTTGATTGCTTAACAGCAAAAAGGCATCCCATCAAGAAACTCTTCCTTTTGTAAGTTAAATAACTCAAAATTGAATTCGAAACATATACACACAACGAAGGCCAATTATGTGAAATAAAATGTATTATTTATAAAGTTTCAATCTGAATTTATAGCAGATAAAATTAAGGGGTTTATCTGCTTGTTGTAAGTCATAAAAATAATATTATTATTTCTCCTTTTTTATATAGTATTGTATCGTTGTGCAATGTCTTTCAAATGTTATTGGGAAGGTTGATATATATTTTCATCTAAAGATATTTAAGGTGAATTTTTGTATAGTTCTTCGCAAATAGTAGGTCGTTTATTATACATAGGAGGCTTATGATAATGAGTTTTGCGAAAATAAAATTTATAAATTTTCCTGTTGTTAACAGAAACAACTTTGCTGAAAAATACTCGTTTACTTCAAATTAAAATACTCATTTACATAAGTATGACGCTGATCAATTTCATGGCAGATACAGCGCGGCCTGCACCTTGCCTTGCAATCATCAATATCATCAATATCATACGAAGCAATGCGTCATGGTTTTCTGCACCAAGAAATGCAGTGTTTAGAAGTTTACAATTTTGTAGTCGCTATCAATTGAAAGTATAAATCCATCTACATTTTATTTATAAATATGAAAAATGTATATTAAACTAGCGGACCCGACAGACTTCGTCCTGTCAAAAAGATTTTTATTGTGGCAGAGTGCGAATGTACTCTTTGACATTTGGAACACGCCTAAACAACAGTGAGTGCTTGTAATTAAATATGAACTTTATGCAGTGGCAGCAAAGCTCAAATTGACTTTACGTTTTAGTTAGAAAACGTTTGTATGGGGAAAAGAAACAGATTGTTTTGGAGTTTTTCGACAATTATTCGAATTTTCTCGCCGTAAAAACCATCATTGAACTTCAACAAACATAAAAAAAAAGAATTGGCCGAATTGATCCAGGCGTTGTTGAGTTATGCGCTTAGCAACACATTTTAATCTAAAAGGCTATTAGATTTTTATAGTTAAAATTTTACAATTCACTTTTATACATAATATTTAGCCCCTTCGCACACGGCGTCGTAGCGTAAGCGTATCGTAATCAGCGTGTACGGCGAGAGCAATACGAACACGATACTTTCGAAGCGGAAATATTGTGAACTAAGCTTTCGGCGTTTGTTCGCTTTAGTTCGCTTGGTACGTTGGCTTGGTAGATGTATGGAGAAATCCTTTCCGTTAATTCGTAGCGAGTCGACTCGATACAAAAATCTGTGCTAACCCTGCCGTATGTCATTACAGATTACAATCTGTACACGGGGAGCTTAGCAACGGTGTCAGGCTGGGGGGCCACGGCTGAGAAGGGCAAGTGGTCGTGCACGCTGCTGGAGGCGCAGCTGCCGGTCCTCAGCAACGAAGAGTGCCGCAGGACGAAGTACAACGAGACCAAGATCAAGGACGTCATGATGTGTGCCGGCTACCCGGAGACAGCTCATAAGGATGCTTGTACTGTAAGTGTACTGCTGTATAATGTCTTTAGGTTGGGGTTTTAAAATAATGGTATTAAGTTTTTTTTATCAAAGATATAGGATACTAAAAATGAATGCTAATAACACTTATCAAGTTTTTACCAATATATTACGTCATTTTATTGAGTGAATGCGTCAGCCTCGTACGATTTCGAATTGCACTAAAAAAAGTGATCGTGTTTTTGAATTACATTACTAAAGCGTGCCTCAAGGAATCGTAGAAGAATAGATACGAGTACGTAACACTATTACCTTTAGCCGTATGATGAACGGATATTTTGCTATAGGCTGAAAAGATAGGTATGGAACGAAAATCAAAAATGTATGAAAATGATCGCAAAATTGGTCACGTAACCTCCGCGCATTCTTATACACTTTTGAATTTCTTCCGAGAAAAACATATGGCGTGTATGTAGGTACGTGTCAGAGCTGCCGTTCCATTGGAATATAATAGTATAAGAAAACAATATTAGCTTTGAATGTGAATTCTTGTGCACTGTAATATTTTTCTCTTTACTAGTTGTAAATCTAAGTAGAGATTAGTGTGTATTATAAAAATTTCAATCGCGACCGTAATTGCGGAGAAATAAATTCAGGCGCAGGTGTGAATTTATTTGTCCGTATAAAAGTTTCATTGTCGTTTAATATGTGCTCTTTCGTTTATTACAGGGTGATAGTGGTGGGCCTCTAGTTCTTGAAAACGAAGATCATGCGTATGACTTAATTGGTATGTAAACATAAGTTGTAATCATAGTTTTTCCCTCACCATTAAGTACGGGATCTCCCTACAGAGTGATAGGGGTTCGGCTGTAGCCCACTACACTGGTCGAGTACAGGCTGCATATTGGTTTTAAACGTCATATAACTCCGAAAAGTAATAAAATGCGCTACTGAGGATTCGATTTTCTAACCCTCGATGGCAGGTAGAAGCCTAATTCCAAGCCGTGGGGCTATCATGGCTCAAAGTAAATAAGCATCAAATTAGTAAGAGCACTGTACTGCCATTGAAGACATTTTGCTATATGCATCTCACGAAAACTATGGATTTTTTCGGGATAAAGCGTAACCTTCTTGACCTATAGTGTATCTCCATCCAAGCATCTATGCCTTTCATCAAAATTGATTCAGTGGTTTAGGAGTGAAAACTGAACAATCTAACTCACATTCGTATTTATTATATTAGTAGGGACCTATCTTGTTGGTGGGTTGTTTCTTAAAAAAAAAAAACAAGTGCTTTTCTTGTCATTTCCAGGAGTTTGATGATTGCTTACTTATCTAGTTAAATTGCTAGGCATACTTTTCAATATTTGAGTTCGACTTTACGTTTTGTAACAGCTAGGTATATGTGCTTACTCTATTGCCTAATGTCCGCCTATTTATATATCTTTTTATATGTGTTTCTAGGAATCGTATCATTCGGCTATGGCTGCGCCAGGATAGGGTACCCGGGAGTGTACACGCGGGTGACGAAGTATTTGGACTGGATCCATGAGAACACCGCCGACGCATGCTATTGTGCTTATTAGGAATTAAACTATTTACCTTTCTGTTGACTGACTGTGCCTATTACTGTATATTAAATTAACATTACCTACTATTGTTGATTTTTATTAATTTTACCTATTTTGACGTCATATTGGGAGGCACTTAAAAATAATGTTAATGAAATAGACGGATACAGTTTGATGTTACAACTACATAATATTATATCCACAAAACATCGACTATAGTTGTTAATCTCTCAGCTATCTATTCCCGAGGGAATCGTGGATACCCCGTTACCATCGTGGTTCTTTGACGACCTCCGTGGCGCAGGGGACGCACGCTCGGATTCGAGTGGGTACGATGCTGTGTAGAAACCGTTGGGGTGACATAACAATTACCTCATCCAAGTTAGTACGCTAATATCTTCGGCTGCATCATCACTTACCATCAGGTGAGATCGCAGTCAAGTACTAACTTGTACAGCGTAAAAAAAATCGCTCCCTTCTCTAAGTTACTATAAAAGAAGTTTGCTATAGCAATCTTCCCGTAGCTGTAGTTACTTAAACAAATCTTTAGCAAATTGTTGAAGCAAAATTTGTTTTATTTTTCTGAGTTTACAAACCATCCTGTTAGAGGCATAATCTATCTTCATTCCAAATTTTATTAAAATCGGTTCAGCAGTTGTGGAGTAATTCAGCGTCAAACATCCAAAAATGTAACTCATAACTTTCACATTATTAAAATAGATTCAATGAAAGACATATCTTTACATTGACGCATTATATCTATTATTAAAGTTTATCCTCTAAATACGATTGGACGAGTTCAGGTTACAAAGCAACCTAGGTCCAACCTAATAATAGATAGTCGCCGCGCAGTAATGTGGTCGCGAGTGCAACGTCCTCGCTCCTGTGAAGCCTCATCTTGTATTTACTTGCACTTCGCCTCAGGGATAGCGGCGCTCAGACACTGGGTTAAGTAAATTTTCATAGCAAACAAACAATTCCGTGAAACAGTGGGTTACAAACATGTGGAATTGCAGTGTTGTGTTTATTTTGTTGGCCTGCTATGGGATCATTGTAAGTGAAAAATAATTAAATAGTTTTAGTAAACTTTTGAAAAACTATTTAAGAAAGCTACATTGCAAAAACAGTTTTCTCGAGATACATCAACAGTAGTAAATTTAAATTTTGGGTAGAAAAATCTTGAATTATTATTTAATGCTACCAATAGGACGAGTCATGGGTGTTGAGGGAAAGGAATAAATTTCCTCAAATATAGGGATACATGAAAAAATCTAGGGATTATGCAGTTGGTAGGTCCCAAACCTCAAATTTCTTAAAAGGGATACATTTTTTCAGTTATTAATTAGCCGCTATTATTATGCTTTTACCTTCTAAGTTTTTAAGCATGTTTACTTATAATATAAAGGTTAACGCAGAAGAGAATTCCAATACCACCACAGAAGACGCCGTTGGTGCGAGTACCGCTGATATTGTTCAGGAAATTCCCGAAGAGTTGCTTTCACAGGATAACAATAACTGTAATTGCCGTGAGTAGAATTTAGTAAATTTTAATCGTATAAAAACAAATATTTATATGTAACTTATTTTTTAACTATGCTTCAACGTTAATTTAAAATATGCAAAGTTCTGTTGAAAATATGCTCTTTGTATTACAATGTTTGCATTTTTGTTACACACTTAGACCTACCGAACGTAGACAAAAAATTACATATGAATCGGGCTAGCCGTTTCGCAGGAGTTTGGTTACAAACATTATGAAACGAGAATTTTATTTATTAGAAAGATTAGGTTTTGCTAATGGCTTCTTCCGCTTTGATTAAAATTTTTATAAAGACAGCGGGCAATACGTTGGCCTTTAGGCGACAAAAATCTCTATTATAAATCACAGCCAAATCGGTTCAGTAATTGCGTAAATAGACAGGGGTAATGGTCTAGGATCCCGCTATACAACGACCTTCACCGAGCTGCTTATTGGATGAAAACTATTTTATATCCAATTAAATATGTCAATAAATATATCGCAAGTGGGTTGCCTAAAAAATTTCAGTCCAGGGTATGATTAATTAAGAATTAAAAAAAAAAACATTGTAACATGGACTCCTATTTGTTACAGTTCAGTTGACATCGTATAGTTCAAATTAGATTGGATGTTATAAATAGTGCTTTTTGCCAGAAATACTTTCCTGGCTGAGGAAAGTATTTCTGTTCTATATTTTTTGGCAAAAGAAAGTTAACGGATAATAAAATCGTAGGTTTTATGCACAATTATGCACAATTGCAATTTGCGACCTGAATCGCTCATCCAATCTAATTTGAACTAAGATGTCAACGGAACTCTAACAAATAGGAGTTCATGTTACAATGGATTTTTTTTAAATTCTTAATTAAGCATATCCTGGACTGAAATTTTTTAGGCAACCCACTTGCGATACATTTATTGACATATTTAATTGGATATAAAATAGTTTTCATCCAATAAGCAGCTTGGTGAAGGTCGTTGTATAGCGGGATCCTAGACCATTACCCCTGTCTATTTACGCAATTACTGAACCGATTTGGCTGTGATTTATAATAGAGATTTTTGTCGCCTAAAGGCCAACGTATTGCCCGCTGTCTTTATAAAAATTTTAATCAAAGCGGAAGAAGCCATTAGCAAAACCTAATCTTTCTAATAAATAAAATTCTCGTTTCATAATGTTTGTAACCAAACTCCTGCGAAACGGCTAGCCCGATTCATATGTAATTTTTTGTCTACGTTCGGTAGGTCTGAGAATACTCGTAGGTTGTAATCTATTTTATTTTCCATACCCTAAATGCCAGAACAACGTTTTCCCGGTCCGCTAGTACAATATAAACAAGTAAGTTTTTCCTGCTTACTTTTTCCTGTGCACTGCCTTGTTATTATTTGTGTATTTTTTTCATGAAAAAGGTTGCGGTGAGCGTAACGAAGCCTCCAGGATAGTGGGCGGTGTGGAGACAGCGGTCAACGAGTTTCCCTGGGTGGCCAGACTGACGTACTTTAACAAATTCTATTGCGGGGGAATGCTCATTAATGATCGATATGTCTTGACCGCCGCTCATTGTGTTAAAGGGTATGTTCCCTATTTATTTAATTTAAGAAATAGAAAGATAAAATCTTTATTGCACTAAACAAAATTAATAAGAAAGAAAAAAAGAAATTTGCGCAAAGGCGGCTTCACCGCTTGCAGCGATCTAACACTAATCTAGGCAACTCGGCAGGTAAAGAAGCTCAAATCTGGACACGGTAGACTGTAGAGTGCAATGATTTAAAATTAAAAATTCATTTTTTTCCTATTATAAGCACAATAATTCTAATTATTCTAAAATTCCATACTCTAAATTCGGATGTTTTTAAAGTCATAATCCGCAAAGCGCAGATCATATCTGATACGAGTATACTACGATCGTCACAGGTAAATATCTGATTCCGAAAGTATGTGCAACGGAATTCAAAAAATGTATGAGAATGACAGTTACCTTCGATAAGTCACGAGATCGATTTGTCATGCAGATACGTCATTCCATGTAGGTGTGGAATGGTTTCTATGACGATCGTAGATAACTCATATGGCTGGGCAGTTAAGTTTGTACTAAGTGGCAAGATTTATGTTGTTTATAATGATCATGTTTCAGATTAATGTGGTTCATGATAAAAGTGACATTAGGCGAACACAACCGATGCAACAAGACTCACCGGCCGGAGACCCGCTACGTGATAAACGCTGTGGCTCACAACTTCACATACCTGACCTTCCGAGACGATATAGCACTGTTGAGACTAAACGAGAGGGTTCCAATATCTGACACTATCAAACCAGTGTGCCTGCCTCATAACGATGGTAATTAAATCTGGAAAACACAAATATTTTACTACTAACGTTTTTGTTACTTTGTAGGCGATTTCTACACAGCTTGGTCCAGAACGCTAAATCGCTAGGCGGTGCGCCTTTTGCGTATAGCCTGTAGTGAGTGTAGCGTGGTACCTAATTAGCCACAGCTAAAGGCTCACATTAAACATTTAACGGCCTTACAAATAAAAAATATCTAAACCACATTTATTCGATACTTATACTAGGATTAGTTATACTTAGAATAACCCAATTATAAGGAGTTAATATTTTCTTACAAATAAACTCGATATAACTTCGTCTTAACTATATCATCGTTAGACTGTCAAAGATGTGTACTAGCTTAAAAAAAAGAAAATTTTAATCTATGGCCGTCGTGATTCCGTCACTCAGACCAATATTCCGTCATCACGTCATCAATAATTTTACGTTTTGTCTGAGGTTTTGACATTACATACTTCAATATTTTTATTTGTTTATGTTTTTAAGCAAATTGGTTACCGGCAGCGTTTACAAAGGTTTTGTTCGTGAGTTTATTTAAAAATGGCGAAAAGCATAGCGAAAAGGGAACGATGCGTGAACTGGGAGAAAGAATTTTCTTTGAGTAGTAGTAATGTTGATAACATGATTCACTTGTTCAACTTCGCGTATTTCTCTAAATGCCATTTTTATTTTTAACAGATTTAAAACGTGAATTTAACCAACAATTTATCAATAATGTGAAAGCAAAGCACAGACTGACATCATACACGATTTTGAGGTTATAGGTACCATAGCTATTCCAGAGTTAAACTAGGGTGCGGGCAAGAATAACGCTTGTATGAAGAGATATACTTACTTTATCCAAAGTATAAGTTATTCCGAGTTTATTTGTAGATATTTTGCTTATTCTTAGTTTATTCTTAGTATAACATTTTATACCAGGTTTATTTGTAAGGCCGTTAAAATATTATATACTTTCTAAACTTCTAGCGTGGCAGGAATTGAACCCGCAATATCCCAATCGAATCCGAGCGTGTACCAACTGTGCCAGGTTCGTCAATTACTCAGAACAGTCATAACGCTGGGTCAAAGATTCAATTTCCACCCTTATAGGCATTTTCGTACCTACTCCTTACACAAGCTTAACACTTAGAAAAAGCCTTACCTTACCTTGAGAATACCTTAGATTCTGACTAGGTACATAGCCGGTACTTTATGCTTTTATGCCAATATAATATAACACTGCTTTCTTCAATAAACAGTAGATTTATTGCAGAATGAATTTTTGTTCACAGATAACCAATACGTAGGAGTAAAAGCTATCGCCGTCGGATGGGGGTCGATAAGTGAGCAGAAGAACCATTCGTGCAATCTCTTAGATGTGGAACTGCCAGTTTTAAGCAACGAGCAATGCAGGAAGACTAAGTATGAGCCCACCATGATTGTAGACGACATGCTTTGCGCTGGTTACCCTGACGTGGGGGCGAAGGATACTTGTCAGGTGAGTACAGCTACCATTTTCTCTTGTATTTAAGTCAGGGAGCTATTTACGTAACGTTTGCACACACTCAGTGATGTGAAACAAGAAATGAAATAAGATATTTACACTGAAAAATTAACTTTACGTCTTGGTTTAGAGTGTAAAATCGAATGTACTTCAACATAGGGAATATAATGCCTCAACCTTATCATGCAACGTAAATTCAATTTCACGATTGTAGACAATGTAGCGTTTTGAACTACATTCAATTTTACGCTCTATGTCAATACTGGTAAAATTAATTTTGCGGTGTTCGCAAAAAATGATTCGATTTCAATATCGTCTACTTATATACGTAAATGCTATGACCTTTTTAAACATTTCATTTTATGAAATTTCTACCGTAAAATCTTCCAGAGCGATCTTGTAACAGAATAGTTTTCAATAAACCCTTATAGTTCTTGGGTCTTGTAGACTGTACTTATGTTGTAGATACTATACATACAAGTGTGTTTTTATTTTCAGGGTGATAGCGGTGGACCACTTTCCGCTGAGAGAGGCGATAAGCGCTACGAATTATTAGGTACGATTAATTTCTATAATTTTTTTAATGAATTTTGCTAAAAGGATTTTTGACTCCAAAAAATTCGTTCGAGAGCTTTCCCCGCGGCTAATAGCCTCAACTGGTGGCAGAAGTGCTGGCTCATTTTTTTCGCAACGTATAAGCCTAGCTGTAATATTTGCTCCAAAAATAATTTCGTTCTTGGAGACATTCCAACGACGGCTGCTGTGGACAAACTTTAAGCCTTATTATGATTAAAAAAAATGAATGTTTTCGCATTGCCAGCTTATTAAATGCAAATAGGTATGGTATATGTAATCTGTGTAGGTAGGTAATCTCCTAATAATAATAATTAATGTTCAGTAAAGGATAATGCCAATTCTTGTATGAAAATTGGGCTATACCTTGCGTCTTAACCAAATCATTGGTAAATCATTAGAAATATTCTCAATATTATGGAAAAAAAAGATAAGTAAGTTATTAACAGGGAATTTCTAATAATCTGATTTTCTAAGTGGTTAATTTTCATAAAGTTTTATAAGTGACTTGGCGGTTCCACATGTTTCGAAACATTTAATTACTTTTTTTTATAATACTTTTAAACCCCTGTTTACATTGCATTAAAATAAATATATGTGATATTAAAATTTTAAAGAAGATTCGCATACGTGCTTCGGACGCACAATGACGCAAATATAGCCCATTTTCAGGCATTCTCCTTTAAACCAGATATTACCTTTAATATCCTATTTTTAATCTTATGATGTTTTTTATTTTCAGGAGTTGTGTCTTGGGGCATCGGTTGTGGCAGACGTGGATATCCGGGGGTCTATACTAGAGTCACAAAATATCTGGACTGGATAAAACACAATGCCCGCCACGGCTGTTTTTGTGCGGACTAATAAAATTAGAATTTTTATAAGGCCTAATTTTAATTAAATTATATCAATTCTTTGACAAAACAATTTATTAAAATTACAATTTACAATGTACTTAAATGACTATTTTTTACATATTAGTTATTCTTATTTAAGCACTAAAATACAAGTTAAATGTAAAATCACTTAATTTTTTAAATATATTCTATTATTATTTAGAATAAAAATAATTCAAATGTAATTACTTTTACATAAACTCCTACTGACACTCATTAAACATACTCGCAAATAAAAAATTAAAAACTTAAACTAAAGCATATCTTAGCAATAAGGCAATGATTTCTTTGTTTTTCAAGCCTCAATAGTCTATACAATATGTATCATGCATGTAATATTGAACATATCTATTAGGTAACCTACCTATGAACACACTAAACAACGTTATTATTAAATTATAACCTTGACTTTAAAACTTGACTTTTCCTTCATACACATCATTCAATTTAATCTCACGCATGCTAACAAACATTTTCCTAGGGTCATTTCAATTTTCATTGTTTTGGATTCACGCGGATCCAGTAAGTCTGCTAGCAACACTGGGGTCAAACACATCATTCTCATGGTACAGTGGTAACCCTTTATCCTCAAGGACAGCTTCTGGCGGTGAATAAACAACATTGTATGAAGGATTCAGAGGGTGTAGTATACCAAGAGCCGTGACCGCGTTCTGGTCCTTCTCATTGCCTAGCGCGTAGTGTGTGCCATCTCCAGTTTTGATTACTCGTCTTTTAACCTGTGAAAGAAATTAGTTGTTATGAGGGTGAAAGCACCTTTATGAACACATCTATTGTCCCGAGTGCTAAGTGTCGGGACACACCTTAATGTTACACCCCTTAATGTTTTTCTAGTGACTATATCACATCAGGCCAAAATACTTCTCGACTCTTCTTGTAGAGTTCACCCAGGTAATTAGCATCGTAGTATCAGTTATTCTACTGTGAAACAATAATTTTTGTGTTTCGGTTCGAAGGGCACTGTAGTCGGTAGAGAAGTAGATCACAGGAAAAAGTGATACAAGAAATTATTTCTCAGGCATGATGTGCGCAATGCAATGTATCCTTCGAAATTGCATTGTTAAGTTAAGTTGTTGGACACACTGCATCTGACATGGGCGTAAAACTTACCATCAGATAAAAGATTTGCTCGCCTAATCATGATTTTGTTTAAAACTGAACTTTAAATGGAACCACAAAAATTGTACCCATATACAAATAGCATAGCATCTAACATTTTGTCTACAGAAAAGTAAAATAAAAACCGGCGATTAGTTAGGTTTCCGATCAACCTTGAGATATTATATATGTATATGCAATAATATTCATTGGAACGATTTAGAAAAGTAAGTCAAGATCTGTAGGAGAATATCTCTGAACTTGTATAGTATATTAATTACCATTTGGGGAGAAGCAGTTTTCAGATCGTGGGCAAGTCCCATTTTTTCAAAGTATTCAATAAATTTCGCTGATTGGTTGAAATGCGTGGACAGTTCAGCGGCTTTGTAGTCCCAGGGGAAAGCGTGGTGGTAGTTGTGCCAGCCCTCACCGAAACTTATGAATGAGACGAACCATGACTCCACAGGTTGGAGTTTTCTGAAAAATTAGAAAAACGTGTAAAATATAATAAACAACTTAAAGTTCAAACAATTAGACAAACAATTAAGTAAATTTACAATTATGTTAACTAACAAAGTAAAGTTAACTTAAGTAAAGAACTATTTTGTCCGCCAACATTGTATTTTATTTATTTGGTTTTTAACCGACTTCAAAAAAAGGAGGAGGTTCTCAATTCGTCGGAATCTTTTTTTTTTTTTTTATCTATGTATGTTCACCGATTACTCGAAGACGCGTGGACCGATTTGAAAAATTCTTTTTTTGTTTAAAAGGGTTTTGTTTCCAGATGGTCCCATTTTAATCTGGTCAGGATCTGATGATGGGATCCTGGAGAAATCGAGGGAACTCTTCTAATTTTATATGGACACATGGAACTATTTGGGTATTTTTTGAAAGAGTAATATTTTCCAAGTTGTCCTATGGTCATTAGGTCAGGATCTGATCATGGGATCTTGGTGAAATCGAGGGAACTCTTCAAATTTTGCTAGTATACTTGAAGCGAGTTAGGTATTTTTTATAGTTACTGGTGCATATGCTAGCAGATACTGCTTGATGACTTTAGTCATCAAGTCAGGGTCTGATGATGGGATCTTGGTGAAATTGAGGGATCTCTTCAGATTTTATGAACACACCTCAAGCGATTTGGGTATTTTTACAACGCCTTGTGCATTTTATTGTTTTCCACTAAAAAGTAAAAAATAAAAATGGGAAATGCTTTCCAAAAAACCAACTTCAAAGGCCACTACAAAGAGTGAAATAATTTTATTTATATTTTAGGTACCTACACCAATTCGAAGTCGGGCGATTGTCTATGACTTCGTCATTTCTTCGAACATCAAGTAAGTAAGAAGGACTATTAGGGATTGTATGAAACATTGCCCGACTTCGAATTGGTGTAGGTACCTAAAATTTAAATAAAATTATTTCACTCTTTGTAGTGGCCTTTGAAGTTGGTTTTTTGGAAAGCATTTCCCATTTTTTCGTCATTTGTAAGCTAATCTCCAATTGTAGACTAATAGCAGTATACGTTTAGTAGAAGCATTTTCACATGTTTACATAAAAAGTAATAACATTTGCGTCAAAGTTTCTACTTCAAATTACTTTCTGAGTCACGTCAAACTCGATACCAACTAATTTCTTAAAATGGACACTTTTTGGCAAACATATCCGGTTCGATATATAACATTATGACATATCCGATTGATCACAAGCCTTCCGCCCAGGCAACTTTAATTCCCAAACATTTTTTGAGTTTGTTTTAATTTGAGCGATCGACAGCTTTCTGTAACGATAGCAAATATGTCATATGGCTGCCATGACATCGGAAGGTTTATATGGTAGTACATAATTTAAAGTTCGTCTTACTTGTCATATGGTCTCGTGCCATAAAGATGTGCAGCGCTGTTGACAAGCCATGTTCCGTTCAGTTGTAACATATACCGTGTGAAGTAGCAGAAAAGGAGACTATTCTTGAACGTCTCCCCGAAAAAGTAACATGGCACGAAAACAGGAATAAACACCGCTGCTATGAAGTATAAATAGTAGTAATACCTGAAAGAATTTTCATTAAAATTAATTATTGTAAAGCGTAGGTACATAACAGCTGAATGAATGGCCTAGTGGTTTAGCTATGTATGACTCGTAAGTGCGTTTCAGTAGTTTGAATCCCAGACAGGCCCTTTTTAAATAGCAAAGGAAAATATCGTAGAGAAACATGCACGCCTGAGGGATCTATATTCTAAAAGGTTTCACATAGGTAAGTGAAGTTATGGCGAAAGGATGAACGATAATAATAGATGTATGGTGATACGTACCAAGTATATACCACCAAGTATATACCGAACGTATAGAACCACTGGAACTAGGAATATGTAAAACAAATTCCTAGTCCCACTGGTTCTTAAAAAACACTATTTTATTTTCCTAGAATATTTTGGTTTTGGATCATGAGAAAACTTGATTCCACCTTTGTGCGCCTGCGCCTTTAGCTATAGGTATGACTTATCTACGATCGAAATAGAAAGTTATCGATCGCTCATTCTACATCGAAATGGATCAGAATTTAAAAAAATGTTTGGGTAATGACATACTCGGTCGACGAAATGATCAAGTGCCTTATCATTCTTATAATTTTTTTTTAATTTCGTTCCACATAGATTTGGAATGAGAGGTCGACAGGTTTCTTATGATGTCTGTTGTGGGTCATAAAGTGTGTTAAATTAATGAGGATTACAGAGCATCTTACTTTTTCTGAAACATAACCATCGAGTCAGCTTGCAGATCGCTCATATCTATCCGCCTCCCCAGATTGATGACGTAAGGGTGTTTCTTCATCATCAGCCAGCCGATGTGGCAGAAGAAGAACCCTCTCTTCGAGTTGTGAGGATCGCCGTCTGTGTCCGAGTACCGGTGGTGGAGGCGGTGGTCTCGACACCAGATGAAGACAGAGTTCTGTTTTTAACAGAAAAATATACAGTCAAAATCAAATTTTGTTTTTTTTTTTTCATTAAATTGTAAGCTCAGGGCAATAAAATTGAAGAATTGTCGTTTTTTTAAATGGAGACTTTTTAGTTACTGCAGGTCTTGATAAGCAGCCGTGAAAGATAATTACCATTGCCGCTATTTACAGCCACAAGCCACAAGTCTTACTAAAAAAACTAAATTTAAAATTATTTACAAAACTTTTGAGTTCAGCTAGCAATACAAACCCTTTTGCTTCAACTTTGCTTTATGGTCTTATTTTTTTACTCCAATTTCAAGGTATACGTAAGTATTTGACTGCAATCTCACCTGATAGCAGTAACTAATCTTAGCAACTGATGTTGCCCTTAATCACTTGGCATTAAGGCTCGGTTTCCACCAAAGCTGAGCGGAGCGGAGCTGTGTTTGAGTAACTAATTAGATTAGGTATAGAGTCTCGACATTTCATGAGAGCTTATATCTAAGCCTATTTCATTTCATTTCATTTCAGATTTCGTCATTTCGACATCTCCTCTCCTCTCAGTTTCAGAGATGTCAAAATGACGAAATCTGATTGATTACTCAAACACAGCTCCACTCCGCTTTGGTTGAAACCAGACCTAACTCATTGCCGGTTGGGCGAACCGGCGGCAACCTAAGTCGTGTATCCAATTTAGAAATTATAAAATTCTGTGTACTAGGGGTTTTTCGTTTAAATACCACAGCTGGTACATAAATGCACCAAAAAGGTCATTATAATTTGATTCTGTTTAGTCGTAAATCATCAAGAAAATTCGACACGCTTATCTCTGCAATCAAATTAACTTTTTAACTTGAATACAGTGGAAAAGTATTATGACTGCAAGTAACTATAAATTATAATTTACCTGTCCGGCCATTGTTTGAGCAAAAATAAGGATAGCTTTTAAAACAGGGCTTGCTTTAAACGTCTTGTGAGCGAAGAGTCTGTGAGCTCCAATTGTCACACCTTCGGTGGAGACGAACATCAGTACCACAACTGAAAACAGTAAAAAAATAAAGGAAATATGAAATAAATTTAAAGAAAACATAGACGTAAAAACAATAATTAAAAGGAATAACTTACACCATAAAAATGTGTTAAACATGATACCTCCTGTAATGAATATGACAGCTCCCCACAATGCCATTAAATGTAAAAATAAGAATCCGATAGCATTCTTCCATACAATTTGATGTTTGTAAGAATAATCAGTTCCTATGCGTTTGGTCAGAAACATTTCTTTACAATCCCCATTTTTGTCATCAAATTTCTGGTCATTTCCTTCAAAATCACTTTTATTCAATGTCTGGGGAGTCATTTTGATCCTATTGCCTTTTTGCTACTGATGACAAATGATTCGGATGGCCCTTTTAAATGTTTTTGTTTTAAACATTTTCGTTGCATTGTCTTAGAATAGATATACCTACTGAGCATACCTATTGGGACATTCAGTCTTGAACTTTTAGTTTTGTATGTTAATTAATGTTACAAATAGGTAAAACATGTTTAAGTGACATTGCATTGAATTCACCCTTTTTGATTTTCCCTTTAAGAGTGTTTTTTGGTAGAAGTATTGCATAGTTTTTTATTGTTTCTTCATCTTGCCAACAACACAATCGATACTTGCCTAAAATATTACAACAGGGTGTTTCAATTTGCAGTATTACTTTTCAAATAAATAAATTAAATAAATTATTTTAGAATTCTTTGTCGAGTGGTTACCAACTTTATATTAATGTAAATTCAGCATGGGCAAAAGATTAGCGGGAAAATTAATTCACGTCATGGCTTGCATATACTCGTACCATGATATCAACTGAATTTTGTCATGGCTTGTAATCTTTGATTTCATTAATTGTTAATTATTTTTTTCGTAGATTTCTTTTATTGCTTATACCTACAGTTACTACTTCGAATCATGCGTTTCTTCTTGAGTGAAAACGTTATTTTAAGTACAGCTATAAAATGAAAAACATTGTTTTATGCTGTTTCCTTTGTTTCATATTTGAACTTGTAAGTTTTATTAACTAAAAAATTTCTACGTATCTACTTCCTCATTCTCTAATTTAAATTTTAAATTTTAAATTGTAGGTACATTTGCGTAAAGTGGACGATTCATGTGGTAAGGCTATATCAGTGTAGTTCCTAAATATTGTACAGCTGAAGTCGATGAATAATAATTAATAATTAAACTTGAACTTTGGTTTTGAAAAAAATAGTACCTACGAGAATATTGGTAATATTTTTTTTTTTATATTCCAAGTGAATCCTCGCCTTCGATCGCATATGATGGTAGGCCCTTTACGTTTTTTACACAGCATCGCGCTGGAACGATTTATAGTTCAACGAACATAGATCGCTTCATCATTTTTGATAGGGTGGTAACTGGTGTCTAGCTACAAAAACAGAGCCATTTGAGAAATTATAAAATCCTAAAGTAACCAGCCCGTATCGGGAATCTAAACCGCAGGCCGCAACCTCTTTCTCTTGACTATTACAAGCAAAATAAAAGTCTATTTTAGCTTGAACGCTATAAACTTGGCCCTCCCATGGTCTGCGGGACGCGGGGCGGGTGTGCGATTGGCTATACACGATACGATGTAATGACTCGCATCTTGAGAATTCGCCTATGGTATTTTCCTGAGTTTGTATCATTATCCATGTTTCAAGATTAATATTATAGAGTGTAGCGTAATTCACGTCAGTCTCTGACAGCTGATTAGTTGAGTGCACTGATCCCTATTCTATGGATCCACAGTGAACCTATCCTGAATTGTGTAGAATGTTTAATCCATAGAATAGAGATCAGTGGTTGAGTAGCTCCAGCCCCGCGTCCCGCAGACCATGGGAGGGCCAAGTTTATAGCGGTCTAGCTATAGGTAAAAGGAATCTTACAACGATTACCTCATTTCTCAAAGAGTGTGGCATCGCCGGGAAAAACCGTCGTATCGTGGGTGGCACCACCGTCCAGCCACACCAGTACCCGTGGCTGGTGGCCCTAATGCTGGGCTCAAAGCTTCACTGCGGAGCTGCTGTCATCACCGATCAGCACTTACTCACTGCGGGCCACTGCATCACTTTTGGGTTCGTGTTTTTAAACTCCAATCCAGAGGGAAATGATATCTTTACATTATAAAAATATAAATATATAGTGGACAACATCACATACATTGCTCCGATCCCTTAGTAAGTACTTGTGTTAAGGAAATCAGAAACAACGAAGGTACCACAACACCCAGACCCGAGACAATGTAGAAAACTTATTTTTCTACATTGCCCCGACCGGGGATCGAATCCGGAACCTCAGAGATGGCGGCGCCTTGAAAACCGGCACTCTAACCACCCAACCACTGAACTGAGTTATACAGAAACTAGCAGATACCCGCGGCTTCGCATGCGTAAATTTTAGTTTTTATACGGGAACCATCCATTTTCCGGAATAAAAAGTACCCTTTGTGTTAATTTACATGAAATCTATCTTCATTTCAACTTAAACCAAAAATTTTCAGTAGTTGTGCGTGAAGGAATAAATTTTCTCCCGCATGCACATCTGTTTTTCCCTATTATCGCGAAAACAATGGATTTTCCCGAGAAAAAAGTAGTTGATTCTAGGATGTAATCTATCTCCATTCCAAATTTCAGCCCAATCGGTTCAGAAGTGACGGCATCGTGGCGTCACTTCTGAACCGATAAATATTCCGAGATGAAAAGTAGCCTACGTATTCAATCCAGGATAAAATCTATATTATTTCCGAATTTTAGTCATATCAGTTCAGTAATTACTGCGTGAAGTAGTATTTTAACCGCGTGAATATCAGTTTTTCAGTTTTCCAGCGGACACCATAGATTTTTCCGGGATAAAAAGTAGCTTTTGTATTAATCCAGGATATAATCTATCTCGATACTAAATTTCAGCCAAATCAGTTCAGTAATTACAGCATGAAGGAATATTTATTCATGGATTTCTGGTTTTTACTATTATCATAGAAACCATGGAATTTTCCGGGATGAAAAGTAGGCTTTGTAATAATCCGGGATAAAATCCATCTCCTATCCGAATTTTAGTGATATCAATTCAGTAATTACAGCGTAAAGTAGTATTTTTCGCGCGTGAACAACAATGTTTCAGGTTTCCCGCGAAAACCATGGATTTTTCCGGGATGAAAAGTAGAATATCTATTAATTCTAGATATAATCTATCTTCATTCCAAATTTCAGGCAAAGTTCAGTAATTACGATGTGAAGGAATATTTTTCCCGCGTGGATTACTATTAGTATAGAAACCATGAAATTTTCCGGGATGAAAAGTAGCCTATGTATTAATCCAGGAAAAAATCTATCTCCTCTCCGAATTCCATTCATATCAGTTCAGTAATTACAGCGTAAAGTAGTATTTTTCGCGCGTGAATGTCAGTTTTTCAGTTTTTCCGCGGAAACCATGGATTTTTCCGGGATAAAAAGTAGCCTTCGTATTAGTCCAGGATAAAATCTATCTCTATTCCAAATTTCAGCCAAATAAGTTGAGTAATTACGGCATGAAGGAATATTTTTCCCGCGTGGATTTCTGTTTTTCACTGTTATCATAGAAACCATGAAATTTTCCGAGATGAAAAGTAGCCTATGTATTAATCCAGGATAAAATCGATCTCTTTTCCGAATTTCAGTCATATCAGTTCAGTAATTCAGCCTGAAGTAGTATTTTTACCGCGTGAATATCAGTTTTTCAGTTTTCCCGCGGACATCATAGATTTTTCCGGGATGAAAAGTAGCTTTTGTATTAATCCAGGATATAATCTATCTCGATTTTCAATTTCAGCCAAATCAGTTCCTTAATTACGGCATGAAGGAATATTTTTCACGCGTGGATTTCTGTTTTTCACTATTATCATAGAAACCATGGAATTTTCCTGGATGAAAAGTAGGCTTTGTAATAATCCGGGATAAAATCTATCTCCTTTCCGATTTTCAGTCATATCAATTTAGTAATTACAGTGTTAAGTAGTATTTCTCGCGTGTGAACATCAATGTTTTAGGTTTCCCGCGGAAACCATGGATTTTTCCGGGATGAAAAGTAGCCTTTATATTAATCCAGGATACAATCAATCTTTATTCCGAGTTTCAGCCATATCAATTCGGTAATTACGGCGTGAAGTAGTATTTTTCGCGTATGAATATCTATTTTTCATTTTTCCTGCAAAAACCATGGATTTTTCCGGGATGAAAATTAGCCTCTTTATTAACCCAGGATAAAATCTATCTCCGTTCCAAATTCCAGCCAAATCGGCTGTGCACTTGCGGCATGAAGATTTTTTTTCCGCGTTAATTTCGGTTTTTTACTAATCCCACGCGAACTATGAATTTTTTCGCGATGAAAAGTAGCCTTCGTATTAATCCAATATATAATCTATCTTTATTCATAATTTCAGCCATATCAGTTCAGTAATTACGGCAGGAAGTAGTATTTTTCCCGCGTGAATATCTGTTTTTCCCTTCTCCTGCAATACCCATGGATTTTTCCGGTATGAAAAGTACCCTATTTATTAACCCAGGATATAATCCATCTCCATTCCAAATTTCATCCAAATTCGTTGTGTACTTGCGGCGTGAGATTTTTTTCCGCGTGAATTTCGGCTTTTAACTTATCCCGCGGGAACCATGAATTTTTTCGGGATGAAAAGTAGCCTATAAGGTAATGCAAGATATAATATACCTCTATTCCAAATTTTAGCCAAATCGGTACAGTAGTTGCGGCGTGGAGACGTATTTTAACTTGATAAAATGCAAATTTCGGACCCCCGTTTCACCCCCTTAGAGGGTGAATTTTGAAAAATCCTTTCTTAGTGCACCCCTAGACCTCACAAGAAACATGTGTGCCAAATTTGGAGTCTCTAGACCCAGCGGTTTGGGCTGTGCGTTGATATGTCAGTGAGTCAGTCAGTCAGTCAGTCAGTCAGTCAGTCAGTCAGTTTCTTCTTTTATATATATAGATATCAAAAAGTAGAATTAAGGTAGGTATCTTTAATTTTTTAGACCGCGTAAATATCCTACCGATGACAAATATCATAGCTAATGACGCTTAATTTAAGCTTAAGCTCATTTTATTCATCCGAAAACTTGCACAAACTGTAACTTAGTAACTGAACAATTACTGTTTATAAACTAAGAATTATGAGAAAAGGATGACACAAATTAAATTAGCTAAGCTCAGTTAAACCACAAAACAATCATTATTCTATGTTGCAAAGGTTACTTGCATAACGTTGTGACTAAGTTATTACGGGCTAGGTTTAATATTGAAAATAATGCCTTCGATACATTAGCGCATTAGTTCAGATCTTTGCCTGCCATAATATGGTGGTTGGGGATCGAAGCCCGGAACTCACATCACTTAGGTACTTATCGGTGAGGCAAAATATCTTGAGGAAACCTACATGCGTAAGAGTTCCCCACAATGTTTCAAAAAGGACAGTGCGACAAGGCTCTCTTGGCACTTGAAGGAGGGCGCTGTTGCAAAACAAAGGCAGCCATAAAATAAAATCTCTTCAATTTTACTTCAATTTTAGTTTAAAACTAGCTGTTGCCCGCGGCTCCGCCCGCGTGAATTACAATTTTTTTACATAATGTACCTTCCTACTGGAATTCCTTGATTTTTTGCGGGATTCTGGTGTGATGTTGTACAGAAACCTGTTCTTACTTTGCACGGGTTATCTTGTGGTGATTTTGAAAACTCTTTTTTCTTAATAATAATATAAAGTTTCATTAATACGTAGTTGAAAGTTCGAAAGGACGATTTTAACTGTCGATATTTCGACCCAGTGGCACAGGTCGTGGTCACTACGTGACCACGACTTGTACCAATGTATCGAAATATCGACAGTTAAAATCGTCCTTTTCATTGTGATTTTTATTCTGAAACCACGAAATATGTCAAAAATTATTAAACCATGTGAAAAGTTGTACTGGTGGTAGAACTCTTCTTTCAGAGTTCGGCCGGGTAGGTACCACTGGGATAAATTACTCTACTAACAATATTCCCCAGCCCAACATAATATAAGAGTCTTTTAAAAATCTTTGCTTCTTCTCAATACAATCCAAAACATCAGAATGGACAATGGCTATATATTTCTTTACGTATAAAAAGACCTTAGATGACAGTCAGTCGGTTAGGATCGATAAGACCTAAGAGTTAAAAATATTTGTGAACCATTATCTTACCCATTCCATATTGCGGATGATAAAGTTTAAATCTGTTCATGTGTTAACAGTGCCATCTTAATATAAAGTCAGGAAACAGTAAATAACATGACAGTTAATTTTTATTTAAAAAAATTCGGTAGTACCTATCTCAGAGTTTTACATTCAAGTTCCACATAAATTGTAGAGATGGCGCTATACGGTATATCGTAGCGATGACGCCAGTTACATGATTTTTGTTCACCCTAAAAGTGAAAAATTTTAAACCATACGAAATCTCCTGCTAAGCCTATTTATTTACGGCTGTAAGGGTACTCCAGTCTTACTTGAGCCCTACGTCCTAGCCCTAGGTTCTTTGTGCATTCAAGTCAACTACGTACTTGAACTTAATGGTTCTGATGTCTGTAATTTCTGAACTACAAAAGTGATGATGATAAGATTTGTATAGAATAATCTATAAAGAACCTCCTTTCTAACAAAAAAAGAATGAATGGAATCGGACAACGCGTTAATGAATTATAACTAAAAAACGTTTGGACTTTGATGCCGTCTTCCAGGGAAACCATGATGAATTTCGGGACAAAAAGTATCCTATGTCCTACCTCGGGGTATGAACTATAATCATGTCAAGTTTCATTTAAATCCATCCAGCGGATTAGCCGTGATGCCCGGTCGTGAAACAGACAGACAGACAGACAGACAGACAGACAGACAGACAGACAGACAAAAATTAAACAAATTACAGTTTTGGCTTCAGTATCGACTAAATAGTGTCCTCCAACAAAAATTTTCAAAATATCTTCAATGTACAGAATTCGACCCTTTACAGTTTTATTATAAGTATAGATAGTTAATAGTAAGCAAAAACAAAATATCATACAATAGTGATATACTGACAGAGCGAACTATCAAACAGTAGCACAAGATAGCGGCGTTAGTTCAGACTTTGGCCACGCGCCAAAATAGCCTTGTCGCACTGTATGCGAAGCCTGCCAAACCGCACTTGGCTGATAGTGTTGTGAGCTATGGCTAAACGCCTTTTATTCTGAGTGGAGACCCGTGCCCAGTGGAAGATAAAAAGGGGTTGATAATTGTGGTGATACGGAGTTTGTGGTGTTAGGGAGACGGTTTCGGCTCCAACCTACTTACGCCTTCATCTTGGTGCTCCAGGGTTCACTACGCAGACCTCTCGGCTCACATCGGCATGCATGATCGCCTCGGATCTTCACACACTGTAATGAAAGTGGTAAACGGTGTCAAGCATCCGAATTTTACCTCAAACGCCGTGAGAGATATCAACGACATCGCGGTACTGACACTGGAGAAGAAATTGAAGTTTTCTGATAGAGTTCGCCCTATTTGTTTACCCAGTACAGGTACCTACCTCATGTTTCGTATCTTTGTCCTATGATAAGGAAACGTAAAATAACGTGCAAAAATAATAAACTTATTACTTTTTAGAAGCAGTTTAGCAGTTCCTTAAATTACACCTTTAATATTACATCGTTACAGAAAGGTCATTATTTTCAGATTTATCAGATTTATCTATTTCTGACACCTAGATTTTTGCTTTAAGCTTCTCATGGCTACTACAAGGTTTTTAAAACAATTAAACAAGAATACTTTAATAGTGAATACTTACACCAGATCATTTAAATTAGCGACAACAACAACGTCGGAAGAAGATTATTTATTTAGTTCATTGACCACTTTCTAAACTGTTTGGTAATGTTACAATAAAAGTTATCGAAAACTTATTCTAATCACTGTTATAATTCTTGCTCGCGTGGAATGGTGCCAAGAATACTAGAGCTGCATTTCCGTGAACATTTTGAACAGCTAGAAAAAAATATGAGCTAGCCCTCCTGTCACCAGATGAGGCTATTAACTGCGGGGAAATATCTCGGGGAATTTTTTGAAACTATGACTCCATGGCCGCAGGATCTCCACGGCAAGCGGATAAATAAGACATACCTTGCGATGCTAACCGGTTTCAACAGTTTTAGCTGCGGCTCTCGGCATTGAGTCTGTCTCCCTGATATGCTCTAGTGTGTCAACCATGTAACCCCTGGGAACCAGAGTTAATCCATCAGCTGTGCTATTCTACAAAATGAAATAGCTGCCAGACAGCTGCCAACCCGAATATGACATGCAAAATTGTACTCTATTACAACTGACAAATTCATAGATGCAGAGATGTACGCTTGTCGCTGTTTGGCAGAATAGCACGGCAGGTCTCTTGCCATCATCACAACTAATTCCTGCTAATGTTATGATCCATTTTCAGACATGGACTTCCGCAACCTGGCACTTACAGTATCAGGATGGGGAAAAACGAGGCAAGGAGCTCTTACTTCTTCGCGATATCTGCTGGAAACTAAAGTCAAAATTGTGCCAACTGCCAAGTGTGCCAAGTCCGCCATATACAGGGACAATCTTGAAGCCAATTCAATGATGTGCGCTTATAGTTTGGGAAAAGATGCATGCCAGGTACAAATTCATTGTTTTTTTAAATTCCTTTTAATGATACTTAATATTAAGCAACTTAAATTAATAAGTATGACTCTTAATGAATTTTTTGTAGGGCGATAGTGGTGGACCTATTTTTGCTACACATTCACGAACGCATAACAAGAAATGGTATCAAGTTGGTAAGTCTGATAAGAATGCAATAATTTATGAGAACCAGTCATAAATATAAATCATAGCAATAACATTGATTTCCTACTAATTCTATTTATTATTTATTGTAATAGAAATCTTTATATTAACATCGGGTCTAATTGTGTTTGTAGGTATTGTGTCATGGGGCATTGACTGTGCTATGCCTGATTACCCAGGTGATAAGAATTCATATTTTAAAAGAATTTTTGATATTTTATGTTAGCTATACCTAACTGACTTATGGTTGACTTATTGATTATTTTCAGGTGTTTACACAATCGTCGACAAATTTATCCCATGGATCAAAGACATGACGAAAAATGGAATATATTGCATTTGAAAGACTGATAGATGATAAAAACAATATGTTCTTTAGTGAAGGCGAATCTATCAGAAATTGCATGCAATTACACTGAGTTCAATAAAAATTATAAATCTTATTACAATGCCATTAAACTCACGAATAAAAAATAGCAAAACGATATTGCTATTTGCTACAGAGCGATAAGAAATCTGTAAAATTCTTATTTCGTTTCATGTAATTATTTCATGCATATTCAGTACCTAATTATGTCATATATCTACAATTACTGAAATGATTATGTTAAGTTACTAGTGATATAATTTTTTTCCATTACCCACAGATTTTTGATTTACGAACCGTTCTGATAGTCTTATCGAGAAAAGTGATTTATTGTCTCCAATAAAAATTATATACCATAATATTGATGCATGTTAAATTTACAAAGGCTGTTGCGTGAATAATTTCTATACCTAACTTAAAGCGTGTAGCGAAAAAATAAGTAGGTATCGGTCGTGTTTAATAGTGTGCAGGTAGAGTCGAAGGAGTAAAGTGAAAATATTACTAAGAAAAATAAATGAACTCTATGTGGCCTAAACTAATGCTGTTGGTAAATTTACTTCAGGTTAGTAGATTTTTTTTGAATTCGCCAATAGTTCTATACGTAATCTATAATATTGAGCTTAGCGTAGCGTATTTCGTCATTGATATTGACACGTTGATACTTATGTTTTAGATGGATGGCAGTGCTTCCGAAGGAGGTACTCTACCGTGCGGTAAGTTTTTCTAAAGAATCGCTTGAAGAGGCATGTACCGTGGAAGTTGGTAGTACCTATCTAATCACTGATTTCGCTTTTTCAGTCGTAATTTTTACCACGTTCGATCAATCTGTGTTCTTGCAGCTGACGACGTGGCAATAAGCGTGGTGGATAGGTCTTTTGTATCTGGGTATTGGCGTTTGTGACTGCCCACACCTAGGCATGATTTTTACTTTTGTCGGCTGGACAGACATTTTTATCCGCAGAGGTATAGTCGTACGTAATTGTTAGCAATTATGCCCGAAGTCAGCCTTTGTATACAGTTCAGAGCCTGTAGACAAAGTGCCATTCTATTAGCGATGTTGCGAATAGAAAAGTCTATAATGTATGGGATTGACATTAGCTAACGCTATGGCATAGCGTAAGCTTACGTTAATCCCATACATTTTTGGCATTCTATATCGAAGAATATAGCAATATCATGAATAGTAGAAAAGCAATGTCACTTTGTCCAGGCCCTCAGATCCTACCTATCGTCGTATCGATTTTTTTTTGTATTGAGTACAGTTTTGGTTATGAAAGAATACGACACTGGCCATTCTGTATGTGGCCACCTTTAAGATGCCCCTAACGGTCGATACACAGTATCGTAGCGGAACGCGTAATCGTTTGGCGATACGTCTTAGCTAAGGTGGTTCCCAGCGAAGGCTGAAGCTCGCCAGACCACTAAGCAAACAAGATTTCTTTTTTAAATTCCGGATGATATTTGTTCTTGCCAGAATGCGGCAAGCCGTCCGAGGACATAGTGTCGATGCGGATAGTGGGCGGGCGGCGCGCGGTGCCGCACTCGTTCCCGTGGACCATGGCCATCATGAAGAACAGCAGCATGCATTGCGGCGGCGCGCTCATCAGCGACCGACACGTGCTCAGCGCTGGACATTGTTTCAAGTGGCAAGTAAAGCCCTCTTCAGTCTGTAATTATAACACTTGCCGGGGAACATCAGGCTGTAAGACTTAACACCTTAGCAGTTCGTATCAGGAACATGGAAGAAAATGGTTTTAGACGAGTTCGTTGGATGTTAATAAAGATGCGGCGTCTTACCGTTCTATGGTAGAAAAGGGAAGGGGGAAAAACGTTGGGCATTACTTACCTACCCCTTTCATTATTTTGAAAGTAGATACCTACTTAATATCATTTACAGAAGACCCGCAGCCTTTGTGAATGGCATATCAGACCGACTACCTGGATGTCAACAAATAAGAAGTAAATGCATCAGCGACGACGTTTATAAATCTATGAATAAATGATATAATATGAATAAATGAATAAATAATATGATAGGATAGTTTGCTGACTGGGTGACTACTAGGTATACTACTCTGCCTTAGGTTTTGTTGGTATTGAAGTTACACCTACAGAAGTAGGTATCTTCTTGTTAATGATATTGTATAATAATATGTATTGTAGGGATAAAGTATCAAATATGATTGCCCTTATCGGCTTGAACAACATCGATGATCTACGGGACGTGGAGACGAGAACAATAACGAAGGCAGTCATTCACGAAGGCTTCACTTCGACAGCGGTGCGGGATGAGAACGACATAGCAATCGCAACGCTCAACGCGCCCCTGTTATTCAATGATCGTATCAAGCCTGTTTGTTTACCGCAACCAGGTAAGTACTGTTTTGAAATCCTTCATAATGATGTAAATTGTAAGAACTCCCTTTTTACTTTTTTACCCACGAGATTCCTCGCAGAGAGGATTGCCACGCAGGGGATACAGCGGGCCTAGGCAAAGTGACTTGCCGTTAAGCGTTGACGATAGCAGAAAAACCTCGTGACCACCAGTACAAAACATATGGAAGCAGAATGTACTCTATGCGTAGCGTTGTTCACTGCTTCGCGTGACAAACGACTCGTTTGTCACGCGAAGTACGATAAAGATGCGGTAAAGGTTATCTACTTACTTACAAGTCTGCAAGAACGCCAGGGAGCGTTCAAATTGTCGTACTCGATTTTCAAAAACAGTGTGTTTTCCTCTATTCAGTCACGTGGTTTTTCTCCATGGTTTTTCTACAGACACGTGGTTTGTCTAATGTCCATACATTTTTATCTACTGTTGTCAAGGTTAAACGTGTCTAGCCCCGCAGTACGACAAGGCTATCTTGGTGCGTGGCCAAAATAGGAACTAAAGCTGCTATATTGTGATGCTGTTTGATGGTTAACTCTGTCGGCATATCGCTGTATGTTGCGTTGTTTTTGCTTATTGTTACCTAAAAATGGCGTAAAATTGAGGATATTTTATTTTAACTTGTTATCACTGTCAAATGGCGCTAATCCTACGCGACCGACAGCGGTAGGTATGTGGCATGTGCTGTCAGCGGTATCGAAGTGTATGACGCGTGACGCCATATTTGAGAATTTTTTGGCTTCAACATACGTCTCATCTTTCCTGTCCTTTTAGCGTAGCGTATTTCGTCATTGAGTTTACCCCATAGGTTTACCCACTTGTTTACCCTATGAGATATCAACACTATGGAGACTCCCCATCCGTTCATTGCACCGAATTACATCTTATACGTCGGCACCTGACTGAAATATTCACGTTTAATTTTGTATACGGGTCAGTCCATAATTTTCCTAGGACTTTGGATTTACCATGTTGGCGTGCGTGAAGCTAATGAAGCTAGTAGTGAAGCATGCGCACATTATACTTACCTACCTTCGACTCTACGTCGACCTTTGAGAACATTATGATGAACCCAGGCATGCAAGTTTGCTCACGATGTTTTCCTTTGCGCAAGTGAGAAGTTTCCACAAATGCACAATAACTTAGAAAGTCAGAACTCAGAAATGAATGTAATAAAGGATGATCAAAGTAAAAGACGACTGTGATTATGTGACGATTTTTAAACGTCTTTATATCTAAATTTAGGTGAAATTGTGCGCTGTTTATACCTACCTAGTAAATAATTACTGTAAATTAATAGGAATTGGTTTACAGGTCAAGATTTTGGCGGTAGAGTAGGGATAATCGTGGGCTGGGGACGCCTAGGTGTGGATAAATCAGCTTCGAAAGTTTTGATGAAAGCCAGCCTCCCAATACTAACGAACGAAGAATGTATGAGCTCAAAACTGAAAAACCATTTAAAGCCTACTATGATGTGCACTTTCTCCAAGGGCAAGGATGGCTGCCAGGTAAATTTTAATTCATAAGTTTCTTATTTAGTTTCTTAGTAAAAAAGCAATGATTAAATAAAAAGAGGTACCAGAATTATCTTCTTACTTAGTATAGTTTTCAATACCTAGTAGGTTAAAAATAACAACTTGTTTTACGATTTTTTTTTGTAACTTGATATTTTGTGAAATAGCAAATAAATATAATCAATACGCTGCTGTTAATTAACCTGTGACGCTTGCATGTCGTGCGATGATAGGTAACTGACCCTGCGCTCGCACTTATTTTGCTACGAGTACATAGGGTAATGGCACATTAGAGACATCGAATTATTTTGTGTGCACGAAAAAATGCTGAATTTTAAAAGTCTTAGAATAAAAATTGTTATTTTAATGATACTTAGGAACTACAGTTGGGAGCGTTTTGATATTTTTTTATTTAAAATTCAAAATTAAAAATTTCTTTATTTCATATAGGCCTAACGTACAGGCGCTTGTAAAATGCCATTATGATATATTATCGCGTATGGTGTTAACTACAAGTCGAATTAAAGTTTACGAGGGTCCCAACGCGCCCTGCACTGAGAAGAAGCTCACAAAAAACTCAGACGGGTTTTGTTTTCTGTTATCACCTCCCATGGATTTGATTCATGTAAACCGTAATAATGAGCTTTCGTTTTATGGCCATTTTGAATTTACTTATTGAGGGATAAGTTTAGTATTTCAAGGGAGTTTTTTGTACCACGTAGACTAAACTTACTTGTTCTTTACGGAGATTATATAATATCATTTATTTAGGATCCATGTTAATTTTTATTTGTTGAAGGGTGACAGTGGAGGACCTCTTCTGGTGTTCGAAACGAATGGAAAATATGTTCAAGCAGGTACAGTAAATCTCTTCTTAGTTCTTAATCCTTAATGCTGTAAGCATTCTGTTCTATTTTTTACCTACAGTCAATCAACTTATAAAGACCAGTGACTGGTGGCTCAAAGTTTAACTGTTTTTAATCATATTCAAGATAATAATAATAATTAATATTTGTAATATTTGTAATTTTGTAAATTGCATAGCTAAGTGATGATGCAGCCGAGATTTTAATCGAACTAACTTAGATGGTTGCTCCACTGTGCGCCTGGGTAGCCATCTAAGTTAGTTCGATTAAAATCTCGGCGTAATAATTCTTTACCTAATTGATTTGTTTTAGGTGTCATATCTTGGGGAATAGGTTGCGCAGATCCGAGATATCCAGGTTAGTACATAATTACCTACTTACACAATATTATTTAATTACTACCATAAATAATTATCTACTGTCCAACACCGTCACCATTATAATCACAGCTATGAGCTAGGCTATTCATTAAATAATCTATATATATATAAAAGAATGAGGCATTTTGGTTTGAATCCGTGGAGGATTCCGCCTAAACTATAGGTCGATCTGAAATTTGGTGCCTAGGTAGATATTAGGTCATGAATTCGTACTAAGACGGGGATTCCAGAAATTCAAATTGTAAGGGGTAAAATTCGTACATTAACGGGATTTTCCCATACAAAAGTAAAATTTTTTCGTTGTTCCAGGAATTCCCGAAAAACTAAAAGTCGTAGAGATCTGAAATTGGGTGCCTAGATCGATATTAGGTCAAGAATTCGTACTAAGACGGGGATTCCAGAAATTCAAATCCTAAGGGGTAAAAGTCGTACATTAAAGAGATTTTCCCATACAAAAGTGATTTTTTTTCGTTGTTCCAGGAATTCCCGAAAAACTAAAAGTCGTAGAGCTCTGAAATTTGGTGCCTAGATAGATATTAGGTCATGAATTCGTACTAAGACGGGGATTCCAGAAATTCAAATCCTAAGGGGTAAAAATCGTACATTAAAGGGATTTTTCCATACAAAAGTGATTTTTTTTTTGTTGTTCCAAGAATTCCCGAAAAACTAAAAGTCGTAGAGATCTGAAATTTGGTACCTAGGTTGATATTAGGTCATGAATTCGTACTAAGACGGGGATTTCAGAAATTCAAATTTTAAGGGGTAAAAATCGTACATTTAAGGGATTTTCCCATACAAAAGTGATTTTTTTCGTTGTTCCAGGAATTCCCGAAGAACTAAAAGTAGTTCAGATCTGAAAATTGGTACCTAGGTTTTTATCAGGTAATAAAATCAATTCGTACTCAGGTTCTTCGGGTATTTTTGAAATCCAAATTTTGAAGTGGCCGCCATTTTGAACTTTTTGTAACTGGGCCGATTGCTTTGAAAATCGGTATTTGAGTATCGCAGCAAGCATAGAGAACGAATTTATGGTGAGAATTAAAAAAAGTGGCCGCCATTTTGAACTTTTTTGTTACTGGGCCGACTGCTCTGAAAATCGATATTTGAGTATCGCAACAAGCATGGAGAAGGAATTTGTGGTCAAAATTTAAAAAAAGTGGCCGCCATTTTGAACTTTTTTGTTACTGGGCCGATTGCTCTGAAAATCGATATTTGAGTATCGCAACAAGCATGGAGAAGGAATTTGTGGTCAAAATTTAAAAAAAGTGGCCGCCATTTTGAACTTTTTTGTTACTGGGCCGATTGCTTTGAAAATCGATATTTGAGTATCGCAGCCAGCACAGAGAAAGAATTTATGGTCAGAATTAAAAAAAAGGGGCCGCCGTTTTGAACTTTTTAGTTACTGGGCCGATTGCTCTGAAAATCGATATATGAGTATCGCAGCAAGCATAGAGAACGAATTTATGGTCAGAATTAAATAAAGTGGCCGCCATTTTGAACTTTTTTGTTTCTGGGCCGATTGGTCTGAAAATCGATATTTGAGTATCGCAACAAGCATGGAGAAGGAATTTGTGGTCAAAATTTAATAAAAGTGGCCGCCATTTTGAACTTTTTTGTTACTGGGCCGATTGCTTTGAAAATCGATATTTGAGTATCGCAGCAAGAATAGAGAACGAATTTATGGTCAGAATTAAAAAAGTGGCCGCCATTTATTATGGACAGACAGCGTAGTCTCAGTAATAAGGTTCCCGCCTTTTTCCTTATAGGTACGGTACCCTAATTGAACTATATTAAACTTTTTGTAACGACCTCATATTTACAATACCGATAAGTGACTATAGCAGCAAGCACAAAGGAAGAATTTGTTGTCTTTATTATTAAAATAAATGGCAGTTAAGACAGGAATTTCGGTAATTAAACGCCTGAAGATGTAAAGCAGAGGTTAAACGCGAGCGAAGCCGCGGGCGTCCGCTAGTTCGTTTAAAAAATGAATATAAAATCGGTATTGCATTTACGTATGCTAAAGTTATATAAACAGACTAGATTGATACCAAAATATTTTCTGAGAATACTGAAAAATTAATTTTACGGCCATTGACATAGAGCGTAAAATGAATGTACTTCAAAACGCAACATGGTCAAGAATTGTGAAATTAAGTTAATTTTTCAGACTGAGAATAAGTTTGTTGTATTGATTACAAGCTATTATTACTTTATAATTTCAGGTGTGTACACGAAAGTTAGTAACTACATCAACTGGATCGAAAAACATTCTGCGGGCGGAAAAACTTGTCGCTTATAGCATTAAGTAAAATAATTAATTAAAATAAATTTGTTTTTAGTAGAAATAAAAGAAATTGTCTTATTTATTTAACGTTTAATGTTATTTCTCGTCCTATATCCTTACATGGCACAATGGGCGGTTCATAGATTTATAATAGGTTGTCGCTCGCGCTTCGACTAGATAGAGCCCTTCGTAACAACGACAGCTCCGTGAGTGCGGCCACTAAAATCTGTGGCGGCAACATTTTCTTGTAGTGTGAGTGTGTCAATTTGAAATTTGTATGGTGCGCGGATGCTAGTATGCGTGGAAAATTGTGTAGCCTTTTGTATTAATTATCCATGCTTTCTAGTAAATCTTTGTTCCTATATAGATATCGTTGCCATCAAAATATTCATAAGGGTGTGAGCTTTGATTAATCAAAGAGTGTGAGGACAAAAATAAATGTGTGTCTATCATCGATATACCATGTCTATCTTTGTCTCTTTTTTGCTGACCTATTACCTATAAGATCACAAGACTAGGGAGGCTTCATTAATTTTAGAATAGTCTTACGTGACATGCAGCGCCATTATGAGCGCCAAGATTTGTTGTACAAAGTTCATGTAGGTAGTTACAAATACTGCCACAAAATAACCCAAGGTAACGCCATTTTATACGCCACTTGACAGATTAAAGAAAGTCGTGCTCATTTTGTAAATGGGCTAGTCCATATTGTTTCCTAAGTCATTGACTTATACCCAGTTTGTGGTTATTGCTTAATCTTTGGTTAATGAATTAGGCAAGATGCAAGAAATTTTAATAAAGACCTAGTATTTTTATTAGAATTCTTCATCGGTGTTAAAACATATTATTATCTAACATAATATTACATAGTATTAATATTATTTTTATAGAGTTCCTCAATATTGAAGAATATAATTAAAAAGTGAAAAATATATATTCCAAGAAAATTCAAACGTTCAAAACGTGGCAGTCCATGACAAAACTATCCGCGCATGAGCGCTCGACCCGTAGATTAGTTTCTCGACCATTTGTAAGATTTACGATATAGAGAAATTTGGAGTGCTACTTGATTGACTGGGTCATTGAATTAGGGGTTTTTTTAATTCTCTATTTTAAAACTACACCATCAATATTGTAGAACGATCCCCGAATTTTATCAAAAAATTTAGGATTTCTTATAAAATAAAATATTTGCAATTTTAAAAATGTCCCGTGGTTTCAAAACGCCCCAAATGTAGGCAGCCATATGTGCGACGTCACAGCTCGTTTCCTCGTATGTCAAACTATGGCGCCAACAGAAATTTTTACTTTTTATTATTTATTTGCATGTTATTCAGATATTAAGTGATAATAAGTTATATTTATTGATGATTTGCATATTTCTTAATATGCCTGTAATCAATAAATTATTATTAGTGTAAAGACAATGTTTTATTAAAATTATTGATGAAAAATATGTTTCTATTAGAATGTGCCACAAAGGATATTATAAAGCGAATTCATCTAATTTGCCAAGTGTAGATATTTTATGGTCACGGAGTTTCTAAGAAATGACGTTAGATTCAATGCAGCCGAACTCAGTGGTGTTAAAGTATCTAAGTAAGTTATTTTTATTTACTATACTAGCTGACCTGGCAAACGTTGTTTTGCCCTTAGGGGTAGTAAAAAAAAGATAAATTGAGATTTAAACTATCCTATCTCTCAAGTTGGATCGAACTGCACATGGTGTGCGAATTTTATTATAATCGGTTAAGTGGTTTAGGAGTCCATTGAGGACAAACATTGTGACACGAGATTTATATATATTAAGATGTAAAATAAAAATGTGGAACTTTGTATGTTTGTGACGGTCCACCACGGCATAACCACAGTTTGAAGATATTGTATGTGGCATAAGCATAACACTAAGTAAAACAAGTACTTAGACGATTTGGCTAAAATTTGGAAAAAGCCACGGTTCTTGATGGATTCCACACAACAGAAACACTGGCAAAACCTATTAAACAAAGTATTTCACAAAAAATTCCATAGCGAAAGCACTGATAAGTCAGCTTATGTACATGATTATCATTTAAAAGTTCCATACAAATTAATATCCACGCGACTAGATTTTCAGCACGACTGTTTTGTTCGGATAATATCCCTCGTCTTCGAACCATTTTTTTCGGTGGCAATTTTACTTGCGGAACGTATAGAAAGCTTTAATTAGGATTTTTTGTGGAATCATTAAGATGGCACAAAACAAAATTAAAATTTGCTTTAACTTTATTAAAAATTAAAGGCCTTAGTTTAATTTCCTTACAATTTTCTATATGCATGTACGATTGCACAGTACTAAACAGTGAGCGTGTACGACACAGATTACTCTATATCACTGGGTGTACGAGACGAGCCGGCGTGACGTCACCGTCACGCCGGCCCATCGCCGGCCATTGCTACAATTCTCCGTTTTTGCCACAGACTCAAAAACATTTTATTTAATTGATAATAACTTAAAAATTAAAATTCTAAAAAATAAAATAGTGCCACTTTGTTAGAGAATATAGACATATTCTTTCTATTTACACAAAAATTTTTTTTGACTGGTTTGGGCTGTGCGTCGATATGTCAGTCAGTCCTAACTTGTATAACGTAAAAAAAAGTCTCTCAATTTCTTCTTTTATTTGTATTAAAACTACTGATATATTTGCAGATTCCAACATTACAAGATAGTTAGTTTTAAAATCATTATATTTGGTAATCGATTTAAGATTGTATTCATTCAATCGTCCATTCACAACAGTTAAACTTTGCCTGCCTACATCAGTACGGGTTCAGTATCAATCGGACGCCATATTTGTTTACTAAATATGCATTCGCTTCTCGGTCGGACTAAATAATACTCGTAAATTCATGAACCAAAGTGATTCTTTTAATGTTCTTCTTTTATGGTATGGAACCCTCGGTGCGCGAGTCCGACTCGCACTTGGCCGGTTTTTTTTAATTGAATCGTAGCAGTTTATATTTATTACTTAAATTATTTTGTATACATAAGGAGCACACCACAGGTGTGCCCGCGAAATTCAATTTTTTTGTGGTTTTTCGCGATTTTTAAGCTGATAAGACGTAATAGGCTTTTGGCAGTCAAATTGTGATAATCCCAAGATCATCTTCACGTATTTATATAAAAATATCTGCTTGAAAGTGTCGAGTTAAAGAAATTAATCCGAGATTTGCGAGTTGCTCACTTAAAACTCTTTACTCGGACTAATTTCCTAGGATAGACATTTTTATGCAAAAATTTTGATATAAACAAGTAAAGAAGTAACTGCCATTCTCGCAAAAATGACTGCCATAAGCCTATTATGTATAATTAGCGTACATATTGCAAAAAAACACGAGAATTTTGAATTTCGCAGGCAGACCTGTTGAGTTCGTCTTATGAAAATACCAAGTGCATATTGCCTACAGACAGACTAGGTACCTACTAACACTTGGTTTGGCATACTGTCAGTTGTCAGTTTGTCACTGTCAACGCAACTGTCAAAATTCTCATTCTTGAAATTGAATTTCTTGATTTTCATCATCATTGTCCTATTTATTTAATGTCCCAAACTAACTCTAAAAATTCTGAATTAGTAGAACAACACAAATGTAGCGTATAAGTTAAAGAATTAATTTGTTTAATTATATTGTTTTCCGTTATTCTCATTTGGATATGCGTTAGTTAATCCATTAAAATGCCTAGCATAAGAAAATATCGACGTGACACGACCGAAGTGAGCTGTTGTTTAAAATACGTGATTTTCGGTGTTAATGTATTATTCTGGGTAAGTTCTACCAATTTAGCTATGAAAGATGAGTATAATAATTATTAATGAACTCTAAATTAATTCGAAACTAACAAAATAGGGCTTCACTTTGCCTTTTGTTTCTCAGCCAATGGTTTATTAAAGTCATGATTAAAGCTATTATTTCAAGGCTGCATTCTCTTGACTAAGCGGGAAAAAAAAATTTTTCACTAAGCTTCTTAATAGTATTGTTTAGTTAGAGAAAAAATAGATAACAGTCCCATGGTATAGTTTTTGAACATGGCAAATGAATGTTGTTACTTATGAGTGTAGACTCATTCTCAATCTTAGAAAACAGTCATTAAAATCTAAGTAGGTGTACCATAAACCTACTTGCAAGGCTTAGTTCCATGAACTCATTGGGCAACTGGATATTGTTGTTAGTAACATTCACTAAGTTTCTGGGCATATACAGTTACACAGAAGTAAATACATGTAGTTTACACGCACTTAAGTAGCTCGAACAAGATGTAAATTAAAATGATTGGTTACATACAACAGAATACAGACAAACTCAACATTCACCACACCCCTATACTTGAGTGACAAAAAGTTTTTGACTACCATTTTGTTTGAAATGAGTGAAGCATAGGGGCCTGTAGTTACATTTGAATCAACTCCTGTGGTTTATTGAAACATATTATATTAAAGATTACTTTTTGTACATGTTGTGTACTTGTATTAAAACATCCCAATATTACATTGGGATGTTTTAAGTGCTTATGTGTTATCCCAAGCACACGCAGAACACTCCTGAACGATCTTGATTTGGCTTACAATATTTGTTATCTGTCTGTGTTTTTACGCACACTTACATCTACTGAGTGGGTTAGATCTGGATGAAAGAAAGTAGTGTCAGCCCTGCACGAGCAGGTGTCAAACAAAACAATAATCATGAGAGTTCTTTATTTACTTGGGCATGAGGCTGTGCAGGGCGCATCTGCACCTTGTGCTTGCCCTTTTTTTATAAATTCTGTAAGTCGGGTTGCTGTTAAACAACAGTACTTCCTCAGCAAGGGAATAACATGACCTCCTGTGGACATAGAATAACAAGAGGGTTACTTGAAACAAGTATTTAAATCTTCAAATGTATTAAATTCTCATGCCAATTTTTTTTACCAAACTCATCCAAAATTGCTTGACTGATTTTTATGAAATTTTCTGTGTATGTTTTGTAAGTCTGAGAGTTGGTTGCAAGCTATTTTTTATGTCCCTAATAGCAATACAACGTTTACCAGGTCAGCTAGTATTATAATTAAAGTAATATTAATATTTCATTTGTAATTAAATATTAATAATACTTTAATTAAGTAATTAAGTATTAAGTTTAAAGTATTATTAATATTTCATTTGTAATTAAATATTAATAATACTTTAATTTACTTTAAGTATTATTAGTATTTAACTTGATTTATAATTACCACAATAACTCAGTTAAAATTTGGCCAATAACTATGTATGTAAATAGAGGAATTGGAACAGTACATACGTATACTGTATTTACAAGACAAAGGGTTAATTAATGTGTTGTTACTTTACAGTTCATTGGCCTCATTGTGCTGGCAGTGGGCGTGTGGGCTTGGACTGAAAAGGACACGTTCAATAATCTGTCACGCTTGACTAACATTGCATTGGATCCAGCATTCATATTGATATGCGTTGGTGAGTTACAAAGGATAAGGACCATTGATGTATAGAATCCCGTACCTAACTGATTCAAATTTAAACTTTATTTTTTATAGACTGCTGTCTCCACCTTAACTTCTGCAATTTCTATTTTTTTAATTAAGTAACATCCGGATTTCAAAGTGATAGGCTAATATACAAGTTTTTACTTCTCAATAAAATCTGTATGACATGAAAAGTCTTAATAAGTAATGGCCTATATGAAATAAATGATTTGATTTGATTTGATTTGAAATGTGCATTGGAAAGAAAGTAAATTTTTGTATGCAAATTTATATTCTGGACATTTTGCGTCTCATGAGACACATGCAAATATTCAGTTAAAGAGATCCATTAAATAAAAACTTATAAAGTTTCCTTTGTCTTCTGAAAGAAAATTAAAAAATAATGAAAAATTTAGGACAATAATTTATGCCACTCCACTCATTAGTATTAATTGAATCAATTCAATTTGCCCTTGAATTGTTTTTTTTTTAAACAATAGGTGTTAAATGAACTAATCTGAGTAAATGTGTAACAAAGCCAAGTAAAACAATGGCCCCATTATATGTATTTGAATCAAGGCCATTGTCAAAATCATGCATAATGTAAGTGCCGAAATCCTTAAGAATCTTTATTTATGATCTTGTTGACCTCAAACGCTTCTATTAACTAAGTAGCAATTATCAGTTCAAGTTTACTTATTAGGTATTTATTTTTCCTTCTTTATGAAGTTATTAGCACAAAATGTATATTGCATGTACCTCCACCGGCTTTCCTATTTCTGTATTATTTATTATAGCATATTTTGAAGTTGTCTGCAAGGGATCGCCTCTTTGTACTTACCTATATTTTTCTTAAAATAATATGTACTAGTATATTGGAAATCATTTTGGTCTGATGTACAGTGAAATTAGAAACTTCATACATACATAATATTTGTTCTAAGAATATACATTTTTCTGTCCATACAAAAAGAACTGTTCTTGTCATCTTCTACTATATAAAAATAAGTCGGTTTTTCCTTCCTGACGCTATAACTCCAGAACGCACGAACGGATTTCCACGGTTTTGCATTCGTTGGAAAGGTCTCGGGCTCCGTGAGGTTTATAGCAAAGAAAATTCAGGAAAAATAAAAAAAATGTTACATTAAAGGAAGCCATCTGGTGGCGAAGCGGAGTTCGCCGGGTTTGCTAGTCTTTTATAAATTCTGCCTGCTGATTGGTTCCGTGATTTCTGTGAGCCAATTGAGGGGCAGAACTTTAAAATGATTACGATAACAATGAATACTTTTTTCTTATGCAATGATGGCCCTGATTATTGGTAAAAATAGTACTATGTGTTGAAATATATATCTTAATTCAAATATTATGTGTAAATTTTTCTATATTTGTGCATTAGTAAATTAATTTTTTAAATACAAACGTTTTACAATTCACATGGTTGATTAGTTACCGTTTGATTTCAGGTACTATAACGTTTATAATTGGATTCACGGGATGTGTGGGTGCCTTGCGTGAGAACACGTGCCTGTTAGCTTGTGTGAGTGAGCTTGATATGCATCTCAAATTACACTGGTCTTTAGCTGTAGAATGCACACTGTTTTATATAGGGTTGAATAAAAAATACCAAAATGCTCTCAGCCTGTAGTTCCTATCATTGAAACTAATAAGTTTTGTTCTACGACTTTTCAAAATGCAGTATTATTTTATCCATTATTCATAGTGTACAATAATACCATCTCTCTAATGTCTGCCACTATACTGTTTAGCAAAAATAAACTTTCATCGCAAGACATGACAAGCGTTATAGGATGATGAAGGCGCACATATCCATGATAAATATTGCTTTTATTATTATCTGATACCAGCGGAAGCCCACGTTATTTTCGGTTTTTCATTGATCCCACATCAACCATGGATATTTCCTGTATATTAATTATTAAGTAGCATCTGTTTTAATCCAGATTTAATTCAGCCAAATCTGTTCAGTAATTGCGGCGTGAAGGAGTATCTGGAGTAATACACACTTTCTTAATTAAAAAATCAAGTTATAAATAGAGTTGTAGAATCAAAGTTGTCAGTGATAATTTTACTAACTATGGCCAGGGAGCATTTTGATATTATTTTTTTTATACAACCCCTGTATTATGATAAAACGAAGTTAAGAATCATAGTTTTGATGTATTTATCTATGTTTTAGATATTAATAATAAAAATTTGACTAACGTAGATTGTTATTGATAGATTGTTGTAAAAATATTGAATTATTTTAACAGTAATTTGAAGTAATCCACATTGTATTGAATGTAAACATTTGTTGCAGTATGCAGTGTTCCTCGCACTTCTCCTGTTGGCGGAGATGACAACTGGAATATTGTTCTTTGTGTTTAAAGACTGGGTATGTGACAATCATTAATAAGATTAGGCTAAAATGCCACAAAGACTCATTACATATTGACTATTTTGTATTTTTTGGCAAGAGGACTCGTAAAATTGCAGGACTGTAGTGTATAGATAGTTCAATCCACGAAGACTCGCCCCACTCCGTCCGTTCCAACCACTAAAACAATACTCCTATCCTGCTTACTCCTGCGGAATCACATGAAACATAAAGCGATTGTCAATGGGTGGGGCGCGTCTTCGTGGATTGAAATATATAAAGTGTAAAAATAAATTAAACAATGTTATACCGCTCATTCATTGAAATTACGAGGTGCAGAATAATTTCGTTCATGAGTGTTTTGCATGCTTTTAGATAAAACAACAAGCTACTAGTGGATTCCAGTCGTTCATCACACATTACAGAGAGGACCCGGATCAACAGAATTTGATAGATTGGATCCAAGAAGATTGGGTATGTGACATACTCTTCAGCTTTAGAGTCAATTTTTTTTTTTCTATCTTGCATAATGAACTTTATGTCAATTGTATAAAATACAAAATACTAAATAATTCTTGAGAATGCACGAGGATTCCCCGGACCATTGGGTCCATATGGGCTTTGGCCCTTTTTTTTAGGGTTCCGTAGCCAAATGGCAAAAAACGGAACCCTTATAGATTCGTCAGGTCTGTCTGTCTGTCCGTCCGTATGTCACAGCCACTTTTTATTCTTTTGTTTTTGCTTCATAAGTTATCATTTGACTGCAATCTCCTATTTTTCATATAAGGGACTAAGTGAAGATTTTATTGTACTGTGAAACGTGGGCGAGTAATACCATACACATGGTATGACCTTCTAAGAAAAACGTGTACAATGCAATTTCACGTGCGTAAGTATTGCTTAGGCACGTCTTTTAAAATTAGTCACGCAGATAAATGTGGCAGAGAAATATTAACGTTTTTACATCCACTTTTTAGATGAATTTACTAGCTGTTGCGCGGGGCTTCGCCCGCATTGGGTTTTTACATATTATATCCCGTTGTAAAGGTAGACCTGTGGTTCGCGGATTTTTTTTAATTTTGAAGTAGAACAACTTTGCCATACATGATTTTGATATCTTTAATAATCGTTTACTAGGTATTAGTGTGATGTTATATCCTATCCTAATTCCTATCTACTAAGATATAAACGCGAAAGGTTGTAAGTATGCATGCATATGCACGCCGCAACTACTGAACCGATTTGAAAGGAACTTAGATACCTTATATTTTTTTTGCCAGAATAAAATAAATAAAAAATAACCCGGATTATCTCATAGGCTACTTTTTATCCCGGAAAAATCCATCGTTCCCATGGGATTACCGTAAATCGGAATGGTGGGCTACAGCTAGTAGCCTATAACCAGGGAATGAGTTTAATATTGTAACCTTCCTCGAGAAATGAACTATCCGACACAAATAATTTATTTTTAATTCGGACCAATGGTTTCTTCAGGGAATGAGTTTAATATTATAACCTTCCTCGAGAAATGAACTATCCAACACAATTTTTTTTTAATTCGGACCAATGGTTTCTGAGATTGGAGCGTTCAAACAAACAAACATACTTTCCAGCTTTATAACTAAAGTTTCTGTCGTTGCAGCTGCAATGCTGCGGAGTGGAGGGCCCGCGCGACTGGGACCGCAACGCGTACTTCAACTGCTCGAGCGGCGCGGTGGGGTCGCGCGAGGCGTGCGGCGTGCCCTTCAGCTGCTGCCGCAACAAGCCGCAGGATATCATCCGCAACAAGCAGTGCGGTTACGACGTCAGGAAACCCACTTATGTAAGTCAAGTGTTAACCTATAAAGCTGCAATGCTGCGGCGTGGAGGGCCCGCGCGACTGGGACCGCAACGCGTACTTCAACTGCTCGAGCGGCGCGGTGGGGTCGCGCGAGGCGTGCGGCGTGCCCTTCAGCTGCTGCCGCAACAAGCCGCAGGACATCATCCGCAACAAGCAGTGCGGCTACGACGTCAGGAAACAAACTTATGTAAGTCAAGTGTTAACCTATAAAGGTGCAATGCTGCGGAGTGGAGGGCCCGCGCGACTGGGACCGCAACGCGTACTTCAACTGCTCGAGCGGCGCGGTGGGGTCGCGCGAGGCGTGCGGCGTGCCCTTCAGCTGCTGCCGCAACAAGCCGCAGGACATCATCCGCAACAAGCAGTGCGGTTACGACGTCAGGAAACCCACTTATGTAAGTCAAGTGTTAACCTATAAAGCTGCAATGCTGCGGCGTGGAGGGCCCGCGCGACTGGGACCGCAACGCGTACTTCAACTGCTCGAGCGGCGCGGTGGGGTCGCGCGAGGCGTGCGGCGTGCCCTTCAGCTGCTGCCGCAACAAGCCGCAGGACGTCGTCCACAACAAGCAGTGCGGCTACGACGTCAGGAAACCCACTTATGTAAGTCAAGTGTTAACGTATAAAGCTGCAATGCTGCGGCGTGGAGGGCCCGCGCGACTGGGACCGCAACGCGTACTTCTACTGCTCGAGCGGCGCGGTGGGGTCGCGCGAGGCGTGCGGCGTGCCCTTCAGCTGCTGCCGCAACAAGCCGCAGGACATCATCCGCAACAAGCAGTGCGGCTACGACGTCCGGAAATCCACTTATGTAAGTCAAACGTTAACTTATGAGGCGGTGGTCTGTAACAGACGCGTAAGGTCGCGTCTGACGTTACGCTGTATGCTGACTGTTACAGACCACCGCTTCAGACATCCAAAAGAGCATTGAGGTCTGTATAAGTACCTATATTATGGTATCAATTCCATCTCTTACCGTTTCTGAGAATAAGAACCATAAGTAGCGGACAGGCGGACTTACGTACAGATAGGCCACCTATTGAAAGTTTGCTAAATGTAAAAGCAGACTACACTTCAGATACTTTAAAGTAACTGTAATAAAATCGCTAGTTCAATGGTTTTTCTATCTCAAATACGCCAAACGCGCCTAAAAAATTTATCACTTCAAAAAGAAACATGTTTGAAGAGTGCACACAAATGCAGCAACTACGAGTACACTTCAGATGTAACACTTGTTCTCGTGTTGTTCCTGGTACACTTGTTCTCGTGTTGTTCCTGGTGTTCTCATGTACAGAGGTAACTGTACAAATGTCGCGAGTTCAATGGTTTTTTCCATCTCAAACATGCCTAAAGCGCCTAAAGAAATTGTCACTTCAAAAAGAAGCATGTATGAAGAGTTTTCCACACAAACGCAGCAAGGCAGCGAGCGCGTGATCCACGAGCGCGGCTGCCTGGCCGCGGGCGAGGATTGGCTGCAGCGCAATTTCGCGCCCGTCGCGGCCGCGGTGCTCGGCCCTCTCGCACTGAAGGTTCACAGGGCTCTGCGCCTTAGTACCGCGGTGTCTGTGCACGGCTTACTGTGTATAACCGTAGCTTAGTTATTACACAACTCTATATTATTCTAACTGTGCACTTGGAGCTGTCTTTTGACGACTAAACGGGTGTAGTTTGCCGCGTGGTCATATAGGCGCAACCCGCGCTCATCTGAGGGGTTAGTACAGGTGTTGGTACGAATTTCGAGTCGACTCGCATCGCACAAACGAATCGAATTCCTCCATACATTTACAGCCAACGCCATCTATGGACAGTCGGCTGTTAATAGATGGCGCTGGCTGTAAATGTATGAAAGCATTCCGATTCGTTTGTGCGATGCGAGTCGACTCGAAATTCGTACAAAAACTTGTACTAATTGTTATCAGACGAGAGCTGGCGCGGTCGTTTGAAGTGGGAAGAGAAGTTTACGGCAAAGCTTCTGCGAACGGGTAGTAAGTTTGATACCTTGCACAGTGGACAGTCCAAAAATACCATCGAAAAATTAGTTCACAATATGTCCGCTTGGGGCACTAGCTGTAGCTGTATGGAGGAAACCGATATTCCGACCCATTTTTTCGAATCGAAATGGATATAAAAACCTGTACTAATTTTACAGGTTACTTCGCGTTTTTAAGGTTTTCTAAATAGATTCAAATAGACTTGAAGACTTTGGTCGCAGCTGGTTACCGTCAATGTGCCTAGCGATTTTTTTATAGACATTTCATTCCATAAAGACGCACCCCACTATGTCATAATCGTTTATGTTTCATTCGATTCCTATGGAGTGTGACAGAGTGGGACGCGTCATCGTGGATTGAAATATCTATAAGCAAGAGTTAGAACGTCTTCATCTATCCAACAGGTTATGGCAGTTGCTAAGTGTACAGTTAGAAAAAACTTGGAGACACATTCAACCCATGGAATTAAAATTCTATTCGCCTTTTGCACAAGAATTTGAATTCTATTCCCATTTACCTGTATTATTATTATGCTTTACAGTCAAAATTGTATCAGACAAAACATTTAATCTTTATTCTAAAAAAAGGTTACCTTTTTTAAATAAGGTGCACCGCAGTAGTTGTCAGTTATTTATGTTTAGTTTTCTTTTTGTTTTAGAGTTTTGACATTGCTAAGATAATATATGACAAGGGTTGCCTTGAAGCCGCGGAAGAGTGGTTCGATCGCAACCTCTTGATTGTTGCCACGTCCGCTGTTTGTACCGCTTTTGCACAAGTAAGTTTGATTTCTGTAGTTGCACTTATGTGTCGTAGTTAATGTAAGCAGTTTTTAAATGTGACTATGGCGATAATTCTGTTGTGCAAAATCTATTAAATTAATTTAGTTTGGTGGCTGAGCATTCTGAAAAGCTTACCTTTTATACCACTATTTAAATTAGTTTGGTTTAGAGATAACAGAATTAGCACCAATGTCTTTAGTGATGTTCGGTGTTTTTAAGTGTTTTTGTTTTTGTCAGGGCAATAAGGCTAGGTACCTTAAAAGTTGCTAAAAGATTTTCAGTGGCTAATATGGCTTAGTTCATTCTATAGGACTGCTTGACGGTTATAAATTGGGATCTCCATTTATTGAGTTTTTATATTAGTTTTCTAATAAACGTTTTTCAGTATCAGTACGGTTATGGTAGCTAGCCTTATTACATCATTTTATAACCTTTGTTATTTTATGTACAAGAATCTGCCACCTTTTATGTCATTGTAGACTTCGAAAAATAACGCCTGTTGGATCAAGTGCCAAATACAGATGGCAGTAGTCTTGAGACGCGTTGCGCGGAGCTTCCTCACTGTAAAGCCAGTTCTCCCTGGTTTGGGCAGGGGATAAAAATCATATCACCCAAATTATTCTCTGAAAAGCAAAAGGTGAAAGGAGTTTGTTCATTTTATCCATGCGGAAAGAGCAGAAACTGATTCTGTCGCCCATGCTGGCCGTTATAAAGGGTCATTAAATCCTTACTACTCTTACTACTTACACTTTAGAATGTGCTCAAGAACTCCACAACCTTGTACCTCCTTCGCCATTCTACCAAAGAACCGCAAGACGTCGAGAGAAGTGGCATCAACCACGATGACCAGCGTACTCGAACGAAACGTTTTTCTTCCACGTTTCTAATAAGAACCCTTCCAACTCTTGTGTTCCCAGTCAAGTACAATCTGGGTGTCTTCAAGAGAAGAGTGAATAGGCATTTTCTAGGCAAGCGCGCTTCATCCTAGACTTCATCATTTCTACCCATCAGACATGATTGTAGACTGTAGTCAAGCGCAAGCCTATTAATTATGATTTAAAAAAATCTCATGGGACACTATATTTTGCTGAGATAAAGTAAATGATAGATTAAAAACTTATTCTACTTGTCTAGATCCTCGGCATATGCTTCGCGCAGAACCTGCGCGCGGACATCTTCGCGCAGAAGGCGAAGTGGCACTGACAATCAGCCTCTCCTGTGGCGGTGTGATGCGCGCGCGCACGCCCGCGACCCGCCCCCCGCACCCGCGCGATACGCCTACACAACCTCTGCTGGTATAGCCCCTATATCGTCATTGGGAAACAGTATGGTTAGTGGTACTTTCGAGTCAACTCGCTTCGAATAAACGGAACACATTTCTACCATCTATAGCCAGCGCCACAAGCGGAAAATTTGTAAACTAAACTGTTCGCGGTTCACCGCTTGAGATGTTGGCTATAGATGTATGGAGAAATGCGTTCTGTTTATTCGAAACGAGTACTGTCGTTGGCACCCACTCGGTTATTGGCATCTATAGTAAAGCTTGGCAAAAATGTCTTTTTATTATTTTGAAATACCCAAATTACTTGAATTTTAATCGACTCTTTTTTTTTTCTATATTCTTTTTTGCCGTAAGTATAAACATCTCTACAGAGTAAAAATAAATAGAGCTATGGTAAGTGACAGACAGACGGGACAGCAGAGTGGTTCTATAAAAGATCCATTTTTCAATTTGAGATATAGAACTTTAAAAAACTCAATAATTAGGCAGGACGCAAACGAAAAGTGCCAATAACTGTACTGTTTACCCTACTTTGTGAAATAAAAAAAAACTATGCGTGGCAGATTTTACTAGATGCTTTAATTTAAGTGATCTGTTACAGTACACAAAAATTGGTATTTTTGTACTTAATAGTACTGATTCGTTATTCTAATAGTAACACACGTATTTTTTGTCGGTGTTACTACTAAGTACTACTTATTGTTAATTGCGATAGGTATTACTAATTGGCCACATTCCTGATTAATTGAACTAAAAATGAACAGTATAAAGCTGCCTTTTAAACTGCCACTAATAGAATCTCAAATACTTTTTGTATGGGCGTTGGATAAAGCTTAATGTTAAGTACATATTTTATACAACTTTGTTAATAAAAGTAAAATCTTCCACGTGTACTCCTACATTTGTATTGAAATAGTATTAATGTAAGTACCTATCTATTCTTACACTGTCTCACTCATCTTGCTATCCCTATGGCTCCCATCTTAATTAATAATAATTAATATCTGAAAACTGTTTCCAATTATATGTATTAGAATTTTCTTGAATTGGACAATAATCCCTGAAATCCTACAAGTGTTCAATGCTTGTGTAAATAAAAATGTGGTGTGATTGACTTGAAATGTACTCACAAAGAGACTTATTTTACATTCAATTTAATTTTATTATAGAACAATAAGACATTTGATAATTATTATATTAAAAGCACTTTTCATTTATTTCTTGTTATTAATTTAAGTACAGTTTACAGTAAGCATTATTAATTTAAGTGATTTGCATAAACTATTTGTATGTATGTAAAGTTTATATATTACATTGTTTGGAATTTAAAATATTAAGAACTTAGGTAATTTGTTGAAGTACAATCACATCACAATAACTACTTGTATTGTGTTCAATTGATGTCCAAAAAAGCCTTAAACGGGAGCTGTGAGATGAATTTAGTATTGTAATTGAAGTATTATAGATCTCTATGTTTATATACAACAACTTGTTAAACTAGTTGTAGTGACTTGTAACGTTTCAATTGAAAATTGCCATAGAAATGTGTGCTAATTGGGCTAGAATCACTGATCTCTATTCTAGAACAGTGGCTAGAATATACATACATCTTTATTTTAAAGTTATTTATATCCAACGTATATAAAGTTGAAAGAAGGGCTATGATATTTTTAATTTTCGCCCGGTCAATTAATTACAATGAAAATGGATTTCCGAAACCCGAATTAGCACCAATTAATGAAATAAGAATTGACTTCACACGTGTATCTTTGTACCACCATAAACAATAATTCAAATTCACTATAAACAATATTAAAACAATAAGCAGTTGAACTTTCATAGAATTTTACTGTTTTTTTTTAAATGGCGGCATGTTATAGAGCGTTGTCGAATTGGGTCGCGAGAAAAACCGCAGGAGAATAATGGCTGATAATATTGTTTAGATTTAGAATTGAAGTATTATTATAGTACGTATTTCTGTATTTAAAATCTAAAACTCGCTGCCCGAAAGGGATTCAGAAAATTAAGAAGAAATTACCGGTGCTCGAACGATCTAACTCAAATATCGTGCTTGATTGAAGCACTTTTGGTCTATAAGAGTTTCATCCTGTCTCAATATTATCCTAACAAAATTCGTTAAGTCACTCCGTACTTAATTGTATTTGCGCATTTAGTAATCATGGAGAGATAAAGTGACAAGTAGGCTGATTATAAAATTTTAAGTGTAAGTAATGTAAAATCATTGTAATCATCAAGAACAACACATTCTATTGACTGAAATCTATTTACATTTTGGTGCAAATCCAATCAAATCATCACAATATCAATATTGTTTGTTTACAAACATCCTCATTTTGAATTTCGAACCTTTTGTAGGTACATAAACTATTAAGTTTCTGTGCAAAAATAATAATGTAGAATAATGAGTTCCGTCCAACGACTCTTCGGGCAGTGAGTTTTGGAAAGGATTTTCGTCGCTTTTTTATGAAAATTATAATACGTTATTACATGATTGTGAGTGATAAATACTTACTATTGATACAATACCATTTATACTTGTAGGTAACAATAACGTTTTCATTTAATAGCGACGACTATCTTCTTAGGATATTCTAGTGATTAAGAAATACTCAATTAGTGTCAATCATTGAATTGTTTTTTTTGTATCATAATAATTTCGAAGGATCTATTCGTAAATTTTTCGCGCACAAACTTTTTAAATTGAGATTCGATGAAATTATGAATTTAATGTTAAGAATCTATTTTATACTCTCATTTTGTTTAAGTTTTTTATGACTATTCGTTTTTACTTTTACATTTAATTGCATTATAGTATGATTAGTTTATGGTTACAATGTATTCTTGACTCATTATAATAATTATCAATTAAGTAGGTATTATTTCATAGTAATATTACAAGAATAAATCTCTTCAAAAAAAGCTTTGCATTGAGCAGGTACAATAAAATTTTTAAAATAAATAAGAGGGAATGGATTGTTATGTGTAGACAAAATTAATGTCTCATTTCACATATTTAAATCACGGAATATTTATTATTATAGAATTATTTGATATTCAGCGTTTCTAAAATCACAGCTTGATAAATACATAATTAATATTTTATATATAATATAGTCATCATTATAACATGTACTGTACGTCTAATAATTTCGTTAAAAAGGTGTGAAATATTTACCTATTCGCAATTTAATATTGACAAATTTAATTCACCAAGTTTGCCTTACATTCCTTTGCAGAACACTCAAGCGGACAATAATTACCTATGTTTCAAATGTTTTAAATACTTTAATATTGTTACAATTGATCTCTTCATGATGATCAATTGTGTCGCGATCATACTAGCGTTGCTTGACTACTGTTGATATGGATGGGTATTATCCGGGCGCGAAAATTAAAATTTTATTTAGTTTTTCGCAAATAGTGGACTAATTTTATACATCGTAGGCAATTATGGCAATGAGTTTTGCGGGCATAACTTTTATGCATCTACATGTTTTTCATAAAACTTTAGTCAACAACATTCATTTACTTCATTTTGGTTCCCGATAGGTCCAAATCTGGGAAACTGCAGAAACAATCTTTCGGAAACCAATATGGGGTGTATGGGAATTTATGAGTAAAGTTTTTATTAAAAACATGTAGAAACGTTATGCTTGCAAAACTCATTGCCATAAGCCTACGATGTAAATTTAATCTAATAGTAGCCAATTAAAAAACATTAATAAAATATGAATTTCGCAGGATACTTGGGCCGAAACCCCAATTGTTCAGATATATCTCTATAAACGCTAGTAGCATCGTTAAATGTATTCCATGGATAACACTGCCTTACAGTATTTTAGAACGATTGTTGACTATTAATCTCATTTTGTGCTTATAATAAGATTAGCTAATGCCTTATGTATTTGAAGCTAAAAAGCCTTATACACTTATTAATAAAATATAATTTACAATTTATTACAATATTATGTAGAAGCTAAGCAAGTATGTAATCAAATTGTCTGTGGGGCTAGGACGAGTTATTCGATACAATTTAATTTCGAATCTCGATTCTTTTTTGCCATGCGACCTATATGCAGGGAGTAGGTACCTAACCGAAAACATAACGAAAACAACTTTTAGAATTATTGTGTAAATAGACATTTACACAGGACCTGCCGGATGGCGCGAAAAAATGTCGCCAGTTTACTGGTGTCAATAATATTCCGCACACGAGATTTATAAAATACATCGTGTGCGAAACACTGTAATAAAAATATAAATTGGTGTCAAAAATGTTTGTTTTGACACCAACAGCATCAGTTGTAACTGTCTGGTCCACGCCGCAGATCACTATACTTGTTATTAGTCTGCACGACGATTTCGATAGGGACGATTACCACCACGTTGCGGCTTATTAGCGGAAATTTTGACGAATGGTGCTACTTTTTGCTTGTATCAAGAAAGTTACGTAAAATGTTCCAGTTGGCTGATCCTCATGGTCATATCGGTGATCTTGTACTAGCCCTGCTGACTATGCTTATATACACTTTATGAGTAATATTTTATTTCTAAGTGTTTTTTTTTTAACTTTACATCACAAGCGTGCTTTATATTGTATCTTTTTATTTTATATCGGATTATTACTTTTTACAAAAAATGTTTACATTTATAATTTTTTTTATAAATACACACTAGCTAGTTCATTGTCTGGCTTTAATTTTTATTTGTTGTATTATTGGCATAATTTAATTCCGATAAATATTGTTAATATTCGGCCGTTCAGAGAATGCGTTCCTGACACCTATTGTTAGCCTGTCACTTCCAATATAAAACCTTGTAATAGCGCAGTTTAGATTTAGAAAAATATTTGACAAACAATTGAAAAAAAAATTTACCAAGTTATTTGACACTCAGTTTGGCACAAAATTATAACATTAATTGATTATTGATATAATAATGTTGTTTTAATGCTCATAAATTGTTAAAACGGTAAACAACCAGCAATAATATTTTTATCGTAACTGCAACGCCATTACAAAGTTACGTCGTCAGTTCAATCGCGATGTGTCAGGAACGCATTCTCTGAACGGCCGTATCTGACCGATTGTAAGATTTTAGTGTGTAAGAAAATATTTATTTAGGCTTCGAATGGAATTTGAAAGTACTCGGATCGACTATGCCATGTATTTAGGATGTATCGACAATATTTTACATTATAGGGTAGCTAGAAATCGTATGTTATTTTTAGTGCAATTAAGTACCTATTTAAAATTACAAAAAAATAACAATATTTTTTACTTTAATAAATTATTATTTGCATTACTTGTCTTTCTTTTCTTATAACATAAATTCAAACCAGGATTTAAAAAATGGAAAAATTATGCCTTAATCAATGACGAAATATCCTACGCTAAGAGGACGGGAAAGATGTGATGTATGTTGAAGCCAAAAAATTCTCAAATATGGCGTTTGGCTTCGTACATTTCGGTACCGCTGACAGCAAACACCGCTGTCAGTCGCATACATTATAAGTACTAGCTGTTGCCCGCGGCTCCGCCCGCGTGAATTACGATTTTTTTACATAATATACCTTCCTACTGGAATTCCTTGATTTTTCGCGGGATTCTGGTGTGATGTTGTACAGAAACCTGTTCTTACTTTGCACGGGTTATCTTGTGGTGATTTTGAAAACTCCTTTTTCTTAATAATAATATAAAGTTTCATTAATACGTAGTTGAAAGATCAAAAGGACGATTTGAACTGTCGATATTTCGACCCAGTGGCACAGGTCGTGGTCACTACGTGACCACGACTTGTACCAATGTATCGAAATATCGACAGTTAAAATCGTCCTTTTCATTGTGATTTTTATTCTGAAATCACAAAATATGTCAAAAATTATTAAACCATGTGAAAAGTTGTACTGGTGGTAGAACTCTTCTTTCAGAGTTCGGCCGGGTAGGTACCACTGGGATAAATTACTCTACTAACAATATTCCCCAGCCCAACATAATATAAGAGTCTTTTAAAAATCTTTGCTTCATCTCAATACAATCCAAAACATCAGAATGGACAATGGCTATATATTTCTTTACGTATAAAAAGACCTTAGATGACAGTCAGTCGGTTAGGATCGATAAAACCTAAGAGTTAAAAATATTTGTGAACCATTATCTTACCCTTTCCATATTGCGGATGATAAAGTTTAAATCTGTTCATGTGTTAACAGTGCCATCTTAATATAAAGTCAGGAAACAGTAAATAGCATTACAGTTAATTTTTATTAAAAAAAATTCGCTAGTACCTATCTCAGAGTTTTACATTCAAGTTCCACATAAATAGTAGAGATGGCGCTATACGGTATAACGTAGCGATGACGCCAGTTACATGATTTTTGTTCACCCTAAAAGTGAAAAATTTTAAACCATACAAAATCTCCTGCTAAGCCTATTTATTTACGGCTGTAAGGGTACTCCAGTCTTACTTGAGCCCTACGTCCTAGCCCTAGGTTCTTTGTGCATTCCGAGTTTCAAGTCACCTACCTACTTGAACTTAAAGGTTCTGATGTCTGTAATTTCTGAACCACAAAAGTGATGATGATAAGATTTGTATGGAATAATCTTTAAAGAACTTCCTTTCTAACAAAAAAAGAATGAATGGAATCGGACAACGCGTTAATGAATTATAACTAAAAAACGTTTGGACTTTGATGCCGTCTTCCAGGGAAACCATGATGAATTTCGGGACAAAAAGTATCCTATGTCCTACCTCGGGGTATGAACTATAATCATGTCAAGTTTCATTTAAATCCATCCAGCGGATTAGCCGTGATGCCCGGTCGTGAAACAGACAGACAGACAGACAGACAGACAGACAGACAGACAGACAGACAAAAATTAAACAAATTACAGTTTTGGCTTCAGTATCGACTAAATAGTGTCCTCCAACAAAAATTTTCAAAATATCTTCAATGTACAGAATTCGACCCTTTACAGTTTTATTATAAGTATAGATATAGATTGTATAGCGTGGTATAGCGTCATTTTCCAGTTTTGACAAATTAAAAACCGGCCAAGTGCGAGTCGGACTCGCGCACCGAGGGTTCCATACCATAAAAGAAGTAAAACATTGAAAGAATCACTTTTGTTCATGAATTTACGAGTATAAATTACATGTAGGTACTTTTGTTGGCGAACCGCAAACGTAACTTTGTTTTTGGTGGTTTATTGTTATTATCAAAAAAAGTATAGTAGTTAGGGAGTTGATTTTATTTTTCCTGTAAAATAGACATTAATGTCTATTGATCATAATTATTTCAGAACTATCAGGCATAAAAATAAATAAAAATCGGTTTTAGAATACACAAGTAACGCCCTTTCATATGATACCCCACTCAATATTGTTAACTCATTTTGAAAATTCGAAGTCCCGGTTTTACCCCCTTTTTAAATATAAATAAAAACATTTTTCAATATTTTATGAGTGCAATGGCGTTGGGTCACTATTACCTAAAACTATTCCAAATTTCAAGTCGATAGCTTTGATAGTTACTGAAATAATAGAGTGTGACAGACGGACGGACGGACGGACGGACGGACGGACGGACGGACGGACGGACGGATGGACGGACGGACGGTCGGAGAAAGTCTCACCATAAGGGTTCCATTTTTACCAAATTGGTATGGAACCCTAAAAATGAGCTCAGCTTATCTGGCTTCAGGGCGGAGCCCAAAAATTGTATGTGTGACGTCAATAAATGCTGAATCTTTAATATGTTTAATCAATACTTTAACGGCTACCTGTCGGAGTGTTGATCATGTGACAAGTGAATATGGCCGTCATAGGGCACTTTTTCGCAAAAGCATAATTGAAGGCTGCCAAGTGCCAACTCGTGCTATAAACTTACTTAGTGTGTAGCGCTCAGAAAACTTGGAAGGTAGAATGTATTATGTAAGTAGGTACTCAAACAATAAACAGCATTAATAATTGTTGATATGCGCTAAGAATTATTCTTAGACTACATATCAACAAGAATTCTTACAATAAGCAGGCATGTAAAAATCCAAAAAAAAAAAACAGAAAACGTAGGTAACGGTGCACAACTAAGTAAGTGTCGCGCGTTCGGGATTTTCGCGCTCCAACTTTTCTGAAAAGTTCATAAGGTTGCGGTGGAGTGGTTCTTTGTTCGTCTCACAGCGAACTGTAAATGCCGCCCTCATTTGCTGAAAGCCTCGCCTCAAGTGACAGAATGCGGCCATTTCTGGCGAGAGCGCGGTTTGAAAACGAAAAAATTTCGCAGACTGGCGCAACAAACGCATCAGGGATTTCTTGTACCTATGCCCACAATTATTTCACACCATCGTGCGTTGGCACAATTCAGAAAAGTAAGGTAAATTAGCAAAGGTTAAAGCTGCGGCCAAACCTGCGCGACCAAAGCGACTGCGAAGCGGGAGCGTCTACTGCGCGGCGGACGCTACCCATGTATTCTTATGGCGCCTTGCACACCTACGCGACCGCGATGCGGGACGTACGCGTCGGCAGAGCGGGACGTACGCGTCCAGTGGTCAGACGTGTGTTTTGTAAAAGCGAATATAACAACACACAATTAATTGTTAACTATTTTATTCCACAATGGCTACACCAGGAGATACTCGTAATACAGTTGTTTATAGAACGAGTGCGAGAGTATCCTATTTATACGACTGTCCAAAAAAAGGAGTGTAATGTGTTTAGGGTTCATGTATGTATGTATGTATGTGATGTTTCTTTATTCCACCAAAACTTATGAACAGCTGAACCGATTTGAACATATTATATGGGGTATCGTTAGAATCCTTAGATCCTTCCGAGTAACATAGGCTATAATTTTTTCGGAAAAATCAATATGGCGGATGTTAGGCGCCACTTTCAAATGTGTAAAACAAATTCTTCAACTATCACAATATGTGTATCAAAATGAAGGTATTAGAGAGTAGTTATAAAAAATATATATATTTAATTTATAATTTTACATATGTAGGATGTACACCCAAAAAAAAACCTTTTTTATATGACTGTCCAAAAAAGATTATGTAGGTAAATTTATTGCCATTTACCATAACTTTTGAATGACTAATGTCGTTTGGACATATTATTATGGGCTATTGTTGAATTCTTGCTTCATCTAACTGCTGACCATCACTAAAAGATGTAAAATAAAAATAAGTAATTAAAAAGTTAAAAAACACAACTGCCCTGTTATAAAACGAACTAAAAAGTAAGGAACAAGTTATTTTAGTTGAACAGATAAATTCATATGGCAGTCGGAGGGCTGTTCTGACGGATACCTTCTATTCTAAGAGGTCTCTATGTTAGGTACGAGGATGTCATTAGCACTACTATTTAGTAGTTACACCAGATAAAGTCGCGCGTCTTCAGTGACTGTTCATTAAGAAATGAAGTTCACGGTTCGCGCCGTAGTCGCGCAGGTGTGCACGCGAGTTTCGCGTTGCAGACGCTCCCGCTTCGCGTCCCGCGTCCCGCGCTACTGACGCGCAGGTTTGGCCGCAGCTTAAGGTCTCTGTCGACTTTTTAGGGAATAACCACAGATAAAGCTCAAGTGTTTGAGTTACTTATCTGTGGGAATAACTGAGTGAGAAACATTAAAAAATAATTGGTCAAGTGCAAGTCGGACTCGCGCACCAAGGGTTCCGTAATATGAAATTGTCACAGATCATGTATTTCCGTTACCGCTATGACAACAAAGTACCTAATTAAAAAATATATTAAAATCATTAAGTAGTACATAGTTAAGTACTTAATGAATAAAATGAAGATTAAAGGGGGGTTCCCACACAACAAATGTGATTTTTTGCTCGTTTTTGGTCGTTGATACAGTAGACCCAATTTTTCTCTACTGTATTGTAGTCTGTAGTAGCAGTGGGTAAATGGGCCTTCTGGCTTCTGCATCATCATCTCGATACTTGGCCGATTTATTTTAAAATTAGATACGTTCCATTTGAGCGATCGACAGCTTCCTGTGACCGACGTGAACGACGTTCGTAGATAAGACTTATGGCTGCAGGTGTAGTTGTAACTCCAACGGTCGCAAACAGGTCGGATTCCGAATCATTCCGGGAGTAATAAATGACGCTGCGAATATCCGCCGTGACGTCGTAAATCCCGTATCAGCATCTCATCGGATACGTTACGTCTCGCATTTATTTCCCGCTTTCATCAGATATAGAGGTCATAAATTAATATTATGGTCGTAAATAACTAGAGGTGTGATTATTTATCTTCTGTTTATTATTATGTAAGCATAGCACCAAAAAGGAACTTGTGGATATGGTCATTAGAACATTTTACGCAAACATTCATACAAGAAAATAGAAGAGCAACGTCGACCTACAATTTCCAGAATCTAGATCGATATAGAAAAGGTAGAGGGGATTTTACATTAACCCAGGGCAAGGCCACACCAGTGTGTTTCTTTATCTTACGGGTAGTAGGTACTTTCTGTATACCCCAAGTGGTTTCTACCACACAGCCACAAGACGTCGACAGAAGTGGCATCCTTATGTGGTTGATGTCCAGCGTACGTACGTGAACAAACTGTCTTTCTTCCACGTATCTGATACGAACCGCTTAGGTCTGGAAACCCTTTCAGCTTCCGTGTTCCCAGCTAAGTACAATCTGGGTGCCTTCAAAAGATGAGTGAATAGGTATTTTGTAGGCATGAGCGCTCCATCCTAGACCTCATCATTTCTGCCCATCAGACATGATTGTAGTCGCTTGACTATCATTATTCATAAAAACGTCTATGGCGCGGAAATATTCATTTAAACATCATAAACGAAAGAAATCACCCTCAAACTCGCTAGTAGAATCAGAAATCATGACTTGGATTCGCACCAGTACACACTGAACCCTCTGATAAATTAGAACAGCTTTTGATGCCAATTTATGTTGCATAGCTACGTATATGCCATGGGACAAGTGTGCATACTGCACACCGATCTCTCACGTTGCGTACGTGAGACCAAGTATGATGTCCTTTGTGTATGCAAAATAAATAGATCAATGCTACATCAATCCTCGGTTTGATTTCTCGTTCCTGATACACAGGCACTACCAGGCATTGTTTTTCCCATAACCTACAACTTGGGCGCCTTCAAATCAGGAGTAAATAGGCACAGACCAGGGAATGACTTTATATTGACTAAAATAGGCATCTCCAAGGCAAGCGGGCTCCACCTTAGACTGTATCATCACTTTCCACCAGGTGTGATCACAGTCAAGTGCTAAACTATATACCTAGTTAAAAAAAAACGGCCAAGTGCGAGTCGGAATTGCGCACCGAGGGTTCCATACTATGAAAGAATTAAAACATTAAATTGTTCATGAATTTACGAGTATAATATACAATATCTGGGTGACCGAGCTTCGCTCGGTAGTTTAACTACTGGCCAATAGATGGCAGCAGGAGTCATATTTTTATTTTTTTTTGGTAAATTCGACATTTTCTAAAAATGAATTCTAGGTAGATCGATTTATCGCCCCCAAAACCTCCTGTATACTAAATTTCATGAAAATCGTTCGAGTTGTTTCCGAGATCCAGATTATATAGAAATATATATACATATATACAAGAATTGCTCGTATAAAGGTATAGGATTTAGGTATTTTCGTTGGCAAACCGCAAATCTAACTTTGTTTTTGGCGGTTTATTGTTGTTATCAAAAAAAGTATAATAAAATAAAAAGTTGATTTTATTTTTCCTGTAAAATATACGTTTATTTCTATTGATCAAAATTATTTCAGATTTTTCGAACGATAAACTTCGGAGAAAAGGAGGGGGAACGGTATTTTTTTCGACAGTTTGCCAAATAAATCAAAAACTATCGGGCACAAAAATAAATAAAAATCGGTTTCAGAATACTAGTAACGCCCTTTCAAATGATACCCCACTCAATATTGTTATCTCATTTTGAAATTTCAACATCCCGGTTTACCCCCCCTTTTAAATAAAAATAAAAATGTTTTTCAAATTTTTATGATTGCAATGACGTCGGGTCATTATTACCTACACCTATTCCAATTTTCAAGTCAATAGCTTGGATAGTTACTGAAATAATCGAGTGTGACAGGCGACGGACGGACGGACGGAGAAAGTCTCACCATAAGGGTTCCATTATTACCATTTTGGTATAGAACCCTAAAAAATACAATTTCCGTCACTAAATGAACTCATATGACCGGTTGTAATCCGGATCTTGCTCCATGATGGATGGAGCGCGTCGCTGAGGTGACAAATGCTCAGCGTGCCCGAGGCGACATAAATCCATTGCCGCTATCAAAGCCGATCCGATAGATCCCCCCCACCCGCCATTATCATCAGATTTGTAGCCTATAAATTAACAAGAATGGTTTATTGCCTAAATTACTATCGCTTCACCATTCTACCGTTATCTACAGGATCAATTTGTAAGCTGCCTAAGAGTTTTAGCTAATTGTACTTACTTGTACCTAGGTATCTAAAGCAAAATTTTACAAACAGTAATAAGAATATGCTGTAGGTACTTAGGTAAGGTACATAATGCCACACCTATGAATATAAAGCAGCTAATTTTTTTGATCACATTAAAAGACGACAAGGTCCTAAGATCTGAATTAGAGTTTTACATTAAGCTAAGTAATTGTACTTAGTTACTTGTTACCTTAAGCGAAATTTTACAATCAGTAATAAGAATATGCTATAGGTACTTAGGTTAAGGTACATAATGTCACACCTATATAATATTACTAGCTGTTGCCCGCGGCTCCGCCCGCGTGAATTACGATTTTTTTACATAATATACCTTCCTACTGGAATTCCTTGATTTTTCGCGGGATTCTGGTGTGATGTTGTACAGAAACCTGTTCTTACTTTGCACGGGTTATCTTGTGGTGATTTTGAAAACTCCTTTTTCTTAATAATAATATAAAGTTTCATTAATACGTAGTTGAAAGATCAAAAGGACGATTTGAACTGTCGATATTTCGACCCAGTGGCACAGGTCGTGGTCACTACGTGACCACGACTTGTACCAATGTATCGAAATATCGACAGTTAAAATCGTCCTTTTCATTGTGATTTTTATTCTGAAATCACAAAATATGTCAAAAATTATTAAACCATGTGAAAAGTTGTACTGGTGGTAGAACTCTTCTTTCAGAGTTCGGCCGGGTAGGTACCACTGGGATAAATTACTCTACTAACAATATTCCCCAGCCCAACATAATATAAGAGTCTTTTAAAAATCTTTGCTTCATCTCAATACAATCCAAAACATCAGAATGGACAATGGCTATATATTTCTTTACGTATAAAAAGACCTTAGATGACAGTCAGTCGGTTAGGATCGATAAAACCTAAGAGTTAAAAATATTTGTGAACCATTATCTTACCCTTTCCATATTGCGGATGATAAAGTTTAAATCTGTTCATGTGTTAACAGTGCCATCTTAATATAAAGTCAGGAAACAGTAAATAGCATTACAGTTAATTTTTATTAAAAAAAATTCGCTAGTACCTATCTCAGAGTTTTACATTCAAGTTCCACATAAATAGTAGAGATGGCGCTATACGGTATAACGTAGCGATGACGCCAGTTACATGATTTTTGTTCACCCTAAAAGTGAAAAATTTTAAACCATACAAAATCTCCTGCTAAGCCTATTTATTTACGGCTGTAAGGGTACTCCAGTCTTACTTGAGCCCTACGTCCTAGCCCTAGGTTCTTTGTGCATTCCGAGTTTCAAGTCACCTACCTACTTGAACTTAAAGGTTCTGATGTCTGTAATTTCTGAACCACAAAAGTGATGATGATAAGATTTGTATGGAATAATCTTTAAAGAACTTCCTTTCTAACAAAAAAAGAATGAATGGAATCGGACAACGCGTTAATGAATTATAACTAAAAAACGTTTGGACTTTGATGCCGTCTTCCAGGGAAACCATGATGAATTTCGGGACAAAAAGTATCCTATGTCCTACCTCGGGGTATGAACTATAATCATGTCAAGTTTCATTTAAATCCATCCAGCGGATTAGCCGTGATGCCCGGTCGTGAAACAGACAGACAGACAGACAGACAGACAGACAGACAGACAGACAGACAAAAATTAAACAAATTACAGTTTTGGCTTCAGTATCGACTAAATAGTGTCCTCCAACAAAAATTTTCAAAATATCTTCAATGTACAGAATTCGACCCTTTACAGTTTTATTATAAGTATAGATTAAAATGAATATAAAGCAGGTAATTTTTTTTTATCACATTAAAAGACGACAAGGTCCTATTTTAGATTACCACTTTAACTTTAGAGAATTGGGAACCCTAAAAACGTTAAGGCCTCACTCGCATGTTCAATTACTTTCAATAAACCGTGTTTATTTCACAATTAACAGCGGGGCAGCCGCAGTTTTATGTGATATCCTAACTGGAAGTAATGCACTATTTCTGTCCGATTTAGTGAGTTTTACGAGCCGACGTGGCGCCTCGGACGTGGTGAAGGAAACAGTTGGAACATTCAACTAAAACTATTAGACTTTATGTTAGTGTCTATAAAATCACACGCTGTTATTTGAGTTGGTGGTGGTTTTTAGGATTCCGTACCCAAAGTTCCGTTGCCGGAAAATTTAAAGTGTTTAATTAATAGAATAGAATTTAATTATTAAAAACAATAGAGAAATTTAAAAACTTTTGTAATTGATAACATTTGAGTCCGTCCCTGGCGAGCAACTATTGTAGGAACGAACACTGAACATCTTTTGTTATGCCTACCCTGCTTTGCAATTTTTTACTGTGTACCGCTAATTCCACTGACTGTGTTGCTATCGCTGTCATTTTATATTACCACATTTGTATTTTTTGTTAATATTTCTCATTAAGTGAAATTATATAATTTCTTTTGAGAATAATAAAGTTCTTTAACCACAATTATCAAATATCATGGTTCAAGAGATACAGCCTGACTGACTGCTAAGTTACAGTAACAAGGTCCCGTTTTTTTATACTTTGAGCACTGAACCCTAAAAATTTAAAAATACGATTTTGACCAATTTATGTGAAATATCAAAACCATCATACTTTATAGTCGGGAGATTTTAAGGAAGGCTTGATTTAAAGTTTTTTTCGAGATTTGTAAATTAATTCATCATCGACTGCAATCGGCCATTTTGTGAGTTTTTAAACCGACTCCAAAAAAGGAGGAGGTTCTCAATTCGTCGGAATCTCTTTTATATGTGTCTCTACTCTCTCGGAATCTCTTTTTCATCTCACCCGCTCGGAAATGCGATCTTTAATGCCCGAAATGCGGGCGGGAAATGCTATTATATTCCCTAGGCCGCCAAAGCAATTTCATTTTTCCCAAGGGAGACAAAGTTGTATGAAAATCCTTTCCGGCCCTTGGGCCGAAAAGCATTTCCAAAGTCAAACTCGTATTACGTGTCATGTCAAATGCCAAAGCTGAAGACTTCTTTTTTTTTAATAACACATACGGTCACCTAACGAAGTTCGAAGTTCGAGAGTTTGTATAGGTAAATTAGTTTTATTATTTTTACTTTTTCTTAGAATATCAAATAAAATAATAACTCCTGTTTAGTTTTATTAATTATAAAAGAAATCTAATCCATGATTTTTCCTCATTGTTTATGTATTTATTGTTAATATATTTATAAAATTTTATATTATCTTTGGTTCTTAGAAATTGTTATTTCAGAACGCATTCAAAATAAAAGTAGAAAAAAAGTTTCTCATTTTTTTTTAACTAGTGTTTGTTGTCTATGTTTTCAATCGTGATTAAATGATAATTCCTAACACTTTTTTTGCTTTATTCATTATTTTAACTTTAAAATAATGATGATGATTGAAGGTGGTTTCATTACGTGAAATTATTCAGAGTTACTAAAAACAACATTTAACATAACTCGTAATGCCGATCTAGAGTGTTCTTCTGGTGATTTTCCTCGCTGTGGTGAGATGAAAAATTTTGTGTTATGTACGGGCGCAATTTTTTTTTGTTTATAAGGGTATAACTTCCCAGATGTCCCATGGTCATCAGGTCAGGATTTAAATGATGGGATCCTAGAGAAATCGAGGGAACTCTTCAAATTGTGTACTGAATTGTATCGATTCAATTTAGAAGAAAAGAAATAATTATGGCTGCAATATCGAAACGTTTGTCACAAGCTGTGCCTTAAATATTATGAAAAAGTATTAAAATACTGGGTTATTTTGCGATTATTTTGCAAAGTTCGGTCCCCGCTGCGCTGTCCGCCGCAGTCCTGTGTGGGTGCGCCTTGAACTGCCACAGACAATTCCAGACTTACATACCTTGTATTTTGTAGCTTCATCATTTTTTTTAAATATAAATAGCTAAATCAATTACTTTTTATTTTAAGTGTTAGTTTTAGCTTGACTTTTAAATTGCTGCAGATATCTTTATCTCTACAACTATTAAGTTAAGTTTCCGCTTAGCTTCGGTAGACAACATTCGCGAGGAAGAGAGAAGAAACTAGACAGCTTAATTATTTTTCTTGGAAACATGAGATATAGACAGTATCTTAGGCAGGCCTGGTTCACTTATCACGTGATCGAAGAAACTCCAGGTAGCCGTCTCGACGTACTAATTTCAGACCGCCGCCGCGTGCAGGCTACTTTGCTCGCGTACTTTTTGTTTGACTCAGCGAAATAGACCGAGTCGCTATTTCTTTAAATCATCTTGCGGAGTGAGCCTTCTATACAGTTAGGTACTATTATGTATTCCGTGTCTCAGGCTTATGTGCCTTATGTGCCTCTGCATTGGTCGTAAAAGTCTTCACGCTAAGCCTCTCGTCTCCTCACTGCTTTGGTGGAAACTCACCTTAAAACTGTACCGACCTCGCTGTCCACACGCTTGACTAATACACCTGTGTTATAGCTTGGCAAGCATGGGCAACAATTTATATAACGATCCATAAATCGCACTTGCAACTTGCAAGCCTACACAACACAAATCGAGCTAAAGACACGGTTCACACATTGGTGTTGGTGCAAATCCCGACAAGGCATGTAGGTACTTACGATGACTATTTGTGTTTGTTTTTGTGTTTTGTAAGTAATAAGTATTTATTAGTCGACCAAGTTTTAGCCCGAGGCTTGTTTTTGCTTTTGAGTTTGCAGATTGTCTGATATTATATCTGTTTCGGTTTCCATCCCCGCTCCTATTTCCGTTTATCTACTTGCTTCATAGCACAGATTACGTTTCAGCCGACGGACGTCCACTGCTGGACAAAGGGCCTCCTGCAATGATTTCCAGTTTCCAGCGACTCTTTTAATGTCCTCAGTCCATCTGGTCATCATAGCACAGATTGCTAAGGCATTTGTTTCCAAACTTAAAAAAAAATGTTTTATTTCAGGAATAAAATCAGGCTCTCCATTCCAAATTATATCCAAATTGGTTTATTAAGTACGGGAACATTGTGTAACAATCATACTTTCAAAGAAGAAAGACCATAAAGGTAGTACGTATCAAGTTTTCTCAAGGATCAAAACTTAACCATGGTAGAAAAAATGCACTTTTGAGAAATGTTGGCGCAAAGAATTTTTATTTCAATCCTATAAAACACACATACAGCTCTATATAGCTCTATACGAAACTCTCTGTATGTACCGTTTTCATAAGGCTTTGGCCAAAATCTAAGCTAAACCGAGCTCCTACGGCAAGCAAGGTTATTACGAGTAATAGAATTTGTTAGTAATTTATAAAACCTTAAAACAACCAACCCCAGAGCTGCTTTAATCTACCATTAGTTGCCAGAGTTATGATATAAGTAGGTAATCCTTATAATTTTTGATTGCGAGGCGAGGTTAGTTAGTTTGCTCAGCGAGCCTCATGAAAGGCTAACGAATTCAGAGCTCCTTCGAATGAGTATCCAATTAAAGCACGGCAAAGTGATTGTGTAATTAAAATAGTTTTAGTTAATCTAATATTCAGATTCCAGGTATACTTAATGGATTATTCAAACTTAACCTAATAGGCGGGTAGATAGAAACTGCGGAAAATCCCAAATTGTTGTGAATTACTAACAAGTAATCGACTGCAGGTAACAAACGATGCTTTTATAGGTCATCCGCACGTATGGCAAACCTCGACAAACCAGCACAAACTCAAACGTGCGGACAGAGAATTTTCCAATAGGCTTGGGTTGCAAGCGCTTGAAGGCAATCCACCGAGTGCTTTTAAATATCGTTGGCCGAGTGTCGTATTTTTGTCACAACTCACAAAACACAAACCAAAGGGAGTTTGCTACAAGCCCAAGGGAGGTTGCCAACTATCCACACGCTTGCGCCAAACTCAGTCTTGGTTGTGCAGTGTGGTGGTGAAGGGTTTTCATAAATTTTTAACATCTACCATCTATCTTCTCTGTCGTATTTTTTGTTTTCTTTCTCTTACTTTCTTGTTTTTATGTAAAAACTAGCTGTTGCCCGCGGCTCCGCCCGCGTGCAGTTCTTTTTTTTTACAAAAATGTTTCCCGTGGAATTTCTTAATTTTTCCCAAGATTTCCCGTACAAAATGAGTGCAGGTCCTTGGGTTCGATGGACCCGTAAAGGAGTCTTCTTCCAATCTCTCCTGTCAACGTGCTATCTTCTTTTACACAATTTACCTATATCTTCTTTGGTCTTCCTCTACTTATACACTCTGTCGAAATCGCTTATATTACTCAATTCGCATGGAGTAAGATAGAGTGGGGCGTGTCATCGTGGATTGTAATATCTATACTAACCAAACTTATCTTATTCTGAGATGATACCAACGCCCAGATATTGTAATTAAGCATTCTGATGCGCTACTGTGTACGTAGCAACCCGTTCCTGCTACGTACGGGTTATCTTGTATAGTTATACCTAGTTGCACGATCAAAAGAACGACTTAAACTGTCGATATTTCGACCCCGTTTTGATTGTGCTACGGAGATAAGTAGCTATAGGTTTTTTTAAACATCCCACGGGTGCTCTCAAATTTTTCAGGATGAAAAGTATCTTAAATGTTGACCGGGCATATATATAAAGTATAAAGTAGGATCATAAAATTTCATTAAAATCCGTTACTTGAAAGACGCCTGCTAACTGATTTTGTAATGTTTTCTTTCCCGCGGGAACTCGATTGGATTAATAAGTTTTTTGGATTAATAAGTTTTACTATATATATATTTTGTTAAAAAGGCAACATAAGGTATCAGCATAACCAATTTTACTAAATTAAGTTCATTAGTTGTTGTTTACAAAGCTGTTAAATTAATTGCAGTTTTTTAACTATCCCACGGGAACTCTTTATTTTACCGGGATGAAAAGTATCCTATATGTTGACCAGGGACATAGGCTACCACCACACAAAATTTCATTGGAATCGGTCCAGCCGTTCCAAAGATTAGCCCGTACAAACAGACAGACAAACAGACAAACAGACAAACAACAGATTTATTATATGTATTGATAACTCTAGCCAATTTTTATAGCCGACACAAAATCGACGTCCGTCATGCTTGCATGTTCAGAACATATTCCGTGGTCCAAAACATGGGGATGGCGGAGTCTGTTTTACAAATTATGCCCCAACTTCCCAAGCGTGTGGATGAGCTGGTTTCTTTCCAAAGTAGACTAATGGGATTAATCTATATTTATCCCATGAGACCCAATTGCGCCAACCTGGATTAGTGTATTAGCTCAGAGTTAGCACTAAGCACGCTAACCAGAGTAAGTTGTCAAAATTATCCAATGATTTATGAGAGACATTGACTCTAGGGTTAGAAATGTTCCCGTTTAAAACTCCCGTTTCGTGCAAGTGGACCTTAGATGGCTAGGTCTGCCTTGCAAGAAACGTATAGATCGTTCATTCCATAAAAAGCATGCAACGAAATTCAAAAAAAAATCTTCTTAAAGTGTCGTGTAAATTCACGAGATCATTTTCTCGATCGGATGTGCCGCTCAGCCTATACTGCCGGAAAAGCGAGTGTTACAGCTTTTTCTCGGCCTCTTTCTCTTACCAGAGATGACCTGTGTCTCACTTCGTACATTTACTGGCTGGTGATACTTATCATACTACTCTTCTGGTGCGAAATGTGTCATAACTTATCTAGATACTTTAATACTCGTTATAAGGTAAATTGCAGGTAAAAAAATATTTATTTATTTATCTATTTAACATTTTGTTTGTACACCACCAAACATAATAATATAACTAACTAAAGGCGGCCTTATTGCTTAGTAGCGATCTCTGCCAGGCAACCTACAGACACAGATTTTACCTACAGGTTAGGAAAATACAGAGGAATCACGGATTACAAAAAAATGAAGATATCTTTGACTTCAAATTCAGTATTGGGGTACACTGTCATAAAAAATAATCGAACTCGGTACATGCGGATGTTTTCTATACCAACCCTCTGGCATATATCACTACAAACCCCGACCTTTCCCTGCTAATATAAAAGCGACCCGTATGTCGCATCCAACCCGCCAGTGTTTCCCGAGGAGGTGAACAGATACTGCATCATTTCTCTTCATATACATCTAATATGCGGGAGTCGTTTGTTTTAATTATCCTACCCCTTCTCGCGATCACAGTGAGATGCTCGGATGTAGGAAGGGACAGCTACAATTTATATAAAGGTAAGCTGGATTTCTTATGACGAATATCATGTTACTTACGTTACTGCTTTATACTATACTCCATACTCCATTTGTTATTGCTTTATTGTAAACTAGGTTTAGAAATAAAAATCCATCCATTAAAAATATAATTCTTATCCGATAAGAATTTGAATTTTTCTTTTGTCCATTTCTCGCAAAATTTGAATGGAGTAAGTTGAGTTACTATGACATGAGAAATAGTGACGTCACTATCCAATACAGCTGTCTCTTTCTATTGCTATTCGCTCGATTTCAAATGTTTTTTTTTTTAAATTGTATTTATTATTGAATATTGTTTCAATAATGAGTTAAATAAACTATAATATTATTATATTATTATCGTTAAATTGATACGTCACGTAAATAATTTATATTAGTATATTTTTAAAATTGCTTAAATTACTATGTTAGTAAGTTACTTAGGCTTCTTATTTTTTGGTTACTAATGTTCCTTTTAGATCATATGCGTGGGCGAAGTACAGATGCTTTCAAGATAGATCGAGTCAAAAGAAACTTTTGGGGTACGTATAAATAGTAGCGTTTTACCTGAAAATAAAACGTTTATTAAAATACTTACCTCACTGGAAGCTTATATTGAGAAGCGTATCCGTTTCCGTCCGTTTCATGACGGTATCATGTCTCCCTATCGTACTTTTTATGACGTCAGAACCGGCTCTGTGGCGACACCTAGCGGCGTCGCGCGCCTTTTGGTTTATATAATGGTTCGGCGCGCTTCTTAGCTCATTGGCTCTATAATATCACCAGGCAGGAATTACTGGAAGCTTCCAGTGAGGTAAGTATTTTAATAAACGTTTTATTTTCAGGTAAAACGCTACTATTAAAACACTTGACCGTCACTGGAAGCTTATATTGAGAGCCTGTTTGTTTTCGCCTGGTGTCGCCACATATTAGACGTTTTACGCCAATGTGATGTAGTAGAATAATTTGTATACGAGAAATATATAATGTTTCTCTAACAATTATTTTTAAAAATAATAATTTTTACTATTATTCCTTAACAATATATTGTACATGAATATAATATTAATAACAAATCGAATTGAAAAGTTGAGTGAATTATTATAATTGTCAATCACTTCACATTTACTAGTATTGGTTGATTGCCAATTTGCATGATTTCCATATCATATCAAGGGAGTGAATCTTTCCATCAGCTGTTGGAAGTTACAGCTACAGACCTAACACTACCAGGAGTAGCAGATATGCCAGCTTCTTTGAACAAACTTGCAATAACTGTGCGCGAGTTTTAGCGACTTTAATTGAATAGATTAAATGAATACATTTTTATAAATTGAAATATTTCGTTAAACATTTAATAATGAAATATTTATCAATAATAATCAAATATGGTTGTTAATTAGGGATTATCTACATTCAGAGGAACATCCAACCTGACTGCCGTTAAACACTGGTATAAGTTTTTGATCCGAGTTATGGCCAGAATACAACATACTGTAAAGTAGGTAAAGTATGTATAATTCTTTCTGAATAAGGAAGTAATAACATCGCAGTATGACGAGATGTTTTAAAAAGGGCTATTAACATCTCCCTGTATGATATAAATACATAAGCAAGAGTTTAACTTATTTAGATAACAGATCGATGGATTTTGAAACCTTTGCTATCATAATATTATGTTTTACGTTTTGCATGGCTACTAACTTGATTTTTCGGCACTACATACGTCAAAACCTGGTTTGTGTAAAAAATTTGCATTGAAGATAATTAATTTATTATTCATATATAAATTAAAAATGGTACTATTTGTGAGCCGGTAGGGTTATTAGTGTCAATTTAGAAACTTTTGTTGGTTTTTCAGATTTAACGGGGCAGCGAGCGCTCAGACTCTGAATTAAAAAATATATTCCCGTTGGCTTATTTAGATGAATCAAGCTTTGGTATACATAGTTGTGTACTACGTGTGTATTCTTCGAAGCAAATAGATCGACTACTGGGATTCCCAACTTTGCATTACTATTTTCATATCGGGAAATAAGTGCCACTGTGGAGGTTGGCGATACTTGACAGAAGGTACGCAACACGTATAACTGTTGAACCTGCCTGGGATTTACTTGTATGTTGTAGTATGTTTGATGTCAATCTAGCAATTTCGGGACATGGAAGTTATTTTTAATCTGGGTGAAAATCTCGTCCCACTTGTCTTTTTAAATAAGTCACTGCAGACTTGCTGTCGCCTTAAATAAAATTGAACTTTGACGCCCGGTGTGAGTACGTCTCTGAAAAGCAAATAGTAGGGCCAACACTTCCTTTTGATTGGAAGTAGTATTTGTTCCTATCATGTACAATACTACGATAAAGGGAGATCATCCAGTAATGCTCCCAAACTAGGTACGAGACACGTGTTTACCAAAAACCAAAACTGGCGGAAGATAAAGTTTTGAGGTTAGTAGCTGACAATTCTCCTTTCACTTAACAAGTTCGTTTAATGCATTCACCAGAATTAACGGATTTGGATAAGGCACTCATCATCCAAGATAGGTCCGGCAGAATCATGTGTTTGAAAAGCAACAAGTGCCGATAATTCAGTCGTCCTCGTTGAACAACAAATCTGGCAAAATTCGAAAGTCCTATATTCATTGTAAATCCTTTAGACTTAGACTTGACTTTAGACTAGACTTTCATTTTAAATCCGAATTACATTATAGAATAAGTACCTCATTTGACTATTCCTAAATAAACTATGATCTAAATTCTAATGCCACAAAAGAACGGATTTATCGAAATTTATTTGCTGACCTAGGAAAGGCGTGGAAGAAAGCGCCTTTATGGGAGTAGGCTTGTGTTAAGTATATCCACTTTGCTCAACAAGTCTTGGGGTTGCCGGAAACCCGGAATGCGGTACATTTTATCAGTGAAATGATTCTTGTCAAAAACAATGAAGTGAGCAGACGATTGCACTTCTCCCTCCATTCCTTACGAAGACTGCAAAACTTCTTGCCTTTGCGAACTAAAATATTGCTAGCTCATTCTCTTCTCCTTCCTCTTATCGATTATGCTGACGTTTGCTACTTGGATGCAACAGAGGAGCTACTCAATAAATTAGAACGACTCCAGAATTTGTGCATCCGTTTTATTTACGGACTGCGCAAATTCGATCACATCTCAGAATTCCGACGTCAATTGAAGTGGCTCCGTATTCGCTTTCGCCGGAATGTTCATATTCTTACAATGCTCTTCAAAATTTTAAAATCGTCATCCCCTCTCTATCTGCGTGAACGCTTTCAGGTCGCTCTTCCCAGAGCCAGACCAACGCGATCCTGTGTTGCAGTGAAGGCTCTGGAGGTGCCCTCGTATAACACCAGCTTTTATTCAAAATCATTTGCAGTGCTTGCAGCGCAACTGTGGAACTCGCTCCCAAGCCATATCCTCTGTGACAATCCTTCTATTGGTACATTCAAGGCTAGACTGAAACAGCACTATCTCTCGGTCCAGGACTAATAATAATTAATTTTTGGTATATCAATGTATATGTTATATTTTATTATATCATAAATATGTATGTATTATATGTATTGATTTAGCTAGGTATGTATTTATATATATTGTTTATATGTATATAAATATATATCTTATATTTTATCAACAGTAATATCAATTTTCAGTACCTACTCTGCATTTCCAAACTTTATTTTTCCCACATTCAAGGGCTCCTGGAAGAAATCTCTCCAGTAGAGATAAGCTGTCCTTTGTGCACGTCTTTTCTTTGTATAATTTTTAAGTTAATTTTCTGGTACATAAATAAATAAATAAATAAATAAATAAATCGTTTAGTGCCTTGAGGTCGAATATCGGTTGAGACTGAAATAACCCGTCGGGTCAAATAGTGGAAGGAAAGCTTGGTGTGTAAGACGCCATGCTTTTCATTTTGTGTGCCATTGCATATATTATTTTTATTGAAAAAGGAGTGTGAAATATTTTTCCCGTCATGTTGGGAAATACAGACGTGATTTTTGATTAAAGGTACGCGATACCCTCATACTGACTTTTATATTATTACCTCGAGACACCCTATTTCTTTCAATTTTGAAAGATGTTAAACAACTACCCGCTTTGAGAGAATGGTACGAGTCAAATTCTCTAATTTCATTCTGTCGGATGAGAACATACTTATTCGTCACTAGTCGTGTCCTCTCAGGCCGCGAGTTCCTTGCGAAATATACAGCGCAAAGATAATCTTTCCTATACTGCTGTGCACCTTGCGAGGGTGTTTTATTCTGGATCATGCTGGAAAGACATCGTGTACCATCCAGGCCGAGTAACTGCAATGTTTACAATACTTTGCCCCCGCGAGGAGTGACGATCTGACTGATTAGCATATATGACTGAGAAAAGATTGTGTGAATTATTTATAAGATGGTGTCCACTTCGCGCGCGTGGGCTATAATGATCGCGCAGGCAACACTGCGAGAACTGTGTCCAGGCTAAGAAGTTCTGGAATGGAATGGCAATGTTTCTATAACCCCTTGCCCCCGCAAAGGGGCGACGGTCTGATTGCTTTGCATATGACTGAGAAGAGGTTGGCCTTAGTGAGAGTTATTATTTATATATTGGTGTCCACCATGCAAAGGTGGACTGTAATGATTGTGTTAGCAACACTGCGAGGCTGTCCAGGACAAAAAAGTTCCATGCGATGGAACGGCAATGCTTGTATAATACCTTGCCCCCGCGAGGGGCGTCGGTCCGTTTGATTTGCATATGACTGAGGAAAGATTGACCTTTGTGTGAATTAGACGATGACACCACTCCATGAGGTTGGCTGTAATGATCGTACTGAACACACAATGCTGCACTGTCCACTGTGAACAATGTCCCAGCCAAGAAGTTCCACGCGATGGAACGGCAATGCTTCTAATATCTTGCCCCCGCGAGGGGCGACTGTCTGTTTGATTCGCATATGACTGAGAAAAGATTGACCTTCCTTTGGTCAAATTGTACGTTGGCACCACCCTGCGAGGGTGGGATGTAATGGACATGCTGAACACGCTGCGAGCACAGTTTCGGCCAAGAAGTCCCACGCGATGGAACGGCAATGCTTGTATAATACCTTGCCCCCGCGAGGGGCGTCGGTCTGTTTGATTAGCATAATATGACTTAGAAAAAGATTGACCTTCCTTCGTTCAAATTGTACGTTGGCACCACCCCGCGAGGGTGGGATGTAATGGACATTCTGGACACGCTGCGAGCACTGTCTGGGTCAAGAAGTTCCACGTGATGGAACGGCAATGCTTGTGTAATACCTTGCCCCCGCGAGAGGCGTCGGTCTGTTTGATTCGCATAATATGACTTGAAAAAATATTGATCTTCCTTTGTTCAATTTGTACGTTGGCACCACCCCGCGAGGGTGGGATGTGATGGACATGCTGGACACGCTGCGAGCACTGTCCAGGCCAAGAAGTTCCACGCGATGGAACAACAATGCTAGAAATACCTTGCCCCCGCGAGGGGCGTCGGTCTGATTCGCATAATATGACTGAGGTAAAGATTGACCTTGTCGCGAATTATACGTAGGCGCCACTCCATGAGGGTGGGCTGTCGTGATCGTTGAAGTATTGCACTTCAAGCAATGTCCAGGCCAAGTAGTTCCATGCGATGGAACGGTAATGCTTCTAATACTTCTACCCATTGTGGGAGTGATTCTGCTGCCGAAAAAAAATTTTCAAACTAGACGTAAAACTGAATTGAAGTACTCGAAGGTAGTATTTTATTTAGCGAAGCTTAAAATAAAGAATCACGAGCCTGGCTCACGATTCTTTTTGGCGCATCTCATACTTTCTGATCGCTTGCCGCACGCTAGTGCAATAAATCCGAAAATTTAAATTTTTCCAGTTAATAGTTCAATTTATTACTATTTTCTCTGATCCAAGAAAGCGATACTTTTATAGCCTCCTGACAGGCTGTTTTTATTTTAATTTTAAAATGCAGTATGTGATACTACAGTAGCTGCGTACGGCTTACTTGAATTAACTAGCGGCGTATGCGTGTACGCGCGAGGCGTAATGGAGTAAAGTATCATACATTTTTACCTTCTCGTTTGTTTCTAGGTGTATCAACCTGGAGTATGATTACTTTATAAGTTTCTTGTGTTATGCCACTAATTAGGGTCAACACATCATATAATGTCATTATTGTGAATTATTGTTTGCATACATTTTTGATGAACATAAGCAATGAGAAAGGCTGCATGACCTTTTGCGAGTCTGCCCGCTTGGGCCAGCCATTTCTTTCATTGCTTTACCTGTTACTGAAATGAAATTAACACACAGAGACACAAACACATGCACACAAACAAGTTAAAACGAGTAATTTTACATTACATCACGCGTCATAAGTACGAACAATTTAACAAAATAAATATTCATGTAGTGATCCGAACGGAAAAACCGTTAAAAATAATGATCACTTATACTTATTTAACTTTCAGGTGGGGAATCGAACCCCGGTCTCCCGCGTGACAGGCGGAGATACTGATTATATTAAAACAAGGAGACTACTTACTGCGAATTCACGACGAACACAATTCACTTTATAATAATTTTAGTTTGCACTTTACACTTTAGTATTCAAATGCAATGTTCTATGTGGAACGATTGCAAGTTACTTCGACGGAAACTAAAACGCCAATGAGCTAAGAAGCGCGCCGAACCATTATATAAACCAAAAGGCGCGCGACGCCGCTAGGTGTCGCCACAGAGCCGGTTCTGACGTCATAAAAAGTACGATAGGGAGACATGATACCGTCATGAAACGGACGGAAACGGATACGCTTCTCAATATAAGCTTCCAGTGACGGTCAAGTGTTTTAATTAAAAAATCTGCGCTTAAAATGTTGCATGTTGGTATTTTTTTATTTACACTAATATTATACAGGTGAACGATTTTATGAGTGTTAGCTTATAACAACAAACTACTAAAACCATTTGGATTAAATTTTGAATGGCGACAGATTAATTATTATTAGGATTGAGCATTGGCAATTTATTATTTCCATTGGATTAAAATCCACGTTGTAGTCTTGGAAAATGACAAGAAAATATTTAAATCTGTTGATAGCGCTGTAAAAGTTTCTCATGCTTTTGATATTAAAAGTGCAAAGTTCTACGAAGTACCACTATTGCGAGTAAAGTTCCGACCCCTTTTTTTCGGTCCACATAGCCCCGAAGAGTCAGGGACATATTCTATCCCATACATGTTCCTCTGATTTTCGTACCCTGAACCCATATGCTTATTACTGCTTTTTAAATTCTGCATCTCTAATCCGCAACAAATACATTATATTATTATTTTTCCAGATTATTATGCACCGTTACAAGGATTTGAATATTTGAATATGCCAGTTTTGCTGACAGAATATAGGACACGGGCTACTGTAGTAAGAAGTGAGTACCTCGGTTCAGCAGCTGCAGCTAAATTCAAATAAAGATTCCGAGGAATTGAGAACCTTCTCTTTTTTGGAGTAGGTTAAAATGGCATTCACAGTTCTCATCGACATGTAATGTGATCGGATATGTCTTTTCCATAAATTTCTTTCCAAAAGTAATTACTTATTGTAAAAATAGAATAGAAAAACCGGCCAAGTGCGAGTCGGGCTCGCACACTGAGAGTTCCTATGTGGTAATAAAGTATATTTCCATTCTCTATACCTATAGTATTAAAGTAAACTAAAAACCCCAGCCCATAAATTCAAAAACGAGCATAAAAATCACATTTATTGTGTGGGAGCCCCCCTTAATTTTTTATTTTATTTTAATTTAACTGTTTATTTGTACAGTTACTATATAACTAAGTATTCTGTGAAAATTTTAAGCCTCTACCTGTTACCGTTATCAATATCGAGCAAAAACAAGCAAAAAAATTACGTTTGTTGTATGGGAGCCCCCATTATTTTCTTATTTTATTTTAATTTAACTATTTATTTCTACAGTAAGTATATAACTAAACATTCTGTGAAAATTGGAAGCGTTTACCTGTCACAGTTAGGTTAGGTTACAATATCGAGGAAAAAACAAGCAAAGAAATCACGTTTACTGTATTGGAGCCCCCTTAAAATTTGAATGATGTACGATAACATCGGCTGCATCGTCACTTACCATCAGGTGCGAAACTACGTATTTAAGAGCAATAGAGATCATCAATAATTAACAATACATTTTTGGCCCTTTCAGAGAACACGATGGACGATTTGGAGCGCAACGAGAGACAGAAGCGAACGTCTAAAGCCGCCCTCTCTCTCATGCTTCAGAGCAAACAGGACCCTGACCAGATGTAAGGTTTTGTTGGCTCTATATTTTTTTTGGTCAAATGACTTTTGATCGTCGACAGCTGTATTCGAAAAGTCACGTGATATATTTCTTTTTTTTACTATCCAAATTTCAATGGTTTTTCCCTATCTCAAAAATGCATGATGCCTTTAAAAGTTTGTTTGATTGCGATGCAGCTTTTCTCCAAGTGCTAGTTAAAACGAAACATGGAAGGTTCCGTAACATCGATTAAAACAAAGTTTATTGAATGGAAACCCCTTTTCAATGTTATTTTCATTACATCCTGTTATTAACTATAATTACCTATTATAAACAAAAACCTAAATTAGAAGACAGGCAGCTTTTCTATGACAAAAAATAAGGAAAAAATAACAAACAGAAATATATTGCAAAATGATTTTCTCTTTATTTCTGTTTCCGTTATTCATATCTGTTTACTCGAATATTATGACTTATGAGCATAACTAAATACATATTTTTATTTGATATACGATAGTAAATAATATCTACATTTGAAGCTTACATTGGTATAAATAAAGTTGGATTGTATATCTAACATGTTTGTAAAAAATGTTTTTCTCTATTTACAGGGACGAGGAAAATAGTTGCTTTGCTGGGAAATAGGAAAGATTATTATTAATCCTACGAGTATGTACTGAAATGAGTTCATAAATAATATTTAACTATGTTTTTTAAGGTTATATTGTTTTAAATTATTGGTTTTTATATGTTTATGAGTGTATATTATATGCTAAAACATATTTTATGTACCTTTAAAGAATATCATGTTTATACATTAAATTACTACTAATAAATAATTAATCATTGTAAATCAGTGTAAAAGTTTAATATCGATAACAAAAGCATTTAAAATAATAATATTGAATTGGTTGTTTTTTAACTTTGATCAGTTTAGTGGATTCTGGAGCAAATTGTTTCTTCTCTAATATACGGATAAATAGACGCAAAATAAAGCGATTATTTCATTTTGAGGTACGGAACCTAAAAGTTTATAGAACGTAGCAGTTACTCCGAGTACCTACCTAGGCAATGGCGAACCGCCTGGCGCAGTGGCGAGCGACCGGATTGGAGTGGGAGGTCTCGGGTTTGCTTCCCGCCATGTTTCACTATAGCATTTTAATATATAAATTGGTTCAAGTCTGGTCTGATGGAGGCTTCAGCCGTGGATATAGTTAGCACCCTACCAGCAAAGACACGTCAAGCGATTAAGCGTGCCGGTGCGATGCTGTGTAGAAACTGTTAAGAGTAAGTTACTCACCCCTTCCAAGTTAGTGCGATAACATTTTCGGCTGCGTTATCACTTACCATTAGGTGAATTGTAGACAAAAAAAAACATCTCTATTGAATCACGTTAGGTACTCTGAAAATCACCTTAATTAACTTGCCGAAGTTCTTTTTGTTAAAAAACTTAGCATAAAATGTTTCAGCGCCAGAGATGGCCCATTTTCCATAACAAGCGGCGAGCTGTATTGAGTATCATAAAAGAAAAACCTTCCCATTCAGAGCGCGAAAAAAGAGAGTTGTGTGTAATTTTTCCCAAATTATTTTTTTAAAATCTACCGAACCAACGCCGCTCCAATTATAATATTCACATGATAAAATCCGATGCAAATAGCTCTATGCAAAAAATGGTTGAAAATTGGACCCAATGTTTTCTCTAATATATGAAATTATCGTGTCACTATTTATTACCAAACTCCTTTTGGGATTCCTATAAAAATTATAAACGATTTTTTTTTACTCTAAACAAGTTAGCACTTGACTGCGATATCACCTGATGGTAAATGATGATGCAGCCGACGATTAACATGTTAACGTACTAACTTGGAAGGGATAAGTAAAGTCAACCCAACGGTTTCTACACAGCATCGCACCGGAACGCTAAATCGCTTGGCGGCACGTCTTTGCTGGTAGGGTGGTAACTAGCCACGGCCGAAGCCTCCCAACAGCAGACCTGAGCCAATTTAGAAAATATAAAATTCCGAAGTGGGCCCCGTGGCGGGAATCGAACCCGTGACCTCCCATTCGAATCCGAGCGCGCGTCCCCTGCGCCCAGGGAGGGAGTAGATAATGAATATGCAGTTCTATATGCATTATATAATCTTTTATAATTTTTTAAATCCAAATATTTATTGTTAAGTAGCCGTTTATTTCGAATCACAACGATCCTAGAGATTAAATATAGGATTCCCTCTTTACTGGTGTTGGCATGGAAAGGTAAATTGGGGCCTTCGAGGCCACAACTCGTGTGAACGGCCCATTATGGGGCCTTTAAATAGGGTTGGGGCCGATTTACGGACGCTCTTAGAAATGTTTACTATTTATGAAGGGAATGCTTCTGATATGATATATAATATATTGTAATTCATCCATTAAGCTGTCAATGTAACTCAAAGTCTCTTTTGGTTATCTCTCAAACGGAGTCCAATTTATTTAAAATAACATGGTCTGTATAGTATAATATTAGATTCGTATCCATGTGTAGTGTACTCGTACATATTTAATATTAAGATATCTTTATAAAAAATCACGGATTTCATAAAGAATATTATACTCTTATTTTTTGAATAGGGAAAAACTACGATGTTTGTTGAGTGTTCAAAATACCTTGTTGTTTTTCTTCCCTATAAAAGTTGGAGTACCTAATTCCCAAAACGTTGCCCGTGGAAAACCTTCCGTGATGTACAAAATTAATTTTAGTATTAGTACCTACCTACCTACCTAAACTAGAAAAGGTTCTTTAGCTGCGACGAATGTATTAGGGTTTAAGGTCCTGCAGCTAAAATATACACTATAAACTTAAGATAGACCATTATGGAAAATATTAAGTACTTAAAACTCGCTTTTCTTAATTCTAATCTAAAATCTAATTGCAGTAGGTAAGTAATATAATAAAGCAGAAAGTTCTTTAAAAAAAAGACGTGTGGCACTCGGAGACTGCTGCGGAAAAGCTATTGCATTTTTATCAACTTATTTTTTATCAACTTCTAACCTAATAACCTAACACCCTCCACTCCGTGAAGATGTTAGGTTATTTTCGTTACGGAATTTCTAGATTCGGTCTCCACGCTCAAGGCCTGCGATAGAGCGGGCCATTCCGGTCGGAATGGGGGGTGTTAGATTATTTTCCTTACGGAATTTCTGGCTTCGGTCTCCACGTTCAAGGTCCGCGATAGAAGCTATGCAATAGCTTAAAAACCCTTGCCTTCGGTTCGGACCTGTCAATGACAGCTCTTTTGCAATAACCTACTTTCCACCCTTATCACAATGTACTATTGTTTTGTATCTGGATTTTGGCACCTGTATTCTGGAAGTGTCATAGCAGGTAAGCTGACCAGGTCACGGGAAATATAGCTGCAAACTAGTACACGTTATACCTACAGCATTGAAACAGACTCTGGCGTGTCAGTGCCTAACATAAACTAGGCTTCATTATGGAAACGGCTCTAATAGAATTTGAGGTCGATTGAAATCGGCCATCCATATTATGGTATTAGACCTCTATGAATGGTTATCGCTAGACAATAGCGAAGATTAATACGTATATACCGTTAACTAACATAGTTGAGGGTATATTGATTAGGTACTATAGTAACTGACGGTGACTGATATTAATTTCCTAATTAGGATTCCGTACTCAAAGGGACACTATAACTAGGGGCTACCGCCTTCTGGGCACGGCATGACAAGGGATTTCAAGTTTTACCAATGGACATTCAAACGTTTTGTTAAAGAAATAGGATTGCATGTCAATTGGTAAAAACTTGAAATCCTTTGCTATACCGTGACCAGTATGCGGTAAGCATCAGACACCGCTGTCTGTGTGTCTGTCTGTCAGTTTGTCTGTCCATCCGCCTATTCATAACATACCCCGAAATAGTAAGACAGTTTAAAATTTTCACATATAATTTATTCCTTTTGCTCTATTTAAAACCAGGTTAATCTCGTTATTTCACCCCACGTCGAATTGCTTACTGCATTAGCTTGACCTACTTGCTTGTCACCTTCTTTATATATCGGACTAACGTTAGCGTATTTCGTCATTGGACTAACGCTATTAACAGACGTGCCGATTTGGTTGATACGATTAGGCCGGATATAGCCAGCTGACAAAACGCTTATGAGGGATTATTGAGGCTAATTATAGAGAGCAGAGACAATGAAGTCGTAGGCGGCAAACGCCGTTAAGGGACATAGTGAATAAACTGGAGCCAGATGTACTGAAGGACGAAGCATTTGAAACGGACAGAACATAATTTAGAATCCGAGATTATTATTTACTAGTAAGGGAATTATTAGATAGCGGAAACACACCTTTTCCTTTACAACTTTTTCTCATTTTTCTCAAACATGCTTGTAGCATTATTTTGATAACCTTCTTGGAGATAAATCAAAATAGCTTTTTTACTGGCCAAATATATTTAAAGCAGCGGCCGGCAAAAGTTGTATGAAAATACATATCTGTCAAGGTTTAGTGGCTAAATAAATTACATAGCGTGTAATTTAAAATGGAACGATCTTTATTCCGAAACATAGCAACCAAGGCTCAAACCATGGCAACTCATTAAAAGTTTTATTTACATTTCGAACTGGCTTGCAAATATAGAGTTGTTTGTGGAAAAAATGTACAATTGAATGTACATTTTTAAATAAAAAGTTTTGTCTTAGTATACTTACATAGTTTTACTGTGGTTTTAATTTATACGCATTATTTGAGAAGGTGAGGTTACCTTACAAGCCTTGGCCACGACTTGGTAGTTGGTACTGATGGACTAAAGTTCGTCCACCAATGCCTCTTTTGATGGCCGTTGCAATAATGCATTTATACCATTATCGACCATCAGTTAGAATATTCAATAAAATATGAGAGTTTAGACTCAAAAAAGAAGTTATAGCAAATTGATGTTTATTGAAGGCTTCGATAATTGAGGAGCAGATGTTCATTAGATTATATCACACTACCTTTAGTACTCGTATTTATACCCAAACTAGATAATATCACGTATCACGAAACCACCTACTAGAGATTACTGGCAGAAGATGGGATCTTTGTACCGTTCCATATTGTTTCTGTATTATGTTTGTAATAGGTACTTAAAAAAACTGAATTAGTAAAATATTGAGACACTGATTGTGAATGGATTGGAATTAAAGTTTGTAGTTGGTATCAAAATTGTTACCGTACTGAAGTCGGAGCATGTATATGCACTTATAGTTTTGCATATTGTGTGGTGCCATACATATGTATTATAGCCGATAGAAAAATTAGGTCGAAGTAAAAGTTGGGGCTGTATCCTTGACACCCTTCAGTCATTACTTCCTTATAACGCCTTCGACAAGGGTCGGTTTACGGTCCGTTTATTATATAACTCGTCCCCTGACGTTATGTTGGTAACATTGTAAATCAGACAATTTTAAACCCTAAGTTCTGCGGCTTAAAGAAAACAAAGCAACAGTACCAACGACGGCAAGTTATAGTAAACGGTCTGTACCTAGATAAAGAACATGCTTTTAAATTTGAGCATTATTTTTACAACAGTCTTCAGAATAAATCGAAATTGCTGTACTTGGACATCAGCAGGGGTATTTATTATTTACTAGCTTTTGCCCGCGGCTTCGCCCGCGTGAATTTCGGGGTTTAACAAATCCCGTACGAGTCCTGGATTTTCTGGGAAAAAAACAGCATATGTGTTAACCTTAGGTACTTCAGAAACACGATTGGATAAAAAATTCTCGCCAAAAAGTTCTCCCAAAAATTGCTCCAAAATCTCCATTTTTCTAATTTCCATCGAAAACTACGATGGACATAATTGTAATTTTTGTTTTAATGTGTCGTTAAAAAATAATTCCCAAAAACGCTCAGAACGACATTTGAATGGCTTAGTTTTTGAAGTAATTAGGTAAAACAACGTTTTTCTGTTATATCCTTCCGCAACGCTGCATACTAACCTAACCTTTTTTTTTTTTTTTTTTTCGTGGGGAATCCTCATGGATACCCAGTCGCCCGGGGGAGCGGCTGCGTTATGCCGGACTCTTACCGGCTAAACCCCACGGTGTTTCCTCCTCGCACCGTATGACGGGAACACGGGAACGCTTGCGCAAACCTCCGCAAACCCGCCGGTGCCCGGCCGCTTGCGCAGCCCCTCCACGAGGTGGAGCATGGAGCTCCCCTCCAACAGCAAGGCCCGCCAGAAACACCTAAGCCGGCCTTACCTCCTCGGCGCCCATCCGTAAGGCGATGGACCCCCCCGGGACCGCCACCCAGGGGCCGTGGGCACGGGTAAGCCGATACCTGCGAAGCTTGCTCCTGCACTTCGCAGGCATCGACCTCCCATACCCCGCGGCGGATCTGATCTTTGGCTCCGCCGCAAACCACCAAACGGCCGCAGAGGACAGGGAGAACGGCAACGACACAACGACACTCCTCTTCCCCTGCGGCCCCGCCGCCGACGCATCTAACGGTGCGCCACCGTCTGGTCGCGGGAGATAGGGCGAGCGGCAACGACACACCGACACGCCTCTCCTCCCGCGACCCCTCCTGGCTGCAGGAGACAAAAAATTCTGTCCCCCGCACCCCTCTTGGACGCATCCAGAGCGGGCCCATCTCCAGGCCCACTCCGAGCGTCCCCTCCTGGATTCCTTTTGGCTTCACCGTGGGGCCCAACCACGGCTACTGAGCCCCCCCATCGCGACAAGATTGGAATCCATCGGGGGGGATACTAACCTAACCTAACCTAACCCACCAACGTATTCATAAGAGTGAGAAGGACGAAAATAAAATCAACGTATCCGCTTAAGAGTGAAATAATTTCAGAACCTTTACCTTATAGGTATCCATTTTCGCATTTATAGCATAATTACTATCACATATTCTATTGCTCAACTAAAACACATATTTTTAATAGCGAAACAGTTCTAATATCAGAAACTATACAGGAACACCTTTTTAGCATTATTAACCTGTATCCCATTGCTTAACCAAAACACACATTATAAATAGCGAAACAATTGTACTTTCAGAACCTTTATGGGTAGGTACCCATTTCCACATTTATAGTCTTACTAATTACTATACCATATCCCATAGCTCAACTAAAACACAAAATGCTAATAGCGAAACAGTTGTAATGTCGGAACCTATAATACGGGTAGGTACCCATTTTCACATTTAAAGCATTATGCATTATTTATAGCATTATAGCATTATTATTTATAGCATTATTATCCCATATCCCCTTGTTCAACTAAAACACACTTGTTAAATGCGTACAGTGTTATGTTCAGAACCTACATAGTGGCCATTTTCACATTTATAGTGATAATATCATCAGTTTTTGCCCGCGGCCCCGCCCGCGCCAAATTCGCTTTTTCATGAATCCTAAGAGAAATATCCCACGGGAACTACGGATTTTTCTGGGATAAAAAGCCTATGTTTTAATCCGGATTATAAGCTACCTATGTTCCAAATTTCAGCTAAATCTGTTCAGTAGTTGAGCCGTGAAGGAGTAACAAACATACACACACACAAACTTTCGCCTTTATAATATTATTATTAGGATTAGGATTACTTACCTACTGAGTCTTGGTAATTAGCGGTGATACTATTACAATACGAGTATGCATCCTACAGAAATGAATGTTATTTAGTTACTTACTTTAGTCTTACATACAGTTTATTTTCAAACTGACTTTTCAAAGCACATTCATCTAATGTTACGTTTACAAACGATGGAGCGTTTAAAATAAATGTATTCAGCATAATTTCCATACTACAAGGGTTGATTTTTCACCGTGACAGATGTGAAGTATTTAATATATTTTATTACGTTCCATTTAAGCAGTGATAGCTCAGTGGTTCTGACCACTGTGCCTGTTATAAGGAGGTCATGGGTTCGAATCCTGGGCACGCACCTCTGAATTTTCCGAGTTAAATGCGTTTTTAGGAAACTAAATATCACTTGTGAAGAAAAACATCGTGAGGAAACCTGCATGCCTGAGAGTTCACAATAATGTTCTCGAAGGTGTGTGAAGCCCGCCAACCCGCACTTACACACGCTAGCGTGGCTATGGTCAAACCCCTCTCAGAGAGGAGACCTATGTAGTGGGACATAAAAAGGGGTTGAGATGGACGTTCCATTTTTTCCGTTTCACAGTTTAGTTCAGTCTTTTAAACAAGGTTTGGGTAGAATGGTCTAAGATTATATTGTTACGTTTAAATACGTCTTATATATTTTGCGGTTAAAACTTGGCAGTTATGAGATTGGGATTGTGATATAGGAATATGTGTTTTATGCGAATGGAAGAAAATTTCAAGAAAAGTCTATGGCAGCAATGATAAAATTGTTATTAAAATCTTCTAAGTATAATCATCCAACGAATACCTACGAATTATTATATTAGGTTCAAATATATTTTAATCCTAAAACAAGTCTAATCCTATTTAGCGTGTTACATTAATTGTATGTTGCGTGGAATTAAGTTTTATCCTGCCTACACATTTAATTATATCGAATCCGTCGTGAAAACAATGCCGTTACTCAGAGCAAACGCTTTGTCTGATATTAATTAAATCCCGCAACGTGATGAAACAAAAACATTCTTCTCAACTTGGTCGCAACATATTATTCGTTTGATGGTTTTGCTGAGATTAGTTCTTTTATTTCAATTTTTTTTAGCAATCCAGTCGAAAAACAATTTTATCTACGCTCATTGCTTAAAGTTCGAATTATGAAATCAAAATGTGCCTACTTTATTCATAGACTTCTATAATTATTAAAAAGTTATTCATTATAACATCGCTGTACTATGGAAATATCTCAAGATAATTGAATAATTTCCATTACGATACTCGGCTCTGGGTTCCTGTATTTTTATGTGTCGTCATCACAGACCAAGGAATAACTTTTTTTTCTCTGTGGTCGTCATAGCCAAAAGAGAATGTAGAGCCTTCTCAATTTTGTTTTTTTATATTTGGAATCCACAAACAACATTTAGTTGGTAGTCATGGGATGGGCCATAATCGACCATAGACAACAATTAATTCACGGAAACAATAATTTTTCCCTGCCTTATGTGACTGATTAAAAAGTGTGTTCATACAGAATATTGAAAAAAATTATGTATAATTTTTGATTATTTAATTATCCACTAAAAATATAGTTTATCTGACTTGTATAAATATTTTTCTACTCTTTTTTGTTTCATGACTTTTTTAACAGACTATACGCAGTTTACAACTGAATTTTGGCGCCATACCTAACTTTTAACATTTCAATGTGTTATTTTTGTTACTTAGTCAAAACTTAGCGCGAAAAAATGTCTAGCAGTGAAACCTACTAAAGAAAATTTAATTCCACCTGACATTTTAGTAATTGCAACAAAAATGACCCACAATCTTTTACCAACAAAGTGAAGGATTTACGACAAACGTTAGCAAGATTTTATGGTTTGGATTTATGATAATTTGAGCGTAGATAAAGTAGTGTATGAAACTCTACATAATTAGGTATTAAATCACTCGTGTGATACTATTAAAAAACTCGCCTGCGGATCGTTTTTTAAACTCACACTCATGTTTTAATACCCCCCATTATGCATCCGTTTCATAAACTACTATTAATTGACAAGACCTTAATTATGATCCTATCGTACGCACGTAACCTTTTCTTGCTGAGCTGCTAAGGTGTGAAACATTCTACGCGCAGTGGTTATCCAATCTGGCTGCATTTAAGAGCTATAGTACAAAGAAAATGTCTATTTTCTATGCAAGCGCGCTGCTCCAACCTAGACCATGCATGACCACGCGCTTTCCATCAGGCATATGATTGTGTGATGTAAAACGCACATAGGTACATAACGAAATGCCTCCGACTCTTCGTAGTTAGGTATGTGCGTTCGTGGAGCTATGCTCTACGTGATGTGTACAGTACACGAACCAAAGTCACCGACAAAGCTTAACGTATCGCGAAACTGAAGTGGCAATGGGCGGGGGCACATAACGGACGGATGTTGGAAAGCCAAAGTGTCTGAAATGTGACATCGAGAAAGCGCAGTGTTGGTAGACCTCCAAGCAGCACTTAGATGCAAGTAGCGCAGGACCGTATGAGCTAGAAATCATTTCAAGAAGTCTTTGTCCAGCAGTGAACGTCTGTCGATTGAAACGTTTGTATAGAAGCTAAATATCACTAGGCACATAGGAGGTTGATGATAGTAAATATTGTATTGAGGTAAAAAATTAATAAGCATTTAGAATTTGAAGTAGGTTTCAATTATGAAGAAGTAGCACAAAGTCTTGTACTACTTGTAGTATAAGATATCTGGGGCGATAACCTCGGATGCCAAACAGTAATTCAAATCTTAAAGGTAATTTAGAATGAAGGAACTCAGCGGAAAAGCGACACGCTTTCCCGCGTTTGTACGTTTCTGGAATCTCAATTATGTGAGGGTGGAAATCTTCAGGGTGCGTTGTGGTATATTTAAATTGGCTTTAAGTAAGTCGTATGATGGTGACGATATAAAAAAGTAACTTTAGCCGGATTCCTCAATAAAGAAAATAGGACACGTTTGTTTTATTTTCTGAAATTCTGTAAATTTCATTATTTTTTTTTCACACTACAAGTTAGTGTTTGACTGCGATCTCACCTGATGGTAGGTAATGATGCAGCCGAAGATGTTAACGTACTAACTTGGAAGAGGCAAGTAAAGTCACCCCAACGGTTTCTACACAGCATCGCACTGGAACGCTAAATCGCTTGGCGGCACGTCTTAGCTGGTACGGTGGTAACTAGCCACGGCCAACCCAGACCAGACCTGAGCCTATTTAGAAATTATAAAATTTCAAAGTGGCCCGTGAGGGAGTCGAACCCGCGAACTCCCACTCGAATTCCATGCGCCAGGGAGGTCGTCAAAAATTTTAAGATTCAGCAAAAATACATAAAGCAGCGACGAAATTAGATCTATCACATCAGCTGATTGCTGATGTGATAGATCTAATTTCGTCGCTGGCTTGGCTGGTGATAGGCGTTGCTTTGTTACCGGCGATGGTTGGATGATGTACAATTTTATATTTTCAAGAATAACACCGCAGCATTCACCTTCCGAGATGCGACCCGTATTCATTAGAAAATTACTAATAGGGTATCCCGTTTTACAATTTGGGTACGGAAGGAAAGGAAATGCCAGTAAAAGGAGGTATAATGTTTTATTGTTTACTCGTAGAGCAAATAAACTGGATTGATATTTCATCTTTTGAAGGAAACCTGAAAAAGTTAATATTTAATATTCATTAAAAAGTTTTAGGAGACAACTACGTACCAAACCTATCAGCAGACGAAATTGGCCCTTTAAAAGTTGTAGGATTTCTTACAAAGTGCTTTTTAATTAATTAAATTTGTTTCGAATACCTAAACTAGGTCGAATGAAAGTTGTGTTTATTGATTTACCTATATACTTATTTATCTTGACAGTTTAGATTTTGTGAAACGTAATGTTTTATCCGTTTCTATTCGTTTGCTGTCGTCAACATGTTATTCTTATTATACTATATATAGCTCAATTACCACTGACTGACTGATTGACATAATTGTTCTCCCAGAAAGAGACAGAAAACGATATAATGATGTACGGGAGATGTGTTCGGGTGCGGGAGTCGACTAGGGAAAAATTATGACATTTCAGAAAAACAAGATGGCGGCCGACGTGACTTTCGTAACTCTTTTGTTTTCCAACCGATTTCCTTCAAAATTGCAGTTTCTTGAGGCAATGAGTAAATGGTTTTTAGAAAAATTGGAAAAATTTTGAAAAACAAGATGGCGGCCGAGCTGTGGTGTTTTAAAATTTTTCATTTTTCGACCCCAAACCGCGGCACCACAGATCCTAAACGGGGTGGTTGAGGATGTCAATTTTTTCTTGTTTCGCCCACAATTATCCTGAATTTTGACAAAACGGGAGTAATTTTTCAAAATCCAAGATGGCGGCTGTTCTGGCGGCCAATCAGTGTGAGGTATGAAAAATCGCAATTTTGAAAGTCAAATTTCTCGCAGTTGGCATCATCGGAGCGTTTCGACATCTATGGGGAGATTGTGTGTATAGACTCGAAGTATAGAGTGGGGGAAAAAAAATTACCCCATTTCTCGGGAAATTTCGAGATTTTCCCCAAAAAGTAAAAAATCGAAATACGGACTTTTTGCAAAATCCGAGTATAAGCGATCACGTGTTTTACTCATACAAATGACATTTGAGTATTTTTGTCGCCGAGGACTGGCAACACTGGAATCTATCAAAGTAAAAGTGATTTTCGACATGGTCACTTTTCAGGGGCTATTGTGGCGCCTGGGTGCGAGCGAGATGAAAACTTGAAACGTCATCAGGGGCGGTATATCCTGTAGTTACTGGGAAAAATACGAAACTGTGTAAAATATTTACCGCAAATGAGGTGGCGGCCATTTTGTATTTTTTTCTGTTTTTGAAAATTTTGATCGTGTTTTTGAGGCACTTGGCAACATTTCGGAAAGTCGACATGTATTAACCGATTGTGTAACTCGACTGGCAGTATCGAGATATATAAGCAGTGTTGCCACATTTGGGGTAGTTTTCGAGATTTTCCCCAAAATGTCCTCCTGTAAAATTTTGTATGAACTATTTTTATTTCACTTATGGCTTCGTATAGAAGTCAAAAAATGACTCGGTGAAAAATATGGAGAGAGCTGATGATTGAGGATTTCGGAGACGGGTGAAGGGCTCAGCCAGGGTATTGAAGATAGGTAGGGGGTGCTGGACCAAATGTCATTCAAAACCTCGTGCAGTTGCCAATGAGCAGAAAAAAAATTCAAAATGGCGAAAAAAAGATGGCTGCCATACAAATTTCGTCGGTGTCTATCTCAGAAAGTATAAAAGGTGGAAAAGTAGTTTCTTTGCGAAATATGATCAGGAAGAGGAGGTATATCTTTTGGAAGAAAAAAATATTCAAAATGGCGGAATTTTTTTTTTCATACTAAATTGTATGGCGATTGGGAGCTATAAGAAAATTGACATTGTTCTCCTAGAAACAGACTTAAAACGATAAAATGATGTATGGGAGACGTGTTTAAGTACGGGAGTAGAATAGAAAAAAATTATGCCATTTCAGAAAAACAAGATGGCGGCCGACGTGACTTTCGTAACTCTTTTGTTTTTCAACCGATTACGTTCAAACTCGCGGTAACTGAGGAAATGAGTAAATGGTTTTTAGAAAAAGAAGAAAAATTTGGAAAAACAAAATGGCGGACGAGCTGTGGTGTTTTAAAATTTTTCATTTTTCGACCCCAAACCGCGGCGCCACAGATCCTAAACGGGGTGGTTGAAGATGTCAATTTTTGCTTGATTCGCCCACAATTATCCTGAATTTTGACAAAACGGGAAAAATTTTTAAAAATCCAAGATGGCGGCTGTTCTGGCGGCCAATCAGTGTGAGGTACGAAAAAACGCAATTTTAAAATTCAATTTTCACACACTTGGCATCATCGGACCGTTTCGACTTCTATGGGGCGATTGTGTGTATAGACTCGAAGTATTGAGTGGGGGAAAAAAAATTACCCCATTTCTAGGGAAATTTCGAGATTTTCCCCAAAAATTAAAAAATCGAAATATGGACATTTTGCGAAATCCGAGTATAAGCGATCACGTGTCTTACTCGTAAAAATGACATTTTGGTATTTTTGTCGCCGAGGACTGGCAACACTGGAATCTATCAAAATAAAAGTGATTTTCGACATGGTCACTTTTCAGGGGCAATCGTGTCGCCTGGGTTCAAGCGAAATGAAAATTTGAAACGTCATCAGGAGCGGTATATCCTGCAGTTACTGGGAAAAATACGAAACTGTATAAAATATTTCTGTGAACGAAAGTGGCGGCCTTTTTTATTTTTTTCTGATTTTGGAAATTTTGAACGTGTTTTTGAGGCACTTGGCACATTTCGGAAAGTCGACATGTATGAACCGATTGTGTAACTCGACCGGCAGTATTGAGATATATAAGCGGTGTTGCCACATTTGGGGTAGTTTTCGAGATTTTCCCCATAATGTCCTCCTGTAAAATTTTGCATGAAAATTTTTTTTTTCACTTGTGGCTTCGTATAGAAGTTAAGAAATGACTCGGTGAAAAATATGGAGAGAGCTCGTGATTGAGGATTTCGGAGACGGGTGAGGAGCACAGACAGGGTATTGAAGATAGGTGGGGGGTGCTCGACCAAATGTCATTCGAAACCTCGTGCAATTGCCAGTGAGCGAAAAAAATTTTCAAAATGGCGTAAAAAAGATGGCCGCCATACAAATTTCGGCGGTGTCTATCTCAGAAAGTATGAAAGATAGAAAAGTGGTTTCATAGCAAAAGATGACCAGGATGACGAAGAGTTACATTTATTGAAAGGAAAAAAATTCAAAATGGCGGAATTTTTTTTTTCATTCTAAATTGTATGGCGATTAGGAGCTATAAGAATATTGACATTGTTCTCCTGGAAACAAATCGAAAACAATACAATGATGTATGGGAGACGTGTTTAAGTGCGGGAGTAGAGTAGGAAAAAATTATGACATTTCAGAAAAACAAGATGGCGGCCGACATGACTTTCGTAATTCTTTTGTTTTCCAACCGATTTCGTTCAAACTTGCGGTACTCAAGGAAATGAGTTATTAATTTTTAGAAAAAGAAGAAAAATTTGGAAAAACAAGATGGCGGCTGAGCAGTGGTGTTTTAAAATTTTTCATTTTTCGATTCCAAAGCGCGGCGCCACAGATCCTAAACGGGGTTCTCGATGATGATAGTTTTTTCTTGGTTCGCTTACAATTGTCCTGAATTTTGACGGAACGGTAGTAATTTTTTAAAATCTAAGATGGCGGCTGTTCTGGCGGCCAATTAGTCTGACGTACGAAAAAACGCGATTTTGAAATTCAAATTTCTCACAGTTGGCAGCATCGGAGCTTTGCGACTTCTATGGAGCGATTGTGTGTATAGTCTTGAAGTATTGAGTGGGGCATAAAAAATTCCCCATTACTCGGGAATTTCGAGATTTTCCCCAAAAACTAAAATATCGAAATACGGACATTTTGCAAAATCAGAGTACGAGCGACCACGTGTTTTACTCGTAAAAATGATATTTTGGTAGTTTTGTCGCCCGGCACTGGCAGCACTGGAATCTATCAAAGTAAAAGTGATTTTCGACATGGTCACTTTTCAGGGGCTATCGTGACGCCTGGGTGCGAGCGAGATGAAAACTTGAAACGTCATCAGGGGCGGTATATCCTGTAGTTACTGGGAAAAATACGAAACTGTGTAAAATATTTCTGTGAACTGAGGTGGCGGCCATTTTGTTTTTTTTTTCTGGTTTTGAAAATTTTGATAGTGTTTTTGAGGCACTTGGCAACATTTCGGGGAGTCGACATGTATGAACCGATAGTATCGAAATATATAGGCAGTATTGCCACATTTGGGGAAGTTTTCGAGATTTTCCCCAAAATTTCCTCCTGTAAAATTTTGTATGAACAATTTTTTTTTCACTTATGGCTTACTCGGCGAAAAATATGGAGAGAGCTGATGATTGAGGATTTCGGAGACGGGTGAGGAGGACAGCCAGAGTATTTAAGATAGGTGGAGGGGTGCTCGACCAAATGCCATTCGAAACCTCGTGCAATTGCCAATGAGCTGAAAAAATTTTCAAAATGGCGTAAAAAAGATGGCCACCATACAAATTCCGTCAAAGTATCTCAGTAAGTATGAAAGATAGAAAAGTGGTTTCTTAGCAAAAGCTGATCAGGACGAGGAGGTATGTTTATTTAATAACAAAAAATTTCAAAATGTCGGAATATTTTTTTTCATAATACTTTGTATGGCGATTGGGAACTATAAGAAAATTGTCATTGTTCTCCTAGAAACAGACAGAAAACGACACAATGAAGTAGGGGGGATGTGTTTGGGTGCGGGAGTCGAGTAGGGAGAAATTATGACATTTCAGAAAAACAAGCTGGCGGCCGACTTGACTTTTGTAACTCTTTTGTTTTCCAACCGATTTCATTCAAAGTCACAGTACTTGAGGGAAGGAGTAAATGGTTTACTGAAAAAATACTCATAGACTCGGGGTGTAGATAAGTGTAAAAAATTACCCCATTTTTCGGGGATAATCGAAATACGCACTGTTTGCAGAATCCGAGTTTGAGCGACCACGGAAATTGCTCCAAGCAGTTACGCGGTCCGCTTTAGCGGGCCGCGCCAGCACGCGAAAAACTAGTTAATATATATATAGCTGCTTGTGCTGATTCACTGACTGACTGATTATCACCTCTCCTGAACAATTTTGTATTAAATTTTTTTTTTTTACGGATGGGATCTTATAGAAGAAAAAAATTCAATTTGAAGAAAAATACGGAGAGAGCTGATGATTGAGGATTTAGAAGACAGGTGAAGAGCACAGCCAGGGTATTGGAGATAGGTGGGGGGTGCTCGACCAAATGTCATTCGAAACGTCATCCAATTGGCAGTTACCTAAAAAAAAGTTCAAAATGGCGGATTCAAAATGGCCGCCATTCGAAATTCGTCGATATCTCGGAAAGTATAAAAGATGGGAGAATGATTTCTTGACAAGAAGTAATCAGGACCCAAAGGTCTACGCGATGAATAGAAAAAAAATCCAAAATGGCGGAATTTATTTTTCAGTAGAAAATGTATGGGGAATGTTGAAGAGACTAACAGTTGGTAATTATGCAAGGTTGTGATGCGGTTTTTCGGATATTTACTAGAGAAAAATATGGAGAGAGCTGATGATTGAGGATTTCGGAAACGGGTGAAGAGCACAGCCAGGGTATCGAAGATAGGTGGGGGGTGCTCGATCAAATGTAACTCGAAACGTCATCCAATTGGCAGTTGGCTCAAAAAAAAATCAAAATGGCGGATTCAAGATGGCCGCCATACTTTCGTGTTTTTATATCTCGGAAAGTATAAAAGATAAGAGAGTGATTTCTTTGCAAGACGTAATTAGAATCTCAAGGTCTACGGGATGAATGAAAAAAAATCAAAGTGGTTGAATTTATTTTTCCATGGAAAATGTGAATGCTACAGTAAACCCAAAGGCCTATGAAAAACTATGAAAAGTATGAGAAGAGATGGTCTACGATTTGGATGATGATTGAGGAGCACGGTCATGGATTTAAAGATAGTTAAGGGCTGATTGAATAAAAAATACACTGAACCTCATCTGATGAGGTTCAGTGTATTTTTTATTCAAACAGCCCTTAACTATCTTTAAATCTATGACCGTGCTCCGAGGTAATTCTTTTAGCCCATTGCCAATCGGATTCCAATTGGCGATGGAGATGACGGCGATTCTTTTATAGGTGAGAAGACAGCCCGCGGGCCACATGTGGCCCGCGCTCCCACGCGCCCTACTAGTTAATATATATATAGCTGCTTGTGCTGATTCACTGACTGACTGATTGATCACCTCTCCTGAACAATTTTGTATGAAAATTTTTTTTTTCAATTACCATTTCGTATAGAAGAGAAAAATTCATTCGGAGGAAAAATACGGAGAGAGCTGATGATTGAGGATATCGAAGACAGATGAAGAGCACAGCCAAGGGTATTGGAGATAGGTGGGGGGTGCTCGACCAAATGTCATTTGAAATGTCATCCAATTGGCAGTGAGCTGAAAAAAAATTCAAAATGGCGGATTCAAAATGGCCGCCATTCGAATTTCGTCGATATCTCGGAAAGTATAAAAGATGGAAGAACGGTTTCTTGACAAGAGTTGATCAGGAAAAAAAGCTCTATTTGATGGCTAGAAAAAAAATCCAAAATGGCGGAAAAAAAAATCCATAGAAAATGTATGGGAAATGTTGATAAGGGACTAAAAGTTGGAAGGCAAGTAGGGGGAAGACGGCACGCGGGCCACATGTGGCCCGCGCCCTCACGCGACCTACTAGTTACTATATATATAGCTGCTTGTGCTGATTCACTCACTGACTCATTGATCACCTCTCCTGAACAATTTTGTATGAAAAAAATTTTTTTCAATGACCATTCCGTATAGAAGGGAAAAAATCATTAAGAACAAAAATATGGAGAGAGCTGATGATTGAGGATTTCGGAGACGAGTGAAGAGCACAGCCAAGGGTATTGGAGATAGGTGGGGGGTGCTCGACCAAATGTCATTGGAAATGTCATCCAATTGGCAGTGAGCTGAAAAAATTTTCAAAATGGCGGATTCAAAATGGCGGCTAAACGAATGTCGCCAATATCTCGAAGAGTATAAAAGATGGAAGAATGGTTTCTTGACAAGAATTAATCAGGATCCGAAGGTCTATTCGATGGATAGAAAAACAAATCCAATATGGCGGAAATTTTTTTTTCCATAGAAAATGTATGACGGATATTGAAGAGACTAACAGTTGGTAATTATGCAAGGTTGTGCTGCGGTTTTTCGGAGAGTTACTAGAGAAAAATATGGAGAGAGCTGATGATTGAGGATTTCGGAGACGGGTGAAGAGCACAGCCAGGGTATCGAAGATAGGTGGGGGGTGCTCGACCAAATGTAACTCGAAACGACATCCAATTGGCAGTTAGCTGAAAAAAAATCAAAATGGCGGATTCAAGATGGCCGCCATACAAATTTCGTGTTGTTCTATCTCGGAAAGTATAAAAGATAAGAGAGTGATTTCTTTGCAAGACATAATTAGAATCTCAAGGTCTACGGGATGAATGAAAAAAATCAAAGAGGTTGAATTTATTTTTCCATGGAAAATGTGAATGCTACAATAAACAAGGCCTATGAAAAACTATGAAAAGTATGAGAAGAGATGATGGTCTACGATTTGGATGATGATTGAGGAGCACGGTCATGGAACCTCATCCGATGAGGTTCAGTGTATTTTTTATTCAAACAGCCCTTAACTATCTTTAAATCCATGACCGTGCTCCGAGGTAGTTCTTTTAGCCCATTGCCAATCGGATTCTAATTGGCGATGGAGATGACGGCGATTCTTTTATAGGTGAGAAGACAGCCCGCGGGCCACATGTGGCCCGCGCTCCCACGCGCCCTACTAGTTACTATATATATAGCTGCTTGTGCTGATTCACTGACTCACTGATTGATCACCTCTCCTGAACAATTTTGTATGAAAAAAAATTTTTTTAATGACCATTTCGTATAGAAGGGAAAAATTCATTCGGAGGAAAAATACGGAGAGAGCTGATGATTGAGGATTTCGGAGACGGGTGAAGAGCACGGGGAGGGTATTGAAGATAGGTGGGGGGTGCTCGACCAAATGTCATTTGAAATGACATCCAATTGGCAGTTAGCTGAAAAAAAATTCAAAATGGCGGATTCAAAATGGCCGCCATTCGAATTTCGTCGATATCTCGGAAAGTATAAAAGATAGAAGAACGGTTTCTTGACAAGAGTTGATCAGGACCCAAAGGTCTATTCGATGGATAGAAAAAAAACTAAAATGGCGGAAATTTTTTTTTAACATAGAAAATGTACGGGAAAAGATGACTGAGGGTTGCGATACCTTTATAGGCGGGGAGACAGCCCGCGGGCCACATGTGGCCCGCGCACCCACGCGCCCTACTAGTTACTATATATATAGCTGCTCGTGCTGATTCACTGACTCATTGATCACCTCTCCTGAACAATTTTGTATGAAAAAAATTTTTTTAACTTATCTTTTTGTATAGAGGGGAAAAATTCATTAAGAACAAAAATATGGAGAGAGCTGATGATTGAGGATTTCGAAGACGGGTGAAGAGCACAGCGAAAGTGTATAAGATAGGTGGGGGGTGCTCGACCAAATGTCATTTGAAACGTCATGCAATTATCAGTGAGCTGAAAAAAAATTCAAAATGGCGGATTCAAAATGGCGGCCATTCGAATTTCATCGATATCTCGGAAAGTATAAAAGATGGAAGAACGGTTTCTTGACAAGAGTTAATCAGGACTCGAAGGTCTATGCGATGAATAGAAAAAAAAATTCAAAATGGCGGAATTTATTTTTCCATAGAAAATGTATGGGGAATGTTGGAGAGACTAACAGTTGGTAATTATGCAAGGTTGTGATGCGGTTTTTCGGAGAGTTACTAGAGAAAAATATGGAGAGAGCTGATGATTGAGGATTTCGGAGACGGGTGAAGAGCACAGCCAGGGTATCGAAGATAGGTGGGGGGGTGCTCGACCAAATGTAACTCGAAACGATATCCAATTGGCAGTTAGCTGAAAAAAAATCAAAATGGCGGATTCAAGATGGCCGCCATACAAATTTCGTGTTGTTCTATCTCGGAAAGTATAAAAGATAAGAGAGTAATTTCTTTGCAAGACATAATTAGAATCTCAAGGTCTACGGGATGAATGAAAAAAATCAAAGAGGTTGAATTTATTTTTCCATGGAAAATGTGAATGCTACAATAAACAAGGCCTATGAAAAACTATGAAAAGTATGAGAAGAGATGATGGTCTACGATTTGGATGATGATTGAGGAGCACGGTCATGGATTTAAAGATAGTTAAGGGCTGTTTGAATAAAAAATACACTGAACCTCATCGGATGAGGTTCAGTGTATTTTTTATTCAAACAGCCCTTAACTATCTTTAAATCCATGACCGTGCTCCGAGGTAGTTCTTTTAGCCCATTGCCAATCGGATTCCAATTGGCGATGGAGATGACGGCGATTCTTTTATAGGTGAGAAGACAGCCCGCGGGCCACATGTGGCCCGCGCTCCCACGCGCCCTACTAGTTAATATATATATAGCTGCTCGTGCTGATTCACTCACTGATTGATCACCTCTCCTGAACAATTTTGTATGAAAAATTTTTTTTTCAAGGATCATGTCGTATTGAAGGAAAAAATTCATTAAGAACAAAAATATGGAGAGAGCTGATGATTGAGGATATCGAAGACGAATGAAGAGCACAGCCAAGGGTATTGGAGATAGGTGGGGGGTGCTCGACCAAATGTCATTTGAAACTTCATGCAATTGGCAGTGAGCTGAAAAAAAATTCAAAATGGCGGATTCAAAATGGCCGCCATACGAATTTCGCCGATATCTCGGAAAGTATAAAAGATGGAAGAATAGTTTCTTGACAAGAAGTGATCAGGACCCGAAGGTCTATTTGATGGACAGAAAAAAAATTCAAAATGGCGGAATTTATTTTTCCATAGAAAATGTATGGGTAATGTTGAAGAGACTAACAGTTGGTAATTATGCAAGGTTGTGATGCGGTTTTTCGGAGAGTTACTAGAGAAAAATAAGGAGAGAGCTGATGATTGAGGATTTCGGAGACGGGTGAAGAGCACAGCCAGGGTATCGAAGATAGGTGAGGGGTGCTCGACCAAATGTAACTCGAAACGTCATCCAATTGGCAGTTAGCTGAAAAAAAAATCAAAATGGCGGATTCAAGATGGCCGCCATACAAATTTCGTATAAAAGATAAGAGAGTGATTTCTTTGCAAGACGTAATTAGAATATCAAGGTCTACGGGATGAATGAAAAAAAATCAAAGTGGTTGAACTTATTTTTCCATGGAAAATGTGAATGCTACAATAAACCCAAAGGCCTATGAAAAACTATGAAAAGTATGAGAAGAGATGATGGTCTACGATTTGGATGATGATTGAGGAGCACGGTCATGGATTTAAAGATAGTTAAGGGCTGTTTGAATAAAAAATATACTGAACCTCATGAGGTTCAGTGTATTTTTTATTCAAACATGAGGTTCAGTGTATTTTTTATTCAAACAGCCCTTAACTATCTTTAAATCCATGACCGTGCTCCGAGGTAATTCTTTTAGCCCATTGCCAATCGGATTCCAATTAGCGATGGAGATGACGGCGATTCTTTTATAAGTGAGAAGACAGCCCGCGGGCCACATGTGGCCCGCGCTCCCACGCGCCCTACTAGTCTTTTCTATTTCTACTACCATCAGATCGAAACCTAAAAATATTATAGTATAATTACATATCTGATCACGTGACTTATAGATTACAAATGAAAATCTTTAGGTAGGTATATCTAGAACCTATTAAATGTATTGGTATAACATCTTTAAGTTTCTCTAGTATACTTAACATCTTTAGTTGTAAAAAAAAGAGTCAGCTTTCTATGTGTCCTTATATTATATTATCGTGCACCATCGATTTATTAAATACTGTGGTCCAGAACAAAGCGTCATTCATTTTATTACTCTTATCGGATCGTTAGTCGTTGTCTTCGAGTAACAGTCATGATTTACGTCGAAAGCCAGTGGCATCCGCCCACTAGTTCCCTTCATCGGTGTCGGTGTGTGTCATACCTACGAGTACGTCGTTTACATCTTGCGGTTGAGGGTTTACCCAAATCGCACTGAAACGGCTGTTTAAACCTATGAGGTACAAAACTATGGAAAAGCCACGCATTCATTCCAGTCTAGCCTTGCGTGACATGCGGCGCCATTATGAGCTCCAAGAAGCGGAATTTCTTTTTCCCTCCAAGATTTTTGTGACTTCATTTCAGAATGCACGCTCGTCGCTGTTTAAAGTATTTTTTCAGAATAGCACGGCAGGATAGTAATATTATTTACTCCATGTTAACTCCGGTTACTGTTTATTCGGGTTCGCCAAATAATAGCTATCGTATTAACCATTGTCCTCCCGTTACGCTGCTAAGTCCTCTTTATCGACGGCTAGTCCGCCGCTAATATATACGCATATCCAGTCCCTCGACGGTTCAAACTGATGAAATCGATCGATTGTCCTCGCAGTCTTGTGAAACTGAAAATTTTATTATACATACAAGCGTACCCGACAGACTTCGTCCTGTCAAAAAGATTTTTGTTGTGGCAGTATCTAGCTTCTACATATTTTATAGTCAAAAAATTCTCCTGAACAGAACCGTCACCCTGCTGAAAGGTGTTTTGATAATTTTGATAATTTGAAAATTGACTCTTTGACGTCAGGAACACACCTAAACAACAGAGAGTGCTTGTAATTTAATATAAACTTTATGCAATAGCAATAAAGCTCAAATTGACTCTACGTTTTAGTTAGAAAACGTTTGTATGGGAAAAAGAAAAGGGCTGTTTTTAGGGGTTTTTAGGGTTTAACATTTAAAACAAAAAATTGTCCAAATCGGTCCAGGCGTTGTTGAGTTAACACATTTTGCGGATCATTTTTATATTATAGATAGATGTATCTATTCTTTCATCACGAGTTTATAAGTTCAGCAGCCAAATGAATTATGAGTCTTCTGCGATCGCTATAATATAGCAACCGCGGTTGGTAGCTCATTGCATACTATATTCCATAATAGGTACATGTTATACTTCCATATTATAGGTAATAATTAAAAAAACCGGCCAAGTGCGGTTCAAACGCGCTTTGCACTGAGAAGAAGCCCACAACAAATTCAGCCGGGTTCCTAACCTATAATTATTCTAAGGACTGTGTCATTACACATAGATAATAATATATTAGAATAAGCAATGCTAAATTCGACAAGAATTTCATAGAACCTCAGCCCTGGGACGTGCAAACTCGTTAATATTCCGAAGCTACTTCACGCCAAGAGTTTTCCAAGCAGCCAAATCTATTACTCGCTGACGCCGTTAAAAGTGTTTTAACTCGTCTCAAGTTTAGACAAGCCTTTCCAATACTGATTACTGTCATTTTTGGCAACCATACAGTGGATGGGAGGTAACATTTTAAGTGGGTACTTGAGGTCTGTACTAGCTGCTACTTACGGCTTCGCCCGCATATAATGCGTCAACCTTAAAAGAGAGACATGTGATCTGTGGTGTATCCAATGACAAAATTCGCTTCGCTTAGAGGTAGGGAAAGATATGACGTACTTATGTTAAAGCCAAAAAATTCACAAATATGGCGTCGCGCGTTGTACGGTACCACTGGTAGCACATACCGCTGTCGGTCGCTTACATTAGCGCCATTTTACAGTTTTGACAAAATAAAAATCTAGATTCCGAGCGGAACCTAAAAATACATGCATGACGTCACAAAGTGCTGATCCGTTATATGTTTCATCAATGGGTGTACCAGACTTTTTTTATAACTTTTAAAGAAGAACAATTCCGTGATACATATTTTTTTTGTAACTTTAACCGTTTACGTAGTGTACGAAACGGAAGCTCTCCGAAATGAAGAATTTTTCCGTTTTTGCAACAGTTTTCAATGATACTCCGCTCATATTGGTCATAATAGCATGATGTATTATAGCCTAAAAGCCTTTTTGATAAATGGGGCTTTTCAACGCAAAAAAGTTTTCAATTCGGACGAGTAGTTCCTGAGATTAGTGCGTTCAAAGCAACAAATAAACAAACAAACTCTTCAGCTTTATATTATTAGTATAGATTATATGCTGGATCCTTATTAGTAGTAAAAAATTTAGTAAGGTATATTACGAAATAAAATGCATAAGCTCATTATAGTAATAATAATCTATTAACATCTTCAAGAGACTGGTTAAGGATCACTATTTGTCGTCGTCACTGGCAACTTAGTTTTGATTATAGGGTCCATGGTATTGGGAGGATATTATATAATAATATGTATTTGTATGTATTTTATATTTATTAGTATGTGTAAGTATTTTATATTTATTTGTATTTTGTATAATATAACATATAGTATTATGTATTTTATGTTTGTATTATTTTGTGTACATATATATTTATTTATGTTTTAGTAATTTTTTTTATTTATTTGCACCACCTACCTCAGTATCTGCAACAAAAATCCTTTACAGCATTGGTTGCCTGGAAGAGATCGCTAGGTAGCGATAAGGCCGCCAAATTGTGTACCTATTCTTTGTAATTTTTGTGTTGTCCTTTGTTTGACTTTGTGGTGTGCAATAAAAGTATATTCATTCATTCATTCATTCAATAATAAATAAGTTCGATTGTTTGTAGAGAAACAAATTGACCCAAATCAGTCAAGCACTTAAATGGGGGAACAAAACTTAGTTGTTCGTAATGAGTTTTGCTATTTATAAAAAAATAAACCCGCGGTCCTATATTCAATCTGTATTTATTACACAAGTAGTAGCCGTAAACTCTTCGTAGACTATACGATTGCCGGAGACTACGATACTTTGCCTATGATTTTGGCGATATACTTAGTTCCCGAAATCTTAGTCCGTTAATAAGTTTTGATTACATCGGTGCTCGAATCTGACTCGCACTTGGTCGGTTTTTATTACACACAATTAGTAGTACATACAATTGATTAAAATATTATGTAATTGGATAAACATTAAATCGGAGAGATGATGAAATGATGAGATGACAGAGAAATGAAATATTCCTTTACACTCCTACTTTTAAGTCGATGCAGTACAATTACGCTAGGTATATTTTAGTAAACTCTATTAGATCTCCTATATTTCATTAAAATATTATAACATGAGGGAAGTAACTATCAAAACTAAATTGTAATTAGTAGGATAATTAATTTGTTTTGCTATAATCCGGTACTTGATAAGATTCTGTATGGTACAATATGCAGGAACACTGGCCACATGAAACAACACGCACAATTTTCCAACACTTTCTTCGACGTACGTTTTGTCCCGACACCGGTACATCCTCAGGAGATGTTGACTTCATAATGCGAAATCGTAGGCTCTTGGAGTATAGAGAGAGTGATTCCAGCGTTTGTGTATACCGATAATTTTTGATTATATAGGCCATATCGCTTTGTGAAACCGACACGGTTCTACCACAAGAGATTGAATGAACGCTGGCCAGACAATACTCGACGCTAAAAAATGTTTACCCATAGCTATGATTGTTCACTCGATCCATTCAATAAAAGATAGCTGAAAATAGGAGCAAAAGTTCCGGATAGGCTTTTATCGGACGTGTCCGTTGCAGTTGAACCGCATATTGATCCAGTTTGCCGACCGACCGCCGTCGAATGATTGTGTTGCATAATTATAATTGAGTCTTGACTCGACTTTTTTCTTTATAACGATTAGTTACATATTTACACGACTGTCCAAAAAAGGAGTGTAATCTTTTAAGGGTTCATAATATGTATGTGAGTTTCTTTATTCCATCAATAGCAGTGCCCGCGGACTCCGTTCCGCGTTAGAAATATTTTTGTCCCGGCCGTTAGTACATAGTATCTCAATGGTCCCGGCCCGTTTGTCCCGCGTAATACCCACAGTCCCTTCCCCCACTGCGCTGAACGCGATGCAATCTGATAGATTACTGCCCATATTTATACATACCTACCTATCGCCACGCAACGGCCGCGCCGGGGCAGCGCAAACGCACCTTTTTATTTTGCTAATATCTTTGAAGATATTCGTTTAATCTGTATAGAGTAAAGGGCAAAAATATTCTACATTAAATTTCCGTTGTAAAAAACATATTTACAAAAATATAAATTAATACCATATGGGCTAAATAAGCTTCACAAAAATTATTTATTTTTTAACCAAAATTTAAGCACTAAAAGCGGTTATTGTGAGTTACCCGTAGAAGAATAATTAATTTTTTGGCCAATGCTATCGCGGAATTTTTTTTAGTTTTTGATACGTTCTTTAATATTGTAGAACATTGTTTCGTTCAATCCTTAATAGTTTCCGCAGCGCACGCGAATTATTATTATAGCCAATAACGTAGCTCTCTTTTGGTGAAAGAATTTTGAAAATCGGTCCAGTAGATCCAGAGATTACCCCTTACAACGTCACAAACTCACTACCTCTTTATAATATTAGTATAGATAACTTCTGAATGGCTAAATAGATTAATACATATTATGGGGTATCGTTAGAATCTTTACATCATTCCGAGTAAAGCCTTGGTCTCGCGATCATCACGCACAACGCTGCGGTATGCGACATGCGGCATCGGACACATAATTGTATGAAAAACGTCGAGAATGGTCTCTCGTTCCGTCGCAGTTTGCGTCAGCGGCGAAGGGCAAGCGCGGGGAAGTGGGGAGGTGTACTGCCGCACAGCGCGGCGTCAACCTCGTTCCAACGCTGCGGTGTGCGGTGTGCGTCACGGGTTGACGATATGGATTTTTCGAAGACAATTTAATAGAATTAGTTCGCAATCATCCTTCTTTATATAAAAACAAAGACAAAAACATAAAAGTTTGGTAATTAAAGAAAATTATAAGAAAATTTAAGAAAAATTGTTCATGTTCACGTCTACCTTGGTAGCTGCGGCAAAATCAACAGACCACCTCTCCGCAGGGAAGGTGAATGCTGCGTCGTGACGCTGCGTTGGGGCGCATACCGCAGCGTTGTGCGTCATGATCGCGAGACCATAGCTTAACATAGTACTTAATAAATTATTTTATGACTAATTACTTAGAGCGTATTCCGGTGCGATGTTATGTGTAGAAGCCGTTGGGGTGAGTTTACTTACCCGTTCCAAGTTAGTACGGTAACATCTTCGGCTACATCATCACTAATTCACTATCAAGTGAGATTGCAGTCAAGTACTAACTAGTACTGTATAAAAAATTTAAGTACATAATAATAAGGTACGAAGGATTTATTTCCAGAATTAAATAAGTTACTTTACATATATGAGGACTGAGTAAACTAGATTGATAAAACGATGAGGCAATGAATGTGTCTCTTTCTATATGAAGATAATAATAATTTAGATTTTCTCAGAGTCTCAACGCTACTGGAAAACAACTTTTATTTGGCAACGATACCATTTTCTGTGAAGTAATCAAAGTAAAGTTACAGTTTAGTAGCGTTTAAAGCGAAATATGAGAAATTTTCTCTCTCCATCTCAACTTCACTGGAAACCGACTTTTAACTTTATCATTTATTTGTTTCATTTCGCAGCGATACCATTTTCCCAGAATCGAAGCAAACTATTCTGGTATTCTGCGTTACAGTTAAATAATTGAACAAAAAACATACAACTTGATAGAGTATCGCGACGCTAAGTAGCGGTTATTCTATCTTATCTCTATTCTCTATGATACTCGTATTACGTCCATCTATACCTATACTTATTTTTTTAGCAACCCGCACATAGTAGCAAAGTAGGTACTTTTGTTGAGATGCAGTAATATTCTATTTATCCCTTGATTCCATTCTTCCTTGATTTGTTAATTGGAATTCGTACAAGTTGTTGGATAAACGACTCGAATCTATCGAGAATCAGTTCTGCCATAATGTCTAGATAGATTTTTAAGGATATTACGTATTAAATATTCGTTGATATTTAGCCCCACAACGCAATTTAGCCCCAAAGTAAGCTATTTGTGTTATGGGTACTAGAAAACCGATAGATATACCTACGTACATAATATTTTTTATAAACATATTTATAGAAAAATACCCAGATACTGAAAAACATTCATGCCTTAAGATTGTCTTGAGATTGATAGTCTGCTTACGGTAATATACGGCTACTTGCATACCGTTATAGCCTTTAAGCTAGGTATGCATTTTTGACCCTGACTGTACGCACAAGAGTAAGATACTACCACCTAAAGGCTGATCCTTGACCTTTGGCGATAAATTAGGGGAAATCTTGTTGTGGAAACAAAAAGGTCAATCGTATCTCGATATATAATTTAAGGATAATGGAAGTCGATAAAAGCTGGCGTAAAAAGAATATGTATTAAGAAAAATTGAGAAAAGGGATTTAGGTAAGATTTGTATTCTTTACAGAGTACAACAAACAAGCAAGTATAAATCGGACTCGCACTGGAAGGGTTCCGCACCGATGAGAATAATTTATTTTTGAAAGTTAAAGCCCCCTTATAGTGTTTTCATTACTGACTTCATTATTTATTTATGTAACAATTTTTAGTTCCTTTTAATAGAACTGATAAAAATAATACTCAATCTGTGAAAATATGTTATTTCGTATAACGGTTCATGAGATGGATATAGATGTTGAATAAAAATTTACTTTTAAAATTTCCAACCAAAAATTTAACACTTATATGGTTTTCTCATGGATACCATTATAATCAGAACTGGACTAAATTGAAATGGGACTACACGGAAAATGACAGCTTTCTAATAAAACAAAAAAAAACGGCAAAAATCTTGTTGTGGAAACTATTGATATAAAACAAAAAGGTCAATCGTATCTCGATATATAATTTAGGGATAATGGAAGTCGATAAAAGCTGGCGTAAAAGGAATATGTAAAAACCGAGGGTTCCATGCCACAAAAGAAGTAAAACATTGAAAGAATCACTTTTTTTCATGAATTTACGAGTATAATTTACATAAGGGGGGGGGGGGGTATTTTTTTCGACAGTTTGCCCAATAAATCAAAAACTATCAGGCATAAAAATAAATAAAAATTAGTTTTAAAATACACAAGTAACGCCCTTTCATATGATACCCAACTCAATATTGTTATCTCATTTTGAAATTTTGTCGACCCGGTTTTCCCCCCTTTTTAAATAAAAATAAAAACAATTTTCAAATTTTTACAATTGTTTAAATTGTGTTGTTAAAATTAGAGCCACTTTATGAGTAAGTAGTAAATAAATAAATAAATTGTTTATTTGTGAACAGAAAATACATACAGTTATCTTAAAATTACCCTGGACCCCCAAACTAGGAAACCCGTGACTTGGGGGTCGGTTTCTAAAGTTAAACTTAAAACAATTTTAACACGGACGAACAACTGCAGTAAATGAAGCATTTATATTAGTATGACAATTACAATTTATATTAGTATGGTTGCGACTGCGAGTGTATATTTTGTATGTATACGTGAGTGCGTGTGATATGTATGTGTATGTGTGTGTGTGTGTGTGTGTGTGTCTGTGTGCGTGTGTGTGTGCGCGTGTGTGTGCGTGCGCGTGTGTTAGAATATGCATGTTTAATAAATAAATATTACCGAATAAGCTTTTCAGTGTCATGGTAGTTTAGATCACTAAAAATTTTTCTTAGTTTACTTTTGAGACTATAGCTGTTAAGATGGGAGGTATTGACCTTTTTGTCGATATTTTTATACAAATATAAGCTCATGTAGTTAAATTGTCTCTGTGCAAATGAACTGTGTGTACGAGGGATGTGAATATCCAACCGACGCCGGTGAGAGTGAGTATGGACCGGTGGAGGTGCTGGGTGGATTTGATGGTAACGAATAACACTTCTTTCAATATACAGTTGCCGAACTGTAAGTAATTTTGCGGTTTTATATAGTTCCTCTGTGGGGAATCTGCGCGGTTTACCAAGCATTACCTTTATGATGGCTCTTTGGGCTCGTTCTATCTCAATCATATGAGTGGTAGCTGCGCCTCCCCATACTGTTATACAGTAGGTGATTAGGGATTCACATAAGGCCTTATATACTTGTGTTTTTAATTTATTGTCTGCAATGTCGCGGAGATTTCTAAATATTGGTATAAGCCTTCTGACTTTATTGGCAAGTGTTGTGATGTGTGGGTGCCACGTTAGGTTTTCGTCAATGATGACTCCTAGGTATCTCATAGTTTTCACCTTATCGAGGACTTCGCAAGTGCAATCGCTTGGCAGTTTGTCGAAAAAAAACATACACTCGAATTAGGAACCTCTTACTCTTTTAAAGTCGGTTGAAAATATTATGTTCTGCTTTGAAACACTGTGGTTTAAAAATATCTCAGCTGAAGAGTGTCTCCCGTCTTCAATTTGTAGTGGTAATTAAATTACAAATCTATAGGTGAATAAAGTGTGATTGAACAATAATTATTATTGTAAACTAATGTACCTAAATACGAGTAGGTTTATTATTTCAGTCGCAATACACAAAAATGAGTCTGGACTATCAAACTCAGATATAAGACATGTATTTTTCATCTGTACTTATGTTTCGAGCAAATTGAAAAAAAAACTAGTTTCGCCAAAGTTACTTACTTACTTTGATAGTTCAGCGACCCAACGAGGTTCGGCCTCAGATAACAAAAATAAAAGAAAAACTAATACCTGAGAGTAAAGAAAACTGTCTTTTAGCTTTCGATGCATGTTAGTCTTTACAATAGTAATGTGCAGGGTGCTCTTTCCAATATTATCATAATTAAATATGAAAGTCAGTTTACGTAAAAAAAATGTTAATTAGGGTTCCATACCAAAATGGTAAAAATGGAACCCTTATGGTGAGACTTTCTCCGTCCGTCCGTCCGTCCGTCCGTCTGTCACACTCGATTATTTCAGTAACTATTCAAGCTATCGACTTGAAATTTAGAATAGTTATAGGTAATAATGACGCGACGTCATAACTATCTTAAAAATTTGAAAATTGTTTTTATTTTTATTTAAAAAGGGGGGAAAACCGGGTCGACAAATTTTCAAAATGAGATAATAATATTGAGTGGGGTATCATATGAAAGGGCGTTACTTGTGTATAATAAAACTAATTATTATTTATTTTTATGCATGATAGTTTTTGATTTATTGGGCAAACTGTCGAAAAAAATGCCGTTCCCCCCCCCCCCCCCCCCTTATCTCCGAAGTTTACCAATCGAAAAATCTGAAATAATTATGATCAATAGAAGTTAACGTATATTTTACAGGAAAAATAAAATCAACTCACTGACTAATATACTTTTTTTGATAATAACAATAATCCGGCAAAAACAAAGTTACGTTTGCGGTTTGCCAGCAAAAGTACCTACATGTAAATTATACCTAATTATAAATTATTCATGTACCTACATATTAATTAATAATCCATAGCTGGTTAATAGAATAATATTATAGATAACTAGCAGATACCCGCGGCTTCGCACGCGTAAATTTTAGTTTTAACTATTCTACGGGAACCATCCATTTTCCGGAATAAAAAGTACCCTTTGTGTTAATTTACATGAAATCTTCATTTCAACTTTAAACCATAAATTTTCAGTTGTTGTGCGTGAAGGAATAAATTTTCTCCCGCATGAATATCTGATTTTCCCTATTATCACGAAAACAATGGATTTTCCCGAGAAAAAAGTAGTTGATTCTAGGATATAATCTATCTCCATTCCAAATTTCAGCCCAATCGGTTCAGAAGTGACGGCACGATGGAGTATTTCTCCCGCATGAATATCTGCTATTTAACTATTTTCTTATAAACCATGGATTTTCCCGGGATAAAAATTTGCCTATGTATTATTCCAGGATAAAACCTATCCCCTCTTTGAATTTCAGTCATATCAGTTCAGTAATTACAGCGTGAAGTAGTATTTTTCCGCGTGCATATTTGTTTTTAAGTTTTCCCGCGGAAACCATGGATTTTTTGGGATAAAAAGTAGCCTTTGTATTAAACCAGGATAAAATCTAACTTCATTCCGCATTTCAGCAACATCAGTTCAGTAAGTAAGGCGTGAAGGAATATTTTTCCCGCGTAGGTATCTGTTTTTCACTCCTATCATAGATACCATGAATTTTTCCAGGATAAAAAGTAGCCTAGGCATTAATTCAGGATATAAATTATCTCCATTCCAAATTTCAGCCAAATCGATTCAGAAGTTGCGGCGTGAATAATTTTTTTCGCGTGAATTTCGGTCTTTAACTAATCCCACGGGAACCTTGAATTTTCCGGGATAAAATGTAGCTTATGTGTTAATCCAGGATATAATTTATCTCCATTCCAAATTTGAGCTAAATCGGTTCAGTAGTTGCGGCGTGAATGAATATTTTCCCCGCGTGGATTTCTGTTTTTTACTATTATCACTAGCAGAAACCCGCAGCTTCGCCCGCGCAAATTTTAGTTTTCCCTACACACGGGAACCATCTATTTTCCGGAATAAAAAGTAGCCTTTGTACTAATTTGGGACGAAATCTGTCTTCATTCCAATTTTCAGCCAAAAAAATTCAGCAGTTGCGCCGTAAAGGAGTAGGTATAATATCTCCCGCATAAATATTTGTTTTCACTATTTCCGCAGTAATTGTGGATTCCCAGTACCATATCTATTAATCTAGGATATAATCTATCTCCATTTCAAATTTCAGGCAAATCTGTTCAGTAATTACGGCGTGAAGGAATGTTTTCCCGCGTGGATATCTATTTTTCACTATTATCAAAGAAACCATGGATTTTCCCGGGATAAAAAGTAGTTAATGTATTAATCCAGGATATAATCTATATCTTCCAAATTTCAGCTAAATTAATTCAGTAATTATGGCATGAAGGAATATTTTTGCCTCGTGAATATCAGCTTTTCACTCGTATTATATCAACCATGGAATTTTCCGGCATGAATGGTAGCCTATGTAATAATCCAGGGTAAAATCTATCTCCTTACCGAATTTTAGTCATTTCAGTTCAGTAATTACAGCGTAAAGTAATACTTTTCGCGCGTGAACATCAATTTTTCAGTTTTCCCGCGGAAACCATGGATTTTTCTGGGATGAAAAGTAGCCTTCGTATTAATCCAGGATATAATCTATCTTTATTGCGAATTTCAGCCATATCAGTTCAGTAAATACGGCGTGAAGTAGTATTTTTCGCGTATGAATATCTGTTTTTCTTTTTTCCTGCAAAAACCATGGATTTTTCCGGGATAAAAAGTAGCCTATTTATTAACCCAGGATATAATCTATCTTCATTCCAAATTACAGCCAAATCGGTTGTGAACTTGCGGCATGAAGATTTTTTTCCGCCTGAATTTCGGTTTTTTTACTAATCCCACGGGAACTATGAATTTTTTCGGGACGAAAAGTAGCCTACGTATTGTATTAATTCAAGATAAAGTCTAAGTTTGTTTCAAATTTCAGCCATATCAGTTTAGTAATTACGGCGTGAAGAAGTATTTTTCTCGCGAGAATATCGGTTTTTCACTTTTCCTGCAAAAACCATGGATTCTTCTGGGATAAAAAGTACCCTATTTATTAACCCAGCATATAATCTATCTCCATTCCAAATTCCAGCCAAATCGGTTGTGCACTTGCGGCATGAATATTTTTTTTCCGCGTGAATTTCGGTTTTTTACTAATCCCACGGGAACCATGATTTTTTTCGGGACGAAAAGTAGCCTTCGTATTAATCCAGGATATAGTCTATCTCTTTTTCAAATTTGAGCCATATCAGTTCAGTAATTACGGCGGGAAGTAGTATTTTTCCCGCGTGAATATCGGTTTTTCCCTTCTCCTGCAAAACCCATGGATTTTTCCGGGATGAAAAGTACCCTATTTATTAACGCAGGATATAATCTATCTCCATTCCAAATTTCATCCAAATCGGTTGTGTACTTGCGGCGTGAGATTTTTTTTCCGCGTGAATTTCGGTTTTTAACTTATCCCACGGGAACCATGAATTCTTTCGGGATGAAAAATAGCCTATATGGTAATGCAAGATATAATATACCTCCATTCCAAATTTTAGCCAAATCGGTTCAGTAGTTGCGGCGTGAAGACGTATTTTAACTCGATAAAATCCATACTTCGGACCCCCGGTTTACCCCCTTAGAGGGTGAATTTTGAAAAATCCTTTCTTAGTGCACCCCTAGACCTCACAAGGAACATGTGTGCCAAATTTGGAGTCTCTAGACCCAGCGGTTTGGGCTGTGCGTTGATATGTCAGTGAGTCAGTCAGTCAGTCAGTCAGTCAGTCAGTCAGTCAGTCAGTCAGTCAGTCAGTCAGTTTCTTCTTTTATATATATAGACTAGCTTACCGAGCAAACGTTTTACCAACAAGGGGTATTAAAAATAGCTTACAAAATATTTCATAAAAATCGGTTAAGCCGATTCGGAATAGTTACAAACAGTAGTTTTGCTATAAAACTGTGAAGTGACAATTTTAGACCAGTCTTAGCACTTTAAATAAAATTATGTCAATATTTGGCGATATATCATAGTTTGCAAGTTAGATGTTTATTGCTTTATACAATTTGTGTAGTGTATAACGTTATGTAGCTTTTGAGTTCAAATAACAGTATATAATAGTATCCCAAGTAGATAGTTTCGCTACTTGATATTCAATTTGTACTTGTCGAACAATGAAACGTAAATTTTATTGTTCCTGCGAGTGAAATAAATATGGGATAGAAAAAAGATAGTTTCAAAAAAAATTATACAAAAATGGAGTCATCATTTAACGAAATAAAAATGCTGAGTAATCTACTCATTTACTTTTCATTTTCTAATTAATAATAAATAATATAACTTATGATCAAAGTTAATTTGTTAACGTTAAATTATATGTTACTACGCGGTTAGCGGTAACATTAAAATCATTCTCAGAACCATCAAGTAATTAAATCAAAAGCGCGTAAGCAGTTTCTTGTAAGCTCTTGATTAATGGTGCTCCGGTAACATAAATACGTACACTCTGTATTCTAAAGGCCTTTGTGTGTATTTTATTAAAGCCTTAAAGGTTCGAACGATGCTTTACAAAAATATGCCACGTTGCAATAAGTCAATAAAAAACTTAATTAAAATTTCACTTCAAACGATATTAGGATTTCATCTATCAAAACCAGAGCTAAACCAACGAATATATAATATTACTAACGTAGCTAAACTCTGTATGATAAGACGAACGTAACTGTATTCCAGCCGACGGAAGTCCACTGCTGGACAAAGGCCTCATGCAATGATTTCCAGCCCACACGGTCCTGCGCCATTTGTATCCAGCGCATCCCGCGACTCTTTTAATCTTTAAATGTCGTCAGTCCATCTGGGTCGGAGGTCTGCCAAAACTGCGCTTTCCTGTGCGGGTTCACCATTCCAGCACTTTGGGTCCCCAATGTCTGTCGGTCCTACGAGCTATGTGCCCCGCCCTTCCATCACCACTTCACCTTCGCGATACGTCGCTGACTCTGGTTCGTTTACGGATCTCCTCATTTCTGTTTTGATCACGTAGAGAAACTCCGAGCATAAATCTCTATATCGCCCGCTGAGTGACTCTGAGCCTTGTTTTGAGGCCCACAGTAAAAGAACATGTCTCGAATCCGTATGTCATCACTGGCAAAACGCACTGTTCGAAGACCTTAAGCCTTAGTCTGATTTCGTATACTCATTATTATTTATTGGTATACTCAACTTTTTGGTAAATAAAGCGAACCCATGTCTTTAACACGATATTTAACTCAAGTTGCCTGATGTTGTTTTGAGAGATATGAAGTACTTTAATAAAATAGGGTAGATAGTATTTCTCATTTATATCGTATCTATAGTACGACATTATGACGTCGCTCTATATCTCTCTAATGTCCTCCGTTCACAAGGGAATGAATGCAAGGCGTAACTCTAACATATCATAATATAGCCGGAAACTGCACTGTAGCTACCCGCTGCGGGCAGAAATGCCTCAGTATGGAAGGTCTCTCGAGACTATGAATCTATACTTATAATAAAACTGTAAAGGGTCGAATTCTGTACATTGAAGATATTTTGAAAATTTTTGTTGGAGGACACTATTTAGTCGATACTGAAGCCAAAACTGTAATTTGTTTAATTTTTGTCTGTCTGTCTTTCTGTCTGTCTGTCTGTCTGTCTGTTTCACGACCGGGCATCACGGCTAATCCGCTGGATGGATTTAAATAAAACTTGACATGATTATAGTTCATACCCCGAGGTAGGACATAGGATACTTTTTGTCCCGAAATTCATCATGGTTTCCCTGGAAGACGGCATCAAAGTCCAAACGTTTTTTAGTTATTATTCATTAACGCGTTGTCCGATTCCAATCATTCTTTTTTTGTTAGAAAGGAGGTTCTTTAAAGATTATTCCATACAAATCTTATCATCATCAATTTTGTAGTTCAGAAATTACAGACATTAGAACCTTTAAGTTCAAGTAGGTAGGTGACTTGAAACTCGGAATGCACAAAGAACCTAGGGCTAGGACGTAGGGCTCAAGTAAGACTGGAGTACCCTTAGAGCCGTAAATAAATAGGCTTAGCAGGAGATTTTGTATGGTTTAAAATTTTTCACTTTTAGGGTGAACAAAAATCATGTAACTGGCGTTATCGCTACGTTATACCGTATAGCGCCATCTCTACAATTTATGTGGAACTTGAATGTAAAACTCTGAGATAGGTACCTACTACCGAATTTTTTTAAATAAAAATTAACTGTCATGTTATTTACTGTTTCCTGACTTTATATTAAGATGGCACTGTTATTACATGAACAGATTTAAACTTTATCATCCGCAATATGGAAAGGGTAAGATAATGGTTCACAAATATTTTTAACTCTTATGTCTTATCGATCCTAACCGACTGACTGTCATCTAAGGTCTTTTTATACGTAAGGAAATATATAGCCATTGTCCAGAATGTTTTGGATTGTATTGAGATGAAGCAAAGATTTTTAAAAGACTCTTATATTATGTTAGGCTGGGGAATATTGTTAGTAGAGTGATTTATCCCAGTGGTACCTACCCGGCCGAACTCTGAAAGAAGAGTTCTACCACCAGTACAACTTTTCACATGGTTTAATAATTTTTGACATATTTCGTGGTTTCAGAATAAAAATCACAATGAAAAGGACGATTTTAACTGTCGATATTTCGATACATTGGCACAAGTCGTGGTCACTACGTGACCACGACTTGTGCCAATGTAAATGAAATATCGACAGTTAAAATCGTCCTTTTGATCTTTCAACTACGTATTAATGAAACTTTATAATATTATTAAGAAAAAGGAGTTTTCAAAATCATCACAAGATAACCCGTGCAAAGTAAGAACAGGTTTTTGTACAACATCACACCAGAATCCCGCGAAAAATCAAGGAATTCCAGTAGGAAGGTGTATTATGTAAAAAAATCGTAATTCACGCGGGCGGAGCCGCGGGCAACAGCTAGTATTTTCTAAAATTATAAAACGTTTGGTTACATGTATTATATCTTTCCAGCATAGATTAATAAACGTCATCGCTGGCGCTCTTTCCAGAATGTACAAAACCCTTTTTCAATGTGACATGGGGAGTAATTCACTGCAGCTACTATTACCTATACATATTATAATGTAAAATAAGCTCATATAGCCTTTTTAATGCCTATGTCTACAAGATTGCAACACTTTGGACATTATTGCAGCCTTTAAGAAGAATTAACCTCGTTTAAGACAAACGAGGTTTTTTTTACACCTGAGGTATCTTCTTTGAACATTGGATAATTTGGTTTTTTTAATTGCTAAGATTTTTTTATGCTATACTAGTTAGTACTTGACTGCGATCTCACCTGATGGTAAGTGATGATGCAGCCGAAGATGTAAGCGTACTAACTTGGAAGGGGTAAGTTACGTCACCCCAACGGTTTCTACACAGCATCGTACCGGAACGCTAAATCGCTTGATAAGATCGCTTGATGAGATAAAGAAAAAAATATTCAAAAGCAAGTGATGTCTACAATGATATATCATATTATTATATTAAGAAGAGGGATATCTACTTAGGTCAGGTGCCGTATATCTGGAACTCACCACTGAATACAGTTAGACATGTAGGTAAAACAATAGCTCATTTAAAATTTCATAACAACTTAAAATGGCGCTTCTGTGCCAATTCTTGGAGGCCCGTGCTCCATTAGCAACATTTATTACAGACGTTATTTAGTGATCGTGGCCCACTTATACAGTGGCCGTAAACGTAGGTACCAAAATATCGGTGATATTTTATAGTTGAAGAACATTTTAATTGGTAATTATTGAAGCGCTTTTAAATGCTTCTACGAATTCACAACGTTTGAAGTAAAATATTAATTAACTTGGATGTCTCTAAAAATATTGATAAAGCTGTTACCGCCGGCTCCGCCTGCGTGTATTCAGATTTTTCACAACTCCCGTGGGAAAATAGACATAATATACCCTGAAAGTTTGTTTTGACAGACCAATTGTTTCACACTATATAATAAAACTTGTATATTATTGACACAATTTTGAAAAGAGCAAGTACCGAGTTTCCTGTCAGTTCTTCTCGGTGCAAACCTGCGTTCCGAACCCGGCTTTAGTCAGCAGCCACATATAGAATTTTAATAGATGGCGCGTAAATCGTTCGCATGCCCATATTCTGAGGTTCCTTATCTTACCTTACCTTATAGGTGGATGGGAATCATTTATTTTGTCAGTATAAATAGTAGTATAAAAAATGATCATGTACTTAGACAATTCATAACACACATAGGTAATATTTTGCATGTCAATTGACGAAACATACTGGAAATTATTAATTTTATGTGAACATCTTAACTATGTACAATGTTTCTTGCAAATAAATAAATAAATAATAGCTTTTGAGCTTTCAACGCTCACTAACGCATAAGAAAGCTCGTTGAACTGTTGCTCCGTTGTTTCTTCATTGATGGACAAACAAAACACACACAATAAGCACAAACTTAAATTACAATTTATATATTTATTAATAAAGTATTTCATTATAAATATTCCCTATTTCGTGTATAAAAATGTGACCTACAAAGGGACAACACGACAAACTTTGAACACTTTTGAAAATTAATTTTAATATTTACCTATAAACAGCTTTTGATAAAGTCTTAAAAGCTGAGCTTAAATTCTAAGTTGTATAATTTGAGTTATCACAAATGCGTTGAACGTTTTAATCTATACTCAGCGATGTGGTATTAAAGTGTTTCGGTTGACGAGGGTCGTTTCGACGATCCTACTGGCTATCAGCACTGACATATAGGAGACTAATATTATGCTAAAAGACCCATCAAACGACTTGTTTGAAGGGTTGGAGCCATAAATTTACTATTACACCTATTCTGATAGTTTAAGTATATTTTGCAGGTTTAAGTATACATATTTCCGTGGTGAATTTCCCTTAATTGCCTTTAGGTAACCTAGGTATCTTTAACAAAATATAAAATAGACTTTTATAAGAATAGGAAATCATTACTTCTTAATTCAGACTCAATACCGTGCTGAACAACAATATTGCTGAGCTGAATAGCCGACAACTGAATATATAATATAAGTAAGTACTAAGGACTAAGGGATACTAAACTAAGCTAATTCTTCGTAGTTCGAAAGTTTAAGCCAACATTTTCGTTTCGACCCATATTTCTCAATACCGTGGGGCTAAAATACTGAAAATGGAACACAGTTAGGGCAGAAACAGGTTATCGTAAGGTTAAAGTTCCACGAAGTCAAATTGGCTCTATTTGTTAGTTCCACGGAAAGCGTCCTGATACGCTCAAGCATGAAAATTTCCTTTTTTCCCACTGGGTACATTCAGCGAAAGCGCATCGCCACCCTTGTTCCGAGAATCGAATATTCGGGTTTTAGTCCGAGTATCTACAGAATCTACAGAGCACTGTGATTCAATAATGCATGAAGACAAATTACATTTCGATTACATACTCGTAGGTTGTACCAGTACTTTATTTACTTTTTTAGGGTTCCGTACCTCAAAGAAAAAAAACGGAACCCTTACAAGATCACTTTGTTGTCCGTCTGTCTATCTGTCTGTCTGTCTGTGTGTCACAGCTCTTTATTTCAGTAACTATTAAGGATATCAATATGAAATTTGGAATACGTGTAGATAGTGATGGCCCGCCGTCAGTGCAATTATAAAAACTTGAAAATCTTTTTTATTTTTATTTAAAAAGGGGGGTAATCGAAATTTCAAAATGAGATAACAATATTGAGTTGGGTATCAAATGAAAGGGCGTTACTATGTGTAGTCAACATGAGCAAACGAGCGGGCGGGTCACTTAATGGTAAGCGATCACCGCCGCCCATGGAAATTTGCAGCACCAGAGGAACTGCAAATGCGTTGCCGGTTCTTAAGAAATTTGTTTATCGCCCCTTGAATAACTCTATGTTATAGTTTTGAGGGAACACTGTTGCTGGAAGCCGGTTTTGTCTATTTTTTCTTATCTATACGAAGTTTTTTAGAGATTTTAGTTTAGAAGCGTTAGCGATTGTAGTAAGAAAATCGAAATTCGATGTGTCACATCACGTTTGACATTATGCACGCTATTGACACATTTCGGGGCTATGTACGATTATGACATCTATGACATCTATGCAAGTACCAAATACTAACAAGTAACAAGTAAATTATTTAAAAACTAAAAACACGACTGTCTTTTGGTAAAACGACTTATTCCAAAAACTATAGCCTATGTTACTCAGAATGATGTAAGGATTCTAACGATGCTTCGTATGTCCAAATCTATTCAACCGTTCAGAAGTTATGGTGGAATAAAGTCACATACATATAATTATTACATACTTACATTACATACACTCCTTTTTTGGGCAGTCGTGTAAAAAGTGGGTATTATATACAGTAACTCTATGTCGTACATTGAAATATTTCAACTGACAAGGATAGGTCGCAAGGAGGGCTATTTTGCTGGATGGGTATCTCCCCCAATGATCGTTAGCATGTGCCCCTAACGACCGACACAAGATGTATCGAGACATTTGCTGTTGTACGGCTGCGGCGTATTTAAATGGCGTAGGCCGATACAGCTTGATTTGTGTCCATTTAATAACTGTCTCAATGTTGTAATGAACTACCAAAGTCACATTGCCTCCAAGATTTTTCAGCGTAAATTATTAATATTAGACACATAGAGCGTGGTTTCAATTCATAAGGACCAATTTGGGATGTCCTATTATTATTATTATTATTCATAAGATTAAGAACAAATTAATGAATTATTATAAATCTAATATTTAATGAAGACCAGAATAGGGTATGTGTAAATAAATACAAAAATATATTATTAATAATTGAAGGACACAATCATTAGCAGGACAGTACGGTACAATATGCAGACACACTACCCACAGTTTCGTCCCGACACCGGGACATCCTCAGGAGATGTTGACTTCAAATCGTAGAGTCTCTCTCTCTCTACGATTTCGCATTGTGAAGTCAACATTTAAACTGGCGTCATTATTTCGCGCGGTTTACCGGGTCCTACGTCTATTTTTAACCGACTTCAAAAAAAGGAGGTTCTCAATTCGTCGGAATCTTTTTTTTTTTTTTTTCTATGTATGTTCACCGATTACTCGAAGACGCGTGAACCGATTTGAAAAATTCTTTTTTTGTTTAAGAGGGTTTTGTTTCCAGATGGTCCCATTTCAATCAGGTCAGGATCTGATGATGGGATCCTGGAGAAATCGAGGGAACTCTTCAAATTTTATATGGACACATGAAACTATTTGAGTATTATTAGAAAGAGTAATATTTTCCAAGTTGTCCTATGGTCATCAGGTCAGGATCTGATCATGGGATCTTGGTGAAATCGAGGGAAGTCTTCAAATTTTGCTAGTATACTTAAAGCGAGTTGGGTATTTTTTATAGTTACTGGTGTATATGCTAGCAGATACTGATTTGATGACTAAAGTCATCAAGTCAGGGTCTGATGATGGGATCTTGGTGAAATCGAGGGAACTCTTCAAATTTTGCTAGTATACTTGAAGCGAGTTGGGTATTTTTTATAGTTACTGGTGCATTTGCTAGCAGATACTGATTTGATGACTAAAGTCATCAAGTCAGGGTCTGATGATGGGATCGTGGTGAATTTGAGGTATCTCTTCAGATTTTATGAACACACCTCAAGCAATTTGGGTATTTTTACAACGCCTTGTGCATTTTATTGTTTTCCACTAAAAAGTATAAAATAAAAATGGGAAATGCTTTCCAAAAAACCAACTTCAAATGCCACTACAAAGAGTGAAATAATTTTTATTTAAATTTTTGGTACCTACACCAATTCGAAGTCGGGCGATTGTCTATGATTTCGTCATTTCTTCGCACATCAAGTAAGTAAGAAGGACTATTAGGGATTGTATGAAACATTGCCCGACTTCGAATTGGTGTAGGTACCAAAAATTTAAATAAAAATTATTTCACTCTTTGTAGTGGCATTTGAAGTTGGTTTTTTGGAAAGCATTTCCCATTTTTATTCATTCACTACTTGTTTGAACTTTTCGAGTCATGTGGAGACTGTGTTATAATTAAAAACCAAAATTTATAAAGAAAAAGAACCAAGGAAATTGTCTATTATCAATACATGATATAATTGGATTAAAAAAATAAGAGATCTTGAATAGAAGCAGGCGTTATTTTGCGGAAATCCATAATTATTAGGACAGATCAATTTGTTTTGTACATATAGCAAAACAAATTAATCTGTCCTACTAAAATAAGAGATTACAATTTACTTATAACTTTTACGCGAATAATAAAGTAAAGCTAAAAGTGCTTCGTAAAATGAATGGAGCAGATTTCAAAGATGAGCTCATTTATTTGATCTGAAATGAGAAAGTGGGATGGAGTGAGCGGGATATTTCTTTGAATCACGATTGAAATGGATCTACTGAATGGAGCGGTTACTGCGTCATTAATTAATCCTTATTATGACGATAGCTGTTTTAATTACTGATTTCTACTACTAAAATAATTCAAGCGTCGTATCGCTTTAAGTGTAATTTGATATTTTAATCCTGTGATAATAATATAAAAAGTTTTGTAAGTCCGTAAGTTGGTATGTTTGTTACTTAATCACGCAACAACTGCGTAATCGATATGGCTGAAATTTGAAATGTTGATACCTGGATTTTTTGTAATACAAAAGCTACTTTTTATGATTAAAAAAAAATACGATAAGTAACGGATATTTGCTACAACACCATAGCATACCTATAGCATACCTATATATATAAAGCCTTTCTTGACCTAGGTAAGCGACTTATGGTACATTTTTGAACTCCCTATAGTTCCCTCAGGACATGAGCTACACTTCTTGTGATATTTCTCTCTCATGCATCTGAAATCCTCATTCCCTACTGTCGGCTAATTAGGGCAAATAATCTACAATATCTGGGTGACCGAGCTTCGCTCGGTGGTCAATAGATTTTTTCAGCTCACTGCCAATTGCATGAAGTTTCGAATAACATTTGGTCGAGCACCCCCCACCTACCTACGATACCCTCCCCGTGCTCTTCACCCGTCTCCGAAATCCTCAATCATCAGCTCTCTCCGTATTTTTCTTCAAATTGAATTTTTTTCTTCTATAAGACCCCATGCGTGAAAAAAAAAATTTTCATACAAAATTGTTCAGGAGAGGTGATAATCAGTCAGTCAGTGAATCAGCACAAGCAGCTATATATATATTAATATATATACAAGAATTGCTCGTTTAAAGGTATATAATAATAATAATTACACTACACTACTACACTAATATTATTTTTGGTGTTATGGAAGAAACCCGAAAACTCTCATGCATATTTTGTTTAGCATTCCAAGCGTATTAATGTTAAACTCAGAAGATATAATCGTGAGATTTTATACGGCATTTTATTCAGGGAAAATGCAAATCTCGCAAATAATATCACGGATGCTGGGCGAGGCTAATTACTCGAATGCAAATAAACAAGAGAGTAGATAGCCACGAAACGCAATTACCACCAATTTGTGTGCTCTCCGAACTTTGCTTGAACTCCGCAGACGCCGCGTATCATGATCTTCCGAATTAGAGACCACTAAACTAAGTAGGTACCTAGTAAGTAGTTTTTATACTTGCAAATGAAAAAAACCGGCCAAGTGCGAGTCGGACTCGCGCACCGAGGGTTCCATACCATAAAAGGAGTAAAACATTAAAAGAATCACTTTTGTTCATGAATTTACGAGTATAATTTACATGTAGGTACTTTAGTTAGCGAACCGCAAACGTAACTTTGTTTTTGGTGGTTTATTGTTATTATCAAAAAAAGTGTAATAGTAAGGGAGTTTATTTTATTTTTCCTGTAAAATATACATTAATGTCTATTGATCATAATTATTTCAGATTTTTGGATCGATAAACTTCGGAGATAAGGGGGGGGAACGGTACTTTTTTCGACAGTTTGCTCAATAAATCAAAAACTATCAAGCATAAAAATAAATAAAAATCGGTTTTAGAATACACAAGTAACGCCCTTTCATATGATACCCCACTCAATATTGTTATTTCATTTTGAAAATTCGAAGCCCCCGTTTTCCCCCCTTTTTAAATAAAAATAAAAACAATTTTCAAATTTTTATGATTGCTATGACTTCGGGTCACTAATACCTATAACTATTCTAAATTTCAAGTCGATAGCTTCGATAGTTACTGAAATAATCGAGTGAAATCGAGAATAATGAGTGACAGACGGACGGACGGACGGACGGACGGAGAAAGTCTCACCATAAGGGTTCCATTTTTACCAAATTGGTATGGAACCCTAAAAAGTAAAACATTTAAATCGACTTGAACTACATACTTATACTAAAAAATCGTACATATTTATTTATTACTTTACACTGCACCCTTTCATAATCATAAAACATAGATTTTTTTTATTTTTTTTTTAAAGGGGGGAAAACCGGGGCTTCGAATTTTCAAAATGAGATAACAATATTGAGTGGGGTATCATATGAAAGGGCGTTACTTGTGTATTCTAAAACCGATTTTTATTTATTTTTATGCCTGATAATTTTTGATTTATTGAGCAAACTGTCGAAAAAAATACCGTTCCCCTCCCCCCTTATCTCCGAAGTTTATCAATCTAAAAATCTGAAATAATTATGACCAATAGACATTAATGTATATTTAACAGGAAAAATAAAATAAACTCCTTAACTATTATACTTTTTTTGATAATAACACCCACCAAAAACAAAGTTACGTTTGCGGTTCGCCAACAAAAGTACCTATATGTAAATTATACTCGTAAATTCATGAACAAAAGTGATTCTTTTAATGTTTAACTTCTTTTATGATATGGAACCGTCGCTGCGCGAGTCTTCGCGCTTGGCTGATTTTATTTATTTTAAACCCCAACCACACCAACATAATATTATTATAATGGCCAGGGGCGCTACCACCATCTCTTATAGCAGTAATGCTGCAGTATAGCTTTGACATTTTCAGACTATGTTTGCATTACTGCTATTTAAGAGATGGTGGTACGGCCACTGGTTATTTTTTCAAATACAAATAGGTATTTCAAAACTAATTACATGTCATATCATCGTAAGTATCATAGACACGAATATTCAAAAGCATTGCTTTTGAGTAATTACTTGTGAGGATTAGCGGTAATTGGCTGAAGCTCGGAATGTTAACAAATATTAATTAGTTTGTGTCGCCTTTATGACATTAGGACATGAGTAAGTGGGAATGTTGGTTATGTAAATATGTAACGAGGTAGAAGGGTGAAGAGATGAGGATAACGTGATAGTGGCGTCAGTGTAGGTTTCAATTGGCTTTTTGATTAATTAATTACCTACATGCTGTTTGACTTAAAATAGTTTGGTATTCATCGCCGAAGAAACATACAGTTAAGGAAGTCTTTTCCTTGTTTAGGCAATTTTATAAACAATTTATAATGATGAGAAAGTTTTATTTTAGCACCAAAAAATATACATTCCTTGTGTTTTAAGTGTTTAACATATTAGAAGTAATATTTTGCTCGATCACATAAATGTGAAAAGAAAAGTAAATGTGAAGATATATGCCGATTTTTATAATTTTTCTGGTTTTATTGTTGAATTATTATGCACTTAATTTCATAATATATGCCACAATAAAACTTATTGTATTTACTAGTGTTTCTAAGAAACAGGTTTTTTTTATTTCCCTTAATTTAGAAAGCCAAAATGTTTTTTTTTGTGAAATTGGAGCACTATTCGTCCCTATCGCACTCATCCTAAGTGTTCGTAAAAGTTAGGAGACCCATCGATTTAGGAAAACCAAGTATTGACTTTGAATGTATTATATTTATACAGAAGTAACAAACATTTCGTACATATAAATGACAAAAGTGGGATGTAGGCAGTCTCCCGCAACAGAACTTGAGTTATGACATGATATTAGTCGTGCCTCGAGTTGCTGCCTTAATATGGGATTTATGTAAATTGCGTAACTTCTGTGTTCCGATGATAACGTCTTTTCCCCGACACCGACGTTCAAGTTTTGAAAAATTCTGTCTCAGACTTTATTCTTTTATGGATATACTTTAAAAAGATTTGTGAAAGTTTTCCTTCCTGCAGTTTAATAAATGTTTGGCTATTTCATTTTTGGCTTCCCACAATTTTGTATGGAAGTTGAAAAAGTAGAGAGCGTCGAAAAGATTCGTCGACTAAGTACTTGGTTATTTTTTTTGAAAAATGATTTTCTTAGTTCAGGATTCCTTAGTAGGTACTTGCAGATATAATTAGAAAACAAGTAGTTTGTCTTAAAATTATATTATGTTCATCCAGTTTCAGCTGTTTTTTTTTTGTTTTCAGGAGTAAATTTTATAAAATTGTTTGGAGACTATGAAATTACGAAGGACCGGATGGGAGATGGAATGGATTTTATGTTTACGAATATCCTTCATAATTGAGTTTTTATGTAAATTGATTGTTGATTTATAAACGCGTGAATGAGTTTGCTTTAGTAGGTTAGAAATTAAGTAATCATGTTAGAAAATAGCTTGCTTGAGTGCAAGGTATACCTACCTATGATTTCATAAGAAAGGATCTTCATAACCATTATTCCAATGGTTAACTCTGAAATAAAGCGACTTACACGATCTGTTATAATATCATTAATGGTTCTTATGATAGATTTATAATAATAGATCATCGCTCCGTGAGTGCGGGAAATTTTAAGGGTTCCATACCAAAATGGTAAAAATGGAAACCTTATGGTGAGACTTTCTCCGTCCGTCCGTCCGTCCGTCCGTCTGTCACAATCGATTATTTCAGTAACTATCGAAGCTATCGATTCGAAATTTGGAATAGTGTGTAATAGTTAACCGGATTGTTGATACTTCATAATGGAACCGTCGGTGCGTGAGTCCGACTCGCACTTGGCCGGTTTTTTTTGGTAGTGTGAGTAAGTATGTCAATTTGAAATTTGTATGGTGGCGGATGCTAGTGTGCGTGAAAAATTGTCTAATCATTGTGCTCGGGTTTGCCAATTTGGTCGAAGTATTTTTTGCCGCATTTTTGAAGTCGAGCGCTCCCTCTTGTACCTCTATGCTACTTTTACCCTGTGAGAATAATAATTTACATGACAAATCAAGGTTTGCGACATGTCTCACAAAATACGTTTTTCCTATATTCCTTTAAGTCTGGGCTAACTGTTGAAATCGTATGAAATGAATGATTTAGTGCTCAATCATAGAGTGCAGTTGCAGGTGACGGCAAATTGAAATTCCGTGTCGGCACGGAACGGCGCTCTTTCCAGTTACATTTAAATATTACTGGACCGTCCTTACCCACTTCGTCAACGAAACACTGGATTCATTTCTAGATTTTATTGTCTGACCCAACTAACGTTGAGTTAATTAATTATTTCTCCTTAAGGGGGATGTTGCATCTTCTAAAGTATGAAATTTTCCTGGCACAGTTTCTAAAATTTTTGTTTTTTGAAAAAGTAATAAGATCGTGTTACAAACAAACTTTCACGAACTTTTTAATAATAACCTCACGCGTCATGTAGCGAAATCAGTAGCTTATCGTTATGATGGGGGAAACAGAATTATTTTCGACATTTGCGGCCCAATGAATCTTAAAGTATCAGACATAAAAATCATTAAATTAATTATCTGATTGCGAAATTGATCGCGTGACTTATCAATGATAACTGTCAATCTATTCCAAAAGCGATTAGACAAATCATAAATTATGGTTACGACTGAAGTTGCTTTATTTCAAGGGCCATGAAAATGAAGATGTACTGAGAGGCCCATGTTCACTTATCACGTGACCGACCAAGCTACAGTAGCCGTCTCGACGTACTAATCGACTCAAAAGGCCGTCGCGCGGCCAGGTAGCAGGCGTTGGTTCCTGTACATAGTTTAATTAACGCGCTGCGTGCGCTCAATAACGCGGCAACCTTAGTACGTCGAAAGGGATAGAGTTACGCGATAGAAAGAGACCACAACTTTAGGGGCTATTGCGAACTGAATTGCATTTTTTCGTGTCAGCGCTAAACGCTATTTTTTTAAATCATCTTGTCGAGTGAGCCTTCTGTAGGTACTATTAGGTATTCTGTGGTACTGATAAGTCCTTAAGGGCGATGAGTACCATCCGGGCGCGAAAATTCAAATTTTATTTAGTTTTTCGCTCATAGTGGGCTAATTATACATCAAAGGCTAATGGCAATGAGTTTTGCGGGCACAACATTTATGCATCTACATGTTTTTAATAAAAACTCTGCTCAACAATACTCATTTACTTCATATTGGTTCCCGATAGCTTGAAATCTGGGAAACTGCAAAAAATTATCTTTCGGGAACCAATATGAGATGAGTGGGAACTTTCGAGCAAAGTTTCTATTTAAAACATGTAGATGCATAAAATGTAGGCCCGCAAAATGCATTGCCATAAATCTACAATGTGAAGTTAGTCTAATATTTACGAAAAACTAAATAAAATTAGAATTTCGCGGGCTGGTAGGGCCGCAACACCTTAAGTTATATACTGCAAAAAGTCAACCGGAATTCGAAAAGATGCCTGTAATAAAACCCGTTTCAGACTGCACCCGTGTTATCCGCTGACTGAGTGTATGTTTGTACCGTAATCCGCGATTAAGTTAATGATCTATTTGGTTGGCTTACACACTTAATCGCATCCAATAAACCCGCGCCGGAGCCTCCAATTCGGCGGGATTTACGCGATTGTTCCGGCGTGTATCGTTAGCTCCCACAGGTGCTCCAAGATTTTCACTGAAAATATTTTACGTAATATTTTCATGTTCCGCACTTTAAAATATTTTCAATGTAGTTGGACGCTTACAGACGCCATCTTGTTGGTAGTTTGAAAACTTTGTCAAGTTCTATAGTAAAGAAGTAGAGGTTTCTTCGATGGCTGTGAGATGGCTGTAAATGTAAGGAGGCATTCGATTCGTTTGTGCTATGCGAGTTTACTCGAAATTCGTACAGAAACCTGTACTAACCTTACTGGCATTGTTGGTATGGAAACGTGGCACTGAACGAACGTGACTCGAATAAAGGCACTTGTATTCTAAAATAATTCAACGTGACGTTTTTCACGGTGACTTGAAATCTTGCTAACTCTAAACACTTTTACGCAATGGGTACTTGAGAAGTTATCGGAATATACTTGCAACTTATGCAGTACTTACAATGACATATAATATACTAGCTGACCTGGCAAACGTTGTTTTGCCCTTGGGGTCTATAAAAATTAAAAATAGATAAATTGAGATTTAAACTATCCTATCTCTCAAGTTGGATCGAACTGCACATGGTGTGCGAATTTTATTATAATCGGTTAACGGCCCATTATCCCGGTTTTTAGCGACTACGCCACTTTTCAAAGCAATTCAAAGTCATGAAAAAATTGTTTTTTTTTCACTGTTAAAAATACATATTAAAGATACATGCTTTATCTCTATAATGGCCTCATGAAAACACGATAAGTTAAACTTGCCTCGATCATAAAAATTTTTGAAAACAGGTCGTTTTTGTTCATTTTTTTAATGGTATTTCCAAAGCTTTGGACTAAATTTCATAAAAATTATACGTAAAGTAAGCTCATTGTATTGCCTATCCATTGCGCAGACAGATATTAAATAAAAAAATTGCTGCAAAATTTCGCCTAACAGAAGTCATAAAATGGTCTAACGCACCGAATAAACGATGTACTCAGTGGCTCACGAGCCTCCATACGAGACGGACCTGCGCAAGTTTTCACGACTCACGCTCCTTTCGCGCTAAAATTATTTATTTTTTAAATGCGCTGGAAAAAAAAACTATCTGACAGGAAGCGAAGGAGAATTTAAAAAAATTATATAGTAAGTGTTTCTTGAGTTTATCAAAATACCTAGTCCTCAAAAGCTCCGAAGAAACTCTGATACGAACTAAGAAAATTATGGTAGGTAGTGTAAATTCCACCACGTGCAAATACCATCACGCGTAACCACAGTTTAAATACTGTTACTGTTTATCTGTTCAACTAAAATAACTCGTTTTTTACTTTTTACACGACTGCTCAAAAAAAGGAGTGTAATGTTTTTAGGGTTCATGTATGTATGTACGTATGTATGTGTGTATGTATGTATGTATGTATGTATGTATGTATGTATGTATGTATGTATGTATGTATGTATGTATGTATGTATGTATGTATGTATGTATGTATGTATGTATGTATGTATGTATGTATGTATGTATGTATGTATGTATGTATGTATGTATGTTTGTATGTATGTATGTATGTATGTATGTATGTGATGTTTCTTTATTCCTCCATAACTTCTGAACGGCTGAACAGATTTGGATATATGGGGTATCGTTAGAATCCTTGGATCCTCCCGAGTAACAAAGACTATATTTTTTTGGAAAAATCAATATGGCGGATGTGAGGCGCCATTTTCAAAAGTGGAAAAAAATTTTTTTCTTCAACTATCATAATATGGGTATCAAAATGAAGGTATTGGAGAGTAGTAACAGAAAATACCTTCACATAACTGCTGACCATCAGTAAAAAACATAAAATAAAAATAAGTAATTAAAAAATGAATGAAAAACATAAAAAAAAACCGGCCAAGTGCGAGTCGGAGTCGCGCACCGCTTCCATACTATAAAAGAAGTAAAACATTAAAAGAATCACTTTTGTTCAAGAATTTACGAGTATAATTTACATGTACCTAGGTACTTTTGTTGGCGAACCGCAAACCTAACTTTGTTTTCGGCGGTTTATTGCTATTATCAAAAAAATTATAAAAGTTAGGGAGTTGAGTTTATTTTTCCTGTAAAATATACGTTAATTTCTATTGATCATACTTATTTTAGATTTTTCGATTGATAAACATTGGAGATAAGGGGGGGGGGCTGGTATGTTTTTCGACAGTTTGCTCAATAAATCAAAAACTATCGGGCATAAAAATAAATAAAAATCGGTTTTAGAATATACAAGTAACGTCCTTTCATACCCCACTCAATATTGTTATCTCATTTTGAAAATTCAAAGCCCTGGTTTTCCCCCCTTTTTAAATAAAAATAAAATCAATTTGCAATGTTTTATAATTGCATTGGCGTTGGGTCACTATTACCTAAAACTATTTCAAATTTCAAGTCGATAGCTTTGATAGTTGCTGAAATAATCGAGTGTGACAGACGGACGGACGGCCGACGGACGGACGGGCGGACGGAGAAAATCTCACCATAAGGGTTCCATTTTTACCAAATTTGTATGGAACCCTAAAAACACGAGTGCCCTGTTATAAAACGAACTAAAAAGTAAAAAACGAGTTATTACTTCGTTTTATAACAGGGCATTCGTGTTTTTTAATTGTTGAAACTGAAATTATTTTTTTTAGAAGGCTTCTATTTCGATGAACGGTCTCATTTACAACATTGGAGATCACACAATGATTGGAGATAAATGTCGACTCGACATATGTAAGGATACTCAATGCCAAACCATATGAAAATCAAAATGTAAGCGTTGAAAAAATTGAGTGTCGCAATCACATATTACGCAACTTTTGTAAAAAACTACGCAGACTGGCAGCAGAAACAAATGCCCTGAGACATCGAAAAACACTTACCAACATAAGAATTATGATAATGAGAAAAGCTATCGTGAAATATATAAAACTAGCAGTGCCCGCGGACTCCGTTCCGCGTTAGAAATATTTTTGTCCCACGTAAGGCCCGGTTTCCACGAAAGCGGAGCGAAGCGGAGCTGTGTTTGGATAACTAACCAGATTTCATCATTTAGACATCCCTCAGTTTCAAAAATATCAAAATGACGAAATCTGATTTGTTACTGAAATACAGCTCCGCTCCGCTTCGCTGTGGTGGAAAACGGGCCTTATACCCAAAGCCCACAGCGCTGGACGCGAGGCATTCAGATAAATGAATGATAAATGCCTATCCTATCGCCACGCAACAACCGAAGCGGCTGCGGCGCGCTCCTGCATACCGCGCGTTTTTGTTTTGCTAATATCTTTGAAGATATTTATTTAAACTGTATAGAGTAAGGGGCAGAACTATTCTACATTAAATTTCCGTTCTAAAAAACATATTTACAAAGATATAAATTAATACCATATGGGCTAAATAAGCTTCACAAAAATTATTTATTTTTAATCCACAATTTTAAAGTAAAAGCAGTTATTGCGAGTTACCCATAGGAGATAGGCATATGCTATTGCGGACTTTTTTGCAGATTTTGATACTGATTTGATGATTTTGATTTTGTTTTGTTCTATCCTCAATCGCAGCGTACGCGATGAAAGCAATTTTTTTGCGACTTGGATTGCATTATTCAAGTTTTAGTAACAATGCAAAGTTTATTTTTGAAATTATTATAGCCTATGACACTCCACGATAATGTATTGGTGAATGAATTTTGAAAATCGGTTCAGTAGATCCAGAGATTACCCCTTACAACGTCACAAACTCACAAACATCGTTACGCTACCTTTTTATAATATTAGTATAGATATCACAAAATATCTGGGAACCCTAAAAACGTTGCCATATCAGTTCTGCACAACGATATTGTTAAACTCAATGCCGCACTCTTATGGTGATCACAGAATGTGTCAAAACTACTACTGTGAAAAGAAAGATGCGGACGGTAGCAAAGAAGATTAAAAAAAATATAAAACTCTTCATTTCCCTAATATGTACAAGAAAAATTTCTACAGATCCTGCTACTTTAGTAATACATAATTATTATAAATAAATACCTCGGTTGATATTATCGTTTACCATAAAAAAGTCAAAATATACGTAAAAAACGCAACTTCCAGCATATATTTCGTGAAGCGAATTATAATGACAAATAGTCCAACTGTAACAGCACACTACTGCACAGTACTGTGACGCAAATATTTATGAATAGGTTCACGGAGTTCATTCTAACTTCTCGGCTCACGACAATGGTCGCTAGGTATCGTAGAGCGAGTCTGAGTGTGCGACAAATACCTAAAGTGCTGGGATATAGTCGCCTTAAGTGGTTTAGGAGTCCATTGAGGACAAACATTGTGACACGAGATTTACATAAGTATACTAGCTGACCTGGCAAACGTTGTTTTGCCCTTGGGGATTTAAAAAATAGTTGAATTGAGATTTAAAGTATCCTATCTCTCAAGTTGGATCGAACTGCACATGGTGTGCGAATTTTATTATAATCGGTTAAGTGGTTTAGGAGTCCATTGAGGACAAACATTGTGACACGAGATTTATATATATTTAGATTAAGATAAAAAAATTATAAAAGTTTCGTAGTTAGTCTGCGTCGAGCGCAAGCATTATTGTTGTCTCATACGTTTGCGTGCTGTTTCGTATCTTTTGTTCTATATTTTATCAGTGAGTGGCAGTTCGGCACAGATTTAAAACGCAATTTACTTTGAACGTAACGTATCTCTGTAATCTATTAGTACTTATTTATTTAATATTAATTTGATATTATTTATGAAAGAAGTTGTAAAAATTACCGAAATAATATAATTAAGCGACAGTTTAAAAACAGCTTTAGCTTTGATATTTCATTACACTCCCATAAATTATGTGAATGTAATGAAATACCAAGGTTATTTTGGATTTGAGCGTAAAAATGAATGCTTACTGCAGTCAACTTGGAATTCTTAGAAAAATTCAATGTTATTGTATATGTTCCTAATGCTCCCGGGTACCGATATATCGCAAGTCGCATATTTTTGTATTTGCGAGTATAGAATTAACTAGGGCGGAAGTTTTTAATGACGAATACGGAGTGCCTATGAGTTTTCCAATATAAGTTCAATCTTTAAGTATTTAATGCAATTTTCAGTTACAAAATGTTTTTTGATTTTCGTGAAAACTGTTCTTTTAACTTTTTACGTTTTTACTAACTATACTTTATTACTTTTTGTTTTTAAAAATTATATTTTAAAAACATATAATATACCTCAAGGTACCTACTGATTAAGAATGTAATAGATAATATGAAATACATTCAATTTTAAACTCTAAACCAATACCCACACGTAAAGTAAAATTTTCAGTGTTCAGTTTTAGGGGTTCCATACCAAATTGGTGAAAATGGAACCCTTATGGTGAGACTTTCTCCGTCCTTCCGTCCGTCCGTCCATCCGTCCGTCCATCCGTCCGTCCGTCCGTCTGTCACACTCGATTATTTTCAGTAACTATTAAAGCTATCGACCTGAAATATGGAATAAATGTAGGTAATTGCGGCGCGCCGCCATTGCAATCATAAAAAATTTAAAATCTTTTTTATTTTTATTTAAAAAGGGGGAAAGCCGGGGGTTGTAATAGTCCAAGTTTTTTTTTAATTTTTAATCTATAAAAATAATGCTAATTTATCACGTCGCAATATAACCTTCTCCGGAATTCATCTTAGCTTTTTCTCAGTTATGAATGCTTTGTTAAGCTGAGAGTTCTCTTCAAGGGAAATTGTTACTAAAACGCTCATTAGGGGCGCGGTAATTTGGTTTGTTTTGTTAGGCGGCACTCATACCTCAGCCTCAGTCAATTTCTACCTTTTGTGCTTCTATTCCCATTTTTCATGCTAATTTAATCTAACCTTTCATATTTTTCCTTTATTTGATATGAGAAATATGTTTTAATATTGCGGCCTATTTGACGTTTTACATAACAACTTGCTAACAAAGTAATTGACTGATCAACGCTCAGCTCAAACCACGGGATAGTCATATAATATTATTATGTCATATTATATGGATTGATCATTTTATGTGATATTGCTTAGCAATAATTAAATAATATTACTGTTCATAAGATACAGGATGTTATAAATTGCTAATATTACAAAGATTTCAATATTTTTACCTTTCCCTCGTGTTATCCTTAACTTTTTGGTTAGACTCAAGTCTACCGAGTGAAATACAGATTATTTTCTAACTCATAAAAGTTTTACAACCCGATAAAAAGTGTCTATTGACAGTAGAATGTACCATTGTTACTGACGATACACGCACGCTATAGTCTATACCTACTTATGTGCTTATATTTGTTCACAATCAATTGCCTGCAAAACAGTTCAGTGGATGCAATTTGCTGTAACTGAAACAGGCGGTGTAGCCTAACTATAGTGTATAGTGGGTCATAAACTAGCGTCGACATAGGCCAGGCTTCATTATGGAAATTTTGGGTCAATTGAAATTGGCCGGCAATCCTACTTAATAGTCCGATAGGAGAACCGGAGTTGCCAATTTAGCGACTTTGTAGTCCGATATATTATGGAAGTTTGGACAACTACTGCTGGGAAATATTAGGTTATATTATAATTTTATTGAAGGGTAAATTATTGAATCACAGTAATAAAGCCCGGACGTTTGAACCTACAAGTTTTTGTGTAGGTAACGTTATGTTTGTTACTCCTTCACGCCTCTACTAGCACCGAATGATATAATATTACTAACTCATAGAAAGTATATTTGATCGAAATTTGTGATAAAGATAGATTATACCTTGGATTAAAAAAAGCTACTTTTTATGTAGAAATAATTCGTGGTTCCCACTTCGAATGGGTTTTGCGACGAACCGAAATTTACGCCAAGCCGCGGGTATCCGCTTGTTGTAGTAAATATATTGACTAGCAGCCAATGTAGTTGCAGCGTCAAGGAGTAACAAACATATACACTTACACCCAAACAACTGTCGCATTAAAATTGTATTAGTAGGTATGATAATTAATTAACCTTTAATTATGGACGCGTCTTCCAGACCACTCACAGTTTGCAGTTTTAACTTTTATTGTTCATCTCTTTCCCCGCGGTCTGTCAGACCGCGCGTTCATAGAAGTATCACAAAAAATGACGTCCACGGTTGCTAGGCCCACGTAATTTTCTATTTTTCCGTGCGAAGTTGTAAAACGTTTACAAATAAAAAAAGGATTGTGTAGTTTTATAAAACCACGGTAAAAATGAAACTTTTGTGGCCTTGGCTGCTCTGACGAGCGCATTTCACTTTATCCCTACTCCGCGGCCGACCAACGTGCAACACACAGACGAAAAAGTTTGGGACGATGTAATAAAAGTTTCACTTAAAAAAAAGTTGAATGAAATCGGTAAAGACGTTCTATTGATAAGTTAGCAGGTTAGTAATAAAATATGAAGGTATATGGATTCTCAAGAGCTCGCCAACAACTAACAACTATAAATAGCGGCAACCACGCGCTAACAATCTAACACGCACTGTTCGGTAACTTTCAGAACTTTCACGGCGATAGTTCTCAACTATACTTGCTGAAATTGTTGCATGAGTACACTCGGAATGGGTAGAGTTAATGTTTCGAATTATAATTTTCCTAGAATGCTAGCACCTTAGAATGGGTATAGGATTTAGGTACTGTAGGCATAGTACAGGTATATATTTGTGCAATTTTCGAATCGACTCGTTTCGAAACTTGGAGAAGAATCCGAATATCAGCTTTTGTAAATGTAGAAAGTGAGTGGATGCCAAAATAATGAAAATTAAAATATAATCGAGTGACAGGCGGACGGACGGACGGACGGACGGAGAAAGTCTCACCATAAGGGTTTCATTTTTACCATTTTGGTATGGAAACCTAAAAACCTTTATTTTACAAATAGTCTTAACTTCGAGCTTTTATTAAAAATCAAATATCTACCGGCAAGTCTAGAAAGTCGGTTTATACCCAGAATAACTGGTAAAAAACTGCTTGAAATAGTTCAATGTCATTGACAATGATAGGTTTATTATAAAATTATGACGGATTTGTAAGACCTGTGTGAGGCTTATATCTGGTCTGGCGCCATCTTGGATTATATCCTAAATCCTCGTACATGCTACGATGACATTATTTTTGCAGCTACGGAAGGCTGTTCGAACTACGAGCTCCTAATTCCCGGCTTGCTTGGAGCGTTGCCATCTGAGCGTGGCTCGCCGTTGAGAGCAGTGAACCGTTTGTAAAAGATAAGCTTTGGTCGAGAGTCGAGTGTTGCTGTTGTACCAGTATTGATAGATAGCAATGACTACGTGAGCTTTGTCTTGCTTTGCGCTTGAACTTTTTAAGCTTTGCAATAATTACTGTACTGAGATTAAAATTTGTAAACCGTCGTTCTTTTCATCTCAATCTGTTACGAGTAAAGCTCGATCGCGCAAATCAATTCTACGTAGTCTGAATGTCGTGTTTGTTTGAAAGGTTGTTTACTGAGACATTTTCAGCCAATAGACTATAGATGCGTTTCGTTACGCTCTGAAAAACTACGAAATTATTGAATGGGTTTCCATTTACCTCTGTTTACATTTACCCACATTGACCCTAATAGAATTATACTGAAGATACTCATGAAATGGTATATTTATAAAAACTGCATATAAATATTTCAATATAATAATTCTCATTTTTTATCTTGGACAATCCTGCGTTCCATTTAACATATTCTCTCAAAAAAGGTTGTGTGTAAGAGATTGTTTCAGCAATAAGGACGCCTTTCACTCTTTGTATTATCGATATTTTGAGAAATATCAAATATTCAATATTTTACAGTGATGCTCTACTTGTTCCTACTCTGTATGTAACATCGGCAAGTGGCAATGGCGCGGCATGGGGCGCGGCGGCGCGCGAACTCGCTGCGCGGAACCACAACAGTGTAATGTCACTTTACAGAAATAAATTAATACTGAATTTTGAAAAGTCGTAGAACAAAAGTGTGTTAATGTAAACAACTACAGGCCGAGAGCGATTTTTTTTATATAACCCTCTATATGTATTTACTTCTACGCCAAAGAGGCTGTAACTCAAACTATAATTTACTTGTAGGTGAGGTGAACAAACTGAAGTTGCAATGAGTAGATTTAATAGCATTGCTTAATACCAAAATTCCAAATTTTGGTAGGTATATTAACGCAACTCATTTCAAACTCGCTACAAGCGAGGCTAAGCGCTGAATGAGATAATTATTACTAAGGGTATATCAGACGTACGACTTGTCTGCTTTAAAAAAATTCTTTCTATCGATGTGCTCGTATCGAATTAACGGGTTCGATTGCAGGGTGTTAGGAATTTCCCCCCCGATGGATTCCAATCTTGTCGCGATGGGGGGGCTCAGTAGCCGTGGTTGGTCCCCACGGTGAAGCCAAAAGGAATCCAGGAGGGGACGCTCGGAGTGGGCCTGGAGATGGGCCCGCTCTGGATGCGTCCAAGAGGGGTGCGGGGGACAGAGTTTTCTGTCTCCTGCAGCCAGGAGGGGTCGCGGGAGGAGAGGCGTGTCGGTGTGTCGTTGCCGCTCGCCCTATCTCCCGCGACCAAACGGTGGCGCACCGTTAGATGCGTCGGCGGCGGGGCCGCAGGGGAAGAGGAGTGTCGGTGTGTCGTTGCCGTTCTCCCTGTCCTCTGCGGCCGTTTGGTGGTTTGCGGCGGAGCCAAAGATCAGATCCGCCGCGGGGTATGGGAGGTCGATGCCTGCGAAGTGCAGGAGCAAGCTTCGCAGGTATCGGCTTACCCGTGCCCACGGCCCCTGGGTGGCGGTCCCGGGGGGGTCCGTCGCCTTACGGATGGGCGCCGAGGAGGTAAGGCCGGCTTAGGTGTTTCTGGCGGGCCTTGCTGTTGGAGGGGAGCTCCATGCTCCACCTCGTGGAGGGGCTGCGCAAGCGGCCGGGCACCGGCGGGTTCGCGGAGGTTTGCGCAAGCGTTCCCGTGTTCCCGCCATACGGTGCGAGGAGGAAACACCGTGGGGTTTAGCCGGTAAGAGTCCGGCATAACCCAGCCGCTCCCCCGGGCGACTGGGTATCCATGAGGATTCCCCACGATAAAAAAAAAAAAAAAAAAGGGTGTTAGGAATTTAATAATCTCAAGATTGATCTGGTGAAATTCTTCAGTTACGGCTGGTTATTGCTTACCACTCTAAAGACAAAGACGTATCACAAGCACATTGGTATACTGCTATGATGCTATGAATTAAAGGGGTAAATATTGGTAAGGGGGGGTTATTGTTAGGGGTAAATTCAATATAATCTATGACAAGATAATATATTGTATATTTTATTAATCACATACTCTTGCAAAACAACCATGATTTAAAAGTAACTAAATAAAATTCAATTTTAATAATAACAAAAAATATACACCGATATATATAGCTGATCATTTATGGGCATTGTGTCCAATGGGGATTAGTACCTCTTAATATATCTATAGTTAGACGTTGATCTACATAAGCGCCAACTCTTGGGTCGTCAGACGCTTGGACCAATTTTCGGGACACTATACATATTTATAAAAATTTGAGTATCCGGTTCACCGGATGTAAAATAAAATATTAATATATAAAATTCTCTTATTTCCTGTTGGCTACCAAACTCTTCCAAAACGGCTTGAACGATTTTCTATGTATGTTCAGGTGGTATGAAAGTAGGTCGTAAGCTATTTTTTATATATCCTAATAGCAAAACAATGTTCGCAGGGTCAGCTTACTAAAAGTATAATATAGAAAAAATACGATAGATCAAATTAAGTTCAGACATTCAAGATGCAAAGCACCAAAGACTCGTCTAGATAATACCTTACCGCCTAAATAATAAACGTGGAATATTATCTGTTTAATAGTCATGCTCTGCTTTATCCCTCTTTTTTTGCATTCGAAGAAAAAAGACAAAACCGAGTATCCCACATCCACCTCTATTCCACGTTTATTTGTAAATGGGGTTAAACTATAATTAACCAAACTCAAAACAACTGCGAACATTGTGGTTTTATTTTAGAACACAAAAGTTGCAGGAAATATTTCCTACACTTACCTACTAATGGCCACGCGGAGAATAAAAACTAAACAGCAAACTAAAAATAACACAATCCCGCCAGCCATTGCCGCGGTCACTGGTCGCTATTTGGACTTAACGAACTGTAGTTTTTCGTGTTGATTTAATTAATGCAAAAGTCTGCAATTCAAACAACACACTTCAATAAAATATTTAATAAATAGTTTTTTTTTTGTATCTTATAGGTCTTTACCTATGAAATTTCCGATTTGTATGGAATAAGTGAAAGTACTTATTTTTTTAAATTTTTTTGCCGTCCGTTGCCACCGCCCCCCCCCATTCCCTCCCCCGTTGTCTCGGAAGTTTATCAATCGAAAATTTAAAAAATAATACCAATTGAAAATAATACAATATTATAAGGTCATAAATACAATTCCATTCAAAGAATTGTGGAATAAACATCACCCTTGCTGCGACCCTTTTCAAACCTTCGATGCCAAATAAAAGGCCGACCTAAGAATTGCTGGGGAATACCCCGAATTTGTACTCAACCAGCAGTTTAACCGAAAATGCTATCAGAAGATATCGTTAAATCGAACAGTGCAAAATTAAACACTTCTACCTTACTATTTTAATTCAATTAATTTCAATTTCAAAGGCAAACAAAATCTACAGAGCAATCAACCGTGCAAAGTACGAGTGGCGAGCAAACTGACTGTAGTGCCATCAAATCTAAACTGATTCCAGTTTGGGGATAGTAATTTGTGATCCTGGACATTGTTTACAATTCAAACAGTTCTGGACGGTAAACATTCCAGCACTTCCTACAACTGGAACCCAAATTAAATGTTATTTTACGACTAACTGGCAGCCTTTTATTGTAATCTTTATAGTATTGTTTTAATATTTTAATTAAATATACTTCATTTAATTCTTAATTTTTATCTGTCTTTTAGGTTAGTTTAGCTTATTAAAAGTAAGTTCTGCTCTGAAGCTAAAGCTCTGAATCTAAGTCAAATGGCTTTTTTCTTTCTGTTGTAATACGTAGTCGTAATTTTTATCAGAAATTTATTATATATGTAATGTAAAGTAACTTGATTAAAAAAGCCACAAATAAATCTAAAAAAAAGCCTTAAATTTGTTGAAAATTCTGTCAGCCAATATAGGAAATAAACGATTAATAGCTAAATGTTATTTCTCTCAATTGCTTTCACTCAATTTTTTGAGAATTATTCATTCCCAAGTATATCACATATGTGAGATGTTTTATTTAAATGAAACCTCAAACTGACCAGTAATTTTCATTTGAGACATTAAAAGCTATCACCACAGTGTTATAAGTTGTCTCTCTGCCATATCCTCTACCTTTAAACGAGCAATTCTTGTATATATATTTCTATATAATCTGGATCTCGGCAACGGCTCCAACGATTTTCATGAAATTTAGTATACAGGGGGTTTTGGGGGCGATAAATCGATCTAGCTAGGATTCATTTTTATAAAATGTCGAATTTACCAAAAAAATAATAAAATATGATTTCTGCTGCCATCTATTAGCCAGTAGTTAAACTACCGAGCGAAGCACTCCTGCAGCTGCCATCTATTAGCCAGTAGTTAAGGGCGATGGGTACCATCTGGGCGCGAAAATTCAAATTTTATTTAGTTTTTCGCTCATAGTGGGCTAATTATACATTCAAGGCTAATGATACCTTTAAACGAGCAATTCTTGTATATATATTTCTATATAATCTGGATCTCGGCAACGGCTCCAACGATTTTCATGAAATTTAGTATACAGGGGGTTTTGGGGGCGATAAATCGATCTAGCTAGGATTCATTTTTATAAAATGTCGAATTTACCAAAAAAATAATAAAATATGATTTCTGCTGCCATCTATTAGCCAGTAGTTAAACTACCGAGCGAAGCACTCCTGCAGCTGCCATCTATTAGCCAGTAGTTAAGGGCGATGGGTACCATCTGGGCGCGAAAATTCAAATTTTATTTAGTTTTTCGCTCATAGTGGGCTAATTATACATTCAAGGCTAATGGCAATGTGTTTTGCGGGCACAACGTTTATGCATCTACATGTTTTTAACAAAAACTCTGCTCAACAATACTCATTTACTTCATATTGGTTCCCGATAGCTCGAAATCTTTGAAACTGCAAAAAATTATCTTTCGGGAACCAATATGAGATGAGTGGGAAATTTCGAGCAAAGTTTCTATTAAAAACATGTAGAAGCATTAAAAGTAGGCCCGCAAAATGCATAGTCATAAATCTTCAATGTGTAGTTTGTCTAAGATTTGCGAAAAACTAAATAAAATTTGAATTTCGCGGGCTGGTAGGGCCGCAACACCTTAAACTACCGAGCGAAGCTCGGTCACCCAGATATTTATAATGATTCTCTAATATTACCAAGAAATACAAACAATATTCTAGTCTCCAAAAAGTTTATCTATTCTCTTGCTTATATATTTATGAATAAATTTACTTACCTAGAAAATTTGGTCGAGCCCTGAGGGATTTGGATTCATCTTGTTGGAAGTAAGCGTAGCTTGTTAGTTTGCGAGAAACCCGTGTAGGGTTTTACATAATATAATATGTTGTAGGCATAAAGAAGGCTTGAACGGCTATTTTGCATAAATATAGAGGGTTTAACGTGGCTTCATGCTTTACTGTGTACGGGCAGGGTCCTAGCCACATAGTATAGTTTCTTGAGAGGATTCACCAACTGGTAATTATAATAATTTTTCTTGCAGAGTCCGAACGAATGGGTGTCTCCGCATTATAAGTACCTATTGTAGCGTAAAACAGTAATAGGGTATTTTTCGACGTAGGTTTCGGCGTCTTGCTGTTCTGTGGTAGAAAGGTGAAGAAGGTTGTGGAGTTCTTGAGCACACTCTGCACGGAAAATATGGCAACATGGTGGAATATGGCCAAACTTATCTCAATTTGACAAGAAAAGGTGGTCAGAGGTAAACTCTGAAATGGGGTTAGATATGGCATGAGTTCTACCTATATAGACTGAATAGTACGTATCGAAATTATCGTCTTGGTGGCGTGAGCTCCTGTAGCTTAGCTTAGCTAGTGTACAAGAACATAAGAAAGATAGACTTACGGTTCTTGTAAGTTCTAAAGATACTCTTACAGTTCATTTGAAATATTAATGAAATGAAAATAAAATATTCAGATTGGACTCGGACGTGCTTTAACTCCCAAAATGTTTAACAGCTAAACATCTTTCGGATGTTCCATAAATAATCCAGCGGTGTTAATGGGCTAAAAATTTAAGCGCTCCGAGAGAACTTGGCACGAATGGCTGAAGAGTATAAAAAGCGTAAGTGCTTTAGCCTAAGCTGTAATTTGTAGCGAAATGCACCAGTGCGGTAGCTTTGAGCTTAATTACGAATTTAGAAAATTAAATATTGCAGCGCACAGATGTTCCAGTTTTTTTTTTTTTGCAACTCATTTTTTTTATATATCTAGTTATTATATATATTTTACTAGCCTTTGAACTAGTCTTTGATTACAAGTAGACAAGACACATCTCACATTGAAAATAAAAAAAAACATTTATTTTGTACAAAGGCCAATCTAATATAGTCTCTAATTAAGTCAAAACTCTACCACCAAGTTCGGAATCAGGTTTGTAGCGAGAAGAAAAGAGATATTTTTTTTTAACTTAGGAATTATGAAAGTAGTTAGGATTTATGGAAGTAAATAACGTACATGATTTGTATGACTTCTCGTGAGGCTACGGAAGCATATCCTTATAATTCTCAGACTAAATCATTTAATCAATCAATGACTCACTATCACGCAGCCCAAACACTAGAAAACTGAAAATATCCACAGAAGAAGGTAAAAAATAAACAAAAAATATATCTTAATAGACGTTCCTAAGAATTTATAAGAATCACATTCCGCAGGCATCTTTTTATCTATAAACGCGGAGCCCAGTGAAAGAAAATTTACAAAGCTGACAGCATAATAGATATCTTTGATGTTGTATGAAAGAGATTCTGATTGATGGCACGGCACACCCCTGAAGGGAGAGTTACTCGTAGGTGTAAAATTAAAGGAGCACAAAAGCTCGGCTTCACAGTTTTTTTAAGAGTGAGAAAAAATGTATACACAATATGTAGGTTTGTGAAAAGTGATGTGAACTGTCACTTAATGGTAAAGTGACCTAGCTGCTGCAATCTCACTTGATGGTGACGATTCAATAGAAGATGTTTTTCGTACATATCATACGAATAGGATCGTCGGCTGCATCACAGTGAGGAATGCGGAAGCTAAGAGAGAGATGCGTTTTAAAAATGAAGTAGTAAAAATACGTGTTTTATAAGGTCCGCTATGAAGTTAGGTGCGGACCTTTGCGATGCCTTCCGATCCGATGGTAAAAAAATGCAAAGAGAAACAAATTACACTGTTTCTGAGTGAACAGCCGTGCTATTCTGCAAAACAGCGACGAGCGTACATCCCTGCATCTATGAATTTGTCAGTTGTAATAGAGTACAATTTTGCATGCCATCTTCGGCTTGGCAGCTGTCTGGCAGCTGTTTTAGAGATGGACATTTTGTAGAATAGCACCTGTATGTAAAATTACAAATTTAATTATTGTAAAACAACGACAGACAACCAACTTTAATATATGTATACAAATAATAAAAACCTTAATATATACGAACCATCTAGAATACATTTAATGGGGCACTAGGTAACAAGGTAAATCACGAAAGTTATGTCCTTTGTAAGCACTCCTTTGTACTGAAAATATCCTAAAGGGACTTCGGACTATAAACGCTTGTACCTAATTCAACGTCAGAAAACTAACAAAACTTTCAGTATTCCCAAAGTTATTACTCAAACAAAGGTTTATTATTACTAATAATAGAATAAACCCACCTATACCTACACAGATATATTGAAATAAATTGAAAGATTAAGATGGATTCTTGTTTCTTCTGGGAATAAACGTAACTCGCGCATTTTGGCCGCCCTCGAACAAAACTTTTCAATAACCCCGATAAGAAATCCCCATCTTAGTTGTATCTTCCAATATGTATATTATCTACATATAGTTTGTTCACAAACTGTTGATGGAATTTCCTGGCCGGTCGATATAAATAAACACAATATTGTTAAGATCATAAAACACCTGCTAATAAGGTGCACTGGAATGGTTCTTGGTCGGATCAACGCGAGACGTACTTAGGCGATGGTCTGTAACAGACGCGTTATGTCGCGTCCAAGGTAACGCTGTACGCGGCCTACGAAAGCTTACTATGGTATATTATTTATTTCTCTATGCTATGGTTAATGTATTCCCTTACACGCCTGACGCGGCGTCACTTTTATTACATCGTTTCAAACTTTTTCGTCTGTGTGTTGCATATTGTCGCGTGACGGTTGGCCGCAGAGTAGGGATAAAGTGAAAGGCGCTCGTCAGAGCAGCCAAAATTTCACTTTTACCGTGGTTTATAAAACCACACAATCCTTTTTCTGACATTTCCATAGTAGCATTCATATCGTGGCATTCATACAGCGTCACGTCGGACGCGACCTTAACGCGTTTGTTACAGACCACCAGCTGTCCGCCTAAAGGCAATACCAAGTACAACACCAAGTACCTACTTTATAATATCTTGCGCAGCTTAGAAGATCTCGTCGGATTCTGAAGTGAGCTCGGCTGGCTGGAGTGATCCGGCGAGGATCGGCATGATGATCAATTGCCATTGATAGTAATAGTCAAGATAGGCCCATCCGAACATTTTACGTAAACCTTCTTCATACAAGAAAATGTAGAGCCATGTGTCGAAACTCCTACGAAATACTGCGTAGGCTTACTACTGACGCCGGAGGGGGTTTTGCTCCCATAAACTGGCGACATTTTTTCGCGCAGTCCGCCCCGTCTAGAGTATACGTCAATGTCAATTGCATATACAGTCGCTCGACAGTAGTAGCATCAAGGAATCACCAGATATAATTGACTATGCAATATGGTGGGATATAAGCTAGTAAGGAAGTCTTGCTTTAATTCTGTCTTAACTGTATCTGCAAGCTATTATAATCCGAAATATTAGTAAATTACAAATATGGAAATTGACATCACTGTTGAGAATTAAAGCATTTTCCTTGACAAAAGGTTCAAGCCGACTTAAGCAAACTTGCATTTTACGGATTCCACAAAGGCGCCTTCGCTTCGGCCGAACGGCTGGCTTTTATACTCCTGCCGCTATGATTTATTGCTTAATTAATTATTGCAGTAAAATACTTATGACGAGCTTAGCCGCAGCTGTGGTACTCTTTGAAATCCTTGCTGCAAAGACGAACGTACATTTAATTAATTTTATCAAAGTAACGGGTTAAAGAGCCAGCTATACATTTTAGAAATTATTATTATAAAATGATATTTTTGTATAAAAAGCGTTTTTAAGTGAACTTCTAGCCAGTTTTAATTTGAATCATATTTATATAGGGATTTTTAATATTTAACATGATGTTTTAGTATATAAAAAAATGCTAAAAATTAATTTTAAAAAGTTATATACCTACACACAACACTATATACTTTTTTAAATTAGTTAATAAGTTCCACTAAAGTTGAACTAAGGGAAGGAACAACTATACAAATATTGTTGATCGAAGCTATAAATATTGTTGGAATAAATACTGCTAGTCATTCTTAACAATGCTATGGCTGTTTTGATAGCGCCCATAGGAATACTCTCAAGAAAAATAAATACCTTTCAATTCGTTATCAATCAGATTCCGGAAACTTACTTATTAGTAGCACTTACCGGAAGGGAGATAAAAAATACATCGAAGGTAGGTACGTTAGATAAACAAGAAATGTCAAAATGAAGATACCTTATTGATCATTGCCTTCGGCAGAATCAACAATGCCTCGCTCGTTGAGTAAAGAGCGAAAATTGCGATTGTTGAGTCAGTTTACTCTGTCAACATCATTGCGCATAATCGCTTTTTCTTTTCTCTGCGTTTGCTTAAGAATAAATAATTTTGCGCCTAATAACATGGGTCGGCAGAAATTTGAATTTATATAACTTTTCTTTGCCCTTCAATGTTTGTATATTATTTTTTCGTTTGCTCTCTTCGATTCTAAAGGTAAAATTTAGCGACAGAAATGTTTTCAAGATGTTTACGAGAACATCATGCGAAACAGAATAACGATAATACGAGTAATGTAAATTATAACGTATCCATATCATTTGCAAATATTTATATATCTACTCGTACCAGACCTACGTTTAACTTTTCTCTATTTAAACTCTAATCAATGTGGCACAGTTAATAATCTCTGCTACTTAAGATCCGGTTTCCACCATAGCGGAGCGAAGTGGAGCTGTGTTAGAGTACCCAATCCATGTTTCGTCATTTTGAAATTTCCGAAACTGAGGGGAAAGGAGATGTCAAAATGATGAAATCCAATTTTTTAATCAAACACAGCTCCGCTCCGCTCCGCTTTGGTGGAGACCGGGCCTAAAGCATTCTTAGCTAAGGCTAACGTATATTGTATAACTTTCAAAATTAATTCATGACAAGTTACAACTTTGAAGGTTTTATTATTCATACCTTTCCATCAATGTCACTTACAGGGAATAAACTTTCAACACCTGTCTCAACGAGACACCGCTAATAATAATTAGTAAGGAATAAACTAAAACGCTGTAAATACTTACATGAAATATTATTTCAAAAATGAACTATGCAGGAATTGTTTAAGTTGTCGACAGTGGGCAGATAGTGCCTTTCACTGACATAATATAGATAATAATGTACTTATTATATAAATATGTCACATTTTTGCGGCTAAAATTTTAGCACATTGACATAGTAATACTAGCAAACCCGGCGAACTCCGTTTCGCCACCAGATGGCTTCGATTTATGTAACATTTTTTATTTTTTTTTAATTTTTCCTGAATTTTCTTTGCTATAAACCTCACGGAGTCCGAGACCTTTCCAACGAATGCAAAACCGTGGAAATCGGTCCGTGCGTTCTGGAGTTATAGCGTCAGGAAGGAAAACCCGACTTATTTTTATATAGTAGATTATGTTACTATTGCCCGTGATAAAAAAAAAAAAAACTGTAGGCAAATTGACTACGTGACTTAATTTTTTTTTGTTTTGTTTACTTCAAATTATAAACCAAATATTTTTTTAACAAGTAAAAGATATAATATCCGACGACCTCCGTCACTTATTACTTAGGTGCAAGGTCCTTACATGCTTTTCGAAACAAAAAACCATGTTACTGTTTTACATCTATCCAATTATTTTACCATCGTATTTCAGAATTCTTCTTTTTGCATGTTTTGCGTAATGTTGTACACTGTTTCATATAAATAAAGTGAACCCGAAGCGAGTCGGTTTAATGAATAAGATATCACGGGAGCAAAATCCGGCGAAGCTTGTTTTTGCCAAAAATATACAGAAAGTATACGAGATTTCGTATTATCTGCCATTGTATGCTTGTAAAATATGTACCTAGTATGCGATGGAAAGAATGCTTATTTATATTTAAGTTCGTTGGTGTTTTCGTTCATTACGTGTGAGTTCTATGTGAAGCATGCATTGACATTGGGATTGAACTCATCAATTGATTCGATATTATAAAAAATATATACAAAAAACGTTCAAAGGGCTCTTGCCACCATTGACATTCCTGCCCTATTGGAGCCAGCAGGAATTAGTCGTGATGATGGCAAGAGACCTGATGGATTGACGCTGGTTCCCTGGGAACGGGGTCGGGCGCTGATGTGGGACGCAACATGCGTTGACACATTGGCTTCGATTCATATCAGGGAGACAGAATCAAAGCCAGGAGCCGCAGCTGAGACTGCTGAATCCGGTAAGCGTCGCAAGTATGCCTCTCTTTTAGAGAGTTACATATTTGTCCCGTTTTCCGTGGAGACCCTGGGGCCATGGAGTCATAGTGCCAAAAAATTCCTTCGAGAGCTTTCCCCGCGGTTAATAGCCTCAACTGGTGACAGAAGGGCTGGCTCATTTTTTGCGCAACGTATCAGCCTAGCTGTTCAACGCGGAAATGCAGCCAGTATTCTTGGCACCATTCCACGCGGGCAAGATTTGTATAGTAATTAGAATAAGCTAATTATAAGTTTTATTGTAACATTATAATAAAAAAAAAACGTTCAGCAAAAATTTGGAAAATTTGGACTTTGTATAGTCGTGTTGAGTTTGGACGTTTCCTTTAACACAGTCATTTTTGTTTATTTTTGGAGAAATAATAATTGGTACCTAACTACTAAGGGAGATTATCCTAATTAATTTTTTGCACAAAATTTCCGAAATACCTACATAACTAAGTACTTTAAATTCAAACAAAGGTAAACCTCATCAAAGTTTGTGCCCATAGGCCTTAAGGCTCTTCTAAACTCATTTTGAAGCGACACAAACAAACTTTTGGTATCCTAAAAGCAAATAAGTGTTATAATGAAGTCGGTTAAAAAGAAGATTTATTTTTATTCGCACTCTAATCCATTGCATCATATATGAGAAGTTGAAACTTTCTCTTAAAGGCGAATAACTTCACAAATAAACATTTTTTCTGTACATCATGTACTTATACTCGTTGGTACCAAATATTCATCCATTATCTGTATTATATTATATCTGTGCTATATAATTTATATAATTAACAAACGAGAATCCTTTCTTATAATTATTAAATTCATGGAAGGACTCAAAACTCAAATTCTATTCATTTAAGCAGCACTGATTTTACTTACCTTTGAGACTTAAATTAAGACAAAGCTTTTTAAAGCCTGTAGATTAAATTAATATTAAACTATGAAAATTTATAACTTTAAGGTGCCCTTAAGTGAGAAATAATTTGTATGATGTAACAACTTTTGCAGTGTGAACATAAAATGTATATTGTAGAAAAGAGTCTTTTTTAATCCAAAATAAGTTGTATAGGTCTGAAATTTAGCACCTAGGTTGATAAGGTTCAAAAGTTAGAGCGTGAAACAGGTAAAAATAGATTTTTATAAAGTTTCAAATTGGCTTTTCAGATATTCCGTATTTTTCTCGGACGTCTATAAATAATATAATATGTAGTTTTACTATTATAATATTATTTGTAGAGGTCCAAAGTGCGGTACTCAGGTCAGTTCCCGGTCTTTAATTTGTACTAAGACGAAGATTTTTGAAATTCAAGAGGGGAAACGTTTTATTATGGGACCGAATTCTCTCACAATTGATATCTGACTGCAAGCATAGAAAATCTGCCTGAGTTCTTAGACAGTATTTTTGAAAATTTAACCTCTAATGGACCAAAACAGGTGAGCGAAGCTGCGGGCATTTGCTAGTGATAAATATAAAGCTCGCGATATTCCGTTGGAGGAAACTTTGACGACTTTAATCAACTCCTTCAGAAGTTGTTTGCGTGATGTACATAGGGGAAAATGGTTTCATAAGCGATATTAATATAAATTTCTGTGTAACTTTCTTATATAGCTTTTGGCTAAATTAATAAAACTTACTCAAAAAACGAGAGGTCTCCTAGGATTCATAGAACAAACGAACCAGCAATAGATTTAATACAAAGAACGAACCAGCAATAACTACCTACGGGCCTAGAATATAAAGTAAAAAAAACTGTAGAAGAGCCAGTTTGACAATAATTGATCCGAAATATTTACCAATTTCTTATTAAGTAATATCTTTTATTTAAAAAAAATAGAAAATAATATTTACAATTAGACCCAGAAAACAATAGAATAATCGCGGACAAACATACATACATACATACATACATACGGGTCGAATACAGAACCTCCTTCTTTTTTTGAAGTCGGTTAAAAAGGGAAAATATTTACAAAAAATAGACAGTAAGAATGGTCGTTCATTTACTATAGTTAATAAAAATATTAATAATTAATTGAGATTGATTTATTAGATCACAGGAGGACCAGATATACTGAATCCATAAAAAAAACTATAAACCGCGCGCCGCTCCTATAAAATTACAAAAGGGCTCCTCCTTTAATTAATCTTTGCCTTAGATATCAAATAACTTATAAAAAAACGAATGAACAATAACCAAGAGCGATTTGAATATCAAGTTTCGATTATTTTTGTTATTTTTTTATTTTTTTAATTGTTTCCAATGACTAACTAAGGTAAATGGTAATTTACCAGAGGTAGGTTTAGGTAGAGAGTGGTAATAACAGCTCATAGGAATTCAAATTGAACCACTAATGGTCGAACATACTAGTCGTATCACAACAAACAAGAGATAAGATTAGAATCTCTTGATTGCGTTCCTTCCATTAGCATCATTGTCGGGGCTCTGTGTAAACTGTAAACCGTACCTACTGTATGTTTGCGACCGCCATTTGCCTCACATAACATTACTAATGACTGTAATCTGTTGAAATGTAATTTTGTGAAACCCTAACTGACGCGCTTAATACGACTAGCGTAAGTTCTCGAATTGATTAGTCTAGTTATTTGTACGTATCTTCATCTCTTCAATATTATATCATACCTACTAATACTATAATCTAAAGGAGAAAGTTTGAACATTTTGTGTTTGAAAATGGTTCAATTTACACCGCCGCCGCGGAATGGAATGGAAGCGACTTTTTAACATAGCTTACAACTTACTTTATGACAATAATTGTATAAAATTCTCTGCATAAGAATAAAATCTGCGAGTGCAATCGTGTATCTTCTTCTTGTAAATAATTTTATATTTTTTTTTGAATTATGTTCCATTTGAGCGATTGACTGGTTTCTTTGTAGACACGCAGACAAGTTATTGCCTAAAGCTGCCCTATACATACATAACAAACATACATACTCGTAGCTAACGCAATGAAATAAAAAAAAGTATGATTAAGAGACACCACACTCTGCTCTCGGTAGCTGATATTTCCACTTTACATTTGCAGAAACAGCCTTCAAACTACGTTACGCCTCTCTTCTCTGGTGTAAAACCATTACATACTGCAACTTTGCTTCCTTGATACTTTGAAGCCTTCGTATGAAAAAAAATAAAGAGATCGTTGTACGTTCAGTACGTTAAGGACAAACACATGCCACATAATATTATTATATTTTTTTCGACAGTTTGCTCAATAAATCAAAAATTATGGTCGGAAGTAATGCGTCAGCGGTTCGGTATAGTCGGGCGTTACCAGTAGGCATAGAAAATTTTTCCTCCTTCCAAAACAAAAAAAAAGACACACCATGCCGCACAAACGACCACACTTGAGACCGTTTTCACCAATACTATAAGAAACGCCTAAGCCGATAGGTGACTGTTTTCACATACAACTACTGTCAACTAAGGTGTCTCTTAAAATGTTGGTGAAAATAAGCATTACTGAATCATTTAAAAATATTATATTTACTTCAGTAGCTTCACAATATTTTTAACTTTCACTTGTGTATTCAAGGTATAATTGCACCGAGGGGCCGCCGGTAAAGTGTGCTATACATTTTAATTTTCCTGCTGGGAAACAGGGAATTGCTTCAAATCCCGCTTTCAACAAATGAGAACCATTGCGTAACCTACTTTGTGTATTTTTTTAATTTATTTTATTAAAAATTAAGATCTAAAATAAGAATAAATTCTATGGCGCGTGGTACTACTTTAATGCTGTAAATATTTACGTGTTTGTACATACCTAAGACAGAGAAGATCAAAGTTTTTAAATGCATGTAAAATAGTAACAGTTAAGTGTTAACTAAAATGTAAATGCCCGATGAACTAATACGAGTAGGTACTACCGATTCGGGCGCTGATGTGGGACCAGCATGCGTTGACACATTGGTTTGGATTCATATCAAGGAGGCAGAATCAGAGCCGCAGCTGAAACTGCTGAATCCGGTAAGCATCGCAAATATTATGCCTCTCTATTAGAGAGTTACATGTTTGTTGTGGCAATGCGCATAGCTATCAGGATGTAAAAAGGCACCGAAGCCGTCTACCTTATTCCTCTATAGCTAAACTAAAAAATATTTTACTCAAAAGCTACAGTTGATGATTTATTTAAAACGAACTTCAGAGGAATAAGAAATATTCCATTGAGATACTCGTAGGAGTCCTTTACTTTTTGTTACCTACGTTGTTGTTAAAAATTATAATAGTGATGTATATGCGAATTAATAACTGAATCGCCTAGAAGATTTTTACAGTTTACAATGTATGTTACTATGTATGTATGTTTTATGTACACAATCAATTAAACAAAACAGCATAATTAATGTTGTGTGGCTGCATTTCCGCGTTGAAGCTATAACCGCGGGGAAAGCTCTCGAAGGAATTTTTTGGCACTATGACCCCCCGTGGCCCCAAGGTCTCCACGACAAACGGTTTGAAATTATTTAATTAGATAAAATTTTTTACAAGCCCCGAGTTTTTTTTTTTGTATAAAAGGAAGTTTATATTATGTAATCCGGAGCTATTTTAGTAAAAAACCGAACATTACAAATTATGCAGCTTCATTTCATTTCCAAGATTCATCCTTTTGGTCTTCCATTTTGTAATAAAGGTAACAAAAAATACAAACAGTAGTACACATTCAGCTATATCTGCTACACTAGCAGATATACCCGTAAGTAAGTGCGGGAGTAATGAGGGAAAGAGGTTTCAGTGAGCGGTTCATTAGTTTTATCCTACTAGCTGCTAGTGAGGCGGGAGCTAAATAAGGCGTGAACTTTACTCCGGATTTTATACGTTAAATATATTTTTGTAAACTAAAGTAGGTACAAAGCTATTTATTTATAAGAATAGTTTGGATACACTCAATTACTTTATGTCTTTCATTATGGTCCATTATTGATTCATGTAGACCTTGTAACTAAGAAATAGGAGGCTGTATGTAGGCTAACGATGAAGGTAACGATCATAATGTAAAAAACCGGCCAAGTGCGAGTCGGACTCGCGCACCGAGGGTTCCATACCATAAAAGAAGTAAAACATTAAAATAATCACTTTTGTTCATGATTTTACGAGTATAATTTACATGTAGGTACTTTTGTTGGCAAACCGCAAACCTAACTTTGTTTTCGGCGGATTATTGTTATTAGCAAAAAAAGTATAATAGTTAGAGGGTTGATTTTATTTTTCCTGTAAAATATACGTTAACTTCTATTGATCATATTTATTTCAGATTTTTCGAATGGTAAACTTCGGAGATAAGGGGGGGGGGAACGGTATTTTTTTCGACAGTTTGCCCAATAAATCAAAAACTATCAGGCATAAAAATAAATAAAAATTGGTTTTAGAATATACAAGTAACGCCCTTTCATATGATACCCCACTCAATATTGTTATCTCATTTTGAAATTTTTGCGACCCAGTTTCCCCCCTTTTTTAAATAAAAATAAAAATAATTTTCATATTTTTACGATTGCTATGACGTCGCGTCACTATTATCTATAACTATTCTAAATTTCAGGTCGATAGCTTGAATAGTTACTGAAATAATCGAGTGTGACAGACGGATGGACGGACGGACGGACGGACGGACGGACGGACGGACGGACGGACGGACGGACGGACGGACGGACGGACGGACGGACGGACGGACGGAGAAAGTCTCACCATAAGGGTTCCATTTTTACCAAATTGGTATGGAACCCTAAAAAGGGATACGAAAGCATGTTTGTAAATCACAACGTATGTTTGTATACAAAAGTGCATTAGTACCATTAGCTTATACTTTTGTACTAACAACAAATAAATGAATTTCTATAATTAAATAATATATAAAGATTTTTGAAACTAGTGGCTTTCTTTCCATCTGATCGGTATAAGGCGTAATATACAACTTACAGTGAACAGAAAAAACATAGAAAGAAAATAATGAAGGTTAGTTATTCGTGTGGCTTCCATTCTCTATGAGTCGACCAATGATGACTGCTACTGAACTACCTACTGACAAATCAAAGACATGTACGCTCCGTGTGACTTCGAAACCGCTTTCTCGAAAGAAGATCCATACGATACGACGAATTCTATGCATTTTTAAAGTTGACTGGTTGAATAGGTTCAAATTTTATTATTCAGCCAGAACCAGGCCAGGTGCACTTATCACGTGATCTAGAAAATACAGGTAGGCGTCTCGACGTACTAATTTTAGATGGCCGCCACGCACCGAATACTTTGCTCGTGTTAGTTCGTGTACGGCCTATTTCATGCGCTGCGTGGGCCCGATGACGAAGTAGCCCTAGTACGTCGAATGCGACAAAGTTACGCGATAGAAAGAGGAGTTCTTTTTTGGGGCGTGGCCAGGCACTATTGCGAACTGAATTGCACTTTTTCGTGTCAGCGCTAAGGTCGCTATTTTTTCGAATCATCTTGCCGAGTGAGCCTGGCATGGAATACATAATAGTACAAAAGGTAGAGAATACCTTTAGTACTATTATGTATTTCGTGCCAGAACTAACACAAATAAAACTGCCTTAAAATTATGAGAAATGTGAAAAACGAGAAAAAAAAACATTTTCCAAGGCAGGTAACTCGAGCGTAACAAAACAATTCTAATTACCGCATCGCTAATGAACTTCCTCGGAGATAACATTTCCCGTGAAAAGAAACTTTTGCTTCACAAAATGTTTAATATTGTTTAAAAAGCTAATTTAATATCTAACTTGTATTGTTTATAATGTGAATTTGTGCTTTTGATTAATTAAATTATGCCTAATTGCCTGTTTTATTTCACATTTGGGGTACTTCCAGGAATATCCTTATTTTCTGAAATCCACAAAGTGGGTTCAAGTTGTACCTAAGAGCACAGCAGTGTTGGTGTGTTTTTCATTGAAGACTAGGTTTTGACCATGGCTTTGCTCGCGTGGTTTGCTGGCCATTTTCACCCTGCCTTTCTCAGCATACTTTAAAGCAAGTTTATCACAGTAATGTACATTATAGCTATAGATTGCTATAGGAAAAAAAACTGTTATCTGTTGAAATAAATAGTAGGTGATTAAGTACTACAATATAAGTCAAGTTTCGGCCAAATTGGTTCAGTAGTTGCGGCGTGATTGAGTAACAAACATAAAAACTTGCATACTATTTCTATTTTTATAATTTACGTTTTTATTTATAGAATAGACAGACGGTTTCTTGTTTTAACACCTCTATACTTCTCTTTACCTACTTAGCTATAACAGGTTCACTTATAACGTGAACGAATAAACTACAAGTAGGCGTCTCGACGTACTTATTTCAGACGGCTGCCGCGCTCCGGCTACTTTTCCCGCGTTAATTCTTATACGGTTACTTTCACGCGCTGCGTGCGTCCGACTCCGATCGCGAGGCAACCTTAGTAAGTCGAATGAGATAAAGTTACGCGAGACCACAACATTGCGTTTGTTGCGTGTTGTTTACGGAGGCGAGGCCAAGCGCTATTCCGAACTGAATTGCACTTTTTGTGTTAGCGCTAGAGTTGCTATTTCTTTATATCGTTTTGCGGAGTGAGCCTTCTGTACCGTTAGTTACTATTATGTAAACCGTGCCTATAATTACTGCGTGCTCCCAGAGGGGTTAGTACGGGTTTTTGTACGTATTTTTAGTCTGCTCGCATTGCACAAACGAATCGAATGCCTCCCTTCATTTACAGGCAACGCTATCTATTAATTATTAGCCGCATGTCAGTGACTGTCCATAGTTGGCGTTGGTTGTAAATGTATAGAGGAATTCGTTAGTGCGATGTGAGTCACTCGAAATGTTATAATTATTAGCCGCATGTCAGTGACTGTCCATAGTTGGCGTTGGTTGTAAATGTATAGAGGAATTCGTTGGTGTGATGTGAGTCACTCGAAATGTTATAATTATTAGCCGTATGTCAGTGACTGTCCATCGTTGGCGTTGGTTGTAAATGTATAGAGGAATTCGTTTGTGCGATGTGAGTCACTCGAAATGTTATAATTATTAGCCGCATGTCAGTGACTGTCCATAGTTGGCGTTGGTTGTAAATGTATAGAGGAATTCGTTTGTGCGACGTGAGTCACTCGAAATGTTATAATTATTAGCCGCATGTCAGTGACTGTCCATAGTTGGCGTTGGTTGTAAATGTATAGAGGAATTCGATTCGTTTGTGCGATGTGAGTCACTCGAAATTCGTACAAAAACCTGTACTAACCCACCAGAGCTAATCAGCTTGTGGCCGGAGTCTGCAAGCATTGTAACTAGAGGGTCTAACGTACTCTGCATTTACATATTAGGTCCGACACAAGGAGAATTCGTTAACTTACTCGTGTAACAGCAGTTAGGAAAATTTCCTTAGCGCGTCGCGTCTGACTCGATTAGACCTCGCAGCGAGCTCTTGTGCCTTAATTTAGCTCTTGTTTAAAATAAACTTATTTACATAAAATCTCGTACAATTTACGTCTGCCCGGTCTTAAAATAGAACCTCTACAACCACTGAAATTTCTAAAGGATCTTCTTAACGTAAGGTTCTTCAAAACTTGTGCTGTCGGTAGGTCCAACGGTCTGATTCTTGAAAATCACAGACTTGTATACTAAAGACAGGGCGAACAGCGCGAAAAAATGTCGCCAGTTTATGGGTGTCATTAGTACCAACAGTATAAGGCCACGCGGTAGTTCGGACAGCGGCGGGTATTTTGACAGATGACGCTACTGTTTGCTTGCACATATGAAGAAGGTTTACGTAAAATGTTCGAATCGTCCTATCTTTACTATTTTTATCTATTTTGAAAATATAAAATTGTACAACGGCGAACCATCACCGGTTACCATGGCAACGCAGCTACCACCAGCCAATTGGCGCTTTAGCTGCATAATTGATGCAAGCATTAATCAATCAGCTGCATAGATGAAAACTCATTGCTACTATAAATATTGTTCTTTTTTCAAAATCAAGGCCCGGTTTCGATTTTCAATGAAAGTAGAAAAAAAAGTAGATTTTCAAGAAAAAGAGTCTATAGTGGTAAATTTATGATTTTATAATTTTTTCATTGGATGGCACCAACTTTTTGGAGTCATGTGCGTTTGTCTCAAGGGTAAAATAAAAATCCTGCTTGGATTTTGCAGGTAAGCTTCTCAAAAATTTGAGGATAGACACCTAAAACAGTTTTGCAGTTAAAATTACTCTCTACATCTCCCATCTCAAAAATACATCCTGTATTCAGCTTTGTATAGCCGCGTGAGGGTTAAAAGTTCAAACATTCGGTTGTAATAATGTACTATACTGTACTGTTATAAACATGTTTTATAACAAACAACTACTTACTTATTTGATTATTCGATAACAGTTTCCTAAGAAAATACAAAACATATTCATAATTCCCAACCCAACTCATCCGCTTATATTATCTGCTTGCAATATTTATTTATTTTATCGTGGGGAATCCTCATGGATACCCAGTCGCCCGGGGGAGCGGCTGGGTTATGCCGGACTCTTACCGGCTAAACCATACGGTGTTTCCTCCTCGCACCGTATGACGGGAACACGGGAACGCTTGCGCAAAAATCCGCGAACCCGCCGGTGCCCGGCCGCTTGCGCAGCCCCTCCACGAAACACCTAAGCCGGCCTTGCCTCCTCGGCGCCCATCCGTAAGGCGACGGACCCCCCCGGGACCGCCACCCAGGGGCCGTGGGCACGGGTAAGCCGATACCTGCGAAGCTTGCTCCTGCACTTCGCAGGCATCGACCTCCCATACCCCGCGGCGGATCTGATCTTTGACTCCGCCGCAAACCACCAAACGGCCGCAGAGGACAGGGAGAACGGAAACGACACACCGACACTCCTCTTCCCCCGCGGCCCCGCCGCCGACGCATCTAACGGTGCGCCACCGTTTGGTCGCGGGAGATAGGGCGAGCGGCAACGACACACCGACACGCCTCTCCTCCCGCGACCCCTCCTGGCTGCAGGAGACAGAAAACTCTGTCCCCCGCACCCCTCTTGGACGCATCCAGAGCGGGCCCATCTCCAGGCCCACTCCGAGTGTCCCCTTCTGGATTCCTTTTGGCTTCACCGTGGGGCTCAACCACGGCTACTGAGCCCCCCCATCGCGACAAGATTGGAATCCATCGGGGGGGATCTGCTTGCAATATTGTGTTCAAGCAAACTGGCCGTGTGTGGTTCATTTAATTTAGCACAAGTAAAATATTTTGATAGTGTTGGGTTTAGTATTATTTGAGAAGGTAAGTGCACCTAATTATATCACATACAAATAATTATTATTATTAAGTAATACTAAATAGTTAACTTCATAACAATATGAAGTTAACTAAATAGGTACATAGTATTTAATACCTAAATTTTGTACCTACATTAAATGGTTTCAAAAACCAATACTTGGTATGTGTTAATGGCGGAGATCTTTTATTTCGCGGCGGTCATAGGTATATAAATCTATGGATGAGGGGTGTAATACAAAATTCACGAAAAAAGTGTCCCGAGAAAACCTATATAAACGAGGGTACATGAGTATTTTTATAAACAAACTAAGACATTGTAATTTATGTCTTAAACCATTACTATACGGCCTAATTTTCAAACACGAGACTGAAGTGCGATTGTATGTCTTTTAGCGTTTTGTATGTCATTCACTTCGGACACTTTTTAGCGCTGACCCCATTGAGTTATAAACAAAGGAGTTAGGGTCAGCGCTAAAAAGTGTCCGAACCGAATGACATACAAAACGCTAAAAGATATACAATCGCACTTCAGTCTCGTGTTTGAAAATTAGGTCGTATAGTAATGGTTTAAGACATAAATTACAATGTTTTAGTTTGTTTATAAAAATACTCATCTACCCTCGTTTATATAGGTTTTCTCGGGACACTTTTTTCGTGAATTTTGTATTACACCCGTCGTCCATAGATTTATAAGCCTATGGCTGACCCTAACTCCTTAGTTTATAACTCAATGGCGGCGGTCAATGAACTCTAGTATCCTAGAGCGGACAGAAGGCATTTTGGGGCAGTCAAGATGAGTCAAGTGGGTTACAGCGCTACCACTGGGAACTTTTTATTTATAGACTGAATATAAGATCCAATATAGATCCACTATCTATGGACCACGGTCCATAGATAATACTGCGGTTGGCTTATAACTGACGATGTTGGTGTCAAAACAAACATTTTTGACACCAGCAAACATGCTACTTTTTTCGCGTGGTCTACCGGATCCTGCTATACCTATTGAATTGGGTCTATTCTGATAGATGTGGGCACATTTTTCTTCTCTGACAGGTGAAAGTGCTGTAGAGGTAAACTGTAGACCTGTGGACTCGCATCACATAAAGAATAGAATTCCTCCATACATTTACAGCCAACGCCATCTATGGACAGTCACTGACATGCGGCTGTCAATAGATGGTGCTGGCTGTAAATGTAAGGAGGCATTCGACTCGTTTGTGCGATGCAAATCGACTCGAAATTCATACAAAAACCTGTACTAACCCCTCTGCACGTGCATGAAATTTCTAAAAAGCACACTTCCCAATGATCGCTTCAGAAAGTTTCGCATCGAGTTTTATTACTAAGTGGGAGCATTAAAACTTCTATAACACATAGAAACTGCTAGCGTACGCAAACTCTTATACAAAGAAAATTTATGTTGAACACGAAGCAGTCAGCACTGCTCGCTTATGCATTCTGACTTCAAACAATTTTAAAGCTGCGCAGTTTCTTAAAGATAAACGGAATAAATGCACTGTTTGATTTGAGCAGAATTGAAAATTTCCTTCCAAACCGACAAGAGAAACATTTATCGGGCGAGGAAACTTTCTGCAATGAATTTGCAAGGATAACGAGGTGGAACCTTCTGGAAACATAATTTTTACTTGCATTATGTAAAGCGCGCTTAATATAGAAGTGGAGACGCGGCACGCTGAAGTTTGTAAAAGTATGAGCGCCTAATAGGATTATCGTAACAGATTAGTTCTCAAGTGGGACACCGACACGTAGGATATGGATTTGACTTCATATTGTTTTGAATTGAATAATATCATGTTTTTCAAAAACTTTATATTTTTTGGGTTCCTACTAACAATTGACTGGTTTAGCAGAATTATCGTTCTTTTCAACCGACGGTCGTCCACTGTTGGATAAAGACCTTCTGCAATGATTTCCAAACCACGCGGTTCTGCGTTACTTGTATCCAGCGCCTCCTTGTCGTCAGTCCAACCGGTTGGAGTTCTGCCAACACTGCACTTTCTCGTGCGCAGTTGCCATTCCAGCACTTTGGGTTGGTTCGAGAAGAAAATATCATAAAGCTTCCGGAACACTGCCCAACCGAGCTGGGTTCGGCAGTTCACTCTTTCTCGAAATTATAGACCTATCTAGTTATCAATATTCTGAATTCAGTCATCTACCCAATTGGTCAGCATCGTGGGCCTAACAACTCACATTCTGCGATAAGACTCGTGCCCAGCAGTGGGACTTAAAAAGTGGTCGACGATGACGATGGTATTGATAACGTTATAATTACGTAAGCACGGACACAGAGAGCATATTTTGTATGCTCTCCGATACACGAGAAAAGTCAGAAGCTCGTGATTCTGTAATGGAACTTGGAAGCTCTCTCCGTTGTTACGTTCCAAAGGGTATCCGCCAAATTGCATGTAACATCCTCACATTCCCCAGCGGGCAAGGGAAACATTAGCTGGATAGAAAGCAATATACGACAGTGCATACGTGCTACGGCTGTTTCAATACACGCTGAGTGAAACAACTCGCAGGAAGCAATATCATGCACCGTACGTCCCTACTTAATATTATAAAACGTGAATGTAAGTTTGTTTAATTGTTTTTTTATATTTATTTTCGTAAGTACCGATTTTTCAATTGTCAGATAAATTATCTGAAGAATAAATTTGAAACATATATTCCATATAAAATCTGTCAAAGCGTCATATTTATTCCTAGTTAACGATTAAATATCTGATGATTAAAAAATCGGCTCTAAGTTAAATATATTAAATATATTAAATACAAGCACAAATCTCACAGAATCTCGCCAAACGTCTACCAGTTACGCTAGTTCGTTTATTTTAACTTACGCTTTACCCACTGAACCAATTTTGATGATTTTCGGCACTGATAGACTGGAGCTTGGGAAAGGAAATAAGCTAAGTTTTATCCAGAAAAAATCCACAATTCTCAAAAGAAATTTAAGAAACCCGAATTTTCTACAGTAGTCTATATGTAGTATAGCGACATATATAAGTAGATTGCTGCTTCCGTGAAAGTAAGTATAAATGTCGGAATAGAGAGCGGGAATGGGAAATTCACTTTAATTCTAAATAAATTACACATTTATATCACAAATAAATTCTACGAACAGTACATGCTTGTGCAGTATAATTACAGCCCCGGCATTACGCTATTAAAGCCAGGAAGTGAAATCAAGCAAACATTACTCCAGTAAATACAATTGGAACAGGAAGCGTTTGCTCGGAAAATAGTGATAGATAGACGTCTTTAAAGTAATTTGTTCCGACTAATACTGAAAGCAATTTCGAGAAAGCATTATTCGGGTAAGTATTTGGACAACGGTATTAACATAGTCTACAAAATTTGAAATAGAGCCTTGAGAAGAAAATTGAGATTACATACCTATACAAACACATAAAATTTATCCCTGAGGAGGGATGGGCTAGAAGTTGTTTTTACAATGAGCCTATCAATTCAATAGAAGCATGGATTTCTCTGAGTAGTATCACTTTAGAGAAATCCATAATAAATAAATTATTAGGAAGATAATGTTTTGTGATAATTGATGCAGGTTTCGCCCCGATATCGGGACATCCTCAGGAAATGTTGATTTCAGAATGCAAAATTGCATACAGCCTATATCAGCGTGTAATACGTGCCAAGAATACTGGCTGCATCTATCAATGCAGCCAGTATTGTTGGCACCATCCCCATATGGGCGAAGCTTGAAAAGTTAGCGATACCTAACTTTAACATAAAACACCTAATTTTAATTTAATTTTAGCTATCAGACATTAAAATCTTGAGAGTGCTGTTATTTTAAGAAGTTAGAACTGAATTCTTAATATATTTCGCTTAAATGTTCCTGTTCAGCTCACGTAGAACTTGGCTCAATTCCAGAGGATTCGATGAACCTCGCTGGAAGGAGGTGTAGCGTAGCAGCTTTCAAAATAATAAGACGCGCCAATTTGATAGTAGGTACTTGTATTCAACACAAAAGGCTGCCAAATTAATTTCAATTTATATATTATATAAACAAAAGTACCAAAAGCCCGCGGTTCCACCGGCGTGAACTTTGGGTTTTCACTAATCCCGTGGGAACCTTGAATTTTTTCGGGATGAAAAGTAGCCCTTGTGTTAATCCAGAGTTCAAGCTATCTCTATTTATTATTTCAGACAAACCGGTGCTGTAGTTCCGCTTTGAAGACGTAACAAACACACACATACACACACACACACTCACTCACTCTCTCTCACACACACACTCACACACATACACACACACACACACATAAACTTTCACATTAGTACCTAGAGAAAAAAGTACTTATTTTTTCAGTATGAAATAAAAATGAAAATACCAGTCAGCCAGTCGGTAGAATAATACGGAATTTATAATATTCTGATTTCCGAATGCTGTTTAAACAAAGTTCGTAAGCATAATTTTTAGGCGCGGTGTTCATCAGAGTTCATAGAATAATACTGGTCGTTGACTGAGTCTGGTCATTTTTTACCATAGTGGGAAATATATGGAGCTAAAAATTGCAAATATTCACTGTGGAGTGATTTATGAGCAATATGCTCACGCCTGGCGCCGGAGTGAATCCAACGTTATTGTTTTAATCCGGCTCTTTTATAAAATTCATGGGCATATTTTGAGGCCGTCATAAAACAACGTTTCGATGATAGAATTGTTCGCTTATATTTTACGTATAAACAAGTATGATAATATTTCTTTTTTTCTTTCGTCCCTGGGACTTTTCCGCGTTTGCCGAATTCGTCCGTTGCTGTCCGAAGTCGCTGATGCGAGTCCTCGTCGGATCACTCCTGGCAGCCGAGCTCACTCCATAATCGGAAGAGGCCTCCCAGGGGCCGTACCACCATCTCTTATAGCGGTATTATTTTAATATTGTTTTAAAATTTTTTTACTGGCACTGTGTGAAAATGTCAAAACAATATTACAATAATACTGCTATAAGAGATGGTGGTACGGCTCCAGGTCGCACAGGATATCTTGGAGTTTTGCTGAGGAGCCCTCGCGCGAAGTAGGTCTCGCGTTTATCGGACACTTCAGTGCACCTTAGTAGCACGTGTGCCGGTGTTTCGTCCTTCTTCATGCAGGCTCTGCACAGAGGACTGTCCGTGATAATGGTGATAATGTCTTAACCTTTTTTTAAAGACCATTTATCTGCACCTGTCTTCTCTCAGTATGAAATGGGTATGGTCATAGACCACCATGCTAGCCAAGTGCGGGTCAACCTATTGTGGACTCAGTTAACTGGGATAGGGCTAACGATGGACTTATACGGCATGCCCTCTGCATGCATGGCAAGTTGTTTAAAGACTTTTTAATACGGTTGCTCAAAAAGAAGACATTTCTATGTGCGTTTAGCGTGCGGAAAGTTCTTATTTTCTGTACTAGAACTTCTATGTTGCATGATATGGTTTTTAATCAAAAAGTTTTCTGTATATTTTTATGTAAGAAATGACTGTGCTACAGCATCAATACTATTAATGAATTGAGTAAAAAATAAATTTATTTTCAATTGTTTCTTTTCATAATTTTATTTTCTTCATAAATAAATTATTTAAATTAACATTTTTTTTCGCAAATGTTTATTTAAATAATTTATTAAAAAAGATAATTAATTATAAAACATCGATCAATGCATGTGCGGAATTAACATTTCCATTCGACTCCATTTTTGACCCAAGCCGAAAAAGAAATGACAAACTTTCTGCACTTATAGCGAAATGTACATACTAGGTATTCATAAAGATGTCGATCAATTTCATTTTGATAACTTTGCTTACTGAGGGATATGAAAATGCTAAAATCTTCAAAGGCGTATAATGAAGGGCTCAACGAGGGAATAGTTAAACTATAGTCGTTCTAAAATGCCGTTATTACATTCAACTGGAAGTTCACGACCGAAGTTCACGCTAAAGTAAAGGTTATCAAACCTTTAATATCCGTTTGTTAGAACCGTTTACCCCCAAAGGTGTAATTTTGGTACATTAAAATTGTCGGGTTAATATTGTGTACCTAGTGCTTAAGTAAAGATAACATGCAAAAGTTACGTTGCTATGAAAAATATTCTTATTTTAAGAAAAATTAAAACGGCTTGAAGTGCAAGAAAATACTCATTTTATATAGAAAAATTTCAAAAGATCAATCAGTTCATGAGATAACGATGTCTGGCGGATTTTATATTTTAAGCAAGAATTTTTAAAAAATATATCGAATCTTTGCTTATAAAACCTAAGAAGCTTTTTATATAAAACATTCTGCATTTGACACAGGCAGACGTACCACTTAATATGAGGTGAACGCCTTAACAGTCCCATTATATTTTGATGCTGTAAGCAATATTTTTTGGGCTCTCGAACTTTTTCATATTTGCTGAAGCCTTCTCGTACTTGGTGTGTATTCTTGTATTATTTATCGACTTCTAAAAACCAAAAGCCATTTAATGACCGACATAAATACAAAATGTGAGCATAGCGACAGAATTGTAAGGCTATGGTTGTAACCGTTTCAACGAAATCTTTTCACGTCAGTCAACGTTAGTTTTTCACCAATATTGCTGAAATTTTTGTATTTTGAAAGTGTTTGGTGCTAGTTTGTTCCATTCAATTAATATGGTGAAAGTTGTCGGATATAGAGGACGGATCTCCTCGTGCTAATCCAAAACTTGTTGGTTTTAGAGTTTTAGCTCTAGTTGGTCTGCTATAAAGAACAACTGTGGTGTGGCACGTGGCAGTAGCAAACATCTTCACAGATGGACGATGAAATTTTTCTTTTAGTGTTTGAAATTTGAAATCTGTTTTTACTCAAAGATATTTGGATATACTCAACAATATATTGTTTCTTGAAACACCCCATTTCTTGGTCAGAATAAAATATTCCTAAGCGATGATGATTATAAATAATGACTTAGAAGTTTGTATACTTTATACGAGACAATAAATTTCTTAAACCAGAAACCAGAAGTTTAGAACCTAGTAAGTCGGGTCTGCAGTCAACCGACAAATTCAGCCGGGCACCGATACGTATAATGTAGATTTCAAGCCGGCAAAAAGGATCAAACAAATTGAAGTTAATTGCATTCCGCGGCCACTTACTCCTTTATCAAGTTACTGGGGATCCTATAATTTACCCTTTTACCAGACCCTTGTTCATTTCGCAAGTATTAGATTCTACTCTACCCCGCTACATTCTGATTACAAAAGATCGTAAAGTTAAGCAATATGTGCGAGGAGATGATTTTACGATAAAAATTTATCGCAAAATGGCATTGTCATAAACAGTTATCGACTAAAACTTCACGTCTAGGGGTCCAATATAAATTTTTACGATATAATTCGAACGAGCGCGACGCTGTTAAAATTGCTTCGAACATTTTAATCTCTAGAGACGTGTGTACAGTATACTTTAGCTGACGAGGGTCATTTATATGGATCGGCTATTCCGCAGTCGGGAATGTTCGTTGAATGAAACCGAAGGTCGTTAACATGCCCTTTTCATAACCCGGTGTCAACTGGGTGTCAAGTAATGTTTTGAGAGTTTAAAACACGTACAATGTTCATTGTAATATGGGCACTAGAAGCGAGTTGAGTTCCTGTACTCTCCAGCCCTGAGGGCAGAAAATGCACTTTTACGCACAAGTGCATAAAAGTGCAGCTTACACGCTGCATAAACGTCGTCTTTATGAGCATGAAAAATGAAAAGTTTTTAAAACTACACCATCGGTGTTATCGGATAATCCACATATGTATGACATTTTTCAAAAAAAAAATATTAAGTCTTTTAAAATAAAATAAATGTTGCATTAGCCAAATGGGCATAAGGTGAAAAATCTGTTACATATAGTATTTGTAGTAACAAAACAGCCAAATCGCCTATTTTGACTAATGTCTTGAGTTTGTTAGTAAGGCGTGTAGAGCAAACCTTAACAAATAATTTATTTTATCTTAAAAAACTCTACAAAGAATTTATTAAGTAGTTACTAGTAGGTATATAGGAGTAGCCAGTAGGTAACCCTAAAAAGGCCGCTATAAATAAAGCTGAATCCGATATCAACTTATCTTCATTAGGGCACAATAAAAGGAACCTTGGAAAATCAGCTCACGTCCGAACTATTAATTTAGGCTTTATTGAATGTTACGCGACCTTCCGAAAATCTCGGGATAATAGGGATTTAAGTCAAATCCAAAATGATATGAAAGCTTTTAAAGAAGCAATGTTACTTTATTATACACAACTGCAGTTGATACTGAGATTGAACTGCATAGGAACCTTTCGATGATGTTTTGCAAAAAGTAATTAATGTTACCGGGGACTAAAAATCTGGGGCCCTACCACCATCTCTTATAGCAGTATTATTGTAATGTTGTTTTTTAAAAATTTTATACTAACATTGTATGAAAATTTCGAAACAATATTGCAATAATACCACTACAGGAGATGGTGGTACAGCCCCCGGCCACTACTAAGTATATTGGCCAAAAGAAAATTTCGGCGATACAAAGGGGTAATGCATGTTAGGTAGAAGTGTGCTTTGCTGACTTTTTATTTATTAAATTACTCATAAAATACGAGTAGTTGTTAATACCTATCTTCACAACATTCACACAACACTACAGGAGATGGTGGTACAGCCCCCGGCCACTACTAAGTATATTGGCCAAAAGAAAATTTCGGCGATACAAAGGGGTAATGCATGTTAGGTAGAAGTGTGCTTTGCTGACTTTTTATTTATTAAATTACTCATAAAATACGAGTAGTTGTTAATACCTATCTTCACAACATTCACACAACACTACAGGAGATGGTGGTACAGCCCCCGGCCACTACTAAGTATATTGGCCAAAAGAAAATTTCGGCGATACAAAGGGGTAATTGCATGTTAGGTAGAAGTGTGCTTTGCTGACTTTTTATTTATTAAACTAGCTGTTGCCCGCGGCTCCGCCCGCGTGAATTACGATTTTTTTTACATAATATACCTTCCTACTGGAATTCCTTGATTTTTCGCGGGATTCTGGTGTGATGTTGTACAGAAACCTGTTCTTACTTTGCACGGGTTATCTTGTGGTGATTTTGAAAACTCCTTATTCTAAATAATAATATAAAGTTTCATTAATACGTAGTTGAAAGATCAAAAGGACGATTTTAACTGTCGATATTTCGACCCAGTGGCACAGGTCGTGGTCACGATTTTTATTCTAGGAATATTAAAGCGTACATTAAAATTTGGCTTAAAAACTATCATTATGAATGTACAGAAAAAATTTTTGAAGAGAAATTCTGATACATTTATTCACACACACCCGTACACATACACATACACACACTCACACATACACACGCACTAACACACACACACACACACATACACGCACACATATCCTCACATCTTTATACCTACCATGATATTGTAAATTTAACTTAATCTGTATCTGTTATCTGATTAGTCGTTTACTATTATTGTCAAATAGGATATTTTGATCATAGAAAATAAGGGAAGACACTGGCTCCTGTAACACAGTTATTACTACTTACCACAGGAGGCAAGGTTCCAATTGTTTGTAAACCTACTATATGTTTATGAGTAAAGATATTATTATTATTCTGAAACCACGAAATATGTCAAAAATTATTAAACCATGTGAAAAGTTGTACTGGTGGTAGAACTCTTCTTTCAGAGTTCGGCCGGGTAGGTACCACTGGGATAAATTACTCTACTAACAATATTCCCCAGCCCAACATAATATAAGAGTCTTTTAAAAATCTTTGCTTCATCTCAATACAATCCAAAACATCAGAATGGACAATGGCTATATATTTCTTTACGTATAAAAAGACCTTAGATGACAGTCAGTCGGTTAGGATCGATAAGACCTAAGAGTTAAAAATATTTGTGAACCATTATCTTACCCTTTCCATAATGCGGATGATAAAGTTCAAACCTGTTCATGAACAGTGCCATCTTAATATAAAGTCAGGAAACAGTAAATAACATGACAGTTAATTTTTATTTAGAAAAATTCGGTAGTACCTATCTCAGAGTTTTACATTCAAGTTCCACATAAATTGTAGAGATGGCGCTATACGGTATAACGTAGCGATAACTCCAGTTAAAAGATTTTTGTTCACCCTAAAAGTGAAAAATTTTAAACCATACAAAATCTCCTGCTAAGCCTATTTATTTACGGCTGTAAGGGTACTCCAGTCTTATTTGAGCCCTACGTCCTAGCCCTAGGTTCTTTGTGCATTCCGAGTTTCAAGTCATCTACCTACTTGAACTTAAAGGTTCTGATGTCTGTAATTTCTGAACTACAAAAGTGATGATGATAAGATTTGTATGGAATAATCTTTAAAGAACCTCCTTTCTAACAAAAAAAGAATGAATGGAATCGGACAACGCGTTAATGAATTATAACTAAAAAACGTTTGGACTTTGATGCCATCTTCCAGGGAAACCATGATGAATTTCGGGACAAAAAGTATCCTATGTCCTACCTCGGGATATGAACTATAATCATGTCAAGTTTCATTTAAATCCATCCAGCGGATTAGCCGTGATGCCCGGTCGTGAAACAGACAGACAGACAGACAGACAGACAGACAGACAGACAGACAGACAGACAGACAGACAAAAATTAAACAAATTACAGTTTTGGCTTCAGTATCGACTAAATAGTGTCCTCCAACAAAAATTTTCAAAATAGCTTCAATGTACAGAATTCGACCCTTTACAGTTTTATTATAAGTATAGATTACTCATAAAATACGAGTAGTTGTTAATACCTATCTTCACAACATTTTATAGTCTCAAAAACGATCTTCGAAACAAATTGACCAATGTCCATGACGCCGACCATGGCCGTTAATATAATATACTGTATTTCTCTTCGAAGAGGTTGATATGTCAGGAAAATGCGAGAAATCGTACGATTTCAAGCACAATATCGATGTATTGTACAATTTTGAACTTTATGATCAAGGCACTAAGACTCCAGTGGGATTCTTACAACCACCCCGGTTCCTATCAGTGACTCGCCAAACGCTTTTAACTTTCCTTTGATAAATCGTGCCGCTCTCTGCAACTGCTTTTAACACAGATAAATACACTACTGTACTTACTCACAATGTAGGTAAGTTCCTTAGTTAAAAGATTTTAATTTCCTACACGATTTGATAGCGTATGAAAAACTCAAGGTATAAATTGTTATGTACATCTGACTTTCGGGAGTTAGGAGTGGTTATGGTAATTTAATGTTACAGCACTAACAGTAAGGCCCTGCCTATCCGCATTGGATCAGCGTAGTTGAAAGTCGAAGTCGAAAAACTTACAACAATGCGTAGGTAATGCAATTTGAAAATAAACAACGTTTATAGTAATTTCAAAATAATATTGAAAGGTAGGTGGTACCATCATAAGCATTTGATAACGGATCACCCTTTAAATTATTAATAATTAAAAATAAGCATATTTATTTTTCCATAAAAATTAATTCTATTGAAGTTAAAAGCCAACACGCGCGTAGCACTCGCTACGCGGCGCTTTATTGCTGTGTTTAATTTTTTTTTCAGAGAGACCAATAGCAGTGGTTTACCCAAAAACTATTAGGTTTCACAGATAAGTTTCAGGGATTTTTCATTAAATAAACTTATGTTTTGAAATTTTTATTAAACTTTAAACGCTGTGTAATAAAATGCTTGAACATATTTTAAGTCGAGAGGTCTTAAAACAATATAATGGAATGAGTTCCAAGTTTCATCCTCTTTAATTAGTAATTAGTCAGCTGTAAGACATAAAACACATCCCCGCTGCTATAAAACCGGGAATTTATACCACTTAAAATATAACCAAGAATTGCAGAGCCTTTAAATTTTAAGGAAACTTATGTACCTACGTTTGTCTACTGGAGTTATATGTACTCGTCTACTGTCTGAAATGTCTGAATAGACTATAGATGTGTTTCGTTACGTGGAGTACCTATAGGTACAAGATTGCATATTGCATAAGAATATTTAAATGTGTCTAGTTATTAAGATTGTTGTATACCCATTGGCTTATTTATTTATTTAACACTTTATTTGTACACCACAAAACATAATACTAAAACTACGAAGTAAAAAAATTAATTAGTACAAAAGGCGGCCTTATCGCTAGGTAGCGATCTCTGCCAGGCAACCTACAGATTAGGAAAATACAGAGAAACCACGGACTGCAGGTGGTGCAACACTACAATAATTATACCTAAATTCAAATAAGTACATACTACTACATACACTAGATTACACAACTAAAAATAATAAAATAAATATAAATATTAATAAATCTATCTATCTATATATATAAAAGAATGAGGAATTTTTGATTGTTCCACGGATTCCGCCTAAACTATAGGTCGTAGAGATCTGAAAGAACATGGGCAGAAATGTACACAAATAAAGTTTAGCGTCTAGATGTAATATTTATTACAAGACGATTCTAATAAATAACAGAATTTTTTCAAGGTATCACCAGTAATTGTAAGGGACGGGTCAAAAAATAAAATATTTAAAGAAATTCAATTGATTACTGATAGATTCCGTTTCCACATTCCTGACTGCTAGTGTTGCCGGATGCCAAACTTTTCCACTTTTATGCTCCATCTTTTTGAGGATAGGTCCACTTTTGTACGAGAACAACATGTAACAGACTATACTAAAGAAAAATCAATAAAAAAATAAAAATAAAATGTCATTTATTCATAAGAATGCAGGTACATTAGGTGGTCAGCAATAACAATTATTATCCTTATACATTCTGCCTTATGGCGTATGAATATAAAAAAAGTAAATGTTAATATTTGTTTGATTGAAATTATCATTTTTCATAATATTACAATAGATAAAGGTCAGGATGTCAATGTTTGTAAATTAATAATTTATCAAGTCAAAAATTAATAATTCAGAATGTCAATTTGTAAAGTACATAAACAATTTTTCATAATATTATTGTCTATTATAATTCAGGATGTCAATAATTATTGAAAATACATAACATAGTTTATAAAGTCCAAAATGTGTTTCATTTAAAAATTCATTTACAATATATCCGTAGTCATACATTATTATTTAACATTATCTGCTAAATACTCTGATACAGTATAGTAGCATTTGCTTAACAACATGTCAAGCACCCGTTTTTTAAATACTTTAATGCAATTACAGTCCTTATACGAATCGGGCAGCTTATTGTAGATTTTAATAGCCATGCAATGGCAACTCTTTGCACACATTTCACAATTTTCAAGTACTACGTTAATTCTTAGATCAGAATGTAGAATACAAGACAGTAATAACTGTGTCGATTTCAAACCCCTATTCAATAAAGATTAAAAAAAAACTGTGTCGATTTCAATCGTCCTTTTTTTGCATTTTATTTTACTCGGATATATTTACATAAAAAGATTAAATTAGTTTAGGGTTTTCCATAAAAACTACTTATAGTAATACTGAAATCTATTACAACCGATTATTTTGAGGATAGATTATTTTGTCTTGGTATAGTTTAGCGTTTCCGAAATACCCTTGTAATTCTATATTAATTTATTAACTCAATTAGATTTTTCTTTCAGTCGATTGGAGTTTTTTAATTCCGGCATCTCGCAACATTGTCCGACAGCTACATGATGGCTACATGGTCTCAACTGTCGACTGTGACAAATTCTGGGACAAGTGACAAGTATTTATCAAAGCGTATATTGTGTATTGTCTATGCTCTCAGATGCTTCATGGTGGAGGTTGCAGTTGTTTTAATACTCAGATACAATATTTTGAAAATAAATATTAATTTTTCTCCACTTTTTTGTAAAAAAAATCTTTTAGCATTGAGTTCAGGCTTGCAGGCCCAACCAAAAAAATATTTTTTCATTTATAGTTGCAATAGCGTAACGTGAGCGAAAGCGATGTATGGGCCCGCACCATTGTTCTTTTGTTTTGGCAGTGTATTATAAGTCAATGACGAAATACGCTACGCTAAGAGGACGGGAACTATGTGACGTAAGTTGCAAACAAAAATTTTTCAAATATGGAGTGGTGCGTCATACATTTCGATACCGCTGACAGCACATACCGCTCTTGGTCGCATAGGTACATTAGCGCCAATTTACAAAGTTGGCAACTTAAAAATCCGGCTTCAGGGCAGAGCCTAATAATATATGCGTGACGTCACTAAGGGCTCACCTTTATGTTACATCCATGGGTATTGTCATACCTTCCATAGACTAGGTGACAAAAATAAAAGAACATGGCAGAAATGTACACAAATAAAGTTTAGCGTCTAGCTGTAATATTTATCACAAGACGACTCTAGTAAATAACTGAATTTTTTCAAGGTATCACAAGTTATTGTAAAGGACGGGTCAAAAAATAAAATATTTAAAGAAATTCAATTGATTACTGATAGGTTCCGTTTCCACATTCCTGACAGCTAGTGTTGTCGGATGCCAAACTTTTCCACTTGTATACTCCATCTTTTTGACGATCGGTCCACTTTTGTACGAGAACAACATGTAACAGATACTAAAGAAAAACCTAGGTACTTTCAGGTACTACGTTAATTCTTAGATCAGAATGTAGAATACAAGACAATAACTGTATCGATTACAATTGTTCCTTTTTTTGCATTTTAATTTACTAGAATATATATTTACATAAAAAGATTAAATTAGTTTAAGGTTTTCCACTGCATTGGAGTAAAACTGAATATTATTTTTCCGTGTGAGCCAGTCTCCACTTAAATAAACTGTTTGAAGATTTGTAATTATTTGACAGAAAACTACACCTATTAATAATATTGAAATCTATTACAACCGATTATTTTGAGCATAGATTATTTCGTCTTGGTAGTTTAGCGTTTCCGAAATACCCTTGTAATTCAATATTTTTATTAATCAATTAGATTTTTCTTTCAGTCGATTGGAGTTTTTTGATTCCGGCACCTCGCAACACTGTCCGACGGCTACAGCTGTTACTATTAAGTCTCAACTGTCAACAGTGACAAATTCTGGGACCAGTGACAAGTATTTATCAAAGAGTATATAGTATTGTCTATGCTTCATGGCGGAGGTCGCTGTTGTTATAATACTCAGATACAATATTTTGAAAGTAAATATTAATTTTTCTCCACTTTTTTTGTAAGAAAAATCTTTTAGCATTGACTTCAGGCTTGCAGGCCCAATCAAAAAAATATTTTTTCATTTATAGTTGCAATAGCGTAACGTGAGCGTAACCGATGTATGGGCTTCTACCATTGTTCTTTGGTGTCTAGGTAGATATTAGGTCATGAATTCGTACTAAGACGGGGATTCCAGAAATTCAAATGTTAAGGGGTAAAATCTTACATTAAAGGGATTTCTCCATACAAAAGTGATTTTTTTTCGTTGTTCCAGGAATTCCCGAAAAACTAAAAGTCCTAGAGATCTGAAATTTGGTGCCTAGGTAGATATTAGGTCATGAATTCGTACTAAGATGGGGATTCCAGAAATTCGAATGTTAAGGGGTAAAAATCATACATTAAAGAGATTTTCCCATACAAAAGTGAATTTTTTTCGTTGTTCCAGGAATTCCCAAAAAACTAAAAGTCGTAGAGATCTGAAATTTTGTGCCTAGGTAGATATTAGGTCATGAATTCGTACTAAGACGGGGATTCCAGAAATTCAAATTCTAAGGGGTAAAAATCGTACATTTAAGGGATTTTCCCATACAAAAGTGTTTTTTTTTTCGTTGTTCCAGGAATTCCCGAAAAACTAAAAGTCGTAGAGATCTGAAATTTGGTGCCTAGGTAGATATTAGGTCATGAATTCGTACTAAGACGGGGATTCCAGAAATTCAAATTTTAAGGGGTAAAAATCGTACATTTAAGGGATTTTCCCATACAAAAGTGATTTTTTTTCGTTGTTCCAGGAATTCCCGAAGAACTTAAAGTCGTAGACATCTGAAATTTAGTACCTAGGTTGATATTAGGTCATGAATTCGTACTAAGACGGGGATTCCAGAAATTCAAATTTTAAGGGGTAAAAATCGTACTTTTAAGGGATTTTCCCATACAAAAATTACGAACTTTTTTGTTACTGGGCCGATTGCTCTAAAAATCGATATTTGAGTATCGCAACAAGCATGGAGAAGGAATTTGTGCTCAAAATTTAAAAAAAGTGGCCGCCATTTTTGATTTTTTTTGTTACTGGGCCGATTGCTTTGAAAATCGATATTTGAGTATCGGAGCAAGCATAGAGAACGAATTTATGGTCAGAATTAAAAAAAGTGGCCGCCATTTTGTACTTTTTTGTTACTGAGCCGATTGCTCTGAAAATCGATTTTAAAGTATCGCAGCGAGCATAGAGAACGAATTTATGATCAGAATTAAAAAAAGTCTCCGCCATTTTGAACTTTTTTGTTGCCGTCCCGATTGCTCTGAAAATCGATATTTGAGTATCGCAACAAGCATGGAGAAGGAATTTGTGGTCAAAATTTTAAAAAAGTGGCCGCCATTTTGAACTTTTTTGTTACTGGGCCGATTGCTCTGAAAATCGATATTTGAGTATCGCAACAAGCATGGAGAAGGAATTTGTGGTCAAAATTTAAAAAAAGTGGCCGCCATTTTGAAATTTTTTGTTACTGACCCGATTGCTCTGAAAATCGATATTTGAGTATCGAAACAAGCATGGAGAAGGAATTTGTGGTCAAAATTTAAAAAAAGTGGCCGCCATTTTGAACTTTTTTGTTACCGGGCCGATTGCTCTGAAAATCGATATTTGAGTATCGCAGCGAGCATAGAGAACGAATTTATGGTCAGGATTAAAAAAAGTGGCCGCCATTTTGAACTTTTTTATAACTAGGCCAATTGCTCTGAAAATCGATATTTGAGTATCGCAACAAGCATGGAGAAGGAATTTGTGGTAAAAATTTAAAAAAAAAGTGGCCGCCATTTTGAACTTTTTTGTTACTGGGCCGATTGCACTGAAAATCGATATTTGAGTATCGCAACAAGCATGGAGAAGGAATTTGTGGTCAAAATTTAAAAAAAGTGGCCGCCATTTTGAAATTTTTTGTTACTGACCCGATTGCTCTGAAAATCGATATTTGAGTATCGCAACAAGCATGGAGAAGGAATTTGTGGTCAAAATTTTAAAAAAGTGGCCGCCATTTTGAACTTTTTTGTTACTGGGCCGATTGCTTTGAAAATCGATATCTTACTATGACAGCAACCATAGAGAAATAATTTAAAGAAAGGAAGAAAAAAGTGGTTGCAATTTTTACTTTTTTGTTAATGGGCCGAATGATTTCAAAACCGATATCGGACCATAATAGCAAGCAAGCACGGACGGACGGACGTACGGGCAGACAGCGTAGTCTTAGTAATAGGGTTTTCACGTTTTACCCTTTAGGTATGGAACCCTGATTGAACTATATTAAACTTTTTGTACGACCTCATATTTTCAAAATCGATAAGTGACTATAGCAGCAAGAACAAAGAAAGAATTTGTCGTAAAAATTAAAATAAATAGCAGTTACGATAGGAATTTTGGAAATTAAACGCCTGAGGTTGTAAAGCAGAGGTTCAACGTGAGCGAAGCCGCGGGCGTCCGCTAGTATTAAATAAAATAAAAAAAAAACTAATATATATATACTGAATACCAATACTAATAATACAATAATTATAATATATTATGTATATAATCTGTTATGTTACAAATAAACAAATAATACTTAGTCGTCATTAAGTAGCCAGAGTTGCAATATAATGCTTTTTTACAGCGTTTTTAAATATTTTGAGGGTTTTCGATTGCCGTACCTCTAAGGGAAGTGCATTCCATAAAATAATTGCCCGCACATTGAAAGACTGCTCATACATCTTAGTTTTATGGGGGGGCATTGTGAGCGTTAATGTACGAGACGGTCTTAGCTTCCGAATTAAATTAAATGAAAATTAAAATTTCCATTACATATTCTAATACTGAGAATTCATCGTCCAAACGAGTCGTATCGTCGAGCCACAGAGATTTCAATTTACTAGAGTGACACATAGATAGAACTGTTGGAACATCAAAGGTCGCCCATTAATAAAGTTGGTACATAGGTACAGCAGTCGATCGGACAAACATCATACAAAGATGGATGGATTGGATGAATGGAAGGAAATAAATCAAAAACTATCGGGCATAAAAATAACGGTTTTAGAATACACAACACTTTTATATGATACCCCACTCAATATTTTTATCTCATTTTGAAATTTTGACGACCCGGTTTACCCCCCTTTGTAAATAAAGATAAAAATGATTTTCAATTTTTTATGATTGCACTGACGTCGGGCCATCATTAAGTATCTACACCTATTCCAAATTTCATGTCGCTATCTTTAATAGTTACTGAAATAAAGGGTCGTGATACACAGACAGACAGACGGACAACAAAGTGATCTTATAAGGGTTCCGTTTTTTTCTTTGAGGAACGGAACCCTAAAATACACGTCAAACGGCAAAACATCTTCGTATATTTATCAATCGAATAGCCCTCAGAGATCACTTTGGAGGTACGTGAAAAGGTAAATTGGAGTCTTTGGTTCCACAATTTGTCCAAACGGCCTATTACGGTGTCTCTAAATAAGGAAGAGGCCGATTTAGTAAGCCTCACACAAAAATGCGGTCTATTTTCGAAAAACGCCCGTCTTAGCGATATAGACAAGAGTGATAGCTGCGAGAGTTCAAGGAAATGTTTGTACATGTCACTGAAATGAACGTGGTAGCCCTTATAAAATAGATACAGGTTTTTACACTTATATAAATGTTTTAGCGTACTGTTTTTGTAATGTAACGGAGGGTGCAATAAATTATTTTTTAACCGACTTCAAAAAAAGGAGGAGGTTCTCAATTCGTCGGAATCTTTTTTTATTACATCACAAAAGAAACTACTCCAAATGATTCTAACTCTCTACACTCGCTGTTAGCACTACGCCGTGCTATGTCGATATTACACGAGATTACTTTGTCGATATTATGTGGCGAAACAATAGATAAAAATAGTAAAGATAGGCCGATCCGAACATTTTGCGTAAACCTTCTTCATACAAGCAAACGTAGCGTCATCTGTCAAAATACCCGCCGCCGCCGCTGCCCGAACTACCGCGTGGCCTTATACTGTTGGTACTAATGACACCCATACACTGACGACAATTTTTTCACGCTGTTCGCCCTATCTTTACTATACAAGTCAGTGGGCGGAACGTTAGACATTGTTTTTCAACACTTTCAGACGATTGGAGACAGAGATCAGCATCAATTGCTTGAGTTATTACTGATAGTCATACAAAAAATTAAAATGCTCATAAAATTTTTGTACATATATTAGGTACTTCGGCTTGTGTTTGACGGCTATTTTGTCTGATGGAAGCCAATGATGAGGTCTAGGTTGGAGGGCGCATAGCTAGAAAAGGCCTAAGTATTTCTTCTCTTGAAGGCACACAGATTGTAATTGGCTTATTAGCGGTTCGTATCAGAAACGTGCAAGAAAAACATCATGTGCGAAGAAAATGTAAAAAGTGTTGTCATTATGTGAAAAGAAGAACAAAAAATTAAAATCCATATTTTTCACATAGATCTAATTTAATAGCTCTAATGAAATGTAAGAACTCTACCATCAAGTTCGAAAAGCAGGTTTGCACCGAGAAGAAATAGCAAGAAACTCGGCGAGTTTGATGTCAACCTGATAAGGATGCCACAGCTCTTATCGTCTTGCCGTTCTACGATAGAAATATTTTCTTTAATGAAAAGCTTATATCGCTGGTGATAAGTAATTGAGACCCGAAATAGAAAAAAACCCATTTTTTTTTAATTTTCGGCAATTTATCTTCTTGGCTATGAAATTTAAAACCATGACTTGCCCTTTTTAACGGTTTTCATCTGAAAGTATTAAGCGGTCATTGACTTCTGAGTTTTCGGGAAAGCAGGGACATGAATAATTAAGTTGACCTAAAAGCGTGCGCTGTGCAGCGATCATTAAGGAAAAATAATTATTTATGTTGTACGTGTGCTAGGGTGATGTACAAAGAGGTAAAGAGGGTAATGTACAGATTTTTTAATCTTAATATTTGATATTTTCTTCCTTAGTAGATTCCTTCCTTTCCTTTCGTTTTAGATTTCCTATAGTAGTAAGTGCTAAGGTATACTGCTGATTAAGAAATGTAACTTAACATACTCACTTTCTCAACTAATAAAGGAGTTGTTGAACATATACTCTTTGGTTTTAACGGTTATAATCCGTTTATTGACTTTGATTAATTAAAATCAGAGATTTAAATCACTAGATGAGCCCTAAGTGTACATTGTGCACATCGAAAACGTGAGTGACAAACAAGCTGAGAAAGTGCTCTCAGCATGCTGTAGTGTGCGATTGTGTGACAGAGAACGCAAGTGCAAATTTCGTTCAAGGAACACACCACGGGTTTGCCCGCGAAATTCAATTTTTCGTGGTTTTTCGCGATTTTAAAGCTAATAAGACATAATAGGCTTATGGCAGTCAAATTGCGGGAATTCCAGTATCGTCTTCACGTGTTTATATAAAAATCTCTGCTTGAAAGTGTCGAGTTAAAGAAATTAGTCCGAGATTTGCGAGTTACTCACTTAAAACTCGATACTCGAACTAATTTCCTAGAATAGACATTTTTATGCAAAGATTTTGATATAAACATGTAAAGATGATATTACTGCCATTCCCGCAAATTGACTGCCATAAGCCTGTAATGTGTCACTAGTATACAAATTGCAAAAAACCACGAAAGTTTTGAATTTCATGGGCAGAGTCGTTGATTTCGCCCTAAGAGTAAATGAGAAATAATAAGCTTATGTCGCTGTGTGTAAGATGACAATGTGTCGCACACAAAACAATAAAAATGGGAAATGCTTTCCAAAAAACCAACTTCAAATGCCACTACAAAGAGTGAAATAATTTTTATTTAAATTTTAGGTATCTACACCAATTCGAAGTCGGGCAATGTTTCATACAATCCCTAATAGTCCTTCTTACTTATTTGATGTGCGAAGAAATGACGAAGCCATAGACAATCGCCCGACTTCGAATTGGTGTAGGTACCTAAAATTTAAATAAAAATTATTTCACTCTTTGTAGTGGCATTTGAAGTTGGTTTTTTGGAAAGCATTTCCCATTTTTATTTTATACTTTTTAGTGGAAAACAATAAAATGCACAAGGCGTTGTAAAAATACCCAAATTGCTTGAGGTGTGTTCATAAAATCTGAAGAGATACCTCAAATTCACCAAGATCCCATCATCAGACCCTGACTTGATGACTTTAGTCATCAAATCAGTATCTGCTAGCAAATGCACCAGTAACTATAAAAAATACCCAACTCGCTTCAAGTATACTAGCAAAATTTGAAGAGTTCCCTCGATTTCACCAAGATCCCATCATCAGACCCTGACTCAATGACTTTAGTCATCAAATCAGTATCTGCTAGCATATGCACCAGTAACTATAAAAAATACCCAACTCGCTTCAAGTATACTAGCAAAATTTGAAGAGTTCCCTTGATTTCACCAAGATCCCATGATCAGATCCTGACCTGATGACCATAGGACAACTTGGAAAATATTACTCTTTCTAATAATACTCAAATAGTTTCATGTGTCCATATAAAATTTGAAGAGTTCCCTCGATTTCTCCAGGATCCCATCATCAGATCCTGACCTGATTAAAATGGGACCATCTGGAAACAAAACCCTCTTAAACAAAAAAATAATTTTTCAAATCGGTCCACGCGTCTTCGAGTAATCGGTGAACATACATAGAAAAAAAAAAAAAAAAAAAAAAAATTCCGACGAATTGAGAACCTCCTCCTTTTTTTGAAGTCGGTTAAAAAAGTGACAGTTTTTGAAGGTTTTGGGCTCATCTAGCGATTTAAATCTTTGATTAAAACAACCTTTAATGGTATTAAAAGTACTTGAATTCAAATATCGACTTTTAATTCTTCTTAACTTACTCTCATCTCAATAACTTAACAAATTACTATGGTGGTCTGACGTAAAAATGGCATCATATCGGAACATGCATACATTGCGTTTTTCCGAAGTATACCGCAGCGCACTCGATCAATATCGCGTTCCTTGTTAGTGAGGTAGACCACTGAACGACTGGTTTCAATTTTACGTCGAGCGATACCTATATCAAGTTCCTGGTATTCAATTCTCTTTTTCTGGAAAAGTTGTAAGCACTAAGCAGTGCTAGATTTTGTGGAATCTTAAAGTATCACTACCTTAAATGTGGAGTAAAATATGGTGAGGAAAGCCATCAGATGTGATCACAAAAGGTGTCAAAGGTGTGTGACGCCTACTAACCCCCATTTGTCCAGTGTAAAGGATCATGACTAAACATCAGATTATATGCACTATCAAAATGCTATATTTATATATTTAATATCAAAATGCTATATATATATTTCGGCACTTAAAAAGGCCGAAATATGCACGAAATATGCACAGTCAAAATTTATTAAAAGAATTTAAGTCGGTACATTTATTTTCACATTATTCATATAAAATTCAAATAAAACTTAAATATTGTTACGAATGAACCTAAACATTGAAGCTTTCATATTTTGAAGTCTGATAAATAATACTGGAATTATTAAATTGTGATTTATAATATACTAATATTATCACAATTCACAATCAAATTGTTACAATAATCCAAAAAATGTAATAATTAATCTACGAGAATCTGATGTCTTTGAGACATTATTCAAAACTCTTACCAAAGATTAATTATAATAGCTATGTAGAGTTATAAATTAACAGTATTGTCACATTAACTCACTATATTATTATGAATATCAAACTACACATCAGCATGATAAACTATCATTATAGCTAATAATGAATATTACTCATACGCATAAAATATAATCTGAATCTGATGTTATAAATAGTAGAGCATCAAATTTAAACACCCCATTAAATAATAATTTTCATGCTGCATTTTAAGGCTTATTAAACATAATGTAACGTAATATTAATGTGTAATAATAATAAAATCTCTTTATCTATATATCTATCTTTATTGCGTCATCACTATAGTAAGTCCTACAAAATGAACTCATGTATTAACTTGCCGTTTATAAACCCATTTTGCTGAAATTTGGAATAGATATAGATTATACTCCGGATCAAAACAATTTTTATTCCGGAAAATCTCGTTTTGGTAGTTTGTGAAAAGTCAAATTTCGCGCGGAGAGAGCCACGGATAAGTTTATTTAAGCGAGTTAATAATATAATTTTATGGATGGTGTATGAAGTCTGCGAGCCCACACTAGACAACTCTACCATTTTCTTACTACCCGAACCATTATCTTTTTGAGAGGACATCTGATATTGTGTAGGTACCCCTTTTGTTAAAAGTGTTTGAATAAAACAACCTATTTAGGTCTGAGCTGAAGTAAGTATTATTACTAAGTATTCTGTATATACAACAACCTAGTCTTAAATATGATTTTCCTGCCTACAGTCAGCACAGTTTCTCGCTGCACGTGGGGGTGGTTGTTGCAGCATACCGGGTAGCAGGCGCTATCTGTTTCCCCATTGTAGTATATTCACAGACTTGTATATTAAAGTCAGGGCGAACAGCGCGAAAAAATGTCGCCAGTTTATGGGTGGTTAGCTTACTTAGGTTGTATAAGTGTTATTATACATGTATATCTTTAGCAAAAATAGTTTCAATTTTTTAAATATAAATATAAACTAATATTAAATTTTTGTAAAACTGTTTTGATCATCTTTGTGTGTAATAAATTACAATAATATTACTTATTTCATGAACTATTGCCTATTAGAATAATACTTAAGATGGTGTTATATAGTGTGATATTTTTAAATTAAGTAGTATTAACTATTACAATTTATTACATTAATACATAAGTTGGTGTTGGTGTTAGTGTGTTTTTTTTTTAATTAATATCAACTATTACAGTTTTACTGCTATATCTAAGTTGTTTTTAAGAAAAGTTTTTATCTATTACATAAATCTTTTTTGATTAAGTAGTGTATAAATAGTTCTAATGTGATTTTTCTTTAGAACCTTTGCAAAAATTGTATAACTAACTATGTCTCTGTAACATGTAATCTTTTGTATACATACTTAATAAACAAATTTTTACAGCAAAAAAGTTCATAATTTCCAAAATTTATATTGTGTATGTACTGATTACAACCATCTTTACATATGTATTCATGTGCAATTAGCAATCAATTTTTCAACATTAAACCTAACTGTATCGCTAATTTGGAAAAGTCAAGCATGAAATCAATGACAGTAATTATAGTCTATCTCCATAGGTAACAACTCTCTAATGTGTATAATTTTTATAAAAAGTGGAAATCGTTAAAGAATGAAATGGATATACATAATACTTATGTTTAAGTTTATTTATACTAATGCATGATTTTGTACAATTAAGTACCTATATATATTTAATTAATTAGGGCAGGATAAATATGTAAAGTTTCCTTAATATTAAAAATACGTATACTTACGTATACGTAAATGTTTATAGTCCCCTCTGGGCTGGCCTGAATAATAATGCGCCATACTATCTAACTTAGAGCTTCTACGTTGAACTAAAGGGGTATTATCCTGGAATATTATTTTCCAATAGTTCTTTTTCTTTTTTCTTGGTACTTATTACGCATAGAACATTAGTTGAGACATTATTTTGCTTGTACCTATTATTTATTTTGTGCTCGAAGCGTACCCTATTTAAGCAATGTGCCTTTTTCAGGTCTTTTTTAGGTCCTTATATGGGCTTAAGCCTTTAGCTATACTTGTACCCAATAAAGAATTATTTTCATGTTCTGTTTCAGTAGTGTTTTTAAGAATGGCGTAAAAAAGACTTGCACTGGGACCATTTATTCACAATAACGTCGTTGTTACCGCCGCGTACTGTTTCTAAGTAGTTATGTTTACGTTCATTTTCTAAATGATTTAAATGTAGATATAAAGAAATTGCAAAGCATCCTTGAGTTTGGGCTCTAGACGAGTCCGAAATTACTCCAACGTGACGTGCCCAAGCATTCCACCGTATCGACTGGGTAGAGCATGGACTAGCTAGTAAGCTACTTTATTATTTCAGAATTCACAGTTCATACCCTCAACGTACCAGCCTACCTACCTTAAAGGTGTTTGGTATAACAAAATTATCTACCTTTCATAAATATTTACCAGCGTCAATAAAGGTACATAATTCGCAATGTCAAATAAAACTCACTAAACCGGAAAATTCGTAAAGAAAAAGGGGAAGGCAATTTCTTGCTTGGTGAAGCTTTTTAATCAAAGTTCTTGGAATCGGTTTCCATCATCGTTCTTTCTACAATATCTGTCAATGACAGATGTTACTGACCTATCTCGATTCTTGATACCAGATATATCACGATGATAAATATTAGAAGCACGTTATAATATGAATATTTTTTCACCACTTAATATTTTATGCCCTTGGTACAAGTACAATGATTTGCTTTGAAACCAAAAAGACTTACAATTAGGAAAGATAAAACCATCGGTGTGTCTGGTCTGATATTAATTAAAATTAGTCCTAAAGTAACAAAAAAGTAAAGTAGGTCCAAATTATTTGGTCTGGTTCAATATTAACTAGACTGAACAATTAACGGGTACGCTGTAGATGCTAAAGGGCGGGTAGAAAATCGAGATATTTTAAAATTTCCTTAAGGTAATTTTACCGCAAGTTACTTGAGACCTGCAGGTATCTATATGATACTTTCTTATATTTTTTTAATTTTATTTTATTGCCGCAATAAGATCCTGTGAAAGTTCGAGACTGAGCTCAAGGTTTGTTTAAGTGGATAAAGTTTGAAGTGAGAAAAAATCAACTGTTTTAATTAATGTCCCTTTCATTTTTTTTTAACCGACTTCAAAAAAAGGAGGAGGTTCTCAATTCGTCGGAATCTTTTTTTTTATCTATGTATGTTCACCGATTACTCGAAGACGCGTGGATTTGAACAATTATTTTTTTGTTTAAAAGGGTTTTGTTTCCAGATGGTGCCATTTTAATCAGGTCAGGATCTGATGATGGAATCCTGGAGAAATCGAGGGAACTCTTCAAATTTTATATGGACACATGGAACTATTTGGGTATTATTTGAAAGAATAATATTTTTCAAGTTGTCCTATGGTCATCAGGTCAGGATCTGATCATGGGATCTTGGTGAAATCGAGGGAACTCTTCAAATTTTGCTAGTATACTTGAAGCGAGTTGGGTATTTTTTATAGTTACTGGTGCATATGCTAGCAGATACTGATTTGATGACTAAAGTCATCAAGTCAGGGTCTGATGATGGGATCTTGGTGAAATCGAGGGAACTCTTCAAATTTTGCTAGTATACTTGAAGCGAGTTGGGTATTTTTTATAGATACTGGTGCATTTGCTAGCAGATACTGATTTGATGACTAAAGTCATCAAGTCAGGGTCTGATGATGGGATCTTGGTGAAATTGAGGGATCTCTTCAGATTTTATGAACACACCTCAAGCGATTTGGGTATTTTTACAACGCCTTGTGCATTTTATTGTTTTCCACTAAAAAGTAAAAAATAAAAATGGGAAATGCTTTCCAAAAAACCAACTTCAAATGCAACTACAAAGAGTGAAATAATTTTTATTTAAATTTTAGGTACCTACACCAATTCGACGTCGGGCGATTGTCTATGACTTCGTCATTTCTTTGCACATCAAGTAAGTAAGAAGGACTATTAGGGATTGTATAAAACATTGCCCGACTTCGAATTGGTGTAGGTACCTAAAATTTAAATTAAAATTATTTTACTCTTTGTAGTGGCATTTGAAGTTGGTTTTTTGGAAAGCATTTCCCATTTTTTTTTTGAACAGCGGTACTTTTATTTTCTATATTTATGTAAAATTGTGCCCACGGCGATGACCCATGGAGGGGAAGTAAGTTAAATATTGAAGATAGGACGTTTCACTGAAATAATTCATTCGAAAAATTTGAACTACATTTATAGATTTTTAAATAAAATTGCCTGGTTGAACTGGGACTCGAACCCGCTATACAAGAAAAAAAATACTTGTTGTTGATCATATCTACCGAAAGGCGTAACCAAAAGGATTTTTTTTGGTAAATAACATATCATCAGAAGTCAAAGGTAGGCATGCATCGCCGTGGAACGACCCTATATATAAGAGACCCTTTACCTATGTAGGGTGTGGTAGCGTTTTCTTTGAAAGGAATACGTCGAGCAGGATGTCGCGTGGCAGTTTGCTACTGTGATTTTTTTCTTTTTTTGAATTATTTATTTTTAAATGATTATTTATTTTTCATAATAATTGATATAGGCCTGCGCTTGACTACAATTATGTCTGATGGATAGAACTGATGAGGTTTAGGATGGAGCGCGCTTGCCTATAAAATGCCTATTCACTCTCCCTCTTGAAGGCACCCAGATTGTGCTTGACTGGGAACACGAAAGCTGGAAGAGTTATGCTCGTTTTCATCAACACTTTAAGCAACGCCTAATCCGATAGGTGACAGTTTTCACTTACAACAACTGTCACCTAAGGTGTATCTTAAAATGTTGGTGGAAACGGGCATTAGCATCACATCTTAGTTTCGTACGTTTCGTTCAAGTACGCTGAACATCAATCATATCTTTCAGCGTCTTGCGGTTCTGTGGCCGAAAGTTTGTGGAGTTCTTGAGCACACTCCCCAAAATATATTTTGTAAAAAAACCTCTAAACAGGCAACACTGTGTCGGTGTTCTAAACTGAGCAGTTTTACCCGTGTGATGATGATAAGAAACCTCAAAAGTGCCTGAACAATGTTCCCAACCATTGTTCAACAGCCCAGCTCCTCGTGCACACTCAGCCAGTGCCCTCAGTCGCACTCCGCCTGTCGGAGAGCGCTACTCGGCGGCGCCTCTCAAGCCACTGCCAATCGTGAGCTGGAGAGGGCTCGAAACGTGCCAATTATTTCCCTGCAAACACTGTTGCAGAATTAAATTTCAATTCTTTAGGTTTAAATTTTATCAACATTTTTATGCTATGCGGTAACAGGTAAAGTACCTAGTTGCGTTTCAATTGCCTTGTTTGCGAAACAAAATTTTGCTGTATTTATTTCAACAAAATAGAATAACCGAATGATATCTAGCTACCGTGCGATCATGACATCATTTATGTTAGGTAGATATATAAATGGACGGTGGACAATATAAACTACAAGTGCCTGATGATATCAAAACTGCAGCTCATATTATGTAAATGTATATTATGAGATTAAGAAAATATATTTTTATTTTATTTTATTCTACCTACATACCACCACATTATACTTAACTTATCAAATAAACAACGACATTGTTATAGTTGATTGAATAAAACTGAAATTGACTCTTACAACTTGGTTGTTCTCTATCTCGTAAATTAAATATGCGTTATCTAAATGTTTCTAAGTCTACGACTTAACCCCAATATGAACTTGATTTTAATTGAGGTACTTAAAAGGGGTGTATTTAAAACTTTTCGATCATTACGGTCAACGGACTCTACATTTAAACCGAACTCAATTACTGGAATGAAAATTTAATTAATCGGCCCGATTAATACGCACTAAGCTTTTTAGGATTTTGTATTAAATTGAACGAACATGATATTAGAAGTATTATAATATTCTATAGTATTTTAAAATTCTATGTATAGTATTTTATCTAATTGATCAAGAATATCCTACTACCTACTGAATTGATTTCATCGAAAATCGAAAATAAAATTCCTTGTAGGTACCACATCAGTTCCAAGTATGGAGAACCCCCATAACTTATGTTTTTTTTTTGTGTGTAAATCTTAATGCGGTTCACAAAATACATCTACTTACCAAGTTTCAAAAGTATAGTCCTTATAGATTCGGAAAAAAGTGGCTCTGACATACGGACGGACTGATAGTCAGACATGACGAATCCAAAGGGTTCCATTTTTTGCCATTTGACTACAGAACCCAAAAATCAGTCCTGCGTGCCAGGTAAAATGTTAAATAGATTTATTGCTGTCAAAATCTGAAAGGACTGCTCTCAATTCTGTATTTATGTAGCGACGCGATCACCTAAATCAAGATTGGCGGACAAATAAGCTTCCCCCGTGCTCCTGGGGATTTCACAAAATCCGCATTACAGATTGATCTCGCCTTTGGGACGCGCAAGGGCTAAATGAATACATTTTGGAGTCAATATAAAACGCTCTTCCTCGTTCGCGGCTCTCGCCATCTTTCTTTGTTTAAATTTATGTATCACGCACGTAAATAATACTCGGTAAGACATCGATAACACGGGAAAAATTGTTCAGTTAACAACACCGACTTTGCATGTTTGTATGTTTTACGAGATATACCTGCGTCATATTATTATCTTCTACATTTTTTCATTATTCATTTGACAACGTGTCGTGTCGGAGGTCGCGGATTCGATTACCACAAAATATGGAAAATGTTTGTGTCATGAGTGTTTTCCAGTGCGTCTAGGTTTTCTTCTATCCATAATAATATATTGTATTTGTTTGTGTATATCTATCAGTTATCTAGTACCCAAGCCATCGCTCACTTTGGGGCTAGACTGTGATGTGTGTCCACAAAACAAAAATAAAAAAATTAATGGAAAGTTGTTAAGTTCTAATACGGACAGCTAATACTGACCTTCAAGCTTCGATGGACAGAAAATAAGAGTTTATTGTTTTCTGTAAAACTCTTAAAATCTTGATAAGTTTAAAATCTTTCCTTTCGTAGCATACAAACCTTTCAAAGTGCAAAATTTTGAGCCGTAAAAAATAAGCTTTATAATTCTCATCTATGATTGATTCTTGATTATCTATGATCATTGAATGATTTTCATATACTTACTATAAGTTGATTGATAATATAATGTAATTATTTATCACTTTATTATGTTTAGGAACATCACTGTATATTTTTGAGGAAAGTACTAAGACTTCTATTATATTTGCAGGTGCTCAGTGCAGAAGTTTAGTGTAGTGGATAACCTTTTAAGCATCAGTTAAGCTGGATATTTAACGTAGCCAAAGTATACACATAAACTATAAACTAAACCCCAAAATACGGCGGCAGAAGTGCACAATAAAATATATTCATAATTCACAACAAAACCGCATATCCGGCTGCTATATTTCGCGCACAAACTGACCATAGTTCATACTGTTTATCCGGGTGAAGCATTTGCATAATAAAAACTTTATGCGCAATTGTGATTGTTTGAAACAGTGCCGGACTTAACTTTGCTGGTAGAGAACATGCAGAGTGCCTATAACTGTAGGAAAAACTATTTCCAGCGAAGTAAATTTATCCTCCCGATTGCAAAACGTTTTAAACCACAGAAATTATTTTTTCTGTGTTTTAAACGATGTGGGTTGTAGGTTTATGTTAGTTTAAAGTGCCTACTTCAAAAACTTTTACTTGAATTTGAGTGAATACAATAAAACTAGCAGTTTACCCATTAATTCCGTACAAAAATACGATTTTCAAGCGAGCGCCTCCTCTTATAAAAAAAGATTCCGACGAATTGAGAACCTCCTCCTTTTTTTGAAGTCGGTTAAAAATAGAAGGTATTCCTCAAAACAGCTCCCGGCTGCTATATAAATTTATCTACCTATATTTTAATCAATGAGAAATTTAAACATGTTATTTAACGAAAACTTTCACTTAGTCCAAATGCAGATCAACTTACTTAAATAACATGTTTTTTACTTTTTAGTTCAGTTAATAACAGGACAGTCGTGTTTTTTATTTTTTTAATTAGGTATTCATTTTTGTTGATCTTTCAAACACAACTTTCATTCCCTTCTTCATAAATTTAATTTTGACGACCTCCGTGGTTGAGTGATTAGCGTGCCGGTTTTCAAGGAGCCGCCATCTCTGAGGTTCCGGGTTTGATCCCCGGCCGGGGCAATGTAGAAAAATAAATTTTCTACATTGTCTCGGGTCTGGGTGTTGTGGTACCAAGTGCACAAGCTACTTACTAAGGGATCGGAGCAATGTATGTGATTTTGTCCACTATATATTTATACATTTATTTATTTTTATTTTATAAATTTCCTTTTACTTTTTTAAGTAATCAGAGCCAGCTTAAAAAGTCGCAGAGCCGATTCCATATAAGAAATTCCTTTGATGTTGTACAAAAAATAATTGATTGATGGCGCAACCCTGTCAACGGCTGAGTAAAAAATGAGTGAGCACAAAAGATCAGCTTCGTATATAATAAGATTCTGTTGAAAGGTGACTAAATAGGGTCGAGGTAGTGTCAATGTGATGAAGTGTACCTTGGTTCGTGTGGTGAAACGGCTTTTATGTGGTAAAACGTCTTCTATGTTTTTCTTTAGATATACCTGCGAGAAGAACCATCAAGCTAGATGAGGTTCATTCAAAGATAATTTTAGTCTTCATAGTTAAAATTGGTACTCGGTGTCCGAGAGATTGTTTTACTTCTGATACAATAACTTTCATTCGTTCATAATTTTCATATTTTGTTTTTTATTAATGGTTATAGATTGACATGACATTGAAAGAGAAATAGAACTTTTTTACCGACTATATAATCATTCCTTATAAAAAAGTGTTATAATTTATATATTATTTTCTTAAACAGTAATCCATTCCGTAGATTTTATCACAAAGAAAAGCGCTTTTAATTCTGAAACGGGAGTTTTGGCTTTCATAACGCCCCTGCTGCTATGAAATTAATCGCCTCGTTCATTATTGCCGTAAAATAATTATACCGTGGACCGGCAGTGGCCAAAGCTGTATTATTTTGTACGGCACGAAATAAGGGTAATAGGACTATAATAAGAATTATTGTATGAAAAGTCACCTTCTAAAAACCCCATCAGCAGAAATATTTAGTATCTACACTTACTAATTTTACAATATTCATATTGTTTCATGAAGTTCGAGTTCGAGTACTTGATAAGGCTAAATCATCCAGTACATGTATGTATATTAAATAAAAATAAACATACTTATTTTTCCATAGTGTATACGAAAATAAAATAAGCATGTTTTTTTTTTCATAGATTGTATAAAAATAAATATGCTATTTCTTATAAATATTTTACAGGATGATTCCTTATCAAGTACATCGTAATAAATGTAGCGTAAATATTATCCCAGCAAAAACATTTTCATGTAAAATGTTGCCAAGACGAGAACATGTGGCTCACACTATCAAAAAGTTATCAGATCTCATGTAGAGCAAGACTTCTAACTCTACACGCCCTAACTCTATAAATCCTAACTTTAAAAACTCTACACTTTAGTCAAAATATATTATGTCTTGGCTGTTTCGGTACCGTCACATGGGCGTAAAGTGAAAAATTTATTCACTGTTCAGTACTTTTCTAATAGAGTTTTGCAAGTGGCATAATGGACCATGCAAAATTCAAGAAATTTCACATTAAAATTAAATGGTATCACCATTGTTATGGGAAAAAACATCCATTTATTAAAAATATCCTCTAAAGCAAAGGAACACACTTTTGCAAAGTGTGATGAAGTATTTGAAACCAATGTAGTTAGTAAAACCTAAGTGCAGTTTCTGAGGAGACTCAATACCTATCTAATAAATAATCGTTACTACAGAAACTAGGTATTGTATATCAGAAAAGTACAAAGTCAGTGAATAATATTTTTACTTTACACCCATGTGACAGTAACGAAACAGCCAAGACATAATAAATTTTGACTAAAGTGTAGAGTTTTTAAAGTTAGGATTTATAGAGTTAGGGCGTGTAGAGTTAGAAGTCTTGCTCTACATGAGATCTGATAACTTTTTGATAGTGTGAGCCACATGTTCTCGTCTTGGCAACATTTTACATGAAAATGTTTTTGCTGGGATTTCACTTCTTTTTGTAAGTTGTTTATTACGTGTTTTCCATATGTTTACTAGCGTTACTAGCAGATATCTAACATGAAATTAAGTTTTTATTATACCTATAAACTTATGGGAAACCCCATACGAACTTCCAACCCCCTAATTTTATGGATGTGGGGTGATTAACTAAAAATCCTGAAACACGTATTTAATTGTTTATTACAAAGAGTCTCTATATCAATTTTGAGACCTCTAGCATCAATATTTGCGGTAATTTCATACAAACTTCCATCCCCTATTTTAAGGGGTTGGGGGGTTAAATTTCCAACTTTTGGAATTTTTTTGTTGGTTGTGTGCTAATACTAGCTTATATACCAAATTTCAGCTTTCTAGGTCTTCAGGAAGTACCTAGGAATTTTGATGATCATCAGTGAGTCAGTCAGTCAGTCAGTCAGTCAGTGACGAAATTTGGGTTTTTTAGACGTCAATAAAATCTAAAGTATAAGACCTATAAAATTGAAACTTTATAGGTTTAATAAGTTCACTGGCGACATAATTTTCCGAGAATTTTGATTATCTGAAAAAATTCAGGCCTAAGTTATAAGGGTTTAAAAATACGGCGAAACACTTCGAGAAAAGATAGGTAGTGCCCTCGCGCTTCGCTTGGCTCGTCTTGGCGGGGACACTACCGTGTCCCCAGATTTCTAAACTTATCAACTCTTATTTAAGATCGTCGTATTTTTTTTACGCTATACAAGTTAGTACTTGACTGCGATCTCACCTGATGGTAAGTGATGATGCAGTCGAAGATGTTAGCGTACTAACTTGGAAGGGGTAAGTTATGTCACCCTAACGGTTTCTATACAGCATCGTACCGGAACGCTAAATCGCTTGGCGGTACGTCTTTGCTGGTAGGGTGGTAACTAGCCACGGCCAAAGCCTCCCACCAGACCAGACCTAAGCCAAATTAGAAATTATAAAATTCCAAAGTGGCCCGTGGCGGGAATCGAACCCGCGACCGCCCACTCGAATCCGAGCGTGCGTCCCCTGCGCCACGGATGTTGATCGCTCATTCCAAATCAAAATGGAACTTAATTTAAAAAAAAGTGAGAATTACGGTTTCTTCGATAAGTCACGTGACATAATATTGTATATTATAATATAAATATATGGAATTAACGATTGCCAGGTATGATGATCGTAGATAAGTCATATATGGCTCTTGCTAATAACAAGAAACCATCTGTTTCTTTACTCGTAAGCTCTGAAACTGGATGTCATACGTTTTATAATTTTATCTGATATTTGATGCCAGGCCGATGACCAACCTATGAGCTAAACCATAAGTTATGGGTTATTTAGTATTCACTCGTGCTTATTGTATAAGAAATGAAGCCAGGGTTTAGGGTCGGCTTATTCTAATCCAGCCCTAATGTACTCGCATATCCTCTCAAAGCCGATATAGCCTTGAAGACAGCTGCGTCCATCCGCAAACCTAATTTTATGCCTCAGAAAATCTTAACGAAGGAAATCTTACAGCTTTATTTTATTTGGCCTATAACATCAGCTACAATATTTGTGGGTTTTAAGTTTACTATACTCGCTCTTTAAAATGGTGAAAAATAATTCCATAGCAAGTAATTTCCTATTCGTAATCTCTTTGTGTGTAGCCTCTATTCAATTGTGTAACCTGCCGTGCTATTCTGCAAAACAGCGACGAGCGTACATCTATGCATCTATGAATTTGTCAGTTGTAATAGAGTACAATTTTGCATGCCATATTCGGGCTGGCAGCTGTCTGGCAGTATATATATATTTTGTAGAATAGCACAGCTGTTTCTATCGATCTGGTAACCATTTATTCTTTCTTCTTGAAAGGATACCAATTTAAAAAAAAATTAAAAAAGTAAATAAAACTTTTCTTACTGAAAAATTAAGTTACATTTAAATTCTAAACCCTTATCTTTATCATTCTGTTTACAGTTTACAATTTACAAGTCTATATATCTAGGTATATAATGCACGTTATTTTCCTAGTTTATTTCAGTACGCCCTTTGGATGAAGGCCTTCGCCTATACTTTAAATATTGGTTCTTAATTTACTTTAAATATTCTTAAAGGTGTGTGAATCCTGCCAAGCCGCACTTGAAAACACGGTCAGGTCCATTGCTAGACCCTTCTTGTTGCTAGCTCTACACGTTGGCCGAGGCGAGGCGAGCGCCTGCGAATGGGAATGAGAGGTTAGTACTAAACTCTCACTCGCACTCGCAGCCACTCGTCTCGCCTCGACCAACGTATAGAGCTAGAGTTAGAGGGTAGACAGATAGTAACAACTAACGTATTTAAGGAGCACACCACGGGTGTGCCCGCGAAATTCAAATATTTCGTGGTTTTTCGCGATTTTTAAGCTGATAAGACATAATAGGCTTATGGCCGTCAAATCGCGATAATCCCAATATCTTCTTCACGTGTTTATATAAAAATCTCTTCTCGAAAGTGTCGAGTTAAAGAAATTAGTCCGAGATTTGCGAGTTACTCACATAAAACTCGATACTCGGACTAATTTCCTAGGATACACATTTTTATGCAAAGATTTTGATATAATTATGTAAAGATGATACTGTCATTCTCGCAAATTGATTGCCATAAGCCTATCATGTCTAATTAGCGTACAAATTGCAAAAAACCACGAAAATTTTGAATTTCCCGGGCAAACCCGTTGATTTCACGTTAAAAGTCCATAACATAATCGTGTGAATTCAGAAAAAATATCATAATTATTATATTGGTAAAATAAGAAAGAATAAAAATTTCAATTCCCGTAGCGTATTCTCCGAGTCATGAAGGCTAATATTACCTCAAAGACATCTGCGGCCATCCGCGAAGCTAATTTTATGCCTCATAAAATCTCATCTAAATAAACGACGTATTTACTTTTATTCCAAAGTAATAGTTGTTCAGTAATAAAATAAAATTAAAGCTTTTAATTATACATGAAGATAAGATACAAACATCCAATTTGTAATAAGGAAATAAAAGGTTTTTGAAAATATTCCTATTTTTCTTTGTAGTAATTTGTATTTTTTGGAGAAAGAAAATTATTGCCTAGTATTTATTTTCGTACATTGTTTGAGAAAAGTCCTATATCACCTTTGGCCACACCTAAGCATTGATAGACGAACGTCAAAATGTGGCCGAGGCAGCGTCGAGGCACACATACGTGAGTGGCTGGTTAAGGGTAAATCACGATTCCTGTTAAAGGTGTGCCACGGTTTAGGAAACGTGTATGGTATGCTACAATTTATAGACGTCAAGTCAAATACACATAGATGTATTGCGTATTAAAAACAAGAGAACTCGTAGATGCTAAACCCTTAGCCACATATTTTAGCCATAAATAATTACCATTTGTTTGCACATGTCTTTACGGTTTATTTAAAGGAAACAAATGTAAAGAAGAAGTGCAGAAAGCCAAAAATAATTATTTTCGTTCGATTTTCTATCAATAAGTATGTATTATGGTATTAAAAGGAAATTGAATTTGTGAATTTCCAGATAAGGGCTATTGAAAACCTCCCGTCGGAACTCGGACGGTCCGTTCCCGTCTAAAACTTGTACCTATTGCCTCGAAGACAGCTGCGGTCGGCCGCAAACCTAATTTTATGCCTCAGGAAATTTCGACGAAATCCGTACAAAATTACATTTTGCTACCACACATCCGCAGAGCAGTGCGACCGAAGTAGATGAAATATATCCAAGTAACCCAACATTGTTTGATCAGGTTTTCATTAAATTCTCAATTTAGTTATGAACAAGGCGTTCATTAGGTACTCGTGAAATAACGAACAATAAATAAAAGATAAATTAATATTTCTGATTTCTCTAACACTTCAAAAACAAAAATAAAATCGGCCAAGTGCGAGTCGGACTCGCGCACCGAGGGTTCCGTACTATTTAAATAAAAATCGGTTTTAGAATACAAAAGTAACGCCCTTACATATCACTCAATATTGTTATCTCATTTTGAAATTTCGACGACCCGGTTTTTCCCCCTTTTTAAATAAAAATAAAAACTATTTAATTTTTTTATTATTTCACTGACGGCGGGCCATCATTATTAACATTTTTTCTAAATTTCATGTCGATAACGATTTTAAATTTTGTATTATTGTACTGACGGCGGGCCATCATTTTTAACAATTTTTCTAAATTTCATGTCCATATTTTTAATATTTACTGAAATAAAGGGTCGTGACTCACACAGACAGACAATCAGACAGACGGACAACAAAGTGATCTTATAAGGGTTCCGTTTTTTTCTTTGAGGTACGGAACCCTAAACCTAGGTTATTTAATTGTAATAAAAACAAATGAAAGGAATCAAAAACCTTAAGGATGTTGTACAATTACTGGTGAGTGGTTTCAAAATATACTTCAGGTTTTCAGTCAAAGCCTACGTGACCATTTCCCAGTGCCGACGAGTTTTCCGGGGGATATTGAGGCACGTAGTTGTAAAGTCATCTAAAGAAGTCAGTCTGTTTATTTGCCAGCTCTGCGATGTGGGGTTTTACAGCCACCGTAGATTGTACGCTATAAAAGTTTGGTTTTAAAGTCAGCAACACAATAATGTTGGTTAAGGTACTCGTACATCATAAAATAACATAACGATCTCCTACTGTGTTCTGCAGGTGTAACCATATGGCATAATATTTACCTGTCGATTCGCTCAAATGGTACGAAATTAAAAAAATGTATTAGTTCGCCATTCTTATAGAATTCCCTAATGTGCAGATAATATGTTTCTAGCGGTAGGAGCAGTTTTCTCTGTCGTAGGCCTTGTCAATATACACTTACTTTTCTGATCAGCGGGGCTAGACAAAGTAACTTCTCGCTAAGCGTTCATGACAGCAGATAAAAATGTATGGACAAACCACGTGACTGAAATGAAATGAAATTCTTTATTTCACATAGGCTTAGATATAAGCTCTCATGAAATGTCAAGACTCTACCGCCAGGTTCGGAAAGCAGGTTTGCACCGAGAAGAATGGCGAGAAACTCGTTACTTGCTCTTTTCAAAAGATACAATTTTTAGTACATAGTATGAAACTATATTTTTTTCAAAAAATGTCTCTATATACAATTTTTAGTACAGTTTTTTAGAGGAGATGGAAGCATATCACTATGGTTCCAAGAATCCTTGTTATTTAAAAATTCTTCATGGTGTAGTAGACTTTAGAAAACATATTGTTGTGTTTAGAACGGGTACATACCACACACACGGCTACACGGCTCGTCGCATCACCACCCACGACACCTGGCGTCGGTTGCTACCACACTCATCAACCGCGCTCATGACCTGTGTGATGACCTTCACATACAGGGTGAGCTGGAACATGTACGCGAGGTGCTAAAATGGAATGGTCACAAGCCTGTTAAGAACGGAACTCGTAAGCAGAGGATGCGCCCTTCGGAAGCACAAAGACAGATGGCCTACCTACCTTTTGTTAAAGGGGTGACTGACAGAATAGGTACATTGTTGAAGAAACAATACAATATCAAGACCGTGTTCACTCCTTTACAAAAGGTTGCTCAGATGATGCGTTCTCCGAAGGATCGCCTGCCATTCCAGTGTCCAGGAGTGTATAAAATCGACTGCAGCTGTGGCAGCTCCTACATAGGTCAAACCAAGAGACCCATATCTACCCGGGTGTCTGAACACATAAAAGCGGTAAGAAACAACGACCCACAGAAATCTGCGATCGAGGAGCATGTTCTACAGCCGGAAACAAATCACTGGATTGAACTCCACAACCCCCGAGTTCTGTCCACAGACCGCCACTACATACCTCGTCTAGTGCGCGAAGCGATAGAAATTCGCAAACACCAGAATTTCAATCGTGAGGATGGTTTTAAGCTAGCCAGTATGTGGAATCCAGTAGTAGAACTATGCAAACCAGGACAGCGCCGCATGAAATCAAAAGTTAAAAGTGACGTTGTTAGTGTATTTTGCCGAAATTTTCGCGAAGTTCCTGTGAAGAGAACGAGAAAGAGGGTAGTTCGCTACTGCCTATGACGGTTCCAGCTACACACCTCGCAACACCGCAGTCCTGTCGTGACCACGATCCATGTAACTGGGTCGAAATATCGGCACATAAAATCATCGTGTTATATCGTGGTATGTACCCGTTCTAAACACAACAATATGTTTTCTAACCACGAAATAAGACTTTAGAAAAACCACGTGACCATATAGAGGAAAACGCGCTGTTTTTGAAAATCTACCACGACAATTCGAACGCTCCCTGGCGTTCTCGCAAACGTTGTAGATAACGTTTAGCGTACTTCACATGACAATTGACAGTCGACAGTGAACAACGCTAAGCATAGAGTAGATTCCGCTTTAATTTGTTTTCATTCGGTCACGTGGTTTTTGGAACTGCTTGTTCGTTGTCGGTCGGAAGAATAAGTAGTGCAAAGCCCTAAAGGATTTCAATGAAATATACGTAAATACTTACACTTTTAAAATATAGTAAACATATAGACACTCGAAAACATGCATGCTTATCACACAAACATTACTCAGTTACGGCATCGAACCCAAACCTCTGATACAGAAGCCAGAAAGCAGGACCACTACCAACTTGCATAGTTTTTGTTATATCGTTTATTACCTATAGGAGGTATTGAAAGCACCAAAATCGGATATCAGAATTCGCAGAGCGAGTTTGTGAAGAAAATGTTGTATTCATGTATCCTACTCTATCCTACTATCGGTACTCTTATTCAAAAATAGGCAGCATTTACCATGTTTCTCTTCCATTCACACGAACCAAAGGATCAGTCCTTTGGTTCGTGGATTACGCCTTTACGTGATTAGCATACAGGAGCTCTCGCCACCTCATATTTCATTTGAACGTTACCCTTGGTACGAGTACATGTTTTACTTATCGCAATTGAAATGTCGTTTTCGATTATCGATTTTTTTTTTCATACAGCAAGCAAATCTTAAAACTTTGGTATGTATGTAATGTGATAGAGGCAGCTATGTTCAAGTATTTTTTTCAATCGATTCATATGTCAGGATATCAACAAAATAATTAGACAATGACATAGCTCAATATATTTCCTATGTATTGACGACCTCCGTGGTTGAGTGGTTAGCGTACCCGCCATCTCTGAGGTTCCGGGTTCGATCCCCGGTCGGGGCAATGTAGACAAATAAGTTTTCTACATTGTCTCGGGTCTGGGTGTTGTAGTACCTTCGTTGTCACTGATTTCCATAACACAAGTGCCTAAGCTATACTTAATATGGGATCGAACCAATGTATGTGATGTCATCCACTATTTATCTATTTATTTATTTTATTTATCTATTTATTTATCTATCTCGAGAAGAGACAATGAGCCCTTAGGACAGATGAAAGTTGGGGTTCAAAGGCGACTACGTACCGGGAGATGTAGTACTGGCAAACCTCCTACCAGCCTATCCTACCTACCCTTTCAAATTGAAACACAGACTACACTTTCAACTTGAAATATATTACTGCTTCACCTTACAATGCAATGAATGTTCACGATAGCAGTATAAGGCCATCGAAACGTTCGAAACTCGAAAACGTTAAACGAAAAAAAAGTTGCGAACAAACCTTCACTAAACGTTTAAACATATGGAATACCTTCCCAGCATCAATAGCGTTATGTTTTCTGCTGATGACTATTTGAGTATCTTCGGAATAAGATTTATTAAATTCTGCATGAGCTATTCTATTTGTAGATGTAATTATAATTTTATTAGGCTTATTTTATTACTAATGTAAATAAGCCCAAATTTAAAAATTTAAAAAACAATCATTACCTGTATACTTTCGACCTGAGATTAGATACTAAGATAATTTAAATTATCATTGGTCGAATTCGTTTCGGAAATGAAAACACTTTTGGATTGTCTACCAGCTATTCACTTGAGGTTTGTATGCTTGTATGTACTATATCTGCACATGAGGTAGGTACTCGTATGTACTGTACGGCCCCCGGGTGATAGACTTGGGGACTTTGTCGCCCGTTGGAGAATGGCCCTCGAGCCTTGAAGTGCAGCTTGGTGTTCACAACGCATTTTGTTCATGGTATTGAGACTCTTAAGTCTAAGAAGGAGGGTCTGCCGTCTGCCTAACAGGGTAGCGTGAGTGTTTCCGGCCCCAGTACTGCCTTGAAACACGTACGAATTTGTCACCCTAACTGCCTTTACAAACTCGTGTTCAAATCAACTAAAGCTAAGTTCCATGCATCGCCTTCAACACGTGTTTAGAGACGAAAATAAGAACAATTGTCGTTGCAAACCAATGCGCGATTGGAAGACGCATATCCTGAACAGGGGCATACAAACAGAGTATGAAAATGACAAAACTAACTAAACTGGAGCATTACTGCTTTAAGAGGGGCGACTGCGGGCGTGGGAACTCCCGATTCGACGCCACGTTGCTATTTTCAAGTAATACAGCGGTGCAAGTAGTATCCTGGCCATGAAAAAATTTAATATCATACTTCAGACAACTTAAATGTCCATTACGCGTTTCCTCTTTAAAGTGTTTAAAATTGTCACAGAAAACACGCAGTGTACGTAGACACTAGATTATTACGATCTTATCGTGATAATCTAGTTTCTACGTAGTAGGCAGGCACCCAGTAGCAAAAGCCGTGGCCGAGTGTACGCGTTTGGCTTGATATTAATTTATTTGTATTACGTTTTCATATCTGGGTTTCATAAAATGTGATAATTTTCAATACAATTGTTAATCATAATATCGCACTTTTAGAGGCTGTCATTATTATTCGAAAATTAAATCTTACGCACAGACATCTTTCTTTTACTTGGTTGTGACTTTCTTTTACGAGCTCGATTATAACTTTTGCAATTTACTTTTTAGTTTTAAGTCAATTTAAAAGTTTGATAGCGAGGAGATTTCATATATTAGAATAAAATCTGATAGATTTTTTACAAGGAAAAATTAAAATTTTGTATAATTTTAAATTAACTAATTAGTTTTTTCTTTTCTTTTTCTTAATAAAACTCCTTTTAATAATACGAACACGTATTATAAAATATAAATAATAACGACTTTAAAACAAAAATTAGATCCAAATTCCAAGTCGAGCTTTTGGTACCATTAATGCAGGAGAGCGCTGCAGATGCGGTGCTCTCTTCGTCATCACAACATGCTCCACCCAGGGAATAGTTCTTTGATTTAGATTTCGATACCGATATAGATTTTAATTTCAATTTTGTTTTTAATTCAAGTATATGTGATGCCATGGAATTAACTCCACCCGATATTTTATCTTAAATCAAAACTGCACTGTATTGAAAAACGTCGTGTGATACACGGGTGTGTAGGTTATTGCAAACTCGTGACATTTACACTCGCCTTCGGTTCAGACTTGTTAATGACAGCTCGTTTGCAAAAACCTACTTTCCACTCTTGTATCACAATGTACCAATTCTTATTAAAGTTGTATGCTACATTATATGAAATATCATTTCATACAATGAGTGATACAACATTATCATCCTCTATAAAACTCGACATCTAACCTTTGCAACAAGCGTGTAAGGAATATACTTAAAGTAAAGTACAAAGTGGTCGGCATTTTAAAATTTTTTGTCACTGGGCCGATTGCTTCCAAAACCGACATCTTGGTTCCGCAGCCGGCATAAAGAAAGATTTGTGGTCAAAATTTAAAAAATTGGCCGCCATTTTGAACTTTTTTGATACTGGGCCGATTTCTTTCAAAGTCGACATCTGACCTTGTCAGCAGGCTTAGGAAGAACTTTGTGGTCAACATTTAAAAAAATGGCCGTCATTTTGATCTTTTTTTGTTACTGGGCCGATTGCTTTTAAAATTGACATCTGATCTTGTCAGCAGGCTTGGGGAAGAACTTTGTGGTCAAAATTTAAAAGAAATGGCCGCCATTTTGAAATTTCTTGTTAGTAGGCCGATTGCTTTGAAAATCGATATCTAAGTTTCGCAGTGAGCATTGAGAAGGAATCTGTGGTCAAAATTAGAAAAAAGTAACCGCCATTTTGAACTTTTTTGTTACTGGGCCGATTGCTTTCAAAATTGACATCTGACCTTGTCAACAGACCTAGGGAAGAACTTTGTGGTCGACATTTTAAAAAATGGCCTCCATTTTGAACTTTTTTGTTACTGGGCCGATTGCTTTGAAAATTGATATCTAAGTTTCGCAGTGAGCATTGAGAAGGAATCTGTGGTCAAAATATTAAAAAGTGGCCGCCATTTTGAACTTTTTTGTTACTGGGCCGATTGCTTTCAAAATCGACATCTGACCTTGTCAGCAAGCCTAGGGAAGGAATTTGTGGTCAAAATTTTAAAAATGGCCGCCATTTTGAACTTTTTTGTTACTGGGCCGATTGCTTTCAAAATCGACATCTGAACTTGTCAGCGAGCTTAGGATAGGAATTTGTGGTCAAAATTTTAAAAAGTGGCCGCCATTTTGAACTTTTTTGTTACTGGGCCGATTGCTTTCAAAATCGACATCTGACCTTGTCAGCAAGCCTAGGGAAGGAATTTGTGGTCAAAATTTTAAAAAGTGGCCGCCATTTTGAACTTTTTTGTTACTGGGCCGATTGCTTTCAAAATCGACATCTGACTTTGTCAGCGAGCTTAGGGAAGGAATTTGTGGTCAAAATTTTAAAAAGTGGCCGCCATTTTGAACTTTTTTGTTACTGGGCCGATTGCTTTCAAAATCGACATCTGACCTTGTCAGTAAGCCTAGGGAAGGAATTTGTGGTCAAAATTTTAAAAAGTGGCCGCCATTTTGAACTTTTTTGTTACTGGGCCGATTGCTTTCAAAATCAATATCTAAGTTTCGCAGTGAGCATTGAGAAGGAATCTGTGGTCAAAATTAAAAAAAAGTAACCGCCATTTTGAACTTTTTTGTTACTGGGTCGATTGCTTTGAAAATCGATATCTAAGTTTCGCAGTAAGCATTGAGAAGGAATCTGTGGTCAAAATTAAAAAAAAGTAACCGCCATTTTGAACTTTTTTGTTACAGGGCCGATTGCTTTCAAAATCGACATCTGACCTGTCAGCAGGCTTGGGGAAGAACTTTGTGGTCAACATTTTAAAAAGTGGCCTCCATTTTGAACTTCTTTGTTACTGGGCCGATTGCTTTGAAAATTGATATCTAAGTTTCGCAGTGAGCATTGAGAAGGAATCTGTGGTCAAAATTAGAAAAAAGTAACCGCCATTTTGAACTTTTTTGTTACTGGGCCGATTGCTTTCAAAATGGATATCTAAGTTTCGCAGTGAGCATTGAGAAGGAATCTGTGGTCAAAATTAGAAAAAAGTAACCGCCATTTTGAACTTTTTTGTTACTGGGCCGATTGCTTTCAAAATCAATATCTAAGTTTCGCAGTGAGCATTGAGAAGGAATCTGTGGTCAAAATTAAAAAAAAGTAACCGCCATTTTGAACTTTTTTGTTACTGGGTCGATTGCTTTGAAAATCGATATCTAAGTTTCGCAGTGAGCATTGAGAAGGAATCTGTGGTCAAAATTCAAAAAAATTAACCGCCATTTTGAACTTTTTTGTTACTGGGCCGATTGCTTTCAAAATCGACATCTGACCTTGTCAGCAGGCCTAGGGAAGAACTTTGTGGTCAAAATTTAAAAATGTGGCCGCCATTTTGAACTTTCTTGTTAGAAGGCCGATTGCTTTCAAAATCGACATCTGACCTTGGCAGCAAGCACAAAACAAAAAGCACAAAAAGAATTTGTAAGAAAAATTAAAAAAAATGGTCGCCATTTAGATCCTTTTGACCGTAGCAACAAGCATAAAAAAGGAATTTGTGGTAAAAAAAAATTGGGCGCTACTTTGAACTTTTTTGTCACTGGGCCGATTGCTTCAAAAATCAATATCTGTTGCTAAAAATGTCAAATGTCGATTTCGAAAGCATTCGGCCCAGTAACAAAAAAGTTCAAAATGGCGGCCACTTTTTAAAATTTTGACCACATAATCCTACCCTAGGCTTGCTGACAAGGTCAGATGTCGATTTTGAAAGCAATCGGCCCAGTAACAAAAAAGTTCAAAATGGCGGCCACTTTTTAAAATTTTGACCACAAATTCCTTCCCTAGGCTTGCTGACAAGGTCAGATGTCGATTTTGAAAGCAATCGGCCCAGTAACAAAAAAGTTCAAAATGGCGGCCACTTTTTAATATTTTGACCACAAATTCCTTCTCAATGCTCACTGCGAAACTTAGATATCAATTTTCAAAGCAATCGGCCCAGTAACAAAAAAGTTCAAAATGGCGGCCACTTTTTAAAATTTTGACCACATAATCCTACCCTAGGCTTGCTGACAAGGTCAGATGTCGATTTTGAAAGCAATCGGCCCAGTAACAAAAAAGTTCAAAATGGCGGCCACTTTTTAAAATGTTGACCACATAATCCTACCCTAGGCTCGCTGACAAGGTCAGATGTCGATTTTGAAAGCAATCGGCCCAGTAACAAAAAAGTTCCAAATGGCGGCCACTTTTTAAAATTTTGACCACAAATTCCTTCCCTAAGCTCGCTGACAAGGTCAGATGTCGATTTTGAAAGCAATCAGCCCAGTAACAAAAAAGTTCAAAATGGCGGCCACTTTTTAAAATGTTGACCACAAAATCCTACCCTAGGCTCGCTGACAAGGTCAGATGTCGATTTTGAAAGCAATCGGCCCAGTAATAAAAAAGTTGAAAATGGCGGCCATTTTGTAATTAAGCATATTATTAATTCCTTGCACGCTTGTTGCAAAGGTTTTTCAATTTTTTAAGAATTGTGGTAGTTGACGTTTATGGTGTTGATATTTCGCGCGTAAGCTCTTATAACTAAAGGAATAATTTATGAGTAAATCGAAATTTTGACGTTAGTTCCATTTTTGGCCACCGGGCAAGTAAAGTTTGTGGCAGAATACCTTCCCGTCAGGTGAAGTCGATCATCCAGTCAACAACCTATATTTGAATAGAAATACCTACTCATACGACAAAAACAAATAAAAATAATATGAGTGAAACTCCAAAAAAAAATACTTTTACCATTTTAATTCTGCTTCGCGCTTACCGGTGCGGAGGCGCGGCGGTGCCGCTAGCGCGTTAAATATCTATACTTAACTTCGATCTTCACCTATCATGGACCCTTAACTATTTTATAAGTGAAAAACAGATTAAAAGGCAAAACAAAGTTTGCAAGGTCACTCAGGTGTTACAGTGTTAGTAACAAAATGGCTCCTGCACGGCTTTTCCCGATTTTTATGAAATTGTTTGTGTGAGTATTCGGTAGGTCCGAGAATAGAATTCAAACTATTTTTATACCCCTAAGTGAGAAATAATGTATATATGACAAAGCAACGTTTGCCGGGTCAGCTTAGTTTAGTTCGTCTACTTGTTCGAAAAAAATACAAATAATATAATTTTGGCAGCAGCCACGCTGGCACTGACGACCCACCCAGTTTTGGATAGAGTGAGACACACAATTTCAATCGCGAGCGACGCGAAAACGAAGCGCTTCTTCAAACAGACGTGGATTCGCCTTGAAAACTGAGACAGCACTGAATATTTCATGCCGCGGACTCTCTAATATAAAGCGATTTCTGGAGACCATTTTTTCATAGTAAAATGTATGGCGTTTTTCGCATAAAAAGATGATTGATTTGGAGGTCATATTATTTGCTCTGTGGTTTGAATTAGAAATAACTTTGACGGTAAATGTATTATCTATACTTTCGTCCTATGTTTTAACCAAAAATATTTTCAATTATAATAACGAAATGGCTTGCAGAGTTAAAATAGAAAAGGTTGTTTTAGATGTTTTTGCCTAAGTGACGCATTTTTTTTCTCAAAAATCAAGAATTATTTTATAAATATTTTGCGGTGTTTGTGTAGACTCGTTTACTATCCATCTGAGTTTTTTTTTTGATGTCATATAATGAAGCGAGTTGTTCAATATAATTAAATCCGTAACTCCCTTTTTCACGTTTTCCGCAGTCGCGACCCTTAAGATACGGTGGTACGGCCTCTGAACACGAGTTTGTAAAGATAGTTAGCGCGACAAACCCGTGTGTGTTTCAAGGCAGTACTGCCTCGATCCTGTTGCTCAATCATCAGGCAATGTGGTGAACACCGTAGGTTCACCTCATTGTCTGCGTGGGCTCAGTGAGTTTTACTCCGATGTAACCGAAGTTGTCTCCCGTTGGGACTTTGGTACCCATAAAGAATTTACATAAATATATCAAAAAGGTACCTGCTATAAATTACGTAAGTAATATCCAACAAAAGGCATCCACGAAGTGGCTAGAATGTTTTTCATCGACTGTACATCAATAATGATAACTTTATCTACAATATCAAGTATTGAAACGTCGATAAAATTTTAAACTATATAAGCCATCTGAGATTTTAAATTTCTATCATGTTTCAATAAATAAATAATAAATAAATGTCATTTATTCATAAGAATGTAGGTACATTAGGTGGTCACAATAACAATCAATATCCTTGTACATTCTGCCTTATGGCGTATGAATATAAGAAGAAAATGTAAATAATGTCATTAGTTTGATATTATCATTTTTGTAACTATCAGTATTCAACTTGTTGCTATTCTGCATAAAACTCACTGAAATTGCAAAAGTTTTTGAGTCATAACCTGTCTAGTTGTTAGAGAAGTTTGAAAACTTCTTCTTAGTTCTTGTTACGACTTATTTATGATGTACGAGTAAAAGTAATAATTTTCTGTAATACTGGTAATGTGAGTAATACTAAATAGTAGCTCTAGTACAACTTGCACCGAATGGAGTAATTACTAAAGTTCTCTCTGACTTGGTCTCTGTAGAAACGAAGTTCTGAACTTGATCGAATGCCACTCTCCACGACGATTTCGTATTCCTATCAACACTAACTTTACTAACTTGTATTCTATATATAAAGAAAGTCGTGTTAGTCACTGTATTCATAGAACGGCTGAACAGATTTGGTTGCAAGTCGGGAGGTAGCTTAGAACCTGAAAAAAGACATAGGATAGGTACTCTTTTTATGCTGTTCTCGTGGAACATAATAATACATATATTAAAACATAAAACAAAAGTCAACCTCTAAGTTGGAATTAAGATCGCCGGGTCAATTGACAACAGCACCTCATTGCTGCCAAGTTGTTTTGGTTTCGGTATTTCAGGTTGGCCCTCCTTAAGACTGGCGACTGCGAGCAAGCGAACTTCCGATAACACAACAACATTGATATTTTCCACTCAACCAACGCAATGCGCGCGGTGTATGATAAGTACCCTGACCATGTAAAAATATAATGTCGATACTTCAGATAAATTAAATGTCCATCACGGGTTTAGTATTTGAAGTAAGTTTATAACTGTCACAGAAAACGCGCAGTGTACGTCGAAACTAGCTTATCGCAATACGAAGTCCGTAGGCAAATCCGTGCTCGCCCGGATGCAAAAGGCGGGGTCAAATTGTACGCGTTTGTTAACTTTTTTTTTTTTTAATGAATAATTTTGACAATGTTTTGATCCATATTATGTAAGGGTTTCATACGTGATATTATGTGTGATAGTTATTGTAATTACTGTTGTATGCTACACTGTATGCAAATGATAGGCAGTTAATGTATATAATGAATTAAATATTAACAATGATTATGATAAGGTATTGGTTGGCACAGTGTGAATGCGTCATGTCGCGGACCGACCGTGTGCTGCCGCGCTCAATGCTACAGTACTGAACAATTACAATTAAAGGTTGATATAGTTTAAAACAAGTCAGTGATTTCAAAAATTTACATTTTCTATTTAGGAACTATTGAAAAGCCATATATTACATCAGAAGACAATATAGATAAGTACAAAACATTACAATCAATCTGAAGTTAACTCATTTCAAATTAAAAAAAAATATTTCACATAGGCCTCACTATACAGGATCTTATAAATACGTATAAAAATGCCATAAGTTACATCAGAAGATAGGATAAATATAGCTTGACCGCTATAAACTTGGCCCTCCCATGGTCTGCGGGACGCGGGGCGGGTGTGCGATTGGCTATATACGATACGATGTAATGACTCGCATCTTGAGAATTCTCCTATGGTATTTTCTTGAGTATGTATCATAATACACGTCGCAAGATTAATATTGTCGTGTGCGTTATTCACGTCAGTCACAGCTGACAGCTGATTATTTGAGTGCACTGATCCCTATTCTATGGATCCACAGTGACCCAGCCTGAATTGTATAGAATGTTTAATCCATAGAATAGAGATTAGTGGTTGAGTAACTCCCGCCCCGCGTCCCGCAGACCATGGGAGGGCCAAGTTTATAGCGGTCAAGCTATAAGTAGATAACATAATAATCAATCGAAATTTAATTAAGTCAAAGTCAAAATATCTTTATTTTACATAGGCCTAACGTACAGGTTCTTGTAAAACGTCAATATTGTAATGTATTGTATTAATTTCAAATGTAAAGGTAACTTTAAAGTATTTCACGTGTATTTTTATTCCAAGGGTTACGGTTACAACATTTTAAGGATCACCTAAGTTACAGTTCTTGTGAAAACGAGCCCTAGTTCCCCAAGTTAATTTTTTGCCATTTTGTATGCATGACAAAAGTCAATTGACATTAAATCCATCAGATTCTTTTTTCTTATTGACTATTTCTTTTAAATTTTCATGCCTACGTTTTCTTGCATCGCTCATATCTTCTCTCCGTTTAATTGCATCCATCACATAAATAGGCTCTCTGACTTCCATTTTTATATCTAATCGCTAATCAATTATTTCTGGGAGCATACAGTCTAGGTAAAAATTTTTCAATTTTTCTTCCATGAATTTTTTCCAGAAATCGTCATCTCTTTTAATATTTTCAATTTTAAAGTCTACTTTAGTCCAAACCATAAAAATGCATTCACTTTTTTGCGTAATATGAAGTTGTCCTTGGATCTGATAATACCACCAGTCATGACTCGTATTTATTATCAGGTTTCCAGTTGGATTGCACTTCCAAAAAGTGATTTTTTTTAGATGGACCCCGTCATCTATACACATATTGGCAGACGCATATGGACATTTTATTTCGATGATTTTATCATCATCTAATAATCCATCTGGACTTGCTCCAAGGTATGGTATTTCAGGATCCACAAATAAACCGCACTTTTTTATGTGACAAGGGAAACCGTTAACATTTCCCAAATAAGATTCCAACTGCCCCAGAGCAATATTTTCATAATCTTTGCCATGTTCAAAATGGCGGCCACTTTTTTTTATTTTGACCACAAATTCCTTCCCTAGGCTCGCTGACAAGGTCAGATGTCGATTTTGAAAGCAATCGGCCCAGTAACAAAAAAGTTCAAAATGGCGGCCACTTTTTTTTAATTTTGACCACAAATTCCTTCCCTAGGCTCGCTGACAAGGTCAGATGTCGATTTTGAAAGCAATCGGCCCATTAACAAAAAAGTTCAAAATGGCGGCCACTTTTTTTAAATTTTGACCACAAATTCCTTCCCTAGGCTCGCTGACAAGGTCAGATGTCGATTTTGAAAGCAATCGGCCCATTAACAAAAAAGTTCAAAATGGCGGCCACTTTTTTTAAATTTTGACCACAAATTCCTTCCCTAGGCTCGCTGACAAGGTCAGATGTCGATTTTGAAAGCAATCGGCCCAGTAACAAAAAAGTTCAAAATGGCGGCCACTTTTTTTTTATTTTGACCACAAATTCCTTCCCTAGGCTCGCTGACAAGGTCAGATGTCGATTTTGAAAGCAATCGGCCCAGTAACAAAAAAGTTCAAAATGGCGGCCACTTTTTTTTAATTTTGACCACAAATTCCTTCCCTAGGCTCGCTGACAAGGTCAGATGTCGATTTTGAAAGCAATCGGCCCATTAACAAAAAAGTTCAAAATGGCGGCCACTTTTTTTAAATTTTGACCACAAATTCCTTCCCTAGGCTCGCTGACAAGGTCAGATGTCGATTTTGAAAGCAATCGGCCCAGTAACAAAAAAGTTCAAAATGGCGGCCACTTTTTTTTAATTTTGACCACAAATTCCTTCCCAAGGCTTGCTGACAAGGTCAGATGTCGATTTTGAAAGCAATCGGCCCAGTAAGAAAAAAGTTCAAAATGGCGGCCACTTTTTTTAAATTTTGACCACAAATTCCTTCCCAAGGCTTGCTGACAAGGTCAGATGTCGATTTTTAAAAGCAATCGGCCCAGTTACAAAAAAGTTCAAAATGGCGGCCACTTTTTTTAAATTTTGACCACAAATTCCTTCCCTAGGCTCGCTGACAAGGTCAGATGTCAATTTTGAAAGCAATCGGCCCAGTAACAAAAAAGTTGAAAATGGCGGCCACTTTTTTAAATTTTGACCACATATTCCTTCTCTATGCTTACTGCGAAACTTAGATATCGATTTTTAAAGTGATCGGCCCAGTAACAAAAAAGTTGAAAATGGCGGCCATTTTGTAAGTAAGCATATTATTAATTCCTTGCACGCTTGTTGCAAAGGTTTTTCAATTTTTTAAGAATTGTGGTAGTTGACGTTTATGGTGTGGATATTTCGCGCGTAAGTTCTTATAACTAAAGGAATAATTTATGAGTAAATCGAAATTTTGACGTTAGTTCCATTTTTGGCCACCGGGCAAGAAAAGTTTGTGGCAGAATACCTTCCCGTCAGGTGAAGTCGATCATCCAGTCAACAACCTATATTTGAATAGAAATACCTACTCATACGACAAAAACAAATAAAAATAATATCAGTGAAACTCCAAAAAAATACTTTTACCATTTTAATTCTGCTTCGCGCTTACCGGTGCGGAGGCGGGGCGGTGCCGCTAGCGCGTTAAATACCTATAGTTGACTTCGATCTTCACCTATCATATAAGTGAGAAACAGATTAAAAGGCAATACAAAGTTTGCAAGGTCACTCAGGTGTTACAGTGTTAGTAACAAAATGGCTCCTGCACGGCTTTTCCCGATTTTTATGAAATTGTTTGTGTGAGTATTCGGTAGGTCCGAGAATAGAATTCAAACTATTTTTATACCCCTAAGTGAGAAATAATGTATATATGACAAAGCAACGTTTGTCGGGTCAGCTTAGTTTAGTTCGTCTACTTGCTCGAAAAAAATACAAATAATATAATTTTGGCAGCAGCCACGCTGGCACTGACGACCCACCCAGTTTTGGATAGAGTGAGACACACAATTTCAATCGCGAGCGACGCGAAAACGAAGCGCTTCTTCAAACAGACGTGGATTCGCCTTGAAAACTGAGACAGCACTGAATTTTTCATGCCGCGGACTCTCTAATATAAAGCGATTTCTGGAGACCATTTTTTCATAGTAAAATGTATGGCGTTTTTCGCATAAAAAGATGATTGATTTGGAGGTCATATTATTTGCTCTGTGGTTTGAATTAGAAATAACTTTGACGGTAAATGCATTATCTATACTTTCGTCCTATGTTTTAACCAAAAATATTTTCAATTATAATAACGAAATGGCTTGCAGAGTTAAAATAGAAAAGGTTGTTTTAGATGTTTTTGCCTAAGTGACGCATTTTTTTTCTCAAAAATCAAGAATTATTTTATAAATGTTTTGCGGTGTTTCTGTAGACTCGTTTACTATCCATCTGAGTTTTTTTTTTGATGTCGTATAATGAAGCGAGTGGTTCAATATAGTTAAATCCGTAACTCCCTTTTTCACGTTTTCCGCAGTCGCGCCCCTTAACGTAAAAATTGAAGTAGTTTGATGGCTCCGACACTGGACATTTGATTTATTCTTTCAAAAAACAAAACGCGTTTTTATTCTTCCAAATCCCTGTGCTATAAATAAACATAAACTTTGAGAACAAGCGAAGGCGATCAAAAGAATTATTTAATACCCCCGCGTTAAATAAATCTTCGTAATCTATGTAATTTAAGTGCTTTTTTCTCAACAAAAATGTAAGTAGGTATAAAATTTTCCTTTTCCTTGTAACTTTTCTTTCCTGTTTATGAAATGTTGTCTTAAGGGGAATAATAGGCATAGTATGCAATTTTTTTTAAACAATTTATTTGAAATTTAAACGTTTGTATTTTGGATCTGCATCTAAATTTTTCTAGAGATAAAAAAATAATAGAAAAAATCCTCGATGGAATCTTTTGTCGACCATTGCTTCAACTTATACACGAGGTCACCCTTCCAACACTTTGTCTCACCACACCGAGCATTGGATAAATGGTCTGTGGGGCCCCAATGTCCGTCGGTTGTACAATGTACAAGCTATGAGCCCTGCCCATTGCCACTTCAGCTTCGCGATACATTGAGCTATGTCGGAGACTCTGGTTCTTCCACGGATCTCCTCTCTCTTTTTCTTTTTTTTCTTTTCCTATTTGACCACGTAGATAAACTCTGAGCATAGCGCTCTCTATCGCCCGCTGGGTGGCTCTGAGTCCCGGTTTTCACCAAAGGGGAGCCGACCGGAGTGAGTGACTAATCAGATTTCGTCATTTCGACATCTCCTCTCCCTTCAGTTTCGGAGATGTATGATGACGCAGTGGAGCGCGCTCAGGTACGAGTGAGATTTTTATAATTATAATTTCTTAGATGACTCAGGTGTGGTTTAGTGGGAGGTTTCGGCTGTGGCTAGTTAAGGTGTTGCGGCCCTACCAGCCCGCGAAATTCAAATTTTATTTACTTTTTCGCAAATATTAGACTAACGACACATTGTAGATTTATGGCAATGCATTTTGCGCGCCTACTTTTTATGCATCTACATGTTTTTAATAGAAACTGTGCTCGAAAGTTCCCACTCATCTCATATTGGTTCCCGAAAGATAATTTTTTGCAGTTTCCCAGATTTCGAGCTATCGGGAACCAATATGAAGTAAATGAGTATTGTTGAGCAGAGTTTTTATTTAAAACATGTACATGCATAAATGTTGTGCCCACAAAACTCATTGCCATTAGCCTCCGATGTATAATTAGCCCACTATGAACGAAAAACTAAATGAAATTTGAATTTTTGCACCCGGATGGTACCCATTCTAACAACAAAAACGTACCGCCAAGCGATTTATAGCGTTCCGGCGCTATGGTGTATAGAACCCGTTTTGGTTGGTTTATTCAACACAGCTGCACTCCGCTCCGCACCGCCTTGGTGGAAACCAAGCCTTAGCCTTCTTATGAGGCCCGTAGTAAACTAGTATATCATCTCCTAGAAATTTATTCAGATAAAGCAGTACAACAGCGCGCGTGTTTGGAATGGCGTCGTAAACGTTCCTTGACATCTGTGGGATCACGAAATTGGTCACTAAACCCGCTCGTTTTATGCCCTAGTGTATAAGGGTTGCGGGGTACATGTGTACGTATTGTATTCTCGTACGTAAATGTATGAATAATAAAATGATTCTATGATTTACTTTAAGGATAAAAATGTATAGCTGCAATCTGCATGATCTTTATTATTAAAAATATTTTCATGTTTTCAAAATGATGTTACCAATCGATTCCGAAAATGGTAGGTACTATTCTGCATCACTAACTGTAAGTTTTGTTAGGGTTCCGTAGCCGAAGGGTAAAAAAAGGAACCCTATTACTGAGACTTCGCTGTCCGTCCGTCCGTCTGTCCTTTCGTCCGTCCGTCTGTCACCAGACTGTGTATCTGGTGACCGTGATAGCTACAGACTTGAAATTTTCACAGATGATGTATTTCTGTTGCCGCTATAACAATAAATACTGAAAAGTAGAATAACATAAATATTTAAGGGGGCTTCCATACAACAAACGTCTTGTTTTTGCTCCATATTAATAACTGTAGACGCTTCAAATGTTCAGAGTTTTGACACGTTTAATTAGTCCGTACCTGTGTATCCGTCTTATAGAAAAAACAGTAGGGAAAGCATAAAGATACTCTTTATTTTAAATTATAATCGGAGATCTTCGAGCCATAGACACACACTCCTGACATTTGAGAGTGGCGTGCGCTCGGATACAAGTACGAGGTCGCGAATTCGATTCCTACCACGAGCAACTTGAGAATTTTATAATTTCTTAATAGACTCAGGTCTGGTTTAGTGGAAAGCTTCGGCTGTGGTTAGTTACCTACCACCCTACCAGCAAAACGCACCACCAAGCAACTTTACATTGTGGCGCGATGCCGTATAGAAATCGTTTCGGGGGGAAGGGGGGGGGGTTACTTACCCCTTCTAAGTTAGTACGATAACATCTAATTACTTCAATCACTTACCATCAAGTGAGATAGCAGTCTATTAATAACTTGTAGAGTTAAAAAAAAAAATTAAATATCTTGTCACGGAAACATCAAGAGAAAACCTATATGTCCTAGAATTCTCCATGTGTTCTTAGAAAGTATTCGAAATTTTGTTCCGAATTGCTTGTCACTGCTAACATGAGACTGGTTGTAGAGGGCAAAGACAAACCCCTAAGGTATATAAAAACACTTGTGTGTAGTAGTGAATTGTTAAAAGAGATTGACAAAAAGAGCGACCGCTTGAACAAGGAGAAATTCAGTGAGAAGTAGCTGTAAATAATATAAATAAAATAGAAAATTCTTTTAAAAAAAAACCGACTTCAAATGCCACTACAAAGACTGAAATAATTTTTCAATGTAGGTACACCAATTCGAAGTCGGGCAATTAAAACGAAGGATTATGATTGTACGAATTGCCCGACTTCGAATTGGTGTACCTACATTGAAAAATTATTTCAGTCTTTGTAGTGGCATTTGAAGTCGGTTTTTTTTAAAGAATTTTCTATTTTATTTTTTACTTTTTAGTGTAAAGTAACAAATGCACAGGGCATTCAAATTAATGCCCAAATCGCTGGAGTGTGCTTATAAAATCTGAAGAGTTCCCTCAATTTTTCCGAGATCCCATCATTACCTGACCAAAAAAAAATGGGACCATCTGGAAAGTATACCCTTTCAAATAAAAAAAAGAATTTTCCAAATCGGTTTACGCGTCTTCGAGTAATCGGTGAACATACATAAAAAAAAAAGATTCCGACGAATTGAGAACCTCCTCCTTTTTTTGAAGTCGGTTAAAAAAAAATCAAACATAATTTCGTTGCGAGGGTAATTGCGCTAAGATCTCACTAAGATTAAGCTCGCTTCTTTTTAATTTTCCTTCAGAGAATTGCTTGAAGTTCCGCTTTGAATAAATGAAGGCTGTTGCACATAGTTTACTTTCAGGATTCCGTTTCCAATTACTCCAAAATAAAACCTTTTTATTTTTCATACTGTATTGTCATGGCTACTCAGGATTTGTTTTTCAGTTGCGGTTAGGTTTTCTAATTATTAATTCTGAGTGGCGTTTTGGGCCTTGATATAAATGTTACTTTGGGTGTTTGATAATCCACAACCAAACGCCACAATATGACAGTAATTTGGACTAGTTTAACTTACTTCTTCCGGAAAAATATATGTTTCCCAAAAAAAGAGTGAAAGAAGGCCTTTCAAGATAAAAGAAAAGTTGAAATTTTTTAACTTAACTAACACTAAGCCACCGAGTACTTATTGACTTTTAGCTTTGAACTTTCCGGAAGTCTTCCAACAATCCCTTTGCTGTGAGTAGTACGAGTACATACGGAACACCAGTTGCGCTTTTATTTATCGCTCTTATAGCCGTTTTCACTAAACCTAGGAAACGCCTAAATCGAATGCTTAGCCCTAAGGTGACAGTTGTTGTAGGTGAAAACTGTCACTTATCGGCTAAGCATTCGATTTAGGCGTTTCCTAGGTTTAGTGAAAACGGCAGTTAGTCAATATTACGAGTATCTCTTTCTTGATGCTACGTTGAAAAGTGTTTTTGAAGTCTGAAGTTTGATTACCTGAACTTTTACATTCAAACAGCTTTACAATTAAAACTTTTTACTCAGACGGGTTATATTAGTGTTTTTGAGTAAAAACTAACTTTTTAAAAGAGGTACAGAATTTAAGAAAATTTAAAGAAGAGGTTTAAAATTAAATTAAATAGGTAAGTACTTACATAATTATCCTTACCTAAGATATAATTTTAATTCTGTTTTGATTATATTATTTTTACAGAAAAATGTTCTTCTTTGGATCACATTCTCGTATGTAAATCACAAAAATTAAAATAAGTTCGTATGTCTGTGTTCGATATACCTACAGACCCAACTTGGCCTAAATTTAGAATGACGATAGAACACAACATGGATTAACATCTAAGTTTTTTCACCCATTTTCTCCGCCCTTGCGCCCATATTCAGAGAGTTGAAAAAGCTGCAGGGGGAAAAAACATTTTATCCTTTTTCAGTAGAGAAAAGAGTCCCAACTGCTACAACTGAGGTGGCATGTACTACTGGAAATAAATAGTAATCGTCGTCTTAATCAAATGGTCCAAATATTACATAGAATCCTTTCTGCTCGTGGATTGTAACATGAAGCAACGAGCAATTGCTTACGAGACTGTAGTTATAGCGAATAAATTAATTCACTAACCCGATCGATGCTACGAACAGTTCGTAATTACTCCGATTAGTTGCTAATGTCTTTGATCGTGTCTTCAGTCGGGGGAAATATCGCTTCGGCTGTTCCAATTACCCGGTGCGCTAGCGGATACGTACCGTCATACAAATGATGTTTACAGGGAAACTCGATTGTTAGTTACTAGAGAACTCATTAAAGTTACCAATCTAAGTTATTAAGTTGTTTGTTAGATAACGTACTTTGCCTTTATAGTTGGCGCAATGTCTCGCTGCCTGCTGTAAAATCAAATGGGCTAAAAAGGCCATCTGTCACTGATGTTAATGTAATAATATTGGTTAATACTAATATTGAGCCTCCAGATATGCAATTTTTTGAAGAGAATCCCGTGGTTCGCAAGCAAATGATGATTTACCGATACAGCCAGGCGATTTTTGAAGCCAGCGTCAAACATGTGCGACCTATTTGTAGTCGCCACACATTCAGTACATTGATCGGACATTGCGAGTAGCACGTACAAGTAGATTTGAAGCAAGCACGCGCCATGCTGACGCACACAATATTAGTCACTTTCGTCCCCATTATCCCCCTGTTCCCCCTAGAAAAAATCTCCGGGATCCGCCCTCGCTTGTACTCGTAAGCACTAAAGTGAATCTTCACGGTTCAACGTCGTCACGCTTCACTGCTATTCAGTTTCCGACTCATTACTCTTCATAAAGTTGATGTACGGCGCTCATTTATATCAATTACTATCTCAGTGGTCACCTTCAGCTGGATGTTCAGTAATCGACACGAACGGCGCGAGTGTTCCGTAGTGCTGACTTTTCCCGGCTTTACTCGAGTGATTAGATCAGGGGCCGTACCACCATCTCTTATAGCAGTATTATTGTAATATTGTTTTGACATTTTCATACAGTGCCAGTATGAAAAATTTAAAACAATATTACAAAAATACTGCTATAAGAGATGGTGGTACAGCCCCAGTGCATTTTGATATGATAGTGCTGAAGTGGAAATGCGCACATAGCTCGTAGAGCCGACAGGCTTTGGGGACCCAAGTTGCTGGAATGGCGACCCCGCACGGGAAAGCGCAGTATTAGTCGACCTCCGACCAAATCTGTCACTGATTTACTTAATAAAGTTACACAAAATATATGGCAAAAGAGTTCTTAAAGATTTCATGTAGAAGCGTAAAGGTGGATTTCAAATATTAAATAATAATTTTAAAAAGGCACATTCTAATCACGGATTGGGTATGAAGTTAGATAATTATATATACAGCTTATAAGATGAAGACGGAATGCAAAAAAGAATAAAATCTTTAAAATTATAAAAAATAAATAAAAAGAAGATTCAAAATTAAATGTGTGCCTTAAAAATTCAGCATGCACATCGCTATATTTCATCGAAAAGTGAAGCGTTGCGCAAATAAAGCTGGAACCGGAAAGGTTTTCAGATATAAATCCGCAATATGAGTACATGATGTACGTTTTTGTGCAACAAGCGCGGTATAGGTTTACTAAACTTATGCAATTGTATGCAAAATATTGCGCGGATGGAATGAAAACAAAAGGAGTGTCTTATGCTTTCCAAAAATGTACAGCGGGGGAGATAGGTTCAACCCTATTATGCATTAATATAATCAAAAGACGAAAGATTAAAAAGATTTTTAGTATTATCAATATAACCTTAAAAACAAAGTTAAGATTGCGGTTCGATTAAAAAAGGCACGGAACTCTGGGTGCGCGAGTCCGACTCGCACTTGGTCGGACAAAACGCAGCTCATTTCTGATGTGAAGTGCAGAGTTCTAGCTTGCGGACTAAGTTAGTAAGTATTCCTATAATACTGTGAAGTAATACAATAATATAATGCGCATGTCTTACACAGCAGTCTCTTGAGGTAGCCATCTTTCGTTTGTGTACGATATTGCAAATTCCGCAGAGAATCGGAAAATAACAAACACTACGGATCCAAGATGATCTCGGCTCGCGTCTTACAAAGATATTCCTTGCACTGTTTTCAATTTATATCGAGCTCCCTTGTAAGTGCACGGGAGATCACGACAGCAACTGAGCTTCCACTTTAGGGAGTCTTTACACAGGACTTCGACAAAACAGAGTGGTAGCAGAGTGTAGCCAGGTTATTTTGTAAAAAAAATATATAGTTTGCAACCACAGTTTGCAACGTTTTTAGTACTTTTAGTACCGTAGCCCTTCAGCCTGTGGGGTGGTTCCCGTAAATAAAAGTGTGCATCGCTCAATTAATATTGCCAGTAACGATAGCAACGCAATCAACTACAGGCAATCAGTGCCTTGGCTACATAATTGGTGCCTACGCAACTCTACCGATGTATAAGCATTAACAAATCGGTGCCCAAGATGTAATTTCGTCAAAATATATCAAAGGGCTAGGTTTAAAACACCTTTCCCTTTTTAGAGACGCACTCTCCGCTCCGACTGACGGAAAGACAACGAAGTCTTAGTAATAGGGTTCTGTTTTTACGCATTAGGTACGGAACCCTAAAAGCAGATGGATGTGGACATTATGGCTAGAGCTGCTGTGTAAATGAACACTTTCACAAAGTTTGACTGAACGACCATTGTTAAAGTGCAGAAATGCTCGTAGCCGGTCTGTGTGAACGGACCTTAAACGGAACAATACATCACACGCCCGATGTTCAATTTACTGTAAATATGAATTCACCGACGGCACTGAGCCGAGTAAATTGAATAGAAATGAATATCTGTATCCAATAAGAAGCCTTCAGCATGTTACTAATCCTACACGCAACTTTGGTTCAATAAATTGAATATGTGATCTTACTCTCTTCTCCTTGTGTTTTTTACGGTAACGGTACAGAAGGCTCACTCCGCAAGATGATTCAAAGAAATAGCGACTCAAGCGCTTACACAAAAAGCGCAATTCAGTTCGCATTCGCGCCTGGCCCGCCTCCGTAAACAACACACAACAAACGCTAAGTTGTAGCCTCTATCTATCGCGTAACTTGATCTCATTCGACGTACTAAGGTTGCCTCGCGATCGGGTGCACACAGCGCGTCGAATAGACCGTACAAGAACTAACGCGAGCAAAGTAGCCGGCGCACGGCGGCCGTTTGAAATTAGTACGTTGAGACGCGTACCTGTAGTTTCTTCGATCACGTCAATTGTGAATCTGGCCTGCCGATGTGATCGTACTAACTTGGAAGGGGTTAGTAACTCCTAATTGCTACTACACAGTATTGTACCAGAACGCTACGTCTCTTGACGGTGCACACTGCACATGTGCCGATTGACCGTCACTTCCTACCAACAGCAAAAATTAAAACAAAACAAAAAATAAGCAGCGAATTTTGTTTACTTAAAAGAAACATGTGTCCATTTTGACGTTCGAATTATCTAAGAAATGGCTTTCCTCGAACAAAGACGGCGGTGTTTATTCATAATATGAAATGGGCAAAGTATAAGAAAACCTTTTTTCGCCAACGTTGCCAGAGAATAGGTTACAAAGGCTTTCGCCCTGCGGCATTCAATTTCTGTACATAAATTAGCCTTGCAGACTTTGTTTATGCATGTTTCATGACTATTATAAAGCAATATACTATTGGTTACTTTTTTAATATTTCGATAACTATTAAGAAATTAAACTGTAATAAATAATGTCGTTAGGAATATTGACCCATGACACAGTTTTTAAAAGGTAATTTGTAAAATTTATTTTTTTATTTGGCAATTAAAACAAGTTATAACTAATACAGTTAGGGTCTTAAATATTAAGTTTTAACTCTAATTACAACTCTAATATAATTGCACATTATAAAACGAAGTTTCGAAAACAAATTATAAACATGCGGGGCTACCTGTAGTTTCTTCGATCACGTGATAAGTGAACCTGGCCTGGTTTGACATATTATAATTCAGATAGTGAGCCGTAGATTAGACAAATCGATCTGTCAGTCGTCGGGCTGTCCATAATCACCTTGGCTTCACAGGCCATGAAGCTACACGGAACGATTTATTACTATACGATGAATCGCTGACTTGCAAGCACTAAGCTTAATTTGATGGACGTGACTCAACATTTCTACGGAACAAAACCTATTTTTTTCGTGAAAGGGTTCACTTAACAATCTGAATATTACAATCTCCTTTACGCATACAAAATGCGCATACAATAAGTAATTGTAAAACTCTCTGTCAAGTCTCTCGTACATATTGAAATAGCTTTGATATTGGCTCTAATTGCATTCATGATATCACTAAAGCTTGTTAACTAAATCACAAATACTTAAACAATTATAGTTGCTCGCTTGCAACTCATTTGAATTACAAGATGTCAATAAACCCATTTTTAAATCTTTAACTGAGAATTGACTAAAATCAACAATTTTGAAATCAAATAATGAAATTACTGTTAAATAGATCAAATAACAAAAAAAAATAAGTATTCAAATATTTCTGATTACACAGAGATATGTTTATAACGTCACAAGTTAGTAATGCCTGCAAAGTTTGTATACCTACTAGTGGACGCTCAAACTATGTGAATTCACAAATCCCGAGAGAAACGTGGATTTTTCTAGGATAAAAAGTAGCCTATGCTTTAATCCAGAGTATTAGCTATCTCTATTCTAAATTTTAGCCAAGTCGGTTGCGACGTGAATGAGTAAAATACATAGGCACACATGACACACCCATTTACATACAAACTTTTAGAAGTTCTATATGAATTTGCTTTATGAGAAAAGGACAATAGACAACTACTGCTAAAGTTAAACCTATTAGGATTGTAGTACCTGTTAGTATTTATTTCATACTAGCTGTTGCCCGCGGCTCCGCCCGCGTGCGTTTTTTTTACAAAAATGTTTCCCGTAGAATTTCTTAATTTTTACCAAGATAAATGAGTGAATTCGGGTTGGTAATTTTTCCCAACATAAACGACGGGTCCCTGGGTTCGATGGACCCGTGAAGGAGTCTTCTTCCAATCTCTCCTGTCAACGTGCAATCTTCTTTCACACAATTCACCTATATCTTCATTGATCTTCCTCTACTTATACACTCTGTCAAAATCGCTTATGTTATTCGATTTGCATGGAGTTAGACAGAGTGGAGCGTGTCATAGTGGATTGAAATATCTATACCAACCAAAATCATCTTATTCTGAGAGCATACCAAAGCCCAGATATTGTGAGGTTGAGAAGAAATTCAATTAGGTCTGATCCTTTGTTCCGCAAAGGGATTAAGCATTCTGGTGCGCTGCTGTGTAGCAACCCGTTCCTGCTTCGCACGGGTTATCTTGTATAGTTATACCTAGTTGCACGATCAAACGGACGATTTAAACTGTCGATTTTAATCGTCGATTCGAGTTTAATTCGAGTTTAAATCGTCCTTTTGATTGTGCTACGTAGATAAGTAACTATAGGATTTTTTAACTATCCCACGGGAGCTCTCTAATTTTTCAGGATGAAAATTGAAAAGTATCTTAAATGTAGGATCATAAAATTTCATTTAAATCCGTTACTTGAAAGACGCCTGCTAACTGTTTTTGTAATGTTTTCTTTCCCGCGGGAACTCGATTGGATTAATAAGTTTAACTATATAGATATTTTGTTAAAGAGGCAACATAAGGTATCAGCATAACAAATTTTACTAAATTAAGTTCATTAGTTGTTGTTTACAAAGCTGTTAAATTAATGGCAGTTTTTTAACTCCCACGGGAACTCTTTATTTTACCGGGATGAAAAGTATCCTATATGTTGACCAGGGACATAAGCTACCACCACACAAAATTTCATTGGAATCGGTCCAGCCGTTCCAAAAATTAGCCCGTACAAACAGACAGACAAACAGACAAACAGATAAACAGACAAACAGAGAAACAAAAAATTTGAAAAAAATTTAAATTAGTTCTATTTCACTTCTTACATCCCCCTGACTCCGTTTTTAGCATTTTTTTTATTTGTACAGAAATTAGACCTCTACAGATTTATTATATGTATAGATGATTGATTGATGATATTGATGTCATTATTAATATCCTATAGTTTATAAAAAAGTAATAAAAAATTGAGTCGACAACCAAAATTGGGTAAGTACTTCACACCATTTATTTAATAATGGTATGAAGTATGATAAAACGCCCTTCAATATCTAATATGAAGTCATAAGCTCGTATATTATGGAGGCTATAAAATGCCCTCTTGAGACAAACTGTATTCTGCCCGAGGCACCAGGCAATAACCGCAACACCATAAAGATAGTGGGCGATATACACTTTATAGGCTATATTATTTTGTGGTCTAGTTAAAATGATGAATCAAGAAAACGATCTTTGTGTTACATCTAGAATAAATCGTAAACGTGAAACAACATAGGTCATAGACATCAACGTATAAGTTGGTGTTAATCCTACGAAACTCAAATTAATAACATTTTACACAATCCATAGGGGTCCAAGAGGCCGCCCTCGACTTGATAAGTGCGGCAAAAATACTTTGCCTCAATTGGCAAAACCGAACCGTCACTACACAATTTTTCACGCACACCGTCCACCATACAATTTGAAAATTGAAATGATTTTCATTTAGGCTCATTTTGCAAGCACTTAATATTTCAAATTAAAACACGCACACTGCAAAAAAAATTTCCGCACTCACGGAGCTGTAGCTGTTTAAGGTGGCTCAGAGTGGGAGCGAAGACCTTACTATACGAGTTACTTACTATGCAAAATACGCTACTTTATCAGGCTATCATGCGAGAATTTTTTAAACAGTATGAGCCTAGATGGAATGATGATGAGCTTGATACTAGATGAGCTTGGATAGCCAAGCGCACAAACGCGTCTATCCTATCACAACTCGGGGTAAAAACACGACTTTCCGCCATATGTTACCAACGCCTGCTCTCCTACTTCGGCCACATTATGCGACGTGGAAACGATAGCTTGGAAATAACGATAACTCATTGTGAGTTGTGATGCGCAACACCGAGGGAAAAGATCAAGAGGCCGCTCACCAACCACCAAGCAGATGGTCAGACCAGCTTTGTAAGATTGGCCTCTGTTACAACCTGGTGGAAGAACTTAATCCGCGTGGAGGTTACAACTCCAGGACCACGATCTTCAGCAATGAAGGAGCGACTGGAGAGAAAAAGACGTTGAGATGCATCGAGAAATGCGATAGCACCGCGTTTCTATCTATCGCTTTTTGTTTCTATTTGCATTTTTTTTAGTAGCGACAAATCGCAATGCACGCATTGCGATTTGTCGCTGCGAAATTACTAATGGTCACGTTTTAATTGTTCTAGGTAATCTCAGAAACTACTTACGTACGAAGATCTTCGGAAATCGAGGTGAACCTTCTGGGCGGTCGCCACGTTCATTAGCCGTGGCTGTGGTATACGGTATACCCCAATCGTTCTAACCGTCGTCGTCAATTATTCATTCTTATGAGTCTATTTTATTTGGAGCATTTGATATGAATTTGCTCTTTCAGAATTTCACTTCTTGTTTAACGTTATGCAGAATAGAATATTGTGTAGTACTTAGTATATTATTATCATTTGTACTTACACTTTGCATGGAACTAGAGTAAAATTTAACACTGAAGTTTTAACACTGAAGTTTTCACATGAAAGTGCTCTTGTTGGCATAGTGTGAAAACATCAAAATACTGTTTCAAAATTCACAAATCGCTTTGCAACGGTAAATTTAACGGCCCATTATCCCGGTTTTTAGCGACTACGCCACTTTTCAAAGCAATTCAAAGTCATGAAAAAGTTGTTTTTTTTTCACTGTTAAAAATACATATTAAAGATACATGCTTTATCTCTATAATGGCCTCATGAAAACACGATAAGTTAAACTTGCCTCGATCATAAAAATTTTTGAAAACAGGTCGTTTTTGTTCATTTTTTTAATGGTATTTCCAAAGCTTTAGACTAAATTTCATAAAAATTATACGTAAAGTAAGCTCATTGTATTGCCTATCCATTGAGCAGGCAGATATTAAATAAAAAAATTGCTGCAAAATTTCGCCTAACAGAAGTCATAAAATGGTCTAACGCATCGAATAAACGATGTACTCAGTGGCTCACGAGCCTCCATACGAGACGGACCTGCGCAAGTTTTCACGACTCACGCTCCTTTCGCGCTAAAATTATTTATTTTTTAAATGCGCTGGAAAAAAAAACTATCTGACAGGAAGCGAAGGAGAATTTAAAAAAATTATATAGTAAGTGTTTCTTGAGTTTATCAAAATACCTAGTCCTCAAAAGCTCCGAAGAAACTCTGATACGAACTAAGAAAATTATGGTAGGTAGTGTAAATTCCACCACGTGCAAATAACATCACGCGTACCTAACCACAGTCTAAATACCACCAGTGTGTCCGGGATCGAACTAACGATAATTTAGGGGGGTGTTCTATACCTCATTACAAACAAAAAAAAACCCCCACAAAGGGGGGGCGCCCCCTCTCCCCCTCCCCTGTAGAGCCATTTCAATTTTGTATGCGTTTTTTGGGTATGTGCACACAAAATCAGTAATAACTTTAAAGTCTGTTGCTTCACATGTCCTTAAATGGTCTTATTCGACTGGATACAATACTCTCCATTGCTGGATACCTAATAATAGTGTAAAACGTAAAAATAAAAATAAGTAATTAAAAAACACGATTGCCCTGTTATAAAACGAACTAAAACGTAAAAAACGAGATATTTTAGTTGAATAGATAAATTCATATGGCAGTCGGGGGACCTCTTAGAATAGAACTTGTTCCTTAGAACAGCCCCCCGACTGCCATATGAATTTATCTGTTCAACTTAAATAACTAGTTTTTTACTTTTTACACGACTGCCCATAAAAAGGAGTGTAATGTTTTTAGGGTTCATGTATGTATGTATGTATGTATGTTTGTATGTATGTAATGAAATGAGTGACATTTCATTCATTTGAATTTGCCACGCTTCGCGTATCTATGCTGTCTGTCGCGTGCCTGTGATATAGTGATTGGTGATCTGTGTCTATGATTTAATGGCGTGTGACGCTCGGATTGTTTTGTGCATTTTATCGTTATAATAACTTGTAGAAGAATGTGATTGAGGACTCGATATATAGTGAACTTTAAATGTCGTTTCTTTGTAATTTCAGGTGAGATAGAAGTGTAATTGTCGTAACTTGATAATAACTTGATGATTGTAAAGACTTGTTAAATAAAACAAAACTTTGTAATTTCAGAGAAACAATTTGTGGTTTGTTTTGGAGATCCTCAATACCTTATAAAACGACATTTTTGTGAACTAAAAGAAGATGGACCGGCTTCAATTTGAGTTTACAATGATAGCCTCAAATGATGGCAAATCAAATTTATTAGCCATAACCTCAATATCTACTGAAGAAGGAAAATGTTATGTTTTACCCGAGGAACTGAAGCCGGTGAGTCATCATACATATATTGTTAAAACGAACACTTTCACAAAAGTAAAAAATAGCATTAAAAAAAGACACCAGAGTAGAAAAGTATGGATAAAGTTGGATGAAAATCTAAAGAAGACATATGTAGATGAGGAAGGTAATATGCAATTTTTAGATCAATATTTAGATGAAATGAGCACAACACAAGCAAAGGACAAAAATGACACTTTGCAACAAATCTTGGAACAATTAATAGAAACTACAACTAAGAAAGAAAGTCAACATAACTTAAAACATATCTCAGAAAAATTTATTATTGAAAAATTCACAAGCAAAAATCCTAATGCGATGCAATGGATAGAAATTTTTGAAAAAGAGTGTGCGCGCTTTAATATAACAAAAGATGAGACAAAAATAGATATTTTGAGGTTATATTTAGATAAACCTTGTTTGGATTGGTATAGCTCGATGATCATAAAACTAACAATAAATTCTGAATGGAGTGAATGGAAAGACAAGTTTTTAGAAACTTTTAAAAACCAAGGATGGGACATAGTCACATATGCTCTCGCATTTAGGTATAAAGAAGGACAGTTAATTGATTATGCCATAAAAAAAGAACGGCTTTTATTAGATATAAACAAATCTATAGATTCCAAAACAATGATAGATCTTATTGCAACTGGTTTACCTGGATTTATCTTAAATAAGTTAAACAGGGATGAACTCAACAACACTACTGACTTGTTCAACGAGATAAGAAAATATGAAGGCACGATGTATAAGAAAAACAGAATCAACATTATTTCATATAACAAAATTGCAACCTGTCATAACAGAGGCTGAAGAAGATGAAGGAGATGATAATGAATATGAAGATGACTTATAAGTACATTTTACAGATATATTGCTTAGAATTTTCGCTCTTAGGGGGGAGATGTAATGAAATGAGTGACATTTCATTCATTTGAATTTGCCGCGCTTCGCGTATCTATGCTGTCTGTCGCGTGCCTGTGATATAGTGATTGGTGATCTGTGTCTATGATTTAATGGCGTGTGACGCTCGGATTGTTTTGTGCATTTTATCGTTATAATAACTTGTAGAAGAATGTGATTGAGGACTCGATATATAGTGAACTTTAAATGTCGTTTCTTTGTAATTTCAGGTGAGATAGAAGTGTAATTGTCGTAACTTGATAATAACTTGATGATTGTAAAGACTTGTTAAATAAAACAAAACTTTGTAATTTCAGAGAAACAATTTGTGGTTTGTTTTGGAGATCCTCAATACCTTATAAAACGACATTTTTGTGAACTAAAAGAAGATGGACCGGCTTCAATTTGAGTTTACAATGATAGCCTCAAATGATGGCAAATCAAATTTATTAGCCATAACCTCAATATCTACTGAAGAAGGAAAATGTTATGTTTTACCCGAGGAACTGAAGCCGGTGAGTCATCATACATATATTGTTAAAACGAACACTTTCACAAAAGTAAAAAATAGCATTAAAAAAAGACACCAGAGTAGAAAAGTATGGATAAAGTTGGATGAAAATCTAAAGAAGACATATGTAGATGAGGAAGGTAATATGCAATTTTTAGATCAATATTTAGATGAAATGAGCACAACACAAGCAAAGGACAAAAATGACACTTTGCAACAAATCTTGGAACAATTAATAGAAACTACAACTAAGAAAGAAAGTCAACATAACTTAAAACATATCTCAGAAAAATTTATTATTGAAAAATTCACAAGCAAAAATCCTAATGCGATGCAATGGATAGAAATTTTTGAAAAAGAGTGTGCGCGCTTTAATATAACAAAAGATGAGACAAAAATAGATATTTTGAGGTTATATTTAGATAAACCTTGTTTGGATTGGTATAGCTCGATGATCATAAAACTAACAATAAATTCTGAATGGAGTGAATGGAAAGACAAGTTTTTAGAAACTTTTAAAAACCAAGGATGGGACATAGTCACATATGCTCTCGCATTTAGGTATAAAGAAGGACAGTTAATTGATTATGCCATAAAAAAAGAACGGCTTTTATTAGATATAAACAAATCTATAGATTCCAAAACAATGATAGATCTTATTGCAACTGGTTTACCTGGATTTATCTTAAATAAGTTAAACAGGGATGAACTCAACAACACTACTGACTTGTTCAACGAGATAAGAAAATATGAAGGCACGATGTATAAGAAAAACAGAATCAACATTATTTCATATAACAAAATTGCAACCTGTCATAACAGAGGCTGAAGAAGATGAAGGAGATGATAATGAATATGAAGATGACTTATAAGTACATTTTACAGATATATTGCTTAGAATTTTCGCTCTTAGGGGGGAGATGTAATGAAATGAGTGACATTTCATTCATTTGAATTTGCCGCGCTTCGCGTATCTATGCTGTCTGTCGCGTGCCTGTGATATAGTGATTGGTGATCTGTGTCTATGATTTAATGGCGTGTGACGCTCGGATTGTTTTGTGCATTTTATCGTTATAATAACTTGTAGAAGAATGTGATTGAGGACTCGATATATAGTGAACTTTAAATGTCGTTTCTTTGTAATTTCAGGTGAGATAGAAGTGTAATTGTCGTAACTTGATAATAACTTGATGATTGTAAAGACTTGTTAAATAAAACAAAACTTTGTAATTTCAGAGAAACAATTTGTGGTTTGTTTTGGAGATCCTCAATACCTTATAAAACGACATTTTTGTGAACTAAAAGAAGATGGACCGGCTTCAATTTGAGTTTACAATGATAGCCTCAAATGATGGCAAATCAAATTTATTAGCCATAACCTCAATATCTACTGAAGAAGGAAAATGTTATGTTTTACCCGAGGAACTGAAGCCGGTGAGTCATCATACATATATTGTTAAAACGAACACTTTCACAAAAGTAAAAAATAGCATTAAAAAAAGACACCAGAGTAGAAAAGTATGGATAAAGTTGGATGAAAATCTAAAGAAGACATATGTAGATGAGGAAGGTAATATGCAATTTTTAGATCAATATTTAGATGAAATGAGCACAACACAAGCAAAGGACAAAAATGACACTTTGCAACAAATCTTGGAACAATTAATAGAAACTACAACTAAGAAAGAAAGTCAACATAACTTAAAACATATCTCAGAAAAATTTATTATTGAAAAATTCACAAGCAAAAATCCTAATGCGATGCAATGGATAGAAATTTTTGAAAAAGAGTGTGCGCGCTTTAATATAACAAAAGATGAGACAAAAATAGATATTTTGAGGTTATATTTAGATAAACCTTGTTTGGATTGGTATAGCTCGATGATCATAAAACTAACAATAAATTCTGAATGGAGTGAATGGAAAGACAAGTTTTTAGAAACTTTTAAAAACCAAGGATGGGACATAGTCACATATGCTCTCGCATTTAGGTATAAAGAAGGACAGTTAATTGATTATGCCATAAAAAAAGAACGGCTTTTATTAGATATAAACAAATCTATAGATTCCAAAACAATGATAGATCTTATTGCAACTGGTTTACCTGGATTTATCTTAAATAAGTTAAACAGGGATGAACTCAACAACACTACTGACTTGTTCAACGAGATAAGAAAATATGAAGGTACGATGTATAAGAAAAACAGAATCAACATTATTTCATATAACAAAATTGCAACCTGTCATAACAGAGGCTGAAGAAGATGAAGGAGATGATAATGAATATGAAGATGACTTATAAGTACATTTTACAGATATATTGCTTAGAATTTTCGCTCTTAGGGGGGAGATGTAATGAAATGAGTGACATTTCATTCATTTGAATTTGCCGCGCTTCGCGTATCTATGCTGTCTGTCGCGTGCCTGTGATATAGTGATTGGTGATCTGTGTCTATGATTTAATGGCGTGTGACGCTCGGATTGTTTTGTGCATTTTATCGTTATAATAACTTGTAGAAGAATGTGATTGAGGACTCGATATATAGTGAACTTTAAATGTCGTTTCTTTGTAATTTCAGGTGAGATAGAAGTGTAATTGTCGTAACTTGATAATAACTTGATGATTGTAAAGACTTGTTAAATAAAACAAAACTTTGTAATTTCAGACAAACAATTTGTGGTTTGTTTTGGAGATCCTCAATACCTTATATGTATATATGTATGTTTGTGTGTATGTGTGTATTTGCAAAGTATGTAACTATGTATGTATGTATGTATGTATTTATGTATGTATTTATGTATGTATGTGATGTTTCTTTATTCCTCCGTAACTTCTGAACGGCTTAACAGATTTAGATATATGGGATATCGTTAGAATCCTTGGATCCTCCCGAGTAACATAGACTATAATTTTTTGGGAAAAATCAATATGGCGGATGTGAGGCGCCATTTTCAAAAGTGGAAAAAAAATTTTTTCATCAACTATCATAATATGGGTATCAAAATGAAGGTATTGGAGAATAGTAACAGAAAATACCTTCACCTAACTGCTGACCATCACTAAAAACATAAAATAAAAATAAGTAATTAAAAAAATTTAAAAAAAACAGCCAAGTGCGAGTCGGACTCGCGCACCGAGGGTTCCATACTATAAAAGAAGTAAAACGTTAAAAGAATCACTTTTGTTCAAGAATTCACGAGTATAATTTACATGTAGGTACTTTGTTGGCGAACCGCAAACCTAACTTTGTTTTCGGCGGTTTATAGTTATTATCAAAACAAAAGTATAAAATTAAGGGAGTTGATTTTATTTTTCCTGTAAAATATACGTTAACTTCTATTGATCATAATTATTTCAGATTTTTCGATTGATAAACTTCGGAGATAAGGGGGGGGGGGAACGGTATTTTTTTCGACAGTTGGCCCAATAAATGCAAAAGTATCGGGCATAAAAATAAATAAAAATTGGTTTTAGAATACACAAGTAACGCCCTTTCATATGATACCCCACTCATCACTCACGGATTTATGATAATAGCGTAGATAAAGTAGTGTATGAAACTCTACATAATTTGGTATTAAAACACTCGTGTGATACTATTAAAAAACTCACACTCATGTTTTAATACCCCCCATTATGCATCCGTTTCATAAACTACTATTTAGTTCGTTTTATAACAGGGCAGTCGTGTTTTTTAATTGTTGAAACTGAAATTATTTTAGAAGGATTCAAGGCTTCTATTTCTATGAACGGTCTCATTTACAACAGAATGATTGGAGATGGTGATGCGTCGACATATGTAAGGATACTCAATGCCAAACCATATGAAAATCAAAATGTGGCCGTTGAAAAAAATTGAGTGTCGCAATCACATATTACGCAACTTTTGTAAATAACTACGCGGACTGGCAGCAGAAACAAATGCCCTGAGACATCGAAAAACACTTACCAATATAAGAATTATGATAATGAGATAAGCTATCGTGAAATATATATATATATGTAATGAAATGAGTGACATTTCATTCATTTGAATTTGCCGCGCTTCGCGTATCTATGCTGTCTGTCGCGTACCTATGATATAGTGATTAGTGATCTGTGTCTATGATTTAATGGCGTGTGACGCTCAGAATGTTTTGTGCATTTTATCGTTATAAAAACTTATAGAAAGAATGTGATTGAGGACTCGATAAATAGTGAACTTTAAATGTCGTTGTTGTATTTTCAGAGAAACAATTTGTGGTTTGTTTTGGAGATCCTCAATACCTTATATATATATATATATATATATATATATATATATATATATAATATCACAAAACATCTCAGAACCCTAAAAACGTTGCCATATCAGTTCTGCACAACGATATTCAATGCCACACTCTTATGGTGATCACAGAATGTGTCAGAACTACCTACTACTATGAAAAGAAAAATGCGGACGGTAGCAAAGAAGATGTAAAAAAAATACAAAACTCTTCATTTCCCTAATATGTAAAAGAAAAATTTCTACAAATCCTGCTAAAGTAATACATAATTATTATAAATAAATACCTCGGTTGAGATATCGATTACCATAAAAAAGTCAAAATATAGGTAAAAAACGCAACTTCCAGCATATATTTCGTGAAGCGAATTATAATGACTAATAGTCCAACTGCAACAGTTCATACTGTGACGCAAATATTTTTATGATATAGGTTAACGGAGTTCATTCTCACGGCAATGATCGCTAGGTATCGTAGCGCGAGTCTGAGTGAGCGACAAATACCTAAAGTGCTGGGATATAGTCGCCTTAACTCAGAAATTCGCAGAAGCTGTAAATTTCGCGCTTATTTTGAACAAATTACGTTTTGTCAAGCAGTTTACGCTCCGACAGCTGTGAACTTTAGCGTGATATATTACTTTATTATTACTTCATTTTCCCGGAACCATGGATATCTAACTACTTTAAATGGTTATTTTATCGTTGAACCTTTTACTGATTCTATTATGACCCTCGCTGTGTAAATTTTGCTTTTTACAAATAGGCGCAGGAATTTTAGATAACTCAGAAATAGTATTGAGCCTGTAATTTTAGTAATTTTAATACCAGTAATAAGTTTCCACATTTGGACACTTAAAGAAAGCCTATACATATCTGTTATAAGTTCCTACATTTGGAATTAAGCCCTATGCCTATAAATGAACTAAAACTGTCTTCAGTGGGCATTCGAAATTCGTCACAACTCGAAGTCCATTCCGGCCAATGCTGGCTACGAGTATTTATAGCTTGACCTCCTTTCCGAGACAATTATATTAGAGCAAAACTAATCGTAGAAAATTAAAAATTCAGGTAAAAATAGTAAGTAACAAAACACCAATAAAAGAAAATCATTGAAAATACAATAATTTGTTTACGATATAAAATAGCCCATCGTTGTTTCATACACGATTTGTAACAGAAACTTTTTGATTAAAAGCTTCCTTCGTTCATTTGAGTGTTAAATACAGGAGGAAAATAAAAAGCACTAGTGTGAAAGATAATATCTTTCCACAAGCTAAGCACGTAGGTATAGAAAAGTCTACTCTTTGAGCAAATAAACATTTGAGTAATTATTAAGTCACATCGAAGTTCTTGTAAATCCCCTAAAACACTGAAATAAGTTACCATTAAAGGGTAATTTAGTTTCTTGATTCATAATATGACCTCAAAATAGGTAAAAAATTAACGTATTAAAATGAATGAATTTAAGTGCGTCATTCGAACCTTGATGACCTAACTGAAGATTCAATTCATTGAAATATTAAAATAAAGTTCATTTACCTTTATAGTATATGGTCTTCTTAAATGAGTCCTCAATTATTAAGGGTTTTCAAAAGTTGTGATCATAAAACTTATTTTTACCAATTCACCTTTTAGTAGAAAAAGTTTGATTACATTTTTATTTTACACATACTTTACCTACATCTTGCAATTAAATTTGATTTTCTCCTTAAAAATATTTAGTAAAATAAAGCACAATAATTAGTAACTTAACTTTATAAAACTAGTGGCGAAGATTTAAGCAAAGTCACAGTAATTCGTCTGCAGACAGTGACTATGAGTAAAGCTGACCTACAGTCCTTTGTAATATTGAATGGTCCAATTTACTTTGACCTCTGTTTCTATTTAAAATTCACACAAATACGGAGTATACGTTGAGGCAAAATGGTTCATTTAATCTGGGCAGTGTGTTTACTGGGATGTTTGGGATTGTAATTCTAAAATGTGACCATTATCCATGCAGTAATCCCTCGGTACGGAAAGTGGGATTAGGCGCCGCCCATAAAGTTTGAAATTAAACGCGGGCTCAAAGAGGGAACTAACTCCGCATAAATTATTATGAGCACTGTAAGTTCAGTGTCCGCAAATGTAAGCAACTTAACAAGCGAGAAACATGTGAACGACCGCATACTCTAATCTAATCACACTTTTATATTAAAAAGGAGAGATTTTGTATGTGTTTGTGATGGTTTGTTACTCCTTCACCGTTTGTTCGTATTAGCCGTCGGACGTTCAAGGCTGGACAAAGGCGTCCTTACCTGCTGATCCCTCTCTTGACTCTTCAGTCCGTCGATTAATGTCGTGAGAAAGGTTTTATATCCCCAAGTGCCTAAAGACTAGGGTCTTCGACCAGATGACATATGGATCCGAAACAATAGTCTGAAACTATAAGAAGTGAGCCTTCTATAAAGCCCACTGAAAGGAAAGAAGGAGGAGTCACTCCGGCGATGGAACGAGCTATATTCTCGGTCGTTGGTGACTAAATCAATAATGAGCAGATCCGAAGAAGAACCAGGGTTACCAGCTCAACATATCGCGAAGTTGAAGTGGCAATTGGCGGGGCACATAGCTCGTAGAATCCTGGAATGGCGAACCCGCACGGGAAAGCGCAGTGCTGGCAGACCTCTGACCACATGGACTTCTATACTGATTTTACTGCATGGTTCCTATGGAATTTGCTATAAACCCAATTTCGAGCGATTAGAAATGCGAGATAAAGCTAGTAAATTGTAAAATTAACGTTCGTTGCTTATGTCTTTATTCATATAGGCGGCATTATTATTGAGTTATCAATAAACAACCCTATCCCAAAAGGGTAAAATAAGTTTTCCGTGTCACCTAGTAGGTCATTGAGATAAATAATAATTTGCAGTACTTATATGTACTTTCCGTTTACATAATTCAGTTATATCTTATCGCAAATTAAAAAGTGAAGGGTAATATAAAACAACATAGAAAACAAAAAGCTTCAATGGAACAAAAATCTATTAAAGCCATTTCTGAGTGCTGACTATTTTAATCCAAAAAATAATGTTAAAAATATAAACTTTTTGTGTCAACGGTCATAAATAGTCAGTATCAGAGAGTCACTTAAATGTCATAATAGTGGCCCAGCATGGAAATTAAATGTCATGTTATATTAAATATTAACAATTCAATAATGGATTTAAAACAAATTGCCTGTACCCAAATAAATATTCCCGGCACATAATATTTCATGTTCCAAATATTTAGGTCCAATTTTATGGGATTGACATTTAATCCAATACGAAATGAAGGCGGTATTTCTACGGTAATAAATCAAACTAATTCAGCGGGGAATATTTCGCTGTCATAATTATGTCACAATTGTTGTGCAACAGTTACAGTTATTTAAATATGAGTAAGCTTCGAATATTAGTCAAAACAGCACAAACAGAGTGGTAAAGACGAATTAGTTTCGACTATTCGTAAGCTTCTTGATGTCTTCTCGTCCAATATCCTTTAGAGCCTGAAGACTAAGGTTTTCGAACAGTGTGTGCGTGGTAACTGTGATGACATACGGATCCGAGACAAGGTCATTTACTTTAGACCTCATAAGAAGACTCAGAGTCACTCAGCGGGCGATAGAGATAATACTTGAAGTTTCTCTGCGTGATCAAATCAGGAATGAGGAGAACGTAGACGAAGCAGAATCACCGACATAGCTCAACGTATTGCGAAGCTGAAGTGGCAATGGGAGGGGCATTTAGATCGAAGAACCAGCACCACCACACCACTTTGGGGACCCCAAGTGCTGGAATGGCGACCCCGCACAGCAAAGGGCAGACTTGGCAGACCTCCGACCAGATGGACTGACAGAACTAAAAGTGTCGCGGGGACATAAAAATCTGACAACAAAAATAGAGTCGTGGGAGGCTTCGGCCGTAGCTATTTACCACCATATCAGCAAAAATAATTTGTGCCCTCTGAGCTTTATTTCTGAGTTTTCATGTGGAGAAGTTCTCTACACTTAAAATTTCTGAAATGAGGATCTGTAGAACAAGATGGCAAGAGTCCCCGACGTATCGAAACTGGTCGGAAATCTGAAGTGGCAATGGGCTAGGCATTTATCACGTAGACCTGATGAAAGGTGCTGGTGTGAAAATTCCGTACCGGAAACGGTGGTATCAGCTCCCCAACCAGGAGTTCATTGCCGTGAAGGTTAGAAAACCCTACACCTATATCCAGCAGTAAACAAAGATCAGATAAAAAGAACCTTAACCCACTATTTAAGTGTAACAGCTCAAGATCATCTGAAGCCGATGCAAATTACAGTCTTTCGAAGTTCTTATTTACATAGCCAGTTCAACACGAACCACCTTAATCAAGATTGGCGGACAAATAAGCTTCCCCCTGTTCCCGGGGGATTTTAGAAAATCCGCATTACAGCGCGCTCGGCTTTGGTACGTATTCCCGGGGAGTTCCTAATCGATGTTCGTAAGCAACTATTGTTGCAATACATACTTAATTAAATTGCTGCATTATTCAAGGGTTTTGTAAGGCTTTTTCCTTCGTTTTTGTCAGTTTAAATCACACTAATGCTAGATATAATATAATATAGGCTAAAAATGTGTGTATCTGTATGTTTGCTACTCCGTCACACCGCAATAGCTCAACTGATTTAGATGGGATTTTATCCTGGAATAAATTTCCACACTCATCCACATTTCCTTGGGTTTTGTGAAATACCGAATACCGTTACTAAATAATATAATAAGAAATACCGAATAGTTTTTGGAGCCGCGGCTAGTGTTACATATAATTATTTCAGTCGTCATATTATTATCATTCCCTACCTCATAAAAGTATTTATATATTACGGTATTACGGATTATTAGGCATTTTTTAGTCTTTGTAAATTGATGCTTTAAAGCAGAGGTTGAATTTTGGGATGTGTATTTAGAATTTGAGATTGTAAGCAATAATTTAAGTTTTTGGGATTGTTTGATGTAGGTAGGTATTTAAGTTTTAAAGAATAAATTAAAACACCTTTTAATATTTTCTTGACAAAAAGCATTGATCCAGTTTTCTTTTATTTTTATTACGTCAAGCAGGTAAGTTTGCGAACCTTTTTCCTAGAAATCGCAGCGAACGCTTAAAATAAATAATTAGACAATCAATAAACTGAGAGTAATCGAGACATTTAATTAAAAATCTTCGCAACAACAAGCTTGACTCCAATAAAGGATTCTTTGATCGTTTAATTTCGAATATTGGTAGGTAAATTGATAGCTAGTTCTTGATATAAAATTACTTTAACGAGCTCAAATATTACCTAAGTAGGTACTTATCTACGCGACAAATTTTATTTTAAGGGTAAAAAGGTTGACTCCTTCACGCCACATATAAAACGATTTGGCAGAAAAGACTAATTCAATGAATTATCACATACCTAGGTACTTTTTCTCGCGGAAAAATACGATTTTCACGCATTACTTAGCTCGGACCGATTTCACCCATTTGCTAGCTGTACATATACTAAATTAATAATAACCGATCGCCGTGCCAATCTTGCTGAATCTTTTGTGTGTTTCAGTTGTTTATAAAGAGGCATACCACTTTGGTCGAGTAGCTAACACGAGGTAAATCAAAGATAGTGAAATCAATAAAAAAAATAGAATTATATTTCATACATTTTATTCTTCATATAATAAACACAATCAGGTATACTTTCATTGTACTGGCAATTTCGCACTTTTATTTATTTTGTTTTTTAAAACTGACCACCCTGATGGACACGCGGTCCCCAGCCTACCTCCGCGCCATGCTTCATTCTTTTATTGTGCGCGGCAATGAGCACTCGACTACAAAAACACGTCTCGTTTTTGTTAATTTAGGTTCAAAGTAAAAAAAAATTAAGTGTTCAGTGTTAAAACTTGCTTAATTTTCTATACTGATAATGCTTAGACGCTAGTAAAATTTATTATTATAACAAAAATAAAATCAAATCAAATCATATAATTGTGCATTCATCTTCGTCAGACTCCGAGGAAAGAGGGTAAGTGAAAATTAACCTTTTTCCCAGATATCACATCAACTCAAATATCAATGCTGACGAAAGTGTGTCCAAAAATTGAAATCCTAAGGCATCTCTAAGCTAACTTGGAGGGTATCACATTGAGGTTATCACGAAAGTATAGCATGATGCGCGAAATAGTCCAGGCATCTCTAAGCTAGCTTGGAGGGTATCACGTTGAGGGTACCACGAAAGCATAGCATGATGCGCCAATGCTCCTGGAGGTTGACTGCGGGTCAACACGAAGGATTTTAAAAAAAAACACCACAAGGGACTTTGCGGATACCAACGGGGGACGATGTCGGTGTGGCGCTGTTCTCGGCTTCACTACAAGTGGCTCCGCATGACCTCCCGGACTTTGATCCCGAATTGCTATCGGCGCTCAGTCACAAGAACTATATTAATGGTTAGTCCCGACAGTTATAAAATTCTAGCCGACCTTCATTGCAAAGAATCAAATAGTTTATTTGATATACTTGCCTGGCTTATGAATAGCCAGTTAAATGTTATAGCCTTTTATCAGTGATAACTATTTCACGACTTAAAAACTAATTCCACGAGGGTACCAACGCGTCGAACTTTTCTAACTATGTACCTACAACAATAATGTTTAGATTTTGTGGTGGAAAATAATTTTACTTACTTTCGAAAATTAATGTTCAGATTGTGTAATGGGATGATAATTTAACTGTTAGCTCAACAATATTATGTATAATGTACCATTAGTCTGAAAGTTTCATTGAAGTGAATTGTTAAATTCTTTCTGAAACTAATAAAAATCTTAAACCACAACGCGTCCTGAACTGAGAAGAAGCTTAAGTATTGACAAATGACATTTTGTTTCGACAAATGACAAGTAATTAAAGTTCACGAACGGGACCAGATGTTTTTTCGGAGAAATAGTTTCGGGCATTATACTAGTTTCAATGGTTACTGATCGTCAGGTGTTGTAAATAAAGAAACCAGCAGGGCGCGGCGGGCGACTTTGCTATCGACACCCACCGCTGGGACAGCGCAATCTCGTTTCTCGAGAAACTAGCTGGCCCCCTCTCGTTACGGCTCGGCCAGCAGGGGGGGGGCGTGACACGCTTGAGTATTGGCAATCAGCCGCGAGGAAGATGCGACGTGACAGCAAGTTTCCAGCATCAGCCACAACAAGGACCAGGTTCATCGACGACGCTAGACATTAAGGTACCTATATGCCAGTTGTCTCCAACATTTTGAAGTTTATTGGTTACATATCACTGACAAGGAATCCGTCACGATCTATAACATGATCTAGAATTTCGGGAGTTATAATAAGTGAAGACTATTTTTTGACTTTCACTAGGTGTACAAATGTACGTACATTCAATAAAATATTTTAATGAATTGAACAAATTAAGGAACTAGCTCCAAAAAATTATTATTACATAATACCATTTTAAAAATCGTACACTAACACAGTGTACCGCCTTACACGTTCACAACAAAGAAAAAGCGACAAATGTCTTTGACAATCGACATTTCTTTTTTGGGTGAGATAATGTGGGAGTGAGTCACTGCATGTTCGATTATAGTTAAGATGTGTCTAACCTCAAAATCTTACGTGGTAAAAGATACATTCTAAATTTAAAGGCGTTGAATGAATTTGTAGTTCAAAATCTTTTGAAATTGATAGTTCATAGAACAGCTTACAAGCGAATACCTAAAAAGGGTTTTATGCCTATGAACTGAAGAATCTTATTTTAAAGTACCGATTCATCCTTGGTAAAATACATAAAGAAGTTGTGACTCATCTCAGATACTTACCGCGGTTTTTTCATGAAGATTTGTTAGGTGTTAGAGTGTTAAAGTTATTTACTACCCTCAAAACATGCTCAGTTTCCTGGTTTTATTTTAATTTCTGACGATATGGCAGTATCGTTACCCAACCGCAAACTATGACGTGAATTATGTAACAATTCAAATTCTGTAAAGAATTTTATACGCTTAACTCGTTGTATCATCTAAGAGTTAAGCTTAATTCCGATTAAAAGTCCTAAAGTCCACTTCTCCAGCTATTAGGTATGGATGGGGTTACACAGAACGTCTGTAGAAACAAAAAATGTAGTCCGTAAGAAAAATTAGACTTTAGACGCAGCTGTTCGTCCATCATCGGTTATCCTATCAGATGGCCAGTGGTTACAAAACATTTTTAAGTCAGATAACTCCCTTAAACCTAAAAGGTTGAACTAGTGATTCACACGATTTCCCGGTCTAGATGAAGACTAATTCTTTTCATTAGAGGGATTTTTGTTTTTGTAATAATTAACGTTAAGATGAATCGAAATACCTCTTTACAGAGTTGATGGCCATATTTTTCGATACATCTATTTTGATACACATGATTTACATCAGTTGCATAGAGGATATCAAATATCCTCATTTAAACGATTGGGTTAATTGTTTCTTATATGGAAATTAAAGATAATCAAAAGCTGACCAAGAGTTACATCCAGTTAATGGGATTAAGCTATCGCGGTAAAATTATATACTTCAAAGTTATTCAAAGAGTTCAATCCAGTTATTGAATTTATCGCTTCTTGCAATAATGCGAAATGTAATCAATACGAACCCAGACGTCTTAGAAACAGACGCATTCTGAACATTTTGGAACACCAAGTTTACCTTTGCTCTTCTATACATTCTTCTAGAGGAAGAATGCTTAAAAATACTATTATAGACAATGCTTTAGACATACATCGTCTAAGGACCTTAACAACTTTGGATTTTCTTCTTTTACATAAGGTGTCAAAAGACTTACTTCTTATAGTACATTTATTGATGATAAATAAATAATTATGGTCTTTCCCTAGAGAACCACAATTCATAGGAATTACTGGAGGAAGTTCTCTGAAGGCATTAAAAAAAAAAAAAAATATATATATATATATATATATAAAAAAAGGACATTTTGTTGGAATTTTTAATAATTTATATGTTTCAAAAATTTTGTGTTATTTACAAAGTTTTGTGGCAATACTGCTTAATTAACGACTGAGATCCGTACAATCCGTACCTACATTATAAGTCAACCTCGTAATTTCCAACAGAACAACTTGTTAACGACGTAGCATATGGTACGATTACTTGTTATCATTCGGCATTGAGTTTAATTTCTGCTGATGATTTTGGGTCAAATAAAAAAAAAAAAAAAATATATATATATATATATATACTATATTGCGAAAATGAATAGATAAATTAACATCAAACACCACATAGTAGCACACAATATAGTATGCTAACACATTGCTCAATGGGCCTTAATAAGAGTTTATTCATTCCGTAACTTTGCTTTGCTGATCTTGTAACTTTTTTAGCTCTAGGCAGTAGACACAGCACAGAATGAGAACATTAGCATTAGTTAAAGTTAGTATTATTGTTTTTATATAATTCAAGGGAATTATTGAGTTTATACAACGCCAGCTACTACTCAGGGCGAACCAGTTTTAATTATACCATAATTAAAACTGAAGAGAAAGTATAAAAATTTGCCACAGCTTTGAAAAACAAATCGATATGTCGTTTACAAAATCTTAGACCAAGATATATAATAGACAACCTCCTGATAATGTTGAAGCGACCTCATAAGGTCGCCTGCAGGCAGACCACCGTGAGAACGTGTCTGCCGAGGAATATAATCTCTCACGAGAGAGGTCTGCGTTTCAGTGCACTCAGCAACACTTCCTCGGCGAGCACGTAGTTTGTTGCTTGACCTCATCAGAAAAGCAGTCTGCTGGTAACAACCATTACGGACGTTACCTAAGTTTTATAACCTCTTATTGAGCGATGATGCTTCTGTCGCAATAGCTCTTTTGCTCTCTAATCATTAATCATTATAATCTATCTAAATATAAATTAAACCTATTTATAATGTGACTGGGTTATTGATCCAGGAATTGAACGAAAAGATTGTGTTAATTAAATACTTCTGTGGTATAAAGAGGACCTATTTCCTATTATAATAGGAAACAATTTACTATCTGTTAATGTCCATAATTTAACAAAAATTTTCATCTCTAAACATCTACCTGATTGTGTTTATTATATGAAGAATAAAATGTATGAAATATAATTGATGATTAAACGAACTTACCTGTAAGTGAAGTTCTATCACAATTATGTGAATACATTTTATTCGAATATAATAATATAAGGTCCCTCCCATACCCAAAACCCATGAGTATAATACGAAAATTTTGTTAAATATTCTCTAAAGAATGAAGCATGGCGCGGAGGTAGGCTGGGGACCGCGTGTCCATCAGGGTGGTCAGTTTTAAAAAACAAAATAAATAAAAGTGCGAAATTGCCAGTACAATGAAAGTATACCTGATTGTGTTTATTATATTCGAATAAAATGTATTCACATAATTGTGATAGAACTTCACTTACAGGTAAGTTCGTTTAATCATCAATTGTAACCGCTTTTAGTGGATCGGCTTCGGTTCCCTTAAGTAATAGAAGCTATAAATCTACACACATACACAAATTTGTTTCATTAACCGTACTTCAGCCACACAGCCGCGTCTCTATGTCACCTTGGTATGCCTTAACCAAACTTGTAGCCTTGAGTCATCAGCTTTTCCCCGTTAACACAGTAGCAATCATATAAGATGACGTAAGTGTCAGATTTCCTGCTGTAAAATGACCGGCTATTTTTCTTCTTATGTAAAAAACAACAGTCCATATGTTTTAATTTCTAGGTACCTACGCAGTATCATATTTAAATATGTGTATAAAATCTTTGATTAAAAATATCTATCCTAGGAAATTAGTCCGAGTATCGAGTTTGAAGTATCTTGCAAATTTCGGACTTATTTCTTTAACTGGACAAAAACAAGCAAGTATTTTATATTCACGCTTGAAAATGATACTGGAATTACCGCTATTTGACTTTCATAAGCCTATTATGTCTCATTAGCTTACAAGTAGCAAGAAACCACAAAAAAATAGAATTTTACGGGCCCTCCCATTTCATGCCCCTTAATGTAATAACGTAACCATACACGAACAGTTTCCAAGAAAATTTCATTGGTAAGAAAAACTTGTACGCTGTACTACGCATACGTATTTTAGGTATAAAAGATTTTTTTAAGAGAAAATTTCTCAAATATGGCGTCGCACTATGACGATCAGCACTTACTGACGTCACGCATACATTTTTAGGCTCCGCCCTGAAGCCGCATTTTAATTTGTCAAAACTGTAAAATGGCGCTAATGTATGCGACCGACAGCGGTATGTGCTGTCAGTGGTACCGAAATGTATGACGCGCGACGCCATTATTGAGAAATTTTTGGTTTCAACATACGTCACATAGTTCCCGTCCTCTTAGCGTAGCGTATTTCATCATTGCGGTAGATAGAGTGATAGAGACGTCAGTATCCGATGTAGTCTCGGTCTGAAGGTTTTGACGACCTTCGTGGCGCAGGGGACGCACGCTCGGATTCGAGTGGGAGGTCGCGGGTTCGATTCCCGCCACGGGCCACTTTGGAATTTTATAATTTCTAAATTGGCTCAGGTCTGGTCTGGTGGGAGGCTTTGGCCGTGGCTAGTTACCACCCTACCAGCAAAGACGTACCGCCAAGCGATTTAGCGTTCCGGTACGATGCTGTGTAGAAACCGTTGGGGTGACTTAACTTACCCCTTCCAAGTTAGTACGCTAACATCTTCGACTGCATCATCACTTACCATCAGGTGAGATCGCAGTCAAGTACTAACTTGTATAGCGTAAAAAAAACAGGATCATTTTTTTATTCAAATTTCATTTATTATTGAAGATTTTTGTAAAAAGTAGTTAAATAACCCTATTGCAGCCATGATTACTAGCAGCACTCACGAGTAGGTACATAATGCAGTAATGTTATAACATCGTCGGGATATAAGTAGGTAATCCTTTTGATGTAGAACAACCTGATTAGCTTCCATTAGCACTAGAATATAATATTATCTACATTGAACAAACCAACCCCAAGACATTACAGGATATGGGAGAGGTACTGCTTATCTGCACCATTTAGCCGTTTTCCTTGGGATGAATCACATGGACATTGTAAAATTCAATCTGATATTTTTAGGGTTCAGTACCCAAAGGGTAGAATGGGACCCTATCACTAAGACTTCGTCGTCCGTCCGTCTATCACCAGGCTGTATCTCTTGAACCGTCATAGTAAGACCTTGAAATTTTAGCAAATGATGTAGGTATTTCTGTTGCCACTACAACACCAAATACTGAAAAATAGTATAAAATAAATGTCCAAGGGGAGGGGGGGAGGTTATTTTATACTATTTTTATACAACATATGTAATGTTTTGCTCGTTTTTGAATTTGGTGGACAAAGGTGTTTTAGTAGGAATTGGTCTTTGGTAGGAACCCGCAGTGTGACTCGCACGTGATCTATTTATATGTCAACTTGTCTTTTCTTTTTATCCGTAGAAATACCATATGAATTTGAGTTTCAGGACAAAAAAACACAAACAAATAAAATATGTATATCGTAAGTGTTCAATGAGAATCTTATTAAATAAACATTTATCATTTCCTTTATAAAATATTTTAATCTTCTAGTAGAGCTGCTTAAAATATTTTAAGATTGCTGATTTTAACGTATACTTATGAAATTTATCTTTTGTAATAATCGGACAAATACAAACGGAATTGACTCTCATTAAATTCAAAAATCTACTTAGAAAACTCGATAAAAGGCTGTTTGAAATTCAATAGCACCATTTTCTTATTCAACGTAATTTGTAAATCATTCATTAGACATCAAACGATTTCTTGTTGGCCACGTCAATATTTTATTTGCCAATTGGTCCTTACATTATTCATTATAAGTTAAATCATTTAGAACTAGATAAAAGATTTCACTGAAAAGTTTGTAATATTTATACTAATCATTATCAATTATCATCAAGAGGTACAGTCAACGTCAAAAGTCGATATAGAATTAGCAAACAAGATTGAATTGATGAATATTATTCATCCATGCAAGGGATCTTGTCAAAATATTATAATATAATATTTTGAACCTAATGATTATTATTTTAAGGTTGATACTGTTAATACTTTATGGTACTTGTATACCATTTTTGCTTTTAAACTATGTAATATGGTTTTTTGAAGATGTCTGCACAACTGTTGAAAATTGTCGACAGCGAAAATGACTATGAAAAAGGGGGGCCCCCCTAAATATTTATTCAATTCTATTTAATAGTATTAGTTGTTATAGCGGCAACAGAAATAAACCACGTGTGAAATTTTTAAGTCTGTAGCTATCACGGTTCAGAGCGTTATAGCCTGGTGACAGACGGACGGACGGATGGACAGACGGACAGCGAAGTCTTAGTCACAAGGTCCCGTTTTTACCTTTTGGGTACGGAACCTAAAAAAGGTTCCTTAAACCCCTGATTATTGTAAAATGAGTCCTACCATCGAACTTTTATGCTAATTTGAAATTCATACTGCAAGAACTCAGTAACAGGGCGAGCAATGCGCAAGACATAACTCCAACGCCGGGTGATCATAAAGCGAGTCAGAATTGTAAATGCCTTTTACTTTACACAACGAAAATGCTGCCCAAATATTTCTTTCGTGTTGCGTGAAATTATTTAGGTAACTATATAATGTTCTTTACCTTATCCTTTCATTTAGATCAATTGCTATTTATGTTGATGTATGATCAAAACAGTTATATTTAAAGATTTTTACCACAGAGTAAAATATCGAGAGGAAACCTCCATGCCTAATTACACGCCACGTACATAATTCAGAATTCTAACATTAGATCCTTCACGAGCCCGAGGACATACAAAGGGAGGTGACTACTACTTAGCAGACGACGGCTTCTTATCTCATATTTTTCTCTAATACATAAAATTCTCCTGCGAATTTTACTACCCAACTCCTCCGAAATGGCTTGACCGATTGTAATGAAATTTTCTGTGTATGTTCAGTAGGCCTGAGATAGGTAGTAAGCTATTTTTTATATCCCTAAAGACAAAACAACGTTTGCCGGGTCATCTAGTAAGTTATATAATTTTTTTTGAGGCCGTCAGTAAAAAGAAAACTGACATTGTAATTTGGAAAGTAGTGATATTCTAACCATGACTCTCTTCATAGTCTTCTGACACTGACCTTACTTAATTCACAGTTAGCAGACACTCACGCATTATGTTAGGAAATGTTAATTCGTAAGTACCTGAGATGACGTAAACTATGTTATCTGTCATCGCCAAGCACATCAAAAATTAACTAGTAAGAAATTAAGTAGTTTCCTGAGTGCATTTCAAGGTTTTATAATTTTAAGTAAGATTCATCTTACTGGTGATTTAATAACCCATCATAATGTTATAATTAAAACACTGGTGATAGTTGAATGTTTTCTGGAGTCATAACAAATAAAAGTGGATATATACTCGTTGTAAAGTTTTTTATTAAACATAACTTTTTATAACAAAAAAATCTATAATGATAAACACGGAGATCATTATGTACAAAACCAATGAAATACTAAAAATAAATAATTATTATCCTAAAAGTGTAGCCATCTTTACGTTTTTGCCATTATTTATTTACATGAATATTTCGAGTGAATTATAGTACAATTCAATAAACAGAATTTCACACAACTTAAATTTAACTAATTCTACAACATCAATTTTAGCACTTAACATAAGCACTAAAGCATCAAATTATTATCACAATACCAACTACAATAAATAATTACATTAATACGAGTATAAACGATTTAGGCGCAATGCGGTACGACTAACTTCCTTATTAAATTGTTTACAAAACGATACAATACAACCGCAACATGCAGATTGAGAATATAACTGATAAACTTCGTGCAAAAATATTTTACTTTTTTTATTATTACATCCATTTTTAAACACAACCCCGTTCATAGAAGTCATATTTACCAATAATAACTCTTATTGTTACAATCTTTTAGGTTAAAAAAATACTTGGAAAAGAAATCAATGTCAAATTCAATCAGTTTGTTTTCTTGTTTAAAAATATGACTATTATTATTTTGCCAGCTTGTCCAACGTCTCTGCTGGTCGAAACAAATCCAAAAATTTTGTGATACTGAAACCAAATTAATCACAAGAGGTGTCTTGCATATGGAGTCTTGCAACCGAACTAGTTTAAGTTTCACTTAAATTTTTGAATTGATTTCAAACAACATACGGATAGTCATGTAAAGTTAAGCACACAGACAATTACTCGATGGTTAAGCACAAGCTATCAGTGTTTTTCCTTATCATTTGGATTGATTACGCGAGCTACCTTTACAAATTCCAATGTTCTAACATAATATCTTCCAATTGTTTTAAGATTTGAGCTTTTTGAACAAGTTTCAAAAATTAGTCATATTGATTAGGCGTCTACACAAAACGGGCCACGACGCACTTGTCCACTGCTACAGTTTCCACCGAATTTTCCGAATGAATTCCTATCTTCAAAATCAGGTACGAAGTCTGAAGCCGGCTTCACGAAACTATCAATAAGATTCTTCACCGTGTTCTTTTTAACTTTCGGCTCCTCGTCCATGCCAATTTTTATTGAAGCCACGACACCACCTTCGTGTTTCGGGTCGTCTCTTATGACAATCCTCATCGTAACACCAGGTTTCAGAGGTATTTCTTGCATCTTTATCACCGCACTTTCGATGCTAGCAATCGCGAACACAGTTAGAGCGAGGCCCAGACAAACGGTCACTGCAGCCATGTCTTCTTTAGTTCTTGATTCGTTACTTTAGAATATGTTAACGCGACCGGACACGTTTGCTGCGCCGTAAGCTGTGATTTGGTATCAAATTCTGTCTGTATTTTATATGCGTTGACACGTCTTTGCGTTTCGTTTTCCTATTACGCAAACTTAATTCCCCTGGGGATCGACACTCGTCGGTGACGCAGCGCAAAGACGCACCTAAAACGAATAACCAGCAGGCCATTGACAGTTATTCTATTATGTAATTGTAAGTTACATGTACTACGTAATGGGTATTTCTTCGAACAATAATAATAAATAGTTCTTTACTTTCCAAGAAAACTAGAATCAGTAACTTTGAATAGTTACCGTTTGCAGTTCAGTATTCTACTTAAGTCATTGAGTTCGGTTTGTATGGGCAACTTTTTTGAAATTGAGCCAGAATTTCAGGTGCCAATCTGGAGTTTAGCATCTGCGGTGATAATACTGTGTATACGGGCAATAAAACAAATATTTAGAGGGGCTCCCATACACCAAACGTAATTTTTCTGCTTGTTTTTGTTTGTGTTCGCTTAAAATATTCACAGAATGTCTAGTTATATATTTTCACTTTAAAAATAATGCTATTCTCGTTTTTTAACTAAAAAGTGTTTTGATTGGAATGGGGCTTGATGGTACGGAACCTCTGTGCGCGAGCCCGAATCGCACTTCACCAATTATTTTTAAGTATTCCCGTCCTCAGACCTCCTCCTGCGGTCGAGCTGTGAAGATGACGATGATAATGCTATTACACGTATTATAAATTCAATTCTGATGCGCATAGAATTTAAGTACGCACAAGCGATTTAGATTAAAGACAGGAAAACCTTAGACTTCCTGGTGTATTGTCAATAAGGGGCAGTTCGCTTAAAATAGCGACAATATATTCAATTGTAATTATTATTATATTAATATCTTTAGTGACGCAAAACTAGGGCGTCAGTAAGTAATTGCAGAAGATCAATTATAGCCCTAATCATTGTTATGTAACTATTTATTAATTGTACATTATATCCATTAGGTACGTTACTATTCCGAACGTCGCAGTTGAGTCTGACATTTCGCAAGTTAAGTGCCTGTAAGTTACGCCTATGTGTGTTTGACTCACTAAAATTTTGATTTTGATTCATATCTTGTAAAATAAGATTCCTTTTTTTTTTGTCAGTAACCATGTACTTGGATTTGATCTGTAGCTATAATACTTGTAACTATTTTCTTGAACAACTGCAATATTATAACTGCAATGTAATATTATAATCGCTATAATAACATCAACTCATGTTATCAAGGGAAGTACAAACAAAGTGAGTTCAAATAACAAAATTATATGACCAAGATCGTTAAGCAGCTTGACAATTTAATGTACGAGTAGGTATGCATACTAACCTACTAACTAACTACTGAGTCGTAAATAAAGACTAAGATATTGTGACCTATTTCACCCAGACGTCCCCTACTATTACACGTAGTTTAAGTTCAATAATTAATTATTATTAGGAATAATAAGCTATTTTTAGGAATCTAAATATCACTTGCTTAGCGGTGAAGGAAAACATCGTGAGGAAATTTGCATGCCTGAGAGTTTACAAAACTGTTCTCGAAGGTGTGTGAAACCCGCCAACCCGCACTTGGCCAGCGTGGTGGGCTATGCACAAACCCCTCTCTCAGTGTGAGAGGAGAACCGTTCCCAGAGGTGGGACATAAAATGGGTTGTGATGATGATGATGAGAGTTAATTATTATTATTCCTTGTAACGAAGAGGCATGTGTGGTCATTAGTCATCAAATTACCTCAATCGTGTGTCGACCACGTGGTTACTATAATTAATAGTCTGCAGCGATCGCGTGCGAAAAACTCAAGACTCGTATTAATAGCACACTTGTAAGGTAAATCCCGCGTGAATCCCACAAGAATGATTGTTACGACGATGGCGAAAACCAGTCTTTATAATACCGATATTATAATCTATTAAGTCATGTGAATTTATTACATACATTTGCATAACATCAAGGCATTGTACAGTAGGACCGAAATAAATGAGTGTCCTTTTTGATCGTAGCTTTTTTTTACACGACTGCCCAAAAAAGGATTGTAATGTTTTTGGGGTTCCTGTATGTATGTTTGTGAGTTTCTTTATTCCACCAGCTTAGGCTATATTATTATTCTGGAAAAATTTTAGTCGCAGTCAGGCAGTCGTGTTTTTAGGGTTCCATACCAAAATGGTAAAAATGGAACCCTTATGGTGTGACTATTTCCGTCCGTCCGTCCGTCCTTCCGTCCGTCCGTCCGTCCGTCCATCTGTCACACTCGATTATTTCATTAACTATAATAGCTATCGACCTGAAATTTGAAATTGTTGTAGGTAATTGTGGCACGTCACTGCAATCAAAAAATAATTGAAAATATTTTTTATTTTTATTTAAAAAGGGGGGAAAACCGGGTCGTCAAAATTTCAAAATAAGATAACAATATTGAGTGGGGTATCATATGAAAGGGCGTTACTTGTGTATTCTAAAACCGATTTTTATTTATTTGTATGTCTCATAGTTTTTGATTTATTGGGCAAACTGTCGAAAAAAATACCGTCTTTCCCATAATCTCCGAAGTTTACCAATCGAAAAACCTGAAATAATTATGATCAGTAGGAGTTAACGTATTTTTTACAGGAAAAATAAAATCAACTCTCTAACTATTATACTTTTTTTTGATAATAACAATATACCGCCAAAAACAAAGTTAGGTTTGCGGTGCCAACAAAAGTACCTATATGCAAAATTATTTATACTCGTAAATTCATGAACTAAAGTGATTCTTTTAATGTTTTACTTCTTTTATAGTATGGAACCCTCGGTGCGAGAGCTTTTTTATTTAATTTATTTACTTGTTTCAACTTTATTGCACACACCAGTATGTGTTGCTGAAACATACAGATACAGAGTATACAGAGAAACAAAAAAAAATTGACTCATGTTATAAAGTTCATGTTTGTTAGCAGTAAATTAATATGATTCACGATTGGGTAATTAAACTTTATTGTCAGCGTGTAGACTAAAATCATAATAGTTATTTGTTATGCAAGGGCGCAAAGTGGATTTTTGGGCCGAGTGTCAAATTTGAATGCTGAGCGGCGAAGGATTCTAGGGTTGAACCCTGAGCGCAGCGAGGGGTTCAAAGTATAGAATCCTGAGCATAGCGAGGCATTCAAAGACACGAGACCCAAAAAAATTTGCGCCCGTCCATAACACAAAATTTTTCATCTCACCACAGCGAGGAAAATCTCCAGAAGAACACTTTAGATCGGCATTGCGATTTATGTTAAATGTTGTTTTTGGTAACTCTGAATAATTTCACTTACTTAATTTGAAACCACCTTCAATCATCACTCACCTTATTTCAAAGTTAAAACAAAAAATAATGAATAAAGTAATATGAATATTAGGTATTTTCATTTAATCACGATTGGAAACATAGACAAGCATTGATATTAAGCTCATTGTAGACAAGTATCACTAGACCAGAAAAAAAAATTGAGAAACTTTTTTTTTACTTTTTTTTTGAATGCGTTTTGAAATAGGAATTTATAAGAACCAAAGATAATATAAAATTTTATAAATATTTTAACAATAATTACATAAACAACGAGGAAATATCATGGATTAATTAGATTTCTTTTATAATTAATAAAACTAAATAGGAGTTATTATATTTATTGACATTCTAAGAAAAAGTAAAAATAAAAAACTAATGTACCTATACAAACTCTAAGGTCGAACTTTTTTACTGAACGTTCAGCTATTAGAAAAAAAAGAAGTCTTCAGCTTTGACATTGACATGACACGTAATTCGAGTTTGACGTTGGAAATGCTTTTCGGCCCAAGGGCCGGAAGGGATTTTCATACTACTTTGTCTCCCTTGGGAAAAATGAAAATGCTTTGGCGGCCTAGGGAATATAATAGCATTTTCCGCCCGCATTTCGGGCATTAAAAAACGCTTTTCCGAGCGGGTGAGATGAAAATGACTTTATATGCTCCTAACTTTCAATTATTAAAGCTATGTAAAAAATTCAAACTTCTATTACTAGTGTAATTAACCTTTTTGCCTAAATTAATGTTAACCAAGTAAACTCGACGACCTCGCTTCGATGGGTCCACAATTTTACCTGAATTGAATATACATGTATGAATACTACGAAGTTGAAATTAATAACTTATTATCCAAGAGCTGGCAGCTATCTAGGCAACCAATATGTTTAGTTGTATTCAAAAAATCAAAGCTGCTAACGACTTAGGTGATGAGGCTCTCGTTTAAGGCTATCGTCTAGTGACTTAGCGCGACGCGAATAGGTGTTTGTGTCAAAAATGCTATCCATGCTCGTATAGAGAGTTGCAAGTCAAGAGCTAGGCTTACATTTTATTATTGAAAAATTGCTTTAGACGTTTTTACGTTTACAAAATTGGTCAATTTTGGTCACATATGTTATCGCTTTTTGTATTGTTTTTGTTCGTATAAAATTCTGGAGATAAAAAAAATTGTAAATATCATCAAATGAATAAATAAAACTACAGTATTTTATGCACAAGGATATACATGATTGTATCATAAAAACTCAAAATGAGACTTATGGGAATTTAATTAACATTTTTTTGACCTTGAGTGTACATTGTAGCGCGTGGGTGCATTTAAATTCCCGTATTAATCAGTGCTTTTAGTATGAAATTGTTTCACCTGGTGTATTTATTTGTCATGGCATTGACTAATATTTTTTTAAATGTATTATTCAGTGGGGTTTCCCTTTGGCTCAGTCCGCGTGCTATTTGGTTTTTTTAAAAGCACAAAAGTAACAAAAAAATTCTAGGACAAAAAGTTAGCCAATTTATAGATTTAAGACATAATAAATTAAAAGTTCTGCTTTTAAAGGGCAAGTTGGTACCTATTTTGTACAAATCTAAAACTATTCCGATACCATAATAAATTCACAATATTCTGAATATTGTGAACATTTGTGAAAATTATTCTTTAAAAAGAAAGAGAAAAACTACAGTAAAACAATGTTTCATATAAATTATATATGATTTCCCAATACTAACTCCATCCCTGTAGCGTTAAATAGAAAAGTTTGCCACTGTCAGGGACTAGGCAAGTCGAATATATTGCCTCCAAGCGAGTTTTCAGACTTTTAATGGTGTCACGTACTCAAACATAATTGATGTTGGCACGTGTACCTTCTGTTTTTGTCTACATATTTTTGTTTAGGTAAGAAATGTGTTAACATGGCGACATTTTTGGTACAAAATCACACCATATATAATATCACATACAAAAACCTGTGACAAAAACATACACAGTTATACTTATGCTCATTTTCACCAACATTTTAAGAGACACCTAAGCCCTTAGGTGACAGTTGTTGTAAGTGAAAACTGTCACCTATCGGCTTAGGCGTTTTTAAAGTGTTGGTGAAAACGAGCATATTAAGTCTTAAAGTATAAATAAATGATGAGGCTTTTACTTTCATATTCGATCGTTTTCAGGCCACTGTAGCAAGCGATTTTACTTGTCTCTAATACAGACCCAAAATGTCAGTGATGATATTCTCGAATCGTACATTGGAGGCCTGAGTCATATCTTGGAGATCTAAGGTAGCTGATTATCACTGCTTAGAAAATAAAAGGTGATAGTAATTTCATATAGCCGTTTAACTTATATTTCCTAAAACTATTACTATAGCATATTGCTCCTGTTTTAGACCCCCCACTTAAATACCTACGATATCCATAATATCAACAGCTTGGTAGAGAGCCATTGTTGTGACTTGTTTAATGTATCTAACGTTATTGAATAAACTCTGCACACAAACACTATAAATATTCCAAAGAATTGAAATTCAAACGCGCTATGTTGGAGCCTTTACCGTAATATAAAACCTTTCTCAATATTAAACCCACCACCAGCTTTAACATCTATTACCATTGTTGTTTCATGATTACTGGCAATATTAATCTTGAATTCAGATTCGAAATGAAGGCATTATAATAAGGGCCGTCGTAAATCAGAAAGCCAGCATCTCAATAGGACAAAGTTGTTACATGTTATTACAATTTTGTCGCCACAACAAAAGGGCCTTTTTATACCGATTTTAATGTATTTGTTAAATTAATGTTGTTAGAAATTTACATACAATCGCAATGAATTTTGTGTAGATTCTGAAGTTGGGATAATATATTACAGTCCTTTATCGTATTTTTGAATACAAAAGTATAATATAAGTAATTAGGTTTAATCATTTGTTATTTTCAACGATTTCCCAGATATAACGTTATTTGGTTGGTCTAGCTCTAGAAAATTATTGTCGAATGAAAATAATATAGGATATCATTTCTTAAAGCTAGATCTAGGTCTGATGAATTCATCCACACCAGATTATATTTTTAGTTTTTTACTTTTAAACCATAGCTTACTGACAGTTTTTTGCTTTGGCACTTTTTATTGCCTGAGATTTGAACCCCAGACCTTCAATGAGGAGGCAGAAGTCTCAACCATTGGTTTATGCGTACTAACTATCCTTTATACCAATTTATCCTACCACAGATTAAAGTCATAAATAATTATGTCAAATTCCTATCTCTGATTGAGTAAGTTTGGAGAGGATAGGTAATAATGCGGAATATAGAAAAAAAACTTATTGTAAGTGACTTAAAAAGTTGAAAAAATAGTTGAAATTACCGCAGACGGCAGATCCCGTTGAACACGAGCATAATTTGTATGTTCCACGTTAACCTACTTTTTACTTTTATACCAGAGATAGCAACATGTGGCGCGGGAAAAGGTTTTTAAACAGGCGTATGGTAATGGGATGGAGCGTATTAAAATGGTAATAACTGCGGCATTTCAAGCTATGTGTAAGTGTAATATTTTGAAATGACTTTCGATAACATGTTATCGGATATATTACGAAAATAATATGTGAATACTTGATTCTTTTTCAAATTTTTATTCATTTCGAACTTGCTGAGTGAGGGGTCCTTTTTAATGAATAAGAGGGGTTAATCCATAGCTGGTTAATAGAATAATATTATAGATAACTAGCAGATACCCGCGGCTTCGCACGCGTAAATTTTAGTTTTAACTATTCTACGGGAACCATCCATTTTCCGGAATAAAAAGTACCCTTTGTGTTAATTTACATGAAATCTATCTTCATTTCAACTTTAAACCAAAAATTTTCAGTAGTCGTGCGTGAAGAAATAAATTTTCTCCCGGCATGAATATCTGTTTTTCCGTATTATTACGAAAACAATGGATTTTCCCGAGAAAAAAGTAGTTGATTGTAGGATATAATCTATCTCCATTCCAAATTTCAGCCCAATCGGTTCAGAAGTGACGGCACGATGGAGTATTTCTCCCGCATAAATATCTGCTATTTAACTATAATTTTCTTAGAAACCATGGATTTTCCCGGGATAAAAATATGCCTATGTATTAGTCTAGGATAAAACCTATCCTCTTTTTGAATTTCAGTCATATCAGTTCAGTAATTACAGCGGGAAGTAGTATTTTTCCCGCGTGCATATCTGTTTTTAAGTTTCCCCGCGGAAACCATGGATTTTTTTGGGATAAAAAGTAGTTTTTGTATTAATCCAGGATAAAATCGAACTTCATTCCGCATTTCAGCCACATCAGTTTAGTAAGTAACGTGTGAAGGAATATTTTTCCCGCGTAGATATCTGTTTTTCACTTCTATCATAGAAATCATGAATTTTTCCAGGATAAAAAGTAGCCTAGGCATTAATTCAGGATTTAAACTATCTCCATTCCAAATTTCAGGCAAATCGATTCAGTAGTTGCGGCGTGAACAATTTTTTGCGTGTAAATTTCTGTCTTTAACTAATCCTATATAAAATGTAGCTTTTGTGTTAATCCAGGATATAATTTATCTCCATTCCAAATTTGATCTAAATCGGTTCAGTAGTTGCGGCGTGAACGAATATTTTTCCCGCGTGGATATCTGTTTTTTACTATGATCATACTCGTAGAAGTCATGAAATTTTCCGAGATGAAAAGTAGCCCTAGCCTACGTATTCAATCCAGGATAAAATTTCAGTCATATTAGTTCAGTAATTACAGCGTGAAGTAAGTAGTATTTTTACCGCGTGAATATCAGTTTTTCAGTTTTCCCGCGGACATCATAGATTTTTCCGGGATGAAAAGTAGCTTTTGTATTAATCCAGGATATAATCTATCTCGATTCTAAATTTCATCCAAATCCGTTGTGTACTTGCGGCGTGAGATTTTTTTTCCGCGTGAATTTCGGTTTTTAACTTATCCCATAACTTATAGCCAAATCAGTTCAGTCATTACGGCATGAAGGGAATATTTTCCCTGCGTGGATTTCAGTTTTTCACTGTTATCATAGAAACCATGAAATTTTCCGGGATGAAAAGTAGCCTATGTATTAATCCAGGATAAAATCTATCTCCTCTCCGAATTCCATTCATATAAGTTCAGTAATTACAGCGTAAAGTAGTATTTTTCGCGCGTGAATGTCAGTTTTTCAGTTTTCCCGCGGAAACCATAGATTTTTCCGGGATAAAAAGTAGCCTTCGTATTAGTCCAGGATAAGATCTATCTCTATTCCAAATTTCAGCCAAATAAGTGGAGTAATTACGGCATGAAGGAATATTTTTCCCGCGTGGAAATTTTATTTTTTATTTTTCTGTTTTTCACTATTATCATAGAAACCATGAAATTTTCCGGCATGAAAAGTAGCCTATGTATTAATCCAGGATAAAATATATCTCTTTTCCGAATTTCAGTCATATCAGTTCAGTAATTACAGCGTGAAGTAGTATTTTTACTGCGTGAATATCAGTTTTTCAGTATTCCCGCGGACATCATAGATTTTTCCGGGATGAAAAGTAGCTTTTGTATTAATCCAGGATATAATCTATCTCGATTCTAAATTTCAGCCAAATCAGTTCAGTAATTACGGCATGAAGGAATATTTTTCACGCGTGGATTTCTGTTTTTCACTATTATCATAGAAACCACGGAATTTTCCTAGATGAAAAGTAGGCTTTGTAATAATCCGGGATAAAATCTATCTCTTTTCCGATTTTCAGTCATATTAATTCAGTAATTACAGTGTAAAGTAGTATTTCTCGCGTGTGAACATCAATGTTTCAGGTTTCCCGCGGAAACCACGGATTTTTCCGGGATGAAAAGTAGCCTTTATATTAATGCAGGATACAATCTATCTTTATTCATAATTTCAGCTATATCAGTACAGTAATTACGGCGGGAAGTAGTATTTTTCCCGCGTGAATATCTGTTTTTCCCTTCTCCTGAAAAACGCATGGATTTTTCTGGGATGAATAGTACCCTATTTTTTAACCCAGGATATAATCTATCTCCATTCCAAATTTCATTCAAATCCGTTGTGTACTTGCGGCGTGAGATTTTTTTTCCGCGTGAATTTCGGTTTTTAACTTATCCCACGGGAACCATGAATTTTTTCGGGATGAAAAGTAGCCTATGTGGTAATGCAAGATATAATATACCTCCATTCCAAATTTTAGCCAAATCGGTATAGTAGTTGCGGCGTGAAGACGTATTTTAACTTGATAAAATCCAAACTTCGGACCCCCGTTTCACCCCCTTAGAGGGTGAATTTTGAAAAATCCTTTCTTAGTGCTCCCCTAGACCTCATAAGGTATCTGTGTGCCAAATTTGGAGTCTCTAGACCCAGCGGTTTGGGCTGTGCGTTGATATGTCAGTGAGTCAGTCAGTCAGTCAGTCAGTCAGTCAGTCAGTCAGTCAGTCAGTCAGTCAGTCAGTCAGTCAGTCAGTCAGTCAGTCAGTCAGTCAGTCAGTTTCTTCTTTTATATATATAGACTAGCTGTTGCCCGCGGCTCCACCCGGGTGAATTTCGGTTTTCGCTAATGCCGTGGAAACTATAGATTTTTCAGGGATAAAAAATAGCTTTTGTGTTAATCCGGGTTATAAGCTATCTATGTTCCAAATTCCAGCCAAATCGATTCAGTAGTTGCGGCGTGAAAGCGTAACAAAGTTCCATCCATCCATACTAACAAACTTTCGCATTTGTTTAGTAGGATAGTACAGGATAAGGAGGATAGGATAGGATAGGATTTTTAGGCATACAACGCCATTAGATACCTACTTACCTGTCGATTTCTCATTCTATATAAAATCTCTATCTAGAAGTTCCATTGATGATGTAGATAAGACACAAGGCCTTCCTTATCCAGTGTTACCATGCTTTTGCCGTGCTTGTGATGAACCCACAACACAAACCGTGTTTGATAGTACTCGAAATGCTTTTAGAATTCATATCATACAGTTTTCTTATCTTGATTATTTTCTTGGAAGCTTTCCAAACAGTATTCGGAGTACGACGACATTTGGGAGTCAAATGTGGTATAGTATATTATGAATTCATACCTATGTGGAGATATGAAGGTTTCTGTTTTTTTTTATAAACCCATACGATAGTGTTGTTTCGAATACTTACCCATTTATTTATCTACATTTTAGGTTAAAGCATTTTTCACCATCTCAAAATGGAAATGGAATCAGCAGAACTACTATACCACATTGAATTATTCCAGAGATATTTCAGATGACCATTTTCTCTGAGTGAAAAATACGACCTGTTGGTAGATAATACCTACCTTATTTTGCTCCGGCATTTGCGGCCTTGCAACTCTTTAGAATATAGTCTCAATTACAGATCAATATAATAACGTATTCATAATATCTTCAGGGGTTTGATTGAGTAAGAAAAACGGATTCATCGTAGAAGTAATCGTTAGCGAATTCTACCCCGCGATTGGTTAAGGGCGACGGGTACCATCCGGGCGCGAAAATTCAAATTTTATATAGTTTTCCACTCATAGTGGTCTAATTATACATCGAATGCTAATGGCAATGTGTTTTGCGGGCACACCGTTTATGCATCTACATGTTTTTAACAAAAACTCTGCTCAACAATACTCAATTACTTCATATTGGTTCCCGATAGCTCGAAATTTGGGAAACTGCAAAAAATTATCTTTCGGGAACCAATATGAGATGAGTGGGAACTTTCGAGCAAAGTTTCTATTAAAAACGTGTAGATGCATAAAAAGTAGGCCCGCAAAATGCATTGCCATAAATCTACAATGTGTAGTTAGTCTAATATTTGCGAAAAACTAAATAAAATTTGAATTTCGCGGGCTGGTAGGGCCGCAACACCTTAACGCAAACCAGGAACCCAATCAGCGGGCAGAATTAGTAGATAATTACGATAACGATGAATACGTTTTCCTTAGACAATCTAGGGGCTGTTTCCTGTTTCACTGTCTATTTTGATGTCGTTACTTTTTGCATCTACGATTTTCGAAGTAGATGCGATTAGGCAACGGCAGCCGTAGCCATCTTCATCAATCATCACAACTTTTTATGTCCCACTGCTGGGCACGGGTCTCCTCTCAGACTGAGAGGGGTTTAGCCATAGCCCACCACACTGGCCAAGTGCAAGTTGGCGGGCTTCACACACCTTCGAGAACATTTTTGTGAACTCTCAGGCATGCAGGTTTACACACGATGTTTTCCTTCACCGCTAAGCAAATGATATTTAGTTTCCTAAAAACGCACATAACTCGGAAAAGTTAGAAGTGCGTGCCCAGGATTTGAACCCGCGACCTCCTTATGAGAGGCAGAGGTCAGAACCACTGTTTCGACTACTGCTGTATCCGAAGCAGTGGTTCTGACCTCTGTATGACATATTATTTGCGAATGCCACAGAAAGCTATCGATCGCTCAAATGGAGCATAATTAAAAAAAGTATGATGACAAGTTGACTACGCAGAAGTTACAGGATCAATTTAGATTGGACATGACATTTTCATACATTTTTTGATTGACCGCGTTCTATGATGATCGCAAAGATTGTAGTAACTCTTTCGCTAGTTACATGTATTTGGTTGCACAGTGTAATGTTCACAAAAACAACATGATTTTTTTTTATGAAATAAATTAACCTATTGAAACGTCCTAGAACAAAATTGTTAGTTTGTTAGTTGTAATGTAAAAAACTACAGACCGAGAGCGATATGGTATTTTTTATACCCTGTATATTTATGTCATTTGGCTGTAGATCATTTTAAATAGCGCTGAAATTGTATAGCGGGAAGCCCTTGAGAAACGACCATAGCTACGAGTCTTGCGTTATAACTTATCCCGTTTATATGAAAATTTCCCGCGAGCATGCGGCGCCAACATGAAAGCTAATTTCATTTTAATGACCCCCAGCACAGCCCACCGCCGCAGGGCACGCGCGTTATCTCGCTACAGTTCATGCTAGCTACGTTATCTTGAGGTTATTAATTTTATTTTAATTTTTTTGGACATGAGTAGGTAGGTACTGTCTTTTTTAGGGTTCCATAGCTCAAAAGAAAAAAACAAACGGAACCCTTATAAAATAACTTTGTTTTTAACAGACAGACAGACGCACGTCTGTTTCTTACGACCCTTTATTTCAATAAATATTTAACATATCGACATGAAATCGGTATTGTTATAAGTAAGAATAGCCCGAAATTAATGCAATTACAAAAAAAAAATGTTTTTTTTTGTTTTTAACTACAAAGGGGGAAAACCGAGTCATCGAAATTTCAAAATGAGTTAATTGAGTGGGGTGTCATATGAAAGAGTGTTTACGTGTGTATTTTAAAAGCGATTTTTACTTACTTTGTAACTGATAGTATCTGATTTAATGGGCAAAATGTCGAAAAAATAAGCGATACATTTTCCAGTTGTGGGAATCGAACCCACAACCTCCGGCGTAGAAAGCGGGATCGCTACCGCTACGCCATTTATTAGTCATAATAACAATATTATAAACGATGAATTACTTACATGTTTCTGAAATTTTCTGAATCCATATGGCATTTATAGAAACAATTTAACTCATACCTTACCATCAAATTTTTCTTCTTTTAGAGTCAGCAAAATCAACCCGCCTTGTTAGATAATTACGTCGGCTTAGCAACAAAGGATTATAGTATTACAAGTAAAACCAGCCGGCTTACCACATATATTAGTAGACTCAAGGCGAGACGAGGAGGAAATTGCTATCTATGTGGACTACATAGGTACGTGTACAAAACATATAAACTTTGTAGCGCATAGAGTTGTTTACGTAATAGATACTACTTTTATCAATGATGGATTGCTACTGAATGACTCTTAAAACACGCATTCCATCAAAATTAATATCATTTTCAAGTAAATTGTTTCAAGTATATGTATGCTATCATTAGTTCAAATCTCTACCTCTGAACATAAAATTGAGATTTGGAATCCCTTTGAATTTAAATATCCCTTGATTATTCGTGGAGAAAAACATCATGAAGAAACCTCCATGTCTTAAAATTAACCATAATGTCAAAAGTATGCGGAGCCCGCTAATGCGCACTTGGCTACGGCGTGAAATATGGCCAAACCCAAAGATTTAAATCTGTATGCGCCCTAAGTCTACATTGCGCATATCGAAAACGTCGACAAATATGATGAGTGAGTGCTCTCAGCATTCTGTAGTGTGCGATTGTGTGACAGAGAACGCAAGTGCCAATTTCGTTGAAGAGTAAATGAGACCTCGCTATATCACCATATCTTATGTCGCCGTGAGTGTAAGATGACAACATGTTGCATTCGATAACACAAGATAAAAACGTGGACGTTTTTGGAGGTTTAGGGCTCATCTAGCGACTTCAATTTTTTTCCAAACCCCTTTCATTCTAAGAGGAGACCTGAGTCCAGTGGGAAATAAAAAAGGGTTGATGATGCTGCGCCTACTGCTAGACGTACCAAAGACACGTACAAAGCGGTTTGATTCCTCGTTCCTGATACGCACTGCAAAAGTCTGGGATACCCTACCAAGCACTGTATTTCCCACCACCTACAACTTGTGCGCCTTCAAATCAAGAGTGAATAGGCATCTCCTAGGCAAGCCCGCTCCATCTTAGACTGTATCATCACTTTCCGTCAGATGTGATCACAGTCAAGCGCTAGTCTATATCGTAAAAAAACTGATGTCATTAACGATACCTAACGCTCAATCTAATGAGACCGTTTACAAGTAGAGCTTGACAAGTACGCGTAGAAGTACTGCACAAGGTCAAATTAAAACCCCACAGCTATTTCCATCCAGTTATCCAATTGGATCAATGTTGGCTAGAAAACCTAAGTACCTAAATGATGGAACCTCCCCAAGATTGCAAGACCAATTCTATTTCGAGCTACCTAAATTAACTGCGTCTGAATCTATTAGACAGACGGTTATAGCACTTTTGAAATTAGAAAATACCTAAGATCTAAAATGTATTTTGAGTAGGTTGTTGTATTCATATCTAAATGCTCTATTTCTTGAGCAACGATATTTTTCTTGTGATTTAAAAGGGTTAATCCATAGACGGATCCTTTGAAAATTATGGGGAGGGAAAGCATTGTTACCTATGTCAGGTTGCATTACCAATACAATTTGATAAACAACACCGAATCGAACATCCCTTGACGCCTGAAGACTAACTAAATCTTCAAACAATGTTTGTTACTGACCAGTAATGATAACACGTTTTCGACGACCTCCGTGGCGCAGGGGACGCACGCTCGGATTCGAGTGGGAGGTCGCGGATTCGATTCCCGCCACGGGCCACTTTGGAATTTTATAATTTCTAAATAAGCTCAGGTCTGGTCTGGTGGGAGGCTTTGGCCGTAGCTAGTTACCACCCTACCAGCAAAGACGTACCGCCAAGCGATTTAGCGTTCCGGTATGATGCTGTGTAGAAACCGTTGGGGTGACTTAACTTACCCCTTCCAAGTTAGTACGCTAATATCTTCAACTGCATCATCACTTACCATCAGGTGAGATCGCAGTCAAGTACTAACTTGTATAGCATAAAAAAAATGTTGATGGATTTTCGATTCGATTTTGCCAATCTACGAGTCTTAAAGAATTCTGAAAATACAGAACTTCTACCCCTCCCTCTCCCCTAAACCCGACGCCGTCAGGGGTGTAGCTTTTTACCGAACAATATGTAGACAGCATAGAACAATCTTGCATTGTAATTAATGCTTTCACTTTGAGTGTCCGGGTTCGGTCGTTTTTTGAGCTTATTGCACCGTACTTATAGATTGTGTAATAAAAACGTATTCATCGTAATTGGAAACCAATTCTGCCCGCTGATTTACATCAGTCAATCGGGAGAGTATACGATAACGATAACGATGAATACGTTTTTCTTACGCTATCCGACTCCAAAAATGAGGGATCCCCAAAGAAGCGCAGTGGCCGCCATAACTCAACCTGTTGTTAAGTTGAAGTGAACATTTGAATTTCTATTGATTATATTTCTGATTAATTCTAATCACGTGACTTACCGATTACAACCGTCATTCTACTACATTCTTTGAGTCTCGTTCTATTTGCAATTGTTGAGATAGAAATAGAATAGAATAAATGACGTAACAAGGCTACAACTGCCGAACAATTAAGAAATTAATTACAAACTTTAAATTCTAGTTAGCATACAAAATAAAAGGCAGTTTTATTTTAACTTATTTAATTTTATCAATGTGTGCACATTTAACAAGTAGTTTTAAATATGCTATCAATTTTTACAATAATACTTCTAGTATATTTATATAAACAAAAAAGCGAGTCGTGTCGAAATTATACAATTATACAAAATATTTGTTACACATTAATATTAGACTTGCTCGTCTCAGAATTATTTTTTGACAAAAAAACATTGTCTAAATTTGATATCCTAATAATATTATAAAGGCGAAAGTTTGTGTGTGTGTATGTTTGTTACTCCTTCACGGCTCAACTACTGAGGCGATTTAGCTGAAATTTGGAACATAGGTAGCTTATAACACGGATTAAAACATAGGCTACTTTTTATCCCGGAAAAATCCGTAGTTCCCGTGGGATACTCAAAATAACAAATTTTCTAGATCAATCTATAGCTACATCTATAGATAGATTGTTCAAGCGAACTTGCTTGAAAGCATGTTTAAAGGTTGGAATAGGGAACGATAACGGGAAAATGACGTTTCCCTTAGGATTCATGAAAAAGCGAATTTGACGCGGATGGGGCCGCGGGCAAAAACTGAATCTATTATCACTATAAATGTGAAAATGGCCACTATGTAGGTTCTGAACATAGCACTGTACGAATTTAACAAGTGTGTTTTAGTTGAACAAGGGGATATGGGATAATAATGCTATAATGCTATAAATAATGCATAATGCTATAAATGTGAAAATGAGTACCCGTATTATAAGTTCCGACATTACAACTGTTTCGCCATTAGCATTTTGTATTTTAGTTGAGCAATGAGATACAGGTTAATAATATTATAACAATGAAAACGGGTACCTATATATGATATAGGTTTTGAACTAACATCTGTTTCGTTACTGAGAATGTATGTTTTAGTTGAGCTATGGGATATGGGGATATGTTATAGTAATTAGTAATGCTATAAATGTGGAAATGGGTACATACCCATAAAGGTTCTGAAAGTACAATTGTTTCGCTATTTATAATGTGTGTTTTGCTTAAGCAATGGGATACAGGTTAATAATGCTAAAAAGGTGTTCCTGTATAGTTTCTGATATTGGAACTGTTTCGCTATTAAAATATGTGTTTTAGTTGAGCAATAGAATATGTGATAGTAATTATGCTATAAATGCGAAAATGGATACCTATAAGGTAAAGGTTCTGAAATTATTTCACTCTTAAGCGGATACGTTGATTTTATTTTTGTCCTTCTCACTCTTATGAATACGTTGGTGGTTTAGGTTAGGTTAGGTTAGTATGCAGCGTTGCGGAAGAATATAACAGAAAAAGGTTGTTTTACCTAATTACTTCAAAAACTAAGCCAGTTATTTAAATGTCGCTCTGAGCGTTTTTACCCGACTGCAAGAAGGGTTATTGGGAATTATTTTTCACCGATACATTAAAACAAAAATTACAATCATGTCCATCGTAGTTTTCGATGGAAATTAGAAAAATGGAGATTTTGGAGCAATTTTTGGGAGAACCTTTTGGCGAGAAATTTTTATCCAATCGTGTTTCTGAAGTTAGGTTAACATATATGCTGTTTTTTCCCCAGAAAATCCAGGACTCCCACGGGATTTGTAAAACCCCGAAATTCACGCGGGCGAAGCCGCGGGCAAAAGCTAGTAAGTAATAAAGTAATTTCTACTGAATAATATAAATAAAATATAACTTATTTTATTTAAGAACAATTTAAATATATTTTTTTTTGTATTTACATAATATTATATTTGTTGTGATGCCACTTATTTACTTGTGAAGTGAGGAAAGCTAGCGTCGTTTTAATGTTACTATCTATTCCTCTCTTGGACTATATATTTGTTGTTTTTTTTTTGGTTATTGTATTTGTTTTTTTGTTTCTTTCTTGTAATGGTGTACAATAAAGTATTTTCTATCTATCTATCTATCTATATTAAACTCCATTGCAGCTCGTATGAGTCGTGATGGACCACCAGCATCTTATGATAAGATGCTGGTGGTCCATCACAATTGAGCCTAACTACCGCACTGCCGTCTGTTTCCACTTTTCACTTCTCAAATAAATTGATGGCACATTAGGTAAGTACCTACGATGGTACGTCTGTAAATGTATTTTTGTCACTGCTTCTGAAATGATTGTAATCTTTTACATTTCTATCATAAAAGCTAAAGTCTATTCGCTTAGAATCTGTACACGCGCACGGTCGGCATCGTTTGATGTCCTTTAAGAACACCGACGACATCAAACGACGCAGACCATGCGCACACAGAGTCTAACCGAATAGACTATACGGATTCGCACAATTTTTATAAATTAATTATCAATTATAATAGTACCTACGCAGGCCTAGTGCAATATGTACATAGTTATATTGAGCGACGGGAATATTGCAAACATTAGAAAAATAATCAATCACTTAAAATGAAAGCTATGCCATGGATTGCCAATATTAAAACGTTCACAAACAAACATCCAATATTTAAATGTGTATTTGGAACGTTCAATACACTCTACTTATCTCTATTATAATGTACGGTTTTAATACGTTACTTTATTACAAGGATAAAAATGCTATTCAGATAATATTTACAGATTTATGAAATATATAAATGCTGTTTTAAAATTACAAGGTATTATTGAACATTTTATACTTAAGTCTACTCGTAACCTGGAAGCACACAGAAATAATTGTAGATACATTTATTACATTAAATTTTATATTATAATACAATTTAGGTAGATGTTTTAGAATCATTGATTTACATTATATGAATGGGAGTCGATCGAAATTATAAAGCATACACAGAGATATAAAGTATAGATACAAAGTATATATAGTAATACAGTAGAATTTTGTAATTAGTAGGTAAGTACTTAGGTATGCTATTTATTTTCCTTCTAGCAACATAAGTACTTAAAATAATTACGGTCTATTTATTGCTGCACTCTAGTAAGACATGTATACCTACCTATAGGTATATACTTCTTGGTAATAATCATAATTTCATTCTGATACAGTTATGAATATATGTCGTTAGGATTACGCAAAGTGAAGCACAGTATCTGCTGCAGTAATGACCAAAAGCAAACTTATAATAAAAATTATTAAAACTGCCAGAGTTTTTACATTTGAAGTATAATTTTGCATCATATAAGAATGTCAATTTAATCATTCAACAAACAATTGAAAGGACGTGACATTGCAAATTTTATGAAAATTATTACTGAAATTACGTAATTCTCCACTGATTACGTTTAAATTGTAATTTAATATTACACGAGCCCATTAAAACAATATTCAATATTTATGAATATTCGTACAGTTCTAACAGAATAAATGTTAAATACATCCGATAGAACTATAGAGTAATTAACTCGAGAGTTAATATTAATTCGGTTCTGAATATAATTTTGTTTAATATTTACTGAATAATAGAATAAATCATTATTAGCATATTTCATTTTTGGTTTCACGAGATGGATTTATATAGGCTTATTTCTTATGTTTGATTTTAGTTTTATAGAAGTACTCGTAAAAAAATCTCTCGTAATAATTAATTGATTAATTATACTGAGTTAAAATAAATGTGTAAGAAAATATTATTTACATTATTTTTAATTACACCATTATATGCCTTGCCTTGCAAATAGTAGGGAAAACAAGGAATTTAAGATCCAAATGAGTTCTTTATTTAAAAATGTACGCATCTTCAAAAAAAAAGGTCACGGTGCAAAACTACTTAGAATACTAGTACAATAATTATATACGGAACATAGTACCTATTTCATCTCATGAAAATTTATGTAATACGTTTCAATACATAACCTACCATTAATATTACAAAATAATGAATTTATACAGGTCTTTTCTTTCCAGTATCAAAACAACATGTTTGTTAGGTGCTACGCTCGACGAGTATGTTCATTGGAAACTAACTTCGGCAACCTTTGGCATATAGATGTATGGACCACGGGTGTAATACAAAATTCATGAAAAAAGTGTCCCGCGAAAACCTTAGATATAAACGGGGGTACATATGTATTTTTATAAACAAAATAAATATTGTAATTTATGTCTATACACACAAATTTTGCTTAAGTGCGATTGGAACTCATTTCGCGTTTTGACTTTTATTAGGTTCGGACACTTTTTAGCGCTGACCCGAAATGTCGGCAACTAAGTTTTTCGGTAAAGTTGCCCTCGTCGTTACTACCGTGTGTCACGTTTCCTTCACGCTTTGCATTCCGCCTGAGTTCAAAATATTATGTTATCTCGTTTAAATAAATTTATTGTCAGCAACATACCTAAATTTTCATTTAACAATTCCATACCTTTGTGTAGTCTGGTCCTTTCGGTGTCTACGTTGCTTAAGATATGTTTCGTGTACTACTATTTCTATACACATATTATACAAGTGACAAATGTATTTGTCGGTGTGTTCACGTTATGGGTGTACATGACCCGTCGAGACACTTTAGGCCGGTTTCACATGTGCCTCTGAACCCACCACAGTCTTCTCCGATCGTTCTTGCACACACTTTACAGCACCTGTGTGAAGAAAAAAATCGTTACATACTATTTGAACCTTTTTTCATCTTTTAACAGGGGTTTTTGCAAAGGAACAATGCTTGTCAGAGCGTTGATTTTATTTCTCCTGTACCACATACATAAATTTTTATTGACCATTATATTGACCATAAACATTCCTGATTTTTCGATTATTAAACTTCCAAGAATATGGGCGGTTGAAGCTTGGGGTTTACACAAAAAAAATTGAATAAAAATATATGAGGGTTCCAGAATGTACACAATATTTTTATACACTCTTTCATATTGTGAAATACCTCGCTCGGTATAATTACCTTAGTTTAAAATTTAAAAATCCCGATTTTCCCACTCTTCCAACTAAAATAAAATAATTTCTGTTTTTTACAATATTTTTTTTTAATTTTACAGTCCTGTTTCTCACAGTTCCTGAGGAAACTATAGTGAGTTCTAAAATTTACCTTAAATTTTAAGTGACATCCCTAAAACAGCTGATTCAATATCAATGAACTGGGATAGTGAAAAATAACATCGGGTTTTTGTCGATATCACAGTTAGGGTTGCTAAATTTTATTTTTCTAAATAAATTAATATTTTTTGTATTGGACATAAAATAAAATAACTGGGACTTCTTATCACGGTAATGTATTTCTAGGATCAAGTCAAAAGGTTAACTGCGGGCACACTATAGACGAAATAACCCACACCTTGTATACATAATATTATAATGTATACAAGGGCGTCTTGGGCAATAACCAAACCTTTTTTTTATTTTGAAAGCAGATATTACACACGATTACTTACATAATTATATGGATTAATAGATATGCTATTTTTTTTATTCCGGAGAAGTTTTTTTTTTCGGAGTCGATTCTTACGCAAAACTTTTCTATTCTATTATCCATAATTTTAAGTTTAGTTCATTGTTAGATTATTTACCTATTTTTAGAGTCACATCGCCAAAAAATAATTTATGACATGTAAATAAAATAAAGGAAAGTTCTTTAATAAAAGTTCTCACTCAGATTTTTATGAGGAAACCGTAGCAAGCTCGAGCGAAGTTTATAATTGCATTAGTCGGGCGACCAAAGTCTTATTTTGAAGTCGTTTGAAGTTCCCAGAAGAACTTTATCGAAATGGCGCCGTGTACGGGAACTAATAACGAAAACTTTGAACGATATCGGCTCTCTATTCTACGCTGGTAAGCATTGAACGGTGTGGCCTAGAATGTTTGGTGTTTGCATGCTTGAATATAGCTGGTACCTAATAAGGTATCGATATACTTTCATGACCTTATTTTAAGTGAGTAGTATTTTTCGTTACTACGAAAGCTATTTACCGGCACTTCATATGCCTTACGAAAGACGCTTTAAAAAGACGACGACTTCAAAAAAAGCAGGTTCCCAATTTATCGGTTCACCGATTACCGTGGACCGATTTATAAAATTAATTTTCTGTTAGCCAAATCTAATTGGTTATTCAAATCACATCTCAGACTTTTTTCCGCTTTGGTGTAAACCGGGCCTCAAACCGGCTCTTTAGCAATTAAACTGCAGAGAAGGACTAACCTTAACCTAAATGGATACCACACCACGATGCCCAGCCCTGGGCACCCGCTGGGCTCCAGCGCCTCGCACTCACTAGGGTTGCACACACAGTCCCACCCGCGCACCGCCGCCGCCGCTACTAGAGTCACCAGCACCATCGCTAACCACCTCACCATACTGTATCAATTATAAACTGTAGAGAAGCACTAACCTGCATGGATCCCACACCACGATGCCCAGCCCTGGGCACCCGCTGGGCTCCAGCGCCTCGCACTCGCTAGGGTTGCACACACAGTCCCACCCGCGCACCGCCGCCGCCGCTACTAGAGTCACCAGCACCATCGCTAACCACCTCACCATACTGAATCAATTATAAACTGTAGCGAAGCACTAACCTGCATGGATCCCACACCACGATGCCCAGCCCTGGGCACCCGCTGGGCTCCAGCGCTTCGCACTCGCTAGGGTTGCACACACAGTCCCACCCGCGCACCGCCGCCGCCGCTACTAGAGTCACCAGCACCATCGCTAACCACCTCACCATACTGAATCAATTATAAACTGTAGCGAAGCACTAACCTGCATGGATCCCACACCACGATGCCCAGCCCTGGACACCCGCTGGGCTCCAGCGCCTCGCACTCACTAGGGTTGCACACACAGTCTCACCCGCGCACCGCCGCCGCCGCTACTAGAGTCACCAGCACCATCGCTAACTACCTCACCATACTTAATCAATTATAAACTGTATAGAAGGACTAACCTGCATGGATCCCACACCACGATGCCCAGCCCTGGACACCCGCTGGGCTCCAGCGCTTCGCACTCACTAGGGTTGCACACACAGTCCCACCCGCGCACCGCCGCCGCCGCTGCTAGAGTCACCAGCACCATCGCTAACCACCTCACCATACTGTTTATATCACATTACGTGCAACACTTTATATTGTTCTTGGTGAATCCTTGATCACGTGACACATCGTGGACTTTCTGGAACAATGGACAGTTTTAATTTAAATATAAATGTTATTATACACACCGCAATCTAGCTCTAAAGTATAGCAATAGCTTGCGTTATGGGTATTAGATAACTGCGATAAAAATATTTCATATTATACATAAATATAGGTTATACTGTCCAAAAGTGTTCAACGCACCTACAGAAGTTTTCACGACAAATTTTTTTTTTTTTTGCACTATTGTTTCATATTGTAAACTAAATAATGATGCTAAATCATGGCTAAATCACAAACTCTTTCATAATTTACAGAAGAACTTTAAAATACCTCTTTTCTTTTTCATACTTTTTCGACTAAATATTATTTATTACTTAAAAAATACAGTCGAGTAGGTAATACAAAATTTACTCATCTCACTTAGGTATTAAAGATTCGTATAATGTCTACAAGAAAGTTAAGGTCCCATAAACAATAATGCCTAATATTTTGTAGGTATAAATCCGATGTTATTTTCCATCTCTCCTAGCAAATTATAATAAATATAATATTGTACGGGAAAATAATATCCATTACATTCAGTAATAATTTCTGACGAAAGTAACGAATCCCATATTCTGAGATAAAAGATTAAGGAGCCCAAATTACGTACGCAGCGATCTCATTTGATTTGCTTAATACGATTTACTTGATGTTCTTAATTGAAACCCTGCTCGCTATATACTTTTTCCGCTATTAGGCATTAGGTATATTATTATTGCTTCCGCTTGATATCATTTCTCATTTAGAGATCCCTGGTAAAATTTTCTCGTTACAAAGTTCTCCCAAAATTGCTCCTAAATCTCAGTTTTTCGAATTTTTATCGGAAGCTACAATGTATGTAATTGTAATTTTTGTTTTAATGTGTAGGTAATAATAATATCAAAAAACGCTCAGACACAGATTTGTGATAACTGGCTTAGTTTTTTAGTAATTAGGTAAAACGTCGGTTTTCGGTTATATTATGCAACGCTGCATGTCGCACCCAACAACGAAATCATAAGAGTAAGGACGAAAAAATTACATTACTTAAAAATGATAAGGTGACTTATACGAGTAAGTACTGCAGCCGTTTCAGATTAGGCATTCATTCATCTAAGTGTTTTATTAGGTTTGAAATGCAATCCAACTATCTAGACTCAAGAGTTGTTTATGTCTCTCCAATCTAAGTTAGACACCAAGTAATCTAGTTTATTGCTTTTGTCTGAGATGATGACGTGGATTTGTACGTACCAATGAAATTACTTGCACTCTGCACTGTGGTCTAGCAATTTCATCAAGATTGTTGTAATATTAACCCATCTATCTATGTAATATGTATAAAACGTCGTGGCGTAATATAAAATAATGAATACATTCACTCCGGCACTCATCAACTTTCAACTTAAGGGCAAAAGTAAAATAGTTTGTTTGGGACATTGAGTTACTATGTACTAACGTAGTTTGGGAGCTACAACGGACAACCAGATATACAAATCAAACATAGCATCTCACGGCTCACCGTCTGCATAGTAATTAAATAATAGTGCCACTTTTGTTGTGCAATATCTCCAAACTAATATATATTATTTTCAAAATGCTCTTCATAAAAAGGGACATTACTTTTGGACACTAGCTTACTCATGTTTGAGGAAAAAGATGTTTTTGTTTAAATGAAATGTTTTCAAAGCTATAAGCTCAGAAAAGAACATCAGTACTAAGTAGGTATACAAATTTAATTTTATCTAAGTTTTTATATATATTGTCATACTAGCTTTTGACCGCGGCTTCGCCCGCGTGAATTTCGAGATATTTAAAAATCCTTTTTAGTGGATGTTATGTAATCAGAGCTATCTATCTATCTTTAGGCTATATTGCCGCGCCGCGGTTTCAAAAAATGATGATGGTGATGGAAAATTGTAATAATGATGGTAGTATTTTTTTCTCGCGATCTCATAAATGACTCTTCCTCGTCCCGCCCGCGGTCGCCCGGCCGCGCCGGAACGCATTGTATCGGGCACTCGGGGTTCACTATTTTGGCGATAATGGCTTACACATAAGAGTTGGATATATGCTATCCCGGGCTTTTTTGTAGAGCTATTTAAGTTAAACATTTCCATCATACATTATATACGTGTAACTCCAACGGTTTTCGCGGCGTACGTCAGTAAAGGTCGCAGATTGCAATTTTTTCCTATTTACGTGACACTTATCGTTATATATTTTGGATAATTCACACTATAACTTTATAAATAATAGCCTATGTGTTATTCTGATGTGTAAACTATATTGTTGTAAAGTTTCATCAAAATCCATTCATTAGTTTTTTCGTGAAAGAGTAACAAACATACATCCACACATTATTACAAACTTTCGCGTTTATAATATTATATTATTATTATTATTATTATATTTATTATTAATTATTATATTATATTATATATTATAAGTAGGAAGTAGGAAGTAGGATAGGAAGTAGGATCAATGTTCCTTATTCTTTGTAACGTAATAGAGGGAGTTTCTGGACACAGCTTTCTTCATGACCAACTGGTCTTGGCTCCATGATGATGAGCATGAGCCCATAAACACTGAGTTATTTGACTGTTTTTAAATCAAACCTTTTTCAATTGTATTCCAGTAAGATTAGAATTTAATTTTTTTGAATATTATTGGTACATATAAAATTAAATTACGCGTTACGTTGACATAACAAAGCAAAGCCAATTATAACGAAATCAAGCTGTGTATTGTTAAAGTAATTATTTCGGTTCATTTCTCATCGACCTTTACAATAATTTTTGTCATCATTGGTACAGAATATGATTTCGAGTGATGAGGTAAAATAATTTTGAACATGGCAACAAAAGTACCCACATATTACACTTCCTATTAAAGGATCATGAGACATGAGATTTGGTTAGGTGCTTTTCATCCTAAAGGATCAAAAAATCTGATCGAAAAAACTGCGTAATTTAACAATTTTAATGTATAATATAACATGTCCTATGTTCAAAATAATTTACTAGTTTCGAATAAATTAGGGCATAGTTGATTAAGTTCGTTAAGGTCGATTTCGGGAGCACCCGAGCACAAATTATGCCTATTTGTTATAGAACAAGTTGCTCTATCAGCAATTTGCCGAGACCATAATGTGGATAATAGGCGCAGTTCAGTGTATGATATCAAACCTTTGTATAAGTTACTATGAACACGGAAGTACGGAGTTAATAGTTGTTTCGGAGTTCAGCTAGTTTCCCTTATATACATACGTTATATCTGATTTATTATTTACGTATTCTATTTATGTGCTGTGTATGTTACATATTCTACTTGTTACCCATAGAACCGTACGATTGGATTTCACTTATTTAAAACTAATATGAACCGTTCCACTTAAGTTACTCTTTCCGTCCAGTTATCCTTTGAGTCTTGTTTATGTTCTGGCAGACCAAGTCCACTTATCACGTGATCGAGAAACTATAGGTAGCCGTCTCGACGTACTTATTTCAACCAACCAGATTTTGTCATTTCGACATCTTCTCTCACTCAGATTGGCAGATTTCAAAATGACGAAATCAGGTTAGTTACTAAAACACGCCTCCGCTCCCCTCTGCTTTGGTGGAAACCGGGCCTTTGGGGTAGAAGATAACAAGTATGTAAATGGGATAATATTATAGAAGTACCTACTTATTCACTTCAATCCACTATATAAGGCTAGATTGCTTCGGATACCTTTAACAGAAACTTAATGGTTAAATATGGCGATCTGACCCTTATGCTCAAAGAAATAAAGATCAGACTGTCATATTTAACGATCACATTTCTGCTTAGTTATGTAAGTAGTTGAATCAATCAGGTTTCAGCCCAAATTTTACCAAAAAATGAACCATCGTTAAGTTAACCATGAAAAACGACACTGAGCATTACGAGGTTTAACTAAATGGGGGACAATGTTTGATGTAATTAGAGATTATTTATACAGAATATAATAACTAAACCAAGGTTACTTAACCATGGTGAACCAACTAAGTGGCAGTCAGCTCTAGAGCTATTTATAACATTTTCAGTAGCAGCATGGCGGCAGAGTTTTGACTTTTTGTAACCCTGGCTTATTAGTAAGGCTTATGTGAAAAATAAAGATTTGCATTTTCATTTAATTTCTATTGCTAACTAAACCGAGTATTCTTATAATTCAAATAGTATCTAAAAGTTCTTTCATTCATTTTATCTACCTCACCACGATTCAAGACTTAATGCATTATGAACCTAATGGAAACATGGGCCCGATAGAATTTCTTAGTAGGTATTTGATATGTATGTCGACTTGACTGAAAGGTCTGTCTAGACATAAAAATGTCAGGAGTAATATAAAACTTCTTTCATTCAATGTGTACATCATAGAGGTCCTAGCGACGACGTTTATAAATCTATGGTGTATACATGATTCCACGGAACACCATAACAGTACCATATTATGGATTCTGAATAGCTAGGCCGGGGATAGGTTGTTTTACATCATAGAATAAATTGCTCAGCCATACCTCTTTCATGGTAATTCTGATCACCCTTCTTCAGACCAGACGGAATCAAAATTTTGTGTTTTTATAAGAAAAGTGGTTCTTATTCCTGATATTATTCCTTCTTTAGAACAAATCCTTATTTGCTTGAGTACGATAAGATGAAAAGGATTATAAAGGGTTAAAGGAGACGTGTAGTTTCAAATATTACTCATACTCGAAAAAGGTATTTTATTGCTCTAAGATACAACCTAAATCTTGACCGTGACCGCAATAAGTAATACAAAACGTGATCCATACAGGCAATTAAACATGCCCCGAACATCTCCAGAAACTTTGTACCCTAGCAAGAATTCCTCGAAACAGGACGGTTGAAGTTTTCGAAATTAAGCTACATCTTACTTAAACAGTGTCAGACGTCTTAATTAATAACTCACTTGAATACCTAGAACCTAGGTATTCAATATATATAATATGTTGTACCTTCTGTAATGTGATAATAAAGTATCTCTACAATTTTATGTACGAAGTAGACCTATTAATTTTCAGGAAAATGAGCAATATGAAACCTGAAGTAGACAAGTTGAGATTTTTCTCTGAAAATCAGTTAGAGTTCCTCCACGTTAAAAAGTAACTTGGCTGAAGTAATTTATTAAAAACCTTAGGTTTATTGTTGGTTGGACACCTTTCATGCCTTGGATAGTTGCACACAACAGGTACAATAATGATGTGCCATCATAGTGTATGTATATAACAAATCATAGATTGGTTAGTAGTCTGTTATATATTTACACATTATCAATCTTATATGAGACAATATTCCTTTTTTAAATTATTGATTGAAGTGAATAGATGGTATTTCAGTCCTGAGGCAGCACTTTACGCAACGTTGCAGTTTCAATTTCAAGACCCGTCATTTCAAATATCAGCAATGGCAGCTTTAAACCCGAGTTTTTTTACGAAAGTTAACCCAATAACACACCTACTCTGCAATTAAATTAAATGAAAAAAAAACAATTCAATAAATAATTTAAATTTATTTCCATGAAGAATCATGAATTCCACGACGGTCACTAATAAGATACGACGTAATTTAATTTCACTGTTACAGAAACCGACTATTATTCGGAAAATCCCTAGAAAATGTATTATGTACAACCTTTTAATCATTTAACCCCTTAATCTGTGCCTTCCGTGCAAAATCCTATCATGCCAACAGATAATTACCAGAATTCATTGCGTTATCCATTTTGCCTTCGCTTGGATAAACAAAAAGTAACGTGAAAAGATATTATTACCAATTATTATTTGCACAGTCTTTATTAATTTGATTCACAGTTGTTGTTTGAATCATATAAAATAGAATAGTTAAGTAATATTTAAATATAATTTATATTTAAGTAACTACTCGTAGCTTTACATAATTTCTAGACTAGAGTATTTATATTCATATTTTCATTTCAGAACTTATGAATATCAAGAATATATGCTACTTTTATAAGGTGTAAAATGTAGCTTATAAAAGAAGCATATTTTTAACCGACTTCAAAAAAAGGAGGAGGTTCTCAATTCGTCGGAATCTTTTTTTTTTTTTTTTTTTTTATCTATGTATGTTCACCGATTACTCGGAGACGCGTGGACCGATTTGAAAAATTCTTTTTTTGTTTAAGAGGGTTTTGTTTCCAGATGGTCCCATTTTAATCAGGTCAGGATCTGATGATGGGATCCTGGAGAAATCGAGGGAACTCTTCAAATTTTATATGGACACATGAAACTATTTGAGTATTATTAAAAAGAGTAATATTTTCCAAGTTGTTCTATGGTCATCAGGTCAGGATCTGATCATGGGATCTTGGTGAAATCGAGAGAACTCTTCAAATTTTGCTAGTATACTTAAAGCGAGTTGGGTATTTTTTATAGTTACTGGTGCATATGCTAGCAGATACGGATTTGATGACTAAAGTCATCAAGTCAGGGTCTGATGATGGGACCTTGGTGAATTTGAGGTATCTCTTCAGATTTTATGAACACACCTCAAGCAATTTGGATATTTTACAACGCCTTGTGCATTTTATTGTTTTCCACTAAAAAGTATAAAATAAAAATGGGAAATGCTTTCCAAAAAACCAACTTCAAATGCCACTACAAAGAGTGAAATAATTTTTATTTAAATTTTAGGTACCTACACCAATTCGAAGTCGGGCGATTGTCTATGACTTTGTCATTTCTTCGCACATCAATTAAGTAAGAAGGACTATTAGGGATTGTATGAAACATTGCCCGACTTCGAATTGGTGTAGGTACCTAAAATTTAAATAAAAATTATTTCACTCTTTGTAGTGGCATTTGAAGTTGGTTTTTTGGAAAGCATTTCCCATTTTTGATGGACAGGTTATCCTATAAAAATGGGAAATGCTTTCCAAAAAACCAACTTCAAATGCCACTACAAAGAGTGAAATAATTTTTATTTAAATTTTAGGTACCTACACCATTTGTAAATGACTTTAGTCATCAAGTCAGGGTCTGCTATCAGTATCTGCTAGCAAATGCACCAGTAACTATAAAAAATACCCAACTCGCTTCAAGTATACTAGCAAAATTTGAAGAGTTCCCTCGATTACACCAAGATCCCATCATCAGACCCTGACTTAATGAATTTAGTCATCAAATCAGTATCTGCTAGCATATGTATGTACCAGTAACTATAAAAAATACCCAACTCGCTTTAAGTATACTAGCAAAATTTGAAGAGTTCCCTCGATTTCACCAAGATCCTATGATCAGATCCTGACCTGATGACCATAGGACAACTTGGAACATATTACTCTTTCTAATAATACTCAAATAATTTCATGTGTCCATATAAAATTTTAAGAGTTCCCTCGATTTCTCCAGGATCCCATCATCAGATCCTGACCTGATTAAAATGGGACCATCTGGAAACAAAACCCTCTTAAACAAAAAAAAAAGACAAAAAAAAAAAAAGATTCCGACGAATTGAGAACCTCCTCCGATTTTTGAAGTCGGTTAAAAATCATGTTGCTCAGTTGAAAATTATTATCATGTGTACGTAATAGAAATCGTTAGTTAACTATTTTATCGAGTTTATTTCAATGCTCTGTCAAGAATTAATCCCTAATAGCGAATTCCATTCCATGTTCCATTTACACATTGTTCCTAGCATTGAGTAACTTAGTACATAGTTACTCAATGGTTCCTAGTTAAATATCGTGTTGCAGGCTATTATAGATACGAGTAGGTGTTTTATTGATGATTAAACGAACTTACCTGTAAGTGAAGTTCTATCACAATTGTATGAGTATATTTAATTCGAAGATATAAGTATAACACACTTGTAGTATACTTTCATTGTATACGGCAACTTCGCACCTTCAGATATTCAGTTTATTATCTATTTTTAAAACTTACCGCCCGACACACCCACGTTGGAACACGTCGTACGAGCGAGCCTCATTTTTTAGAGTACATTTAACAAAATTTTCGTAATACTTATGGGCTTTGGGTATGGGAGGGACCTTATATCTTCGAATTAAATATACTCATACAATTGTGATAGAACTTCACTTACAGGTAAGTTCGTTTAATCATCAATTGCATTTTGTATATTTAATTCTCAATATAAGTATAACACACTTGTAGATGTTTAGAGATGAAAATTTTTGTTAAATTGTGGACATAAATAGATTGTAAATTGTTTTCTATTATAATATGTCCTCTTTATACCACAGAAGAATTTAATTAACCAATCTTTACGTTTAATTCACTGGATTAATAAAACAGTCACATTATTTAAATAATGTTAATGATTAATGATTAGAAAGCAAAATAGCTTTTGTGAATGAAGCATCATCGCTCACTGGGCGGTTATAAAACTTAGCAAAAGTCTGCAATAATTGTGACCTACCGACTGTCTTTCTGATGAGGTCAAGCAACAAACTACGTGCTCACCTCGAAAGTGTTGCGTACCTGGTTCTGAGTGAACTGAAACGCAGACCTCTCTCGTGAGAGAGCATATTCCTCGGCAGACACGTTCTTATACTGACCGCCGCCAGCACCTGTTCCGTGGTGGTCTGTTTGCAGGCGACCTTATGACGTCGCTTAAACGTTATCAGGAGGTTGTCTATCGTATGTTTTAGTCTAAGATTTTATAACCAACATATCGATTTGTTTTTCAAAGCTGTGGCATATTTTTATAATTTCGTTAAAGTATGTTATGAGTTACACTAAATTTATAATTAAAAAAAAATATTAATTTAGTTACGTTTTATATTATTGATTGCATAGGTTATTGTTCATCTTGCTTTTAATTAATCTTAAGAAATCTAATCAAAGAATAAAAAAGGCTTTTTGTATTATTTATTTATGGTATGAGTAAAACTGGTTGGCCACGAGTGGTAGCCGACGTTGTATAAATTCAATAATTTTCTTGATTTATACAATAATGCTAACTTTTACTGATATTAATGTTTTCATTATATGTGATGTGCATACTGCCTAAGGCTAATAAAGTTACAGGGTCAATTAACTCTTATTAAGACCCATTGAGCAATGTGTTAGCATACGATCTTAGGATCCTATGTAGTATTTGACGTTAATTTATTTATTCCTTTTAGCATTGTTTTAATTTGTTAATTTGACCCAAAATCATCAGCAAAAAATTAAACTCAATGCCGACGTCACAATGCTACGTCGTTAACAAGTTGTTCTGTTGGAAATTACGAGGTTGACTTATAATTTGCGGATTGTACGGGTCTCTGTCGTTATTAAAGCAGTATTGCCACAAAACTTTGTAAATAACACAAAAGTTTTGAAACATATAAATTATTAAAAATTCCAACAAAATGTCCTTCTTTTTTCTTTAATGCCTTCAGAGAACTTCCCACAGTAATTCCTATGAATTGTGGTTCCCTACGAAAAGACCATATTTATTTATTTATTATCAATAAATATACTATAAGAAGTAAGTCTTTTGACACTTTATGTAAAAGGAGAAGACCCTAAGTTGTAAAGGTCCTTAGACGATGTATGCCTTAAGCATTTTCTATAATAGTATCTTTAAGCATTCTAACTCTAGAAGAATGGATAGAAAAGCAAAGGTAAACTTGGTGTTCCAAAATGTTCAGAATGCGTCTGTTTCTAAGACGTCTGGGTTCAGACATCATTCGTATTGATAACATTTCGCATTTTTGCAAGAAGCGATAAATTCAATAACTGGATTGAACTCTTTGAATAACTTTAAAGTGAATTGGAATAAATTCTTTGAATAACTTTGAAGTATATAATTTTACAGCGATAGCTTAATCCCATTAACTGGATGTAACTCTTGGTCAGCTTTTTGATTATCTTTAATTTCAATATAAGAAACAATTAACCCAATCGTTTAAATGAGGATATTTGATATCCCCTAAGCAACTGATGTAAATCATGTGTATCAAAATAAATGTATCGAAAAATATGGCCATCAACTCTGTAAAGAGGTATTTCGATTCATCTTAACGTTAATTATTACAAAAACAAAAATCTCTCTAATTAAAAGAATTATTTTTCATCTAGACCGGGAAATCGTGTGAATCACTAATTCAACCTTTTAGGTTTAAGGGAGTTAGATGACTTCAAAAAATGTTTTGTAACCACTGGCCATCTGATAGAATAACCGATGATGGACTAACAGCTGCGTCTAAAGTCTAATTTTTCATACGGACTAGGACTTTTAATCGGAATTAAGCTTAACTCTTAGGTGATACAACGCGTTAAGCGTATAAAATTCTTTACAGAATTTGAATTGTTACATCATTCACGTCATAGTTTGCGGTAACGATACTGCCATATCGTCAGAAATTAAAATAAAACCAGGAAACTGAGCTTGTTTTGAGGGTAGTAAATAACTTTAACACTCTAACACCTAACAAATAATCTTCATGAAAAAACCGCGGTAAGTATCTGAGATGAGTCACAACTTCTTTGTGTATTTTGCCAAGGATGAATCGGTACTTTAAAATAAGATTCTTCAGTTCATAGGCATAAAACCCTTTTTAGGTATTCGCTTGTAAGTTGTTCTATGAACTATCAATTTCAAAAGATTTTGAACCACAAATTCATTCAACGCCTTTAAATTTAGAATGTATCTTTTACTACGTAAGATTTTGAGGTTAGACACAACTATAATCGAACATGCAGTGACTCACTCTCACATTATCTCACCCAAAAATGAAATGTCGATTGTCAAAGACATTTGTCGCTTTTCCTTTGCTGTGAACGTGTAAAGGCGGTACACTGTGTTAGTGTACGATTTTTAAAATGGTATTATGTATTAATAATTTTTTGGAGCTAGTTCCTTAATTTGTTCAATTCATTAAAATATTTTATTGAATGTACGTACATTTGTACACCTAGTGAAAGTCAAAAAATAGTCTTCACTTATTATAACTCCCGAAATTCTAGATTATAGATCGTGACGGATTCCTTGTCAGTGATATGTAACCAATAAACTTCAAAATGTTGAAGACAACTGGCATATAGGTACCTTAATGTCTAGCGTCGTCGATGAACCTGGTCGTTGTTGTGGCTGATGCTGGAAACTCACTGTCACGTCGCATCTTCCTCGCGGCTGATCGCCAATACTCAAGTGTGTCACGCCCCCCCTGCTGGCCGAGCCGTAACGAGAGGGGGCCAGCTAGTTTCTCGAGAAACGAGATTGCGCTGTCCCAGCGGTGGGTGTCGATAGCAAAGTCGCCCGCCGCGCCCTGCTATACTACTACTATACTGCTGCATATACCTGCTATACTGCTGCGAAACTATTTCTCCGAAAAAACATCTGGTCCCGTTCGTGAACTTTAATTACTTATCATTTGTCGAAACAAAATGTCATTTGTCAACACTTAAGCTTCTTCTCAGTTCAGGACGCGTTGTGGTTTAAGATTTTTATTAGTTTCAGAAAGAATTTAACAATTCACTTCAATGAAACTTCCAGACTAATGGTACATTATACATCATATTGTTAACTTATTGAGTTTTGAGCTAACAGTTAAATTATCATCCCATTACACAATCTGAACATTAATTTTCGAAAGTAAGTAAAATTATTTTCCACCACAAAATCTAAACATTATTGTTGTAGGTATATAGTTGTAGGTAGGTACATAGTTAGAAAAGTTCGACGCGTTGGTACCCTCGTGGAATTAGTTTTTAAGTCGTGAAATAGTTATCACTGATAAAAGGCTATAACATTTAACTGGCTATTCATAAGCCAGGCAAGTATATCAAATAAACTATTTGATTCTTTGCAATGAAGGTCGGCTAGAATTTTACAACTGTCGGGACTAACCATTAATATAGTTCTTGTGACTGAGCGCCGATAGCAATTCGGGATCAAAGTCCTGGAGGTCATGCGGAGCCACTTGTAGTGAAGCCGAGAACAGCGCCACACCGACATCGTCCCCCGTTGGTATCCGCAAAGTCCTTTGAGTTTTTTTTTAGAATCCTTCGTGTTGACCCGCAGTCAACCTCCAGGAGCATTGACGCATCATGCTATGCTTTCGTGGTAACCTCAACGTGATACCCTCCAAGCTAGCTTAGAGATGCCTGGACTATTTCGCGCATCATGCTATACTTTCGTGATAACCTCAATGTGATACCCTCCAAGTTAGCTTAGAGATGCCTTAGGATTTCAATTTTTGGACACACTTTCGTCAGCATTGATATTTGAGTTGATGTGATATCTGGAAAAAAGGTTAATTTTCACTTACCCTCTTTCCTCGGAGTCTGACGAAGATGAATGCACAATTATATGATTTGATTTTATTTTATTTTTGTTATAATAATAATTTTTACTAGCGTCTAAGCATTATCAGTATAGAAAATTAAGCAAGTTTTAACACTGAACACTTAATTTTTTTTTCACTTTGAACCTAAATTAACAAAAACGAGACGTGTTTTTGTAGTCGAGTGCTCGTTGCCGCGCACAATAAAAGAATGAGGCTCGCTCGTACGACGTGTTCCAACGTGGGTGTGTCGGGCGGTAAGTTTTAAAAATAGATAATAAACTGAATATCTGAAGGTGCGAAGTTGCCGTATACAATGAAAGTATACTACAAGTGTGTTATACTTATATTGAGAATTAAATATACAAAATGCAATCAGAGGTTTTAAAAACAAACATTATTCCCTACATCTCGCAGTCCATTGAACTGTGAAGTGGGATCGGGAGCAGAGAATATTGTGATACAATTTTGCAAACATGAAATTCGGTTTATGTTGGTTGTAATGACAGCTAATTTTCAGCGCCGCCCGAAGCGTAAATTGCTTGTGAATTATTTTGTAACGTGCCTGATTACTCGGTTCATATTTTAACTTCTCATAGTGTATAATTTGCTCATGAATAAAGATGTATTAAGTTTTGTTTCTATATTAATAATTATTACTATACAGGTGCACGGGTGAGGATTTTACTTGAACCAAATTGCTTCACCTGGATATAACTATGACGACCTCCTTGGCGTAGGAGACGTGCGCTCGGATTCGAGTGGGAGATCGCGGGTTCGATCCTGCCACGGGCCACTTTGGAGTTTTATAATTTCTAAATTGGCTCAGGTCTGGTCTGGTCTGGTTTGGCCACGGCTAGTTACCACCCTACCAGCAAAGACGTACCGCCAAGCGGTTTAGCGTTCCGGTGCGTTTCTGTGTAAAAACCGTTGGGGCGACTTTACTTACCCCTTCCAAGTTGGTACGTTGACATCTTCGGCTGCATCATCACTTACCATGAGATCGCAGTAAAGTACTAACTTGTATAGAGTAAAAAAATGTTTAAATATATCTATGAAATAAACTACTTTCTTTGTTGAAAGCATCGGTCCGCTAGTTGTCCGCCGAATTCTTACTGAAGAATATATGTACATGTAAAATTGTGGTTTAACATTACAAAGAAGAATGACCAAAGGTGATATCAAGTTTTCTCATGGACCAAAACCCAAAAAATTCTAAGTAAATGGTTTTTAAAATTGTGTTTTTAAGAACCATTGGCACTAGGAATTTGTTTTTCATAATATGCAGCCCGGACACAGACCAGGGGTCTGATTGCGTAAGGAAAACATATTCATCGTTATCGTGATCTCTTGGGAATTCTGCCTCCCGATTCTCTGACGTAAATCAGGGAACCAATCAGCGGGTTGAACTTGTAAACGATTACGATAATGGTGAATACGTTTTTCTTACACTTTCTAGGGACAGGTTCTAACCTGAGCTAAGCTATAGGTGCTACACCTGTATAAGCGTTCGTTCGTTCGTTTCAGCCGACGGACGTCCACTGCTGGACAAAGGCCTCCTGCAATGATTTCCAGCCCGCACGGTCCTGCGCTAACTGTATCCAGCGCCTTCCCGCGACTCTTTTAATGTCGTCAGTCCATCTGGTCGGAGGCCTGCCAACACTGCGCTTACCCGTGCGGGATCGCCATTCCAGTACTTTGGGTCCCCAACGTCCGTCGGTCCTACGACCTATGTGTCCCGCCCATTGCCACTTCAGCTTCGCGATACGTTGAACTATGTCGGTGACTCTGGTTCGTCTACGGATCTCCTCATTTCTGATTTGATCCCGCAGAGAAACTCCGAGTATAGCTCTCTCCATCGCCCGCTGAGTGACTCTGAGCCTTCCTGTATAAGCGGCCAGGCCTTACACATTCAGGCTCGTAACATTGTTCATAATGGCGTAGATTGAAAGAGATTATCTATAAAACCCTCACGACCTGCGCGCATGCTATAAAATTTCATTTTATGACCCTGTTTACGGTCTTCCTATACGGTTAAGAATCTTTGCTCCAATCGCATTATCTACGAAATCGTTTTCATTTATGTACATTGTACTGTATCAAAAGGTATCAAAAGAAGTATAATTGTCACTGTGCTCGTTTAGCTTTAGTTTCAATATGCCTAGAGTAGTGTATAATAGCTCTTTGATGTTGAGTTTGACAGTGACACGTGACGGTGATTTTTATCATGTGTAAGGCCCGGTTTCCACCAAAGCGGAGCGGAACGGAGCTGTGTTTGTGTAACCAATCAGATTGCGTCTGTTCGAAATATAAGCCAAGTTGACGGCGCTTTTCAATTGGCTATGAATGTATCGCTGCCGTGACGTACTGGGCTCTGATTGGCCCACGTTTTCGGCCCTCGACGAAGATCGACGGCCACGCCGTCAACGCCAGAGCATTTTGAACCGGACGCCGTGCGCCTGTGTTTTTTTGCTTTCAAAATAAATAACCGTCGCGTGTATAAGCTATTTTAAAGACTGCACCGTGTGCAAAGACGTTTCCTAATTAATACCACGAAGATCTGTGCTGTGCCGTGCAAAGCAGTCCTGGACAGGTGCCTGCAGTTGGTGTCGTACACAAAACGAGGCCCTCACGCCGTGCGATTTCAGGTTAGTGATCTTCATAGTTTAATTGATTAGGTGTCTGTCAGCTTGTGCATTCGACATATCATAATTAACAAAGGTCCTTCGATATAGTCAACATATTTCTGGTCCAATTCGAGCGGATTCTAGCGAATTTAGCGATTTTAGTGTACGTAGTATACCTACCTACACAAGTTTCCCGTTGGAAATTATATACTTTTTAACCGACTTCAAAAAAAGGAGGAGGTTCTCAATTCGTCGGAATCTTTTTTTTTTTTTTTTTTTTTTTTTTTTATCTATGTATGTTCACCGATTACTCGGAGACGCGTGGACCGATTTGAAAAATTCTTTTTTTGTTTAAGAGGGTTTTGTTTCCAGATGGTCCCATTTTAATCAGGTCAGGATCTGATGATGGGATCCTGGAGAAATCGAGGGAACTCTTCAAATTTTATATGGACACATGAAACTATTTGAGTATTATTAGAAAGAGTAATATTTTCCAAGTTGTTCTGTGGTCATCAGGTCAGGATCTGATGATGGGATCTTGGTGAAATCGAGATCTCTTCAAATTTTGCTAGTATACTTAAAGCGAGTTGGGTATTTTTTATAGTTACTGGTGCATATGCTAGCAGATACGGATTTGATGACTTAAGTCATCAAGTCAGGGTCTGATGATGGGATCTTGGTGAAATCGAGGGAACTCTTCAAATTTTGCGAGTATACTTGAAGCGAGTTGGGTATTTTTTATAGTTACTGGTGCATTTGCTAGCAGATACTGATTTGATGACTAAAGTCATCAAGTCAGGGTCTGATGATGGGATCTTGGTGAATTTGAGGTATCTCTTCAGATTTTATGAACACACCTCAAGCAATTTGGATATTTTACAACGCCTTGTGCATTTTATTGTTTTCCACTACAAAGTATAAAATAAAAATGGGAAATGCTTTCCAAAAAACCAACTTCAAATGCCACTACAAAGAGTGAAATAATTTTTATTTAAATTTTAGGTACCTACACCAATTCGAAGTCGGGCAATGTTTCATACAATCCCTAATAGTCCTTCTTACTTAATTGATGTGCGAAGAAATGACAAAGTCATAGACAATCGCCCGACTTCGAATTGGTGTAGGTACCTAAAATTTAAATAAAAATTATTTCACTCTTTGTAGTGGCATTTGAAGTTGGTTTTTTGGAAAGCATTTCCCATTTTTTATCAATATATTTATCATATTTTGTTATAATCATACGTATTATTTCATATATTTATCGATTTATATTCGTATTTACGTTTATTTACGAATAATTTGTAGTTTATTGCATTTAAAAATTATTGCATCAGCCTTTTGAGTGCACGTGACGTTCCTAAAATGGCGGAACCATCGCGCACACAGATGTTGGAACTCAAATTAAAAACGTTGAATTTTAAAAGGGAATATTTATTTTCAAAATTACAAAAAGTTTATGATTTTTCTAAGACAATTAGAGAGGATTCGATTAAAATTCAAAGTTTTTTGGGGCAGTTTGCCGAGTTAGATAGTATAAGAACAAAGTTCGAAAATACAATTATGGAAATGCTAGAAATAGAAATGCAATTAAAACCTAATATGAAGTTGTCTACGTCCGAATTAGATGCCTTTGATACATTGTATGAAAATTGTAATTTTCTTGCACGGAAATACCAAAACAATCAGGCGCGTAGTAATTCCGAAAAGCAACATAGCGAAATAATTAAACCCGCGCTTCCAAAACTAACCCTAGTTGAATTCCATGGGGATTTTGAAAGTTTTGGAACATTTTTTGATACGTTCTCCTCTTTAGTGCATAACAGAGATTTTTCGGATATCGACAAATTTCATTATTTGCTTTCATGTGTAAAGGGCAGTGCGCTCGGTATAGTCAAAAAATTTCCTATAACAGCCGCCAACTACCCACTTGCGTGGCAAAGTTTGATAGACCGATATCAAGATAATCGAGCACTTTTGAATTTATATTTTGAAAAGATGTTAAATTTTACACCGTTGACTAAGGATACAAGTGCAAACCTCACATTATTTATTGAGACTTTTGATCATTCTCTTAAAGCGATTCAAGCGCTTAATATAGAAAACTTAGATGATTATTTGATATGTCACTTAGCCTTGCGTGGATTAGATACCCACACAAGAAAATTATTTGAAGAAAGTCGTGATCAAAAAGAAATACCTAAGTTTAGTGAACTAGTGGAGTTTGTTAACAAACAAATTAAGGTTTTAGATCATACTTTTCCGCAGTCAACCGCTAAGCCGTCGAAGTCGGTTAGCAATAATAATAATAATAATAAAAATTCTAAAATAAATTCTACTGCTAAACCTTTTAAATCTGTGCTGACGTCGTCGCGCGTTAATAATGCACAAAACGATAATAATAAAAAATTTAAGTGCTCGCACTGCGAACTAAATCACATGATATACAGATGCGAATCTTTTAGAAAACTTTCCGTACCTCAACGCATTGACCGTGTCAAGGCGTTGAAACTGTGTGAAAATTGTTTGAAAACTCATAGTAACGAGACTTCCAGGTGTCCCAGCACGTGGACCTGTGGTCTTTGTGGGGGTTTTCATCATTTCTTGATTCATCAAGATAATTCGAACTCCGTGAGTTCTTCGGCCGTGCCGAATAAACCCGTCTCGTCACCAGCGCGAGCTGCGCTCGTGTCGGCCTCCGTGAGCGAACCGGCGGTGACACAAAACGTACTCACTTGTAAAACGGACAATTACGGTGTAGTATTAGGGACGGCGCGTATAAATATTTTAGATGCCGGTGGTAATTACCAAGACTGTAGGGGGGTCCTGGATTCGGGGTCCCAGACCAGTCTGATCAGTTCTGAGTGTGCCCAACGGTTAGGGTTACCAAGAAAAAAGTGTCCTTTCTCCATCTCCGGCCTCGGTGGAGAATTTATAAAAAATCTTGGGTTAGTGACGTGTTCAATTAAAACAAAAAATCAGGACTGCCCTATATTAAAAGTTGACATGGTAGTCGTAGCGAAAGTCGCGTCGGATATGCCAAATGTCGATTTTACAAAAGAAGTTATCGAAAAGTATTCACATTTGAATTTGGCTGATCCGCACTTTTATAAAAAATCTAAAATAGATATCCTGTTAGGTAACGATGTTACTTCCGAAATAATTACGAGTCAACCGTTACTTATTAAAGAAAACATCCCTAGTACTATAAATACAGTCTTCGGTTACTTAATTAGCGGTAAAATAGTTTTAAAAAATAAAGAAGGTGATACGGTTAAAAACTCGTTATTATCCGTCTCTGAAGAAGAATCTTTAGACAAAGCGTTACGTGCGTTTTGGAGTATAGAGGAGGTGCCGTGCACGCCCTCTGTTAACCCTCTCGATCAACTCGCTGAGGATATTTTCGTTAAAGAACATACGCGAGAATCGAAGTAGTCCAGTGCTAACTCCTAATCACCGATAGGCGCGTGATTAGGAGTTAGCAGTAGTCCCGCTACTGCTAACTCCTAATCACGCGCCTATCGGTGACTCACTACCGAGCGCCGAGCGACGGTTTTTAGGTATGGAACGTAGACTCGCGCGCTCGCCCGTACTGCAACAAGCGTATCGGGAGTTTATGAATGAATACGAGTCGCTTGATCATATGGAACTGTATACCGGTGATACTCCCAGTAAATTCGTAATTCCGCAACAAATTGTCTTGAGACCTTCTTCTTCTTCGACGCCCTGTCGCGTGGTGTTCGATGGGTCAAGTCGAGGTAATAATAATCATATATCAGTTAACGACATTTTATTGACCGGGCCAAATCTTTACCGCGATATTTCGGCTATAATTTTAAACTTTCGGCTATTTGAATACTGTTTAGTCTGCGATGTTTGTAAAATGTACCGAGCAATTAGACTTCGTAAATCTGATCGCGCTTATCAACACATATTGTATAGGCCGTCGCCATCGGAGGCGATCAAAATTTACGAATTAAAAACTGTAACGTACGGTCTCAGTTGCTCGCCATTTCTTGCTATTCGTACCTTGTTACAATTAGCTCACGATGAAGAGGAACGTTTCCCCTTAGCCGCTCAAGTTATACGAGAAGGTGTTTACATGGATGACATATTATATTCATGTAATACCTACGAGCAAGCATGTGCAGTACAAGATCAACTTGTAGGTATATTCGCGAGTGGTCAATTCGTATTAAAAAAGTGGACTAGTAACGATGCGAATTTATTGCAGCGCGTACCTACTGATTACCGCGAATGTCCGGTGACTTTTATCAAAGACGGTAATGAATGTACCGTAAAGGTACTCGGTTTAACGTGGACACCGCTTACTAATAATTTCGTGTTTTCCATTAATAAAACTGACCCAGTGATGACAAAACGATCTGTATTAAAATTATTAGCGTCGATCTATGATCCGGTCGGTTTTATCGCGCCTTGCTCCTTCGTAGCGAAAAATATAATGCAGGAATTATGGAAGTTAGGTATTGGCTGGGACGATCAACTGCCGAGTGAGATTGCTAAGCGGTGGTTACAGTATATCTCCGAGTTGCCGCGCCTCGCTGAGATGCCTATACCGCGTCATATGTTACTACCCGAGCAGACGGAATGCGAGTTAGTTGCTTTCTGCGACGATTCGAGCCGTGGGTTTGCTGCGGTATTATACGTCATATCACGTGATAAATCGGGCAACACTAAAGTTCGTTTAGTGGCGGCAAAATCAAAAGTCGCACCAGTCAAACCCATGACTATCCCGCGTTTAGAATTAATGGGTGCTGTTCTACTGAGTAAATTAGTTAAATTTGCGCGCGAAAATATGACTCGAGTAAAAATAAATAAAATCACAGCGTTAACTGATGCGACAATCGTATTGTCATGGCTTCACACGGACGCATATAAACTTAAAACTTTTGTCAGTAACCGTGTTACTCAAGTGACTGAAGTTTTACCCCCTCATGTGTGGCGTCACGTTTCTAGCGAAAATAATTTAGCGGATATTTGTTCGCGTGGCGCATCGCCATCGCAGCTAGTCGCTGAACAAGTGCAGTGGCTAGAGGGTGCTGAGTGGATGTACCGGCCCCCTGCTGAATGGCCTGTGAGAACTTTCGTTCAGGAAGACGAGTCTCAACCTCCTGAACTGAAAACTGTACAAAATCTATTATCGGAAAAAATAATAGAACCGGTGGAAACTAAAAAAGAGTTTAGCGAGCGTCTTTTGAAAAGATTTTCATCTTATTCTAAATTACAAAGGTCGGTCGCATGGATTCTGAGATGGCGCAATAGAAGCCGCGCGTCATATACTCCCTCTAAATGTCTCACCACCGAGGAATTAATTTCTGCTCAGGACTCGCTGATCCGATTAATACAGGAGTCACACTTTGCAGATGAAATAGACCGTTTGTCTAAAAATGACACTTACATTCCTTCACTTCGAAAACTCTCGCCGTTTCTCGATTCCCAGGGATTTGTCAGGGTAGGGGGTCGGATCACTCACTCAGAGCTACCCTACAACGCGAAACATCCGCGATTGTTGCCGAAGAATAGTTTATTCACTAAACTTCTAATAGAACATTTACATAAAACCTACTTGCATGTAGGCCCGCGTACACTGCAAAGTATTATAAATGAACGATTTTGGATATTATCGGCTCGTAGCCTTATTAAATCCGTGTTATCTAAATGTAAACTTTGCCACAAAAACAAACCGACGTTCGTCGTACAGCCTGAGATGGCTCCGCTGCCAGCCTCTCGTCTAGCACCTCACAAAGTGTTTGACAATGTAGGGGTGGACCTTGGGGGTCCGTTTCTGATTAAAGAAAGCTTGCGTAGAAATGCTAAAGTCAACAAAGCATACTTAGCACTTTTCATTTGCTTTTCTACCAAAGCCGTTCACTTAGAGCTACTGTCTTCTTTGTCAACGGAGCATTTCCTCGATTGTATTGATCGCATGGTCTCACGCAGAGGTTTATTTAGTGCACTTTACTCAGACCGAGGTACTAACATTATCGCAGCAAGTAAGCATTTATCGGAAGTTCAGAAGTTTTTAAGTGAAAAAATGGGAAATGCTTTCCAAAAAACCAACTTCAAATGCCACTACAAAGAGTGAAATAATTTTTATTTAAATTTTAGGTACCTACACCAATTCGAAGTCGGGCAATGTTTCATACAATCCCTAATAGTCCTTCTTACTTACTTGATGTGCGAAGAAATGACGAAGTCATAGACAATCGCCCGACTTCGAATTGGTGTAGGTACCTAAAATTTAAATAAAAATTATTTCACTCTTTGTAGTGGCATTTGAAGTTGGTTTTTTGGAAAGCATTTCCCATCTTTATTTTATACTTTTTAGTGGAAAACAATAAAATTCACAAGGCGTTGTAAAAATATCCAAATTGCTTGAGGTGTGTTCATAAAATTTGAAGAGATACCTCAAATTCACCAAGATCCCATCATCAGACCCTGACTTGATGACTTTAGACATCAAATCAGTATCTGCTAGCAAATGCACCAGTAACTATAAAAAATACCCAACTCGCTTCAAGTATACTAGCAAAATTTGAAGAGTTCCCTCGATTTCACCAAGATCCCATCATCAGACCCTGACTTGATGACTACAGTCATCAAATCCGTATCTGCTAGCATATGCACCAGTAACTATAAAAAATACCCAAATCGCTTTAAGCATACTAGCAAAATTTGAAGAGTTCCCTCGATTTCACCAAGATTCCATGATCAGATCCTGACCTGATTACCATAGAACAACTTGGAAAATATTACTCTTTCTAATAATACTCAAATACTTTCATGTGTCCATATAAAATTTGAAGAGTTCCCTCGATTTCTCCAGGATCCCATCATCAGATCCTGACCTGATTAAAATGGGACCATCTGGAAACAAAACCCTCTTAAACAAAAAAAGAATTTTTCAAATCGGTCCACGCGTCTTCGAGTAATCGGGGAACATACATAGAAAAAAAAAAAAAAAAAAAAAGATTCCGACGAATTGAGAACCACCTCCTTTTTTTTGAAGTCGGTTAAAAATGAGGATAAACTCGTGGAAGGTTGTTCTCAGAGAAACCTAAAGTTCTATCCTGGAATTGCAAGGGCCCCACATATGGGCGGACTTTGGGAAGCGGGAATTAAAGCTGCAAAATATCATTTAACCCGCTGTATCGGTGACAAAGCCTTAACATTTGAAGAGCTTTATACGGTGGTCTGTAAAGTTGAAGCTATACTTAACTCTCGACCGCTATGCCCTTTGCCAGCAAGCGATAATCCCAATGATTTTAACGCGCTGACACCAGGACATTTTTTGATAGGAAAAAGTTTGACGGCCGTGCCTGAATACGATCACGACGAAGTACCTATCAATAGACTGTCTCGTTGGCAGTATATCCGAAAGAGCTCTCAATTGTTTTGGAAGCGGTGGAGTCGAGAATATTTGAATACCCTTCAGCAGCGATCCAAATGGTTCACTTCTAAAGGCAATCTGAACGTTGGTGATTTGGTTCTCATTCATACAGACAACTCGCCTCCATGCCACTGGCCCATGGGTCGGATAGAGGCTCTACATCCTGGGCCCGATGGTGTCACCCGTTGCGTTACATTACGCACTCAAAAGAGCAGGTTGCAAAGACCTATACATAAATTAAGTCCTTTGCCTTATGTTAATTAAATTTCTCTATAAATTATCTTGTGTATTTAAGTAGTATATGTAAGTAGTTATTTATTAGGACTTAATTTTATTTCTTATTTATTTATTTACACTTGATTTATTTTTATCCCTTCAAATTGGAGGAAACCATTAACATGGTTTCGGTGTTCGAAATATAAGCCAAGTTGACGGCGCTTTTCAATTGGCTATGAATGTATCGCTGCCGTGACGTACTGGGCTCTGATTGGCCCACGTTTTCGGCCCTCGACGAAGATCGACGGCCACGCCGTCAACGCCAGAGCATTTTGAACCGGACGCCGTGCGCCTGTGTTTTTTTGCTTTCAAAATAAATAACCGTCGCGTGTATAAGCTATTTTAAAGACTGCACCGTGTGCAAAGACGTTTCCTAATTAATACCACGAAGATCTGTGCTGTGCCGTGCAAAGCAGTCCTGGACAGGTGCCTGCAGTTGGTGTCGTACACAAAACGAGGCCCTCACGCCGTGCGATTTCAGGTTAGTGATCTTCATAGTTTAATTGATTAGGTGTCTGTCAGCTTGTGCATTCGACATATCATAATTAACAAAGGTCCTTCGATATAGTCAACAGCGTCATTTCGACACCTACTCTCCCCTCAGTTTCAGACATGTCAAAATGACGAAATCTGACTGGTTACTCAAACACAGCTAACTCCGCTCCGCGTTGTTCGAAACCGGGCCTAAATAATATATCGGCCTGGTGGGCCTGATAGACGGTCATACATTACTGTACGAGCGAAGGGTGAGGAGTGGTACCTACGTTATTTACGTAGTTATATTGAAGCGTTTCCACGTAATTATACATTATGCAGTGTGGGAATACCACACCCAGTATAGTGCCGTCTGCTACTGAGCTTCCCTACAGACCAGGAACACAGTAACCTAATGCTTCACAATTAAACGAGCTAAACGGTTATTATTGAAGCGGTTTTAAATCAACTCTGCAGATTAAAAAAATTGTATTTTGGGTCCTTAATCTTAATTTGCTCTGAAGCAGAAACACGATTGGATAAAGTTTTCTCGATGGAAAGTTCTCCCAAAAGTTGCTGCAAAATCTAAATTTTTCTAATTTTATTCGGAAGCTGCAATGCATGTTATTATACATTTTGTTTTGATGTGTCGGTGATATCTAATAATATCCAAAAACACTCAGATACCTACGGATTTATAATGACTGCGGGTCAGTGTTTTTAGTAAAAAAAGTAAAAGGTCGTTTTGTTTCATATTCTCCCGCAATGCTACCTGTCGCAGACAGTAATGTATTTGAAAGATCGAGGATGACGAAAATGAAAACCGTCTACTGCGTTAATGCTTTAGGGCTTAACGTGAGACCAGCAAATCGACCGAAGGTCTTCAATATGTATAGGCTGAGCAAGTGAGCACGAGCGATTACCTGTCGCACGATATTCGTGATTATTCGAGTGGGCTCGTGAATATTTAACGGAAAGCCACCAACATAACCTTAAACCGTTCCGGAACCGTTCCGTTTATTGTGATCGAGATAAGTCTGACGAATTCTTCTGATGTTTAAGTACCTACATTTACATATCAAACGCCGGCTTGGAGTCTGCTGAAATCGTGAGATTACTACTAATTGTTCAAATATTAGTTGAAATACTAAAATGGGCCTTAATGCTTAGTATTTATGCTTTGCTAGAGAACCAAAGTATATAAATCCCATAACGGGGGAAAAAAAATAAGTACATCGTATGACTTTTGAATCTCGACCTATTCTATTTATTCTATTATTTTATTGTTAGGCCTATGTGAAATAAAGACATTTTGAGTTTGAGTTTGAGTTTATTCAATGAATTCGATCATCAATAATTTTAACTTTTTTTTTGTAAATTTCGTTCCTTTAGTAATCTTTAAAATAGAATCACCATCGTCATCATTTCAGCTTGCGCACGTCCATTTTATTGGACATAGGCCCTTCCAAGCGCGCGCCACCACACCCAGTTCTTAGCCTTGCTCATCCAGTCGCTTTCAACCACCCGGTTTATATCATCGCTCGAACGGGCTGGAGGTGATAGAATAGATAAGGTAAATAGCTTAAACCGATGGTCTTTAAGTTTTTATCTGAATAATAGCTAAGCGTCCAGTGCGACCAGTGGGTTCTTAATTTACTCCATCCGAGTGGGGCCTTATTCTGTATCGTTCACTTAGTTAGTTAGTAACCCTAACTGGGTTATTAACTAAAAAAACGAAGGCAAAAATCCTATTTTTGCACAAATTACCCACCTAGGTCGGTATGGTATCATATCAGTATACCATGCTAGTTGCTATCTTGTACAAAAAGAATACAAAAATAGGATTTTTGCCTCCGTTTTCTTAGTTAATAACCCAGTTTGGGTTACTAACTAACTAAGTGAACGATACAGAATCAGCACACTGAACGATTACATCTTCAAATACCAACTTAAAACTGTCATGCGCCAACTTGGAACTGCAGGTGTTCTAAGGCAAAATAAATCTAACATCTTCCAATTCTCTCGTCAGTGTTTTGTAACAAAAACGCCAAATCGGCTTGTCCGATTTATATGTTTTTTTTATTTATTCATTAAGTCTGAAAACAGGGCGTAAACTATTTTCCATACCCCTAAATGAGAAATAATAGCAAAACAAAGTTTTCCGTGTCGGCTATTTATTATTAATAAACGTAATAGAATTCATCGGGTTCCTATAAATTCACAAAATACAATGTAAAGTTAATTATTTTCCTAATAAATCCGACAAGAACCAGCGAGGCCAGGAATATTAATAGACATCGAACCCTAGGAAAAGGTCCGTCGAAGGCTGCTCGCCTGCTATTGAAGGTAAGGGTTAAAATAGAGGATGCTCATGAATATTTATTAAAAACCGCCAGAAATTACAAGTACTAACCGACCAAAAACCGATTATTTGCAAGGCGTGGCGAAATATTGGATAGATAAAATCGGTAATACCTACGCAGAATGTATTTTAGAATGAATAGAAGGTCTCTTGCGTGAAAAAATTGAACTCGAAAACAACAACGGGCTATAAATAAAGTTTTGAATTATACTTATTAACGAACGAGGTCATGATCCTTTTGATATTTTAGACAGTATTTAGAGAGAAAAGTGAGTGGCAAGTCGGATTCTTTGTAAGGTTAATTAAATTGTTTAGGGGACGGATTGTGTAAGAAAATATAGTTTCGTTATAATAAACGCACGATCGTTTCAGATGACGGACGTCCACTGCTGAACTTTCCAACCAACCCGGTCCTGTGCCACTTATATCCAGCGACTTCCCGCGACTCTCTTAATGTCGGCAGTCCATCCGGTGGAAGGTCTGCCAACAATGCGTTTTCTAGTTCGGGGTCACCATTCCAGCACTTCGGATCCCCAAGGCCCATCAGTTCTATGAGCTATGTGCCCCGCCCTTTGCCACTTAAGCTTAGGGATACGTTGAGCTATGTCGGTGACTCTGGTGCGTGTACTCAGTACTCATATCTGATCTGAGTACACGCACAGCCGCAGCTCTCTCTATCGCCCGCTTAGCGACTTTGATACTTCTTATTAAGCCCATACTCAATGACCATATCTCGGATCCGTTTGACAACCTGGGTGCCTTCAAGAGAAGAGTGCATAGGCATTTTCTAGGCAAGCGCGCTCCATCCTAGACCTCCCCATTTCTGTCCATCAGATATGATTGTAGTCAAGCGCAAGCCTATCTATAATAAAAAAAAAAAAACATCACTGACAAAATGCACTGATCGAAGACATTGACGTTAAAAACAGCTACAAACAGCTACAAACTAAATGCAAACAACAAATAAAACCAATCAGAGCAAAGAAATTACTGCTGATTACTATACTGAATACGTTTTCACCCTATCTGCAGGAGTCCTTAAAATCTTATCTTCTTTATATATATAAAAGAAGAAACTGACTGACTGACTGACTGACTGACATATCAACGCACAGCCCAAACTGCTGGGTCTAGAGACTCCAAATTTGGTACACAGGTAACTTATGAGGTCTAGGGGAGCACTAAGAAAGGATTTTTCAAAATTCACTCTCTAAGGGGGTGAAACGGGGGTCCGAAGTTTGGATTTTAGCAAGTTAAAATACTCTTTCACTCCGCAAATACTGAACCGATTTGGCTAAAATTTGGATAGAGGTAGATTGTATCTTGGATTAACACATAGGCTACTTTTCATCCCGAAAAAATTCATGATTCCCGTGGGATTACTTAAAAACCGAAATTCACGCGGAAAAAAAATCTCACGCCGCAAGTACAAAACGGATCTGGCTGAAATTTGGAATGGAGATAGATTACATTCTGGGTTAATAAATAGGGTACTTTTAATCCCGAAAAAATTCATAAGTTTTGCAGGAAAAGGGAAAAACAGATATTCACGTGGGAAAAATACTACTTCACGCCGTAATTACTGAACTGATATGGCTGAAATTATGAATAAAGATAGATTATATATTGGATTAATACGAAGGCTACTTTTCATCGCGAAAAAATTCATGGTTCCCGTGGGATTAGTAAAAAACCGAAATTAACGCGGAAAAAAATTTTAATGCCGCAAGTGCACAACCGATTTGGCTGGGATTTGGAATGGAGATAGATTATATCTTGGGTTAATAAATAGGCTACTTTTTATCCCGAAAAAATCCATGGTTTTTGTAGGAAAAAAGAAAAACAGATATTCATACGCGAAAAATACTACTTCACGCCGTAATTACTGAACTGATATAGCTGAAATTCGGAATAAAGATAGATTGTATCCTGGATTAATATAAAGGCTACTTTTCATCCCGGAAAAATCCATGGTTTCCGCGGGAAACCTGAAACATTGATGTTCACACGCGAGAAATACTACTTTACACTGTAATTACAGAATTGATATGACTGAAAATCGGAAATGAGATAGATTTTATCCCGGATTATTACAAAGCCTACTTTTCATCCAGGAAAATTCCGTGGTTTCTATGATAATAGTGAAAAACAGAAATCCACGCGTGAAAAATATTCCTTCATGCCGTAATTACTGAATTGATATGACTGAAAATCGGAAATGAGATAGATTTTATCCCGGATTATTACAAAGCCTACTTTTCATCCAGGAAAATTCCGTGGTTTCTATGATAATAGTGAAAAACAGAAATCCACGCGTGAAAAATATTCCTTCATGCCGTAATTACTGAAATGATTTGGCTGTAATTTGGAATCGAGATAGATTATATCCTGGATTAATACAAAAGCTACTTTTCATCCCGGAAAAATCTATGGTATCCGCGGGAAAACTGAAACACTGATATTCACGCGGTAAAAAAACTACTTCACGCTGTAATTACTGATATGACTGAAATTCGGAAAAAAGATAGATTTCATCCTGAATTAAAACGTAGGCTACTTTTCATCTCGGAAAATTTCATGACTTCTACGAGTATGATCATAGTGAAAAAGAGAAATCCACGCGGGAAAAATATTCGTTCACGCCGCAACTACTGAACCGATTTAGCTCAAATTTGAAATGGAGATAAATTATATCCTGGATTAACACATAAGCTACATTTTATCCCGAAAAAAATCAAGGTTCCCGTGGGATTAGTTAAAAACCGAAATGCACGCGCAAAAAATTATTCACGCCGCAACTACTGAATCGATTGGGCTGAAATTTGGAATGGAGATAGATTATATCCTAGAATCAACTACTTTTTTCTCGGGAAAATCCATTGTTTTCGTGATAATAGGGAAAAACAGATATTCATGCGGGAGAGAATTTTTTGTTCACACCGCAATTACTGAAAATTTTTGGTTTAAAGTTGCAATGAAGATAGATTTCATGTAAATTAACACAAAGGGTACTTTTTATTCCGGAAAATGGATGGTTCCCGTAGAGAACTAAAATTTTTTAAGTTTAAACTAATTTTTTTAAGTTAAAACTAAAATTTACGCGTGCGAAGCCGCGGGTTTCTGCTAGTCATATTATAAACCTCGGTGAAATAGACAAATAGGTTCATATTGCTCTCTAGTGCATTTTCAGATGAAAACCAAACAGGAACTAAACTTATATCAGAAGTTTAAGAAAGGAAGATTGCTATGTAGTTTGTATACAGCGTCAATTGTATTATGTATAATGTAAGGTCGAGGACAATGTAGAGTCAACGCCGCGGTCGCTACATGAGCTAATATAAATATTTGGCCGCCTAAGTACTCAGAAAGGGCAGGAAAGCTCCTTTTTAATAATAAATAGGACGGGCATAGTGATGAAAAACAACCTTCTGGTGTTTACAACGTCTACAAAAGCCTACTATGCCCACATCGCCCACGTGGATGTCGTTTTTTTTTTTTTTGAGATAAGAACTACGATGTTTTCAGGGCAGAAACTACTGTACATTATTACTATTATTACATTGAAACTTCTTACAAGCCTATGTAAAAGCTTTCGGGATCATTTTAAGTACATGTATGGCGTAATATAAAATTTTGGTCCGTTTCACAAAGGCCTAACTTACAGGCTCTTACGGAAAACTCCGTGTGCGTCAGGATAGCTTCTGAGAAGAACTGGCAAAAAACTCGGCGCTATTGGCGTAATTGTGCAACAAAAGATAAACTTGGGCATACAGATACAAATTATCGGAAAGGTGCTAAGTAAATATAATTGTAAAATCACCCGCATTTTTGCGTTTACAAGTATAACGTGTGTGTGTTGCTACCCATGGGTGTCGGCAGCAGGGTGGAAGGGGCTGCACTTGCACCCCCCCTAGCAGGTAAGGATAGACAGAAAAAATACCTTTTTTTAGATCTTATTGGAAACCAAAGTATAACAATATAATGCTAAAATTACTTGTTTTTTTTTCAATTATAATCCACACAAATCAGAAATTTAATATATTATCAGGCTTTATTTTATTTATAATTTGTAGATACAGCTATTGACTGTTTTCTAAATTTTATACCTGCACAAAAACCCATTTATATCTCTGTAACATAATTAATCGCCAAAGGGCACTTCAAGGTCAGCCCAAACGGTATTTTCCGGCCAAAAGACCGCGACCCTTTGAAGCTTCGCTCCAAAGCGAATGTAATATTATACTTTTGCTTTTAAAAGTCATTGGAATCGCGTTATACTCATGTTTCAACAACTGAGCCCCTCGTTAAAACTTGACGAAGGAAAATATAAAAGGCCTCTACGCCTCCACCTATTCGGTGCTATCCTGGTCAGTAATGATTTTCGTAAAATTATCGGACAACCCTAGCTGCTCGAATAAACAACTCAAGTATAAATCTTTTTATCTAAGTAACCTAAAAAAAACATTATTTATTTATTAATGTTTAAATCTGATGCTGATAAAGTAAAAAAATCCTGTTGCGAAAAAGGAGTCTTATACATTATATTCGAAAACAACAATTCCCCTACTCATAAAAAACCCCGTTCAAAAGAAATATGGATAGCAAAGTTTCGGCCTGTCAGTTGAGATATTGCGTTGTACCAAAGATGGATGAATATTTCACCACACCAAATAATATTCTCAGGGTTGATAACTGTGTTAAGTTCTGTAGAAACCACATTTATAGTTTACGGAACTGGACGAACGTATGACGCTAAAAGAAGTTAAACTGCTTGGCAACTGTAGCAATACGAATCGTTACATCCGAATAGAATGGAAATATTATACTAAAATGCACGAGAATGTCATATACGATCGCTTAATTTATCACATGACTTCCAAGCAGACAACTTTCACTATCTTCCATGTTTTTGATTTCTTCCATCCAGCAAATCGAATAGAAATATGTCATACGGCTTTGGCTGAAGTTCACGAAAGCAGAGCTTAGCTTGTATTTTGCTCGAAAATATTCACCAATGTGCGGCATCAAATTCACCAATGTACGGCATCAAAAAATTCAACGGTGCGATCTTTCTTTGTTCCAAAAGTCCACAATCTAGACATAATTAAGGAGACCCCTTTATAATAAGCTTAACTCTGTAATCTAGTCTTTCATGTTCTTTAAATATTTCATAGACTGTCGTCGAGGTGTGATTTAGGTTGGCACCCTAGAGAATATATTTTCAGGTTTAACTAAAATAAATATATAATGCCCTAAAGACAAGTGAAAATTTTTGGTAAACAATATAGTCTTTCATGTTTTTTTTAATATTTTATAGACTGTCGTTGAGTTGTGATTTAGGTTGGAACCCTAGAGAATATATTTTCAGGTTTAACTAAATAAATATACATATACTGCCCAAAAGAGAAGTGATAATTTTTGGTAATCAGTATAGTATATCATGTTTTTTTTAAGTTTTATAGACTGTCGTTGAGTTGTGATTTAGGTTGGCACCCTAGAGATTATATTTTCAGGTTTAACGAAAATAAATATACTGCCCTAAGGACAAGTAAAAAATTTTGGCAAACAATAAATGAATGTATGTTAAAATAAAACACGGGAAAGCGCAGTGTTGGCAGACCTCCGACCAGATGGACTGACGACATTATGAGAGTCGCGAGAAGGCGCTGGATACAAGTGGCGTGCGGGCTGGAAATCATTACAGGAGGCCTTTGTCCAGCAGTGGACGTCCGTCGACTGAAACGAACGAACGAGTTGTATACGTTACTCCAAAATCCTAAAGCTTATTACATCCAATAACATAATTTACGGAAGTGTAGCAACCCTGGCCATATGTATTTAATACGGAGGACCGGTGTGTGTTATGCCATCCTGTATTAATATTAAAATATGTAAATCACGGAATTACCATGCTCCTTCTTTTACTGAACCCAAAATAAATGCACCTGTATAATAAATAGCATCCATGTTTACAAACATAATATTCAAGAAGTAGGATTGCCCGCGGCTTCGTCCACGAATTTCAGGTTTATAAAAACCCTGCGGGAAATATCAAAGACATCGTGACATCTGCATGCGTGAAAGTGAGAAGTGGCATTATATATCCAGTGAACTCGAATAATTATTTTTTTCCACGTTTCTGATACGAACCGCTAAGGTGTAGAACACCCTTCCAGCTTGCGTGTTCACAGCCAAGTACAATTTGGTTGCTATCAAGACAAGAGTGAATAGGCATTTTCCAGGCAAGCGCCCTCTACTCTAGACTCCATAATTTCTTTCTATCAGGCATGTTTGTAGTCAAGCGCAAGTTTATCAATAATTAAAAAAAAATCTCAAAGTTTTGGGCTTTACAACACGCATTTGGCCAGTCTGATGAGGTAGGTACATATGCTAGTCCTGTGTAAGGGTTTCAGACTAGACAATTATTTTAACCACAAACATTATTTAGCCACAACAATATTTGTGTATAATCTGGGTAGAGAAACTACTCAAATTCCTGGGAATTACTCTCCAACCAAATCTGTTTGCATTATTTACAAGGGATTTGAATATTGGAGTGGTAAATATGGGAGATATACCTAATAGCTCAGTTTATAAGCAATAAAATTACTTAATAAAATTGATTAAGAACTAGCAAACGCTGGCGGGTTCGTACGCGTGAATTTCGGATTTTCACCAATTCTACGGGAATCGTGCATTTTTTTGGAAAAAAGTAGCCCATGAGTTATTAAAGGATATAATTTATCTCCTTTCCAAACAGTTCAATAGCTGCTGCGTGAAGAATTATTTCTCCATATGAACTTTGGATTCCTAGTTACCCCATGAGGGGCACGTTTAAAAACTCCTTTCTTAGGGCACCCCTGAAATTTACATACATGAGGAACGTAATTATTTATATGTGTCTTAGTTTAAAGACCCAGCTTTGGCTGTGTGATGATATTTAAGTTAGTTACTCATCAGTAAGTCAGTTTATTCTTTAATGTATATTAAGATTATAGTTGTATAACTACCATACAGGGTTAATATGACGTGAATGGTCTTATAGCAGATTTACCTTGGCCGTTGTATCTACGAGTAAAAGAAAGCCGTCTAAAGAGTCTGTTTTTATAACTTATTGAGAAATGTTGTCAACAAAGATGCGTACGGTTCAAACTCATACTCAAATGATTTACCTATGTCATTATAGGCCTTACTTGTTGGCTCTTATGATAGTAAGTAAAGTATGATTACGCCAAATTATGCTAATTCGAAGTTTAAGTTCAAAGCCCCGACTCCGCGAGGAGGTATAAATTTAAAATACTGGGCTAGGTCTACTGTACCCACAAGTACTAGGATGCTGATAATGATGTATATATAATGATATTAATTCTGTTTTTTTCCATGTCACCAATGAAATCCTAGGACCTAGGACCCCGTAAATAGTTAACAATAATATATAATGCTATAAAATAATAATAATATAGTTAATATAGTTATAATAATATAGTTATAATATATAATAATACATAATATAGTTAATGCTAACAGCCCTGACCAATAGACTAACGAGATTCTAGTACATTTTGTGGCCAGATGTGTATGAATGATTAGGATGGCAGGTAGAGATAAGAAGTATACTCCAAAAACCAACAGTTATTGATAACACCTATATGACAAGTTACATTTGTATAAGGTTCATGATTGTATTGAATTAATTTTATAGAAACTATTTAGTAAAGCACCTAGTTACCTAATAGTTAAACTAAAACAATAGATAAAAATAGTCAAGATAGGCCCATCCGAACATTTTACGTAAACGTTCTGCATACAAGAAAATGTAGCACCATCTGTCGAAACTCCTGCGAAATACATGTTTATTTTTTATATTTTTATATCTATGTATCTGTGGTCACCTTGCCTGCAGTATTATTATTAATTTAAAAAAAAAGAAATAGGTCTTTACCTATCTACCTTTACTGACTACTGACGGGGGAGTCATTTTTGCTCCCATAAACTGGCGACATTTTTTCGCGCTGTTCGCCCTGTCTTTAGTATACAAGTCTGTGACCAAAACAATAGCTCTAATCCTATTTCCCAACGGAGAAACTGAGTGTAAGTACCTACCTACTCAAAGTAAAATACTAAGCATAATTTAGAAGGGCCTGAAATTCCCTAGAACCCTAGCCCGTAATTATACCTACCCGACCATAATTATATTGCTATATCGCGTCCATTTGTTGTGCTTACGCTAGTAAACTGTGTCCATTCGTTTTATTTAATGCCTAATTTTGTTTTTCCAGGGTACAAATTACAGTTTTTTTAGTTAAACACTGAAAAAATCATAATAAGACTAATCATGGATTAAGATCCTTAACTAATTATCTTAAATGATTAAGCCTTTTCCGCGGTTTTACTGGCGTGGAATTCAATTTCTAGAAATTCCGCGGGATTGGAGACTACTTAGCCCTTTCTTGTTCCTGTTATCTTTTGCGCACCTTTTCCTTACTGGATTTCGAGCAATTTTGTTATAGCATTAAACAATGAAGTTTGGCAAGCTATACCTAGCTATAAATTGCCAAAACAAATGTCAGTTTTCCTAAATTCCGTGGGTAATAGACCCAAATAATACCTAAATAAATAAAAGTAGTAGACCTACTTCTTTATCCAGCTTATACCTAAGCTGTATATATCCCAAATTTCATCAAAATCAGTCCAGTAGTAGTGGTGTGATTGAAAAACTAAAATACAAACAATCAAATTTATAAAATTTATTAAAAGTTTAGTATTCGAAAGAACAATATAATATTATTCTCAATTAAATTAATTATTTGATGACCAATTTTATTATGTTATCGAAACCAGAGGCCATACCGCCACCTCGTAAAGCAGTAAAGTCAATACTCGTACATAAAACAGTACCTACTGCAACATTACTGATGCGGTGGTGATACCTACGGCCCCAGGAAAACAGGTAAAAAAGACCTACTTACTGATTGAAACATGAAAGTTTTGTGATTGAATTCGATACCGCTGAGTCGATGCTTCGTAAACGATAAAGTACTGAAACACACTGAAACCTGAGCCCTGAAAACAGGCACGTCATCAATCTGTTTACATCGCACGACCATAGAATCACGGCGAGGTAATTAACGAAGCGCTGGCAGCAATTAATCTTTACTCACCCTCATTAGGAGGAACATAATATACCTACCCCGGATGCGTACTGTAGACTTATATTGCGTTTTTATTTTTAGCTTAATTAGTTACTTATTAATCTTAAGGGTCTTCATATAAAATACTAACTGACCTAGCAAACGCTGTTTTGCCATTTAGGGTATGAAAAATAGATAACGGGCGGGGCTCATAGCTCGTAGGAAGGACGTTGGGGACCCAAAGTTTTGGAATGGCGACCCCGCACGGGAAAGCGCAGTGTTGGCAGGCCTCCGACCAGATGGACTGACGACATTAAAAGAGTCGCGGGAAGGCGCGGGATACAGGTAGCGCAGGATCGTGTGGGCTGGAAACATTACAGGAGGCCTTTGTCCAGCAGTGGACGTCCGTCGGCTGAAACGAACGAACGAACTAAATAGATAACGACTTACTGAACGTAGACAAAAATTTCATAAGAATCGGTTGAGCTGTTTCCGAGGAGTTTGGTTACAAACAATGTGACACGAACATTTTGATTATAAAAAAAACCACACACAAAAATAACCCTCATTAGGAGGTATAGTAAACGCCGAAATACCTCGAATGCTTACTGTTTCTTAAACTAAATTATTTCAGGATTTACATATAAAAAAAAATCTGCACACAAAAATACCTTTTCAAATTCCTCACATTCCGGTGTCAGATGGTTCACAGAACAAACTACACGACTCGTTATATAATATTATACTCGTTAAAGAACACGAATGCCGTTAATCCACAGGGCACGCGTCTGACCTCAGTCGTGGCGAGAAGAACACTGTCTGTGTCTGTTCCACCGCCACATCACGGCCAGGGACAGACCTCCTGAACACTGAACACCGTACCACTAGCCGGGTGAAATGCGCAAGTCACGCCGTACTAGCTTATCCATATACTTCAGAAGTTCAAATTGTTATTTATTCTCTCTTATTATGCAGTGTAAGCTTTGAATAAATTGGCGGTAGGGACAATAATGCGTTCGGATGCGAACTTGATTTTGTGATCCTGTTTTGTAGTTGGATTTTCATCCGATTTTTCATTCAGTTTTTCATGCGATGAAAATTTTAGAGTATACTTCATTGATGAACACAATACAACTGTTATGTAGCAACAACAACGCACTTGTGCTGTTATCTGATAAATACAATTGTGATATTGAGGTATTTTATGTAAAATTCTCGTCTAACAAAACTCCTTTGAATCTTGCTTGATCGATTTTTATATTAGGTCTGAGAAAAGGACGTTAACTATTTTCCATACATAGTGAGAAATAGTTTGAATGTCAAATCATCTTTTGCTGGGTCGCAACTAGTATTTTATAAAAATGCTCTACAAAGAAACTTCCAATGAACTAAAGATCGAATGTTATTTTAATGGAAACAGAATATTTAATTATATTTCATACATTTTATTCTTCATATAATAAACACAATTAGGTATACTTTCATTGTACTGGCAATTTCGCACTTTTATTTATTTTGTTTTTTAAAACTGACCACCCTGATGGACACGCGGTCCCCAGCCTACCTCCGCGCCATGCTTCATTTCTTTTATTGTGCGCGGCAATGAGCACTCGACTACAAAAACACGTCTCGTTTTTGTTAATTTAGGTTCAAAGTAAAAAAAAATAAGTGTTCAGTGTTAAAACTTGCTTAATTTTCTATACTGATAATGCTTAGACGCTATTAAAATTTATTATTATAACAAAAATAAAATCAAATCAAATCATATAATTGTGCATTCATCTTCGTCAGACTCCGAGGAAAGAGGGTAAGTGAAAATTAACCTTTTTCCCAGATATCACATCAACTCAAATATCAATGCTGACGAAAGTGTGTCCAAAAATTGAAATCCTAAGGCATCTCTAAGCTAACTTGGAGGGTATCACATTGAGGTTATCACGAAAGTATAGCATGATGCGCGAAATAGTCCAGGCATCTCTAAGCTAGCTTGGAGGGTATCACGTTGAGGGTACCACGAAAGCATAGCATGATGCGCCAATGCTCCTGGAGGTTGACTGCGGGTCAACACGAAGGATTTTAAAAAAACCTCAAGGGACTTTGCGGATACCAACGGGGGACGATGTCGGTGTGGCGCTGTTCTCGGCTTCACTACAAGTGGCTCCGCATGACCTCCCGGACTTTGATCCCGAATTGCTATCGGCGCTCAGTCACAAGAACTATATTAATGGTTAGTCCCGACAGTTATAAAATTCTAGCCGACCTTCATTGCAAAGAATCAAATAGTTTATTTGATATACTTGCCTGGCTTATGAATAGCCAGTTAAATGTTATAGCCTTTTATCAGTGATAACTATTTCACGACTTAAAAACTAATTCCACGAGGGTACCAACGCGTCGAACTTTTCTAACTATGTACCTGCAACAATAATGTTTAGATTTTGTGGTGGAAAATAATTTTACTTACTTTCGAAAATTAATGTTCAGATTGTGTAATGGGATGATAATTTAACTGTTAGCTCAACAATATTATGTATAATGTACCATTAGTCTGAAAGTTTCATTGAAGTGAATTGTTAAATTCTTTCTGAAACTAATAAAAATCTTAAACCACAACGCGTCCTGAACTGAGAAGAAGCTTATGTATTGACAAATGACATTTTGTTTCGACAAATGACAAGTAATTAAAGTTCACGAACGGGACCAGATGTTTTTTCGGAGAAATAGTTTCGGGCATTATACTAGTTTCAATGGTTACTGATCGTCAGGTGTTGTAAATAAAGAAACCAGCAGGGCGCGGCGGGCGACTTTGCTATCGACACCCACCGCTGGGACAGCGCAATCTCGTTTCTCGAGAAACTAGCTGGCCCCCTCTCGTTACGGCTCGGCCAGCAGGGGGGGGCGTGACACACTTGAGTATTGGCGATCAGCCGCGAGGAAGATGCGACGTGACAGCAAGTTGCCAGCATCAGCCACAACAAGGACCAGGTTCATCGACGACGCTAGACATTAAGGTACCTATATGCCAGTTGTCTTCAACATTTTGAAGTTTATTGGTTACATATCACCGACAAGGAATCCGTCACGATCTATAACATGATCTAGAATTTCGGGAGTTATAATAAGTGAAGACTATTTTTTGACTTTCACTAGGTGTACAAATGTACGTACATTCAATAAAATATTTTAATGAATTGAACAAATTAAGGAACTACCTCCAAAAAATTATTATTACATAATACCATTTTAAAAATCGTACACTAACACAGTGTACCGCCTTACACGTTCACAACAAAGAAAAAGCGACAAATGTCTTTGACAATCGACATTTCTTTTTTGGGTGAGATAATGTGGGAGTGAGTCACTGCATGTTCGATTATAGTTAAGATGTGTCTAACCTCAAAATCTTACGTGGTAAAAGATACATTCTAAATTTAAAGGCGTTGAATGAATTTGTAGTTCAAAATCTTTTGAAATTGATAGTTCATAGAACAGCTTACAAGCGAATACCTAAAAAGGGTTTTATGCCTATGAACTGAAGAATCTTATTTTAAAGTACCGATTCATCCTTGGTAAAATACATAAAGAAGTTGTGACTCATCTCAGATACTTACCGCGGTTTTTTCATGAAGATTTGTTAGGTGTTAGAGTGTTAAAGTTATTTACTACCCTCAAAACATGCTCAGTTTCCTGGTTTTATTTTAATTTCTGACGATATGGCAGTATCGTTACCCAACCGCAAACTATGACGTGAATTATGTAACAATTCAAATTCTGTAAAGAATTTTATACGCTTAACTCGTTGTATCATCTAAGAGTTAAGCTTAATTCCGATTAAAAGTCCTAAAGTCCACTTCTCCAGCTATTAGGTATGGATGGGGTTACACAGAACGTCTGTAGAAACAAAAAATGTAGTCCGTAAGAAAAATTAGACTTTAGACGCAGCTGTTCGTCCATCATCGGTTATCCTATCAGATGGCCAGTGGTTACAAAACATTTTTTAAGTCATCTAACTCCCTTAAACCTAAAAGGTTGAACTAGTGATTCACACGATTTCCCGGTCTAGATGAAGACTAATTCTTTTCATTAGAGGGATTTTTGTTTTTGTAATAATTAACGTTAAGATGAATCGAAATACCTCTTTACAGAGTTGATGGCCATATTTTTCGATACATCTATTTTGATACACATGATTTACATCAGTTGCATAGAGGATATCAAATATCCTCATTTAAACGATTGGGTTAATTGTTTATTATATGGAAATTAAAGATAATCAAAAGCTGACCAAGAGTTACATCCAGTTAATGGGATTAAGCTATCGCGGTAAAATTATATACTTCAAAGTTATTCAAAGAGTTCAATCCAGTTATTGAATTTATCGCTTCTTGCAATAATGCGAAATGTAATCAATACGAACCCAGACGTCTTAGAAACAGACGCATTCTGAACATTTTGGAACACCAAGTTTACCTTTGCTCTTCTATACATTCTTCTAGAGGAAGAATGCTTAAAAATACTATTATAGACAATGCTTTAGACATACATCGTCTAAGGACCTTTACAACTTTGGATTTTCTTCTTTTACATAAGGTGTCAAAAGACTTACTTCTTATAGTACATTTATTGATGATAAATAAATAAATATGGTCTTTCCCTAGAGAACCACAATTCATAGGAATTACTGGAGGAAGTTCTCTGAAGGCATTAAAAAAAAAAAAAAAAAAAAAAAAAAAAAAAAAAATATATATATATATATATATATTACATATATATATATATATATAAAAAAAAAAAAAAAAGGACATTTTGTTGGAATTTTTAATAATTTATATGTTTCAAAAATTTTGTGTTATTTACAAAGTTTTGTGACAATACTGCTTTAATAACGACTGAGATCCGTACAATCCGTACCTACATTATAAGTCAACCTCGTAATTTCCAACAGAACAACTTGTTAACGACGTAGCATATGGTACGATTACTTGTTATCATTCGGCATTGAGTTTAATTTCTGCTGATGATTTTGGGTCAAATAAAAAATATATATATATATATATATATTATATTGCGAAAATGAATAGATAAATTAACATCAAAGACCACATAGTAGCACACAATATAGTATGCTAACACATTGCTCAATGGGCCTTAATAAGAGTTTATTCATTCCGTAACTTTGCTTTGCTGATCTTGTAACTTTTTTAGCTCTAGGCAGTAGACACAGCACAGAATGAGAACATTAGCATTAGTTAAAGTTAGTATTATTGTTTTTATATAATTCAAGGGAATTATTGAGTTTATACAACGCCAGCTACTACTCAGGGCGAACCAGTTTTAATTATACCATAATTAAAACTGAAGAGAAAGTATAAAAATTTGCCACAGCTTTGAAAAACAAATCGATATGTCGTTTACAAAATCTTAGACCAAGATATATAATAGACAACCTCCTGATAATGTTGAAGCGACCTCATAAGGTCGCCTGCAGGCAGACCACCGTGAGAACGTGTCTGCCGAGGAATATAATCTCTCACGAGAGAGGTCTGCGTTTCAGTGCACTCAGCAACACTTCCTCGGCGAGCACGTAGTTTGTTGCTTGACCTCATCAGAAAAGCAGTCTGCTGGTAACAACCATTACGGACGTTACCTAAGTTTTATAACCTCTTATTGAGCGATGATGCTTCTGTCGCAATAGCTCTTTTGCTCTCTAATCATTAATCATTTTAATCTATCTAAATATAAATTAAACCTATTTATAATGTGACTGGGTTATTGATCCAGGAATTGAACGAAAAGATTGTGTTAATTAAATACTTCTGTGGTATAAAGAGGACCTATTTCCTATTATAATAGGAAACAATTTACTATCTGTTAATGTCCATAATTTAACAAAAATTTTCATCTCTAAACATCTACCTAATTGTGTTTATTATATGAAGAATAAAATGTATGAAATATAATTGATGATTAAACGAACTTACCTGTAAGTGAAGTTCTATCACAATTATGTGAATACATTTTATTCGAATATAATAATATAAGGTCCCTCCCATACCCAAAACCCATGAGTATAATACGAAAATTTTGTTAAATATTCTCTAAAGAATGAAGCATGGCGCGGAGGTAGGCTGGGGACCGCGTGTCCATCAGGGTGGTCAGTTTTAAAAAACAAAATAAATAAAAGTGCGAAATTGCCAGTACAATGAAAGTATACCTAATTGTGTTTATTATATTCGAATAAAATGTATTCACATAATTGTGATAGAACTTCACTTACAGGTAAGTTCGTTTAATCATCAAATAAAACAATAAAATTTATTGAGCTTTACTCAAATAGTTCTTTATAATGACTCCTGTCATTGAACTTTTTGAGTAAAGCTTTTGGAAGCTATAATTATATCAGCTCAACTGAGCTGTTTGTTCTATAGGCCCCCTGAAACAAACGTAGTGTTATCATCGTTTTTGGACCGCAAAGTAGCTACATTTCATGTAATTATATTCTTTCAATCAGAAGTTATAAGGCTCTATCATGCGGAGAGATAGACGGACAAGATAATCGCTCTACTTCTCTTCGCTCGATCTACACATCAGTCAAAGACGAGTTTCATACACAATAACACAACTGTCTAGTTTTAACAGATATGTATTAACACTCTAGTTCCAGCAGTCTACTTTTAACAGTATAGTTTCATACACAAAAGTCTAGTTTTCAGTAGAAAAATACAAAGTAAACGTAAGTAAAACACTGTCCTGTTGCAAGGACTCTACACATCGCGGCCTATTTGCTAAACAGATCCAAAAAGTTCGTGTTCAGAAATACCTACTATGGTATACGCCCCGCTGCAGTCAACCGGAAAAAGCTTTATCGAACGGAACTGCTAAACCTCGCTTAAAGACGTAGCGTGACGTTGACGCGGAAAAATTGGACGAACTTTTATATTATGATGACTAAAAGTTGTCCGCGGTTCTGCCCAAGTCGGTCTTTCTTTGACTTTCCCAAAGTAAAAAATTTCCTATGTCATTCTTCGGTCTGTCATCAATCATTTGATATTCGAATGAAAAATGCAAAACAGAGTGTAACTATTCCACCGCTATTCCACGTTTATTTGTAATGGGGTAACTGTTTACGCGTACCTATGCAACGGAAGCTTTTCCTCAATAAATATAGTGTCAAACAAAACAAGAATTTTTCATTTGAAACCAGTATTTCCTGAGAATAATCCGCGTTCAATGAAACGAATGACCTCTACAACTTTGTAATATAAGTAGGTGAAGACATTGATAACGATTAATTAATTTTCTCTCGAATCACAAAAAAAACTGCAATTAAATTGGAAAATAGTATGATTTCGATGAACATAATCCACATTGATGTAACTGTTATGAAGTTATTATGATTTGGGTTTCGTAAGAGATATAGTGATTTCAATAAAATTCTTTCAATTAATCTCAGAATACAAAAATAATAACAATTTTAGCATCGTTGAAGTGTCGAAAACGCCTTTTTCTATAAAATTATGTATAAGTAAGTATGGAATAAAATGCGCTAATTAAGGCCAATTTAGCTCGAGTTTAATTCTCGAACCTACGGACAAAACGTATTATGACTGCTGTTACGTGAAACGCACGTCTAAGGGTGTGTGCAGCCTGCTACCCCATTCGCATTCTAAAAGGAGGTCTAGAAGAGATGTAGGTACATATTTATTTAAAGGGAGATATTTTTCTTTATCCTTTACTATCATTATTTTCACAACAAATCCTTAATCTTTGTTTTGTCAATCTTCTATTAAGGATAATATTTATACAGTATTTTTTCTTTTCTTTCATCTCAAAAGATTCGTTGACCCGATTTTTAATTTTATATAATCAAAAGGGAAATGTTGAGCCTTTTGCGGGGCTTAACATTTTTAATTAAAGCCTTAAAGTCGGTTTGCCTTGGGCTATTCGCAATGGCATCAAAAAGAAATAATGTATGTGAAGGATATTCTATTAATAACTTATGTTACGAAAATAGGCAAGTGTGAACCGGTGGTACCTAGTCGCACACTGAGAGTACCAAAACTTTCGGGTTTTTGCTTATAGGTACTTAACGCTCATTTTATAAGAATATAAAATTCTCGTGTTTGTTAACGTTAACTGACGTGTCACGACATTTATGTAATATTCAACAATAAAGTCGTATTGCTGTTTAAGTTCATACGATCTCTCTCTTAGCTTAAACTCTTAACAAAAAACGTTTCGATGACCATTCACCTGTTCTTGAGAAAAAAGGCCGGTAAGTGTCGGATCGAAGGACAGACATATTCAAACCACAAAGAAATACTCTAAAGTTATACTCCATAATTATATCTTAAAGAAAGTTAGTATTTTCTACGAGGTATTGCTCTAGAAATCACAAAAATTCAAGTGACTGAGAACATTTTGAAAAGCGACAAAAATTGAGGCCGTTGATTTTGAATAGGTAAACAGCAGTGTACACGGTATACATAAAGTACTATCATTACGCTATCAAACTATAGCTACTTGAACAGGGATTTTCCCCATGGGAACACTGGATAAGCTTCACACATTTCTTCTCTATCCAACCAAGAGAGAACTGTCAATGAAAATAATGGGTACCCCCTTTACATAGAAAGGATTATAGAGAAAGGGGGTGGGGCGGGCCATGTTAAAATGGATGGTCAGCCTATTTCGATACTTGTAAGCCACTACCTTCGTCGAGCCCTCCGATCCCACGGGACTTAGACCGTCGTCAACATAAACAAAATGGTGTTATTGCCCGTATCTTATCTTGGGTAAAAATATGAGCATCGGTTTCGTAGAAACGATTTCATATCGCTATAGTGTAAAGCGACAGATGTTCGCAACTTTCTGATGGAAAATAATAATTTTGAGAATAAGCCGATTTTATTATTTACCGTTATATAGTTCAGTTATCTTGTCTTCATGGTATAATATTAAAAAATATCTTCATGGTATATAAATACAAGGTAATACTCGAAATCTGAAATAAAAATTTTTCACTCTCAAGACAAGACTCCTTAGACAATACTGCTTTAACTTTGAAAGCAAAGTCGTGGACTAAGGATAAGGATGTCGTGATAATGATAGTCAGGAATTTATCTCCGAGTACGAAAAGGCTATAATCATTAACACGACAATGCCTTTAAAGATTTTATACGAAGAATCTTTACTTGGCAAACAAGAAAAAGCTTTTAGACGGCGGGTGCACTCGAGTAACCAAACGCAACCCTACTTAAAAATTTAAGGAGGAAGACAAGAGTAATTCTGTCGTGAAGAACTTGTCACTGACGGGCCTCCTCACTTTGTTCAAATGAGAAAGGTTTTTTATTTGAACTAAGCAGAAGCGCGTCGCAAACTTCTTGGTTCCGACTAAAAAAGTTGGAAGAATCTTTTTGCGAGCTTAAATTTCGTTTCTCTCTAGTTTTGGTGGATTAAGCTTCCAGCAAAAAAGCCGTACCAAATAGCCCATTTGATTAAACTTCTACCCGTTATTAGGAGGAGTGGAGGGTTCGTAGCCTGGCTTCTGACTTGAAACAGAATATCATTTCTTTGAAAAAAGAAAATACTGAAAGAAAATATGGTGGGGAAATTTGCATACCTAAGAGTTCACGACAATGACATATGCATGACGCACAGGTATGCAAAGCAAGAACTTGCACTTGGCCAGCGTGGTGGGTTTTGAAGCTTTCCATACCTTTTAAGCTTTTACGGTCTTTTTATCGGGATAATTGCGTATGTCTTCATAAACATTGGTTATACGCTACAAGTTACGAGCTTGACTGCGAACTCACTTGTTGATGAATAGTGATGCAGTAATAGATAAAAATAGTCAAGATAGGCCCATCCGAACATTTTAAGTAAACGTTCTTCATACAAGAAAATGTAGCGCCATCTGTCGAAACTCCTGCAAAATACATGTTTATTTTTTTATATTTTTTTATCTATGTCTCTGTGGTCACCTTGCCTGCAATATTATTATTAATTCAAAAAAAAAGAAATGGGTCTTTACCTATACTGACTACTGACGGGGGAGGGTGCAAAATAGTCATTCTTGCTTCTATAAACTGGCGACATTTTTTCGCGCTGTTCGCCCTGTCTTTAGTGTACAAGTCTGCGAGATGCAGTCAAATATTATTGTTCTAACTTAGAAGGAGTAAGCATCCCCTAACGGTTTGTCGCAGTATCGCACCAGAACCCTAAATCAATAGCTAGTGCGTTTATACTAGTAGAGTGGTAGCTAGCCACGGCCGAAGCCCACCAACCTAGATTTGAGTCAATTTAGAAAAGCGGGAATCGAACCCGTGACCACCAGGGAGTTTGTTAGCTGAGATCTTATCCAAATTATTTTACTATCGGTACCACTATTGACAAGACCAAAACTTTTGTACCTACCTTAAATTCGATGCAACGTACCTTATCATTAATCATATTATGTATACCAATAATAATTATTTTTTCAATATGCAGTATTGTATAATTCCGCTCTTATTGGACTGAAAATAGCCCAGAGTCCGACCAGTCTTTTGTTCAGTTTACGAGTATGCAATATCCTGCTAGGATTACTTCCGTGTATAGGAAATAACCACGTAATTATCCTTTCATACGGATATCGGTCTCGATTCTATCCGCTCTACATACTCATCTTACTGAATCTGAAATGTTACCTATACTATATGTTCATTAAGCTAATATACTTCCCTTATTTATAATTAGATTATATATTAGTTTAGATATTATTTTAAGTTTCGTATATATACCTAAAATATTACTTGTAAATAAATATTTCATTAAGCTATCTTTAATGTATCTTTTTATTAAGGTGTCTTGTATGGAAGTTTGACTTGCAGGAGTTTTTTTTCAACGCCATTTGTCCTATAACCTAGATTACCTTGGTCCTAGTGAATCTAAGTGAATAAATTATAATAATTTATTTTTGTGGTTTTATACTACTAGGTCAATTTTTAGTTATTCAGTCTGAATGATGAATGAAGTTATAGTTTAATATGGCGGCCTGACTCTTATGCCTTTCGAAATAAGGGTCAGACCACCATAACGTTATAAAATATAACGTTTCGGTTAAAGTCCAGTAAAGCAACCGAGCTATATAAACGTTAAAATTGACAGTGAAGCATGTCCTTTAGAAACACAACACGTAGCATATACGAGTATATATCGCTATAAATCCACTACAAAGTTTAAAACAGAGAGAGACACGGGATGTAACGAAGTTGGGGTCCTTACTCCTTAGAAAATTACTCAACCGTAACACACACGGCGTCGTTGGAAACTGCGAGACACGTAAAGACTAAAGATAATAACATTTCTGAAGTTTTAGGGTTGCCTAGCTAGAATGTATAAAAATGTTTTATTGTATAAATCACATTGAGAGTTCTTCTTGGGGCAATATGATAATATAGTTTGACCTATTTTAAAAACTAAAAAGATGACTTTGAGCGGTGGCAAGACTAAGTTTTTCGTAAAGAAGATGAGAACATGTATTGTATTGTTAACCAAAATATAAATAATGTCTTAGGTCAACAATTAACTATTTTACAACAAAATAACAAAGGTTTTGCGGACAATATTTGGTGCGGTGGAAATGAAGGGTCTTACAGATATCTACAAAAAGTTTGTGGTTGAATCCGATACAACCACTAACTTTACGCTATCCGTGGTGAATCAAACATTCTCCAGCACTTAAAGATTGCAAGATTGCAAGGGCTGGATATGTACATTGTACAGCGCATGAGTATTCAGAGGCCACCAAAAAAGCTACTGACCTCCCCTGAAAGGGCCGCAGAAAAATGTTGGTCGGCCAAAGCTTCGTTAGCTGGAAGCGAAAGCAATGGTCAGAGACAAATGAAGGGATCTTTTGGAGCAAGCCACACAGCAGGCCACAAAGGGCTGTAGTGCCAAATAAATGAATGTTATGAATAATTCTGACAAAACACAAGACTATACTTTGTTTGAATTCCAATTCTCCATAACAAAAACATTTGAGATTGATAAAATAATTATTGCGTTCACTGTGTAGATATTGAAAACACGACGTTCCTTGCGTATTCATAACAAATTCAAAGCTTATACCACTGAACTAGATTTAGGTACGTTTCCCGCGATAACAACGTAGAATTCTCGTCATGAATTAACGTCACTTACTTTGCTTGTATGCGTTTTTGTAAGAAAATCGCTTAGTTTTATCGTATAAATGGGCGAGAAAAGAATTTCTGCAACACAGTTTCTGAGCGTTTACTGAGATTGCGATTTTGTTTCAGATAAACAGAATTTAGAATTTTTAAGAACTATTTTCACTGACAAACAAAAGAGAAAATCCTTGGCACGAATTTTAAAGATATAAAAGAGACCCTGCAGTAAAAGCTATTTAAGGTAGATAACTCAAATGAAACGACCGCGAGCCTTCGAGATTTGAGTTCAGAGCTTCTTGATTTATATGAATAGGAGTGGCTTCCTGACATTTACCTGATAAATATTTGAATCTTGAAATGTTGAAGTCAGTTATATGAATGAACCTGATTTTCTTTGAAATGATATAGAAATCCAGAAATACTTTTTTACCTTTTTAATAAATGAGCATTTGAATTTTTGCTAGCAGCTATAAGTTATGAAATGCATTTGGTAAATAAAAAGAAATCGAAGTTAAGGATTTTAATATTTTGAAATATAATTTCTATTAGAAGTTTTTTTTCAGATTTCTTCTTCAGAGTATATTTCCATAAAAATAAGACGAGGAAAGTAGGATCTCTGATCCTAAGTTCTAAACAAATTCAAAATTTTAAGTGGTATATGCACTTAAACATAATCAATCGCAAGTCTCAATCAATTCCACATTCCAAAACTTTAATTAATTATTGAACGAAATTAAAAACAAATAGGTAGAAGAATGTCAATAATTATATCTTCGGTAGGTTATCTTATCAATTTATCGATCAAATATGTCAATCCCATACATTTAATTAGAGTTTCAATCCAATCAATATCTGCAATGAGCCAGTGACAAGTTTCTATGTCAATCGTAGTCATATGGTTAGACTTAATCATATCCCTGATTCAAGAGGTATTTCAATCATCAAAGACGCGCCCCACTTTTTCAAAATCACACAGACAGAGTGGGGCGTGTCATCGTAGATTGAAATATCTATACTTTCATCATCAGTGGAATAAAGATTTGTTTATATTACACCTTTTTGAACAAAAAAAAAACAAATCTCAAAAGAAGAAAGGTTTAGCCGTAAGCCATCAATTTAAATGCTAATGCAGGGTCAGGCTGGCCTAGACAAGTGAGTGACGAGGGCGCAACTCTCTGCCCTCTGAGTCACACTAAGTGATCCCCTGAGCATTATGACGTTATCCTTCTTTCGCCAATTATATTCATTGCCTTTCTTTTGCAAAGTACAGCTGAGGTCAGTAATGGGTTTAAAATTCGGCCTTTTATTCGTATTAGAAGACCCGGGCGGTCCAAACCCCTACTTTTTTTGGATTTATGTGCGTTTGTTGATAAAATACTTGGGTAATAATGTCTTAACCCGCTGTTAAAATTATGCATAAATTTATTTATATATCTGTTTCCACACACATCCAGAAAGAATATAGATAAAGAAACACGGAACACAGTGAGCGCAAAGGCGGCCTTATTGCTAGAGAAATATCTTCCAGGCAATTTCTTTGTTAACACCTTCTTTGTACTTTTTGTGTATTTGGTATATGTTTTGTATATGTATATCGCAAAATACCATGTGGCCAGAGGTACAGATATGTACCTACTTGCAGATTATTTACTGAAAAGATATTCTGTATTAAGTCAGCCTATAAATCTTCATAATTTTAATAATTGTACTATATTATATTTTTACTAAATTTTCCCACGGCTTCAATTGCGTGAAATTCTTTTTTCCAAATCCCGCGAGATTTAGATAGATTTAGTTTTCTATAGCAATGTAAGTTTACTTTACTTTTTTTTTCGGTATAAAGAGTAGCTTATATTATGTCAATCCACGGTATAAGCTACATTCCCTGCCAAATCAGTTCAGTAGTTGTGATCAACCAAATATACAAATATACAAACTTTAACATTTTTATTATGAATAGGATTTACTTAGTTTGTGTGCAATAAAGAATTTTGTATTGGTATGTACTAAATTTCCGCATTGAAATCAATGCCTGTTTGATTTGAAGCCGCTATTTATCTGGAAAACATTCCGGCTACTGAAATAGCAATAGTTCGCAAACAAGGCTACCCAACTTTATAATAATTAAACAACAAGCATGTTTACTTTACTAACTGAAATAAATTTTAGTCCTATCGAATGCTGGACCAGCTGTTGTATTTAATAAAAGTTTTTTTCCAATATCAGTAACAGGAAAAAGATTTATTTTTGCATGTTCCTATTCATTGGTCGATTTCTCATGTTTAAAAACCTCGATTCATTGTAATTTAATTTTTTATATTAGTACAAAAGTTTATGTAGTAGACATCACAAGTATGTAGACATATTATGAACTTACGTATATAAAAATTAATTTGTGATAAATCGATTTTTTATTCATAAAAAGCTAGTGTTGACTGCAATCACCTGATGGGGACATTGCATGCAATCAACACTAAATTGATAAATAAACCGAATTTAATATAGTATAACGCATACTGGTTGCTCCAAGCATCGTTGGCACGTTGCTAAATTACTTGGCAATCGTCCTTCGATAGTTTGGAAGAAGATCTAGGAAGAATGGGTACCTATACACCATTGATGTAATAAGTACTTATACACACCAACTGGCGCAAGAAGTCGAATAACCGCAACAAGTGGAGGAATATTGTGGGCCCGCAAGGGGATGTACTGCCACGGAATAGGTACCTTTTCCGTAAGTGTGTGCCGACTGGCTTAACCGAACGCTAAATTTCAATCAATTTAAAAATTCAAAAACTAAAAATACTCATAGTAACCTCACGACAAAGTCTGATATCGCTCCAACTTCAAAAAAACTTCGGAACTGAAAGCAACGAAAAATATATTAAAGTAAATTATACAAGTAGCAGGGAATAAGCCAAGTTTCTCAACAAAATATTCTTGAATTTGAAAAACTTGTCGAAGGCAATGTTATGTGTAAGTTTAATGCAAAATATTCCGCAGGAAAAGTTTCATCACAAATTGTTGTCTCCGAAGCAACAAGATTCCTGTTTGCTTTGACTTTGTCCGTTGACAGATACGGACGACTTGAAAGTTGAAGGAATTTGATATTGTGCTCAAAATTATTGTCATAGCTTAGGCCCGGTTTCCACCAAAGCTTAACGGAGCGATGCTGTGTTTGAGTAACCAATCAGATTTCGTAATTTTGACATCTCCGAGAGCGATTTGCGAAAAAATTATGTATATGAGAATAACATAAACGATCGACAAATTAATCACATAACTTATCAATGGCAACTCTCACTCATGTTCTTTTATTTTTTTAACTTCTGTCCATTGACGTTATGTTGGCACCATTACAAATAACCTAAAAAAAAAACAAAAAGTAAAAGTAGCTTGAAATCTGGGAAACTGCAAAAAACATATATTTTGGGAACCAATATGAAGTTTGTGGGAATCGAGAAATGTTTCGATTACAAACATATAGACGCATAAATATTATGCCCGCAATGTAATTAATGTATTGCGATAAACTTACAATGTGCATTCATAGTTAGTCTAATATTTGCGAAAAACGAAATAAAATTTAATTTTTTGCGCCCGGATGGTACCCATCCCCCTTAAAGAATACAGCAAACACGGCATTATTGCCAACATGACGGCAAGACAGGGGACAGGACAAGTTATAGAGAAGGTTATGTATGACGACATAAGTACTTAAAGGACCAACGAACACGTCATCGTTTTTAACAAGTTAAATTATGTTGTCGGGGATTAACAAGTAGATTTATGCCACTGTCAGAATTATAATTATTTTATTCTACAGTGGGGCTGATACAGGATAATACGTGTCAGCCATTTGGGACTCACTGTCAAACATCATTATGTTGCTTCAAACCGAGTCGGGCTCTCTGTGGTTTTGTTAAGCCCAAAACTTGCAGCTTTCATAATCCATGAAACGTTATAGAAGTGGCTCTCAATGAATTACATCATACATGTTTTTGATCTAAAACTACTCACTTATAAGTCTTACTTCTGTAATATAAGATTAAGATATTAATTTATTTATTTATTTATTTATTTAACACCTTACTACTAGCATTACAGGAAGTTATCCTAATTCACTAGAAGTAGCTTTTGATATACCTTAATCTAATACTTAAAATCAAATCAAACTAAAACATCTACAATACGTTCAGATAAAACTATAAACATCTATCTACAATCATAACATATAGTCCACATTGCTACTCTTGTGAATTCACTTAGAGCGCAACTAAACAGGTCCGATGTCTCCGCTATGACGTTCAGGGTGCGAAGCGCGCGCGTCAGCGGCGCCTTACTGAGCAGGTTGGTGCGCCCCACCGGCACCTCCAGCAGCGGCGGCCTGCGCCTCCGACGCACGTACCCGTCCGGGACCAGGAATCTGACTTGACCCAATATTTCCGCGCTATGCAATGCACCTCTTATTACTCTAAAGATGTACGTTACAAGTGCCAGCTCCCTCCTAACCCTTAGCTCATTGTACCCGACCATACCTAAAACAAATAATGTTGGATACATTAACGGGTAGAACGGGTATATCCCATACAGCTTCAGGTAGAGGAACCTGGCAAACTTGTTCTGCACACGCTCCAACATAAGTCTATACTTAGTCTCATGTGGAGACCAAATGACTGCATTCCCTTCTAACTGGCTCCTAACTAACGCATTGTACAATGCCATCACTGCGTTCATGTTGGTGAAACCACCTACGGTACGAAGCAGAAAACCCAAATTCCTGTACGCTTTCTTGCAGCATTTAACTGCATGACTACGAAACGTCAGCTCAGTGTTGAAATGAACCCCCAGATCCCTCACTGCTGCTACTCTAACCATCGGTTTCCCGTCAACCTCATACTGGTAATGGACAGGGGAGTGCGCCTTAGAAAAGGTGATTACTGCACATTTTGAGAAATTAAATTCTAATGAGTTGTTCTTGCTCCATTCGATTACTCTGTCTATATCTTGTTGCAGCCTAGCACAGTCACTCAAGTCGCGTATCTCCAGTGACAGCTTGAGGTCGTCCGCGAACAACAAGCACTTAGCGTCCTTGACGACTTGTGGCAGGTCATTAATCATCAAAATAAATTGTAAGGGTCCTAGGTTGCTGCCCTGACTCACCCCAGATCTTGTGTAGTACGGTTCTGACCGATAACCCCCATATTCCACATATTGCTGCCTGTCAGTCATGTAACTCGCAAAAAAGCTGAGTAAATGTGGAGTGAAACCAATCCCCGCCAACTTTCTCAGAAGAACGTCATTGTCCACCAAATCGAAGGCTTTCCGGAAGTCGAAGTATGCGGCGTCAGCCTGCTTCCCACCGTCGACTGCTGGAACGATCTGAGACATGTAGCAGAGAAGGTTGCTGGTTGTACTTCTCGCTGGCCTGAACCCGTGTTGAGCGTCGGAGAGTTGCGACTTAACCTGGGTGTAAATACTTTTATGCAGAGCTGATTCTAGCACTTTTGCCGGAGTTGACAGCACCGCCACCGGTCTGTACCCTTCTACCTGAGTTACAGACCCGCCTTTGGGCACCGGGACTACTCTGGTCACTTTCCACCTTTCGGGAAACACCGCTGCCTCCAGACACTGATTATATATATACATCAACGGCTCTGCTACGACGAATCGACAATCTCTGAACAGGTAAGGTGGTATACCGTCCGGTCCAGCCGACTTCTTCGGCTTAAGTTGTTTAAGTGCCTGCCTCACCTCGTCCAAAGTCAGTCGACCCACATGGACCCTTGCCGCTCCATTCTCCCCTCCTGCTGCTGCGATGGCTGCGCTAACGTCTAATTGCGCTTGGTGTGGACGATAAACTGACTGGAAAAATTCAGCGAATTCTGTAGCACATTGCTGAGCAGTCAATACCTCCCCGTTCTTAAGAATTTTTTGAGCACCCCTATTACCCCTTTTTGTTTTAATGTAATTCCAAAACGATGTTGGATCCTTGTATAAGTCATTTTGAACCCGAAGACGATAGCTCTCGTTAGCGAGTTTTATCATCCTCTTAACTTTTGCCCTACACTGAGCAAACGCATCGTAGTCTGCTTTAAATCCACTAGCTTTGTACCGTCGGTGAAGACTCGCTTTCAATTTTATGTCGCGAATGATTTCGACCGTGTACAATATTATTTATATGTATGCATGTTGTTCATAAAATAATGTTCCCCAGATCTTTCCATGAAGATACACTCATTATTCCTAACGCTTTTATTCTGATTTATATAGTGGCCCAACCACCGATCGAATTCGGGTTCTTGCATGAACTGCAGTCGAATATGCTCACCACTAGACCAACCATACTAAAAATGTCCATGTTGTGGCAGTATAGTACCTACTTTAATATAATTTTACTCATAAACTTGTTTATTTTACACCTTGTCATCGTTTAAAGTCCGTAGAAACTTTCCGCCCGACAACCACTTAGCTGTATCGGCATATTTTATTCTTTGTGAGAAGTTTTTCATGCTGCAATGCGGAAAAGTTTAACGTCTGCGTAAAGTAACTACGTAAATAATAAAGTTTCTTCTTGCTAGTTAATTTCTATTATATCATTCCTCATATTTTAGAGTGCAAAAAATAGAGTTACTTAGTTAAATTGACATTTTTAAGAAAATTTATTTATCTACTAGCTTTTGTCCACGTCTTCGCTCAGATGTAGGTATTGAATTTTTCCAGGAAGAAAAATAGCATGTAGATGCAGGATGAAATCTATGTCCGTTTCCTTTAGCATGAAGGCTTTAATAATGTACACGCATATTTATACAAACTTTCGCTGTTATATTAATAATGATAGTTTGTAACTTGGGTAAGATTATTTTTAGGTACATACCTACATTATTTATTTCAATCGCATATTTCTAGCCACAAACATTTTTATTGAAGTAAAACCAGAATATAAATAGCTGTTACGAATGTTATTTATCTTAAAACGAGAATGTTTGTGTTTGTATGCTTGGAAGTTTGTAACTCAACCAAGTTGTAACTACTAAGATAGCTATTCGAGACCTTCCCGGAGCGCGGTGAATGCGACAGTGAATCCCGTACTCCCGCCTGCAGGTCCGCCGTGGAAACAGGCAGGTTTTAGTGGGTCTTAGCCCCACATAACCCTTCTGTTTCCCCTGAATGAGGGTTATGCGTTAAGCATAAAAAAAAACTGTCTATAAAAAACGCTAAAATTACTGAACCGATTCTATTGAGAATGTAGACAGCTTATAGCCTGGATTGGATCGCATGGACAAGTAGGCTTATTGGCCCGAAAAATGCATAGTTTTCACGGGATATAGACTTCAAGAAAGCGGGAAAGAGAACAAGAGCAAAATGGGATAACCTCCAAACCCAGTTATTTGTTAAAACCGAATTCTACGCCGGCAAATCTGCGAGCAATACCTACTTAATAATACAGTGCTGACTTTGAAATCGTAATGAAAAGTTAAAATAGAGCCACTTGCATTTTAAATCGGCCGAAGCTAAAAGCGCTAGAGAGAGACTCGGATGTGACATCGGGCATGTGACGCTAATAATCCTCTTAGGGCCCTCTATTTTGAATCTAGAATACCCTCCTAGTTAAAATTAACTAGGAGGTATTTTGGACTACCATTATTTGAAATGAGTCTTTATTCGGTTGACAAACAGTTCATGCTAGCTTTTCGAATTTAAGCTACATTTTTGATCAAGTTTTGAATCGAGTATTTAAAGATAATTAAGTAAACAAACGACCCCAGTCTCTGTACTTTAGAACACCGTAGGGATGTGAGCTCTCTTTGTGTGTTCCATTGGTTGTTCAATGAGGAGTGCTTAAGAGCTGCTTGAAGTGATTCCTCCTTCCACTTTCTCTATGCATAACTCCAGCGTAGAAACGTGTTCCATCCATTCCATCTGGATGGCTGGCAATCCACGACCACCCGGTATGCCAGATCTTTCTTTTCACGCACATGCTGGAACAACCTACTAGCAACAGTGTTCCCTCAAAACTATAATGGGTTATTCAAGGGGTGGATAAACTTAAGAGCCGACAACGCATTTGCAGTTCCTCTGGTGCTGCAGATGTCCATGATCACTTACCATCGGGAGATCCGCCCGCTCGTTTACTCGCGTTAAGTATATAAAAAAATATATCCAGAACAAACATTTTGGAACAATTGTTTACTGATATCTTTATAAAAAAAACTTCGGCGCAGCGCGGCGGTAGCCAGATATTTCCTGAAATAACAACGCATGCGATATTAAAACAGCGAGCGCGGCCGTCTTTTATCGTAGGGAATTTAAAGTGAATAAAACTAAAGTTGAATGTACATTTTCCGCAAAGATAACAAAGTTGAAATCTCTTCGCGAAATAATAAGCAGCGTTTTCTTTGCTTATATGCGCTTTTGACGGGTATTCGTTTAGATAAGGAATATGGGTAATATGAATTTCTTTAACCACTGCTTTTCTGGTTTTTCCTTTTAACTTACTCTTTAAAAAACTTACTGAGAAGAGGTCAGGTCTAACTAGGTCCCAGGCTGGTCTGAAAATAAGAGCCTGTCGTAGAAATAAAGTTTGCATTTTTTCTAATTAAGGGCTAATGTTTTAATCGCCAGATGTACTACCTAGGAATAAATATTTTGACTTATTTTGTATGGCATATGTTTCAAAATATTCCTAAGATAGTTGATCTGGCGAGTGAAAAATCAGCCCTAAGTAAGACTGTTAAACGTTATAAAAATGAAGTGTTTTTTCACGGCAGGGTAAAAATGTACATATCGATCTTGTTTTAAGATTCGGTACGACTTAACAGTTTACAGAGACATAAGATAATAATATAAAAGATAGAGTCATAAACCGAATATCATTGACGTCAAAACGTATGACCCAGATACTGGTATTGATATCCTTGTAGATTTCCTTTACAAATCTATCTAGGAACACAATAGTATCTGAATAGAGGTCCGCCAGCGACGACGTTTATAAATCTATGAGTATCTGAATAATTGTTTTAATAATGCAGTCCAGTGGTCGAATTGAACTTTTTCACGAACCGGAACGCTGTACCTTCAGTGCTTCTATAATTTTTTTGGACTTTTATACGAACCGGAACGCTATGCCTTCACAGTACCTACTCATATTGAAATCTGAGGGTACAGCTATACATTTTTAGTAGTGCTCCTGCCAAGAAGATCTCAATTATTTAAAAACCAAAGTTGGAACGCTCTGAGAATAATTTTCACGAAACGGAACGCTGATTTCACGAACCGGAACGGTAATTTCACGAACCGGAACGCCGTTCCGGTGCGTTCCGGTCCAATTCGAGCACTGATGCAGTCTAACTGGGCCGCAGAGTCTACATTTGTAGATTTGTACAAGAGACAATAATGTTGAGAATCCTATAGTTATAGATATTTCAATCCACGAAGACGCGACCCACTCTGTCAAAATCGCTTATATTTCATTTGATTTGTATGGAGTTTGACAGAGTGGGGCGCGTCATGGTGGATTGAAATACCTACCTACTAGGTATATGTTTTCGGTTATTGTATAGCAAAACCAGATCGAGATTCGAATGGAAAATCCAACAACTTTTACTAAGCCTATTGTTTAAAGATATTTTGCAAATAACACCTTGTAACAATTTAAGTCTGACCCATCTTATTGACAAAGTTTCTTTTGAATGCTGTATATATTTTCTACATACTATAACAAACTACATACTACAACTTCCGAGAAAAGTTTATAATAGTAGTTTATGAAACGGATGCATAATGGGGGGTATTAAAACATGAGTGTGAGTTTAAAAAACGAGCCGCAGGCGAGTTTTTTAATAGTATCACACGAGTGTTTTAATACCTAATTATGTAGAGTTTCATACACTACTTTATCTACGCTCAAATTATCATAAATCCAAACCATAAAATCTTGCTAACGTTTGTCGTAAATCCTTCACTTTGTTGGTAAAAGATTGTGGGTCATTTTTGTTGCAATTACTAAAATGTCAGGTGGAGTTAAATTTTCTTTAGTACGTTTCACTGCTAGACATTTTTCTGCGCTAAGTTTTGACTAAGTAACAAAAATAACACATTGAAATGTTAAAAGTTAGGTATGGCGCCAAAATTCAGTTGCAAACTGCGTATAGTCTGTTAAAAAAGTCATGAAACAAAAAAGAGTAGAAAAATATTTATACAAGTCAGATAAACTATATTTTTAGTGGATAATTAAATAATCAAAAATTATACATAATTCTTTTTAATATTCTGTATGAACACACTTTTTAATCAGTCATATAAGGCAGGGAAAAATTATTGTTTCCGTGAATTAATTGTTGTCTATGGTCGATCATGACTACCAACTAAATGTTGTCTGTGGACTCCTTATATTAAAAAAAAACAAAATTGAGGATTGGCTCTACACTCTCTTTTGGCTATGACGACCACAGAGAAAAGAAAGTTATTCCCTGGTCTGTGATGACGACACACAAAAATACAAGAACCCAGAGCCGCGTATCGTAATAGAAATTATTCAACAATCTAGAGATATTTCCATAGTACAGCTATGTTATAATGAATAACTTTTTAATAATTATAGAAGTCTGTGCATAAAGTAGGTCAATATGTGACACATTTTGATTTCATAATTCGAACTTTAAGCAATGAGCGTAGATAAATATAATTAATTGTAGTTTTCACATCGATACTATAACTAGTATTTTAGCTCCATACAGTGGGTGTTTCTATTTCTGTACAAGTTAAGCGAAGTTTTTTGTTCATTGCACATTGAATAAATATGAGATGAGAGATAAGTATATTTATTAATTTAAGAAACATGCTCAGTACATTTCGCCATGCTTTATTTAAATAAAACAGTGACTTCTTTGTATTTGCTGTCGAAATTTGTACTTCAAACTTGTGGTTTGTTTGATTCACAGTCATCAAGTTTCCTCGAAACCAAAACATTTTGGGAACGACCTTTGTATCTTGATAACCGCCACAAAACGCTTCCGAGTTTGATAAAACTTGTTAGGGTATAAGGGACGAAACCACATCGACATAGTAGCAACTATATACCTTGGAGAATTTCAAATATAGGTACTGCTTATTGCAAATTGTTGACGACCTCCCTGACGCAGGGGACGCGCGCTCGGATTCGAGTGGGAGGTCGCGGGTTCGATTCCCGCTACGAGCCACTTTGGAATTTTATAATTTCCAAATTGGCTTAGGTCTGGTCTGGTGGGAGGCTTCGGCCGTGGCTAGTTACCACCCTACCAGCAAAAACGTACCGCCAAGCGATTTAGCGTTCCGGTGCGATGCTGTATAGAAACCGTTGGGGTGACTTAACTTACCCCTTCCAAGTTAGTACGTTAACATCTTCGGCTGCATCATCACTTACCATCAGATGAGATCGCAGTCAAGTACTAACTTGTAAAGTGTAAGAAATATATATTATGTAATTAATTATGTATACAGTCTATTCATTACACTCCGGGTAAAAACTACGGGTATTTGATTGCCTCGTTCATCTAGACGTAAGCAACTTTAGTAGAGGAGCCCACGATGCTAAGTCGGTAGTTACTCGAGCGTCGTGAGGACCTACTGGGCTACTGCATTGCAAATATTAGTTGCCAAAATGAAAAAGAGGCTACTTGTAGTTTGCTATTTCAATAGTCATCATAGATCATATACCTGATTTTTTTTACCATCTAATATTGAAAATCCAATAGATCACCACGACACTCGAGTAACTACCAACATATCTTCTTGGGCTCCACTTCTATAACAAATATCGATCGAAATAGTAGACTAGCAAAATAGGTAAATTATAGGTAATTGAGTGATAATTGAGATGTAATTGTCATAGCAGACTTGAGGCTGGTGTGTTTCATCCCTGTGCCGCGGAGTCTCTTTCAAGAAGTATTCAAGTCTTCAATAATTAATTATTATTATCATGGTGGTGGTCTTAGTTATATTGTTTCCCGTTTTTACCCTTTGGGTACCGAACCTTTAAAACGAAATGATGAATGATTTTCATAGGAATATAGTTGTGTGATGGCGTTTACGACTGCTATTTTTAGGGTTCCATACCAATTTGGTAAAAATCGAACCCTTATGGTGAGACTTTCTCCGTCCGTCCGTCCGTCCGTCCGTCCGTCTGTCACACTCGATTATTTCAGTAACTATCGAAGCTATTGACTTGAAATTTAGAATAGTTTTAGGTAATAGTGACCCAACGCCATTGCAATCATAAAACATTGAAAATTGTTTTTATTTTTATTTAAAAAGGGGGGAAAACCGGGGCTTCGAATTTTCAAAATGAAATAACAATATTGAGTGGGATATCATATGAAAGGGCGTTACTTGTGTATTCTAAAACCGATTTTTATTTATTTTTATGCCTGATAGTTTTGGATTTATTGAGCAAACTGTCGAAAAAAATACCGTTCCCCCCCCCCTTATCTCCGAAGTTTATCAATTGAAAAATCTGAAATAATTATGATCAATAGACATCAATGTATATTTTACAGGAAAAATAAAATCAACTCCGTAACTATCATACTTTTTTTGATAATAACAATAAACCACCAAAAACAAAGTTACGTTCGCGGTTCGCCAACAAAAGTACCTACATGTAAATTTTTCTCGTAAATTCATGAACAAAAGTGATTCTTTCAATGTTTTACTTCTTTTATGGTATGGAACTCTCGGTGCGCGAGTCCGACTCGACTTGGCCGGTTTTTTTTTGTAACTATAGAGTATCCTGATTTGCGGAAAGCTTTCATTATAGTGAATTTACCATTTCGAAAGCATCCGTTGACTGCTTGATTAAATTTGTTTGATTCCAAAGTAATTACATTACACGAATTGTAGCCATTTCAAAAATACTCATTTAATTAATTGAGCATTCATGCGATTGCAAAGACTGTACGTTTTTCTTTTTGTTCAGATACTAGCAATTTCGTTTCGGAAATTCGCAAACAATTTGCTTTATTCAAAGACTTATAAAGAGGGAAATCAAATGATGAAGCGGCACATAGTTTAACTTTTACTTTGGTCATTATAACTCTTTAAAATGTCTTGTAAGAAAATATTTTATGTTTAATTGTTTAAGAATTACGCTATAGATCTGCTTTCTCGTTTTATAAACTATCTGTATTTTATTTTATCCTTTATCTTACCTGACGCAGCTTAATAAAATGTAATCTTATAATTGAAAATAAAAATCTTTATTTTTCACATAGGCCTAAATAATAGGCTCTTATGAAAAGTCTAAACTCTACCGCCAGGTTTAGAAAGCAGGTTTGCACCGAGAAGAACAGGAAAGAAACTCAGCACTTGCTCTTTTAAAAAATGTCATTATATACTACAAGTTTTTTTATAAAGTATGAAAAATAATTGGTCACACATATTTTTAAGACTAGCTGTTGCCCGCGGCTCCGCCCGCGTGCAGTTCGTTTTTTTTACAAAAATGTTTCCCGTGGAATTTCTTAATTTTTCCCAAGATTTCCCGTACAAAATGAGTGGTCCTTGGGTTCGATGGACCCGTAAAGGAGTCTTCTTCCAATCTCTCCTGTCAACGTGCTATCTTCTTTTACACAATTTACCTATATCTTCTTTGGTCTTCCTCTACTTATACACTCTGTCGAAATCGCTTATGTTACTCAATTCGCATGGAGTAAGATAGAGTGGGGCGTGTCATCGTGGATTGTAATATCTATACTAACCAAACTTATCTTATTCTGAGATGATACCAACGCCCAGATATTGTAATTAAGCATTCTGATGCGCTACTGTGTACGTAGCAACCCGTTCCTGCTACGTACGGGTTATCTTGTATAGTTATACCAAGTTGCACGATCAAAAGGACGATTTAAACTGTCGATATTTCGACCCCGTTTTGATTGTGCTACGGAGATAAGTAGCTATAGGTTTTTTTAAACATCCCACGGGTGCTCTCAAATTTTTCAGGATGAAAAGTATCTTAAATATTGACCGGGCATATATATAAAGTAGGATCATAAAATTTCAATAAAATCCGTTACTTGAAAGACGCCTGCTAACTGTTTTTGTAATGTTTTCTTTCCCGCGGGAACTCGATTGGATTAATAAGTTTTACTATATATATATTTTGTTAAAAAGGCAACATAAGGTATCAGCATAACCAATTTTACTAAATTAAGTTCATTAGTTGTTGTTTACAAAGCTGTTAAATTAATTGCAGTTTTTTAACTATCCCACGGGAACTCTTTATTTTACCGGGATGAAAAGTATCCTATATGTTGACCAGGGACATAGGCTACCACCACACAAAATTTCATTGGAATCGGTCCAGCCGTTCCGAAGATTAGCCCGTACAAACAGACAGACAAACAGACAAACAACAGATTTATTATATGTATTGATATCTCGTGAGGATATTCTTATCATTCCAAGGAAATTCTTCAATGGTATAGTAACCAGTAGTAACAGAAGTGGTATAGACTTGAAAGGAGTTGTATAATAAATAAAGCACTTCGCAACGGAACGGTATAGCACTCGTACATTTTTGCTGGTATGATCCCTAAAAATTGTCGTCAAACATTAAAAAAATTGTTACCTATAATATCATTCAAAACACATATTGAAATTCAATTTATGAGTGCACACTATCAATTTCACTTCATTTATATTCATACACTGTTGCAGAATACGCTAGCCGGAGTATGCACTCTCCAATATTCTTATTTTAGATACAAGGATTCAACTTTCCATCTTTACTCCCTGCAGTACGGGGTGTCTGTGAAACTACTTGTTACGTTGTGTCGTGATTTCTTTTGGAAAGTTTTACATTCTCTATACTAAAACATTATAAAGCTGAAGAGTTAATTTGTTTGTACAGGCCTGAATTGTAAAAATATTTTTGTGTTGGATACCTAATCCATTTATGAAGGAATACTATAGGCTGTATAACATCATGCTATGACCAATAGGAGCGAAGCATCAATGAAAAAGTTGGGAAAACGGAAAAAAATGTTCCCTTTCTAGATCTTTCGATGCGTGCGCTGCTTCAAAAAATCATGTATGACGGAATTGTTTTCTACTAAAAGTTTAAAAAAAATCCGTGACACTATGTCTATCTTTTAAGGTTGACTCATTATAACGGGATATGTAGAGCCCGAAATCCATACGGACAAAGTCGCGCGTGACAGCTATTTTAAGATACAAGAATTCAATTTCAATTTTCAATCTTTACTCGCAGAACGTGGCGTCTGTGGAGCTACCTACGTTGTGTCGTAGTTTCTTTTGAAAAGTTTCATATTCACACTAGCTTTTGCCCAAGACTCCACCCGTGTTAGTTTCGGCGCACTTGGCACTCTCGGATTTATGCGTAAGTCCTGGATACAATTCCCGACACAGGCCAGTTTGGCATTTATAAAAGATTTATTTTGCACACATCAAGTACTTGGCTGTTGTCGTACTTGAGAGGAGTGAGAAACTCCTAACGGCTTCTACACAGCATCGCCCGGAACTCTAAATTGCTTGGTAGTAACAAGCTACGGCCGAAGCCTTCCACTTCTTCCTTCCACGGCCAACCCCTAAAGGACATAAGTCCCCTCTGATAAATATTTAGGGGGCTGACATACAACTTGATTTATTACCGTTTTTATGGATAGTATTGATACGGAACTCTTCGTGTGCGGGTCCAACTCGCGGTTGGATATTTACAAAATTTCAAAACCCCTTACTCAGTACATGTTGATGATGACTACATATTATCTGGATACACGACGCACCCAATATGTACGAGTATCTCTCGGTAATGCGCATCTTTAAAATTTATAGGAAAATCTGAATACTTGTCAGTTCGAAAGAATTTCCTTTTATTCCGTACTTCACGCTCCGAATGATGTTGCATGAAAAATACTAACAAGCGGTTGGCAGCCGAAATAACGATGCCCCTGTTATACTGAATAATAATAGTATCTACCGATTGCAGCGCAAGTATATTATGCAAGTGCCATTCAAATCGCGTGCAAACGGTAAAGCTATATCTACATAATTCACCTACTAGTATGCGCGATACATAGGGATAAGGTACCACGACGAATCTGCATCCCTATTAATTAACAGTTGCCTGCATTGATATATTTATACTAAAAGCACTGTAGCAAAATTAGGCTCTATAATAATAGTTTAAAACATAAATTACAATGTTTTTGTTTGTTTATAAAAATACACATGTACCCATGTTTATATAGGTTTTCTCGGGACACTTTTTTTGTCAATTATGTATTACACCCAGGGTCCATAGACTTATATGCCAATGGTTGCCTGTGACTTGTATTAATTCACCGATACCAGAACCTGAGGATATGGCCATTATAACATTTTACGCAAACTTTCCTTATAAAAAACAGTGCAACGTGCAGACTATTGACAAGTTTAGTTTAGGGTTGGCTTGCTATGTCGCTGTCGGTGTCAAAACATACATTTTTGTCACCGGTAAACTGGCGACACTTTTACCAACGGTTCCGTTGTATGAAATCATTTTTTTCACCGAACTCACAGAAATCATAATTAATAGTCGTAAATAATAATAGGTAATTGATGATTAAACGAACTTACCTGTAAGTGAAGTTCTATCACAATTATGTGAATACATTTTATTCGAATATAATAAACACAATTAGGTATACTTTCATTTTACTGGCAATTTCGCACTTTTATTTATTTTGTTTTTTAAAACTGACCACCCTGATGGACACGCGGTCCCCAGCCTACCTCCGCGTCAAGCTTCATTCTTTAGAGAATATTTAACAAAATTTTCGTATTATACTCATGGGTTTTGGGTATGGGCGGGACCTTATATTATTATATTCGAATAAAATGTATTCACATAATTGTGATAGAACTTCACTTACAGGTAAGTTCGTTTAATCATCAATTATATTTCATACATTTTATTCTTCATATAATAAACACAATTAGGTAGATGTTTAGAGATGAAAATTTTTGTTAAATTATGGACATTAACAGATAGTAAATTGTTTCCTATTATAATAGGAAATAGGTCCTCTTTATACCACAGAAGTATTTAATTAACACAATCTTTTCGTTCAATTCCTGGATCAATAACCCAGTCACATTATAAATAGGTTTAATTTATATTTAGATAGATTATAATGATTAATGGTTAGAGAGCAAAAGAGCTATTGCGACAGAAGCATCATCGCTCAATAAGAGGTTATAAAACTTAGGTAACGTCCGTAATGGTTGTTACCAGCAGACTGCTTTTCTGATGAGGTCAAGCAACAAACTACGTGCTCGCCGAGGAAGTGTTGCTGAGTGCACTGAAACGCAGACCTCTCTCGTGAGAGATTATATTCCTCGGCAGACACGTTCTCACGGTGGTCTGCCTGCAGGCGACCTTATGAGGTCGCTTCAACATTATCAGGAGGTTGTCTATTATATATCTTGGTCTTAGATTTTGTAAACGACATATCGATTTGTTTTTCAACGCTGTGGCAAATTTTTATACTTTCTCTTCAGTTTTAATTATGGTATAATTAAAACTGGTTCGCCCTGAGTAGTAGCTGGCGTTGTATAAACTCAATAATTCCCTTGAATTATATAAAAACAATAATACTAACTTTAACTAATGCTAATGTTCTCATTCTGTGCTGTGTCTACTGCCTAGAGCTAAAAAAGTTACAAGATCAGCAAAGCAAAGTTACGGAATGAATAAACTCTTATTAAGGCCCATTGAGCAATGTGTTAGCATACTATATTGTGTGCTACTATGTGGTGTTTGATGTTAATTTATCTATTCATTTTCGCAATATAATATATATATATATATTTTTTTTTTTTTTTTTTTTTTTTTATTTGACCCAAAATCATCAGCAGAAATTAAACTCAATGCCGAATGATAACAAGTAATCGTACCATATGCTACGTCGTTAACAAGTTGTTCTGTTGGAAATTACGAGGTTGACTTATAATGTAGGTACGGATTGTACGGATCTCAGTCGTTATTAAAGCAGTATTGCCACAAAACTTTGTAAATAACACAAAATTTTTGAAACATATAAATTATTAAAAATTCCAACAAAATGTCCTTTTTTTTTTTTTTTTTTTTTATATATATATTTTTTTTTTTTTTTTTTTTTTTTAATGCCTTCAGAGAACTTCCTCCAGTAATTCCTATGGATTGTGGTTCTCTAGGGAAAGACCATATTTATTTATTTATCATCAATAAATGTACTATAAGAAGTAAGTCTTTTGACACCTTATGTAAAAGAAGAAAATCCAAAGTTGTAAAGGTCCTTAGACGATGTATGTCTAAAGCATTGTCTATAATAGTATTTTTAAGCATTCTTCCTCTAGAAGAATGTATAGAAGAGCAAAGGTAAACTTGGTGTTCCAAAATGTTCAGAATGCGTCTGTTTCTAAGACGTCTGGGTTCGTATTGATTACATTTCGCATTATTGCAAGAAGCGATAAATTCAATAACTGGATTGAACTCTTTGAATAACTTTGAAGTATATAATTTTACCGCGATAGCTTAATCCCATTAACTGGATGTAACTCTTGGTCAGCTTTTGATTATCTTTAATTTCCATATAAGAAACAATTAACCCAATCGTTTAAATGAGGATATTTGATATCCTCTATGCAACTGATGTAAATCATGTGTATCAAAATAGATGTATCGAAAAATATGGCCATCAACTCTGTAAAGAGGTATTTCGATTCATCTTGACGTTAATTATTACAAAAACAAAAATCCCTCTAATGAAAAGAATTAGTCTTCATCTAGACCGGGAAATCGTGTGAATCACTAGTTCAACCTTTTAGGTTTAAGGGAGTTAGATGACTTAAAAAATGTTTTGTAACCACTGGCCATCTGATAGGATAACCGATGATGGACGAACAGCTGCGTCTAAAGTCTAATTTTTCTTACGGACTACATTTTTTGTTTCTACAGACGTTCTGTGTAACCCCATCCATACCTAATAGCTGGAGAAGTGGACTTTAGGACTTTTAATCGGAATTAAGCTTAACTCTTAGATGATACAACGATTTAAGCGTATAAAATTCTTTACAGAATTTGAATTGTTACATAATTCACGTCATAGTTTGCGGTTGGGTAACGATACTGCCATATCGTCAGAAATTAAAATAAAACCAGGAAACCTAGCATGTTTTGAGGGTAGTAAATAACTTTAACACTCTAACACCTAACAAATCTTCATGAAAAAACCGCGGTAAGTATCTGAGATGAGTCACAACTTCTTTATGTATTTTACCAAGGATGAATCGGTACTTTAAAATAAGATTCTTCAGTTCATAGGCATAAAACCCTTTTTAGGTATTCGCTTGTAAGCTGTTCTATGAACTATCAATTTCAAAAGATTTTGAACTACAAATTCATTCAACGCCTTTAAATTTAGAATGTATCTTTTACCACGTAAGATTTTGAGGTTAGACACATCTTAACTATAATCGAACATGCAGTGACTCACTCCCACATTATCTCACCCAAAAAAGAAATGTCGATTGTCAAAGACATTTGTCGCTTTTTCTTTGTTGTGAACGTGTAAGGCGGTACACTGTGTTAGTGTACGATTTTAAAAATGGTATTATGTAATAATAATTTTTTGGAGCTAGTTCCTTAATTTGTTCAATTCATTAAAATATTTTATTGAATGTACGTACATTTGTACACCTAGTGAAAGTCAAAAAATAGTCTTCACTTATTATAACTCCCGAAATTCTAGATCATGTTATAGATCGTGACGGATTCCTTGTCAGTGATATGTAACCAATAAACTTCAAAATGTTGAAGACAACTGGCATATAGGTACCTTAATGTCTAGCGTCGTCGATGAACCTGGTCCTTGTTGTGGCTGATGCTGGAAACTTGCTGTCACGTCGCATCTTCCTCGCGGCTGATCGCCAATACTCAAGTGTGTCACGCCCCCCCCTGCTGGCCGAGCCGTAACGAGAGGGGGCCAGCTAGTTTCTCGAGAAACGAGATTGCGCTGTCCCAGCGGTGGGTGTCGATAGCAAAGTCGCCCGCCGCGCCCTGCTGGTTTCTTTATTTACAACACCTGACGATCAGTAACCATTGAAACTAGTATAATGCCCGAAACTATTTCTCCGAAAAAACATCTGGTCCCGTTCGTGAACTTTAATTACTTGTCATTTGTCGAAACAAAATGTCATTTGTCAATACTTAAGCTTCTTCTCAGTTCAGGACGCGTTGTGGTTTAAGATTTTTATTAGTTTCAGAAAGAATTTAACAATTCACTTCAATGAAACTTTCAGACTAATGGTACATTATACATAATATTGTTGAGCTAACAGTTAAATTATCATCCCATTACACAATCTGAACATTAATTTTCGAAAGTAAGTAAAATTATTTTCCACCACAAAATCTAAACATTATTGTTGTAGGTACATAGTTAGAAAAGTTCGACGCGTTGGTACCCTCGTGGGATTAGTTTTTAAGTCGTGAAATAGTTATCACTGATAAAAGGCTATAACATTTAACTGGCTATTCATAAGCCAGGCAAGTATATCAAATAAACTATTTGATTCTTTGCAATGAAGGTCGGCTAGAATTTTATAACTGTCGGGACTAACCATTAATATAGTTCTTGTGACTGAGCGCCGATAGCAATTCGGGATCAAAGTCCGGGAGGTCATGCGGAGCCACTTGTAGTGAAGCCGAGAACAGCGCCACACCGACATCGTCCCCCGTTGGTATCCGCAAAGTCCTTTGAGGTTTTTTTAAAATCCTTCGTGTTGACCCGCAGTCAACCTCCAGGAGCATTGACGCATCATGCTATGCTTTCGTGGTATCCTCAACGTGATACCCTCCAAGCTAGCTTAGAGATGCCTGGACTATTTCGCGCATCATGCTATACTTTCGTGATAACCTCAATGTGATACCCTCCAAGTTAGCTTAGAGATGCCTTAGGATTTCAATTTTTGGACACACTTTCGTCAGCATTGATATTTGAGTTGATGTGATATCTGGGAAAAAAGGTTAATTTTCACTTACCCTCTTTCCTCGGAGTCTGACGAAGATGAATGCACAATTATATGATTTGATTTGATTTTATTTTTGTTATAATAATAAATTTTACTAGCGTCTAAGCATTATCAGTATAGAAAATTAAGCAAGTTTTAACACTGAACACTTAATTTTTTTTTTTTTACTTTGAACCTAAATTAACAAAAACGAGACGTGTTTTTGTAGTCGAGTGCTCATTGCCGCGCACAATAAAAGAATGAAGCTTGACGCGGAGGTAGGCTGGGGACCGCGTGTCCATCAGGGTGGTCAGTTTTAAAAAACAAAATAAATAAAAGTGCGAAATTGCCAGTAAAATGAAAGTATACCTAATTGTGTTTATTATATGAAGAATAAAATGTATGAAATATAATCGTAATTAATAGGTAATTTTAGCCGTTTCATAGCTTGTTTGAAAAACTTTTAGACTGACAAAAAACCTAAGAACACTCATACATTAACCATCTCATAATATGTATCTAATACCAGTAAGAATGCAATAAAATATTGCTCGTTATGTATTTAAGTGATTATGTAAAAAGCTCATTTCTCCTAAAACTCAAGTGTGTATAACTCAAATGTGTATGGGGCTACGCTATGTCCAAAGGAAGAATAGAAAGTGTAATAAACTAAAAATTCATTCTTAGAAAAAAGGTCACCCATACTTGATAAAACATTTTCGGTGTTCTCAGTAAGACCTCAAAAACCTCAAGTAGCGCGTATGCATAAAATCCAGATCAAACATCGAGACTCAAAAGCTTTCTGAGCGGTTGTGCACTGCATCCAAATAAGTCTTGTAAGATTCGTGAAATTAATTTACAAAAATATGTAGTGACCTTCACTGATCTTCTTCTTTATTCTTATACAACTTTTTCCCACATTATGTATGAGTCGACACAACACGTCTTTTTCCATTTACTACTATCAGCTTTTAACGTGCAAGCCTCTAACACCTAGGTATATCTTCTTTAATGCAATCCACCTATCTCTTCTTTGGTGTCATCATTCTTTTAGTAACATGATCTTTGTTCTCCGCTTAACATGCCCACTTACCTTTTACTCTTCATCATTTCTGTCACTAACGCAATTCTCAAACTTCGCCTCACGTACTAGTTCCTTATTTTATCCATTCTTATAACATCCATTATTATTATTCGTATTGCGATTGCATCTTTTCAACTCTTCTCTTTCCGCCTAGAATCCTGCAACGCGACAGACCTCAAGATCGTCGTATTTTCCCCTTAAGTTTAATAAACCTCTCTTTTTTTTCATTCACTGATTGCAATATTAGAAAAAAAAATTTTTGGTGCAATCAGTAGGTGTAGGCATTTTGAGAACTTCTATGTTGCCTTTTGTAGCCGAATGCTAAAACAGTTGGGGTTAAATGTGTATTTCATTACCATACAAGTGCGTCTATAACCCGAGCCAAAGATATTGACGCCATATTACGAATACGATATTTTAGCCTATCAGTACACAAGCGTACCAAGACCAAGTGGTTTCAAGCTCAGAGCCACAATGCACCCTTATTGAAGTGAAAATGGTTTTGTTATCAAGGGTCGATACTCTATAGAATACGGCTAACACAAAAGCCAGGTCAAGAATAGGTCCGGTATACTCATATTTACTACAAAGACTATATTGTATCTATGGAAGTAGTTTTAACTCATGGGAGAAAAGGACTAGACGTGCCTACTCTTCTCTGCTTCAATGTATTAATTTCAAGCGAAGTTATAGTTCATCATTATTATTTTTAAGCAGATAATGACGAGACAAAAAAGATGTTCACCTTCAATTAGGCGATACGTATACCATGCCAGATGCAGTGTACGTAGTGAGTACTTTACATTGCAATATAATACGAAGGATCTTCTTCTTCTTTCCATAATTTAATGAGTGGTGATTTTTAAGCTTTTGTTCCCAGCGACTACCGTCTGACCCGAGAAATCCCCAGTGGGGGAAAGCTTGTTCGCCATTGCCCCGTTTGTTGTTCAGGGTGCGCCGCGGGCAGGCGAGGTTGACTTGAGACCCGGAATGTTGGTAGGCCCCCTTGCACCCCCAATATCATACGAAGGATATACCCTAAAAAAACTGTTTTATTACAGTGACTATACTAACATTGCGATGGTACATGCATACTCTGAAAAAAGGCCTATCAGCTGCATTTAACAATTGTGATAAGATGTGTCAACAGGTTTAACTTTAAGAACCAGTTATAAAATGCGGTTTTCGCTTTTTAAAATTACAAATTATTTTTTAAATTTGAATTACTTCTATGGACTTATACTCGTTTCACCAACATTTTGACGTTTTCATCAACAAGCGATATCTAAGTCATTAGGTGACAGTTGTTGTAAGTGGAAACTGTCACATATGGGCTTAGGTGTTTCTTAAAATGTTAGTGAAAACGAGCATTAAGTCCACATCTTCCTCATACTATAAGTTATCTTCATCACTAAGCAAAGGTCTCTTTTTTAAAATATAACTTTTCACTACCTGATCAAAGTTAATAAATACTGCGCTAAAAACAAAATAAAACCGTACCAAAGTTGATCAGCAAAGAAAAATCGAGTCAATTTATTATATCTGAACCGAGGAAATGGAAAAATATTATCGTCAGCTGTTATTTCTAGCTTTAATGGATTTATCGGAATGATATTAGTACTGAAAAAACATGAATTTACTCAATGAAGCGGATAAAACTCTTGTGAAGCCAAAGTGAATTAACTTGTTTCTTTTTCTAAACGAACAGTATAATTTCACATTATGTAATTTTTCATTGACAGTTTTACTGAATTAATAAAACATCTTCTGTTTGGGCATCGCACAGCAACTCTTTTTTTGTTTTGTTAGATTTGGGGGCAGATTAATAACCATTATTCATACACAATAATATTAAACTGTATCTATTATTATATTATGTTGAGTGATCATTTTAATAAGTACGTATACGTAGGTATGTAGGTAGCGGGCACGCCATCTTGAAAATTATATAATAGTAGAATGAAAAACACTTCAATCCATTTTAAAGTACAAATCCTATCAAACCAAAAGAATCGTCAAATAGAAACTTTTCTCAAACTCTTACCAACTTTTGTTGCAAACAAATTGCACTTATCGGAAAAACTCCGAATGTCGTATTACCGACAAAAATAAGATCGCTATTAATTCTTTATCGATATTTCTTGACAGTTGTTGTTTAACAAGTTCTTGATGCTCTTTTGTCGTCTACAAAGTTTCAGTCTTTGAAGCAATTTTTAAAGCTTCTTCACTTTTTTGAGGATCTGTTAGGTTTATTGTTGCGTCAATTTTTGATATTCATTCACCAAGACACTGTCCTTGTTTTTCACCCAAAAAGAAAGTCAAGACCAATTTATTTGGAGTAAAATATGCAACATTTTTAATTTTTACTTAGCACAAAGAAGAAATAGCGAAAATTTATTAACTAATATTTGCTACATACGCAACATAAAAAACCCCTAAAACAGCGATCATAAAAGCAATACCGACCATTATTATCCTGTTATTGTGGGGCCACAAAAATCAGGTACATTTCGCGAGACGATAAAAGATATTAAGCGAATTGCGAGCGAAAGCGTTCAGCGAATTCAAATTGCAGGCATTATGTCTACGAAAATGTCGCTATCTCTGTTATTGCGTTCCCGAAAACCGTCTTTAATAATATACTGGAGCGTGCCGTGGCATCGTATAGGCGTATTTTGTGTTAAACCGAGCCCTCTTTATCTGTGACTGTTACCCATATCACCAATACCAATACCGATCAACCAATACGAAGAGTTTAATAGAACAAAGTTCTTAGTATTGTGGCAATTTGTAAGTAGATTAACGGGTGATAGAATTTTTTGCTAAGTGCGAAGTAGTATATTGGCATTTAAAACCTGATGTCTCAGAATGGTGAGAGCAGAGTATATCGCACGATATTACAATAGTTTTAGAGAAAGCACAGCACGCATAGCAGTGTACACTTAGATAACGGCCGGTAGAACTTTTTATCAGTCTGTCGCATGGGCTACGTTACTAGTACTATATTAGTACATTCTGCCAAGAAGCAGTTGAGAACTAATGTCTAGATGCCGAAAGCAGTGCAGTACGTCATATGACATTACAGTTCAAAGTCCTTGCACAAACTGCAACTGAAATGGACAGTGAACAGGCATATCACTTAAGTGACATGAGTAGTCTATTTCTAAAATGTGAAATGCGTGAGAATGACAGTCATCAACGATGAGTCAAGTGGTCAATTTGTCGATCAAATTGAGTTATATCATTTGAATTTTGCCGGTGATGAAGGCAATAGAGAAATTTCTCTCGAGGAAGGTGTTACTGGGGACTGCTTGTGATTCGAGTTTATGAGGTCAGCTTACGCCACTGATACGAGGACTGGTTACGCCATCTATCCTCAGCTATTGAAAGCCGCTACAGAATTTCATTGTAGAAATATAATAGATCATAAGTCACATTACGGCTAAAACTGTGGGCGGACGTCTTGTTCGTCCTCACCATTATTTGCTGTTAGATAAACCAGTGTAGTCAGCATGAGCGTGTAGAGATATATTATGCCTCTCTACTTTATTTACTCTCTTTTCTCTTTCTGATCTATATTAATAGACAAAAAAGAGATCAACAAAAGAAGAGAGAGAAAAGCGCATGAAGAGAATTCTCTTCATGCGCATGCTGATACATAATAATATGATGCACGCAATATGTACACACGCAATAATATTATGTTCTTTCATCGCGTTTTGCACTGTTCTGCGGATATTATGGACAAGCGAATTAACTACGTGTACAATTTACTTGACAGCGTAATGTTATTCATTGGCATGCAAATCAACTCATCAATGGGGCATTGTACTTCATGTTCGTGTTTCTCGTTTATTTTCTGAATATTTGCATACATTACTGATTTCAGCTTTTACATTGCATTACGCAACGTATAATTTACTGTATCGATAAAAGTAACATATTACTGTAATTACGGTTATTCGTAGTACTGAGCATACTATAATATAAATAATAAATAATTTAAATTTACGAGTACTTATCTCAAATGATTTACTATCCATCTTTTCCTCCTGCTTCCTTTATCGCGCCGACTTGAATTGCGAACCGAAAATTTTATCTTGAATTAAAAATAATCCATGGGAGTAATGGTGAGTTGCTCTAGTTTTATTAACTACTTCAAATTAATATTTTGTGAAATAAACAACACCCGGCTGAGTTTGTTGTGGGCATCTTCTCCTGAACCTTTCTCTACATGGTTCATTGGTTGATGATCAACTGATCATCTGATCATGAGTTTACCTTTGCCGTATGTGGCCGGCGCAGGGCCTTGCTTTATTTATACCAGTTTACAAGATTAATTTTGGTATCTTTGTTAAATTACACTACAGAACGCACGTTGACAGACTAGAGCGGGTGCAGCGTTCTTTCACGAGGTATCTAGCCTTCAAAGACAATACATGTCCCTACAGAGCTGACTACGAAACTCGCTTGAAACACTTTAAACTAAACTCCCTCGAAAGGCGAAGGCAAATAACTGATCTTATAACTATCTTTAAGATCGTTTGCAATAACTTGGATTCCCCTGACCTGCTCCATCAGGTAACAATCAACGTGCCCCGCCGTATGCCCAGAGGCCAGACATGCTCAACAAAAAACATTCGTTCCAAAATTTGCCAAGACTAATCTAGGACAATTCTCTCCTGTTAACCGAATGATTAACGTTTATAATAATTTGACTAACCCTGACATTGACATTTTTAACGATTTATTATTTAGCTTTGAGAAAAAACTTCACGCATAATTAAAAATCACTTAAAAATAGTTTGTAATATGTTATTGATTAGTAGTTTATCACAATTAAATAATTCGATATTTTGTCATTTTAGAACATTTAATTAATTAATTTAATTGCTATTTATTTTATATACTGAATGAATGTAAATTATGTTATTGACTTGTATATTTTGTAATATTTAGAGCTCGCTACTCTTTCAACTGATTTTTTTTAACCGGATAAATGGTTATGTAATGCTGTGTACACCTGTAAAGGTTACGGTACTCGTACTTGACATAAATACTGTATTTTTTTAATGATTATACAGTGACCGTTTGTGTATCATTTAAATAAATAAATAAATAAATTGCATTAAAAACACTACAATTTAGGTTAGAGCTCTATCACCGAGTTTCATTTATATTTTTTGTATGATCTATCTATTTATCAATTTGTAGCCTAAACTTTTATTCTGGGAATGGATATACATAGTACCTATACGGGATTTTTAACCACCAGAAAAATACGGACAACTATTACAGTTCTCGTACAAATAAATCAACCAATGACATGTTCTTAAATGTTTGTTTATAATAATGGTCCGAGTAACATTTCTTTAAAAAAAAAAAGATTTCTTATCCTTTTAAGACTCAAGACTCTTAACTTGAGTTTCTTCGAAATTCAATACAAAGTATACTTTAGAATAACGAAAAAAATTAAAGCAAATGAAATAATTTTTTGTGTTTTTTCCGTTATTGTATAAAGTTTTCCGATTCTGAATTTCGGGGATACTCAGAAATTTTATATTTTACCTTTGCTTTAAATAAAAAAGTGTGTAACGTTGCCCGGCTAGCTCAGTCGGTAGAGCATGAGACTCTTAATCTCAGGGTCGTGGGTTCGTGCCCCACGTTGGGCGCCAATGTAACGTGTTCCTAGTTGGAAGGTAAAGGAAACCACGTTAACAATTAAAGATTAGGTATATTGATATAGAATTGTTACAATTATGGGTCGTGGGTAGTGGCCGTCATATGCTTCACAAGTCCCGGCTTTGCGTACTGCCCTGGCTGCACGAAGCGCGGCGGAGAGTGGCGCTCAGGACCCGAAGCCAGAGGTCGCACGTGGTTTCCTTACCTTCCAACTAGGAACACGTTACAAAGTATTCTTAGGGTTCCGTACCTCAAAGAAAAGAAACGGAACCCTTATAAGATTACTTTGTTGTCCGTCTGTCTGTCTGTCTGTCTGTCTGTCTGTCTGTGTATCTGTTTGTCACAACCCTTTATTTCAGTAACTATTAAAGATATCGATATGAAATTTGGAATAGGTGTAGATAATAATGTCCCGCCGTTAGTGCAATCTTTGGTGGCAAGCGGGCCCTATGGTTTAACTTTTTCTAATACAGTACGGAACCCTCAGTGCGCGAGCCCGACTCGCACCTGACCAATTATTTAATCTTTATTCACTACACTACACTGAGGTACTTGTGTACACAGGTTTTGGTTACGGTAACAGCATAAGATGACAACAGTTCAATGGTTTTCCACATCTCAAAATCTTCAACGTGACTAAAGGAGTTTTCACATCAAAAAACCATTGATGATAGAAAAACTGCGAGACCATTTGCGTAAAACAGGTTCAAAGTATCGCGTACAATTACAAAATGGCGTACACATTGCGCCTCAACTAAATCATTTTCCACCGTAAAAGGGAATAATAAAACGAAAAGGAGAAAGCGGGAATGAAGAGGCATGAGAAAAATTGGGTCATAAAAAGGCAATCTCCGCGAAACGATGAGAGGCGACCTGTTTTCAATTACTACTTCTACAGTAAAATAACCTACTTATTTGATTGAATGAACGAAAGGATGAACGCTTTATTTGTTTTAAACAACACAAGGAGATAAAATCTGCTTAGTTTACGAGTCGAGTTGCAACTTTCTCGTTTGTGATTAAAAAGTAGCACTGTAGATTTGATGAGATCCTGCGGCTAAGAAACCTGCCTTACCGAGATCTTCGGTTATACCAACATCGTATCTGAAGTTATACATCGGACTCGTTTTGATATTATACTTACTTAAAATGTAGTTATCTTCTTCAAAGGTTATTTGCTTAGGACTGGCTCGTGATGTAAAAATGACAATTGAGGTTTACCCTATCCCACACATTTAACTGAATGTAATTTAGATTTTTCTTACTTTATGTTATTATTCTTAAATTATGTAACTTTTATAGCTAAAGATGTATATTATGTTTGAAAATATTTAACACAAAAACGTGTCCGGCGGACAGGCATGTCTCTCACGTAACCTTTACTGCATCAAATTAAAAGTCTTAGTATACTCGTAGATAATTTAGTACTCGGTATATCTCCACACAAATGTAATGCTGATTTTCATATTTCTTACCTGAATAGTGTGAAATTTCCTGAAACAAGTGCAACTAAAAACTATAAATGCCAGCATCTAAAATATTAAAAATGGGAAAAAATATCATATAATGCCACTGTGGGACTTATTTACCTTTTTTCTATATAAAAGTAACATACAATCTTTTGTTTATTAAGCGCTAAGTGCAATTTAAATTAGATGTTTGAACTGTGTGTGTTAAAGAACTAGTTTGCGACTTTAATAAATAAATTATAATTTATAAAATAAATAACATCAGTAAGACAATATCTATTTGTTGCCGTTATGTAACTTAATTTCCGGAATATTACATCCCTATAAATACCAATGTTTGACTAACTGGAATAAGGCATCGTCTAACCCTCAATTAATTTAATTAGGTTAGACCCAATATCCGTTTTCACAGTAATTTGGGTACAGTTTGTTTATAAAATAAACAATATGTTATCTGTACGTAATACACACTAATATTATAAAGGTTTGTATGAATGTTACTCCTTCACGCACTACTTCTAAGCCCATTAGTCTGACATTTTGATGGTAGTGCATAGCTATACCCTAGAAAGGCAACTTTGTATCTAGGCAGCAACGTGGTTTGTACGTCTGTACTTTTGTTACCCCAACCACTAAAACGAGAATGTAGACCCACTACTACCCCAGGCTATTTCTAGGAAAGCTTCTTTTCTAGGCTACGGCTAGGAAAGATTCAAATCAGTAACCAACTGACTATCAATTGAATTAAACTTTAAATAAAAAGCGTCATAAATAAATAGAAACAGAATTCGCAATATCTCGCTGCACGTCGGGCAGTATAATTGGAAAACACACCGCCTAGGTTATTGCGCTGTCTGTCGCATTTACTAACTTTACGGTATGGGCAACAGGCGTCGCCCTATAATATTTTATTGCGCCGCGGGCAGCAAAATATTGCAACCAGTATAAAACATTAGCCCATAGCAAAACAAAAAATTGGTCCAGTGCAAGTTGGATTCATGCACTGAGGATTCCGTATTATAAAGATTCAATAGTATTAAAGGAAACTAATCACCTCGCCACCTTATTCGAAGTCAAGCAAAAAAAATCACGTTTTATGTATGGGAGTCCCCTTAAATATTTACTTATATAATTCCATTTTTAGTATAAATACATCATCTGCGAAAATTTTAATTATTACGGTTCAAAGATGCAGCTTGCGGGACTAGGATGTGCTGGTAGCATAGTAGAGATAATTTTGTCTACTTTTGTCGCTCTCTTTTCTCTATCTAATTCATATAGATAGACAGAGGAAAGCGATCGACAAAAGTAAACAAAATTATCTTTCCGTGGACATGCTGTATAGGCTGGTGACAGACGGACTACAGATAAGACAGACAGACAGCGGAGTTTAAGTGATAAGTTTAAATGATCCCGTTTTACCCTTTGCGTACGAAACCCTAAAAATGTAGTTCAATATACTCTTACCTAGACCAATACTGTAAAAGGATGGGAGAAGGAAATGGCAAAAAATCAGGGTAATAATTCTTACTTGCCGCACCCGACCGGGACCGCTGGACAAGTAATTTTATTTATAGAGAAAGTTTGTTAACATGTTGACCTGCCACTGCTTGTCCACAATTTGTTTTTATTGTACTACTACGGTACACAGAATAAAATTTAGGATGTCGGCATTGATATATAATACTAAGGATTTCGGGTCAGCGCTAAAAAGTGTCCGAACCTCCGAAAGAAAACCAAAACGCGAAAAGAATGCAAAATTAGGCTGTATAATAATGGTTTAAGACATAAATCACAGTTTAGTTTGTTTATAAAAGTACACATGCACCCTCGTATATACATAATTATATATGTTTTCTCGGGACACTTTTTTCGTAAATTTTGTATTACACCCGGGGTCCATATATTTTTAGGCCAATGGATGTCGGTAACTAATGCAATAAATTTTGTTTCGTAGACACGGGCGTAGGTTTATTTTTGTGGTCTAGATTCTCGACAGACGACACGTGGGTTGTAAATCTTATACATGTTGAATTGAAAGAATGAAACAAACAACACCCATTGCGCGCGATTGTATAGCCCGTTGTGAAGTCAACGACTTCTGAGGATGTTCCGGTGTCGAGGCAAATGTGCGTCGAGTTTTGAACATTTATTTGTTGGTCTCTTTTTTTTCAGAATATTACACTAATCGCAATCTAACCCCAAATTAAGCGATATTTTGATTGATGGAAAACATTCATGCGCATGATACTAACATTTTCCAGTCGTGGGGAGAAAATTATGTTTTTTTTTATGCTACTGAACATGGTAGCGCTTTTACGCAGGAATTGAAAAAGTCAAGTAAAAGGGTACAGGTTATTCGGTAATGAGGTCACGGACTTATGTAGGTTGACATTATCAATATTGGAAATATACTGGGTTCAAAAGATGCGGCGTATAAGCGGATTTATTTCGAGTTTGTATCCAATCGGATTACCTACTTTGCCCACTGCCCCCGAAAGAAGGCATTTTACGTGAACCTATTTCTTCCGGGCTCTTTAATTCCTGGGTTGATACTAAATGTATTGAAGCATTAATTAATAATAAGCTATCAGCTCTTAATATTAATAATTATAATATACTGTTAAACCGAAATAGAGTTTAATTTCTTTTCAGTTTACCAGCTCTATATTTATATGTTTTATTTGCTATATTCAGTCTTCTTACGGATTTTGAATAGAATAGAATAGAATAGAAAAATTCTTTATTTCACATAGGCCTAGCATACAAAGGCTCCTGTGACACGTCGTTTTGTTTACATGGTCACTTTAATGGTGATAACCATTCACGACTTAAAACTAAGTTTACGAGGGTTCCAAACGCGCCCTGCCGCTGAGAAGAAGCCCACAACAAACTCAGCCGGGTATTTTTTTTATGTTATCACCATTTAACAACAAGTAGTATAAATAGTAAACACTAAATAGGCTCGCAACAACAGAGCATTGATTATCGGTCAATTCCAAGGGCTTGTGTCGCTAATATAGTCCTTAATATTGTAGTAAGCCTTATTAATGAGTTTAGGCTTGACAAACCCTTTGAATTTATTAAGACGTGACATTTCAGATACATGATGTGGTAACTTATTATAAAATCTTATACAGTTGCATGCAAAGGATTTGCTAATTTTAGATAATCTAGTGCTGTTTAACACGAGCTTATGCTTGTTTCTAAGATTAATAGTATTGAGGTCACATTTCTTCGTAAATTTATTAATATTCTTATGTACATAAATAATATTTTCATAAATATATTGTCCATACATCGTCATAATATTAAATTCTTTAAATTTATTTCTGAGGGACTCTCTTGGACCCATTTTATAAATAGCACGAACAGCCCTCTTCTGCAGCACAAATATGGTGTCGATGTCAGCAGCATTACCCCATAATAATAAACCATATGACATAATGCTGTGAAAGTAACTAAAATACACTAGTCTAGCAGTCTGAACGTCGGTCAGCTGCCGTATCTTTTTAACCGCGTATGCTGCAGAACTAAGTCTGTTCGACAAGTTAATTATATGAGGGCCCCATTGAAGTTTGGCATCCAACGTTATTCCTAGGAATACGGTTGCATCTACTAGAGCCAGTTCCTCATTGTTAAGTAGTACTGTCGTTTTTGTCTGCTTAACATTAGGTAGAGTGAATTTAATGCATTTGGTCTTTTTACTATTAAGAAGAAGATTATTAGCCTCAAACCACTGTACCACTTTATCGAGAGAGTTGTTTACATCGTCAAAATTAGTTTTATTTCGATTAAGTTTAAATACAAGTGATGTATCATCAGCAAACAATACTATCTCGTGATTGTCCTTAGTAACATAAGGAAGGTCATTGATGTAAATGAGGAACAGGAAAGGTCCTAAAATAGACCCTTGAGGAACTCCCATTTTTACACTTGACCCACAGGATCGCTTTCCATTAACTTCTACTTTCTGAATCCGATCACTTAAATAGGAGCTCATCAACTCTAGAGCTGCACCTTTGATACCGTAGTGGAGTAGTTTACTGACTAATGTTTCGTGCTGAACACAATCAAACGCCTTAGATAAATCACAGAAAACGCCAAGTGCGTCACGTGATTCCTCCCAGGCTTCAAATATGTTTTGTATTAACTCGACACCAGCATCGGTTGTCGAGCGACCCCGTGTAAAGCCAAACTGTTTGTTGTGTAGCAAATCATTCTTCTGGAAGAAGAAAAGTAATTGATTTAATATGAGCTTTTCAAAAATTTTACTAAATATTGGTAGAACTGATATTGGTCTAAAGTTGGTGGGGTCACTGTTACTACCTGATTTAAACAATGGAATTATTTTACTATGTTTCATTAAGTCAGGAAATACACCACAATCTATGCAATTATTAAATATCAATGCTAAGTCGGGTGCAAATATATCAATTAGTGACTTGGCTACGTGTACCGAAATGCCCCATAAGTCCTTAGTTTTCTTAACATTTATTAATTTAAATGCTTTAATTACGTCAGAGCCAGTAACGTGGCTGAATGCAAAGGTGTTATTACATTCAGGCACGTTATTTTTTAACAATGAAAGCGCATTGACTGTTGAAGAGTTCAGTGATTGCGTCGTGGAAACTGGAATATTAGTGAAAAATTCTTCAAAAGCAGTGGCAACCTCAAGGTCATCGGTAACCAATTTATTGCCAACTTCAAGTTTAATGGTGTTAGTATGCTTGGTTGCTTTTCCAGTTTCCTGATTAATTATTTTCCAGGTAGCTTTAATGACATTGTTGCTATTTTTAATTTTATTTTGTATAAATTCTGATTTTCTGAACATACAATCTTGTTTAAATTTTTTTGAAAACAATTTTACGCGATCTCTAAACTCGTCACTAGTATTAAATGTACGTTCTGCATAAAGCTCGTACAGCTTTTTCCTCTGTACATGCAACTCGCTGGTTTTTAGCGAATGGGCAACAAGCCCATTCGCTAAAAACCAATGTGTCAGAACTGAGGACCGATTTACTAGTGAATATGGAATCAAATATTAAACTAAATTTATTAAAAAATGTGGTATACATCGCGTTAGGATTCAAAATTTCTGGTAAAAATGGAAGTTCTTCTAGTAACCTTGTTCTCGTTTTAGCTATGCGGTCCGATGTTACTGGCACAAAAGTAATTTTTTGTTTTTTTACAGTTTTCTTGAATATTTCAAACTGAATAAACTGGCCACAGTGATCTGAATCTAAAGTATTAATTATTTCTTTACTTATTGGCTTTGTGTCAGTAAAAATATTATCCAGGCATGTGGCGCTGTTACTTGTTATTCTTGTAGGCTCCATAAACATGTGCAATAAGTTATAAGTTTTAAATAAATTTAATAGCCTTATACTTAAGGAGCTATTCTCTAAAATGTTTACATTAAAATCACCACACACAATTAACTTTTTACTAGATTTCGAAAGTTTAAATAAAACATCATCCATAACTTTTTCAAAGAGCTCAAAGTTGGACGTGGGAGGTCTATAAACCGCAACGATAATGAATTGCTCTAATTCAGTTGCAGCCAGCTCTATTAATCGTTCAACAGATAGGCTCACAATATCACCTCTATTTTTAAATTTAAGATTTTTATTTAATAAAATTAGTGAGCCACCATGAATGGAATTAGACCTGGTGAACGAACTAGCAACTTGGTGATTACCAAAATTAAATATTAATTCATGAGATTTTAACCAATGCTCAGTTACACATAGAATATTAATATCAGAACTATTTAAAAATAACTCAATTTCTAGCTCTTTTCCCCTCATGCATTGAATATTTTGGTGCACCAAGTTGATACAGTTAATGTTATTCGGTTTATCAAATATACAGTATGATTTATTAATAATACTATTATTTTTATCTAAGCAAGAGAAAACAGACGTTGACTCTTGGTCTAAGCGAGAGAAAAGCTCTTTTGTCTCCTTACCTAGTTTAAATTAAAAGTACTTGGAATTGCTTCCAAGGTCTTCTCAGGATTACTAATCTGCTCAATAGAAGCAGTTTTGTCAGCCAAATTCTTAGTAGAAATATTTAATAAATATGATAGTGAAATAACTATCTGTCGCTTAGAATATATTGACAAATAATACCTATCTAGGTAATTGTTATACTGAATGTCAATACATTTATTTATGTCAATTATATTAAATTTTTTATTGTGCGTACATAAATTGTACAATGTCATATTATAATTATACCTAATCATATTTTCTTGATGCGGCAACTTCTTACAATATGGAAGTGTATACATATAGATATTTTTCAAATTTAAAGAATCTAAACATTCAAAACATTTAATTAAATCTTGTTTATTTAAATTACCTCTATTTCCTAATAATATTATTATATTAGTGTTATAATTGTATAATGACTTATTGCTCAGGATATCCGTAACAATCCTGTTTAAGTCTGAGTTAGGCTTACAGCTGTTCAATATAGTGTGATGGTTTAAATATGAATTAAGTAAAAAGCCCATGTTAATTCCAACTTCATCGCTATACATATAAGTTTGTACATTATTGTTTATGGAACTATTAGTATTTAATTCAGAGGTAATGTACCTGTCACACTCTCTCCTCTGATGTGAGGGTGATGATATAGGTGACACAAACCGTGGGTGATTGCCTGTACCATCAGAAGTGCACTTTGTTATAGGCAAGTTATTCTCAACCGGATAATGTCCCTTCTGTAATTTTACTTCACCCATAGTCTGAGTGCACACTGATACCAGTTGTTCTTGGTAAGAGGCATACTTTTCAGTGAGTGTCCTTAAGGAAGAGTGTAGCCTGGCTATTTGTTCTTCAAGTATGTGTGTGTCAGATTCATACCTCCTTTTGTTATTTTTAAGTTGTAGTTTACATTGTTTAATTTCATTTTGTATGGATAATCTGTTTCTTTTGGCTTTTAAATTTCTATGTACATGATTATAGTGTATTTTTATCAATTTTTGAGTCTTACGTATAAATCTATTAAGTTTGATATATTTTTTAAGTTTTTTACTACTGACCGGATACACTATAGTAGTCTGGTTAGGGTTTGAGGTGCCGGAGCTCATTGTAGGAGCAGGAACCAACGATGGAGCACTGTCGACTAACTCCTCATATAGGCTCTGGGTGTGCAGAGTTGTTGCGTTGAATGCAGCATCCTCCAGGTCAGTGATCCGTTGGTAAGCATCACGTAGTTCTTGCTGAAGGGTAGACAGCTGCCTCAGAGAGGAGTCGTACTCAGCACGGCACTCATCAAAACGATCCACTAGAACTTGAAGCCTATCTCGGTCTGCCATAGCCTCGGTGTATCTTATGTGTAAGTCTGACAAGTCAGACTTTAATTTCTTATTTGAATCAAGTACTTCTAACAATTCCTTTTCATTATCCGCTCTCTCACTGTCTAGCTGTTTACATAAGTCTTTTTGTATTTGTAACTCTTTTAAAGTTAGCTGTAGTTTATTTTGAACTTCCCGTACCTGAATGTTGGACTTTGGCTTTTCTTGGCGCGTCAGAGCTTTGGACTGCTCCTGGCTCTGACGTGCTGCCAGTTGCCGCCGGGTCATCATTTTGAAGTGAGTTTATAATCACAAGTAAGACCAAAGTATCAACCAGACAGTGAGATCCTAAGTGCAATTTCTGAGTTTCACTATAAAAACCAAGCAATTACAAGTACAATAACGATTTCCCAAGTACTAAGTGATGCATTATATTACAAATGCACCAATAGTACTCCAAAAATCACTTAAATTGAACAAATATTTTCAAAATTTTTTGCAGACTAACGGTTTGACATTTGAATAGGTATATTACTTACTTTACTTACAAGTTTTTGGGGCCATAAATTACACAAAAACACTTGTATATTTGATAAATAATATTTAAATTACGATATAATCAGTGGAAATGTAGTAAAACATAGAAATTTTCAGGAACAAACGATAATAACGCCCACTTATAGACACATAAAAACTATCAAAAACTTAAACTTAACGCTTGAGTATTTAATTTTCTACATCTAGTTATGATAAATATTAGCGATTTAGTTGGAATTAGGGCACAAATACACACTATTTTACACTAAAAATTAAAATTAAAATACGGAGCAAAATAAGAACAGCTGTTGCCCCGGTGTTGCCACACCAAAAAAAAAAGAAACATTTGTCGTGCATTGATATTTCTGACTCAATTATTATTAACTTTTTTAGTTATTTATTTTACTAACATTTTTGTAAAAGACATCGAGTAAAAATAAAATACAGAACGTAACTTTTTGCCAACATTATATATTATGTATTTAGGGATCCCGCCATACGAGTACCTTTAACTATTCCTAGCAAAAGAAACTCCCACGTCATGTTAATAATGTACCTGCTTTAAGGTCACATGTACAAGCATCAATCATTTAAGCTACACTCACGCTCCATTATTTATGAGACGAGGTATTTTTAGTTTCTTGCTAAAATAGGAAAGGGTGACGCTATTACTTCTCAATATTCTTTTTCCAGGCGTATGAAATTTAATGTTTGCTTTTTATGGTTCCCTAGTCCCTACCTAGGGTAAAAAAACCGGCCAAGCGCGAGTCGGACTCGCGCACCGAGGGTTCCATACCATAAGAGAAGAAAAACATTAAAAGAACCACTTTTGTTCATCAATTTACGAGTATAATTTACATGTAGGTACTTTTGTTGGCGAACCGCAAACGTAACTTTGTTTTTGGTGGTTTATTGTTATTATCAAAAAAATTATAATAGTTAGGGAGTTCATTTTATTTTTCCTGTAAAATATACATTAATGTCTATTGATCATAATTATTTCAGATTTTTCGATTGATAAACTTCGGAGATAAGGGGGGGGGAACGGTATTTTTTTCGACAGTTTGCTCAATAAATCAAAAACCATCAAGCATAAAAAAAAAAAAACAGTTTTAGAATACACACGTACAACGCCCTTTCATATGATACCCCACTCAATATTGTTATTTCATTTTGAAAATTCGAAGCCCCCGTTTTCCCCCCTTTTTAAATAAAAATAAAAACAATTTTCAAATTTTTACGATTGCTATGACGTCGGGTCACTAATACCTATAACTGTTCTAAATTTCAAGTCGATAGCTGCGATAGTTACTGAAATAATCGAGTGTGACAGACGGACGGACGGACGGACGGACGGACGGAGAAAGTCTCACCATAAGGGTTCCATTTTTACCAAATTGGTATGGAACCCTAAAAGCGGGACCCTATTACTAAGACTTCGCCGTCCATCCGTCCTTCTGTCACCAGCATGTATCTCTTGAACCGTGATAGTTAGAAAGTCGACATTTTCACAGATGATTGCTTTTGTTGCCGCTTTGACAACAAAGACATACATTACTATTATATTTTTCTTTCCTCTGTTATCTGCAATCAGTCTTTCGACTATAATCAGATGTGTAGCGTTATTTATGACGGTTTCAGACAGCCATCGCTTGACCGTTCATCAAGTATCAAGCACGAAGGCATTTACTCGTGGAGCTAGCAGTAAGAAGCCAAGATGGTGGCGGTATTTAGCATACCGATTTTTGTGTCTGACTTTATAGCCACCCCTTTTCAAAATAGACCTGATAGAACTAGATACATTATTATTATGTATGAAACTTTTAGAAAACAGAGTATTGAAGACGTGTGATACACTCCATAATCTACACTTTACGTTTAACGGTCATTCCATTACGAGTATATTATCTCGACTAGACTTAGCGCTATGCGATGGTACAGTAATGACCTCGATTGTAGTTGCGGTTGTTTGATAACAGCTAATGTTTGCTCTGAGCTTCCGCACTATCAGACCACATTTTTACATGATTAAGATGATGAATTTGCGGTCTTTCATTCATTTGCTTCAACCTATTGCCACAACAGTCCGGTGGATATAGACATTTTAAATAACAAAAATTCCCACAGAGCCAAATGTAGGAGGAGAGTTAGGCTTTATCTACCATTGCAAATAAGGTTTAAAAAATCCTCATCGATCCTCTTCAGCGATCCTCAAATTTTAAACTTTGGCCCCAAACGTTGTTTGGGGCCAAAGTTTAAAATTGGAGGTTTCTTGGATTTTTCTCGAAAATGGTGAGTTTTACCAAAATCAACAAATTTTAAATTGGCTTATAGATCTGACCAAGAGGCTACGGTCTACAGCCGCGGCTGTTTACCAACCTGCCGTCAAAGATGTACACCGAGTCATTACGTTACGATGCAGTGTAGTAACCCTTAGTGGTTATATCCTTACAAGTTAATAAAAGACATATTCGACTCCAATCTCCATCCAAACTTACCATCTATCACTATAATATTAGTGTGAAATAATGTGAAGCAAATATTGTTGTGTCTATTTCCTAGTATTCAATATAGCTTATCCAAACAACGATCCATGTTTAGGCAAACACCAAGCTAATTTGACCACACTTTCACAATTCAGGATATTAGCCCTCAGGTTACGCCTATTTGTGGTTTCAGACATAATTGAGGATCTAAATTACTATGTATTGAATACAATTGAATACACCTCGGAATATTAAAGGGCATTTAACTCAAAATAATATCAATATATTGATTTATTTAATTAATTTTTGAAACTATAGTCTTTCGCCAGATCTTTTCTTGTACGAGTATCTTAAAATCAAAGGAGGTCTAAGAACCTTACAAAGACTTTATTTCGTTTATAAATATAAGATTAGAATGAAACGGCTGTAACTTTACACATTTAGCCCATTACCATAAGATTTTACTTTCATTACGTCTAGACTTGTAAGAGATGGCTTTATATTTCTCTCTACGTTTCTAATAATTAGGGTTCCGTATCCAAAGGGTAAAACGGGACTGTTACTAAGGCTTCGCCATCCGTCCGTTCGTCTGTCACCAAGCTATAGAACCGTGATAGTTAGATATTCGTACTTGAAATTTTTTCAGATGATATATTTTTGTTATTGTGTTAACATAGAACTGGAGCCTAGCATACTACGATCAGAAGTAATTACAGCTTTAAAATCCTTAAAATCGAGAAAAGCTCCAGGGCCGGATAAAATTACAGCTGAAACACTTACCGCTCTGGGGGACACAGGGATCGACATATTGCACGTGATCTGCAACCTAGTTTGGCGTAACGGTGTATGGCCAAAGGACTGGGCCCTTTCTGTCGTGGTCCCTTTACATAAGAAAGGGTCAACACGAAAATGTGACCATTACCGTACTTTAGCGCTCATCAGCCATGCCAGCAAAATTCTGCTCTATATTTTAAACAACCGTATCCGATACTATCTGGATTGGCAGATCCCGCAGGAGCAGGCGGGTTTTGTCAAAGGTAAAGGCACCCGCGAACAAATTTTAAACATACGGCAACTAGTGGAAAAGGCTTACGAATTTAACACACCAATGGTCATGTGTTTTGTCGACTATAGTAAGGCTTTTGACTGTGTCGACTGGAGCTGTTTATGGAAGGTTCTTCTAGAACTTGGCGTGCCACAACACCTTGTAACGTTACTTAAGACACTATACCAAGACAGTGTAGGAGTGGTAAGGATAGACGAGACAATCTCCAAACCCTTCAAATTTGGTAAAGGTGTAAGACAAGGGTGTGTCCTCTCTCCCGTCCTCTTCAATATCTACGGGGAATACATTATGCGCTCGAAGACTGGGAAGGTGGCGTCAGTATCGGTGGAGTAAAACTGACCAACTTAAGATACGCTGATGACACGACGCTCCTAGCAGCGACTGAGGCTGAGATGGCTTCTCTGTTGAGCAGGATGGAGGATATAAGCAAAGAGATGGGTCTTTCCATAAACAGATCCAAGACGAAAGTAATGGTTGTAGATCGTGGTAAAAAACTGGAGCTCACTGGTTCACTAAATCTCGAAATTATAGAGAACTTTATTTACCTGGGTTCCAACATCAGCAACACTGGGTCATGTGAAGTCAAAATTCGAAGGCGTATCGGAATGGCCAAGAGCGCTATGTCTCAGCTGCATAAGACTTGGAGGGACAGACATATTTCTATTAACACCAAAATGCGTCTTGTCCGTGCACTTGTCTTCCCGATTTTTCTATATGCTGCTGAGACATGGACAATTAAAGCAGCTGATCGACAACGCATTGACGCTTTCAAGATGTGGTGCTGGAGAAGGATGCTCCGGATCCCATGGACAGCACATAGAACCAACGCGTCGATCCTCAGACAGCTCAGAATAACAAAAAGGCTATCAACCACTTGCCTGCAGAGGATTCTGGAGTACTTCGGTCACATTGCCCGAAGGGAAGGTGGCAACCTGGAGAAGATGGTTGTCACCGGCAAAATGGAAGGAAAGAGAACTCGAGGACGGAGCCCGATGCGTTGGTCTGATCAAATCCGCACCGCACTCGACACGAACGTCCACGATGCTCTACACGTCGCAGCCAACAGGGCAACATGGCGCGACATTGTCCTAAAGAAAGTCGTCGGTGGAAGGGGTCACGACCCTCAGTAATGAGGATTACGACGCAGAGAGATATTTTTGTTGCCATTATAACAACAGATACTAAAAAATTTAATAGAATGAATACTTAATGGGGCTCCCATACAACAAAAGTGATTTTTTTACTTGTTTTTGACTGATTATTGATAACGGTTGCCGGTAGACGTTCAAAATATTCACAGAATATTTAGTTATACATAAATAAAATTATATAAAAATTTGAGGGGAGGTTTTTTTGGTCGTTTTTGCATTTGGCGCGCAGGGGGGTTTAGTTTTCTTTGATAGTATTGAGTATGGGTCTTGGATACTTCGGAACCCTCAGTAAGCAAGCCCGACTCGCACTTAACCAATTTCTTATAATTTGCGCTTTTAGGATTGAATAAAATATGGAACCCATCGTGCATGCGTTACACTCGCACTTGACCGACTTTAGAGATGAACCGGTGATTTTTAGGAAAATCATACATTATTATGATGACAAAAAGGGAACATTTTCCTAATGCCGTCAAAAGCCCAGAGCGTCTGTTTAATACTCCGTAATTATAAATGTTTGCCTCGAGATAAATGTACAACGAACTTCCTGCTAGCGTTTTAAAGCTTTGTTGTGAGCATTTTACTGTGTTGGAAAACGTTATAAAAATAAATAACTCTTTGTTGTAAAAAAGATCTTTACGCTGACTTGAAAATATAATTTCGTAATATGTATTTTTCAGACTTTCACAGCATTGTTTTGTTGTATAATTTATTGAATTCTATCTGACGGTTTTTCTTCTTTTCTCCTCCTGCCGGTTTTAGATAAAAGGGAAATAAAAAAGCTTTTATTTTGTAATAGTTATTAGCTATGGAAGGGAACAAAGTAACATTTGAGTCGAGCAACAAAAGGTTCAAGGTAGTTACATCATAACATAATTATTATCTATCCTATTAAGTAGCTAACTATATTATCTACTTAGGTATGTTAGACAATTTCAGTGCTGTGTTATGTTAAGTTGCATATAGAGAAAGAATAAACTAGAAATCACACAGTAAGGAATAAGTATAAAAGAATAGTACATTGTGATACAAGGGTGGAAAGTAGGTTTTTGCAAACGAGCTGTCATTAACAAGCCCGAGCCGAAGGCGAGGGTTTTTAATGTCACGAGTTTGCAAAAACCTATACACCCGTGTATCACACGACGTTTTTCAATACAGTTGTGAGAATTAGTAAAAAAACAAATCAAAGAGGTAATATGTTTGCTCAAGATTTTGGGGGCCAATTTCCATCTTGTTTGGTTTTTACCTTAAATAAAATATCGAAGATCGAAATCGAAGGCGACTTCGAATTCGCAATCGAAAAGATAAAAGATAAAAGATAAAAGATAAAAAGATAAAAAGATAAAAAGATAAAAAGATAAAAAGATAAAAAGATAAAAAGATAAAAAGATTAAAAAGATAAAAAGATAAAAAGATAAAAAGATAAAAAGATAAAAAGATAAAAAGATAAAAAGATAAAAAGATAAAAAGATAAAAAGATAATAAGATAAAAAGATAAAAAGATAAAAAGATAAAAAGATAAAAAGATAAAAAGATAAAACGATAAAAAGATAAAAAGATAAAAAGATAAAAAGATAAAAAGATAAAAAGATAAAAAGATAAAAAGATAAAAATATAAAAAGATAAAAAGATAAAAAGATAAAAAGATAAAAAGATAAAAAGATAAAAAGATAAAAAGATAAAAAGATAAAAAGATAAAAAGATAAAAAGATAAAAAGATAAAAAGATAAAAAGATAAAAAGATTAAAGATTAAAGATTAAAGATTAAAGATAAAAGATAAAAGATAAAAGATAAAAGATAAAAGATAAAAGATAAAAGATAAAAGATAAAAGATAAAAGATAAAAGATAAAAGAAAACGAAAAAGAAATTCCTTCTGTGTCCATCCCATCCCAATGTTCATCCCATTTTATTGTACAATGAAAACTCCTTGGTATCAAACGTTTTGCAAAAGTAATGATCGAGCTTGTAAAAGTAAGTTACGACCACGAAAAAGTAAGATGCCTTTGCGTAAGATTTAACTTTCGAATACTAATGACAGCCTCTGAAAGTGCGCCATACCATACAACTGTATTGAAAATGAAATTTTAAACGGTTGCATTATACTCCGTCCCTTTTATTACAGTTGCATAATAATATTATTAAATTCGGTAACTAAAATTAGACGAATTCAGTGCCGTGAACACTGGGGAATGTTATAAATTTCCAAAACTGGGTACTTTATTACAAAGATAAAATCTATGGCATTACGTAGCAAAAACTTTTAATGTTTAGTGGAACGGTTGTAGTTGCGAGCAACCGACAAAAAGTTAATAGCATAGTGCGGCTGTAATGTGCACGGTGCTTAATCGGTTTTAAACTTCCCCTAGCAGTAAAGGGTTAAAATGTACAGTTCACGTAAACGTTTCTAACTGCTTTTTGGCCCATTATTTTCTTTTATGGTTTTTGTTAGGCTCTGGAAACATTTTTGTGCAAACCTATCTTTTTTCCGCAATATTCAGCATTTTATTTTCATTTAGTGTGACTATCAAAAACGTATGACTCTCTAGTATCTAATTCTGCGTGGCTAATTGCCTTACTGAATGAAGAGGAACGAATAAGTCTAGATGTTCAGATTGGAAATGCTAATAGTGTTTTGCCCACAGATTTTAGTTTTGCCTTCGCTTCACGCGCAGACTTATGCAGTAATATTCGCTCTATTAGGAGTCTTTTTCTTAAAAAAACTTTGATTTTATTATTCTAGCTTTTCTGTATAGCTTTTTTTTATCTATTCTAAGTACGAGATCGGTCACCCAGTTGGTTCTTGAGTGGAAAATGTGACATAATGTTAACGGTTACAGAACTATCTTCGATCGTTCGCTATCGATAAGAACGGTTCACCGCACTTCAAGCCCTTAATTCTGTAAAAATACTCGTACTTATAGCAGCGACGAGCTAAAATCTTTGCAGCTGATTGGTTAGTGCTTGCATCAATTATGCAGCCCAGGCGCTAATTGGCTAGTGATGGCTGCGTTGCTATGGTTACCGGCGACAGTTAGCCGACTATGTACTGTACTACGTATTATGTACCTACTGTGTACGATGTACTGTGTAGTAAGGATAGTCTAGATAAGTCTTAACAATAAATTAACATTAAATGTGGAAAATAAAATACACCTTCATGTTTTTGCATATTATTTATTCAATTTAGTAATTGTTCCTTTTGCCTATCAAGTGTAATTTGCGACATATGTTATCGGTTACAGGAACCGAGTTCCTCGTTCGATATCGATGGAAATGGTTCACCGCACTTCAAATACAATGGTAAGTCTAGATAGTGGAACATGGACCGTACTCGACAAGTCTTGTGGAAACATTCAAAACGGAAGTTGTATTTACAGATTTCATATTTGACTGAACTTTAGAACAATTGACTCAATTGATTTTATATTTGACTTTAACAGAAAGAAATAACATCTTTAAACGGATTACTTTAATTCTATTTTATTTATGGGATATACTATTATACGTTAGTAATATTATATATTCGTTGCTATTACCTCAGTTTTTTTGTGACTGATAATGACTGAAAATGCTGGTATACACTACTCATAAGCTTAAATTGTGACTCGCTCAGCAAAATCGATTTAAAGAAACGAATCGTTTTATTTTTATGTTTTGTGGACATGATATCTTTCAATAGGTATTTATTTATTTATTTATTCATTTATTTGTATTGAACACAATTACAATGCATCCAGCCATCTCTGGCGTACAAATTTAACATTACAACTAGCAAGTTATTACCTACAATTTCTTTAATTTTGCATACTACAATTTTACATACACATAATAACAAAAAAGTACATTAACATTATCTTTTGTGATTAAGGAAATCTTTGATGGAGTAAAAGACATGACTGAGGAGCCATTTTTTCAATGCAGGCTTAAACCGCTTAATTGGCATACATTGGATATCGGCAGGCAAATAATTAAATATTTTTATACACATGGGATGACAACTCTTCAAATAGGTAGAAGTTCTAGGAAATTTGTCCAGAATCAACCTATTAAACTAGCGGCACGCTATGATGGCCGGTTTGACGTTTGTCCGCTCATGAAGTTCCGTATTAATTGATAACGACTTTGAAGGAAATAATTGTAATACTTTATTGACGATAGTGATGTGCAGAGATTCATAAATTTTATCGAATGTAGTTTTAGGTTTAGGACTCAAAATTTATTTATTAAATTGATTTCTAAAATGTATACAAGTGTAGAAAAATCAGTTTGCACCATTTAAGGGGTGAATGTACTTGTGAATATGAACAATTTTCACTATGTGGACAAACCTCTGAAATCGCAAAAAAATATCAGCTGTTTCATACAAAAGGTAAAATTTTTATTTTTATATGATATATACCACAACTCGGCATTTGGTTTTCTAAATTGAAAATTTTTAAAAATGGAATCTAATACGATCGTCACATAGGATCGCTGGCTAGCACAACTACTACCTCCGGCAAACTCGCGTCAATGCTCAATGCAAAACAAAGCAGTTTCGAATTGACGTTGCTTCGAAAAGTATAAACTGTCAGTGCAATGCGATTGTGATATAGTTTTGACCTGGCTTTGGATTTCAAATATTGATACTGCATTACTGTTGACCCTTGCTCGTTAATTTGGACTCTGTTCAAGCCCTTTGTTGTGGATTTCGTCGATATGACCGAACGTACGCAGAGAACTGTTCTAAATAGTCAGACACGTGAGTTCGTAATACGCCTTCGTAACTATTTCGATCGTGAAGCTCAAAATGGAGGGCCAATTTTACCTATAACGTCAGTGGTTGAACGCGTAGCTGATGCGCTTAATATTGGACAACGAACTGTTAGACGGATAACTAAAGAAAAATATGGCGAGACTGACACAGAAGAAAATAAACTTCACACACCAAAAAAGAGAAAACGAGCAAAACCAGTCGTAGGCATCGATAGCTTTGATGCCGATGCTATCCGAAGACATGTTTACGGCTACTATTTACAGAAGGAGTATCCAACAAGAAAAAAGTTGGTGCATTCACTGAAGGAAGCTGGATTATTCTTCGGTGGGGAAAGTTCTTTAACACACATCACTATTGTAATGTGTCAAACCGGCCATCATAGCGTGCCGCTAGTGTAGGGTTTCTCACTGTTCTCGGATACAATACTTTCAGCTACTTACAATACTTTCAACAATACTTCAGGGTACAATACTTTCAGCAATTTTAGCCATTATATGACATTGGTGTGACATTGCCAATGACTCTATGTTTGACATCCTTTACCTAGGCCTATCAACACAGATTTTACCTATCAACTGCTCATTATAGAAAGAAATTCAAAATATTTATGAGATGACTGTTGTCATATAAGTCATGTGGTCAACCATTGTGGTCAATTAGTCGATCAGATACCTACTCGTATGTCATTCTCAATTGACAGTTGATACTCGTCAGTTTGATATCATGATCGATAAGTTATAAGGGACCACCTTTATTCAGTCAATAGAAATAGTCAAAGGAATTAGAAGTATTCAATTAATATCTCGCAATACAATTGGCTAATACAATACGATACGGCATAATACAGCACAGACTCAGTTTTAGGGTACTTTAATTGGTTTCGGGTAACAAACTAGCAAACGAATCAGGTAACCAAAGATGCAGTCTATGATTGTTCCATCAGTGGTCGAACTTCAAACAAGTAATCAAACCCAAGTTTCGAATGCCAAAACAATGGTGTGGCTGTCTTGCGCATTGTAATGGAAATTGTTGCTTTGAAAACAGATCAAATTGTTTGAAGTTAAGCTAAGGAGTTATTAAACAGTTAGTGAAGACATACTTCAACTACGATTACTTTGAAAAAGATAGATTTTTACCAATTTTTTTTTTGAGTTTATTCAGGTAAGCCTGCAAAGAGTAGACTGACCTTAAACTATTTTTCATACCGCAAATTGACTAATTATTTAAATAACGAAACAATGTTTTTCAGGTGAGCGAGTGTTTTATTTTATCAGTTATTTCAATAAAGCTAGAAATATTTGATTTTAATTTACGAGACATTAGTTAGAATATGTATACGAATTTGTCCTTTTGCTAATCAACTAAAGTAGTTTTAATTGATATTACTTACAAATAATTATGGAGGAAGCTTGTTAATTTTACCTAACTGATGCGATGTATCTTACTCTTATAGTGCGTAAGTTGTTTTACCAGGAAATCAAACTATTCTACGAGTATCAAAAATACGTTTACATAGGACAATTGAAACAGCAGTTATAAAAATGTTTATTGTAAATAATATAGTCAAGCAAAGGACAAAAATAGTTTATTGGAAATTGGACATACGTACAAAGAGATCTAAATCAGTTGACGTATGCACAAATTCGAGATCACGAATCGTGTACGCTCGGTAAGCCCTATTTTACTATTCATGCCCTTTTCACGACGGCCGTGGCCCCTCCTAATCCATTTTGTGAAATCGTAAAAGTAAGCTATTTGCTTCGAATTTGAATTTAGTTAGACGTTGGCTTTGAAAGTACGTTTTATAAAGCTAGAACGGAAAAAAATCGTTTAAGAAAAACGACTAAAGTAATGCGACTTTATACATTGTTTGACCTAAGAAAAAAGTTCGAATTCGGCATTTAATTTACTGAAAAGAAAAATTAAAAGGCCAAGTGCGAGTAAGACTTACGCACGAATGCTTCCGTAACATTATCTTTAAAAAAGAAATAATTAGATATTATGCAAAATAGGAGGGCTTCTGCATGTTCTAACAAAAACGTCCAAAAAATCATGTTATGGGAGCCCTTTTTTATAGTTATTTTATTCTGGTTTTTTAGAACTTTTTGTTATAGCGGCAACAGAAATACCTTAAGTGTGAAAATTTCAAGTGTCTAACTGTCACTGTACAAGAGCTACAGCCTGGTGCCAGACAGATGGACAGATGGACGGCAGGGTCTTAGTGATAGGGTCGCATCCTACGCTTTGAGTAGGGAATCCTAAAAAAACTAATGTCATTTAAGTCTGTAGAGTAGTAACTTGCTGCGAAGATCTTGTATTCTTAAGTATATTATAATGTTAATAATAACTCTTATTACCTACCTGGAAAAATTTTAGTAGCAGTACTTTCTCCAACAACAAAGACTCAAAGACATTAAAAAATAAAAATTGCGTTTTCGTTTGATTTCTTTCCCCACTAAAGTGAAGGTGTTAGCAAACATCTGGCGAGATAAATCAAGAATCAGAAGTGGCGTCCCGGAAAGGATTCCAAATGTTAGCATTGCACCGGTTCTCTTGTCAACAGGTTTGTTATTCTTTGCATTCGGAACGTTTCTTTGGAAAACCAGATTCATTTGCACTATTCCGCTGCATTCAAGGATTCTCATTCCCTTTAGTTGAACACGATTTTCTTCAATTACTTTGCTGTTTCTTGCCTCACAAAGTGCGGTGTATTAGAAATTGTATTTCGGTTAGTCTGGTAGAGATATCTGATGTAGGAGTATAATATCTAAAGCAAAATAATTTCGGTTTTCATTAGATGATATGATCTTTTTAAAGTAACAGTTGAGTCATTGATCCAGCCAACTTGAACGAATCGTTTTCCTAACACGTTTCTGATACGAACATTGAATACCCTATCAGTTTGCGTGTTTCCAGCCAAGTATAATCTATAAATTAAAAGTGTATCGAAATAACCGCTGCTTAAAAGTGTATCGAACCCGTGACCACCACCTGTCGCGAGTGGACGCTCTTCCAACTGAGCTATGGTAGCGAATACTGTTGACACGATAATTTCGATACACATTGTTTTCCAGTCATAGGCCCACCGCGGAGCCATCTATTGGGAAACTACGGTTTCACCATGTATATAATCTATGTGCCTTCGAGAGAAGAGTGAAGAAGCATTTTTCAAGCACACTCCATCAAAAGCCATTTCTTTCCATCGGGCATGATTAGATAGTCAAGTGCAAACGTATCAACAATTTAAAATCTTCTATCATTGTGACTGCCGTTTGTACAAAGTTTTCATCTTTAAAGTTTTGTTACATTAAAAAATTTTTTAGATTGTTTTTATCTTAGAATGATTGTTAGGTTATAAACCAAGTGCGCGTTTGGAGTGGGCATCACACATCCTTGAAAATGTTATTGAAAACTTTGAAGTATACATTTTTCTTCACGATTTTTCTTCAAAAGCTGAGCAAGTAACATGCACTCCTTTTAGTAATAAGTAATTTATGCTCAATAATTGTGACTTTAATATTATCTCAAAATTAAATTGTGACTGAAAACTTCATTGAGATTGCAAATTGGTATAGCGGAAAGAAATTGAATGACGGAGCAGTGCTATGCAATCACTTAGCGAACTCGCTTCAAAGTGGAACTCCGATGAGCTAGCACGTTTACGTTCAGGTCCTATTTACAATCCCTAGCATGCTTTTAGAAGATTTTCAGTATAAAGATTTAATTAAAATTACATTTATCATAATTTATACTCTTTTTACAAATGCGATTTGTTCACATTCACACAGGATCCCTGTTATAACAATTTAACGGTAGCTGCAGTAAGTTAACTGTAGTGCAGTGCATAATATTTTATTAAGAATGAACCTCCATTATATTAAAGTACTTTATTACCGCAAGTTTAGTGCGGCAGTCCATTTGGGCCATTCATTTTGTTTAACGAGTGTGTTTTACTCCCAAGTATACCACCTCGTTGGCAATGCGTCTTTCTTATCTTAGTGCTTGTAGCCAGTGTTAACTTGAAAGAGTAAGAGCTTCAGTTAAAACTTTACCCCGAGAATATGAGTGTGAATATTAGTGTTGCATCTGATCTCTGCTTTGAATGCCACAGCAACGGATTTTCTGCATATTGCACATCCGTTTCTGATTTTGCTTTTTTTTAGGTTTTACTTGTGTATAGTATAAGCATATTTTACATTTACGTTACTTCTTACATTTTTTAGATCAATTTTTTTCGTTGTTGTTTCTGGTTGGTCAATTTCTTTGCATTTCTAGGTCATTATTTTATATTTATTTATAACATCATATTGTCCTTTTTAAGATTATCGATGTCTTGGCTAAAAATAAGCAATTACATTAGTGTTCCGCATACCCTCTAGAGTCTCAAAAACAAGTAACCTTTATCAATCGAAACCTTGCATTTGGCGCGAGTGGATATTATTACGAGTAGACGTGAGGTTAATATCTTTACTTTTATAGCAGCTGACTCATGACCATCGTTGTATATCACCATATACAATTATGTTATGGGTCTTCCATGGCTAAAAGGCAGCCATACCGAGATTTTTAGCGTGGCAACTTGACAACTTTATTCGCAGACCCCTGATGAATATTCAAAATGTGAAAATCTAAAAAATTCGGGCTACCAAAATACACTTTTGCTTTACCTAAATTTACATATTGGGCACTTGGTTTGCCGTTTATTTTACACGACACAAAGCGTTTATGGAGATAAATGGTCAATTCCGTCCACCGAATGTACATTGGACCTACCTGGCCATATTGACTCTTTTACTTTGTTCTAACATGTGGATTGTGGAAGTTTATTTTGTTTTTAAATATAATCAAATTTTATTTTTAATCGTGCTAATGGCTTAAATTTACTTATGGCTTTAATTTACTTAGGCCCGGTTGCTTTTTTACGATAACGTTTTGATAAAGTTACTTCAAGAAACTAGGCGTTAGAGTTGTGTCTAAATGATAATAAATAAGTATGAAGAAGACTACTACTAGATCTACTTCCTATGATCTCAGTTATCAAAGTCACTTTTTTAATCTATAAAACCGTACTCTAAAAGTCTAAACTCTCTATTACTCTCTTGCAGTAAAGACAATTTACAAATGTTATTGTATTATTGCCATTTGTCCGGATTGACCAGACATGACTAATTTGATGAAACAAATAATTAAAAATCTAAATACATATCTGTTTTGGTAGTTCGGGGAAACCTATCATTTTAACGTATTAAATGTAGAGTAGATACTAATAGGTAGACTAGTAAATAATATTTGACGAAAAGTAATAACAGCGGCCTCAACCTTAATATGAGAGTGATAGTTGTCTTCGATTAGTCACTTGATCAATTTGTACATTTTTTTAAATATGCTTCGTTAACGTATGGAATTAGCGATCGAAAAGTTTCTGTGACGATTATAGATAACCCATAATATGCAGGGCGCTGCTTAACAGTTTACAGAGCAATAGCTTTCTAGATGAAGATCCACTTATCTATTGTTTTCTTACTCTTCCATGCATTTCTAAAGGTCTTCAGTCCAAGTGTAACACAAACTTCTATTTTCCTACGAGAGCCTTAGTTAGTACTGTCAGTATTCTCTAGAGGCTAGTGGAATTAACAGACGGCCGTTTATCACAATAAAATAAAACCGCTGGACGTCCGACTCGTTTAGTTTAACAGCGCTCTCGACGGCGCCGCGGGATCTCTTTCCTCATACAATAGAATGAGCTGGATAGTAAAAGTGTAATAAATTAACACGATGTACGGAGGGACTTTACGTCATTGCTTTCTAAGGTCACCGTTCACACAATACTCTACGTATTTTGCTAGGCTTCCAAATTCAAAGGAAGCCTTATCTTCGTCGAAGATAAGGTTTCCTTTTAATTAATTGAGGATATTCAAAAGATAAGGCTAGGATACCTCGTGTTTTTGCAATTAAGATTTAAGAGCAAGGGGGTAAGGAAAACTATTATAACTCCTTTCTTATTATTTTCCTGTGTGTCTCTTATATTCCCTAAGTAACTGTTGGTTTTATATTGAGATTTTTTATAAATTAAATAAATAAATAATTAAAATAACACTTCACTTGCCAGCTTGAGAGCAGGTGAATTGATGAATAGGGTGTACTTACATAACGATAAATGTGTAATTGTTAATATTTCATTTTTAGTGAAACTTTATAGTAAACTTAGCCACTCCACTAATAACTATAGCCATTAAGTAAATAGAAGAAGAAACTTGAGCTACTCGTATGTGCAGACAGATGCGTTAGATTTCTTCGCCGGAGAGCGGTCAATTAATTACCTAGTCTAGTATCTACTATTAAGTTTACTTTGTTGCGAGCTTCCCTGCGGAGTGCGGGTTTAGTTAAGATCGCTATAAAATAAACGTCCAGTGGTTTTGTTTTATGCAAGTCTTAATTTTCGAAGATAATTGTCTGCGATAAGTTTTAACGATACTATATTACTATTGATAGCTAGATGGCCGCTTGCTTAGTATATTATATATATGCAATTTTTAATGACATACATAACCAAAAAATTATAAGTCCTGTTAGTCGAGCCTAGTTGGGGATAGTCCTATTATTACTAATAATTAACAAAATTAAATAAAGAAGGCAGAAAATTTTCAGAAGTTGTAATCAACTAATTACAATATATAAAAAAGTATAAATAACGCGGATCTCGGAAACGGCTTTAACAATTTTTATGAAATTTTGTATTATGATAAAGTTTTCCTAAGTTTACCTATATTTACAATTAATGTACTTATCTTAAACTACAACTTTGAAAAAAAAACACGCAGCATAGTTCGGTTCCCAGGTACTTATTTCATAATAAGACGTTAAACTAGATTATACTTCAACATCATTAGTGATAGAGATACTAGGTAAGTACTCCAATAGAACTAATGGTAGAGGCAAAAGTCAACTTCGAATGCCTACGAACTAAGCGCTTACTCTCTGTACAATCAGCATCGCTTTTAATCAGAGAGCGAAGAGTAATGAAGCGATATGTCGTAATTTTGACGCTGTTTAACCTCGTAATCAATCGATCTAACTGATTAACAGAACACGTTCGCTACTACACGCGTGAGACTCGCTGGATTGAATTTATATTGAAATTAGGTCTAAATATAGAGTGATTAGAATAAGTTAGTGATAAGTTTTGTTGTGAGATTTTCAATAAAAATACGGCCAAGTTTGAGTCGAACTCGCGCACCCAGTACACAACTACAAAAAAGTGAAACTTTAAAAAAAACCTTTTTGTTAATTGAACTCTTAACCATTTTTGTAATTTTTGGACAATTTGCCCTGCGTAAAAAAATAACTTATAAGCATAAAAATAAGTTACGACCTTTTATATAATATCCCATTGAATATTCTTATCTTATTTTGTAATACATACAAACGATTTTAAATTTTTATGATTGCAATGTTGGTATATTATTACCTATAGCTATTCCTAGTCGATGTTCGATAGCTTTAATAATTACTGAAAAAATCGAGTGTGACGGACGGACATACGGGCGGAGAAACTCTCACCATAAGAGTTCCAATTTTTACCATTTTGGTATGGAACACTTAAAACCAGCTAAGTGCTAGTCAAACTCGCTCACCAATTCAGATGCGAGTAAAATAATACTCAAAATTTGTGCAAAAACAGTTTTTAGTATATTTGATTTATGTGAAAAGTTATTCCAATTACAAAACTAGCTGAGTTCGCTGGAAACTTTCTGACGACTGCCATCATCGACTTTTCATCGTTTTCATATTAGTAGCTTCCAGTGAAATGACGACACCACTTTCCAACTTTGCAAATAATTAATTTATCTGATATTTTGTAGATTATTTTATATTCGCCGTTAAATAAAAAGGTTTAAATAACTAATGTTTATATTATCTTTCAACGATGTAAAGAATTATTATTATTTAATTGTCTCAGTAAGTACAAAATAATTATTGAATGTTAAAAATTTCATGCTTAGAATTCAAATATAATGTTAATTGTTACCTGTGTTAAACCTAGTTAACATCTATTTCCTTTCATCTAGTTTCAACCAAATCAGTGGCAGTTATTATTAAATCTATAACACTTGACCTGGAGAGACGAGAGTCACTCTACGATTTCGCATTGTGAAGTCAATATCTCCTGAGGGTGTGTAGGTTTCGGACAAAACGTGCCTCGAAGAAAGTATTGAAAAATTGTTTGTGGTGTTTCATGTGGGCAGCGTTCCTGCACACTTTAGCATACAGAATCTTTTCAAGTAGCGGACTCAGACTACATTAAATAAATCTGTGGTAGCGGATTATAGCAAAACAAATTAATCAGTCCAACTAAATATAATTATTTAATTCGTTCTACAGTTCTACTAATATAGTTCTCGTAGCTTTACGTCGTAACATCGTGCGAGTGAAACAGAACAAGTATAATTTTGCAGTATTGCTAACATTTATATCGATTTATTGCTTGCAGTATCGTCGAAACATCCTATTTGTCGGGCATTACCAGGCAGCTTCTCGCGGGATGATTGTCTTTTATAAACCTACGCGTCTAAGACAGTGAATATAAGGGATATTGGAAAAGATACCTTGTGGATAAAAATGTAGAAAATTATTTGACACGTTACTGAAATTATCAAATATTATATTTGCCGGTGATTTGACGAATGTTATGATTATTTATTTGATAATGCTCCTATTTAGGTTCCAGACTTGGATTGTTGAGTAAATGCCGAGTAATCCGGAACAACAAGTACTTTTTTGTTAGGCGTACTTATGTAAATTAAAGAACTTCGAATTGTATTTGAATCGAATTGACTTTCCTTCGTAGCTAAAATCAACTTTAATTCCGTATTCACCGTCTTTATGTCATTTTGTGCTGTAAGTATTCTGTCAGTATTTTAAACTTAATTTTGGCTCTTCAAATTCATCTTATAACCACTAATTTATTATTTAAGTCTCTTTGTACAAATCGATTATTTACGTTACAATGACAAATAGACTAGCTCTCTCTATAATCATACTAAAAAGTCTGCCCATTCCATAGAGATACTATGTACTAACGTAAAATTCCTAATAAAAATGCCCCACGGCTTCACCAAAGATATCAATTACGTTTTAATATAAACAAAATTCTCTAATACCAAAGAATTAAACAATGATAGAGTTATTACCAGAATCAAATTAGTGACCCCTCGTAGAATGTCCATGCAGGTTTATGCCTCATTTCCTTTTAATCTCTATGTGATGTGCCCATAAAACCGAAACTTACGATGTTGAGTACCTAAAAAAAGCTTCCTAACAGAATAGCTAGGCTCTCTTTCGTAGTTATTTCGAATGAACTACATATCCTCGCATCTAGTGAACTATCCAATAACAGAGGCGAAGAATTCACGGCGAGGTACGAGTATTTCTCCAGTGCCAGCCAATAAATACCGGATAATAGTCGGGCGCTGTCTGTTACGCGTGGAGCTTCCATTCCTTTTTTCCACAACGTTTTTAGTATCTTTTAATGGTTGAATGCACGCCTCCTCCCGCCAAATTTATATGATTTTTAGAGTTCCGTACCCAAAGGGTAAAAACGAAACCCTAATTCTAAGACTTCACTGTCCGTCCGTTCGTCTGTAACCAAGCTTTATCTCTTGAACCATGATAGCTAGACACTTTAAATTTTTTGCAGATGATGTATTTCTGTTTCCGCTATAACAATAAATACCAAAAAACAAAGTAAAATAAATATTTTCTGGGCCTCTTATATAAACGTGATTTTTCGTGATTGCAAAAAATTCAGAGCCGGAGGTTTAATGGTTTGTTTAAAGCTTCTAAATTCAGATGCTAAATATGCAACCTGTTGAGTGTTGGTATATTTTGACTATAATTGATCTGATCGCATGGTGTTGATGCTGTAAGTTATAAAATATGAATGTTTCCCAAAAAAAAACTTAAGGAAAATTTCTGGGAAATCCCGAAAGCGCTTACACCTACCCGGATGTAAGCAATTAGTTAACTAAAACGCTTTTACCTCGTCGGGAACGCGTCCCAGATGTTAAAGTTCTGAAGACTTAATTGAAGAGGATTAATATCGAGTTCGCGAGATAAAGTTACAAGTTGAGAGTAAACTCGACGCAGATAACTACGGCTACTTAGCACCAGTCAAGCCAGACTGCATGGCAGCCTTATCCATACGCATTATTTATCTGGGATCGTCATCGAGAGCTGTCGATCTTTTACAAGTCACATGACCATTTTGTCGATTGATATATGATTCCCGTATATTTTTTGGTAATATGAAATGAGTTTTTGAGAGGTTTCTAAATATTACTGATGGTGTATGTGTATTCTATAAGACATATGCTAAGGGCGTAGATCTCAGGCAATGGCTAAACCTTTCTCATTTTGAGAGAAGACATTAGGTAATCGTGGTCGCTTATTTTAAATATTGCGGCATCAAATATTAATCACTTATTATTTAATTATACAATATTTGTCTTAGGCATTCGTAATAATTTGGTAAAATACTCAAGCCACATTTAGTAACAGTAATTATTACCAATCTAATACCCATAAGATTGCACATGACGATAGAATAGTGTCTTACTGAGAGTCTAAAACGGTTTCTCTAAGCTAATGTCTTAGGTACACCTAACAATCTTGTAAAGCACTCTAGCCAAATTTAGTAACAGTATTTATTACAAATCCAATACCCATAAGATAGCACGTGACGATAACATGAACTTACTTCGTGAGAGTTTAAAATGGTTACGCCAAGGTGATAGTCTCCAAAATATCTATCTCTCGGAAATTCACCCGTTTGAAATTATCACAGCACCCCGAAACCCTTTTCCCCTTTAATGCTCCCACGATCTTTGACTTTGCGACGTGGTTCGATTGTATATGTGGTAGTATTATCCTGGTGATTACACCGGGAACTGGGAAGTGCTATTTTAACCTTTACGCAAAATCCCAGAAATAGGTTATGTAATACTAGTATTAAGAGTCTACTGACCCACGATGTCTCCCATACTAACGTAATACCAAAATCATTTGTAATTCGTGCAAATTTGGATCATGTTGTGGTGTTATTCGGGTTCATATAGTAATAATCTATGCTCCTGGCCATATCTGGTTCCGAAATACTTTTGTTAAACGAAATTGTAAACGAATTTAGTTTTGCTTATTTTTATGTCAAAGAGGACATGTTTTCTGCTTATTTGATTTGTAATAAAAACAACACTATCTCACGTCGCATTAGTTCAGGAGCACAGTTTTTACTGTCCAGATAAAGAAAAACACCAGTTAATAAAAAAAGTTACAAGTTTTCATTCATAATTTTTGGTATTACGGAACTCGACCAAAGTTATAAAAATGTTGATCAAAATTGATTATTATTTCGTTTTAAAGACGTATTTTCAAACAAAATATGGCCAGGAGCATAGATTATTACTATATGAATTCAAATAACACCACAACATGATCCAAATATGCACGAATTACTAATGATTTGGTATTTTGAACGAATGGAGACATTGTAGTTCACAGGCCTCTTAAGGCATAGTCAATCTCTACGTACCGTGAACTGTTTACAAATAGGTAGTTGTGGTAATTCATACGATAATATTACTGAATCCTTGAAATTCAATGTTTTAGTAATATTATCAGTTTTCAATGTTTCAGTAGTATTATCCCCTCTTGGGCTTCCCTTCTAGTGAAGTGAGATACTTCAAGTCTTCAAGAGAAGCTAAGCTAAGCTCATATTATAGTGTTGCATAATTTTATTATAGTGGGATTGCAATTAATCCAAATTTTCCAAAAAATCCTGGTCATAAGCGAACTTAAACTTTAATTAAACTTGCTTTGGAGTAAACGTCGTCAGGGGGTAAATATAACTGTGAATAATTTATTTTATTTATTTAGTTAGTGTTTGAAATGTTTGCATAAATAACTGTCCAAATTCGGGTACCATTAAAGATCTTTTGATCTCAAATGAGAAGCGTTTTCTCCATCAAAGCAAAAAACCCTTTTGAAAATACGATCTATCATTGGATATTACTTTCCGACATCTCATTATGTTTGTAATAGAAATAGGAAGAAGGTTAAATATTTTATAGAACCGCTTTTCCAGAAAACTTTTAACGCTCTTTTCGCGTCTTTTGATCTTTTATAAAGATAACGTAATTTTTCATTCAGTATTTTTCGAAACTTGAAATAGGTAAGAGCAGATTAGATAATACTTTGTTTAGTATTTATATAGAAAGTCATAATCATAACTAACAGCATGAAAATAACACTTATATTATTATCAAGATATGCTTTATAGGCAACATTTTGTGTATACCTATAATAATATTAAATAAAATAAAATAGTTAACAAGCTGATCTTCCACTGGTTTGCTCGGGTAATCAGGTAGAAAGGTGAGACAATTTATTTTTCTTTTTACTACCATTCATTTACGGAACTCTAGGAAGCTGACAATAAATATTGTAAACAAAAAATAAGTTAGTATTGTAAATAGAATAAATAAACATTTCAGTATGATCTGTGAATTTAATAAGCCTAACGACCGAAATCGCCCTGGTCCAAACTTACTCAAATTCAACAAAGTTCCCGTAAATCCTTAACTGTAAGTTAATACTCTTGAAAATGGGATGCTCTTTGCATATTTCTAAAGAGATTTTATTGGGAGACGGTCACGACTACATTTATTATATTTTCTCGCTGCTTTTGGGAGTCAAGAAAAATTTACCTACTTTATGACTAGTTTTAGTATAAAGTTGCTTGAATTTTCTGTGAATTCGGAAAAATATCTACTTATCATAGTCCTTCGTATTAATTGTTTTCTTTTTACAATGGTCACTCGCGACAGGTGGTGGTTGCGGGTTCAAGTCCCGTTGGCAGCGATAATTTTGATACACTTACAATTTATAATTATACCTAGTGTGTGAAGCCCTAAAACAAAAAAGTTAATAATATTATAATATTATGTTTAATAATAATAATGTAATAGTTCAATTTTATGAAAACTTATTTATTTCCATTTAAAATTTAAGTACCTTAAATCTAAGTAACGAGTATAAAATTAGTACAAACCATGTTTTATGATATAAAATAACTTTTCTTGTCATAATATTTAAGTTCTAACAAAAAGAAACAATATAGTTGCTGAAAGGAGTGGCAAGGAGAGATTGATAGTTGTCTCGTGAAAAATTTACTATTATAGACGTGATCCAATGACGTACCCGTTTACGAGTTTCTTGCCTGTTCTTCTGGAAGCAAAACAGCTTTCCGAACTTTGAAGTAGAGTCTGAATTTCAGAAGCGCCTGTAAGGTAGGTTATATGAAAGCATTAAGTAACATTTTGATTTTGGTCTTTCTATCACTAACTAGGTAATTACTATAATAAGTATAAGAATGACAGCCGCCTTCGATAAGTCATGTGATAAATCCATCGATTGGATATGTCAGTCCCATACATTTATCGAATTTCGATACTATTATTTACATCAGCGTTCGACAAGTTTCTGTGTCGATCATTGATAAGTCTAAGGGAAAAAGTCTTGCAAGAGCCATGTGAACATCGTCACGTAGTGTTGATTTGTGTGTGGCTATTATACATTGTAACCACGGACTACTTATAATACTAAAGTTCGCTTTGTTTTATCACAATAGATACTTACTACACGTGGGCGAAGTCTGGACCCAGCGTAACAATACGATTACAGTAACAAGATAAAACTTCAAAAGTTAAAAATGAAGTTACGAGTTCTTTCCACGCAAAGCGACAAGAAACCTTTTTGAGGCAAAGTGGCGATTCCGCGCTGCAATGTGTATTACTCAATTAAAACTAGAGAGAAAAACTTTTACTATTTTACTTTACTCGTTTAATTCTGGTCACGTTAAAAGTACGCTGAGGGTCCTGCAGTCTACTGCGATTACTTCTTGTGCTGTACTATGTATCTAATCGTATACTTGTAATAAACCACACTTATTAGGAGTAGGATAACTGTAGAGTAACCACGTATGGGAGAGTCAGGTCTCAATAACTCCCTAAGTGTTGATATTAATGTTTGAAAAACTAAAATAAATTGAACGGTACCTAATTTTCCTAAAATGCTACATTTTTTATTATCGCTGTCATTCTTTTTACGTGTCACGCCTTGAAACTTCTCCCTACTCACTGCAATAAAATTAATTAACAAAAAAAAACAAAACAGTCGCGTAGAAGTTCCCATTTATATAAAGCAGGAAATGAAGTACTTTTCACAAGTAGGTAAAATGAAAAAGAAGCGAGTTTATTCTGAGAACCTCTCGGCGCAATTACCCTCCGACAACTCTTAGTATTTACGTCTATCTATAGTGTAAAGAGATTCCGATAAAGGCGGAGGATTCAAGTTAAATCCCAATAGCACAAAACAGGCAGCGATTCTAAAGAACGACCTAAAATACATTGAAGGAAATTTCGAATTATAATAAAATATCTGCATAGATACTTCAAAGGTTTATTCAAAGTTATTGTTTCCCGTAATTTAATATAGATGTTTGTAAAAACACGAGTCAGAAGCCATTAAAATACGCTATAAAATTATCGTAAACAATGATACTCGATACGCTGAGAAGTCTTAGAAAGGGTTAAGCCACTCAGGAGGCATAAGAAGGAACAACAAAAACAAACGCTGAAAGCAAATTAATTGTGCCGAGACCAATGACGAAATACGCTAAACTAAGTGGACGGGAAAGATGTGACGTATGTTGAAGCCAAAAAATTCTCAAATATGGCATCGCGCCACGTACATTTCGGTACCGCTGACAGCACATACCTACTACTCTCGGGTCGCTTACATTGGCGCCATTTTAAAGTTTTGACAAATTAAAAATCCGGCTTCAGGGTGGAGCCTAAAAATACATGCGTGACGTCACTAAGTGCTGATCCTTCATATGTTTAATCGATGGCCGAGACCTACTACCTACGGAATAATTATATATCTGCTAGCAGGATTCAAATAAGATGAAATCTTGACTTTTCAAATAAGTACGTCAGACGCTCGAGTCTTTGGAATGTATTGATTTACCAGTTTCAAACAGCGCATTACCAATCGAAGAGTTGATTTAGAGTGTTGTTTTGCAGCTGAATTAGAAACACTTTTTATGCATTTATAGTCAGTTTTTATAGATAAAACCTATAGTATAGATAAATGAGGAATAGTTATACTCTGTTTAAGTTAGGTACCGGTTAAAAGTATGGGGAATAATAATTAATACTTTTTTACGGGTACAGAACTTTTAAATAAAATAGAGTTCTGTACCCGTATAAAAAAGGATCCCTTACAGAATATTTCTTGTCCGTCTTTTATCGTTGGTCAAGCATGCGTTATCCTGGCAAATTTTCTAAAATATCAAATGATCATAGGGCTGTCGCATTTAAACTGACATCATTTCACGTTATCATATAGATCAAAATATGATATACTCGTAAGTATGGTACTTTTCCACTGTTTCGGTAATTATAAATATACGGCAGTAATCTATCTATATATTATATACTTATATATAAAAATGAATCACAACATGTGTTACATATGTTGGTAAGCGCATAACTCAACAACGCCTGGACCAATTTGGCTATTTTTTTTAATTAATGTTCGTTGAAGTTCTAGGATGGTTTTTACGCCAAGAAAAATTTGAATAATTGCCGGAAAACCCGTAAACACAGCCCATTTCTTTTTCGCATACAATCATTTTTTCTTACCAAAACGTAGAGTCAATTGAAGCTTTATTGCTATTGCATAAAGTCATATTAAATTACAAGCACTCATTGTGTCTAAGCAATGTAGGTGTGTTTAACGTCAAAGAGTCAAGTTGCACTTTATTACCGCTTTTTGCCCTGACTATAAAATAGGTAGGAGCAAAAAAATCTTTTTGACAGGACGAAGTCTGTTGGGTCTGCTTGTAATAATTATAATTGAGAATGTTAACACAAAGGCTTTGCTTTTTTATGAAGTGAGTTTAAAAAAGCACAGTAAGGTATATTTTTAAGGAACTTCTTATCTCGAAAGCTCAACATTGATTCGAGACTCATTATACGCTGCTTTTTTAAATAAAAGCTTTGGTTCCGAACGCATTTGTACGACTTTGTTATTACAAAGGAGATCTTTATTTAATAGGCGTCGAAATTATTCGTATAAGTATATTTTATTAAAACTGGTAGAGTCTAAGCCCTAAATATAGTAAATGAAATAAATGACCAAAACACAGTTTTAAAAAATTTGATGCATTTGAAGGAAAACTAAATTGTCACTGATTCAACAATCGATGTGTTATAACAACAACCTTGGCGCAAACGTGATTAAAGAAAAAATAAAAATAAAAATCCGATTTAGAACACACAAAAACGCCCTTTCATAATATGATACAATTCAAAAACGTAAAGTTAAAAACCCTGGAATCTAAGAAAACGAGGCACACAGAAGTTTACAGAGGATAAGAAAAATTTGGGAATTTCCCACTGGGTTTCCCGAGAGCGACGATACTAGTATGTACCAACATTACGAATAGACGCGTAGGTACTCTATACTAAATTATTATAGTACTGTACTAAATTATATCTAAGTGGAGATAAAATGGTCCGCACTGTGTTATCATTTCATCAAGAACTAGTCCTACGTAAATAGGTTGTGCGACTATCTCAATACGAAATACCAAGCCATTATAAGTTATAACGCTATAGCTACTAGTATTATTACAGTAATTTGCGACTACTTCGTTTATCTACTACTTACCATGTTGGCTAAGTTTTGGATCATAAGGATCCAATTTCGACGGTTCCTTAGGTGCCTGAAATAAATTTTCTAGAAGATTTCTTATAGTTAAACTACTTAAGTTTGTAAGTTTGTAATACTCCAGTGCCTCTTTTGAAGATAGTAGAATTTTCCTATCGGAAAATGAATAGGAGGGAATTGAAATATTGCTGAAACAAGAGTTGTTGACATAATATGCCAGGGAGACTCTATTAATGTAAGAGAATTATTAGATATTACAACGACCTGAATCACAACAAGGAGTACCTACTTTATTCATAACTGATCGGTAGAATTTGAAACGAGTTGACTCAAACTCGCATTATAACATGATCGGAACAAAATACCTAGCGACGGGAGGTCGGGGTAAATTTCAATGATCGCCTCCAGGGTAACCCATTATCTTCCAATGTGGAACTTTGCCCGCGCCCTGCTTGGAACCATTTGCCTGGAGGTCACGTCGCTTTTGATAGAGCATCATTACAATCGAACTTGATTTTCAAACGTGATCAGATATTTTCAGATTGGAGATCTATAATCTATATAGATATTACTAGCTGACTCGGCAAACGTTGTTTTGCCGTAAGGGATATAAACAGTAGATAAATTCAGATTCAAGCTATCCTAACGTTTAAGTAAGATCAAACTGCACACTGTGTGCAAATTTGATTAAAATCGGTCAAGTAGTTTAGGAGTGAATCGCGGACAAACAACGTGACGCGTAATTTATTAAGAAGATTTAAGAACTACTAATCTTACTACAAAACTAAAACTACAAAATAATAGTAGTTTATGAAACGGATGCATAATGGGGGATGTTAAAACATGAGTGTGATTTTAAAAAACGAGCCGCGGGCGAGTTTCTAGGTATTGTATACATTTCCTGGTTTTCACACATTTCTGGTAACATACACATTTCCTGGCCCATTTAGGAGAATAATTTTAACATCAAGTAATAAACACATTTCCTAGGAAATCTATACAAATCCTAAACGGCGTTAGGAAATGTGTAAAAGACGAGAACATGGGAGTGCTGTCCAAATCAGATCTATGTGAGCTCTAAAATATCGACCAATTCGGATCTGTGACGTATCCGCCGCTGCGTGAAATGTAGCTCCTTCGCTCTTAAGTAAGATTGAACCTATGCGAGCCGAAGTGGCCAAGGCTTGTCGCTGAAGGCAAGCAGCATGCCGAGACTGCGGAGGTGAAACAGCTCTACAATAGCGACCATTTCGGATCTGTGACGTATCCGCCGCTGCGTGAAATGTAGCTCCTTCGCTCTTAAGTAAGATTGAACCTATGCGAGCCGAAGTGGCCAAGGCTTGTCGCTGAAGGCAAGCAGCATGCCGAGACTGCGGAGGTGAAACAGCTCTACAATAGCGACCATTTCGGATCTGTGACGTATCCGCCGCTGCGTGAAATGTAGCTCCTTCGCTCTTAAGTAAGATTGAACCTATGCGAGCCGAAGTGGCCAAGGCTTGTCGCTGAAGGCAAGCAGCATGCCGAGACTGCGGAGGTGAAACAGCTCTACAATAGCGACCATTTCGGATCTGTGACGTATCCGCCGCTGCGTGAAATGTAGCTCCTTCGCTCTTAAGTAAGATTGAACCTATGCGAGCCGAAGTGGCCAAGGCTTGTCGCTGAAGGCAAGCAGCATGCCGAGACTGCGGAGGTGAAACAGCTCTACAATAGCGACCATTTCGGATCTGTGGCGCTGCGGGAAGCGCAGCCCCTTCACCCTTGCGTAGCAAACCTAAGGTACAGCGGGCAGGGGCTGCACTCCTTCCGCGCCTCCGGCTTAAAAAAAGACACTAGGGGTAGGACAAACAAGACTGTTTGGTGTTGGGGTCAGGCAGTTCGGTTCTATGACTTTTTCGACCTAAGTCAATCTAATTCGATTTTGTAACTATACGGGTCCTATACGGGACTATTTCAAGCTAAGTTAGTCTAAGTTTCATCAAAAACCTATTGACGTTCGTTTTTCTCAACACATTTCCTAAGGCCGTTTAGGAAATGTATAAATTTCCTAGGAAATGTAAGTATAAAATAGATTTTTTTGCACACATTTCCTGCCCATTTTAGGATTTCTATAGATTTCCTAGGAAATGTATACATATCCTGACTTCATACATTTCCTGTAATAAACATAAAAATTGTACTGTGAAACTTTATTATAGTCTCCGTGAGTTTAATGGAAAACCAAAATGCACACTGGTGCCGTGGGTTAAAGTTATAAGTGACGAATTATGAAAATAATATTTGATTACACTGAACTTTACTGGCCTTATCTCAAAGTTATCCGGAAAATAATACTTATTTTTTATTAAAATGTAATAAACGACGATTTGGCAGCGCAGTGCACCTCCGCCGCGCCGCGCCGTCTGGATCTGTTCCAAATTGGCGGAACAATCGCTAGAGGTGGCGTTTTCACACCCACGAGCTTTACACAAACGACGAAAAGAAAAGTTTTCCAAAAACCAGTGCTGGAGAACGCAAGTAAGGACTCGATTTCAGTGATTTTTAAACCTTTATTCGGTTTTTAACAGCTGGACTTTTTAGTTTAATCATTTGTAGCAAATTTTTGAGGCAATTCAGGGCGTAAACTAAAAATAACTCCATACCACAGCGAAATCGATGCAGTAGTTGTGGCGTGAATGAATAAAAATGAACAAACATCCAAACTCAGTATAATTGATGATTAAACGAACTTACCTGTAAGTGAAGTTCTATCACAATTATGTGAATACATTTTATTCGAATATAATAAACACAATCAGGTATACTTTCATTGTACTGGCAATTTCGCACTTTTATTTATTTTGTTTTTTAAAACTGACCACCCTGATGGACACGCGGTCCCCAGCCTACCTCCGTGCCAAGCTTCATTCTTTAGAGAATATTTAACAAAATTTTCGTATTATACTCATGGGTTTTGGGTATGGGAGGGACCTTATATTATTATATTCGAATAAAATGTATTCACATAATTGTGATAGAACTTCACTTACAGGTAAGTTCGTTTAATCATCAATTATATTTCATACATTTTATTCTTCATATAATAAACACAATCAGGTAGATGTTTAGAGATGAAAATTTTTGTTAAATTATGGACATTAACAGATAGTAAATTGTTTCCTATTATAATAGGAAATAGGTCCTCTTTATACCACAGAAGTATTTAATTAACACAATCTTTTCGTTCAATTCCTGGATCAATAACCCAGTCACATTATAAATAGGTTTAATTTATATTTAGATAGATTATAATGATTAATGATTAGAGAGCAAAAGAGCTATTGCGACAGAAGCATCATCGCTCAATAAGAGGTTATAAAACTTAGGTAACGTCCGTAATGGTTGTTACCAGCAGACTGCTTTTCTGATGAGGTCAAGCAACAAACTACGTGCTCGCCGAGGAAGTGTTGCTGAGTGCACTGAAACGCAGACCTCTCTCGTGAGAGATTATATTCCTCGGCAGACACGTTCTCACGGTGGTCTGCCTGCAGGCGACCTTATGAGGTCGCTTCAACATTATCAGGAGGTTGTCTATTATATATCTTGGTCTAAGATTTTGTAAACGACATATCGATTTGTTTTCAAAGCTGTGGCAAATTTTTATACTTTCTCTTCAGTTTTAATTATGGTATAATTAAAACTGGTTCGCCCTGAGTAGTAGCTGGCGTTGTATAAACTCAATAATTCCCTTGAATTATATAAAAACAATAATACTAACTTTAACTAATGCTAATGTTCTCATTCTGTGCTGTGTCTACTGCCTAGAGCTAAAAAAGTTACAAGATCAGCAAAGCAAAGTTACGGAATGAATAAACTCTTATTAAGGCCCATTGAGCAATGTGTTAGCATACTATATTGTGTGCTACTATGTGGTGTTTGATGTTAATTTATCTATTTATTTTCGCAATATAATATATATATATATATATATTTTTTTTTTTTTATTTGACCCAAAATCATCAGCAGAAATTAAACTCAATGCCGAATGATAACAAGTAATCGTACCATATGCTACGTCGTTAACAAGTTGTTCTGTTGGAAATTACGAGGTTGACTTATAATGTAGGTACGGATTGTACGGATCTCAGTCGTTATTAAAGCAGTATTGCCACAAAACTTTGTAAATAACACAAAATTTTTGAAACATATAAATTATTAAAAATTCCAACAAAATGTCCTTTTTTTTTATATATATTTTTTTTTTTTTTTTAATGCCTTCAGAGAACTTCCTCCAGTAATTCCTATGAATTGTGGTTCTCTAGGGAAAGACCATATTTATTTATTTATCATCAATAAATGTACTATAAGAAGTAAGTCTTTTGACACCTTATGTAAAAGAAGAAAATCTAAAGTTGTAAAGGTCCTTAGACGATGTATGTCTAAAGCATTGTCTATAATAGTATTTTTAAGCATTCTTCCTCTAGAAGAATGTATAGAAGAGCAAAGGTAAACTTGGTGTTCCAAAATGTTCAGAATGCGTCTGTTTCTAAGACGTCTGGGTTCGTATTGATTACATTTCGCATTATTGCAAGAAGCGATAAATTCAATAACTGGATTGAACTCTTTGAATAACTTTGAAGTATATAATTTTACCGCGATAGCTTAATCCCATTAACTGGATGTAACTCTTGGTCAGCTTTTGATTATCTTTAATTTCCATATAAGAAACAATTAACCCAATCGTTTAAATGAGGATATTTGATATCCTCTATGCAACTGATGTAAATCATGTGTATCAAAATAGATGTATCGAAAAATATGGCCATCAACTCTGTAAAGAGGTATTTCGATTCATCTTAACGTTAATTATTACAAAAACAAAAATCCCTCTAATGAAAAGAATTAGTGTTCATCTAGACCGGGAAATCGTGTGAATCACTAGTTCAACCTTTTAGGTTTAAGGGAGTTAGATGACTTAAAAAATGTTTTGTAACCACTGGCCATCTGATAGGATAACCGATGATGGACGAACAGCTGCGTCTAAAGTCTAATTTTTCTTACGGACTACATTTTTTGTTTCTACAGACGTTCTGTGTAACCCCATCCATACCTAATAGCTGGAGAAGTGGATTTTAGGACTTTTAATCGGAATTAAGCTTAACTCTTAGATGATACAACGAGTTAAGCGTATAAAATTCTTTACAGAATTTGAATTGTTACATAATTCACGTCATAGTTTGCGGTTGGGTAACGATACTGCCATATCGTCAGAAATTAAAATAAAACCAGGAAACTGAGCATGTTTTGAGGGTAGTAAATAACTTTAACACTCTAACACCTAACAAATCTTCATGAAAAAACCGCGGTAAGTATCTGAGATGAGTCACAACTTCTTTATGTATTTTACCAAGGATGAATCGGTACTTTAAAATAAGATTCTTCAGTTCATAGGCATAAAACCCTTTTTAGGTATTCGCTTGTAAGCTGTTCTATGAACTATCAATTTCAAAAGATTTTGAACTACAAATTCATTCAACGCCTTTAAATTTAGAATGTATCTTTTACCACGTAAGATTTTGAGGTTAGACACATCTTAACTATAATCGAACATGCAGTGACTCACTCCCACATTATCTCACCCAAAAAAGAAATGTCGATTGTCAAAGACATTTGTCGCTTTTTCTTTGTTGTGAACGTGTAAGGCGGTACACTGTGTTAGTGTACGATTTTTAAAATGGTATTATGTAATAATAATTTTTTGGAGCTAGTTCCTTAATTTGTTCAATTCATTAAAATATTTTATTGAATGTACGTACATTTGTACACCTAGTGAAAGTCAAAAAATAGTCTTCACTTATTATAACTCCCGAAATTCTAGATCATGTTATAGATCGTGACGGATTCCTTTTCAGTGATATGTAACCAATAAACTTCAAAATGTTGAAGACAACTGGCATATAGGTACCTTAATGTCTAGCGTCGTCGATGAACCTGGTCCTTGTTGTGGCTGATGCTGGAAACTTGCTGTCACGTCGCATCTTCCTCGCGGCTGATCGCCAATACTCAAGTGTGTCACGCCCCCCCCTGCTGGCCGAGCCGTAACGAGAGGGGGGCCAGCTAGTTTCTCGAGAAACGAGATTGCGCTGTCCCAGCGGTGGGTGTCGATAGCAAAGTCGCCCGCCGCGCCCTGCTGGTTTCTTTATTTACAACACCTGACGATCAGTAACCATTGAAACTAGTATAATGCCCGAAACTATTTCTCCGAAAAAACATCTGGTCCCGTTCGTGAACTTTAATTACTTGTCATTTGTCGAAACAATCATTCAACAGTCATTTGTCAATACTTAAGCTTCTTCTCAGTTCAGGACGCGTTGTGGTTTAAGATTTTTATTAGTTTCAGAAAGAATTTAACAATTCACTTCAATGAAACTTTCAGACTAATGGTACATTATACATAATATTGTTGAGCTAACAGTTAAATTATCATCCCATTACACAATCTGAACATTAATTTTCGAAAGTAAGTAAAATTATTTTCCACCACAAAATCTAAACATTATTGTTGTAGGTACATAGTTAGAAAAGTTCGACGCGTTGGTACCCTCGTGGAATTAGTTTTTAAGTCGTGAAATAGTTATTATTGATAAAAGGCTATAACATTTAACTGGCTATTCATAAGCCAGGCAAGTATATCAAATAAACTATTTGATTCTTTGCAATGAAGGTCGGCTAGAATTTTATAACTGTCGGGACTAACCATTAATATAGTTCTTGTGACTGAGCGCCGATAGCAGTTCGGGATCAAAGTCCGGGAGGTCATGCGGAGCCACTTGTAGTGAAGCCGAGAACAGCGCCACACCGACATCGTCCCCCGTTGGTATCCGCAAAGTCCTTTGAGGTTTTTTTTAAAATCCTTCGTGTTGACCCGCAGTCAACCTCCAGGAGCATTGGCGCATCATGCTATGCTTTCGTGGTACCCTCAACGTGATACCCTCCAAGCTAGCTTAGAGATGCCTGGACTATTTCGCGCATCATGCTATACTTTCGTGATAACCTCAATGTGATACCCTCCAAGTTAGCTTAGAGATGCCTTAGGATTTCAATTTTTGGACACACTTTTGTCAGCATTGATATTTGAGTTGATGTGATATCTGGGAAAAAGGTTAATTTTCACTTACCCTCTTTCCTCGGAGTCTGACGAAGATGAATGCACAATTATATGATTTGATTTGATTTTATTTTTGTTATAATAATAAATTTTACTAGCGTCTAAGCATTATCAGTATAGAAAATTAAGCAAGTTTTAACACTGAACACTTAATTTTTTTTACTTTGAACCTAAATTAACAAAAACGAGACGTGTTTTTGTAGTCGAGTGCTCATTGCCGCGCACAATAAAAGAATGAAGCTTGGCACGGAGGTAGGCTGGGGACCGCGTGTCCATCAGGGTGGTCAGTTTTAAAAAACAAAATAAATAAAAGTGCGAAATTGCCAGTACAATGAAAGTATACCTGATTGTGTTTATTATATGAAGAATAAAATGTATGAAATATAATTTTTAATAATAATAATTACTTCCTGGTAATTTCAAATGATTCATTAAAAAATTTTTCAAGTGCGAGTCGGGCTCGCGAACTGAGGGTTCCGTACCATCAAGAGTATATTTCCATTCTCTATAACAATCCCAAAAACGAGCAAGTATCTACATCTTCTATTGCATAGGGGCCCTTAATTTTTTATTTTATTTTATTTTTTTATTTCTACAGTACGTATATTAAAGCACATTCTGTGAAATTTTGAAGTATACCTGTTACTTATCAATGTCGAGCAAAAAAAAAACAAAAAAAATCACGTTTGTTGTATGGGTGCCCACTAAAATATTTATTTTATTCTATTTTTTAGTATTTGTTGTTATAGCGGCAACCAAAAATATATAAATAAATAAATAAATAAAATAGCCTTTATTCACTGAAAAGCTTACATGAGAGACAATAATACTTATTCATTAAATATTAAACAACTACATAATTTACAAACGTATTTTCAGGTTAATTTAAATTAGGTATACGATGCTCCATTTCACCATTTGGTTGCGAAAGTACAGTTCAATGATATGATTTACTACATTGTTAGCTACTTTAGTTTTTATTTTTCATTTTCATTAACAGTCGTTTTTAGACTGACTGCATACGAGCACATAATGAACACAATGCGGAAACGGAGCATTGAAAAATCTATATTGATAAACGCCATCTATGCGTAACAAATCAAAATAATGCGTAACTAATAATTGCTGCTCATTGATTCCTTCAAGTGAGATAACGTGATTGACGTAAATAGATCCCGAGAGGTGGCGATCGCATAGATCATACACATTGGACGTTGAAATAGCGAGCATACCGATCAATATTTATGCAGTTTCGTACATATCAACTTCAGCTCAGTAAAACACTGCTTGCTTACAAGATACGAGTCAATGGTTCCAAACCTACCCGGTCAAAAGTTTTTTTTTTTTTTTTTTGTTAATAATTTAATTTAATGATTTGTGCGTCAAAGTTATCAAGATGGAATCGGTCAACATTACTCAACGCAAAAAGCGCACTGATAATATTTCGCCTGAAGAAGATTCTATACTATTTGATACTTCGAATTCGAGCATACCTTGTACTTCGCCCGGACAGATTAATGCCTCTCAACATCGAGAGGATATAATTGAAAAATATTATAGGCTTGAGAATGAATTGTCAAATGCAGCACAAGTCATTGAAAAATTAAAGTGTGAAAATGTGCAACTAAAAAAGGAGTTAGAAAGATTAATGAACCCGACATGTGTGAATATTAACATACCACGTTCAAATGAAAATACATTGTCAAGAGAGAATTCATCTGGGGATAACTGCATTTTTCTTACTACCAGCAATAAAAACTGTGCATCTTTAGAAGTGAATACATCTTTACCTCTCATTAATGACTTACATTCTGCTAATCAAGGTGAGCATCGTAGTGACTCCGGCAGCCAAAGTACTTGCAGCGTTAGCAGTCAAGAACCCGTCCCTATTATACCAACAGAGGGTTCACCAAGAGAAGAACTATCTGCAAATGCATTTATTAAAAACCAATGCCCTGCAATTACCGAAAACAGCTGTCGAAGTAATACCCGAAATAGAATACTTGTACTGGCTGATCAACAGGGTTACAATGTCCAAATGAACCTGCAAAGCCTTGTTGGTAATAAATACTCAGTGACTAGCTACAGCAAACCCAATGCACAATTAAGTGAGGTATTGTCAAGCGAAAAAGACTTACTTAAATCATTTACTAAAAACGACTTTGTTATCATTTTGGGAGGAGTAAACGACAAGAATCCTATAGAATTCCAGTACGTCATACGAAATTACCTCAAAAGTCTTAATAATACGAACATTATCATCTCTGAAGTCCCTTATAATAATTTTTTGTGTGAAAAAAAAACTAAATTATGAACTAAAATTCATTTGCAATCAGTTTGTGAACACCACTTTTGTTGATATGGACTACAGCAGATACTTACCTAATCGTGAAAACTTTGGTATACAACTCTCTCGATGCCTACTAAAAGAGATACTGCATATAGAGTATAAAAGAAAATACCTGACATATTATTATACCAAAACCAAAGCGGCAAAAATGCATGGTATTAGTTCTTGTGACAAGGGCACACAAACAGAAGAAACATTTAGTGATAGTAACTGTAAAACCAGGGCACCTGACCATCTTTTTCGTGTATAGCCAGTTAAATATTATGCACCAAAACATTAACGGTCTTATCAGTAAATCTGACCTCCTAATGGTAGCGCTAGACTCTATAAGTGATGCTAAATCCTCAGTTGACGTCTTATGTATTACTGAACACAATATGACAAAGCACGATACAAATATACTAAATATCAAAAATTTTAAATTAGGAGCTTCAGTAAGAAATAATAGGTTCGGAGGTTCATGTATACTCATTCGTAACCAACATAAGTTTAAAAATATACCAGTTACACAATTTTGTCAAAGTAATGTAATTGAATGCTGTGCTATTGAACTTTTAGAACATCACATTATAATTATTTGTATATACAGACCGCCAAAAAATTCGCAAGACAATTTGAATACTTTTTTCGTTAATCTTACTTCTCTTTTTCAAAAATTCTGCTACGGTAAAAAGAAAATTATTCTTTGTGGTGACTTTAATATTAATATACTGAATGACACAAAGGAATGTAGGGCTTTCATAGATATTTTGAATTCATTCAACCTAAAAATTGCCTTTAAGGATCCCACAAGACTAATTAGTGGATCCTGTATCGATAATTTTATATACAACATTAAAGGATGCAAAAGCGAAATTATTGATTTTGCTTTATCTGACCATACAGCACAAGTATTAACATGTCCAGTCAAAGTAAGTTACTATTTAAAATATTGGTATAATGAAGCACGTGACTATTCTAAAGAAAATATGGACAAATTCAAAGAATGCCTAGGTTGCCTTAGTTTTAGTGAGGTCTATGACACAAAAATCCCTGAATCTGCTTTTGATAATTTTTACGAGCTATTTAATCTATTCTATTCTCTATGTTTTCCAAAAATAAGACTAAGAAATAATTTGCAAAAAAGACCTCAATGGATTTCCAAGGGTATAAAAACGTGTATGAAAAAAAAAGAACATTACTATGGAATTATAGGAAAAAACGCAGCGAAAGCAACAAAGCTAAATTTAATAATTATTCGAAGCGTTTAAGTAGAATCATAAAATTGACTCAAAAGTCTCAGAACTCTTACTCTATTACTTGCGCTACAAATAAATCAAAAGCTACATGGAACATTGTTAATAAAAATTTTAAAATAAACGAACCTAAACAAGAGATAGAGCAAATAATAGTAGAGGGGAAGACTATTAACGATCCTTTAGAAATTGCAAATTCTTTTAATAATTTTTTTATAGACCAGGTTCCCAGGTATCATAACATTACTGGTAAATCAGTACCAAATGTAATTAGCTGTAATAATAGTTATAAATCTTTATTTTTAAATCCTACTACCCCTATAGACATTGACAAGACTATTAAGTCACTTAAAAATACAAACAGTACTGGCTATGATGAAATATCTACAAAAGTTTTAAAATACGTCTCGCTTCTTGTTTCTCCAGTATTGAGCTATATCGTTAATTTGTGCATATCTGAAGGAGTTTTCCCCGATAAATTAAAAACCGTCATAGTAAAACCATTATATAAGAAGCTTGGCAGGGAGTCTTCAAACAACTATAGGCCAATAGCTCTTGTTCCAATTTTATCTAAAGTATTTGAAAAGATTATTCACAAAGCACTCGATAGTTACTTCGAACAAAATAAGTTATTTTCAGAAGAGCAATTTGGTTTTCGCAAAAAGAAAAGCATAAATATCGCGGCTTACAATTTTTTTAATTCTGTCATGCGTAACTTAAATAATAAAATTCCTGTTTGTGCATTGTTCATGGATTTAACGAAAGCTTTTGATTTTGTTGATCATGACATTCTTATTAATAAACTTTATGCATACGGTGTCAGAGGTAATGTGCTTGATCTTATTAAATCTTATTTAACTAATAGAATCCAAATAACACAAATTTCAAAAGTATGCTGGCAACGTAAAAGGCAGATCATGTACTCTTCACAATCGAGAGAAATTCAGCGTGGCGTCCCTCAAGGCAGTATCTTGGGTCCTCTATTATTTAATATTTATATAAATGACTTACCAAGATATGTAACACAGCACAAAATGGTATTATTTGCTGACGATAGTACTGTAGTCTTTGCTAATAAAAATATAATTGACCTCAAGAATGACATAAATAATACATTGGACGTAATTATAAATTGGTTAAATTGTAATAAACTTGTAATTAATCTTGATAAAACTAATTTAATGACTTTTAGACATAGGGAAAACAAAACATTTGCCTTAAATGTTAGTTATGAAGATAAAAATATTAATGAAGTTAATGTTACAAAATTTTTGGGACTTCACATAAATTGTAATTTGAATTGGAAAATGCATGTTGAGCACGTTTGTACGAAACTAAGTCAATTTTCTTTTGCACTCTATATGTTAGCCAAAACCGTTAATATATCAGCCCTGTTAACTGTTTATCATGGCTATGTTGCCTCGGTGTTGAGATATTGTGTCGTTTTCTGGGGTAATTCCACAGAAAAGGACGCAGTGTTTAAAGCGCAAAAAAAATGCGTAAGAGCAATTTTCAAACTTAAGAGCATTGACAGTTGTGAACATTACTTTAAACATTATAACATTATGACATTTCCTTGTATGTATATCTATGAGGCGATCATTTTCATTAAAATCAACATACATTTATTTGACAATTGCAGTAGTAGCAGACGAATGCTTAAACTACGTCATCCGTATAGCAAAACTGCACACTTTTCAAAGAGTTTTTTTTGCACTGGACCTATTCTATACAATCATTTGCCAAAACATCTAATCTCAATAAGTTCAATTTCAGTGTTTAAAAATAAATTAAAAACATTTTTATATGACAAAGCATATTATTCCATAAATGATTACCTCACAGATAAATTTTAATTGACGTAATATTTGCAATTATTATTTTCTTCATTATTCTTGACATTAATTTATTGTTCAATTTTATTATTATGTAACATTGCATGCCGTAAGGCTGGATTTGGATAGAACTATTATACTATGTAACATCTATATATTGTACCTGTACCCAAATTCGCAATAAAGATAAATTGATTGATAAAATAAAATAAAAATGATAATCTCATTTCCTTCTAACAGAAACAATTAATAGGTTAGGTATAAACACACATAATACTTTACATAATAACACGTAAGTACCTAATAATATATTTTCAACGGTATTTGTTTCTTTAATTTTGTTTTACACACCAATGTTGTTTACACCAAAATGTTTGAAACAACAATTGAGTTTTACAGTTTAAATTTTTGAGTAAGTAAGTAGCTACTCATATAATTTCTTATATTCATTTTCAAATTCACAGTCGTTTTTAAACTGACAGCTGAATACAATTACAATTTTAACATTAATTTTATTTATAATTTTTACACATCAGATTTTTTCAAGTTAAGTATAATAATATGTATAAACTCTAGTTTTACAATAGGCAGGTACCTGATAGCTAATAAATTACTAATAATAAATCAATAATTTTGAAAGTAAATATTTGATATATTTTTTTTTAAGTTTTTACGAGTAATTGGCACAAAATTTTAGTTGAATTGCGTTTTGTAATGAAAAGTTTTGATTAGTACAATTTCTAATTAGTTTTGAATTATTTAAAACACATATAAGTAGTAGATTGATTAATTAATCTGTTTTAGGTTTTCCACATTTAGTAGAACATAATTTTTAATGTTTAATAATACACAATACATATTTTATTTTATAAGTACATAAAACACATTAACTAATATATAAGAATGTTTTTATGTAACAGTTATTTACATACTTAGATAATATTGTAGGACTGGTGCATGTAGTAAAGTGTAAAAAATGCTTCCAATACATTTGCATGTTAGCATTTTATTAGTATTTTTGTTAGCGATTACTATTTAGAATTATTACATATCACTATGTGTTAGTCGTTACATTATAAAATTATTGTTGTTCTCTCATTCTATGTAAGTACATTTAAATATTATTAAAATAACTTTTCAGGACGCCTTTTTAGGCGAAGGCCTCTTCTAGTCGTAGATAAAAACATTATAATTAAGTACCTATTTTAGCAAGCTATGCCTTTTCTATGCTTTAGAACCAGAAGGTTTTGGTCTAGCCCCTCGCCTCTCACCAAAAATATATATCCTGTGAAAATTTCAAGTCTGTAGCTGTCACGGCTAAAGAGATACAGCCTGGTGACCGACGGACGGATGGACAGCGAAGTCTCAGTAATAGGGTTCCTTTTTTAAACTTTGGGTACGGAACCCTGAAAACTAGCTATTTCCTGTAATTTCATCTATGGGGTTACCGCAAGTTTTTTTGGAGTAAAAGATACTCCAAGGATGATCTACATTTTTTGTCAATTTTACCACGAAACCTATCCCAAGAAATATAGACATTATAAGACAATAAATACTTAACTTACTTAACTTAGTTAACTACATATATTTAGGTATTACAATACTAATTTTAAGTTTTACGAAGTCAAATTGCGATATATGAAAGAACTTTTCAAAGAAATTTATAGCGAACTCATTATAAACTTAATAATGCCTTACTGAAATAAAGTTTTACGGTCGTTTTATGTATTTTCCAGGGTCGGTGTATACATTGAGAATGTAATTGCGAGATTTTAAATATTTGAAGTAATAATACTGTCGCCCTGACATATTTTAAAAAGTTATGTAAATACCTACTGATATTTCAATTTTTAAAAGGTTACTTTCAATTACTTAGCGTAATATTATATAACTTTCTACAATTTAGGATAAAAGACAGAAAGAAAAACAAGAGAAAATGTGCCTTCATTAGTTATAAATCACTAGGGTGATTTTTTGGAAATTTAGAAAAATTCTACCTTTTCTCTTGTCTATATACATCATAAAGAAATCTCTGTGCGAAACAGTGAAGGCAGCGTGCGGAGACTTATAAATCCTATACATTTAAACGAGCAATTCTTGTATATAATTATATTTCTTTCTATATAATCTATTTCTCTAATAATATTTATTTCTATATAATCTGAATCTCGGAAACGACTCGAACGATTTTCATGAAATTTAGTATACAGGAGGTATTAGGGGCGATAAATCGGTCTAGCAAGGATTCAATTTTAAAAAATGTCGAATTTAACAGAAAAAAATATGACTCCTGCTGCCATCAATAGGCCAGTAGTAATACTACCGAGCGAAGCTCGGTCACCCAGATATTGTAAGTTAAACTACGAAACACCAAAGAGCTACAGTACCGTATGTTGAACGTAAGTTTTGCTATCCTGTTACATTGTTAAAGTGACAAGTACCTACAAAACTTTTGACTAAGCTATCTAAATCAATAGCTTAGTCAAAAGTTAGGTTAGGTTAGGTTAGGTTCTACAAACGCTCCTGAGGATGCCCCGGTGTCGGGGCAAAACGTATCTCAAAGAACGTGTTGAACGTGAAGAATTATGTGTGGTGGTTTATATCGGCAATGTCATACCATACGGATTCTTTTCAAGTAGCGAACAAATTAATTTGTCCTGCTTCTTATCAGAGTGTGGTATAGCCGGCCCTAAAGAGTTATACTTATATATAAGAATCGGTATATTATAGTTGGTCGTCCATTGTCGGTTGGAGAATAGTATACCTAAACACGCTGCCTTCGCCTAATATACCACAACTAACTTTGACAATTAGCGCGTGTGGTGACTGGTAACATGTGGGTGAATTAACATAACTTGGTGTAATATTTACTTAGGACTGGCTCAGGTAACAACCGGTCTGAAGATAATATTACTGAAAGCACAATTAAGTTGGGACTTGGGTTCCATATACGAGTAATATCTAGTGATTAGGAACTTTATTGGCTATTATATATCTTAACTTTTTTAACGTTCCACATTGCGGCTCTCACATACTTACACCTTTGAGAACCTTTGACCAAATATGTAGTAAACATATGACGTCACGCAAACAATTTTAGGCTCCACCCTGAAGCCGGATTTTTAATTTGTCAAAACTATAAAATGGTGCTAATGTATGCGCCCGACAGCTGCAGCGGTATGTGCTGTCAGCGGTACCGACGCCATATTTGAGAAATTTTTGGCTTCAACATACATCATATGTTTCCCGTCCTCTTAGAGTAGCCGTATTTCGTCATTGAATAAAATGTAGTAAACAACCCAATACCGCCCGCCCTCACACTCAAGCAGGAAGTCAAGTTCTTAAGCAAGCAATGCAACCACAGCTTACAACAGCTCTCGATGCACGTTTTCTTCCCGATACCGGGACATCCTCAGGAGATGTTGACTGCCTATTGAAAATAGTACCTAGTAAGGTGAGTATTGCTTGGTTTGTTACTGCATTTTAAACCATTCAGATGACACGATGATAATTATTGTTCCCCTACATTTTCAGGTAGCAATTTAAGTAGTAACAATTTAAGGTGGTTCCGTCATATTAGCCATCGAAATTCAAATTTTATTTAGTTTTTCGCAAATATTAGTACTATGCCCAATAAGCTCAGTTTTCGGAAAAACTAAATAAAATTTGAATTTTCGCGCCCAGAAAACCCATTCCCTTAATCTGTCTTTACAAATGAAAATAACAATGAATAATACGACCCTAATCGACTTTTCTCATTAGCATTTTCACTTTCGGTTTAATTTCACCGTATATCGCAACATGAAGTAGACAGCGACCTCGCCTAATTCGCGTTTGGTGTAGTGCAGCTATTGGACATGGTATGTTACAAGGGCCTGTCTACACTGTACCTACTATCTGACAGACGCTCACTGAAACCATGCAAAGCGCATAACAGGCCGTTTCAGAGGGGTTAGTACAGGTTTTTATACGAATTTAGAGTCGATCTTTCATCGCACAAACGAATCGAATTCCTCCATACATTTACATCCAGCACCATCTATGGACCGTCGCTGATATGCGGCTGTTAATAGATGGCGCTGTCTGTAAATGAATCTAGGCAGTTGATTCGTTTGTGCGACGCGAGTCGACTCGAAGTTCGTAAAAAACCTGTACAAACCCCTAAGCTCCATCTATGGACAGTCACTGACATGCGGCTGTCATTAGATGGCGCTGTCTGTAAATGAATCTATGCAGTCAATTCGTTTGTGCGACGCGAGTCGACTCGAAATTCGTAAAAAACCTGTACTAAGTCCTCAGCACCATCTATGGACAGTCACTGACATGCGGCTGTCATTAGATGGCGCTGGCTGTAAATGAATCTAGGCAGTCGATTCGTTTGTGCGACGCGAGTCGACTCGAAATTCGTAAAAAACCTGTACAAACCCCTAAGCTCCATCTATGGACAGTCACTGACATGCGGCTGTCATTAGATGGCGCTGTCTGTAAATGAATCTATGCAGTCAATTCGTTTGTGCGACGCGAGTCGACTCGAAATTCGTAAAAAACCTGTACTAAGTCCTCAGCACCATCTATGGACAGTCACTGACATGCGGCTGTCATTAGATGGCGCTGTCTGTAAATGAATCTAGGCAGTTGATTCGTTTGTGCGACGCGAGTCGACTCGAAGTTCGTAAAAAACCTGTACAAACCCCTAAGCTCCATCTATGGACAGTCACTGACATGCGGCTGTCATTAGATGGCGCTGTCTGTAAATGAATCTATGCAGTCAATTCGTTTGTGCGACGCGAGTCGACTCGAAATTCGTAAAAAACCTGTACTAAGTCCTCAGCACCATCTATGGACAGTCACTGACATGCGGCTGTCATTAGATGGCGCTGGCTGTAAATGAATCTAGGCAGTCGATTCGTTTGTGCGACGCGAGTCGACTCGAAATTCGTAAAAAACCTGTACTAAGCCCTCAGCACCATCTATGGACAGTCACTGACCTGCGGTTGTCATTAGATTGCACTGGCTGTAAATGTATGGAGGCAGTCGATTCATTTGTGCGAGGCGAGTCGACACGAAATTCGTACAAAAACCTGTACTTACCCCACAGGATCAGTTTGCAGCTTTTAATTCCGATCTGAAACACGGACACATAACTGCAGTATTGTACTCGTGTCTATTAAGTAAAGTGGGCATGCGTTTTAGAGGGTTATTGAGCCTTTTCGAGCGCTAAAGTCTATCCGTCAAGACTCGTACTAATTGTGAAGTGGTACAAAACTTGGACTTTTGTTCCACAGATATTGACAAGTTTTATCTTGTAATAATATCTTGTAACAATATACACAGGACCTCATGGACCGTGCGACAAATTGTTGCCAGTTTACGGGTGTCAAAAATGTTTATTTCGAGTTCACTAACAGCGTCAGTAGTAAGCCGACCGCAGTATTGTTTATGGACCGCATTCCTCGTCACAAATCACTATAATAATCTTATTAATTTGCACGCGTGTTTCCATAGGAATGGCTTTCGCCAAATTGTGGAGTATTAGCAGGAAATTTGAAGATTTTGCAGAATTTTTGTTTAAAGAAGGTTTACGTAAAATGTTCATTCAAATGGGCTCATCCTAAGGTTCATATTAATGCATATCACTAAATTGTATATCCCTTTAAATGAGACTTGTCGTAATAAAAATGGGAAATGCTTTCCAAAAAACCAACTTCAAATGCCACTACAAAGAGTGAAATAATTTTTATTTAAATTTTAGGTACCTACACCAATTCGAAGTCGGGCAATGTTTCATACAATCCCTAATAGTCCTTCTTACTTACTTGATGTGCGAAGAAATGACGAAGTCATAGTCAGTCGCCCGACTTCGAATTGGTGTAGCTACCTAAAATTTAAATAAAAATTATTTCACTCTTTGTAGTGGCATTTGAAGTTGGTTTTTTGGAAAGCATTTCCCATTTTTATTTTATACTTTTTAGTGTAAAACAATAAAATGCACAAGGCGTTGTAAAAATACCCAAATCGCTTGAGGTGTGTTCATAAAATCTGAAGAGATACCTCAAATTGACCAAGATCCCATCATCAGACCCTGACTTGATGACTTTAGTCATCAAATCAGTATCTGCTAGCATATGCACCAGTAACTATAAAAAATACCCAACTCGCTTTAAGTATACTAGCAAAATTTGAAGAGTTCCCTCGATTTCACCAAGATCCCATGATCAGATCCTGACCCGATGACCATAGGACAACTTGGAAAATATTACTCTTTCTAATAATACTCAAATAGTGCTCATGTGTCCATATAAAATTTGAAGAGTTCCCTCGATTTCTCCAAGATCCCATCATCAGATCCTGACCTGATTAAAATGGGACCATCTGGAAACAAAACCCTCTTAAACAAAAAAATAATTTTTCAAATCGGTCCACGCGTCTTCGAGTAATCGGTGAACATACATAGATAAAAAAAAAAGATTCCGACGAATTGAGAACCTCCTCCTTTTTTTGAAGTCGGTTAAAAAGTATATACGGTGCAATATGCATTTTTTATAGTTTGCAATTCGTAAAAATGTTGTGTTTAAATTTGAATAGAAAAGGAGTGCAGAAAACTAAAACAAATAAATTATGAACTGTTACGGGCGTGATCACTAGTGTTTATTGATTTCGTATAGCGTTTCAATTTAACCCTCAAGAGAAAATCGAGGGCTTTTTAAATTAAGCAGATACGCAGCGTTCGTTTCAATTTTAATGAGCTTTGGTCCGAAGTGGTTTTTAGATTAATTAAAATTGAAAATTGAAGCTGCAATTCAACCGCAATGAAACTTGAACACCACACAATAAGTTTTTCTTTCAGTCAAAAAATATAATATATATAAAATTCTCGTACCACAGTGTTAGTAATCAACCTCCTCCGAAATGGCTTGACTGATTTCATGAAATTTTTTTCTCAGCTAGTATTAAGTAATTAAGTAGTAGTAGTAGGATTTTGTAGGTTTCTTGATGCTAAATGGAGAAACCTTTTTTTTAATTATAGTTAGACTTGCGCTTGACTACAATCATATCTGATGGACAAAAATGATGAGGTCTAGAATGGAGCGCGCTTGCCTAGAACATGCCTATTCACTCTTCTCTTCAAGGCACCTAGGTTGTACTTGGCTGGGAACACAGAAGCTGGAAGGGTGTTCCACACATTAGCGGTACGTATCAGAAACGTGGAAGAAAATAGTTTCGTTCTAATTAATAATAATAATAATAATAAATTGTTTATTTGTGAACAGAAAATACAAACAGTTATCTTAAAATTACCCTGGACCCCCAAACTAGGAAACCCGTGACTTGGGGGTCGGTTTCTAAAGTTAAACTTAAAACAATTTTAACACGGACGAACAACTGCAGTAAATGAAGCATTTATATTAGTATGGCAATTACAATTTATATTAGTAATGGTTGCGACTGCGAGTGTATATTTTGTATGTATACGTGCGTGCGTGTGATATATGTGTGTGTGTGTGTGTGTGTGTGTGTGTGTGTGTGTGTGTGTGTGTGTGTGTGTGTGTGCGTGTGTGTGCGTGCGCGTGTGTTAGAATGTGCATGTTTAATAAATAAATATTACCGAATAAGCTTTTCAGTGTCATGGTAGTTTAGATCACTTAAAATTTTTCTTAGTTTACTTTTGAGACTATAGCTGTTAAGGTGGGAGGTATTGACCTTTTTGTCGATATTTTTATACAAATATAAGCTCATGTAGTTAAATTGTCTCTGTGCAAATGAACTGTGTGTACGAGGGATGTGAATATCTAACCGACGCCGGTGAGAGTGAGTATGGACCGGTGGAGGTGCTGGGTGGATTTGATGGTAACGAATAACACTTCTTTCAATATACAGTTGCCGAACTGTAAGTAATTTTGCGGTTTTATATAGTTCCTCAGTGGGGAATCTGCGCGGTTTACCAAGCATTACCTTTATGATGGCTCTTTGGGCTCGTTCTATCTCAATCATATGAGTGGTAGCTGCGCCTCCCCATACTGTTATACAGTAGGTGATTAGGGATTCACATAAGGCCTTATATACTTGTGTTTTTAATTTATTGTCTGCAATGTCGCGGAGATTTCTAAATATTGGTATAAGCCTTCTGACTTTATTGGCAAGTGTTGTGATGTGTGGGTGCCACGTTAGGTTTTCGTCAATAATGACTCCTAGGTATCTCATAGTTTCCACCTTATCGAGGACTTCGTAAGTGCAATCGCTTGGCAGTTTGTCTGATTTATTACATGGAAAGGTATGGAGTTTAAGCGAGAAGTTAGGCATAGGTTGGGTTACACGCGAGACACTGAAGCAAACATACTTTGTTTTTTGAGCGTTTATAGTTAGAAGGTTATTTTCTAGAGTTTTCGTAACTATGCTTAGACCCTTTTCAGCTGCCATACGAGTTTCGTCCCATGTTCTGCCATGGAATATAATAGCTGTATCATCGGCAAAGGCAATAATTTGTGCATTATTTAATTCCAAATTGCAAATCTCATTAGCATAAACTAAAAAGAGGGTCGGACCCAACGTACTACCTTGTGGTATCCCATGTGTGACTTTGTTGGTATTACTGGTAAAGTCAGAGACTTTGACTTTTTGGCTCCTTTCTGTAAGATAGTCCTTAAACCAGGCTAGTGGTATTCCTCGTATGCCATGGGCTTCAAGTTTACGGAGGAGGAGAGGGATAGACACGGTGTCAAAGGCTTTCTTGAGGTCAAGAAATACCCCTAGGCACTTGTTTTTCTGATCGACATGCTTGGTCACAATGTTGGAAAAGGAGATTACGGCATCTTCGGTAGACTTATTGGCGCGGAAGCCGTATTGATTGCTTGCAATCAGGTTATGTCGTTCAAGGTAACTTACCAATCTGTAGTTAACCACCTTCTCCAAAATTTTACTTAAAGCCCTTAGCAACGAGATAGGCCTGTAATTTGAGACAGACTGTTTATCTCCGCCCTTATGAATGGGAACGACAGTCGCCTGTTTAAATATTCCTGGGAATGTACCTGTTGCCAAACTTAGGTTACAAAGATGGTTAATAGGGAAGCAGAGGATATCTCGAAATCTTCTCAAAAGACCCGTCGTTATACCATCGTCTCCAGGAGCACAACGGATTTTGAGACTACCCATGATGCCCTTAATTTCTGTAGGATCTGTAGGGTTCAACATCATCGAGTTACCCTTATCAGCTAGAGATTTTTGCAAGCATATCAATTCCTCTTCGGATTTATTAATACTTCTTAGTATATCGTTAGCAAGTGCACTGCCTACACCAGTAAAATAGTTATTAACTGTTTCTAAGGAACTCATCGGACTGGAATTTAACTTAAGTAGTTCGTTAGCTGGGGTTTTTTGTGGAGTTAAATTACAAATTTCTTTTAATATGTCCCAGGTATCTTTCTTCCCTGTTTGTTGCCGAAGTTTATTCTGGTAGTAGCTAATTTTTAGTTTCTTAGTGATCTCCTTGCACTTATTCCTGTAGTTGATGTACTTTAGTTTATGTTCCTCACTTTCTGGAAATTTTTTAGAAATTGCATGAAGACGGTCTCGTGTTTTGATACATTTGATTATACTATAGGTAATCCAGGGTTTAAGTGATCTCTTTCTACGGGAAAGCAATATTGTATCTGTAAACTTAATAACGCTAAGGTGCGCTGAGTGTAGTACTCGCTCCGTATTAAAAGTTAAATATAAATTCGGAATTCACAAATTATTAAGTGGTTCAACTTTAAAAACGTATAAAAACATACAATAAGTAAATGGAAGTGTTATCAACAATACAAAACGGGAGAAAACAGTGATTTTATACGCCTATATATAACTTTGGTCTAGTGTCCAAAACTTATAGTGTTATGTAAACAAAGTGATACGACGAAAATAAACTATCATTGCGTCAGAAAGCTTTGAATAAGTCCTAACTTCGGGAATTAGAGTGTTAAGGAGCATCAAAATAAAGTGATAAAATTAACAATAATCAATAACTAATAACACAATAAAATTAAATATTGAAGGTAGATCAAAAATTAATTCAGGCCGATTAACGTTGACTCGCAAGAGTCTATACAATCTACTAAATTCGACAGACGAATCAAGATCAAGTTGGTCTCGCGGTATAAACAGTCGAATACACAGCTGCTATACCGAGTTCGAGCCCGGGATCCAAAATCATTGATTGTCGTTTTTTCGCTTTTCTAATTTTAATCCAAAAAAAGTTTACTTATCCAGTATGGAAGAAATTGTTATTCTGTTGAAAAGGATACAAGACGATATAAATGAAACAAAGGAAAGTATCAGGAAGAGTGAAACGAATCTACTAAATACAATTAATGAAAAATTCAACGAGGTTCAAAATAAATTACACAGCTTAGAGTGTAACGTCAGCTCACAAGAGCTAAGGTTAGACATTGTTGAAAAGCAAGTACGAGAACGAAACATAGTCATTTTTGGTATTGACGAAGACGAACAAAATTATGAAGATCTGAACAAGAAGATATTAGGAATATTCAACGATGTTATGAGTATTACCTGCACTGCATTAGAAATACAATCGATGAGAAGGATGGGTAAAAAAAGCGAAAAAACTAGGCCAATCGTTATATCATTTACTACACTCAGAAGGAAAATAGAAATTTTACGAAACAAAAAATTGATAGAAGAATTAGGATATTATATAAAAGAAGATTTTTCACCGAAGATATTACAAAAAAGAAAAGAACTCCAACAAATAGCTAAGGAAGAGCGAGAAAAGGGAAAAACAGTTTGGATAAAATATGATAAGCTTATTGTCTTGCCCCAAAAGGAGGCGAAAGAAAACATTAACAGAGGAAATAAACGCAATCTTTCGGAAACTCCTCCTGATAAGCAAAACCCAGTTATTAAGAAAACTAAAGAGGTGATCCATACACCTAAAAAGAACAAAGTAACTTCCTACTTTAAGAATAAGCATTTCCCAAGAAACACTCTAAATGAAAAAGAGTCTACATCAGCACCAAGTTATACAACTAGCGCAGAAGATAAAAACGAGCATAGTAAAGAACCCTCCTCCTCTTCCAACCCGACTGGTCATCGTGGAAGAGTATGACTACAACCTCTCAGTTTCTACTACTAGTTTCTGCTACATACTACCTGAATATAAAATAAAACAATTAAAAAGAATACTTTCTACATACAACTAGAAAATAAATTAGTAAAGAACAGAAACTGAGAGAGGCCTGTACCCTCTGGGATCCTTATTAGGTACTTATTATTGTAATAAATAACTTCCAGCATAAAAAAAAAAAATGTAAACTAACATAGTAACTAATGAAAATAAAATAAACGTAAAAATTTAGTACTAACAAAACTAACAATAATATAAGTAACAACATTTGTAAAAAGTATATATCAATAAGGAAAAATAAAGGCTATAAATAAATAAATAAACTTAATAACAGTTTCTTGTAAAATGCTGTTAAGTACTTGAGCTGATTCATTAGTGTCGATTATTGATACATAGGATGACCAATCATATTCGAGCAAATATTTTCGAATTCCTTCATAATTAATTTTGGTTCTGGTATATGGGCCATGATCTAGTTTTTTTATGACAGAGGAGCCTTCTACAGATAGTAGCAATGGCAAATGGTCTGTCGTGTCTGTATTTAATACATAACATTTTGATTTACCTACTAGCCTAGTCATGAAATGATCAAGACATGTTTTTCCGTGGGTTGGAACATTGACTGCAGCCAAAAGGCCATGTGATCCTATTACATCTAGGTAATCACAGGTAATTTTGTGGCTTAGATTTAGGGTATCAATATTTATATCCCCTGTTACTATAATGTTGCGGGACCTAGTGTTAGTCAGTATTATATCTAGAGAGTCAATGAATGGCCTAATTTCCTTGAAACAATATGGTCTGTAAATTCCAAGGACAGTCGTATTTCCTATCCTTGCAGCAAGGCAATTCGCTTCCCTAATATTTACCTCACTGACATTAGTATGTATTTCGGATTTGATGTACATCATAACCCCATCATTTTGGTTAAAGCTACGCTTTGTATGATAAGCGTTATAGCCATCAATGAGTGGGGGGATAGTCCATTCGTTGCACCAGCATTCCGTGAAGATCATGACATCTGGGTGGACTTGAAGTTGTGAAATAAATATAAGGAAGTTATCAAGGTTTTTATTTATACTTCTTATGTTGATCGATACGATATTGAAATTTATTTTATTTTATTTTTATTGGTTCCGCCAACAACACTTGAGCATTACAATATAACAAGATAAATTGATTTATTACAACACATATATATAGCCCGAGCATCAATAACTGGCAGAAACAGAAACATTATAAATCAGAAGAAAACAGTTTAGGATATTTAGATAGAGTACAAAATACAAAACATTAAATTACACGAAATACAAATTCAAAATTACTTAAATCAATTAATAAAATAGAGAAAAAAAAAAGGGGAAAAACAATAAACTATCTGACTCCCCTACGTAGGGAGTCCATGACGTCATTCAAAATTATTTGAACCAGCTAGAGCTATCTCTTTAGGGTCATCAACGACTAAGCAAGGTATAGTACACGTGTCCTCTATATCGTCATGTATCGATAAGCTATTAACTTTTAATAATTAATTTAAAAATCTCTGTATGTGTTCTGAAAGTTGGATACAAATCTCGTAATACATGAGCATAATAAGTATGAGAGAGGACCGTAAATGGACGGTGAACTATTAAAATTATTGTTCTCAAAGACTTGATTGTAATTTTCCCATTTGCTTTTAGTGTAATATTTATAAAATCATATAATAATTTAGATTTGATCATTAATAAATAATTACTATAAAATTGGTTTGTGTATATGTGTAAGTAATAGTAATTGTGTGTTGCGATAGTTGTTTTTGTATATGTATAATTTTTGAGACTGTAAATAGTGTAATTTGTGTTATTATGTATTCTATAAAATAGAACTAGTAAGAAACTCGAGTTGCGGAAGTTTAATTCATGCAGGACTAGATACAACGTACTGCGCGACAAGTTCAATAATATTGAAGTTGTAGTATTTTTACATATTTGTACAGCACGTATGACAATACCAATGATTTTGCTAAGACATAATAATAAAACAATATAATTATAAGAATAGGTATGCTGCATGGTATAGATCGACACAAAGTTTTTGAATGAGACAATATTTTTCAGAACAACTACGAAATTGGTGACGCTAGCCAAGTCACGTACCCTAAGTAATACTTTGTAGTACTTATTTAAGTTATTTGGAGGTGAAATTTCTGACGTTACTATTCTATTGTTCCTTGCGGTCGCTGGTAGGTCCAACGGTGTTAGTGCCAAAAACACGCACCAGGTCGTCATCGCTGCGGATGCTATGCACGGGTTTTCCATCACCTTGCCGGGCATATATTCTGCCTCTCTTAGTCCACGTATACTTCCATTGATGACCTTTCGCTACCTCACGCGCTGTATAGAACAGTTTTCTATTCGCCGGAGTGAGCCGTTCATTAACGTAGAACCGACGAGGGGGCAAATCCGTGCATAGGTCGGCCGTCGTAGCACCTCGACGTACACGAGCGTTTTGTATAAGTTCATCCCGCAGTTGTCGCCTTGAAAGCCGCACCACCAATCGACGACTTCTTTTTGGTTCTCCCTTGCTTATATCAATGGTTCTACCAACCCGTTCAGCAAATATCACGTCTTCCTGTTTCAACGTTACGCCTAACTTCGTGGCTAAGATTAAAACCATCTGAATAGGATTTTCTCCGCTAACTTCCGGCAAGTTTGAGATTTCAACATCAGATTGTAAAATTTCCTGCTCCCGGTCATTAATTTCCCTTTTTAGGCTAGCCACAGTGTGTTCCAGCTCATCTATTCTGCAGCTGGACTCCGCCTCCTTCTTGTTCTCTAGTGCGCAAATTCTCTCCTCGAGACCATCTATTCTTGCATTGGACTTCGAAATGAGGTTGCGCAGATCAGTAAGTTCCTGCCGAAGCCCTTTAAATTCATGCCTAACTTCCCGCAAGATGTCATCCCGAAGGAGTCGAATTTCTAGTCCCAAATCAACGTTTTCAGACGATTGAGACGTCTGGGGCGGTTTCTGAGTGTCCAAAGTAACGGTGGGTTCCGGGCTCAGTGTTAGCTCACGGGCCGGACTGGCGCCAGTGTCCTCATCCGGGCCGGTTCTTGTCGTTGGGGGAGACACACTGCTAACCTCAATACTTTTCACTGGGGTAGCCACATTACCCTTTTTTGGTATTTTATTTTTACATTCAGGGCATCTCCATGAAGCCGATAATTTAGTTTCTTCCGGAATGCCTAAACATGCCTTGTGGTAAACGCTGGCGCATAGGCAGGTGTGAGTGGCACCATCGCGGGGCGACATGAACTTACCGCAAGCCTTACACTTAGCCATTATGTTATTCTTTGCGGGTAGATTAATAATAAAGGTGACAATTTACTGTTTGTAATGAAATATTTGTAGGCTTCGCACACTCTTTTCATTAACTTCCATGCACGATAACACTACCACTAAGCTATTACACTCGCAGAAGCACTTTTATAACTATTTTACAGTGGTTGATGCAGAATACATGCATGAAATGTAAATAAATATACGGAGACACTACTGCCGCTGTCACGTCCGAAATACTGATGGAATTGAGGAACCAATTTGCTTATACGAGTACAATTTGGTCGTCTTCATTCTCATGTAATCATATAAGCTTAAAATTATGTTTATTATTGGCCTATGTAAAATCATAATGCGCCTAGATTAGATAGATAGTTTATGTTAATAGGAACAAATAAGTTTCTTGGGTTTTTTGGTTTCCGTACCCAAAATCTCCCGAAAAGCTGACACGCACTAAACCAATATTTTGTACAACATATTTTTGTGACGTACGAATCTTCACTGTAAGATAAAAAAAAGTGTGAAACGTCTTATATACGAGTATAATATATCAAAATCGGCAAATCTGTTTTAGATAATTATGCAAACAGCGTACGAAGCGAGTATTTCTGCAGCCCAAGCCCTCTAGGTATGTACAGCGACTTTATTAAATTTCACTTAAATACCTGATGAGTGTTTCGCTGAATATTTCTGACTAATGTTTTAGAGAATATTTCTGAGAATACTACGTAATTTATAGATACGGGCGTGCTGATTCTTACACATGTAAATACAATATACATAATTGTAATAATAATATTTTTATTTCTAGTAATTTAAGAGGTGTCAATAAATCGGAAGAAAGTTCTATTTTCAACTCGTGCGTTTTAAAGCCAGGAGCCAAGAGCCTTAAACCAAGTGCTAATTGGAAATCGTTCACGATACTTCGATACTCGCAGTATATCAGTCAGTCTTAATACCAAACTGTAGCCTTTGGAACACCGTAGAGACGTCAGCTCTCTATGTGTGTTCTATCGGTTGTTCAATGGGGAGTGGTGCTCTGAGGAACAGTTTGAGGTGATTCCGCCTTTCACTTTCTCTGAGCATACACTTCGGCGCAAAAATACGTTCTATCCCTACTGCCTGGATGGCTGGCAATCCCGGCTGGCACCCGGTTTGCCAGATCCTTTTTTTCGCGCACGTGCAAATTATGGAACCAGTTACCAGCAGCAGTGTTCCTTCAAAGCTTTAACGTGGGATTATTCAGGTTGAGGATAAACAGACTCCAAAATATGTCCACGGGCGGTGGTGTTTTCTTAACATTGGAGGGGTTAGTACAGGTGTTTGTATGACTTTCGAGTCGACTCGCATCGCATAAATGAATTGACCGCCTCCATACATTTACAGCCAGCGCCATCTAATGACAGTCGCATGTCAGTGACTGTCCATAGATAGTGCTGAGGGCTTAGTAGATACAGTTTTTTTTACTCCTCCAAACAGCCAGCGCCATCTATTAACAGCTGAATGCCAGCGACTGTCCATAGTTGGCGTTGGCTGTAAATGTATGGAGGAATTCTATTCGTTTTGGCGATGCGAGTCAACTCGAAATTCATACAAAAACCTGTACTAACCCTATAGATGACTGGCCTGCTCGTATGCTTGCGTTCATTATAATAGAAAAATATAAATAATGCTTACTATAATCTATTAGGTATAATATTGGCTAGAACTTCCATAAAGGGCATACAAAATGGAATAGAGTCGCGCGGGATGGCATCTGACATATCGAGTGCAATTGAAATAGAAGCTGAACGATCTCTCTCACAAAGGGACCCGGTATAAATTGGAAATAGAGAACACCTAGGTGTCATTGTTCAACTCGATTGAATTTTCAAGTCAGCCTTCCTTTTTCATAGATTGGATTTCCTCGAATACTCCAAAGCTATCTTTCGCCTGTTAAAGATTTTTTATTTAGTTTCTCACACTTATTTCATACGGAGATGTAGGCGCGCGGTATTTTTAATATTTCCTATTATTAAGTTTTGTACTCAGCAAACAACCAGATGAAATTTTTTATATGATTATTATTAGTTAATTTTGATGTCGTTGGTACTTCTATGTCACAAATGTCATGCAATCTCTACAACATCGTCCCTCCATCTATGGACTGGACTTTCTCTCCTTCTGATATTATTTAAAAATCAATCTAAATCAAAATGTTTATGCTTTCAAATAGGCCTAACTTACAGGCAGTTGCGAAATGTCCGACTTTACCGCCATGTTCGAAAAGCAGTGTTGCACCGAGAAAAACGGGCAAGAAACTCGTCGCTTGCTATTTTCAAAAAATAATTGTTTACAATTTTCTTATTGTCCTTTCTTCCCATAATTTTATAAGATTTCTCCATTATGAGGCAAGTGAAGCCTATATCTGTTAGTATTTAGCCCTCATAGTGATCTGTCCATTTTCTAATTTTATGAAACGAGAAAGACAGAGAAATCTGTTGTATAATACAACTGTTGGAGGGTCTTTGTACGGTTGTGTATTCCTGTACAATACGTCTATCCGATACGAGCATGCATAAATAATTAATAAAAAGCAGATTTTGCCTTAAAACCGGAACCCGTCGCTAAAAAAGGCAGATGTTGAAAAGGATACGTTATGTAAGCTAACAAAGTACAAAACACACCCGGAAACGTATAAATACATTAACGAGCTGGTGCTTTGCCATTTCGCTGCTTATTAGCGAGAACGCGATCTCTCATTAGTCCAGTAATAGCAGCATTTACAAAACGAGCGCAAATGGCTCACTCTCAAACAACGCCAATTAAAGGTAGGAAACGTTTGAAGTTGTTTTCAGTTTTTTAGTTTGTTTTGCATCGGGGCTTTACTCTCTGTTACGTATTCCCGTACCTATTTGACATTTTCCTTAATTAACTACGACGTAACATACCCATTATGTACTTAGAGCAAATACTGCTTTATGGTTGAATTTACCTGCTCATGAGAAATTTAATATTGTTAGCCGTTTATTCTATTTTTTCCCGATTACAAACCAGTGCTTTACTGTGATATTCTCACAGTCTGTAGGTAAGTCAATAATTAAACGGACTTTCTCTCCCTAAATATATAAATAATTAATTAATCAGTTAGTGTGCGTCATACCAGCCGTAGCCACAGTAATTTCACAAGGAGTTGATTAAAACAATGATGCCGAATATTCTTAACGACGTTTCTTTTGGAAAAAAATAGTTACATACTCCTCTTCTTTGTTTTGTTTTAATAAGAAAATAGATAACTCAGACAATACTTAGTTAAATAAGTATCAAAAATTTACATTACAATATGCTGTTCACGCTCTCTTTGAAACAATACAAACTTTCTTTTTCACGGGACTTTTTGTTGAAAAAACCTAATGAACGTAGAATCATTCAATACGCCATCCAATTTATATTGTTACAAGCTAGGGGCGGGCCCTGTAAGTTAATCAAGAGGGAATGTGTTGGTGCAATTTTTACAGCCGTTTGAGCCTCCATAGCACTACAATACTTGAGTCGTTTTTGTTACCAAAATGCCACTATTTTAGAAGAGAATTTCAGTCAATGAGAGTTTTCTGACTTGTAGGAGACCTACTAACTAAGTACTACGTCTAGAATATGTCCAAACAAATACTATATCTGTTACAGGATAAAATGTCTATATTTTTTTCAGTCATGCATCTGCGGTACAGCATGGCTTAGTTTTTTTAATTTATTTATTGCGTGCTTTGAGAGACAAAGTAGCAAATATGAAGATATATTTTTGTTTTTACCCCACTGCCGAGGAAGAGTTTTTTTTTTTATTTTTTTATTAATGTTGATACATTTTTAATATAAATTGTTATCTCCAACTCAATGAAACTGGAATAACCAATTTTGAACCAACAAACTATTTATACACTTTCCGGTCAGTACTTTGTTTTTCCAAGAATAGAAAATAATGTATCTTTGATAAATACGGAAAAGTGAATCTTAGGTTCTCGACACACTGGAAATGCCTGCGCAAGTAACATTATTATTAATAGTGCGAATGAGTTGAAAATGATAAAATCCTGGTCATGTAAAACAATTTGTGACATCGTCAAAAATTAGATACAAAATCTACACGAAACACTTCCGAACTACAACGTGATAAATTAGATAAAGTAAGAGAAAAATATAAAAGGAAATGTTGCCGCAATTTGAGCACAGACAACCTTCCTCCCCTCTTTAATGGACAGCGTTCGGCCATTATCTGGTATTTATTGGCTCCTTGGAAGAAATCCTTAGACGAATTCCTGCGCTATGTTATTGGCCAGTTTAGATGAAATAACTATTTGTTTGTAGAGATGTTTGCACTGATTTTATCACACTTATGCTGATGCGGCTGTCTGTATGAAATATGTAATATTATCACACCTAACTCTAATCACACCTATGCCTCTAAGCTAGAAGTTGAAAGTTCGAATCTCTAGTACGCACCTTTGACTTATTTATATCACTTTCTTAATGGGGAATGGTAACATCGTGAGGAAATCTGCATGTCTTCTCTTCTCTTCTTCTCTGGGACGTATCCGCGAGTAGGCGATTGTTCGCCCGTTGCGCGTGGAGTCGCCGATGCGGGTCCTCGCCGGATTACTCCAGCCAGCCGAGCTCACTCCATAATCCGAACAGGCCTCCCAGGTCGCACAGGATATTTTGGAGTGTTGCTGAGGAACCCAGGTAGATCTCGCGTTGGTCCGACACTCCAGTGCATCTTAGTAGCACGTGTGCCGGTGTTTCCTCCTCCTCATCTGCATGTCTTATGATTTAACATAACTATCCCAAAGGTGAGAGAAGCTCGCCAACCCAAGGTTAGGTGAATGTAAAATATTATAGGATCACTTCAATCATACTTCGCACAGCTCATTAATTAGCACACTTTATATAGGTGATCTTAAATAAATTAATTTCGAAATTGGCAACACTTATCAAGTGCCTAGTTTCAGTTAGGTATCAGCAGTAAGTAGCATTTCCCAAACATTTTTCTCTAGTGGCTAGTAACAAACTAAAGGAGCAATGTTTCTTAAAGATAAAAGATAGTGGATAGGAATAAGAATTCTATTAGGGACACCCTATCTACACGGGTTATTTTATGGGCGCTAAAATTTTCAACAGAAAGAAATGTTTGTAGGAAAGATAGTAAATAGCTCCCAGATAGAAAATATCTATCTTCTAAAGATAGATGTGTATAAAATTTTTAAAATCGACGGTCAAATTAGATGCCCTATTAGGAGAACTATTCCTTGATTGAAAGATCACTTCAAATTCATTGATAATATTGCGGTAAGAGTTCGGTTGTTTTAAGAAATTCAATTATTAAGAAAATGCATTTTATCAATGACATTTTGTTACAATAAATTGGAGATACGCAGTATTTCATTAACGCTATTTCTTTAGATTCTAGGGTCAAGTAAAGCTTGACCAAAAAATTTAATATGTTTTATGTTCAAAATTGTTTTCACAAACAAAGATGCATCGATGATAAAGCAAAGATGGGTGGATGGTTGCACAGGAAAAATCCATTATAGTTTGATTGGTAGTAGAGTTCGGGACTTCCCCTTAATATCCTAGTCAATAAAAAATACTGTACATTTTATTTACAAAAGAATTTAATTGGAGAATCATTTTTCAAATTTTTCCGTCGGAAAATTCAAAGAGGCCCACGCTATACACAGAATACATTACAGTTACGTGTGTTTTAGAGAATATTTCGTTACGTAATATATACGTGAGGGCAAATGACGAAAATGACTCGAGGTTGGCAATTTTGCAGACAGGAATATCCCCCGTCCGTAGGTCGTTAAGGTGTCCTCTCAAACGCCGGATGTCGTGATGTATCGGGCACGGCGAATATTTTGCTTCACCTTATAAGCCATTATGAGGGTAAATGTCCGGAGTGAAAGTAAGGCCTTAAACACACCTAGATGATACTTCCGGCGTACATGACAATGTTTACATGACAACGGAGAAATTTCAATAGAAAGTTATCCCAGAAGTTGGAAATCTCTACAATCTTCATTTTTTCTAACCGACTTCATTTTATTTAATTTTTTTTATAGAAATCGATTTAATTTTAATTTTTGATTTATTATGTTGGTTATAAAAATATCCAAAACCGTTCGCAATGTATTTTTTGTTAGTTTTTTTAGGAATAAGGTAAAACATCGTTTTTCTGTTAAGTAGGTATATTCTGCAACGCTGCCTGTTGCATCAACCAACGTATTTGTAAGAGCGAGGTGGACAAAAATAAAAACTTTATGAACCTAAATGCCTTCCGTGGACTAACTACAGCACCAGAGATAATGTCTTGCCGGCCGCGGCACCAAGAGTTTTATCCACCTCTTTAGACGTAGCATCAATTATTTTTCCTTCATGAGTTTCACACTGGTGACTCAATACAGCCATGTAACATAACACCAATGAGTACTGAACCTTATTTTCGAGGATTTTATTCTGTATCGGATAATACAACACGCCTTTTCTTACAACCTTTTATTGAACGATAAACTGTAACCGGCTTCGTCGGGCTTTTTCGTTTACGATACGTCAATTTACCTGAGTTTTATGCAGGTACTGTTGTATTAGTTTGGGTTTCAAAAAACGTTGATGCCAAGAATATATAAGTTTATATTCACCCACGGTGGAGTTTGGAATCTTGAACTAGCTATTGAACCATTTTAGGTAAATGTAAATATAAAATTACTTACTCGGGATTTTCAAACCGAAGTTTCGATATGTGAAAACCCCAAAAATGACAAGGGTGCTCGCTGTAACGTAGAGCTACAATCCGACAAGGCTCTCTTGGCACTTGAATGACAGTGTCAGGAGGGTGCTGTTATAGAACAGAGGCAGCCAGAAAATAAAATCTCCTCAACTTTACTACAATTTTAGTTTAGTTAAGTTAATATTAAACAAAACCAACACAACATACAATAGCCATATCCCGATAGAGCGAACTATCAAACAGTATCACAAGATAGCGGCGTTAGTTCCGATTTTGGCTACGCGCCAAGATAGCCTTGTGGCACTGTACAGAATACTGACATTTTGTAGAGCGTAGACTCAGGAAGCGTAGATGTGGCGTAGATGTATCGTATGACAACGCACTGCCAAGTGCACCAAGGTCCGGTGGTTCCATTACTTGTGCAATTTTTTGGTTTTTGTTGCCCGGGTAGGGGGTAGCTTCAGCCATCGTTTACGTACTTAAGAGTCCACTAACCCACGATGTCTCCCATACAAACGTAATACCAAAATCATTTGTAATTCGTGCAAATTTCGATCATGTTATGGTGTTATTCGGGTTCATATAGTAATAATCAATGCTCCTGACCATATCTGGTTCCGAAATACTTTTGCTTAACGAAATTGTAAACGAATTTAATTTTATAAAAACAACACTATCTCACGGTGAGTGGACTCTTAAGTAAGTTGTGTTTGCGTGTGGCATAATTAATTATTTGAAATAAATGTTTTTTCCTCCTTTCTTTATTTTCTTTCTTTAGATTAACGTCTTGTGTGTCGTCATACGTACCATAGACCAGAGAATGAGTTTTATACGTGACACGTACAGTACAAAATGATTTTATGATGGAAACGAAACCAATATAGTATATACATATTCACAACTACTTTTCTATTATATAACAAGTAAATAATTTAAAGATTAAAAAAACACGACTGCTCTGCAGTATAACGACTTTTTCAAAAAAAAATATAGCCTTTGTTACTCGGAAGGATGTAAGGATTCTAACGATACCCCATACTTCCAAATATGTTCAGCCGTTCAGAAGTTATGGTGGAATAAAGAAACATCACATACATACATACATGAACCCTAAAAACATTACACTCCTTTTTTGGGCAGTCGTGTAAAAAGATTAACTTTGGTAAAGTATCTAATCACATAAAATAAAAACAGGCACTGACTGCCAGTTCATTATTACTCAGCGTATTATCAGGACGTTAACCTAGAAGAGGGTATGGAATACATTATTGGACCCAGTTAACCCCGTGTCACCGACACCTCACGTTACATCCGGCATTAAAGAGCATCCGCTAACGATCTTTAAACAGAAGTTGTTCTTCTAACCTGTCCTTCCGTAGACCCTCGTCAATACTTGCTCGCTCATGTCTTGGCCAAATATCACCACAAGTATATTATCTACAGCAGAGCTCGTACAAAATTAAATAATTCCTAAATTCGATATATGTAATTATAAATTTTCTATATTCTCCGCGTATAAATACAAATTTTATGGCGTAACTGAATATTAATTCTAATCGAGAAAATCCAACAACTTATACTTAACCCTAAGCGTATTCACATATCACCGTAAAAATATTAACGATGAAAGAAGACAAGCTGTTAATTGCAAAGACACAATGTAAAGTTTTCCGGAATGGCCTGTCTTCTTTCCGAAAGTTCAGTCGAAAAAGTACCTAAATAAATATGATCACGCGACGTCAAATAAATAATTGTAAATTAAAATCATAAGGTTACTGCTTGCTACCAACGAATATATAATGTTGCTACTTACTTTTTACTAATAAAAAGCGCAACATTGTATTAAAAGTTAAAAATGTATAAAATTAATCCAACTCAATAAAAGCACTTTGAAAGCCAACGTAGCGGCGGTCTCATGACAATGCGGGAACTATGAAATTCATTCATCCGTGAATATGAAATGCTTTGTTCACTGTTCAGAGTTCACTGACTCAGTCTCACACAGGTATTATATGTAGTTTTAAAACAAATTCATTCCCAATTATAACATCCGAAAAATATATTTTAAATAACTTCTATGCCGTGGCTGCCACTAAATAATTATTTTTTCAATCGGTTTTCAAATTAATTAAACCTCAAAATCTATTGAAAATCCTTCTATATTTTGATTTGAATATCTTTTGTATAATTTAATTGAATGAGTGCGTGAGCTGTGCATTGATTTCGCGAGAAATAAAATTTAGAATAAAAGTTTCACGCAAATTGTTTTTTTTTGTCTTTTCTAATATGTGTTTTTTTTTTTGTTTTTTATTTTTTTATTTATTTATTTACGAGTAATTAAACGCATTCAGTAAATAATATTATGATGCCAATAGGATTTTTTTTTTTAATTATGAACAGTGACTTTTCTGCATAATATTGTGACATTAATGGGTCAAGGTAATAATAATACTAATAAACAAAATCTAAAACTCAAAAAAGTGATAAAAATTAACATCAATGAACATGATTGACTGAATTTACCTTGAGAATAATAAAATAATAATTTCCACTAGGGTTTACCTATATTGAAAACATTCTTCTTGGCCCCTTTCCAAGACTAGGCTCAAGCCGGATATTATAGAAGCCTAGGGCGTCTTGACTATATTGGTTTGGTCTCTTTCTGAAATAATACAGATATTATATTTTTTGTTTTGTCATAGTGCTAGTCGACCGATCGGTGCACCGGGCAATAATCGTGGATATCACCATTCCACATGATGATGATCTCGTGAAAGCTGAAAAGGAAAAAATTTCAAAGTACTTAGACCTTGCTCATGAGATTACCGCCATGTGGAGTGTGAACTCTACGATTATTAGCAGGACTGATTAATTTGTTTTGCTATTATCCGCTTCTTGAAAGGATTCTGTATGGTGCAATATGCAGGAACACCATCCACATGAAACACCACACACAATTTTCTATCACTTTCTTCGACGCACGTTTCGTCCCGACACCGGGACATCCTCAGGAGATGTTGACTTCACAATGCGAAATCGTAGAGTGACTGTCGTGTCAGCGACGCGTTCTTATATACCCTTTCTACTGACTCACACTAACGTTCGCCCCACCCACTTCGGCTGGATTCGTACCCCCCGAAAACAAACGAAGCAGTGGCGAAGTTGATACGTTAATTTGTTCATTAAGTAATTGAAACGAATGAATTGAATCTCTACGATTTCGCATTGTGAAGTCAACATCTCCTGAGGATGTCCCGGTGTCGGGACGAAACGTGCGTCGAAGAAAGTGATAGAAAATTGTGTGTGGTGTTTCATGTGGATGGTGTTCCTGCATATTGCACCATACAGAATCCTTTCAAGAAGCGGATAATAGCAAAACAAATTAATCAGTCCTGCTAGGTAAAAGCATTTTTCTTATAAAGGAAATCTAGAAAGCAGTGTTAAATTTACAAAGGAGCTAAGAGGCATGAAACAGGCGGAGAACAGAGAATAGACATAACTTTCACGAGAGTCAATGGTCCAATTTGTATAAAAGCGAAAGTTTTAACTAGATTGCCCTCGGAGGTCCGTTTTCGTGGAATGGGACAATCTCAAACAATTAACCCCCAAAATGTTGCGTTTTATCAAAGGTCCTACCTATCCGCTCGCTTTAGTGCGTAATTGTTTTAATAGTCTATAAAATTTTGTCGTTATCAATTAACGTTAACCTGGTTACGAGCATTTATATTGTGACGAGAGAAATTTAACTGTACCATGGGGGCTTTTCTCTATTTGGTGAACAATGCTAATTAGAAGTCAATGAGTTAGTTAAGAATAAGTTAAGTCATAGGAAGGCTCAGAGTCACTCAGCGGGCGATGGAAAGAGCTATGCTCGGAGTTTCTCTACGTGATCAAATCAGAAATGAGGAGATTCGTAGACGAACCAGAGTCACTGACATAGCTCAACGTATCGCGAAGCTGAAGTGGCAATGGGCGGGGCACATAGCTCGTAGGACCGACGGACGTTGGGGACCCAAAGTGCTGGAATGGCGACTCCGCACGGGAAAGCGCAGTGTTGGCAGACCTCCGACCAGATGGACTGACGACATTAAAAGAGTCGCGGGAAGGCGCTGGATACAAATGGCGCAGGACCGTGCGGGCTGGAAATCATTGCAGGAGGCCTATGTCCAGCAGTGTCCGTCGGCTGAAACGAACGAGTTAGTTAAGTGTAAATTGCTGCTTTTATACCCGAGCATAACAGGGAGGGTCAGATTCTCTTAAATATAAAATTAGGCAAGAAAGTTTGCCTACACTAAAACAGCACGCGCCAGCTGTAGGCTAGGTCATTTTCCGCGGCGATGTGTTAAAGCAGCGCACTACAGCCCATGCAAAACTGTACAATAAAACCTACCCACGTTCCGACCCCGAAGGCTCTACGGGGACCCCTTTCCCGACGCCATATGGTCACACAATCCGTGCTCTGATTTCAAATGGTGTTAGAAATATGGCAATACTTTTGTAGTTGTAGTTTACGATACCGCGTCAGTTTTAAATCTTGTTCAACTTCAACCGAACCGAAACTGCTGTAATTAAATTCTGCGAAAAGTTTAAGTATAAACAAGTTATTAGTTAACCTACAAAGGAATGACAAATTAATTTGTTTTGCTATAATCCGCTAAGTACTTGAAAATAATCTGTATGGTCCAATATGCAGAACACCTCCCCCCATGAAACACATAATTCTTCCAACAATTTCTTTGACGCGCTAGAGACACACTATTGTAGAGAAATATAGACTCTACGATTTCGCATTGTGAAGTCAACATCTCCAGAGTTACCCTGCTCATCTTGGACATGAACGAGTGACTGATATAAAAAAGGGCTGACTCACTGACAGCTGACTCATGAATCATAATCGACTATCGTTAAAGATAAAGCCGCTCCGACCTGTAGTCTGATTGCTTAAATAAAAACGTATTCATCATTATGGTTATCATTTACGAATTCTGCCTGCTGACCCCCGATCGACTCACGTGAATCAAGGAACCAAGTAGTGGGCAGCATTTGTAGTCGATTATGAAAACAAAAAATGTATATTTTTTGTTACACAATCAGTTCAGGCCGCCTTTGATGTTGTCTTGTGTTACACATGAAAAGGTTTTATCTACCTCTTAACTATTTCTAATTTCGTAGACAATTGCCAAAATCGATAAGATTCAAATATCACAACCTACTTACAAGCACGTGCAATTATTTTATTATTCAAATCTAGCCTCTAGGCTCTTGCATTGAACTATTGGGCCTTAGTGGACCATTACAATAGAGCAAGACGCATCTGTCGCCAAAATAATGTCTGCTACGTGCCTTCGTCTCTATGGCTTTTTGAATATCACCGACACAGCTGGATGTCGTTTGAGCACAGCGTTTGAAGATGCAACATATTTAATGGCATTTTTATTCTATTTTCTTTTAATGGCAGAGCGCTATTAGCTTACGAGTAGTTAACGTTGTTTTCTAATATGTATAAATATTTCTCGTCTCATTGTGTTCGTTACAAAACTTTACCGAAACAGCTTGACCTATTTTTGGGAAGTATCTATGTAAATCGATCGATTATTATGAAGTAGGTACTTATTTTCGGTAGGTCTCAGGAAGGATGTAACGATGTATGCTATTTTTCATTACCCAACTAAGAAATTAATTATAAGTATATCAAGACAACGTTTGTTCAGCTAGTATTAGTATATTTTTAACGATCTTCAAAGGCAAAGGTAAAGATGTAAACATCATAATATAGTAAGGATTAGAAATAAATTATTTTCTCTTAGACAAATTGTATAGGTACTGTAGTTACATAGAATTTTATCAAAAACTTTTATTCGTGCGGTCGTCGGCAATATATTCAAAATTGCCTGCGGCGCAGCTCAATCACTGGATACGGTTTCTAGTTAAGGTTGTTAGATTGATTCCAACAGTTTGTTTACCTCCGAACCGATCTAAATAATTACTTTTTCAGCGCCGATAAATGAAATAAACTTTCCCAATTTCGATCGCGTTGAGGTGTTTGTTTTGAGCAACATGATAAACAGCTGCCAACATTTCTCCACGACACTCTACAAATGAGTTTCTGAAACGCTGATTAACTGAAATAGCCGAAATATTTTTACTCGTAATATATTACACAGTATAGTTTTTACTATAATTTTTACTTATTATAAGATATAAGATAGTTCATATATTATTTGTAAGAAGGCTCTTGTTACATCACTTGTACAGTCCGACAAGGCTCTCTTGGCACTTGAAGGAGGGCGCTGTTGCAAAACAAAGGCAGCCATAAAATAAAATCTCCTCAATTTTACTTCAATTTTAGTTTAAAATAGTTAATAGTAAGCAAAAGCAACATAACATACATTAGTGATATACTGACAGAGCGAACTATTAATCAGTAGCACAATACAAGCGGCGTTAGTTCAGACTTTGGCCACGCGCCAATATAACCTTGTCGCACTGTACAAGTGATGTAACAATGATGGTCCGCTGTTGCAAAAAATAAAAGAGTTTATGTATACTAATGAGTATGAGGGTAGATTTTAATCTGGATTTAAGATGAAGCTAATTTTGTCCCGGAAAATCCATGATCAGTGAAAAATAGAGTTTCACGCAGTCTGAGCCATAAAAGAAAGCTAAAAAAAGAGAAAAAATATCTAGTCCCACTATCTTATACCTAGCCAAGTGCAGCCCGGATTTGTATTATGAAACAAATATGTATAAATTGTCCCAAAGCTTGGGTGTTTAAATAAATAGTTGAAGCTTTTGTAGCTTCACATCGTACATTTTAGTATTACTCTAATGTTACTGTCATGCTAGCTTCTATTCAAACTTTATGGAAATGCCGCATTTGCATAAGTGAGGATAGAATCTGAGTGTCAGTCTGAGTTACTGTCACCTGCGAAATAGGGGGTTGTTGAGGCTTTATACGTTATAAATTACTATATAATATTTATATAACATAATAATATGATAAATAATATGAATACTACTACTATAGTATACTGATTCTAAGAACTGACATTTTAACTTTTTAAGAATTTCCTGAATTTATTTTTGGCTGATATTTCAATTGCCAGATAATCGTTAACTAAGGAATTAATATGACGTTTTGACAGATTTTTTATGGCACATGTTTCAAATTTATTCCTCAGATAGTTTATCTTGCGATTGAAAAATCATCCCAAGCCAGTTATTAAAAATTCGTTCTGAGCGTTTTTGGATATTATAATTATTATTGCCAAATTAAAACAAAAATTACAATTACATCCATTGAAGACTCCCATAAAAATTTGAAAAATAGACATTTTAGAGCACTTTTTGGGGAGAACCTTGATCGAGAACATTTTATATTAGTTAATAATAATAATTAACTAATAAACACACACCTCTATTTCATGTAGATCATGATCAATTTTGCCCAGGTCAAACTAGTTATACGCGTAACTAAAATTGTGTTAGTATCGGCTAGTTCAGTCGGACTAATATCGGATAATAATTTGCAGCGTCATAATATTTTGTTTATTCCTACATTTGAATAATGTTGTAACATTCACTAATGTCAATAACAATGTCAGTTAAAAAGTTATATTAACTCAGAAGATTAAATATGATTTCGACATTCCGCTCCGCTGGAAACCGGGCCTTCCGTAATTTTTTCTTTAAAATTATATTGTAGTTTTTCTAGTTACCCTTTTACCTACAACTAAACCAACTAGAATTAAAGCACTTTTTAAAGAGTAGTTACTTGGTTCAAAGTACTCACGTACTTTGAACCAAGTAATCTGATTTTCAAACTGGAGAACTAAGAACAATATTGTACATGTAATTGTACACTGTCCTAAGTTGTTTCAGTAGTTATATAACTCGTGTGTTCCCTTTAGAGTGGCCGCTTAAGGTTTTGATAGAGTTGAATTATGTCCATGAGTCCTTTGTCCCGTTACCCGTAAAATGGTGACGTCACAAAACACTGAGCTGTAGTAAGTGTTATCCCACCAAAAACATAAATGTAAAAAAGGAGAGCCAAGTTCGAGAGCCGCAAAAAGAATGGAGATCAAAATGAGTGCCAAGTTCTATGTAAAATCGAAATTTGTATTTATAGGAACAAAAAAACAATATGAACAATTATTAAACTCTATTTCTTTGCTTTATTGGATACCTATAACAATTGTTGTTATTCAAAAATGTGAGATCTTAAAATAGTTAAGATTTGACTTGGACAGTTTTCATTACATCAGTCATTTTATAAAGTTATACAACATTTTAATTCAGATAAAAACTCGCCAAGTCAAATCTAACCTATTTTAAGATCTCACATTTTTGAATAACAGCAATTGTTATAGGTATCCAATAAAGCAAAGAAATAGAGTTTAATAATTGTTCATATTGTTTTTTTGTTCCTATAAATACAAATTTCGATTTTACATAGAACTTGGCACTCATTTTGATCTCCATTCTTTTTGCGGCTCTCGAACTTGGCTCTCCTTTTTTACATTTATGTTTTTGGTGGGATATCATTACTTTTTGTAAAGAAAACTAGGCAGGTATTAAGTTTAAAGCTTTTTCTTGCGTTTCCGCTGCGTGGTTTTCTTTTTTATACTATTTTCTACACTGTCTTGAATGTTAGAGATAATAGTGATAATAAATAAAATAGAAAAATAAAGTACCTAATGTTGCAATGTCCAAATTAAAGAATCAACTGTTAGACGGAACGAAGTTCGCCGGGTCATAGCTAGTACAACATAAGTTTGCTGCTGTCAAATGATGTCAGTATAGCGTTTTCTTACTGGAACTAGAAATGAGTGGCTGAGACAACGCTAAACGCGTGACAGTTGACAGCGGCAAACTTATAGCGAACGAGTTGTATAAAGTATTTATTTATTCATTGAATCTCATATATATGTACTTCACTTTTATACTATTATTGGTTAAGGCACGAAGAACCTGGTTTTTTAGCGCGTATTACAAGTTTTTTGTATGAGGACACCGCTTATTTTTTTTTTTTGACTTTTTTATTTTTTGATTTTTTCCTACGTTTACACAAAATTAACGAGCTGGATTCCAAATTTCATCCTTCTAGGTCATCTGGAAGTAGATTAAGTTTAGGTACTATATGTCAGTTTGTATGGGGACACCCCTTATTTTTTGACTTTTTTTTATTTTCTGATTTTTTACTACGCTAACACACAATTACCGTGCTGGATTTCAAATTTCATCTTTCTAGGTCATCTGGAAGTAGGTTAGGTTTAGGTACTATATTCTCGACATTTCATGAGAGCTTATATCTAAGCCTATGTGAAATAAAGAATTTCATTTCATTTCATTTCATTTCATATGTCAGTTTGTATGGGGACACCCCTTATTTTTTGACTTTTTTTATTTTGTGATTTTTTCCTACGCTTACACACAATTAACAAGCTGGATTTCAAATTTCATCTTTCTAGGTCATCTGGAAGTAGGTTAGGTAAGAATAAGAATAAGAATAATTTATTAGGCAAAACTTACAAATGTGGCTTACTATCTAAGGTCACAAAGTATAGATCGCAATGGCTTGTATTTGATACACAAATTTTGAGCGCGCAGACTCTGCACTAAGATTAAACTTGTATTGCAGAAGTCTGCATACCCTTCGGGGGATCAATTAAGCCAATGTTTTAAATATAAAAGCAAAAAATAAAAATAATAAGAAATAAAGAGCGCAATTACACAGGTATTTATACGAGTGGTATATGTGTGTGTGTGTGTATGTGTGTGTGTGTGTGTGTATGTGTGTGTGTGTGTGTGTGTGTGTGTGTGTGTGTGTGTGTGTGTGTGTGAGTGTGTGTGTGTGTGTGTGTGTGTGTGTGAGTATGGTGTGTGAGAGTGCGTGTGGTTTAGTGTAAGTAAGTAGGTTTAGGTACTGTATGTCAGTTTGTATGGGGACACCCCTTATTTTTTGACTTTTTTTTTTATTTTCTGATTTTTTTCTACGTTTACACACAATTACCGTGCTGGATTTCAAATTTCATCTTTCTAGGTCATCTGGAAGTAGGTTAGGTTTAGGTACTATATGTCAGTTTGTATGGGGACAACCCTTATTTTTTTACTTTTTTTTATTTTCTGATTTTTTCCTACTTTTACAGACAATAACCAAACTGGATTTCAAATTTAATCTTTCTAGGTCATCTGGAAGTAGGTAAGGTTTAGGTACTATATGTCAGTTTGTATGGGGACACCCCTTATTTTTTGAATTTTTTTTATTTTATAATTTTTCCTACGCTTACACACACTAACCAAGCTGGATTTCAAATTTCATCTTTCTAGGTCATCTGGAAGTAGGTTAGATTTAGGTACTATATGTTTGTTTGTATGGGGACACCCCTTATATTTTGACTTTTTTTATCTTCTGATTTTTTCCTACGTTTACACACAATTACCAAGCTGAATTTCAAATTTCATCTTTCTAGGTCATCTGCAAGTATATTAGATTTAGGTACTATATGTCAGTTTGTATGGGGACACCCCTTATTTTTTGACTTTTCTTTATTTTTGATTTTTTCCTACGCTTACACACAGTTACCGAGCTGGATTCCAAATTTCATCCTTCTAGGTCATCTGGAAGTAGGTTAGGTTTTTGTACTATATGTCAGTCAGTATGAATTTTAACGACTTTTTGACCTTCATATCTTTATAACCGTTTGAGCTAGCTTCATGAAAATTGGGCTTCTATATGATCTTATGGATATAATTGAACACACGTAGTTTTATGTGTTTACGTTAAATAGGTTTTGAGTTATAGAAGGGTCAAAAGTGGCACCAAGTGGTTCGTGTAAACTTACTCTTGGCGCTGTTACCGAGCTGGATTCCAAATTTCATCCTTCTAGGTCATCTGAAAGTAGGTTAGGTTTTTGTACTATATGTTAGTTTGTATGGGGACACCCCTTATTTTTGTACTTTTTTTTATTTTCTGATTTTTTACTATGCTTACACACAATTACCGTGCTGGATTTCAAATTTCATCTTTCTAGGTCATCTGGAAGTAGGTTAGGTTTAGGTACTATATGACAGTTTGTATGGGGACACCTCTTATTTTTTGACTTTTCTTTATTTTTTGATTTTTTCCTAGGCTTACACACAATTACCGAGCTGGATTCCAAATTTCATCCTTCTAGGTCATCTGGAAGTAGGTTAGGTTTTTGTACTTTATGTTAGTTTGTATGGGGAAACCCCTTATTTTTTGACTTTTTTTTATTTTCTGATTTTTTCCTACGCTTACACACAATTACCAAGCTGGATTTCAAATTTCATCTTTCTAGGTCATCTGGAAGTATAGGTTAGATTTAGGTACTATATTTCAGTTTGTATGGGAACACCCCTTATTTTTTGACTTTTTTTTATTTTCTGATTTTTTACTATGCTTACACACAGTTACCGAGCTGGATTCCAAATTTCATCCTTCCAGGTCATCTGGAAGTAGGTTAGGTTTTTGTACTATATGTTAGTTTGTATGGGGACACCCCTTATTTTTTGACTTTTTTTATTTTCTGATTTTTTCCTACGCTTACACACACTTACCAAGCTGGATTTTAAATTTCATCTTTCTAGGTCATCTGGAAGTATAGGTTAGATTTAGGTACTATATTTCAGTTTGTATGGGAACACCCCTTATTTTTTGACTTTTCTTTAATTTTTGATTTTTTCCTGCGCTTACACACAGTTACCGAGCTGGATTCCAAATTTCATCCTTCCAGGTCATCTGGAAGTAGGTTAGGTTTTTGTACTATATGTTAGTTTGTATGGGGACACCCCTTATTTTTTTACTTTTTTTTTATTTTCTAATTTTTTCCAACGCTTACACACACTTGCCAAGCTGGATTTCAAATTTCATCTTTCTAGGTCATCTGGAAGTATAGGTTAGATTTAGGTACTATATGTTAGTTTGTATGGGAACACCCCTTATTTTTTTACTTTTCTTTATTTTTTGATTTTTTCCTACGCTTACACACAGTTACCGAGCTGGATTCCAAATTTCATCCTTCTAGGTCATCTGGAAGTAGGTTAGGTTTTTGTACTATATGTCAGTCAGTATGAATTTTAACGACTTTTTGACCTTCATGTCTTTATAACCGTTTGAGCTAGCTTCATGAAAATTGGGCTTCTATATGATCTTATGGATATAATTAAACACACGTAGTTTTATGTGTTTACGTTAAATAGGTTTTGAGTTATAGAAGGGTCAAAAGTGGCACCAAGTGGTTCGTGTAAACTTACTCTTGGCGCTGGCTAGCCAGTTCCTTTGCTTGAACTTGGCTTGACACGCTGCCGCGTGTCTTGATCTATGGAATCTTTATAACTATTTGGGTAAAGAGAATCTTGGAACAAGGTACGGTAATTTGCGTTTAATGAATAACTTTCTAACCGTTGTATTTATTTAAACAACCCAACATATCTTAAACTGATTTGATTACCACTGCCAAGGAGGTGCTGGTGTTTTGGTAACTGCACTAGGAGGGGATCGGACAACATGCTACCGGGAGCAGAAAAGCCCAAGATTGGGGCGACCCCATTGGCATATAAATCGATGGACCCCGGGCGTAATACAAAATTCACGAAAAAAGTGTCCCGAGAAAACCTACATTAATAAACGAGGGTAAATGCGTATTTTTATACACATAGTAAAACATTTTAATAATTTATGTCTTAAACCATTACTACACAGCCTTACTTTGCTTAAGATTGGACCTCTTTTCGAGTTTTGGATTGCATTAGGTTCGGACACTTTTTAGCGCTGACCTGAAATCCTATGGGCGTCCCCAAGAAGATAAGAAGATGATAGCTGATAGATGATCTGATCCATGTGATTATAATATTCGCCCATGAACATTATGACTTCTTGCTTCACTGAAGGCTTGATCTACCATTCATGATACAAATAATAAATGAATAAATACATCAGGATATTGCACAGATCGGAATCTAGTAAGAGATAGCTTGGACTATGTAGATAGATAACGGATAAAATTACATTACATTTAATATACATACATATTTATACAATTTATAAAAAAAACATTGAGACAGATTCTGGAAATCATTCATCCTCGTCCTAAAAATATTTTTAAGTAGTGCAGGGAATCGAACCCACGGCCTTCGACGCAGAATGCAGGACCACTGCCGTTGCGTCATTCAGTAAATATTTGATGTTTCCAAAGATTACAATGTTTTGAACCGTCAACTAATAGTTCTTTCCTCACGCGTAGTTAAAGTTTTTTTGTATTGTTGCAATAACAAACTCATCTTTTTGAGTGCCTCAGCGAAGTAAAAGCAAACTTTGTTTCATTATTTGACCCAAAGGACTAGTGTACTAAAACTTTCTTGTGTCGTATGAAGATGTTCTACAAAGGATACTCTACACTTTGTATACATTATAGTACTTGTTAGTCAAGTTTCAGCAATGCTGCAGATTTGCTAACAACACTGCGTCAAAACTTATCCAAATTTTGTTTCATACTACAATGAAAACCAGCTAAAATGTAAAAAAAATACATTAGTTCTGTACCTGAAACCTATATTTATAATAAAAGGCAAGTGTAAACCTAAAGTATTTTAAAACACACACACAGTATTTGAAAATATTCCCGGCTTTGACCACATAGTAATTACAACGAAAAATATACCAAAGTTTTCTAACACATTCATCATTACATCGTATGTACCTACGTACTGTAAATTAAACGTAAATATTGTGTATAAAATATTCTTAATTGTATTAGTTACCTAAACCCCTAGCTTGTATTATCCTCTACAAGAAAATTATATTAAGAAGTAGCTATATACTTTTTAAATTAATTTTGATTCAAATCTCGTTACCTTTTCGCGTTATCTATATGCAGGGGGATTTATCGAAAATTAATAATAAAATACAACTTTATCGAGCTGTTGTCAGTATCTGTGGCATTATGATACCTTGTACTAAATCCAATGAGGTGAGGTGAGAAGGCATCCAGTGTAGGCTTAATGTAGCTACAAAATAAACAAATACATAAAATTCTTGTGTCGCAATGTTTGTAACTAAGCTTTTTCAAAACGGCTTGACCTATTGTTATGATTTTTTTTGGTAAATCTGAGAATAGGACGTAAACAATTTTTTCAAGTGAGAAATTATTTAAATGGCAAAACAACGTTTGCCGGGTAGTTAATGCAGTAAACAAACAAATCGGTATTGGGTACGTTAAGTTTAATAGAGCTTAAAGATAAAGTTTAATCAAGTGTTGTGGTGCACTTTATAAAGTCCCACAGTAGCTTCTCGTTTTGTTTTCCCTCCAGAGCATTAGGGGCTGATTAACCGTCCCGCGTCCGAGACTTGGCAGCCATTTCTGTTTAGTTTACTTCTTGTTTAGAGATCTCGCTTAGATTTTTCTATAAAATATTCTCTTAATGCTAACTCTACTACTGGTGTTTCCTTTAGTTTTGATCTAAATTGATGACCATAAGGCAACCTGGAAAATATTACTCTCTCAAACAATACCCAAATCACTTCGAATGTTCTTATAAAATTTCAAGAGTTCCTTCGATTTCTCCAGGAACTCTTCATCAGATCCTGACCTGATGGAACCATCTGGGAAGTATAACCTTTCAAACACAAAAATAATTTTCTAAATCCACAAGGTCCACGCGTTTTCGAGTACCTAATCGGTGAACATATATAAAAAAATAAATAAAGATGCCGACGAATTGAGAACCTCCTCCTTTTTTGAAGTCTTTTAATAACATAAAACAAGTTATTATTTAACAGATATTATAAAAATTAACAATTTACCCGCATTCTTTTCACCACCAGAACCTGGTTAACATCTAGCACAAAAATTCTCGTCAAAAACGAGTCCAAAGCCAAACTTGATGGGGTTTTGTCGTTGAACTAAGTACTAGTTCCTATCGCCACCTTTCGGTTCCATCATCTGATCAGCTCCATGTCATATAATTTTGTATTATCATCCGATTTACACATGCATACAAATTTTCAGCTCAATCGGTAACCGGGATGATCAAATTTAACTTGCAAGTAAATTAAAGCTTGTTACGATTCATTGAAACTAAAGTACTGTTTAAAATTTTGAGGCAGACAGACAAATCTTCTTAATATATATAAATCTCGTGTCACAATGTTTGTCCTCAATGGACTCCTAAACTACTGAACCGATTTAGTTCAAACTTCGGGAATATCTGTCATTTGGTCAAACTTAAAAGATAGAATAGTTTTTATCCCACGTGGGCGAAGTCGCGGGCATCAGCTAGTTTAAATATAAAAAGGCGTGTGGCACTCGGAGACTGCTAAGGTAAAGCTATTGCATAGAATTTAAAGTTATTTTTAGTTTGCCATCTATCAAAAAATAGCAGAACTTTTTAATGTCATTAAAAAGTTAAATATGCTTTTTCATGTAATACAAATTTCGTTTTATCATCTACGAGTACATAGGTTAACATCGCTCAGAGTTAAAACGAGTATAATACTTAATATGAGAAATGTCTTATCGTTATAACATGAAATCTAAAAGCTTAGCTGTTACTTACTAAAGTCTGCAAACGAAAGGTTCCATTTCCTAACATTTTCCCCATTTCGGATCAATTAAATTGCATCGGTGCGGGTTATCGGCTTAATTACTTTTCCAATTCAACAGTTCCATTTTTAAATAGCTTGTATTTTCAACGCTTTGAAAGCGCTTTCAAAATTAATTTTTGAGTGAATGTTCCTAAATTAAATTAGTTTTGACCGCTTAAGAGTCCTGTGAACTACGATGTCTCCATTCATTCAAAATACCAAATCATTTGTAATTCGTGCATAATATATCGATTATGTTGTGGTGTTATTCGGATTCATATATTTTAAGAATTTTTTTTTTCACCAGTAAAAATGAAATTCATTGAAAATCTTTTAGATAAAACTGAACAGGAGTCCATGATTTCCATGAACATTCGGTAAGGAGAAGATAAACTTAATTCTTCGCCGAATCTCGATGAGTCCCGACATACTTTAAATCGGCATTAGAGATTAAACGCGGGCGTATTTTAATTGAGGGAGAATAATGTCTGAAACTCCTTTGTGCCATCGCCCGCAAGCAGGCAGTTTTACGGAACAATAGAATGGGATTTGACTTATCAGCTTTTAATACCAGGCCCAGTTGTTTAAAATCGTTGGTTATCCATACTAGAGATGTTACAGAGGTGGTTTTATCAGAACCGAAGACAAACCGGAGATTTGAAATTTATTTTAACCGAACCTAAACTGGAATCGGAACCGAAATCGAGATCGGAACAAATGTCAAATAAATGAATAAAGCAATGCTATAATTATTCCGTTATCAATTAAAAAATACACAGTCACAAAATAGAGACCCTACTAAAAACATTATTAGACAGGTATGTCCTGTCTCTGACACTAAATTAACACCAATCTATATAACTGCACGTTTTATAGAGATGTAACGGAGGTTGTTTTATCTGAACGGAAGGCGAAACCGGAGATTTGAAATTTATTTTATCGGAACCGGAGGTGTGAAATCAACCGAAAGTTTCGGTATATTGTTTGAGTAACTAATTAGATTGCGTCATTTTGACATCTCCGAAACGGAGAGGAACCCTCAGTGCGCGAGCCGGCTCGCACCTGACCAATTATTTACTAAGACTTTAATTTGTGGCACTTCGGTTAGCGGTTCTAAATTACACAATCACTTATCTATGAAACCGTGTCAACATAATATTATTATATCAGTTTTATAATTGGTTGTTTTAGATTGTTGGTTATGGTTACAGATCCTTTTGTTTTGACAAAGTTTACGTATAGAGTAAAATTTGTTGATGCAACCCAGCTGGAATAGATCAGATTCTAGTGTATATTATACCAACAGCGATTGTTCTAGTAAATAGGTATAAACGATTTCGTGCTTGTTGAATTCGTATTTCGCATTAGTTTCCATTTTCCGATGTTAAAGCTCTTAGTTTTGCTTTCCCAAAATACAGTAGGTAGCCTGTCTAACAGACAAACACAAATTCTCGCAAGAGAACATTTAGGTTAATACAGTGGACGAATAATCCTCAAATGTGCTTCATAGATCATAATATCGAACACTCTCCAAAAAATTGGCTCTCAAAAGTTCTACAAAGGTATTTTCTGTGAAAATAAGAGAGGCAATAAATACTAGATACTAGTGGAAAATTGTAGATTACATACACGGTTTTGTCTTAGCTCAAAAATATATGATTTCTTTATTTGTCCAGCCGTGCTATTCTGCAAAGCAGCGACGAGCGTACATCTATGCATCTATGAATTTGTTAGTTGTAATAGAGTACAATTTTGCATGCCATCTTCGGCTTGGCAGCTGTCTGGCAGCTGTTTCAGAGATGGACATTTTGTATAACACTGCAGGTCCAATCCAAAATTACAAGTATTTATACAAAATATTATGTTATTGCAAGTGCATAGTTTTCAAACAACTTTCAATAGAAGCTTGTTTTACTTACTTGACGCGAGCTAGGATAAAATAAACTCCTATTATGTAACAGAACAACGTAAATACTATTATGTTGCATAAATAATTAGAATCATACGTTCAAATTCAATTCCTATTTGACGGGAGTTAATTTATCGAAGTCACTGGTCAATAAATTAATACCTACGTAATACCAGTAATACGTATAGATAATATTTCAATCCACGAAGACTCGCCTCACTCCGTCAAAATCGCTTATGTTCCATTCGATTTGGATGGAGTTTGACAGAGTGCGGCGCATCATTGTTGATTGAAATATTCATACAACCTATGTACAAATGAATAAATGGATTCATTTTGGATACCATACAAAAGTTAGATGTTCGGGTCAGTATTCCTTACCATAAATGTCGTTTCCTTTTTTTTAAATAAAAAAGAAAAATGGTTAATTACATTTTCTATCATTTTCAAAGAGTAGTTAGTGTAATATCCACAAGAATACAGAATGTAGGTAAATTAGAGACAGGACTTTCAGCAAAAAAAAATTATTTTCGAAATAAGGAGATATCATAGAATTGCCGCTTTTACAAGATTATTTCATGCTATAAAATTAATTGAATTATGAGTACCTATTTATTTATGCAACTTCATTGTTGTCTTTTAATTCTATTAAGGAAAGTCGTAGCTGCAATGACTGTTATTTTAATTTACAAAATAAACATCTATAAGTAACAAGCACAGTGGGTCTATGCCAAACGCGAGTTAGCTGCTCAGTGTGACACATCACGATGAGAAAAAACACTAGCAAAACCTCTGAAATGTCTTTAAATATAAATGACCTAAAAACACAAGCAAGGCTATTACACCAAATAAAGTTATTGATCGTGTTTGAAGCTATTCTGGGAGTAAATCGTCTATATCTATACGATGAAAAAAAGAAATTTCTTTTTCGTCTCAGTGTTGTCTACAACATGTTCCTGGTTCTATTGTCTGTTACGACATTGATCGGCAACGATATAATATATAGTACTTCCCAGCTAATGTTCAAAGATGTTATGGCGATTGAATATTTACTTCTGGCTTTAGCTGCGATTGTACACAGAAAAAAGTTGAAGAATTTTCTGTTGAACCTCCAGTTGTTGGACGAAATGCTCAACGTCGAAAGCGAAAATTTTTTCGTGATCACTAAACGATATTTATTTATCGTGATCGCTGCAATTCTCTCGTACAATATAATTGAGACTCTGGCGTGTGTCTTGTTAAACAATTACAATTTCGGTTATTCTGAATATAGCATTTTGGGAGCATGTCTGTCCTTTATTATTCGCGAAACAGAAACAATATTCATATGTCTACTGCTGTCTATGCTTTTGAAGAGACTTTACGTTATCAGAGCTCACGTGGCTAAAGCTTTCTCAGTGAAACTTGAAAATGGTAAAAATTGTACGCGCTACAAGAAAACTGAGGATACACTTAAAAAATTAGCAAATAAAGTGGAACTGGATGTCACCAATCTGCACAAAGCCTACGATTCGTTGCACAAATGTTCCGAACAATTGAATTCCATTTTGAGTATTCCGGTAATTTATTTTTTTATTTATCGTTATTATCGTTTGGTTGCTCTATGAAAATAGTTAAAGTTATTAGAAATTCTGGATCGGGCTGTTCTAAATATGAATTTTGGGTCAGACAAAAACAAACATTGGCAATGCGGATTGGGGTTTACTGTAAAGTATTAATTTTAAAAATTACTGTAAAGCTCCCCTGTGTTCAAAACATCAAACTTTTCACCCTCGTGCTTTTTGAGTACGTACTTCAAGCTCTTGGTACATATCTGTCCTTTTTAGGGTTCCGTATACCTCAAAAGAAAAAAGAAACGGAACCCGTATAAGATCACTTTGTTGTCGTTTATCTGTGTGTCGCGACCCATTATTTCAGTAACTATTGAAGATAGCGACATAATATTTGGAATTGTTGTACGTACTAATGGCCCGCTGCCATTGCAATCTTAAATATTGCCCCCAATGTATATTTCAGATGCTGATAATGCTAGCAGCTTCAGGTTTGTCGTCGATTTTGGTTTTGAAAACTATGCTTCTTGTTTTCCAACACGACCAAAAGTCTCATAATGTTAATGTAAGTAAATCATGTTACCGTTCAAAATCTTCTATGCAAAGGCTGACAATTCAATATAATAATCATGTCGCAGATTTCAAAAGCTCTAGTAGCATTTGGCGCAGGGCGATGCCTGCGGTCAATAATATTCCTGATCATTCCATGCTATTACGCCAACACATCTAAACAGGAGGTCAATTTTATACGCACCATGATTTATGATACCTTGAACACTAAGGAATTTGGTAAGTAAACCATGATAAAGCAAAAGCTGAAATTACTATTACCGCTTAATTTTGATCGTCAATATGGGCAAAATAAAAGTGAACAGGGGCGACAGTTGGTATAAGAACGAAGTAGCATATCCTCAGAACCTTTTAAGGATATACGGAAATAGCTGAAGTTGAACAATCTGGGTGCCTTCAAGAGAAGAGTGAATAGGCATTTTCTAGGCAAGCGCGCTCCATCCTAGACCTCATCATTTCTGCCCATCAGACATGATTGTGGTCAAGCGCAAGCCTGTCAATCGTAAAAAAACCGCATTTTGTTGTTGAAAAAATCTATTTCTATCCTTAATATTATAAAGCTAGAGTTTTTTATGGTAGATAGGATTGCGCTTGACGACAATCATGCCTGATGGAAAGCAATCGTGAGGTCTTGATTCGGGCGCACTCCCTTGAAGGCACCCAAATTGTGCTTGGCTGGAAACTTGCTTCAAGCAATGATCTCAAAGGCTGCCAGGGAAAAATTGCTATATATAAAGTTGCCAAGTTGTACTTCTAAGTTCGTTTCTGTTTTTTTTTCCTTTTTATATTTTTCCAATACACTTGCTCATCGCAAACTTTTTCATTACTTTTATTCACTAGTTAGTCAGACAGTTTTTTTTTATTTTATCTACTAAATAAAATTATTTTTAGTATTATTTTATTCACAAGTGTGCTCAATGGCGCCTCAGCGGTAATAACCAACTTTACTCACTTGTACCATAAAATATTATTATTCTGTGGTGTGCAATAGGTAAAGAGTTTAATATATCTATCTCTTGTGTTTCAGGCAAAATCGAGCGTCGTCAAATAAAAGCATTTTTCCAGTTGACCTGTGACAATGATTTCACGTACAGACTATGCGGTATCTTTGTTTTAGACATGACGCTTCCTTTGAAGTTTCTCAGCCTCTGCCTTACTTATTTCATCATTGTTGTGCAATTCTCCAAGTTCATAGACTGATTTACTAGAACCCGTGCGCTACAGATGGGGCACCGTAGCACTCGGGCCCACGTGGAGGTTGCTTGGCCAGCCCCCCACCATCAACAGATTAAGTCGCACTATAAATTTTCCGTACTTTATAACATTTTTTCTATAAATACAATATTAGTACAAAAGTAAGTGCGTTTATTCATACATGAAACTAGTGGGAAGTAACATACAAATAACAAAACAATACTAAATCGTAATACCTACGGTTTTTACATTAAAAATGCTCATTGAGTGAAAAACCTGCAACAAAATGTGGTTTTATAAACATTCATATTGCAAAAATTGCTCAACATATTTTTTATTTTTAAATTCTTTATTATTATAATTCCTTAATCATTTTAAATTACTCACAAAATTAGTGAAACTAACGTTAGCGAAATTAGGCAAATTAGCGTTATGACTTTTATTTCTATTTGCAACGCAATGTAGTAAGAAGTACAAAACGGAATTTGCAACATGCATGTTTTAACAGCGTCTTGTGAACTGTTTATCCGTTGAGTAAACGTTTTCGTTTTTCCAGGTTAGCATTAACAACATAACATATTTTCATATTTCGCTTTGCATTTTAATAAGATAGCTAAATGTAAGCTTTTACTTTATAATACTTGCGTTGTGTATAATGAAAGGTAATATTATCTCTTTTGTTCCATTATTTTCCCTTTTCCTCGGAAAAGTATCTTGCAGCGACATTCCAATTACGATATTGCAATTCTCTCTCTGTTCTTAATATACATAATTTCTTTCTTTTTTCTCAAGAATTTGTTGGTCGCACGACTCTGAGGAAGTGGAATGTTTCTGAAAAATATGAGCCTAGTCAAATATGATAATTATACTACTACTTTTAAGCTTGAGCATAGATTAAGAAGGTATGACATTATTGCCTTATTATTTACGTTTTGGTTTCCAGTCCTGTTTTTATGGGGTCTAGCATTGAGTAACTTGGTACATAGTAACTCAATGAGGCTAGTTATCTTTTCAGCTGTTTCATTCAAAAAAATCCCGCAGAAACCGTGAATTTTTCTGTTATATATCATAGGAAAATATACCTGTCACTTAAAATCAGGGAAACTTTTTTTCTCATCTCGTTTTTTTTTGAATAAAATAAATTTTAACTCCCCTTTATACAATAAATAATACCCGTTATGGCTTAAGTCCAACATGGACAATTGACCATAGAGAGTGAAAGAGCGTCTTTCTTGAAATAGCGTCTTCTTTTAAATAATCTGAGTGTTATATTTATTTAAAAGCAGTTATTGTGGGTTACCCGTAGGAGATAGGCATATACCTCGAACTTTTTAACAGATTTTGATGCGTTCTTTAATATTGTAGAACATTGTTTTGTTTTATCTTCAATAGTTTCCGCAACGCACGCGATGAAAGCATTTTTTTACGACTTGGATTATATTATTCAAGTTTAAGTAAAGATGCATGATTAATTTTTGAAATTATTATAACCTTTGATACTCCACAAAAACGTAGCTTTCTATTGGTGAAATAATTTTGAAAATCGGTTCAGTAGATCCAGAGACAATCCCTTACAACGTGAAAAACTCACAAACATCGTTACGCTACCTCTTTATAATATTAGTATATATTATTATAGAACGTAGATTAACAGCATGTATTAAAATAAATAGGTTTACCAAATCCACAAAATTTTGGCAATAATGCCGTTTTTGCACTTTTTATATACCATCATATTTTTTCTCTATCTGTGCTCTGTATGTGTGTGCAATAAAGTTGTAAAATAAATAAAAATAGGTAAGTAATCCAGATAATACTGGTACAAGACTAGTAGAAAAAACACAACTCCAAGAAAAACGCTTCCCAAATTAATTTCCTCGAAAGACGAATCCTTAAAAAATCCGCTATGTCTGAACATTTTTTCATCATGGTAGTTTAAGCTCCCAGCCTCCTATTTAACAAAAGAGGACTTTCCGCCACGGGAACTAATAGCCTCTTATAGCGTTATTACTTTCCTTTTTTATCTGTCGACATTGGAGCTTCCCAGCAATGTTTAGTTTCATAAAATTTTATCGTGGCTATCATGGAATCACGGTGGAAATTCGCACTTCAGTTCCACCGTGCGATGCCGTTGTACAAACAAACGGAGCGGGGAAATTATCCTGCCCCTTTTTATTTACACGGGCGTGGAATTATCTAGAGCTAACATTTGTGCACTAAAGGAAGATTCACTACGAACGAACTAGTTGTTGAAATGTTCTGTCGAAACTAATTTGTTTTACTATACAAGTGCAAATAAGGATGTGACATTTCTTAGAAGAAGTAAGAATACCTGGCAGAGAATTGTATGAGACTGTTTCAAAATAAGGAGCTTAAAAACCTTCACAGACATTTTTACGTAGGTACCTTATATTAAAATTAATTAAGTTTATATTTACATTTTACATTTACATTTTACATTTACATTTACATTTTACATTTACATTTTACATTTACATTTTACATTTACATTTTATTTACATTCTTATCACGGTAACAAAACTCCTCCGAAACGACTTAAACGATTTTTATGTTTTTTGTGTATGTTTGGTATATCTAAGAATGGGACCTAAACTATTTTCTATAACCCCTAAAGTGAGAAATAATTTGTATGTCAAAATTAAGTTTTCTGAGTCAGCTAATAATATGTTAAATCTTTTTTTAATACGAACTTTTTATCATCGTTAACGATATTATATACCGTGAGAATCATTTTCGACCGTTCTTTTGAAAATCCATTGCACCCAAATTGTGTACCTATTTAGTTTCTATGGACAACAATACTTTGCTAAGCTTGTAACATAATTTTAATGAACTCACATTATTTAAGTCATACCTATACTCTAGTATTCTGTACTTTATTTAATTTCAAATGAACAATGAATTACAAATTAATCAAATGAATTCCCTCCAGTTTAATTATCCGAAAAAGTAGCATAACAAGCAATGCATGTGACAATCGGAAAACCAGAGCGCTCGTTCAACCGTTTAATGTAGGTTAATGCTTTGCTGTTCAATCCGATGCCAAATTAAGTTTTAATTTGCGATTTAAAAGGTACCTTCTACATTTGTATCAGGTAAAAACATTGTGATGTTACCAAAATGTAGTTTTCTTTTAGTATCATCTTTGTGAAATGCGGGATATAGGTCTTCTATTGAAAACATTTTATAACACGTTCGCCGAAGCTTTGCCGATGGCTTCCTCTCCCACTACATACAACGCAACTGTAGTGTGTGTGTGTACACAACAAAGTGTAGCTTCCCAACAGTGAAAGAATTTTTCAAGTCGGCCAAGTAGTTTCGGAGCCTATTCAATGCAAACAAACAAAAGAACAATCAAATCTTTCTTCTCTCTTTATAATATTAATGTAGAAGTGTAGATTATTAGGAAGGGGTGAATATTGAGTAACCACTAAAATATGCTACACAGCATCGTACTGGAACGCATAAAATCACTTGGTGGTGGGTGTGTCTATGCCATAACAATTGATAAAATGTAAGGTAAACATTTGTATAAAGCGTATATAATAAAAAAGCGATTAAAATGCTGAAAAAATTTGTTGTAAGTATTGTACCTATTGTAGCTCCCAACAATAATAATAAATATAATCATCAGTTTCGATTTCATTTACAGCGTTGTTAATAAAATAATATATATCGGTTTTTTTTTCTAAATTTTTCATTTTCTTTTCATTTGTCTCTGTAATTTTACTTCTCAGAAAAAAGGAAGTACCTAACGTGTTGATTAAAAGGAATAATTTAGGCTAATTTAGATGCAGCGAGCTCGCCTTGGCGGACTCTCGGCGTAATTACAGTCTGATTAAACCGATTCACTTCAGGATTTTACTTCACTCCGCACAAGACTCAGTTGAATTCGATCGTGTTTTTAAGTGTTTCTTTTTCATCTGTGTGATTCCAAGACGAGTTAATTCATATTTAAGCAACACTAGATTTGTTTTGAACGCAAGCAAACGAACAGGCAGTTGAAACGCTAGTCAACAGCTAGTTGAACTACCTGCTTTTGGATCCGGTCGAAAGGAAGTAGTTCGTAATGAGGGGTTCCAGCGCATAGATGCGAGATGTACTCCATGTGAGGCAGCATTTGCACTTTGTAAATATTTAAATTATATTTGGAAGAGTACACATAAAGACATACAGTTTTTTACAGTTACACACTAAACTGCTGAAGCGTAGTAATTTATGTTGTATTTCTATACCAAAATGTTTGAATGTCTATGGGTAAAAACTGGAAATCCTTTATCATGACGTGACCAGTATACGGAATCCCTTAGGATTTTTGTTTAATTTATCAGAAAAGTGATTACTACCCAAGGTAGTTGACGTTGCCGTCAAAGACTGACTAATCCGACATAAGTCGTAAGAGTAGGACAAAGCGTATCCCTTATACGCTACTATATCTTTCAGATGAATGTAGGTGTATTATGTATACGACGTATGTATATAAAGTAAAGCGCATCTGAGTTTATATTTAAACCATATTACTTATTAGTAGTATAGCTAATAATAGTTGTTTCATGACAATCGTAATTCTCGTGGTACAAACAAATCTGTGACATCCGCAAATTCAATATTTAATTCACTACCACATTTCTCATCGGCCATGACATCTGTGAACTCTAAACCACTGTCATAATGAAGTCGGCACTTTGAATGGAAATAACAGTAATAATGCAGTTCATTCGGGCCGTGAAAATTTAAACTAACTATGAAATTGACGTTTAAATATTGTGGACTTTATGTAATTATTAATTAGTATTAAAATAGTCGGCAGTGGTCTTCAACGAATCTTTTTATCTTCCACGTTTCTGATACAAACCGCTAAGGTGTGTAACATTCTTCCAGCTTTCATTTTCCCAGCCAAGTAATCTTGGTGCTTTCAAGAGAAGAGTGAAAAGGAAAGTAAGCGCGTTGTACCAAGCCGAATTATAATCATTTCATACAAAACTTGGGACAACAGTTTTTTTAAGTGAAACTTATATTACATCATCTCAAACTTTTTCGTCTGTATGTTGCATGTCGCATGATGGTCGGCCGCGGAGTAGAGATAAAGTGAAAGGTGCTCGTCAGAGCAGCCAAGGCCACAAAAGTTTCATTTTTACCGTGGTTTCATAAAACCACACGATTCTTTTTTTACCAAAAGCCTCCTTTTTAATTTAAATGCTGTACGCAAGAGGAAATAAGCACAAGTACTAGAACAATTACCGCATGCTAAACAATTATCGAAAAATCTAAATGAAATGAATTGTCATAAGAGCCTATAGAGGCTCGGTCTATATGAAAGAAAGAATTTTGTATCGTATTCTATTCTATTCTGTATTTTATATACCATCAGGTTGCATAAACCAGCAAAACAAACAAGTAAACGCAAGGAAGTCGTATCATAATATATTAATATTCATGATATCCACAATAGACCGAGTAGATATCAAAACTTTACTGCAGTATGATTTGTGCACAAAGTTGTTTGTATTGTTAGAACTTCCCAACAAACGCCGTCATCGACTTTTCATCGTCCTCGTGTTTTGATATTCCTACTTTGTACAGAAATGTCGATACTTTGCCAACATCTTTTCAATCAATCAATCAATCAATTTTTTATTTGCAAGAAACATTGTACAAATATGATGACAAACCGAATGTAGACCAAACATGTTTCGTCATTGCTGACATGCAAATTTAAGTCAATTTAAAAAGAAATATTTGAAACCTTAAATAAATTAGTATTAATAATAGATATAAGCATACAATTTCAATTAAATTACAGTCAATAAATTAAGAACCTTACAACAATATAATTGATGATCTAAGTAGATTCATGAATACAATTTAAATTAGTACCTACAGTCAACAAAGCCAAGTCTAAACAAGTCTCAAAGAACACTTTATACACTCTATTAGGAGAAGATATTGGGGGTTATTTTCTTTGCTAAAAAAAACTGTGTCATTGTATTTATAAATGCTAGTTAGATCTCCTTTCTGAAAATCTCATCAAGAACCGACTTCAAAAAAAGGAGGAGGTTCACAATTCGTCGGAATCTTTTTTTTTATCATATTGAAACGGAAGACTGATGTTGGTATTAGTATAAGTTGTTGGAATTTCGATGCGAGCCTCGATTCGGTTTTGCCATACAATCTACCTTCAAGCGGGGAGTAACTGAAAACATGTGCCGATATCGAATTCCTAGCGTTATTATAACTATTCCTGATAGTTCTTTGCACGAATTGATTTTCAGTCCATTGCCTTTAACGGGTTATGGGTTTTTTAGTGTACGATAGTATTTTCAAAATCTAGATGATTGCGATGCGGGCAAAAGGGGCTAACATGGGGGACCAGCTCCCATATTCGTATGCATACGTTATCCTTTAGATTAAACTGTAGTTTATCAGTGATGTTTGCCCTAGCTGAGAGTTCGCTGTGTCTGCGTCAATATATTGCAAAACCGGGTGTATTGCGCGCCGCGGCTATGTTTATAGCCCCCGGTAGTAATAATTTACGAGAAACTTTCATCTACTCACTACGTATTCTGTTTGGGAAGACTTAGTTTACTCATAAAGTTGCGAGTAATCAGTATGTATCGAATATACGAGTGGAACTCGTATATCGCTTTGTTTTAGATCTTGTATGGTGTTTTGATAGTCAAGTGTCAACCGCAGGCGAAGTGTCTCACCAGTATTTCGCTTTCAATAAAACTTTAAATTGGTGACCAAACCAATGAATCGAGGCTGGTCCAGTATCTAAATTTTGTTCGACAAGATGATATATAAGGAACTAGGGGACTTCGTTTACGCCACTGACTTTTACCTGTCTAAAACCTTTTATATCCCTTGGCACGGCCTCAGGATACGAGGTACTTAGTCATAGCCATCAAGCTGGCTAAATAAGGATAGGCGCCTTTGTACAACTTTGTCAGACATTGTCGTGAGCCTGTGAATGCAGTATTTTGTTGCAGTTGCGATGCATTGGTTTCCTCACAATTTTTCCTTCACCGTTATGCAAGATGACATTCAGTTTCCTAAAACGCATATAGCTCCAAAAAGTAAGAAGCGTGTGCTCGTGATTCAAACTCCCTAATCCTTGATGGGCTGATTAGAAGCTTGAGAATAAGGTTTTTATTTGTCACCCTCACAGGGCCCCCTTGCCTATTTGTCAGTCTCACAGGGCCCTCTATCTTGCTCCATTTTGTGCTGAATTTTCAGATCCTATCTTAGTGGGATGATTATCATAATTGTTAGGTATCTGTGCGCCAGTCGCCAGTTTATAAGGCCACGGTGTGATTCCCTCAGTGGCCACCTATAGAATTTTGACAAATGGCGCTAGGTACTGTTTGCTTGTACGAAAAAGGCTTACTTGGATCATTCGGATGCCTATATCCTGTTTTCTTATCAGAGGTGCCAATTATATATTAGCCCAAAACCTCTAGTGGTTCAAGCATAGCTTTGGTAGATGGTAAAAAAGTGATTCTTATGGTTTCACTTTTTTTAATATAGTGCGAAACCTTCGGTGCGCGATTCAGACTCGCACTTGACGATTTTATTTAAAACAGCAATAGTTTGCGTTGACATTAATCATCACTTTGCATATGCCATAATATATGTGTAGCCACTTGTTGGTAGATGAATAACCCCTTTCATTGCGGTTTTATTTAAGCTTCGTTTCAGTTCGCAATTAGTTGTGACCCAAATACGGAGCTGAAATTAGCTGAGAGAAAATATCTCTGCGGAACTTATGAGTGTAGTCACTGTAGGCCTATGATTGCAACATCATTTTATTTTTTAATTCATATTGCACTGTCAATAAACTCGATGTTCTGGCTTGAACAATCTCTATGTTATGTTTCAATTTATTTTTACATCCTACTAATACGAGACGGGTCTCCTCTAAGAGTAAGAGAGGTGGATGCTTCACACATGGAGATCTTTCAAGCTAGCACTGTTTTCCTTCACCACATCATTTTGTCTCCTTATCTCTAAAAATGCAAAGGTACTCAACACCACGACCTGGCCGCCGAACATAATGTCGACGTAAGATCCGCAAGTTATTGGGTATTATATCAATCTGTGTTTGTTTTTTAAGTTTCAATATTTTCTGAGAAGCAATTTTTCTCCCCGGCGAAGTTTCCCCGGAGACTTTCTTAGACTTTACGCTTTTTTAATATGGTACTGATAAATATAATTATATTATTATGGTACTGATATTAAATAGGGACAAAATAATACTTCAGCCAATCTGAGTTATAAACCATCATAATTTTTTTTGAGAACAAAAAATCCGCTATTGAAAGAGCGATGTGAACGGCCGATCTAGTAGCACAGGTCGTGGTTACAATGCGACGGCATGGGAGTTCGGGATGAATTTTGTTGGAATATGGTCTATGAAATATGTGTATTAAAGACGCACTTTTCTTAGTAGCATGTACCCGTAAAAAATAAGTATAATGTGTTTAAACATCGAAATAAGTCTTAAATGAGTAATGACGATATATTATATTACATTTACATAATTTTATCTAAACTTTAATTAGCGAGCCTCTAAGATAGAATGCGGGCACACTCAAACAATCTTTTGTCCTTTCAAACATAAGAACGTATTTCAAGACAAAGGGCCCTTACTTGTTATCTGAGTTCGTACGTTTTCTGAGACCACAATAATTATCTCGGAAACTCTCCGTTATAAATGACTATAATCTGCAGAATTCATCTTACGTTTAATATTTTAGAGACCTAAAGAAGGCCTACTTAAATGAGTCTATTAATTAAATTAATATCCTGAGTGACACAATTTCGTTGTATAAAATTCATACATCCAAATAAATCTTAACATCCAACCGCCATATCAACGTTTTCTAGAGCCTCATTGTAAAGTTCTGAGAGCTTTATAGCCCAGTGGTTCAGACATATGTCTCCTAATCAAAAGTCCTATATCATAGGTACTTTGCCAAATTGTCACTTAATCTAGTACAGCCAAATAAAGTGGAATAAGTGCCTATCATCGAGTTGAACAGATCACGTCCTCTCAACCAATTTGCGGGGCTTAATATGGGAGCTATATTTATATTAAAAAAAAAAAATATCGTATCGTATCGTATGTAGTTTGTAGTGTGGCAAGTGGCGTCGTATATGTTGTAGTCTGCGGTGTATGTGTATGGGTAGTCTGTGGTGTGTGTTATTTTGGGTTGCTCCCATTTCGCCCGGTGCGTCTGCCCGGTACCGGGCAGGATGGCACAAAAAATTCCCATCCTGCCCGTTGCGCACCGTGCAATCGTTTGCCGGGCAGGATGGGAATCTCAATTCGAGTAGGCGAACTACGAGTGTTTCAGTATGCTCATTACCTTCTCAAACCAGATACCGCCAACCGACCAAACATTTTCACCATCAATGTCATATTCAATGACAAAATTTATATTCAAATAATAATTTTATTGTGGAAATAAGTACTCAGGACCGTGCACGTAATTTCCTCGACTGCGTACAATTCCCACATACGCCCCGCAAATTGGTTGAGAGGACGTGATCTGTTCAACTCGATGATAGGCACTTATTCCACTTTATTTGGCTGTACTAGATTAAGTGACAATTTGGCAAAGTACCTATGTCAATATTAAGCGTGTGAATCGAGTAAACCAATTTTATTCGGGATCGAACATAAGCAAGTTAAGCCTTCTATTTATTTGGTATCATTTAATGTTTATTGCCTTCGAGACCTTGCCTTGTGCCTTTGGCTTTGCAACTGATTTCTCCATCATACAATTTTATACCCGTTCTATCTTAAATGTAAAGGAAAGTGCTCAGTTTTAAGGGTTCCGTACCAAAAACAGAGGACCTTATTACTGGGACTTCGCCATACGTCTGTCTGTTACCTGGTTGTATCTCTTGAAATGTGATAGTTACACACTTGAAATTTTCACAGCTGATGATGTATTTCCGTTGCCGCTATAACAACAAATACGAAAAAATAGAATAAGAGATTAAAGGGGGTTCCGATACAACAAACGTGATTTTTCGCTCTTTTTGGTGAATGGTCCAAAACTACCAATATTACTCTACTTGTATAGTAGAAGTAGTACGGTATTATTGAGATTTCTGATTCAATACGCTATACGGTAAGGTATGAAACTCCTCGTGCGCGAGTCCGCTGCAGAATATTGCAGTCGTCTGCTTAACTACCTATTGGTTCTTTACAAATTCTTATGTGAATGCGGGTTTACTCAATCACAATATTTCGTTAGATCTATTCAGCATTTGGGCACTAATAACTGAGGGAATATTTGTTCTTGGTTGTTTAGGAGTTAGATCATCCCTCTCCAAAAAATTACAGTATCAGATCCTAGTCAGATTTTATCCTTTAGAAAATAATATTATGTAGAGAATACACTATAGTATAAGTCCTTTATATAAAGTTGGTTAAAGATATCCAATATCACAGAACGGTAATATATGAAAGTAATCAGTAGCACCGTGTTATCCAATATTGGCCCAAACGTAATCAGGGAAAGTATTAGGGTAGACTATCGCCAATCTACTGAGTAGGCCCAATTCTTGCAGGCGCTCATCAACGACTTGTCCATGGAAGTCACGTATTATTCAATAAACCTAAAATTAATACTGAGGACGTGAGCCGCTTCGACAAGAGCGACTTCTTCGTTGTTGCGCCGAAATGAAGACGGCGCGAACCGCAAACTATATATTTACCGAAGTTGCTTGATACTTTATTAATCTTGGATGTGTTTTTTTCCATGTTCTATATCAAGTTTACATAAATATATTATGATTTTACCGCGCATGGTACTTATAAAAAGGAGCACTTCTCACGTCCAAAATTAACGAGTTCATATAATTATACACGACTTCAAAAAACTTAATGATAACTTGAATAATGAAGTCACATAAAGTGTGTGAGGTATTATTTGGATTTTACCTCACCTCTCTTCATGTGACCTCAAACTTTATTTCATCCGTACATTAAATGTACACGTGGTAGGTACTACCTTATACATATGTAATTTTATTTATACATCATATTCTATACAACGTAAGTAGATAGAATTTGCTAGTTGTAACAATAATTTTCTTATACATATACACAACTACTTCAAAATGTTGTGCAGCGGCTTTTGAATTTCCGAAAATGATGGTTCTTAGAAATGACCTTGAAATCAGTATGTGTGAGATTGGCCTTCTAATAAGCAAGGTGTCCGTCGCGCTTTTACCCTAGTTTAAAAAAATGCGGCAAAAGATCGAGAGGTCTTTCGAAAGTTAAGAATCAAATTGGTTTGAAAATGGCGCAATAGTGTATTATGATGATGAGTGCAGACCGCACATTCTACGGGCACATACAGCTCAGCATAACGATGTTTTACTGTACTCGTGTACACAGTATAAACATCGCTCGCATATTTCTGTCCGAGGGGCTTTTATCTCCGCGGATGTAACGAGCGTCTCTACGCAAGGACCCGTGTAATTAATTAAATGAAATGCTCGGGATTATTCTGTACGAGTTGCAGCGACGTGCTAAGCCAGGCCTTTTGCGAGAAGGCTACAATTGCTCGTACGTGGGGTGCTTTATTTGAGGAGTACTTCCTTTATTATTAAGAGCGCTTCAAATTGTTTGAAGATTGCTTTTCATCGCTCTTTGCAACTTTACAAACCGCAGTCGATTAACCTTTTTAGGGTTCCATACCATTTTGGTAAAAATTGAACCTTTATGGCTATACGTTTTCCATCTATCACACTTGATTATTTCAGTAATAAATATTAAAGTTAACCTTAAAGGAGATGTTTAAAATTGGGCTACGTTAAATAATTAAGTTATTAATAATGTTAAATAAATTATGATGACAATATTATTCGTTCGGCTCAGATTTTAATTCCAAACCATGAAAATATGTACATACGTTGATAATAATATGAAAGTACCTACTATAAGTTACAGCTCAATAATTCTGCTCGCTTACAATATTAATTATTTTCACACCAATGCGCAATGTAGTAAATTTGCACTAAATGATTTATGGTTTCACGACATTAAATTTGGTTTATGTAATTTAATAATTGATATATCGCGACTAAATAGGACTATTCACTTACAACTCGATTTTTCGAACTCACTCATGTAGGAGACAGTTTCAAAATAAATATAAATATTAGTACTTAAAATGATTTTATGAACCACCATAATCAATCGTAATATGACAATTTCTTAACAATATCGACCTTAAAAAAGCTAAAATAAGTTTGTCCACAATATCAAATTTTAAAAAAGAAAATAGACATTCAATTTTTCGTTTACAGCGTTAGTCAAAAGTAAACTCAAGGAAAAGTAATAAAGAAATTATGTCTACCTATGAAAAAAATTTTGTTATAGCATATTTAGAATTACTACTGTACAAAAAATTTAACCAATGAAAAATACTCGACTGAATTTATAGTGGAGATCAGAGCAAGACGCGCTAAGATCTCCTTGCGATTTAAATCTTTGTCTCCTTGACTAAGATAAAGCTTAGTTTTTATAGATATTTTCATTATTATTTTTATTTATTTAGGATGTTCAAGTTTTTAATTTTATTTACCTATTCGAGTTAAAGGCATAAAATTTTGGTTTCATTCGATTTGCGTACTAACGGATATAGATACGTACCTACATCATGTATGGAGAAAAGGGAGAATCAAAAAATAAATTTATTGAGTTGTGAAAATATACTTATAGAATAGCTTTATCGTTGGAATGGTTAATAGCCACAGCCGCAAGTCTTTGAACTTAATTAGAAATTACAAATCTCCAAATTAACTCTACCGGTAGTCGGTAGTTCGCAGTAAGAAATAATTTATGTCCACAATTTGTACAGCAAGTAATGTGGTCGACTAAACCTAGGCTCAGTCAAGTGATTAATATTGCCCGACTAAAGCAATTTGTGAGAACAAACTACACTTAATTAATGCAGCTTCGAAGCTCACTTCAAAAGGTAGTTGGGAAAAATGCGCCGCGGAATTTATTTATTTTATTTATTTTTCGTTGGCAAATTAGACTCGACTTGTACCAAGAAGACGTCGTCTTCATCTCCCTAATTTCATAGTTATGGCAACGAATATACAGTGTGTCCGGGATTGAACTAGCAATAATTTAAGGGAGCGTTCTATAGCTCGTTACAAGCAAAAAATCACCTATTAAGGGGGGCGCCCCCTCAACCCTCATTTCAATTTTGGTTGCGTTTTTTTGGGCATGTGCCCACAAAATCAGTAATAACTTAAAAGTCTGTTGCTTCACATGTTCTCAAATGGTCTCAATCGACTAGGTACAATATTTTCCATCGCTAGATACCTAACCAAAATTGAAATGGCTCTGCCGGAGAGTGGTTGAGGGATTTTTGCTTGTAATGAGCTATGGAATACTCTTTTAAAAAATATCGCTAGTTCGATCCAGGACACACTGTATAATAATATTACTAACGAAGGTGTCATTTTGCAAAAAAAAAACACCATGGATGAATATTTGCCTCGTACTGGTGGCAGGACTAGTTTATTTTTTGCGCAATGAATCCAAGACGGTTTTCGATATAGGATAATTCTTCGGTAAGTATCGTATAGAAAAAGAATGGTTGATTTTGCGCAAAAGTATAGTCAGTACACCAATTCCACGCGGGTTGGACTTATGCGGTAAGTATAGTATATACAAACAACGCCTAAGATTTTTATCTATAGTTCTAAAGAGAATAGTATCAAAAGAGAGCAGACAAACTTATTTTATCTTTTAGGTCCAAAATTCAAGACTTACTTTGATGGCAAAGAAAATATCAGTTTTGAACTCCCTGCCTGAACGATCTATATGAGTTTTTCTAAAATGTCTGTAAACTGCAACCCACATTAATTGCCAAGAGTAGTGGGCTGCGGCACAGCTATTCAAAATCAAAATTTACATTCTACAAAGCAATCTCTCACCTTGTATCGCTGTTGCAATAATTTGCGTAAAGTATAAATCCAGGCAACTTACGAGTAGGTGCGAGAGCGGGAATTGAAATCAAAGCAAACTCCGCTACTTCTGTGAAGTATTTGAACATCTCGCGAGTTCTCCGAAGTTGGATCGGCTCTTTGCATAGTTTACTGCCTGACTTTGGTTCTATTCGAAACAGAGCGGAATACTAGTCTTTATACAACAAAACTTGACGTACTGATCTTCACCGAAAACCGGCTCTCGGATTAATAGTCCGGGAGCCGGTGTTTGTAAAACCGCACTAACATAGTCTAATTAGTCCACATATTTTAGTCTACCAATTTCTAAGATTCAACGATAGAACAACTGGTGACAGAAGGGCTGGCTCATTTTTGCGCAACGTATCAGCCTAGCTGTTCAACGCGGAAATGCAGCCAGTATTCTTGGCACCATTCCACGCGGTCAAGATTTGTATAGTAATTAGAATAAGCTAATAATTAGATTTATTGTAGCGATAGAACAAAATTCAGAAAATGTACGGTAATAGCCTGATGGTGTCAGCCTCTGCCTAAGTGACTGGTTTATACCTGATGATGTCTCAAAATTCGTTCTATTGGCAATCTTAGAAAAACAATAAAAAAGTAACAAGTCTATAAACCCCTCGGCGCTCTTGTCTTGATTAAATTCTAATTTAGTTTTTTCCATCCAATAAAATTAAAAGCGATGAAACTTGTATAAAACTAAGTAAGCTCATAAATACAAGGCGGTTAAATTGTTAAAAGTTACACCAGCGATTACAACTTAAAGCAAGGATCCACGTCCCGGGGAAACTTTCGAAAGATTCTCGTTCGCCGAGAACCCAAGTTGCCTCGTATACTCTAGACTTCTAAACTTATAGCATCATATTTTAAGGAAATAACTCTTAACAGGTTGTTATGACGTACGGGAAAGATAAAATGTCATAAACTGTGACGTTCATATTTCATCATTCAACGGAAAAATTATGGAAGAAATCTTCTACTTAAATGTGCCGTAAAAGACTATCATTGTCATTAATTCTTTTTTATATGAACAGAATGAGAGGGGTTGGACTTGCAAAAAAGAAATTAAAAATACTTTTTTTCAAAAAACATTAAAATTTACACATCCTGTACAACCATATCCAAGTATAGACTGGCCCAAATTCATAGTCCGAATCCATCCGATTGGTTGGTTGGTTACATTAGGTGAGTCGACCAATAAGTTCTGGATTCACACACAATACAAAACAATCACTAAACACAATGCGTAAAGTTATATGTAGATTGTAGGACTTTGGTACCATTCTCCATATTATATTTGTGCTACCGTTAAACTACAGTCATTGTTTGCATTGATTTCGAAACGGGTGCACAGTTTCAAAATTCACAAACAATCGAATTTGCTTTTCATGATATTATTATCGCAGGTGTATTCGCTGCTTTTATTTTAAAACAATAAAATTTTATTTTGTTTTTAACGTATATATGGACGGTAACAGGGGAAAATTGTGTTAACTGCCACATCAAAAAAAAAAAAAGTAAAATATCGGTAAAAAACCTTATCATGAAATAAGAAAGTATGAGTAAAATCTTAGTGCTCAAAACAAAGATACGTTAAAGAAGAATAAGTGTCGATTTAGTTTCGCTTTCCTACTTCCAACAAAAAACAAAGTCGGAATTAACAACAAGCGAATAGATTCCCTTAAGAGTCCTGTGAACTACAATGTCTCCATACATTCGAAATACCAAATCATTTTTAATTTGTGCATATTTCGATCATGTTGTGGTGTTATTCGGGTTCATATAGTAATAATCTATGCTCCTGACCATATTTGGTTCGGAAATACTTTTCTAAAACGTGAGACGTGAGCATAGATTATTTCTATATTAACCCGAATAACATCACAACATAATCGAAATATGCACGAATCTCAAATGATTTTGGTATTACGAATGTATCGAGAAAACATAAGTTAGCGAATTCTTAACTGGATGAATTTGTGAAAATTTATGTAAAAAATCGTCACTTAGTTACGCTAGTGTCCGTACTTATCGCTACGACAATACACTTCCAGCCGCGCAGCGTATTTCCAACAAAATAAAAGTTTACTCATTGTTAAGCCGGTTTAAATGATGAAAATCATGAAAGCTCTTGGCGGGAATTAAAAAGGCAGAGTCTAACTATCTCTCTGGATTCTTCACAAATGGAAAACATCGCTGGGTGTATTTACAGGGGACCGTTTTATTTTGGACTTTAGTATTCCCGCCAGTATTGCAGTTTGTTAGACGTTTTAATCAGGACCGCGGGTCTAGTGAAGCTGGTTGCTATATTCCGTGACTGCGAATGCCTCTTTGTTCGTATTACGCAGCGTACTGTATAGAATAAGCGAACATTCATGGGGAATTCATTGAAAACCACGCCTTAAGAGCCACAAGTACAGTACGCGCGGCGAAAGTTTGGCTTTGACCGTTATTGCGCAGAAATCAGAAATTGGGTATCAACGGGCAATTAGCGGGGTGTGTAGGCGCACGCGGTGCTCTGATTGGCGCTGATTGATTGACGCGGTGATCTGATTGGCTGATGGCACGCGCGTGACAGTACCCATGCGCAGTAATCCCCTCCACCCGAAGGTCAAAGCCAAACTCTCGCCGCGCGTACTGTACGTTTAGTTGGCTCGTGCTTGGTAAGCTTTTAATATTTTAGCCAAAAATTTTAGCGAAGGTTTTTGAAAAATAATTCTATGGAGCCGAAAGCGGTCAATTAAAAATTGGTTGTTGTATCTCTATATCGAAGCAATTAGTGCGAATTGGAAGTGGCACGTGTCAGAGCTTAAATGCTTTTGGACAAACAATAAATTTTTACTGTCAGTATTCAATATACCTACTCCGAAAATCGGCCTATATAACCACTTTTATGATATATTATAATGTGCCATCTATACGAATATACTTGAAGACAATTAAAGTAGGTAAGCTTTCTTTAACCACCGAACATATAATAATATTACTAACGTACTTAACAGCATTTAGCAATTAAAAATAAAACTCGAGTTAATTTGCAATGTGTTAGTGAATATAGTTAACTTTAAATAGGTTAACTGTGTATAAGTATGAAAGAACTATTATATTTCTTGTATTTGCAAATTGTTATTATTATCCTATACCTTTAAACGAACAATTTTTTTTTTATATATGTATATATATTTCTATATAATCCGAATCTCGGAAACGGCTCGAATTTTAAGGCGAAAAATCGATCTAGCTAGGATTCATTTTTAGAAAATGTCGAATTTACCAAAAAAATATGACCCCTGCTGCCATCTAGGTGGGAAGATACACTACTGAGCAAAGCTCGATCACCCAGATACTATTACTAATTGTTTTGAATTTGTTTGGTTAAAACAACCATACACCGAAATAGGAGCCTAACTCAAATAAAACGTAGTATTATCCTGAATTAATGTTTTTTGGGGTTTGTGGAAGAATGCCCTTGTCGAAGAAAAAATTGACTTTCTACAAAAAAACTCGAAAAAGAACCTTTGTCCTACAAAGATCAACCAACCAATCGGACTTGAGGTTGCATATGCGATAGTTTATCATTACGCATTTTTTAGTAGTATTGATCACAGATTTTAGTGTAAGCACTTCGAAGTTTATTCCGTTCACTGACTGTTTTATAGGTTGTTATATAAAATCACTGTGTAAAGCCACTTAATGATCTTTACTAATTAGTATGTTATTATATTTTTACAATCGCGACTTAGTACAACAATTCAATCATGTCTTTAAAGTTTTAATGCTATCAATAAATTCAGGTGAAAATACTAAATAGTTTTAAAATTATGTTCTCAAATATCTATTAAATTGACTCAAACCATCATCAATTGAGTAAATTAATAAAGATATAATCTGATAAATGCAATAACTATGACTAACGTTACAATATACTAATACACTTGTATTGAATTAATGTAATTAAAAAAGACACTTTTACCAATAAGTTTTATCATCAGAAGGTAAATCCAATAAAGTAATGGCTCAAAACTAATAGCTTCTGTGACTTTGTCTGCTTGAAATATAGGCTTATTAATCTATGCTTGAAAGTTTCGTTTTTATTTTCACTAAGTGACGACTGAAAACATTTAGTTTTGATCAAGCTAAACTGAAGAAATCTATATTATGGCATAGTATGCAGTTATAAACCAGTTCGTTTATATTGTACTGTATAGTGTACACACACTTTTCCAGACAAGCAACAAAACCAAGAATCCAAGTAAGAAATGCAACCACCACGAAAATACAGTGTAAATAAAAAGCGAATTTAAAAAGCGAATTATTGAACTGTGGACACACAAAATTTGATTTCATCCTTTATTCTTGATGAATTAAATAAGTGCTGACTTCATCATTCACTGAGTCACTATCAGCCACGGAAACACTTGTTCCATAAAAAGCTGCAATTGCACACTGTTCTCTTCAACATTTCAATAGAAACATCCGCTTGAAGTACAGGTAAGCTAGTTCTTAATAAGAAAGTGTCTACGTTCTTGAGATTTTTTGACACTTTTAGTACTGTTGAGTACTGCAGTACCTACTTTAGACATTTCTCAATTTTGGTGAAGTGAACAAAAACCGTTCATGTCTTTTTTGCCCTGTGCCACATGACTTATCTTTTATCATCAAAGAAATCTGTCGATCGGAAGAAAATTAAGAAGAAATAGTAGACATTTTTAATTCATTCCTGTATTCTATATTAACATGTATACTTATTAGGTATTTACGCCAAGTGATAGCCATTCAGACACTAAAGTTGAGAGAAAAAATAAAAAATTTCAACATTTTTCATATATCTCACGCTAGCAACACTGTGTCTGTCCTTCCATTAGCGTTCTAGTGCTCGGCCGTTCAACACAACATTATTAAACTCGTATAAAAAAAGTGAGTGATTATAAGTATTTCTTGCGGAAATCAAAGTATCCGAAAAGAAATATTCAAAATAATCGGATTCATCGTCAAAACGAATTGTGAAATCTACGGAATTGTTATTATTGGTTCAGAAAATCCATATTGCTCCAGTGTTGGGTACACCTCTTAGAGGGTGTTACGTTCACAGCAGTATACATTGAGGGTAGTTGGAAGGACTATCGCCTTTGTTTTAATTACTGCAAGAGGAGCTAATCAAGATGCATTCTTCGGTGATGGGTACACTTCATTTAGAGGGTGTGACCTTCACGACAACATACATTGAGGGTAGTTGGTAGGTGAAAAACCTGAGGACTATCGCCTTTGTATTAATAATTGCAAAAAATAATTGCAAAGCATCTATGTTGAGGACACTGCATAAAAGGGATGTGATCATCACGACGACATACATGAGGGTGAGTTAATAAGATTATCGTCTCTATATTAGGTAATAATTGCAAAAAAGTCAATCAACATAATATATTCTGCAGTCTATGCTTCAGTGTTGGGTACACTTCATTAGAGAGTGTGACCTTCACGACAATATACATTGAGGATGGTTATTAAGACAACGCCTATGGATTAATCATTCCCAAAAATGACAAGATTATCTTGTAAGCAACTTCCAAAATAGCAAATTGTTGCTTAAACGCCCCCATACCATGTTGAAAACACCGGTTGACGGTTCTCGTCCGATCACCGAAATCAAGCAACATCGGGCGCAGTTAATACTTGGATGGGTGACCACCTGGGAACACCGCGCGATGCTGTTTTTTTATCACCAACCGCATTGGAATGATATAAAGGATAAAAACGATTACCTTTAGAAACTATTTCGATATACCCTCATATCAATATTTTCTTTTACTGTCTGCTAATTTAAATGAACCAAGATTACTTTACTAGACCAGGTCTGAAAAGTACCCGCAATCAAATGCACTATTTACAATTATTTTAGTCTTCCACACGAATCGTTTATTGTTGTGGTCATTATTTATAGATACATCAATAAAAAGTCCATTGACAACGTCTTACAAAATCAACTAGTAATACTACTCAAAATTTGAAATGTACGAGTGAGACACAAAAATTTTATTTGATAATATAATATTCTAATAACTTCTGTGTATATTGTCTTTTATCAATGATATGAAATACAGTTAATCAAGATCCAATATTAACTGGCACTGGAGGAATATCTGAGCAATCCACCTGTCGGTCCATGGTGGACCCACGGGCCAAATCGCAGGACAGCACTCGTCTCTTGCGACGACTTTTCTCGAAGATTTACCCAGGACAGAAGAGTCTTGATTTCCCCACAAGAGCAGCACCAGGAGCAAAACAGCCTTGCAAGTACTTATCGATGTCCTCTTTTGACATTTCCGTCGACCTGTCATGTCAGGCGCCGCGCGGCCGCCGATCGGAGTGCTGGCGGAGCGTTGCGCTGTTTCGAACCTCGTGCGGACTCGCGCATGTTCGCATATAGTCGGGTCGGGGTAAGAAGGCAACCCGTGGTACCCCGGGGGGACCATCGGGGGTACCACCGGCAATAAACGACACCTACTTACTCGTACGTTTGCCGTTTAGCTTATAGAATAACCGCATTCATAAAATATTCGAGCCTGATGATATTATTTTATCATGCTTAAATATGAGTGGAAAATTTATTTATTTTCTCTCTTTATGTTCTCAAAACTATGAACAGAATTTAATGTGTATTTTTTTTTCTCTTCTTTAGTTCGCATGTAGTGCAATGACACTTTAGATATCTAGGTACTATCCTAGTTTCATTCATAATAATTTACTTTTATACAAAAGGTTTTATATTATGAAGATTTATAAACTATTGAACCACTAATATTACAATTAATTTTCATGTTTAAGTAATTAAAAATGAAAGTGATTTTTTTCAAATGGGCTTGATTTACAGGCTTTTATGAAAGCTTGAATCTGAAAAACGGGTTTGCGCTGAGAAGGTCTGGCAAAAAACTCGGCTATTATATTCTGTTCACATACAATTGAATATGAGACAACCTATTCGATAACATACTTAATATTTTTTTTGTTATTCCATTACAAATACATGTTTTTAATACAACCATTCTTTCATCGTAACTCGATGTATTAGATATTACATCAAATTTATCAATGCTTTAACTGAGTTAGGATGCATGCTTTTAAAAGAATGCAATATTTTTGAATATCAAAGTTATTTATAGTTTCTAAAATTGACTATTTCTTAAATTTCTTAAATGAATATTAAATATGGAAACTGTAGAGTCCTTATAAAACAATCGATGATATGTTTATTTAAATTTATTTTAGGTATCCTTGTACCTGTATCTACAGGAATATCGGTATCCATACCTAGGAATAACGTAACGCAATGGAAAATATATTTAAAGACCAAAATTAATTTTTGCTAGATCAAATATTTTTATTTTCAGGCGATCGCGCCGCTAATTAACTAATGGTTATCTATGCATGAAATGTTAAAGGATTTATAAATTACCAATAATTATAAGATCATAGAATCATTAAATACTTCATTGGATTTATGATAATATGAACAATGATGGTTCATAATTTTGGCTTGCATGTATCATATTTTTTTTTTTTTTGTTCTTTTAGAGTTGATACATAGCCTACATTTTATTTTTTCTGTAGGTATTTAATCATTATTAAATAAGTCTAATATTTTGTTTAACTTTCATGCCGATGGATGACGCCGCTGCAAGGATTTAGCTCTCGATGATGACTGACCAAGGTCAAATGATAATTGAAAATTGGGTCATCACTGCTTCACTAGGAACTTGAATACCAGTACAGTAGTACTTCAGCTGTGGTATGTAATTAACTGATTATTATTAAACGAAGATTCAAGACTTTTATCTTCTGTGATGACAGTGGAATTATTGGGTAAGTGACAAAAAAAAAAATTTTTTTTTTTTCATCGTCGCAACAAGTCAACAAAGCATTAATCGCGAACAATCGCGAATAACATTTCGACATGTCTACCTATTAACATGTTATATTTGCTCGTTGATTTTTGCGATTATCAACTTGGAAAAATCAGATCACATTTTTCAACTGAAAGACTGCTAAATTAAAAAATGGTCTTGATGCAGAAACTGAAGAACTTAAAACGTATTGTCTAATATTTGTATTCCAATTGTATATATGTGGTTTTTTGTTTACAACTAACCAGTACAACAGCGATAGTAGTGTTGGGGTGACTGTTAAAATAACAATTAATGATATTAAACAACATTATTATAACATGAATAAGAATAACAATTATGCCTTCAGTTAAAATTTTAATATTATGTGAAATGATAAACTCAACACGATTTTACATACTATAATATTGTATAAGAAGTTTACTGTCTGACAATATTAGAAAACATGCTTTTTTCAGACTATCTTAAGTTTTTATTATTATCACTTTATTAGAACTCAGGAATAAACAGTAGATACAGTTACTTCATCAGCCTTTGTCTCAGAATCAACTTTAAAATAGGCTTATAAGATGATTTATCTATGGCTTTTTTTTAAATCTCTTGAGAATATTCTTACTTCACCCTATTCAGTTAAAAATATAATTTAAGGTCACTTTAAATCTTAATGACCTTATTAAAGCTGTACCTACACCAAAACCCAAATAACAATATTATTATGGAAATTAAATAAAAATATCATTGTTAACTCCTTCAATAGAAATAACTCTAAAGAGCTATGAATAAAATTAAACAACACTTTACAAAAATACTAATGCCTACTCCTGTATTTTCGTAAAGTGAAGTCAAGATGAACAAAAATTTACGAACTAGTTCTCTGCAACCCATAGATTTATTAATCTTATATATTAATAAATTGATCTTATTTTTTTTTTCTTTCCAAAAATATGTCTCGGTAATATTTATTCTACTCAAGTTTATAAAAATATATTCGTGATAAATTTACTGTTTAAAATATATATTTCATGGTTGCATATTAACAGCTCAATTTATTACGATTAATCAAGTGTTGCATTTAAAAGTTTAAACTGATACAAATATTTTCAAGCTTGTTGAAAGAGGTTTAAAACCTATTTTAATTGTCAAGACTACATACGAGCAGTACTGCTAGAATATAGTCTTAATATACCCTTGGTATTCGCACATATAAAAATATATGTTTTTGTACATATATTATTATTATTATATTATACTAATAATATTGATTTACTATCTATCACAGTTTTAATATTTCTACAAAATTATGCCATTAATTATTAATTTGCTTTGAATATCAACTTAAGTTGTTATTTTTATTTTTTTGCTCAATATTAAGCGATTATGCTTATTATTCTATTAATTTAAAAGCATTTCTTATTTACAAATGTCATGGCTCTAAACATCTACCTAATAAGTATACATGTTAATATAGAATACAGGAATGAATTAAAATTGATGATTAAACGAACTTACCTTAAGTGAAGTTCTATCATAATTTTATGAATTCCTGTATGAAGATATTAACACCCTCCCGCCCCTGTTTTGTGGAAAAACCCATGTATGAATTTGTAAATAAAAAATGTACATATTACAATAATAATAAATATTTATTGAAGACAACATAACCCATATATATATATATATATATATATATATATATATATATATATATTATATTTGCATATATAATATTGTGTGGTTATGTATAATATTGTGTAGTTATGTATATATTATGTATATGATACATAATATTTGGGTGCTCTGTAGTGCTTCCTACCAAGACGAGCTTATCGAAGCACTAAGGCACTCTTATAATAATTACTCTGAACTAAATGAAAGGACAGACACAGTGTTGCTAGCGTGAGATATATGAAAAATGTTGAAATTTTTTATTTTTTCTCTCAACTTTAGTGTCTGAATGGCTATCACTTGGCGTAAATACCTAATAAGTATACATGTTAATATCTTCATACAGGAATTCATAAAATTATGATAGAACTTCACTTAAGGTAAGTTCGTTTAATCATCAATTATACAATCGACTTTATCAAATATTACGAGACTTACCGAAGACACCTGTCATTCTCATACATTTTTTGAAAATCTTGCGTATAGTTTAAATGACATTCCTAGACAGTGATATGGCTCAGACTACTGAACAGAGAACGCTTTTACTATATATGAATACTACTGATACTAATTACTATACTTTTATTAAATCAATAGAAAACCATCAAGATACGCTATCAGAAATATTAAAATGGACGCCGCAGGTGGAACACGGGTATCGCCCGCAATTCAACCACCTAAAAGGAATAACTTTGTGCAATCAAAAAAAGGAGGTCACAGTATTATACAAAGAATAAAATACTTGATTTGGTTTCAAGCATTCTTGGGTATTTTCCGCGTTTATTTAATTGAACGTCGAAAATGCGTGTGGCGATTTTGTTATTTTTACAATGCAATATTCGTGATAAGTGCTATTACAGCCATTGCTTTCATCGAGCTGTACAGTGCGAGCCATTTTCTATTCAAAAACACAGTCGGCATTGAGTATTTGATTCTATCATTCAGCGCGATATTTCTGCAGAGAAAACCGCTCAATGAATTCTTTTCTAAACTCCAATCGCTTGACGAAGAATTAAACATCTGCGAGGATATTAAACTAACGTCGCCGATTAGATTTTACGTTATTGGAATTTGTGCAACGATTCTGTACAGTACGTGCGAACAAATCCTCTTTTTGAGTTACACTGTTTACAAATCTGGTGGCAAATACGAAATGTACGCGGCATCAATGGGTCTAATAGCGCACGATATAGAAATGATTTTCTTCACTGTGTTACTTGTACTGGTTTTAAGAAGACTTCGCGTAATTAAAGCTCACGTCGCTAAAATATTTGCGATTCGCATGGATAAAGAAGACAATGAGGAGATTAATAAGCTCGAAGCTCTATCGAAGAAGGTTTACCTCGATATTAGCTCATTGCATAAAGCCTACGATTCGTTATACAAATGTTCGCAACAACTTAACTCAATAATGACGTTTCCGGTAAGTTTAAAGCTTTTCCGGAGACGAGTCGCCAGCGTAGTTTTCGGTTTATTTCAATTGTACAATCGTCGGATTTTCCAGTTTATTAATCCAGCTTTAAACTGTAAATCTGCATTCCAAATATCCCCATCAGTTCTGTAGTCGTGGTTTATAGATAGCTATAGGTCTAACAAGCACCCTAACATAGACACTTTTGCATTTATACTTGCTTGTACCTAGTCCTAAGTCGAAGTCGATTAAGGCCGAACTTCACAACTGATATACTTTTAAGAGGCCTTTATCTAGCGTTTCTAGTACCACACGCATTGCCCTTATTGAAAAAGCTGACTCCTGATAACAATACATTCATACAAAAACGGAGACTAATCGCTATTGGTGCAACTAAGATCGTCTTGATTTAATCTGTGTTAAATATTGATAAAAAGGAAATGTCAATTAATTTCTAAACAGATAACAGTAATGTTAGTAACGGCGGGACTGTCAACGATACTGATCCTGAAGACTTTGATTAATCTTATGCAAACTGATCAGGATCTCCAGACGCTGGATGATACAGTGAGTATTCATTTGCCTTCGTTATAACCTGAGACAAGTATTTACTGTACATATAAAATTGTAGGTAATTTAACGTCTCAATCGTCCTCTTTTGAATTAAATAACTTCTCCATCGTTCAATTGAGAGTCGCGTTTAATTCTCAACCACTCGGGCTTTGACGAAACAAAACACTTGAAAATCACTTTTTAACATAGATGCAGTTCTTTAATGATTGATACATTTTTACGCGATTGCCCGGCTGAATATTACATAATTAGACTGTCACTTATTGATTTTAATTAATAATGGTAATGTTGAAGTAGACTGTACCTATTTCTATGGACCTTTCATTGCAAACAACTATTTAAAATAGTTTCAATGACAACTTTTAAAATACATTCACACATAAAAAAGGATAGTTTAATATAATAAGAGAAAAATAAATTAAAGGATGTGATGATGGAAATGCCCATGCTGTAGACGTAACGTACCTACGAAAGGCCTTCAAAAGAGCTGGACAAGCATAGGATACCATCTGTGCTACCATTTAAGTAAAGCAAGACTTAAAACTGAGACCCACTGCGGATGTTGGAATGCGGATTGTCGTTTACTCACGAGAACATGGAATATTCTTTGTATTCTTTTTTCAGACTATTCAAATAGTAGTCGCAATCGGAGTGGGGCGTAGTGTCAAGCACATAATACTTTTGATGTTCCCGTGTTACTACGCTAACCTAACTAGAACGCAGGTGGACATCATTTGCACAATGCTTCATGACATTTTGAATGACAACGATGATCTAGGTAAACCTGAACTTCCACAGTCCATATTGGTGCTTTTTAGGGTTCCATACTAAAATGGTAAAATGAAACATCTATAATGCGATATCATCCATCCGGTTACCTGTCTGTCTGTCACACTTCAGTAACTAGTAGTTTTAAGCTCTCTATATGTGGATTATGTGTACAGAATTATAGTGGCCCAATGTGGAATAAAAAAATTAAAATCCAACTTTTTGAAAGAAAGAAAGAAATAAAGAAAGAAAGAAAGAAAGAAAGAAAGTACTTAACCGATACGACCGATACTTAATTATATTATTTTTCGAGATTATTCACCGGGCATAATAGCTTCATCTGGTGCAACGTAATATACAAGTAAAAATAAAAAATGGTTTACAACCAACTCTCAGACCTAAGGAACATATCCAGAAAGTTCATAACAAGTGTAGCCGTTTCGGAAGAGATTGGTGACAAAAAATATCACGAGAATTTTGGTTTCGTTACTGCAGTAGCGTTGCCTTTTGCGCGTGATAGGTAACTAAATCTATAAAGGTGGTTATCAATTTCCCAAAAGACGGGACGTAATAATAGCCTCAACTGGTGACAGAAGGGCTGGTTCATTTTTTGCGCAACGTATCAGCCTAGCTGTTCAACGCGGAAATGCAGCCAGTATTCTTGGCACCATTCCACACGGCCAAGATTTGTATAGTAATTAGAATAAACGAGAATTTTTATTGATAATATGTATTGATTTTTTATCAAGAATTTCTTTTCAGACAAAGTGGAGCGCCGTAAACTGAAGGCGTTCGTTCAGATGTGTCACGACAACGCGTTCGTGTACCAGATGTGGGGCGTGGTGCGGTTGGACATGTCGCTCCCGCTCGACTACTCCAGCCTTTGCACCACTTACCTCATCATTTTCGTTCAGTTCTCCAAATTCATAGATTGAAAATGGCAAGCCCACGTGGCCCACGTTTCCAAAAATAACCTCAAGACCTCAATCTTTAGCCATATGACATATAATTTAGTTCGTTATTGTTATGATTTTTTAACTATTTATAATGTAAATATCCGTCGAGTTAGTGTAAGTGCTAATTTAATGTTCAACAATAAATCAACAATATTGCGATATGATAATTGGAATAGAAATGGAGCAAAATTAAAAAAAAATGAAAATTGCCGCTTAATTGATCACCTGGCTTTCGTACATTTTTATGGCTACATTATTGAATATTATAGCTGGAGCTACTGTATACTGTAACTCAGAAGGCTAATTTTGACACACTTATACTTTTTATCAATTGAAACTTTAATATAAAATGTTATTTTGCTTCGCTTTGAGAGCTACGATGACACAAACAGAGACACACATACGCACGGACAGACAGACATCAACGTTAAACTTATAATACCCCTCTTTCTGCGTTGGAGAACAAAAAAGAAACTGTAAACGTACAAGAAATTTTCAAACATAAATATTTGTTGGCCGGTGACACTGGTTTAGATTTACTGCTTTGCATGACATTTGCAATCGCGTTCGTGGTGTGCAAGACGCGGGGACGCAATATTTCACGCACATAAGCCATGATTTATGTTCATGATACGTTTTATTATTCTCATTACGGTATCTTATTTTGCTGACGCGCGGTGTTATGGAATTTTTTACATAATACGAGAACTTTTATCCAAATATATCTTCACCAAATGTAAGTTATTTTAGAATTTATAATATCGTGAGTAACTAGAACACATCATAGGAATGATTATAACTGGTTAAGTGTTAGTCGGGCTCGCGCACTGAGGGTTCCGTACTATTAAGACCAATCATTTTTAATAGTATTAAAGTAAACTAAACACCAGATGAGGATCGGCAGCCTTCACACACCTATGCGTAGACAGATTTCGTCACACATTTTTCCATCACCGTTTAAACAAGGGTTTAATTCCCGCACTCTGTTTTCTATTTTTTTTATTTATGACCAATGTACGAAAATGTTATAGATCATTCAAGATTGTGAGTTTAACTTTCCGACAATGGGTCACGTCAAAATATCAGAATTTACAAATTAAATGCGAAAGATTTAAATCGCTAGATAGTCACTAAACCTACAAAAAGGTACGTTTTTGTTTTGTGTGCGACGAGAGTGACACTCTCTCTGTCACAAGTGAAACTACAGCATGCTGAGAGCACTCACTCAGCATGTTTGTGGACGTTTTGCAATGTGCGCAATGTACACTTAGGGGCCCATCTTGCGATTTAAATCTTTGTTAAATGCAAAAAAAATTATACTCTTGTCGTGAAAATTTGAAACTCTTGAGTGTATAAGTTACACTGAAATTGATGCAGAAATCACAAAAATGCTACATGACATCTCAAAAATTTTTTATCATAGGTACCTATGAAGCGTTTTGCGATAGGTATAAGCTTTTGTATATGTATTGTTAACATTAAACGTTTTTGATAGGATTACTTTATCAAACAAAGGCTTTTTACAATCAAATGCATAAATGGGCACAGAAGAAACAAAATATACATTTTTCTTTGATGTAAGAAAAATAAACATAAACCCCAAAGGGCCTTCTTTTATCAAACCATCAATATTTTATAGATACATGTAATCTTCTGGATAATGTTTTGAAAGGTCGGCATTGAAAAAATCACCTCTATTATGAATAGAAATAAGGCAAAGTAAAAGCTTTTTAAAATAAGGGATAAAATCAAAAACAACATGATCTAGTTTTTTCTGTAAATTATCTGGCAGCCGATCAGAGATGTACTTATAAGGATACTCTCATACAAAAAGCTGTAAGATAAAATAACAGTAAATCTGTCTCAAGCTTTCGAGCGTTCTAATTTATACAAATGGGAACATAAAAGTAACTTAGATTTCTTTAATGTAGAGATGCTTTAAAACCAACTTTAAAGATAAAGAACGAGATTGGTTCTTTTATTTAAAATGATCGGAGTTGACACTCGAAAGAGGGTACTTGGTGATTTGTCAATTATGAAATAACATGCCATAAGTAATGCGCAAAAGTACCTAAGTTTGGTAAAAGTTTTATTAGAGTTTTCCCCTTTGAATACCTTTATGCTCGTTTTCAATAACATTTTAAGAGTCACCTAAGCCCTTAGATGACAGTTGTTGTAAGTGAAAACTGTCACTTAAGGGCTTAGGTGACTCTTAAAATGTTAGTGAAAACGAGCATTAGAGTTTTTAAAATATCTCAACACAGCATATTTACCTTTCGTTTGATCTCAACTGTCTTATAATACAAGACCTTTCCAGTTAATTAATAAATTTGATTTAATATATTGCAGTTCAGTTAATTAATGTTGATAAATAATTAGTACATGCATATTGTTAGAAATGCCCTGACAGGGCCACATGTTAATGAGAATATTGTTACTTGTAAGCTACTAACACAATACATAAATAAATAAATATAATATCATAATATAGAGTTTTATAAAATGTGCCAAAACGCAATTTTCACGCTGGATTTTATCTACACGGTTTCATAATGAAAATACCATCCTGATAAATTAATGAATTTGATTCAATATATCGCAGCATAATTAATGACACCGATGCAAAGTGCATGCAAGCATGACCTACAAAGCCGGTGCATTACGCGCAGTTAGCGCTGCGGTTGTTATGAAGCTATTATGAAGCGAGATCGTATGCAGCATACACGCGCGCCAAGTGAATGCCAATGAAACAGCTTATGTTGTTTAGCTTAGCAAGCTGTAGCGAACTTAAGAGTCCGTTTACATTAGCAATACCAAATCATTTGTAATTAGTGCATATTTCGATCATGTGGTGTTTTTTGTGTTCATATAGTACGTAATAATCTATGCTCTTGGCCATATTTCGTTCGGAAATACTTCTCTAAAACGAATTATAAATAAATTTTGATCAAAACTGTTATAATTTCGGTCGAGTTCCGAAATACCAAAAATTATGAATGAAAACCTGGTGCTTTTCTTTAGCTGGACGGTAAAAACTGTGCTCATGAACTTATGCGATGTGAGATAGTGTTGTTTTTATTACAAAACAAAGAAGCAGAACACATGTCCTTTTTGACGCAAAAATAATCAAATCGAAATTAATTTATATTTCGTTTTAGAGAAGTATTTTTTAAGCAAATGTGGCCAGAAGCATAGCATAACAATATGAACCCGAATAACACGACAACATGATCGAAATATGCACGAATTATGAAATCAGGAAATGTGTTTATTACTTGATTTTAAAATTCGTCTTTCACACATTTCCTAAATGAGCCAGGAAATGTATAAATTCCTAGGAATTGTATACATTTCCTGGTTTTCACACATTTCCGGTAACATATACATTTCCTGATTTCATACATTTCCCGTAACATAATATACAAACACAACAATATATCGAACAATGCATTTTTATAAATCCGTTTGAACAAACATCATAATTTCCGCACGGTCACGCGCCTCGTGCCGTGTTAGCTTTTCCGATAGCGTGTAATTGAGCTGGAAATATTTTATTTTCCCTTTATCACGCTCTCCTGTGAAAGATTCCATTCGAGATCCGCAACAAAGGTACATAGCTTATTGATTACTCTCGGTCGGTAGCTGGTGCGGGAACGATAAAAATCCAAGCCTACTTTAAATTCAATAAAAACGTTTTGATCTAATCTCGATAAGAACTAATGGGAAATGTAAAAAAACTGACAGAAGTGAAAACTTGAACAATGCGTAGAGGAATCAGGGGGGCTACCACCGTGACCTAAAGTAATATTATTGTAATATTGTTTTAAAATTTCCATACAGACATTGTATGAAAATGTCAAAACAATATTACAATAATATTACTCTAAGTCACGGTGGTAGGCCCCCTGATCCGCTTATTCGGATCGACTCGAACCGAAAAGTGTACAAACCTGGGAGGCATTCACGTATCGCATCGGCTTCATTTCGTGAAGTGAAATGTTTAAAAAAGTCTTGGCATTTACGAATATAAACAGACAATATTGAAATCAAAACATTTTTTGTAAACACTGAAAACTTATTTAATTTTGCGACTATTGACATAGAGCGTAAAATTGAATGAATCAAAACGCAACAATCGTGTAACTAAATGTTAAAAGATTGTACTTCCTATGTTGAAATACATTCTATTTTTAACCGACTTCAAAAAAAGGAGGAGGTTCTCAATTCGTCGGAATCTTTTTTTTTTTTTTTTATTTTTTTTTTTTTATCTATGTATGTTCACCGATTACTCGAAGACGCGTGGACCGATTTGAAAAATTCTTTTTTTGTTTAAGAGGGTTTTGTTTCCAGATGGTCCCATTTTAATCAGGCCAGGATCTGATGATGGAATCCTGGAGAAATCGAGGGAACTCTTCAAATTTTGTATGGACACATGAAACTATTTGAGTATTATTAGAAAGAGTAATATTTTCCAAGTTGTCCTATGGTCATCAGGTCAGGATCTGATCATGGGATCTTGGTGAAATCGAGGGAACTCTTCAAATTTTGCTAGTATACTTAAAGCGAGTTGGGTATTTTTTATAGTTACTGGTGCATATGATACCAGATAATGATTTGATGACTAAAGTCATCAAGTCAGGGTCTGATGATGGGATCTTGGTGAAATCGAGGGAACTCTTCAAATTTTGCTAGTATACTTGAAGCGAGTTGGGTATTTTTTATAGTTACTGGTGCATTTGCTAGCAGATACTGATTTGATGACTAAAGTCATCAAGTCAGGGTCTGATGATGGGATCTTGGTGAATTTGAGGTATCTCTTCAGATTTTATGAACACACCTCAAGCAATTTGGGTATTTTACAACGCCTTGTGCATTTTATTGTTTTCCACTAAAAAGTATAAAATAAAAATGGGAAATGCTTTCCAAAAAACCAACTTCAAATGCCACTACAAAGAGTGAAATAATTTTTATTTAAATTTTAGGTACCTACACCAATTCGAAGTCGGGCGATTGTCTATTCTTGACTTCGTCATTTCTTCGCACATCAAGTAAGTAAGAAGGACTATTAGGGATTGTATGAAACATTGCCCGACATCGAATTGGTGTAGGTACCTAAAATTTAAATAAAAATTATTTCACTCTTTGTAGTGGCATTTGAAGTTGGTTTTTTGGAAAGCATTTCCCATTTTTATATAATAATAATATTTAATATTTAATATAATAATAATATGATATTTAATATAATAATAATATTTTATATTACTACTTATGCGATGAAAAAAAATGTTAAAGAAACAAGCATGCTTCTTATCGATGCAGAGAAAAAATTAAACAAACGAGCATGCTACATAACGATCAATAAAAAATCTTAAAAATACAAGCATGCCTTAGAGTGTATTAGCCTGGAAACCTGCACTGAGCCAACGAGGTTTCCATGAAGATACCTGTATCCAGTAGCGGAACATAAAATGTAGTTGATAAGATAGTAAATAGCAGTAGTCGGTAGCACGAACAATCAAAAATAATCGCTTCACTATTATATAGCAATTTTCACTCTACAGCTACACGATCTAGCTGCTTCAGTTTTCAATTTCCCGCGAGAGTGCCTCGGGAATATGTTCTGTCTTGTAAGATGCGCCAGCGAACACAATCATTTCTGCTGAAATAATCGCTCCTAGGTACTTACAAGCTACAACCTGGTGAAAACAAACAGATAGGTATGAAATACCTAAAAGAACAAGTGTTTATTAAAATGATAAGTTTTAAGCATGTTGGTGAGTCTGAACTTTTTATAAAATACGAAATAGAATAGTGAAAAGTTTCCATGCCAAGTGCCAGATTAAACTTATATTCATGACTTTAAAAATACACAAAAACATCCATAAGAAACAGTCGCTGTGTAACTATTGCTCCGTGACTTCGTATAATAAAAATGGGTCAAATGTGAGTCGGGCTCGCGCACTCAGGGTTCCGTACCATGCAGACCCATTCTCTATGGTATTATAGTAAACTATAAATGTTTTTTTTACAAACAAACATAAAAAACACTAGCTTAGATATTTCAGCCGTAAATTACCGAACAACCAAATATAGAAAAACAAATAAGTATAAATATGGATGCTCTTTTCAAAAATTATATTAAAACCACATACATAAATTTATTTATAAATTATGATAGGTATAAAATAAAGCCGGCCAAATGCAAATCTATTCTTCTATCTATTCTTTGAGAATACACTCAATCAAATTGACACCCATCGCATTTAATATTTAACTGGAAGCATCATCAAGGTGCATGAGTCACGTCTTCCGTGCCAATTTACGAAACGTGAGAGAAGTAGCGATCACGGGAAATTGCGCTTTCGGTTATACGTTTTGCGATAAGAGGTGAACTTCAGATATACTTGTAGGTTATTTCGTGTGTAAACTCAAATATCTTATTCTTCATTATCAGTCACATAAAGATATACCATACAATCCTGCGAGACATCTCATCGAGATTTAGTCTAGCTCATCGTATGATAGAAAGTTTGGCTCATTTGTGCGGAACGCATCAGTCCAGCTGAGTTCGGAAATAGAGCGTGCCACAAGGGCAGAAATTGTACAGTATATTATACAGTGTGTCCAGGATCGAACTAGCGATAATTTAAGGGAGTGTTCTATGGCTTATTACAAGCTAAAAAAAATCCTATAAAGGGGGGGCGGCACACTGTATAGTTGACGATAAGTAACTTAGCGATAATATAATACAAAAACAAAATACAAATATTATGTGCCATTTTGTGCACCAGACAAGTACCAAAAAGGTTAAACGATCATGTAATATTGCAGAAATATAGCATAATATATTATATTTCCAAACCTTTGGTATATACAAAACTTTTGTTATTTTTGTTAACTTGGTATTCACGCAAACAATAAATCTTTTCCAGGGTAAAATTGCTCCACCTTTTTTCTCGGTCTGTTCATTTTAGCATTGTCGCTAACGAACGGCAATTTCGTAATGGCGGAACTAATTAAAAGTCAACTAGGTACGTTATATTTTTACGCGTCATACAATGGCCACAAAAAAGCCTTACGGAAACCTGGCATTGTTAACCAAAACGGTGACACAATAATTAGATCTCGTGTTGCGTTTTATTAAAGAAAATGAAAAGCTTTTATTTGCTAAGGCTGTTTTAAACATATCGTGATTCCTTGATGAATATGAATTATATAACATATCGTCGTAGAAAATACGGCACTAACATATTTTTAATTATTCATAAATGAAGTTGTAAGTTTTCACTTATATATTGTTTAGAGCTCATTGGCGATTTAAATCTTTGGCTCTGTTCAAATAGAGAGCTCTGAGAAGCTGTTTGAGGAGATTCCACCTTCCAATTTCTGTGAGCATACAAATGCATTCCATGCCATGTATTTTTTTAGACAGTTTGCCCAATATAACATCACTCTTAAAAATGAAATAAAAATCTGTTTTAGGTTATACAATTAACGCCCTTTCTTATGGTGTTCCACTCAATACTGTAATATCATTTTGAAATTTCAACACACTGGTTTTCCCTCCTTTTTAAATAAAAATAAAAACAATTTTCAAATTTATATAATTGAAATGATATCGGGTCACTATTACTTATAACTATTTAAAGTTTCAAGTCGATAGCTTTAACAGTTACTGAAATAATTGAGATTGACAGACGCACGGACGGACGGACGGACGGACAGACGGTCATACAAACGGACGGACGGAGAAAGTCTCACCATAAGGGTTCCATTTTTACCATTTTGGTATGGAACCCTAAAAAGGTAATACGATCACGGTGAATAAACAAATTAAAGGATCAGCACTAACTGACGTCACGCATACATTTTTAAGCTCTGCCCCGAAGCCGGATTTTTAAGTTGTCAAAACTGTAAAATGGCGCTAATGTATGCGTGACGACCTGTCGATCATTTTACAGTTGTGTATGTGCTATCTGCGGGACCGAAATGTATGAAGTGCGACGCCATATTTGAGAAATCTTTGGCTTCAACATACGTCACATCTTTCCCGTCCACTTAGCGTAGCGTATTTCGTCATTGGTGTGCGGTAACAGGTAGGTTAGGTTAGGTTAGCATACTCTCAGATGGCATGCAATAGTGATCCTCTACAGATACTCTATAGCCTTATCAAGCTTTGCCCAATAAAATTAACATAAAATAATTAGGTAATTAGTAAGTTAGTACAAAAGTGCAAAAACAAACTCAAACACAAAATTCCATTTTAAAACAATTCCGCGCGACGCTAATGAGAGCAGCCAAGTACAACCTGGGTGCCTTCAAGAGAAGAGTGAATAGGTATTTTCTAGGCAAGCGCGCTCCATCTTAGACCCCATCATTTCTGTTCATCAGATATGATTGTAGTCAAGCGCAAGCCTATCCATAATAAAAAAAAAGTTTAAATTTATGCCAAATCGGTTCATTAGTGAGGCGTGACCTTGGATCCTCATTTCACTGAGGGTTGAAACAAGGATCCAAAATATGCACTCTGGATTAACACATAAAATATTACTTACCATCCCAAAAAAATCTATGGTTCGCGCGGAAATTGTGAAAAACTGAAATTCACGCGGGTAGTTTAATAATAAAGTTTTTAACTTATCGTGAAAAATTACAAAAAAAAAAATATTTATCTCTAAAGTACCAATAGAAAAACTTGCCATACCTAATTAGGTTTTTAATATAGGAATCTTAAAACAACAAAACAACTCTATAAACCAGTATATTTGCGGTTAGAAACTCATTTGTATGGCTCATACATACAGAGTAACAATAGTGCTAATGTAGGGAGGCAATCAACAGATTGAAATCTTATCTCTGCTCTGCTAACTACCACTGGCATTGTGTTGCATTTCACTTACCTATATAGAGCTGGTGATACGTGCAGTGCGAGTTTCCACTTAAAATAAACCCGTTCAAGTGGGAGTCATACCCGCGCACCGAGGGTTCCGTACCATCAAGACCAATTCTCAGTAGTATTCAACAAAACACCCCTGCCCACCAAATTAAAAAATCACGTTTGTATGTATGGGAGCCCCCTTTAACGTTAATTTAATTCTATTTTTTAGTAATTGTTGTTATAGCGACAACAGAAATACATATATCATCAAAATTTGAAGTCTGTAGCAATCACGGTTCAACAGACATGGATGGGCGACACTGATAGAATGGATAGGTGAGCTCTCCGCTTCTTCCTTTACGTACGGATCTGTAAAATGTTGTACAGCAGCTCTATGTAAATACAATGATAACTCACAGTTGGTATAACTACACATATTATGTATATACAGTACATATGTGTAAATATTGCCCTTCCCGTCTTCTTGAGATACTCTGGGTCAGTTAAAAATAACCTGCATGGCCATATAATATTATATAATATTGATAATATTGTTTTTTTCCGCAACCGCTAGTAACGCTTCGGGAATTCAAAATTGTATTTGAATGACATATCCGGTCAATTATTATAATTTCATTACGTTGATCAATTTTTTTACATTGGTAACGAATGTCGTCCCCACCCATTTCCCACAGTTTTTTTAAGTGTTAGCAACTGTAGGAAGATAATCGACATTAAATATGACTGGAATATGCTATTGGTAACCAGCAAAAATAAAAAAGTTTAACGTTTTTTTTTTCATAATAATATTTTGAAAGCTTGTGAACAAAATGATATTGAAATACTCTCGTTGGCTTTTGAGGGGGAACGTAAAAAGCGAGTCAAAAATTTTCATTTAAATTTTTTTTGCGGTCCACGTCGTTGCTTCGGAAGTTCTTAGGCGTCTACTAAAAATGTTGTTTATTCATTTTTTAAACTTTTGTGATATTTTATGTCACAAAAAACGCCACATAGCTCCTAGAAGTCATCCCGGACCAATCACTATTGTGTCGAAGTTTTAAGTTATCTTTACATAAACAAATGAACCTACTATCAATATAATGATGTATAATATTCTACAAACCTAAAACCCTGTTTTAAAGCTACGTAAAACAAATAAAAGTTCTCAGAGCATAGTTTTTGATTGCTCTAACATAATTTAATCACTAAAAGAAATAATCTACATCATATCGAATGGTTGATACAAAGACTTCTAATAAATTATTACAGGGAGGCGGGAGCAACCTGTAATCAGGACGGTGTCAACCTCCATTCATAATAAGTATTGAAAAGTCATCAATTTTTCCTTGTCATATATTTCATTTTCCGTCACACCGAGCAGACTTGGATTTTTCCATATAAATTCAACTCCGCTGACTTTTTCTTTCTTTGTGTATCAAACCTTTGTTGTATAATTTCCTAATAACAGATTTTTTATGTAGCAGTCGACCTACGTACGTTTTTAATTATACAATAAGTACATAAAATACAAGGCCCTTTAATCATCAGAAAATAATAAAAATATTACAATAAAATGTCAACTCTTACGAAAAAAATTTTTTTCAAAGGTTTCACCCTAGTGAAGCAGGGACGTGCCAATACTAGATACAATACTAGAAGACGCTTTGTGGTTCTAAAATTACACCACTGTTCTCGAACCCCCAGGACACGCGAGTCTTCAATGCAATTGCTAGTTCTTTCTAGTAGCTAGGTATATTGGTTTCCCCTCATTGACATTCATACTACGTCGCGGGATGCACTGGTCGCGGCTGAGCTTACCGAGTATTCTAGTCTGCTTTAGAAGAAAATTCGATTTACAATCTCTTATTCTAAAGCCAACCGCATTTTATTTTAACGTTATGACATCATAACAACATCCATTCTTTTGAACGCAGTATTTTTAAAATAAAGATTCATCAAAGGATTTGGAATTTACAACTCTGGCCTCCGCTTTGCTTTTTAGGGTTCCGCGTCGTGTAAAAACGGAACCTTAAACTTGTTTAGAGGTAGGATAGTAACTAGTCGAGGCCACAGCCTCTCACTGGTTTAGACCTTATTGAATTTCTTCTTAGCCCCGAAATAGCTGGGCGTGGGTTTCTTCTTAGAATAAGAGGGGTTTGGTTAATAAGTAGAGGAAGACTAAAGAAGAGATGGATGGATGGGATTTGTAAAAAAAACCGAACTTCACTCAGTAATTTATCATTTCACACAATAATGTTCCTTCTTACCCCTTTATTTGTAATCATGGAAAACCGGTGAAATAGTTATACCTACTCTCTTTTGTCTTTGTTTGTCAATAAAAAATGGCATTCTAAAGATTAAACAGAGGATAACTATCACGGTTATGAATTATTTAAGGGAGTAATATATATTTAATGTATCACAAATTTTAGTTAACCCAAGATTCACGTTGGTTTATTCAAAACTAGCAAACCCGGCGAACTCCGTTTCGCCACCAGATGGCTTTCCCGCTAAAAATATTTTCCCGCTTTTCTGTTGAAATTTTTCCTGAATTTTCTTTGCTATAAACCTCACGGAGCCCGAGACCTTTCCAACGAATGCAAAACCGTGGAAATCGGTTCGTGCGTTCTGAAGTTATAGCGTCAGGAAGGAAAACCCGACTTATTTTTATATAGTAGATATAGGTATAATACCTAGTGTTATGGTTTTAAAGAAAATAATACAAAATCTTGATCTTCATGTTCAATTTTTTTTTATAGCAGAAACTGGCAATACATACTAACAAAGATGATTCTTATTTCAAAATCATTCCAACGGAAGAAGTTTAAACAATAAGAAGACCCCTATAAATCTCGAGAACCGCTTTGGCATAAAATCTGTCGGATCAAACGTCAAAAGTCGAGAGCTTAAGATGGTATCCAGTGCTAAGGTCACAATGCATCCTTGAGCCGAAGTTAAATAGACTCTCTTCAAGATCTACGAAGCTGGATCATGAAGCCAGGTCAAGAGCGATCTCGATAAAATGTCTTTCTTCATCCCTCAAATATAAAATTGTGTACAGAGGCCCAGTGTGTTTATAAACATGTGGTTTACAGTCTATACCTAATTAGCGCTATTTTCTTCAGTAAATTATGATGTATTTGTATTTGTTACATAAGATATATTACGAACTAAACGTGAATTTGGATTGCCTACATATAGCCTTATAATAACTAATCCAAATTAACGTAATAATTACTTTGTGTCTCGTACTTATTTTAAGGAACTGAAGAGTTACCGTACCTTAGTTGTCGCTATCCCTGACTTGATATAAATAAATTTCCTCAGTATTTTCTGGCTGGAGGCTGGTTAAGTCTCTTTTGTATGGCAAGACCACGGCAAGACGTTTGATCTATCGGTTTAACGGTTTTGGTATGATATAGTTAAACTGCCAACAATTCGCTACATTATAAATATCCTTCCAATATAATGAATGCACTTACCATCTTCGCTTACATTTTCATAGTTAAAGACTCAAAGAGTGAAGTAGGATGAATGCTGGAAAATAATTACATTGTTCAAGGGAATTTTTAAAAAACCAAAATTCACTAGTATCCGTGGGTAACAGCTAGTTTCGTATAAAAGCATTAACAATGGAAGCTCTTAATACCTACGGTCTAAAATAGTAGTATATTATAATGGGATATATTTTATGGTCTCGAAATTGCGAGTTCAAGCTTTTAAGATTAAGTAATGAACATCTAATGAGGCGAGCTTATCCAGTCGGTTTTACGTCTCCCATAATGGCCCGTTGGTGGTGTAAATGCCTATAATAAATATAAAAAAGGATCTGCGACTGTCCCTTGATACTTCTTAATTAAATGGCTGATACCCGACAATTAATTATGTAGCTATGAACAATGAAAAACAAGCTTCATTACCAAGAAAAAAGGATATTAATGTGACCATAGGGATAACCTCACTGAAAAGGACACAAAAATTTCAAAATTTTAATTCTTCAGTCAGATTTCTACTACGTTGCCAAATTAATTAAAATATTCCTTAGTTATTATAATATTTCTCTATAAGGTGTCACCTTATAGCGAATTCGACGGATGTTTTCTTATTCACATTACTTATTTATGGGTAACTTGTAGTTCTGAAATATTCGTTTGTTCGAGTCGTTTTTGCGATGCGAGTCGACTTGAAATTGGTTGAAAAACTTGTACTAACCCCTCTGAACCAACGGGCTATTTAACTTATTATTTTTGGTCAGATTTTTTTAATAATCAACGCGAGCGGGCGGGTCACCTGATGGTAAGCGATCACCGCCGCCCATGGACATTTGCAGCACCAGAAAGACTGCTAATGCGTTGCCGGATCTTAAGAAATTTGTTTACCCGCCCCTTGAATTACCCCATGTTATAGTTTTGAGGGAATACTGTTGCTGGTAGCTGGTTCCATCGTTTGCATGTGCAGATGGTGCATTTTTGGTACATTCAAATTCAATCTACGATATTCGGCTGTGGCCAATTCTTTTAGGCTGCGGCTTTATTGAAAATTCTGGATGTGCCTTTGCTTCGTTTGGGTATGTAAACAATGCACCCGTCGGCTTGCCTAAAAATCCACAAAGTTATTGATTACAAAGGGGATACACACAGAAAAATCCAGGATTTTCTGATCAAAGGCTTGCTTGCGTATACATTGGTTGCTAGTTTTTCAGCCAGCGCTCTTTTTACGCGGCCATTTTTTTTAATTTTCGCCAACGTTCAAAGTTCTCTAAAAACATCAACAGTGCTAGAATATGCATAATTTACATTTCTTTATTATTTAAAACAGTATTTTAACTACTACTTAGTTGCCTTTTAAAATATCCAAGTAAACATTTATTGATGAGAGATTCATTAAGAGGTTTGTAAAATCACGTTTTTATAAGAAATACGAGTCAAAAACTTATCTAATTTAGCAAATAATTTTACTAGAATTTAATATTTTAACTAATTTTACTATTTAGCAAATAATATTATAATATTTATTTTTTAAATGAGCTAATTTCAATTAATATTTTCTAGGTCTATTTATGATTGTTAGAAATAAACATTACGAATACGGTTTTCTCGAAATGTGTAATAAAATTAAACTTATGCATAGTAAAAGAATACGACTTCTAGACGAAAATCATTAAACACAGCGGAGAAAGTAATAAGAGACCCCAAACCAAATGAGATATAAATTAGATCACTTAAGTTTTCTGTAACGACAAGCAATTTTTCTGAAATGGGCTATAAATATAATTGCTTAAGAAACTGAGGAAGAATAATGTCTTAATGCCCCGCGGATCGCTCAGGGCGCTGCAGAGGCCTGCGAAGTTTCGACTCTGACACTTTGTATTTCGCAGTCCAACCCTGTATTAGCATTTTTATTGATGGCTTATATTTAAGCCAGTTTTGTAATCTTAGATAGTCGTGTCTTGTTAAACGTAATAAACGGGTCTTTACAAATTTATTAGCCAAAGAAAAGGTTACAAGATATACTTTGGAGAATGTGCTAAAAAACTCCACAATCTACTACCTCCTTCACCTTTCTACCACATAACAGCAAGACTCCGAGAGAAGTGGCATCCTTATGTGGCTGATGTCCAGCGAACTCGAAAGAAACGTTGTTCTTCCACGTTTCTGAAGCGCGCTCATCGTTTCTTAAGAGTTGTAGGACGTGCTTAGATCGTAAGAAAGCAACAATTGCTGAAGCCCGAAATACACGCCGCGCTACTCTTCAATAACACTCTCAACTCTCTCAAGATACTCTATTTGTGTACTTTATAACTTGAAACACTCGCGTTTTGCGCAGTTCATTGTGTTAACTCAGTTGTTATCATTCTTCGAAAAGTGCTATAAATAAACCTGCTTTTATAGCAGTGTATCCAAACAATTCATCCTTATAAGCTACCAGCATCGGTTGTTAAGCTATTCTAAAGATGTTAAACTTACTCAAGTCATAATAAAGACTAAAGAAACATCTGTTTCTTATTCATAACCATAATATAATCTTTAGTTAAAACAATCATTAGCGCCACAAAGCGCGATCAATTCTTTCACGATTGGATGTGAACTTAGAGCGGGATAACATCTGGGGCTATTCACTTAACGTTTTCACACACTGAGTGATGTGAATCAAGAAAGAATATAAAAAAATAACACTGGAAAATTAACTTAAAGTGTGTTGGTTTCAAGTATAAAATTGAATGTGTTTCTACATAGGAAGTACAATCTTTCAACCTTATCGCGGAAAGTAAATGTAATTTCACAATTGTCGACCATTTTGCGTTTTGAACTACATTCAATTTTATGCTCTATGTCAATAACCGTAAAATTATTTTTTCAGTGTTCACAAAAATTTTTTTGATTTCAATATCGTCGCTTTTGTGTACGCAAATGCGTCACCTTTTTAAACGTTTCACTTCACGAAATGTAGCCGACGCATTACGTGAATTGACCCCCCGTTCTTTATTCATAACCATACGATACGAGTATAATAATTCCTTAGTTTTAACAAAAGACAATCCCAGCCGCCACAAAGCGCAACCAATTCTAATATGCAAATAAACTCAACCTGAACACACAGGTAGGTACAATGTCCTATTGATGAGGGAATTTGCATGCTAATACATTCCTTTGTCTAGAAAATTGAGTTTCGTAAGTACCAAGAAGCAAAGATATGGAAAAATAACCATATTGCTAAATTAATACAATTATCGTGTCAACAGTAGAAATGTGCTTGATTTGCCTAGCTTAGACCCACCTTATCAGTATAAGCCTTGAATGCGCCTGAGGTTTTGCTGTTCATTGCTGTTTTGTATGACTATTGCATTTCTTGACACTCCTCATATAACTTGCTTATACCCTTGCTATCTATTTGAAATTGATATAAATCTTAGATATAATGGAAATAATAGAGCAATGAAAATATAAACCGCCCTGCGTTCCGTCATGGATAAAATAATAGAGGAATACTGCCATTGCAAGTTGCAAACCTCCGTGGGACCTTAAGCAGGCTAGTATGCCAGTGTCAAAGTGAAGTTTGATAAAAATAACCGCAGCTGCCTATGACTGGAAAACAATGTGTATCGAAATTATCGAGTCAGCGGTATTCGCTTCCATAGCTCACTCGGTAGAGCGGCCACTCGTGACAGGTGGTGGTTGCGGGTTCGGTCCCGTAGGCAGCGATAATTTTGATACATTAATTAAGTATAAGTTATGAAAATAACCAATTTTTAAGTCGGTTAATTAAAGTGTTTGTTTTCATTAAGGTAAACAAATAAAATCAACAATAGAAAGAGCACTTAAACGTGTTCAAAGGCGGTCCTCGTCTTAACAAACGATTCTGAGTGGTTTATTAAAATTTTCCTGGAAGGTATTCAAACGAAATCGTCTTCTACATTTTCCAATATTGTCGTGGCTTCGACACATCTTTATCCTTTATATTTTAGTATTATATTGAGTACGCCTATACGCCTTCCTGGCACGTGCCAGCAGTTTATTGAAGGCTAGGTAAATTGCAATACATGTCTGGAGTGCAACAGAATGCAATGTAAAATTGCAAACCTTTCGCTCAATACTTCCTCAGAATCATACTAACTACGAAGTTAATTTTGACGCTTTGAGAAAAACTGTGTACTTAATGGCAATTACCTACTTCAGGAATAGCTATGTATATTATTATATTGCATATGACATGATTTTGGAGTTAACTTCCTTTCTTTTTTCTTTTTCAAAATTCTGCATCAAATAGCTAACAAATAGTTAAAAATTATCTCCATCTGTATTGATTCCATCGACTAAAAATGCATCTTCTCTAAGTTCTTGAAAGTTTTTTTTAATTGCGCATTGATAGCTTAACAGTTTATTTTAATTCATAATAGAGTATCCAGAATTTGAATCTTAGGCCATCTAGCATACGTCTTTTTCAGGATATTTCATTCATTCCGTTATTTTAAATTATCCGCGATTCAGTCGTAGAGAAGAAAAACATCAAAAGCATTCCTGTATACCTGAGAGTTCTTATTAAAGTTCTTAAAGGTGTGTGAAGCCCTCCAAGCGTGGTGGATTTCTTGCTAATAATAATGCTTCTAATTGCTCTCTTATCAGAAAAGATTGGCGCTCAACATTGGGACGTTAATTGGTTGTAGTGAAATATCAAGTTAATTACATCATTAATTTGGAAGGTAAAATGTTAACGCGAGCACTATTCAATCAAGTGTATCAGTGTACATACTCGGCCTTAATTAGCAAGTGACGTGTACCGCGTATCGCGCGCTGCATGCATGCACGCATGTTACTGACATGTGGGAAATTATACGTGTTGTACATACAATGCAGTCGATTCTTTCATGTTGATAGTAAAATCGCCTTATTACATCGCCTTGTAGTTGTCTTTACCCACAGGAAATGCCTGACGTACGCGTCGCGCGTATGTTACGACATACCCCTCTGTCAGAGGGTTTTGGCGCTTGCACCCACTAAACCCTTTGCTTTGACAGGACATTGGCGGGAGTACGAGATTCACTTGCGTATTCCCCGCGCTCCCGTAAGGCCACCATCCGCCACCAGAGTAGCAGGTTCCGTCACTGCTCCCGGCAGCCTGGCCGCTGCCAAATCCTCCTGGAAGGCGCGTCCTCAGCCTATCAGTGAAATTCAGGTGACAGACGCCAGAGCCCCTTACGTCCGTCACCCGCAAGCCAGCACGCACTCCAAACGGCGGCAAACGGTGCGTCTCCTGCGAGAGGGATGTGCTACCGTAATTATCTCTCTCGACAGGCGTTCCCGCCCATGTCGGTACAACGGTGATTTTTAAGAAGTTGTCTTCCTCGTAGTGCCCCGAAAGGACGTGTTGGCGTTTCCACCCCACCTGTAATTAAAATGAGTGCACTTGAACTAACCCCCGAGCGCCGGTTGTCATAAATTGTTACATGGCATAAGGGGATTGACAGGTCTAAGCTACACCCAAAATAAAAGGAGCTTTTCGGAAATTTACCACCAAACTTCGACACAAAGGTGGTACAGTATACCTAGTACAAGTTGTCGGATAAATTTCGATTGAAATTTCGTACTCGCTTTGGAATTCTTAGCATTATGATTATTGCATCTTGTAATAGATTATGATGAGTATGTATTTGTCGGGTGCATGCAAAAGTACCTTTTACAATGTATGAACAAATCACACTCTTTCGTTTCTCTTTTATGAAGTCTAAACCCAGAATTCGATTACTAAATCTATATATCTATATATATCTATATACTTATAATAAAACTGTAAAGGGTCGAATTCTGTACATTAAAGATATTTTGAATATTTTTGTTGGAGGACACTATTTAGTCGATACTGAAGCCAAAACTGTAATTTGTTTCATTTTTGTCTGTCTGTCTGTCTGTCTGTCTGTCTGTCTGTCTGTCTGTCTGTCTGTTTCACGACCGCGCATCACGGCTAATCCGCTGGATGGATTTAAATGAAACTTGACATGGTTATAGTTCATACTCCGAGGTAGGACATAGGATACTTTTTGTCCCGGAATTCATCATGGTTTCCCTGGAAGACGGCATCAAAGTCAAAATGTGTATTAAGTTATAATTCATTAACCCGTTGTCCGATTTCATTCATTCTTTTTTTGTTAGAAAGGAGGTTCTTTAATAATTATTCCGTATAAATTTTATCATCATCACTTTTGTAGTTCAGAAATTATAGACATCAGAACCTTAATCGATGAGTTCAAGTAGGTGACTTGATACTCGGAATGGACAAGCACCTAGGGCTAGGACGTAAGGGCTCAAGTCAGACTGGAGTACCCTTACAGCCGTAAATAATGCTTAGCAGAAGATTTTTCACTTTTAGGGTGAACAAAAAACATGAATTTATCACCACGTTATACCGTATCGCGCCATCTCTACAAATTATGTGGAACTTGAATGTAAAACTTGGAGATAGGTACTACCGAATTTTTGTTAATAATAATTAAATGTCATGTCATGTACTGTTCCTTGACTTTATATTAAGATGGCACTGTTTTTCACTTTTGTGGACATTCCTAGAGTGCCACGTCTATTTTTATCATCCGCAACATGGAAAGAGTAAAATAATGGTTCACAAATATTTTTAACTCTCAGGTCTTAACTGGTCCTAACCGATTGACCGTCATAGGTCTTTTAGAAATATATATTGCCCATTCTGATACTTGGGATTGTATTGAGATGAAGCAAAGATTTTTAACAGACTCTTATGTTGGGCTGGGGAATATTGTTAGTAGAGTATTTTATCCCAGTGGTACCTACCCGGCCGAACTCTGAAAGAAGATTTCTACCACCAGTACAACTTTTCACATGATTTAATAATTTTTGAGATATTTCGTGGTTTCAGAATAAAAATTACAATGAAAAGGACGATTTTAACTGTCGATATTTCGATACATTGGTATAAGTCGTGGTCACGTAGTGACCACGACCTGTGCCATTGGGTCGAAATATCGACAGTTAAAATCGTCCTTTTGATCTTTCAACTACGTATTAATGAAACTTTATATTTTTTTATTAAAAAAAGGAGTTTTCAAAATCACCACAAGATAACCCGTGCGAAGTAAGAACAGGTTTCTGTACAACTTCACACCAGAATCCCGCGAAAATCAAGGAATTCTACGGTATAATGTAAAAAAATTGTAATACACGCGGGCGGAGCCGCGGGCAACAGCTAGTATAATATAATATATAATAAAGAATATCAGTCAGTTAGAAAAATTGTTTTCGTAACGAGTCATGTCGATATAATTAATAGAACCAGCCTAGAAGCAATTGTGTGAACCACAGGAGGTTTCGAGTTTCGACCGACTTGTCCATGAAAGTCACGTATTATTCAATAAACCTAAAATTATAATATAATATATAATAAAGAATATCAGTCAGTTAGAAAAATTGTTTTCGTAACGAGTCATGTCGATATAATTAATAGAACCAGCCTAGAAGCAATTGTGTGAACCACAGGAGGTTTCGAGTTTCGACCGACTTGTCCATGAAAGTCACGTATTATTCAATAAACCTAAAATTAATACTAGGAACGTGACCCGCGTTCGCAAGCGGGGAAGCTCGTTGTTGCGCTGTAATGAACACTCGGAAGCCGCAAACTATGTACTCTTAGATACTCCAGTCTACAGATCTGGTCTAGCTTATCTGTTCGATTGGTTTGAATGTTAAATCTTTTTTTTGGGGCTCTATACCAAAATGGTAAAAAAGGATAGTTTCAGTTCGGTTCGGTTCGGTTCAAAACCCAGAATTTTGAATTTTCAACCGAAACCGAACCGAAACCAAATTTTTTCACCTAGTCCTGTGTATGCCTACTTTTCGAAATATAAAACGTCATTAATTAATGTTGCTTTCAAAGGTAGACTCATACTGAATAAAAAAATAGGATCAATATTTTGATTTTAGTCAAATACTTACTACAAGACTGCGTTGAAATAATCATCATTCCCAAATCCAGAGTGGCATCAAAAACAAACTCCATATGGCGCAAGGTGTTTGGTAAACGCAAATAAAATAAGAAACTGTAATGAGAACAATAAATTATTGTGTTAGCATAAATCATGTCGAGTAAACATGGGGTGAAAAATTGCGTCCCCGCGCTCCTTTGTAAACCTTATTGTACGGACTTGTGTACACCACCTCTGTCGTGGCATGAACACCTAAATCACAGATTTTACTGTAAAAATTACTATTAGTACATTTTGACGACCTCCCTGTAGCACATGACAAGTGCTCAGATTCGAGTGTTCGCGGGTTTGATTCCCGCCATGGGTCACTTTTGAAATTTTATCACCCACTTCTAAATCGACTAATTCTTATCTGGTGCTAGCTTCAGCTGCGGCTAGTTATCCATTCTAGATTTAGTTAGTAGCGTACTGCATTTGCAAACAATTCCCGGAAAGTCTAATTAGCGTTAGGTACCAAAATAATTGTTCAGGTGCGAGTCGGGTTCGGGCACTTCCGTACTATATTTGAAAAAGTTAAACCATAAGGCCCGGTCGCCACCAAAGCGGAGCGGAGCGGAGCGGAGCGGAGCGGAGCGGAGCTGTGTTTGAGTAACCAATCAGATTTCGTCATTTTGACATCTCCTCTCCGTTTCGGACGGACGGACGGACGGAGAAAGTTTCACCATTTTTACCATTTTGGTATATAAAATAAAAAATACGTAAGCTTCGTAGGACACTCGCTAGAAACAAAGTTTCAAGTTCAAAACTAAAAAGTAGGTACTAGTTCGGGAAACAGGTGTACCTTTTACTATGTTTTCAACAACTTAATTATATTGTGTTTGTTTTACGGTTTAATTTACAGTAGTGTGAAATCAAATAAACGTTATTATTATTATTATATCCGTGAATCGCATAGCTAGCACAATACTTCCGAATAGAAACATTGTTTCAAAACATTACTTTATTCGCCACTACTTTTTACGTACCTACTTATTTTTGAGCAGTCGTTTAAAAATGCTCTATGTTATAGCTTGGCCTTCCCATGGTCTGCGGAACGCAGGGCGGGTGTGCGATTGGCTATACATGATACGATGTAATGACTCGCATCTTCAGAATTCGCCTATGGTATTTTCTTGATTATGTATCATACGACGTGGAGTCGCAAGATTAATATTATCGTGTGTAGCGTAATTCACGTCAGTCACTGACAGCTGATTAGTTGAGTGCACTGATCCCTATTCTATGGATCCACAGTGAGCCTAGCCTGAATTTTATAGAATGTTTAATCCATAGAATAGAGATCAGTGGTTGAGTAGCTCCCGCCCCGCGTCCCGCAGACCATGGGAGGGCCAAGTTTATATCGATCTAGCTATAGTATACGTAGCTTTTGGCAATTTTAACAGCAGTGATTAACCGAACATTTTGTATTTCGGAGTGAAATTCATCATGAGGCTTAAAAGAAAATTAATACACGAAAGATATACGAACTTCGTATAAAAACAGCACTAAACCGTCTTCATTCCTTCCGGTTGCAGTTTTAAACGGTACGTAAGAGACGCAACTGCTGAATTTTATCAGCATACAAATTCGTTCCTTAATTGGAACTTCGTGTTTCTCGTTAATTTCATGCTCATTTGCATAATGGGATTACACGCGCATGCACGCCGTCGACATTTGCAGCAGCTAAAGGACTTTGTTCACTGCACAGTGCACTACTTGCTAGTTGCTACTATTCATTGCGGTGTGGTTCCCCGAAGGAATTTCTGCAGAAAGTGCAGAGCCGATATTACCCCGACTGTCAAGGAAGGGTTATGTTTTCTTCACGTATCTTGTATGTTCGTTTGTTTGTTTGTATTATAAAATATTATGTATGTTTGTTTATACACCGAAATAGCTCAATGTATCTCGAACTTTAAACGACTTCAAGGAAAAGGAAGAGTGTCTGAATCAGACTGATAAATACTTACGTCTTGCGTTTCCAATTCAGCTGGTATATTTGCATGCATTGCGTTTCCATGTTTAGTGAACAAAATCCTTATGTAACGAGGTCGATAGATAATCATCCTGATGAGAACCACTCAAAGCATTCAACGGACCTATTTATAGGATATTAACATAGTTTAAACAGCTATATAGTCGAGCAATGCCTTTGTTTGATCTCACCATATTATACTTACTCATCAACGATATGAACCATGGTCTTCTTAGTGCAATAATACCAAACTGTAATGTTGTATGTGTAGTCCTGATATCGATTTCCGTAACAAAGAAGAAGTTTCATCAATGTGTGAGCCCTGGGCCAGGTCTTTGTACGGTATATTTGGGTATAGCCTAGATCACAAAATACAGTTTTTACATATATAAATATTTTCTCTAAAATTGGCTTTTTCGGACAAAACAAGTATTTCTGCTTATAATTGCAGCACTTAACAAAGATGGCGGTAGCATGTCTTTCATTGTGAATTGACATTTGACTTTGACAGAAATGTCAACTATTGACTGATTGTGTTATGGTTTACGTCAAATCGTACGTCGCTGGGACGCCATATTGAAAATCGATCATATAAATAATGAAAAAAAGATATTTTTGTACACCGAAAGTATTCGTTTTAACCAAATAATTTTATTTTTCCAGTGAACATCACATTTCTCTTATTTTTTTAAGATATCGTACAAGACCTAGCCCAATTCGAATTTTAATTTCTTAACAGGAGGGGATTTACGTAACGCGTCGGCTATATTTCGTGAAGTGAAATGTTTAAACGGTGTGTTTAAAAAGGTGTATTTACGTATTAGCAGACGATATTGAAACCGAAGCATTTTTTGCGAACGCTGAAAAATTAATTTTACTATTATTGACATAGAGCGTAAAATTGAATGTAGTTCAAAACGCAACATGGTCGAGAATCGTAAAATTAAATTTGCTTGGTATTACTTTTTTTACTTTAAGTCTACCGGGGATCTAAAAGCGGGCTGATGCCTTAGCCAAAAGATAAGTTTGGTTTTCCAACAAAGGCAATTCTGGTAAAATTTTGGATACTATATGCCCAGCTAGTAGTCAAGTACCTAACCAAACATTGTTAGTACTTATCATTCTAAATAACTTGAATCTCAAGTCTCAACCCGCGAGAATGCAAATAAACAAGCGAGAAATTCTGAGGAGGCAATCCACTTGTTGTTTTAACTTTGCACGAATCTTCCCAACTTTTTAAATTAACAAGCCTTAGCGAGAAAACAAACTGAGATACGAAAATAAATAATATGGTTAGCGTTTTTGATGGTAAATGAAAATATTCTGTGGATAAAGATTGCATCTACTTAAATATTATTAAACATTTACATAATATGAAACATCTATGTTATATTTGTTCTGGGCTTCTTCTCAGAAGCTGCTGTAGGCTGCGCTAAAACCCCCGTATACCCCCGATATAAATTATTGGAAAACTAGGTTTAGTTTTCCAATAAATATCTCTATAATGGTGGTGAAATCGGTACCACTATTATAGAGATATTATAAAATGTGTAAAATAAGTGCCTTCAATTTAAGCTTAATACATATATGAAATAAATTATATTTGAATTTTATTAAATAATTTGTCTTCATTCTGTAGATCTGAGAATAGGCCGTAAGCTATTTTTCATAACCCCTATAAATATGGCAATTGGCAATACAAAGTTTGCCGAGTCAGCTAGTCTTTTAATTAAAATCGTCACAACAAATATGTTTTTGCTGCGGCAAAAATAACATTTCAAGTGCAGCTGCTTTGAAGCTATGAATTATGATGAGAACTCGCAATGAGAGTTTATGGATAAAAAAGAATATGAGTAACGGTGTCAAGGGAATTTTCTTTTAATTAGAATATGAGGACCGGCTGAATTTCTTTGCTTTAATTGAAACCAAGCAATTCTAAAGTACATAAAAAGTACTCTACTTTGAATAATAAATTTTCAGAGAATTAATTAAGTAATCTAAAATTCAAACTGTATTCGAATAAGTAGTAATAATTACAATATTTGATCGTTAAATATACTTAATTGGTATTTCTGCAGGAGTAATAACTGATAAATATTTTTCTATACAATATCGTAGATTTCTAAGGAAATCAAGCATTATGTAATGCGGGTACCTAAATTACAAGCTGGTCTCATTGTCAAAATGTGCAAGGGGACGGACGCCATGTTTTTAATTTAGATTTGGATTAAACACACTTTGAGAACTACTACATATTACATCCTTTTTAGTCACGTTTTGCATAAAAATACTCTTAGAGTATATTATTATCGAAACAGAAATATTCACATTTTTTCCTTCACAACAGCTTTTAGTGTCGGGTGTCTTTTGTGACGAGGGTGTTGAGGCAATTTTGTAGCGGAGTAACTCCGGGCCGAAGTCGTTAACGTACTCCCGAACCGAACACCGGATGTTGTATGATGTATCGCGTTCCATGAATATTTGCCTTCAGGACACTATATGGATATGGGACATGTTTTTATTTATAGTATACCAGATGTCGCTCGTGTGTATTTCGGTCCTTTATGCACGCCACGGATTGTGGGCTATTCCGGGATAAAAAGTAATTTTTGTCTAGGTTAGCGACTATCCCCAAACAGACAAATAAACATACTTGAATTGCCTTAACTTTATGAATAGGTTCCATATAAGAAGTTGACTTGTGATACAATAAATTAGAATAACAGTTTTTATACAGTTCGTAGCTGACTACGCCTTTGCTACGGCTACGCAGGAGACATCGTCATATCCGCTAGCCCGCTACCGCCTAGCTACGGGAAAATATAATACATGAGTCCATGACCATATAATATTGTAACACATAATATTACAATCCATAATAATATTAGTCCATTGGAATGTAGACTCGACGATTATTATTATTGTTTCATATCATATATATTAATATCTTATACTCGTATTTATCGTTTCACCTAACGGTCTTATAGCGAAAAGCTACGACCAACATCTTGGGAAGCTTTCGCTTGACTGTTGGATCCAAGACCGCATACAGAAGGCTGTAATCCTGGAGTCGGCGCGCATTGTAAGCAAGTTTCTCGCACTGGACACCTGACAGCCGGTGGCTTGGGTCCTTAGAATTTTAAGGAAACTTCGCGGAACTCCGCGACCAGGGGTGGTCTTAATTTTTTTAATATTTTTAAACATGTTTTTTTTTTTTTATTTCTAACTTAAATTAAAAAACATTGTTAGATTGTTTTATAAATAACTGAGAGCAAATTGTTATATCATATGACGGGTGAATTCGCTATTTTACTTCGATATTTACGAGAATATCGGCCGCTCAACATATACGAGTAGCTGTTGTATCTTAATTTGCCAAGCATAGACGAGTTTTTTATAAAAAAAGAGGCCGTACATCTTGGTCAATTACGTAGTTTTTAGTTGCGATGATTTAGGATTAAATAACGTTTACATAATCTTTTCAGACATCGTATTAAGCATTTTTTCTTCAAATCCCACATACTTAAGTATAAATTAAGTATTGTAGTATAATACAGAAAGATAAAGCTGAAATAACAAGATCCCTAATGGAATTTTCTTGTATCACACGTATTGTTCCAGGTTACCTCTTTTACGTCGCCCTGTAAGACAGAATAATACACTACGAAGTTGGAATAAACTGTATAGCTTCAATTTTCATATAGGTATGGGTACATCAAACTCTTTAATACTGCTGTACTCTTAATACTTATTGTGCTTTATAAAATCGCATATACCTACGCATAGCTATTTGGTTACTTTTTTTAAACAAAATAGGCTTGCGGTGATTGATAATTCTGCATACTAGATCTAGTTTAGATCACACTTTAGACATTCACACTATTGCCATTTACCATAGTACAATTTAATATTTTTCTTCTATTACAAAGTTGTTTGTGACAAGATGCGAGAAAGATGATTCACATTTTTAATCATATTTTTCATCCGATTTTAATGAAGGTTTTCATTTGTTGCCGTTTCTGGAGATAATAATGTAAATATTATACATGAAAATATAACTGCCATTTACAAATTAGGCACACTTTATAATACTTCTGGTGTGACAAGGCACGAACAAAACTAAAATATTTCTGACACGAAGTGTACAAAGCAGCAGCGCTGAAGTGGAAAATTGCAAGTTTTTCTCTGGAGGCTTCAAAAAGTTTAATTAAAGTTAAGTAACCCTTGCTAATTTATGTTTGGCCGTCACAGCCTCTACAGTTTACGAGCCGCTGTAATTATTTTTTTGTGACCGTTGCTATTAGATATATTTTTGTCTTTCTGTGTCATAAAACTTAACTGAGTGGAGAAGCAGTATGAAAAGATAGCCTCAAGATTATATTTATTTTACTACGCCGTACGTCATATTATAATATTCAGAATCAATCATTGTTTTTAAATAAACATTCAAATTTAGAATAGCTTTTGTTTTAAGATCTTGCACTCTGCGCAGAAAGCTTAACTGATTTTCACATTACATACATAAAGTTTGTATATGTATGCGATTAATGTATGTTTGTTACAATCCTTCATGCTTAAACTAATAAATCGATCGATTATCGATGGCTCTCACGGGATTTGTGGAAAAAGGAAATTCATGCTAGCCTACCTATGACCAATACTAAACCAAAACTTAACTAACCAATACTTTATACTTGCTCAGTTGCATAAAAGAAATAAATCTATTTCCGCGTGAAAAAAAACTAACTTTATTCTTTTCTAGATGGTTGAAGTCATTAACAACAGCTAATATTATTAATGCCAAAACTTTTAAGTGTAACAGGCACTTTACTATTCACGATCTAAAATATTTGAAACACCGTGAAATTCGGGGCCATTGAAAGACCGGCGCCTTTAATATTAACAAAGGAAATGAAGCTTTAGAGACCGAAAGCCTTGTTGACAAAATTATCTCGAATAAGCTCGTTATCTCGCGGTGATTGAGGTCGACGCTGGGATCGCGTGAAATATTGCCGCCTTTGCTTTTAAAACCTAATTTTACGACAGGGGGATAAAGCGAGTTTTGGCCTTTTGACGCAGTATCGCTCGTATTGGGATGAAATCATGAATTCTTCTAGTTTGGTGGCTGGAAATCCTTTTTGACATGAATTTTTCTTTAGAGCTTCCATTAATAAAATTCTCACAGGGTTTGTAACCAAACTCCTTCAAAACAGCTCGAGCAAATTTTATGTTTTTTTCGTATGAGTCGAAAATTATTGTCATGCCCCTAAATGGGAAAATAACGTTTGCCCGGTCAGCTAGTTCTATACCAGAATTCTCGTTTTATATTATTTGTGATTATTTGTAATAAAATCTCTCCGTAAGGTTATGACCGATTTTTATGAAATTTTTATGTGTATTTGGGAGGTCTAAGAAACTTTAAGGGGTCAGCTAGTAAAAGGTAAAATTAACTGTATTTTTCTTCTACTATAGTAGGTATATTGTCGTACTTTATTCTAGGTTAATTGTTTGGTTAGTTTTACACTACTTTATTTATAAGGAAGATATTTTTGTTAGCATTCTCTTTACTTTCTCACTCTGACGATCCTCAAATTGACATTTGTAAGAGCTATTGTTCGAACAATGAAAAATACAACTTCTGTGTCGTTGTTTGTGTTCTTATTATACGCGTAAATATCAAACGTTATTCCTGGAAGATTATTTCAAAGAATACTTTCTTAGAATCGAAGATAAATTACTATACAACAAATATTAAGATTCTTGTTATATCAAAAAAAGTCACTTAAGAAAGTAAATAAAAAAAATTGGGATAAATTTTGCCCTCGCTAGAAATATGAAAATCCATCTTCTCGTTAAACTTCAATTTCTTCTGTTTAGTGCTATATATAAAAAAATATATATCTGAATTAAAAAAAATTGTAATATTTAAACATATAAACAAAAGGATAAATCTTCACACGAACACTTTTTTCAGGGCGAGGTTACGAAAGTTTTATTAATTTTGTATTGATCCACAGTAAATATTAGACAACAGTAATTTACACAACTATAATTAAAAATACTGCTAAAGACGTCAACTTTCGAAATACTACACATGGGCCAAAGAAGATTCAAGAGCGAAAGAAAAAGTGCCAAAATGCTATGTGTTTTGTATCTGTACTAGAACTAAAATCTGTGACTAGAACATGGAATTTAGTTACGTCTCCAGTAAAATAAATATAATCTCCAATAATACTATGAGAACGTGTGGCGAATTAATTTGTTTAATGTGTTTTTTTTCAAATGTAAAATGAAAATGAAGGTTTATTTCATAAGACCTAACTTACTTAAGTATGAGTAGATATGCTTAGTCTGGAAATGTGTGTACTTGTCCAGCAGTGAAAACTATTCGATATGACTTAAAACTATATTTGCGAGGGTTCAAATGCGCCATGAACTGAGAAGAAACCCACAACAAGCTCAGTCGGGTACCTACTTAACATTCTCAAACGTTCTTAACTACTAACAATAACCTACGTTAGGTATGTACTCCCTACTGTCACGGATCCTTGAAATCTTTCTTCGTACCATTTTAGAACCTAAATATATTATTTTCTATGGGCAGATTATTATAATACTATATTCTTGAAGCACAATTTCAGCCATGTGGCCGCCAGCCAAATAGCCGCTTTTAAGATTCCGCGATTGCCCGAAGGCGTCCCATTTTACCTATATTCTGTCGAAGTTGAACCATTTCCGATTGAAATTATTAGTGCCGAACTGAGCGTTGAACAATTGATACCGCTTTCGTACCAACTTTGTCCTAAATTGCTGATCAGTGCGGTTAGTACAAGTTGTTGCATAATATTCAACTCGAATCTCGATTCGGTTTCATGTAATCTATGTGGAAGAAACCAAAAACTTATAACGTTATCGAATTCTTAGTTGTTATATAATTTTTAATGGTTCCTCTTTACTCACTTTGTTAACTGCCTCATTGGTATAATAGTGATCATGTTCTATAGCATATTGTAAGGTCCATGATTCGACTTAGCCGGATAATGCTAGCAACCACCAGCATAGCATTTTACAATCAAGAAATTCTAACTTTTTAATACCAGTCCAGAGTTTGGTATTTTGCCCCCGTGCCTTTATTCGTCGGCCCTGCGCCATACGAGTATATCTCTACGCTCGTGTGTTCTCGCTACTTTCATGAGCTGCAGACTCCCGAATCAATATTTATTTTGCCCGAAACTGATTTAGATAATTAAAAAAAAAACTTGAAGGATTACGGAATCCTTCATACGCGAGTCCGACTCACACTTGGCCGATGAATTTCGTTTAAAAGCGATGTGAAAGCAATCTTAAAAACCTATGAATTTGACACATGGCTGGAGCTGCGGAAACCCACGCGGATGAAAGTCGAAATCACAGATAGTTTTAAAATAAATTGCAGGACTTATTCAAAACCATAACAGCTGAAACACACGTAACCGGCCAATCACCCTGTTGCTAAATTACTGCATTTGTCCCGTAATGACCCGGCACGCGCTACCAAATATGCACATTTCATTTTATATGCAAATCTAACCCAGGGACTGCACTCTTTATAACAAGGGTGATGAAAATGTGCATGTTTACCGTGATTTACCTGCTCATTTCAGAAAATATGTTTTCTTTCCAGGAGATATGGTCCATCTGTTAAAATAGGTAATGGTAGCGATTCGATTTTAAAGTCTAGTCTGTAAATTATGGACTTACCCTTGCATAGGTTTAAAGTAACTGTCAAAAAATTGTTACCTACTTTACCACTGAAGACGATTTACAATGGGTCGTCGCTTGCGCTCCGACTAGATAGAGCCCAACCTAACAACGACAGCTTCGTGAGTGCGGCAACTTTTTATTGTAGTGTGATCGTGTTTTTTTTATACGCTATACGAGTAAGTACTTGACTGCGATCTCACCTGATGGTAAGTGATGATGCAGCCGAAGATGTTAGCGTATTAACTTGGAAGGGGTAAGTTATGTCACCCCAACGGTTTCTACACAGCATCGTACCGGAACGAATCCTAGAATCCTAAGAAATCCTAGAATTTTTCGAAGTGATATGTATATGATGACAATAATTTGAGAAGAGATAGTGCCAAGTTGCTTGCCAGTTCTTCGTGTTTCAACCCTTTCCGAGATTGGCGGTGAGTTTCATCTCCGAATGAACAAAATCTTAAGAGGGATTCTGATGTCGTCCATCACGTTGCACATTTGGAAACCTTTGTGACTATAGGGAAACTGTAAGTGATATTTACTTAATTTTTCAAAGTATATATGATGACAATAATTTGAAAAGAGATAGTGCCAAGTTTCTTGCCAGTTCTTCGTGTTTCAACCCTTTCCGAGATTGGCGGTGAGTTTCATCTCCGAATGAACAAAATCTTAAGAGGGATTCTGATGGCGTCCATCACGTTGCACATTTGGAAACCTTTGTGATTATGGAGAAACTGTAAGTGATATTTACTTAATTATTGAAGTATATATGATGACAATAATTTGAAAAGAGATGGTGCCAAGTTTGTTGCAAGTTCTTCGTGTTTCAGCCCTTTCCGAGATTGGCGGTGAGTTTCATCTCCGAATGAACAAAATCTTAAGAGGGATTCTGATGGCTTCCATCACGTTGCACATTTGGAAACCGTTGTGATTATGGAGAAACTGTAAGTGATACTTACTTAATTTTTGAAGTATATATGATGGCAATAATTTGAAAAGAGATAGTGCCAAGTTTCTTGCAAGTTCTTCGTGTTTCAACCCTTTCCGAGATTAGCGGTGATTTTCATCTCCAAATGAACAAAATCTTAAGAGGGATTCTGATGTAGTCCATCACATTGCACATTTGGAAACCTTTGTGATTATGGAGAGCCTGTAAGTGATATTTACTTGATTCAAACGATAAACGTTACACGATAAATCTGTATTAAGTTCAGTACGTTCATTGAATGCCATCACAAAAGTAGATTTACATACAAAATGAGAGAGCTTGTTTGTGGGTGGCTCGGAGTTCAGCTATTGGCTATTTTGGTACAAATACGGAAATATCACCGTATATAGTTAATCCTCATTTTGGGAAACCTAATAAAAATAGTAACAAGAGTAATTAAAGATATTTTGTTGAAATCAAAGCCTAACATAGCAAAGTCTACCATACATATACTTAAGCCTAACTAACAGGCACTTTAGGAAAGGGGCTTGGAAAGAAGCATCCGCCTTTTGCGAGGTTGTTATGACGAAGAAGGAGGCTGCGGAGAGGGATCGAGAGGATGTTAATGGTCAGTTAGAGGTGAGCCCAATGGGCGTTGTTCAAGAGAGCCTCCGGTGCGTTCTTATATGAGATCCCGGAGGCTTCCAACATGTGCGCTGAGGATGTCCGAGGCGGTTTTAATGGTTTAAAAATCCCACATAATCCAATTGGATATCTCAATTCCCCCCGTGATTAAAAAAGCTAGGCTGCTAAATTGTATACCTGTCACTTTGTAGTTTCTGCGTTAATTGTACTCTGTATCACCTAGTATGTTATATAAAATAAATATATCCTATTAATTCGATCATTCATTAAGCATAACAGAGAATCATAATAATTTGAATACAGACAAAAACATAAATATTGAACAAAATTACAATATTAATTACATATTCAATATTAAAGTAGATATATTTATAAGTATACGAAATTCACGTCACATCAGCTGAATGTGAAATAAATCTCATTATGACTGGTCATAACGGAATTTAATCGAACATAATTGAATTTCGTTTTGTGATTTTATCGAGTCATTTACAAACATTTCACGCAAATAAAAAGCTACGGTTGACCAGATGCACAATAAATATTCTTTACTCTGTGAACAATTGGTTACACAATTGGTAAAGTACTAGATATTCGATATATTTGAATCTCAATTCGGTTTCGCCATACAATCTATATGCGGCGAGTATCTAACCGAAAACGGTGAGATACTAAGATAGATAAAATAAGATATCTTGTATCTACTATGTAACTAGTTCTGCAGTTGATTTCACTAAGGAAGTCTTTCGGTGTAGCGATGACGCTTTCTATGATTCTAAGCTTTTAATTTTTGCTAAAATTGTTAACTGTACCTACCTACTCGTATAGTATCAGCGAAAAAGCTACAATGGCTGTTCATGGATATCATGATCGTACACAAATTCTGTCCGCTGAATGGCCGAATCCGGTGTTTACATTTCTTCCAGCCAATCAGCGGGCAGAATTTGTTGTTAAATAAAATAGATCAAGACAGCCACATTTAATTTTTTCACACAACTACTGAAAAAGGAAGAATATTTTCAAGTTTAGTGTCTGTAGATGGGTACATAACTGAATTTTCTAATACATATTTGAATTTTATAATTATTATAAGTGTAGTTTATTATGCCTTTTGAAATCGAATCCTATTCCTCAGGCAAATGTATAATTACTGACACCTCTTATGCTAGCTCTTCACGTTGGCCGAAGCGTGGCGAGTGACTGCGAGGGGTTAGTACTAATCTCTCCCTCTCACTTGTAGCCACTCGCCTAGCCTCGGCCGACATGTAGAGCTAGAGTTTACCTTCATATACGTCTCCTTATCTTCTACTTCTGCTCCTTTGTTATTTTAGCAGTAATCTGAAATCTATATTAAAGGTAAAAACTCATTGCTTATCATTCCTTACACACATGACACAACTCTTGTGTTCGTGTAAACACACTTGCCCACGTGTTTTCACGAGACAACCAATTCCATTATGCAAACACGAATGAAATGAACACGGATCGGAAATGCGAAGTCGAAATTGATGAGGGAATTTAAGCGCTAATAAAAATGATCCGCTATCTCGTAGATTGCATGAAACTGTAAGCCCTTAATGGGAGTTGCAGTTTGTTTAACATTATTAAACTTTATGGCGGACTTTGTTCGATCTTCTTGCTTGAAACTTTTTATATAGAGTAACTTTATATATACGAGTATCTATATGCCCGGCACAAAGGTCGTGAGATTGTAGTCTGCACGCAGCTCCCTGCACAAGGTGAAAGTTTATGAACCCTTAGATCGGACCCAGCAGGGGGACCTTTTTTCATCTACACAAGTAAGTACTTGACTGCCATCTCACCTGATGGTAAGTGATGATGCAGCCGAATTGTTAATTTACTAACTTAGAAGAGGTAAGTAAAGTTACCCAAAGTAGTTTTTCTAGGCAAGCGCGCTCCAACCTAGACCTTATCATTGCTTTCCATCAAGCATGATTGTCGTCAAGCGCATGCCTCCCACTCGAATCCGAGCGCGCGTACTCTGCGCCAGGGAGTTCGTCAAAAACCTAACAGAGGTTAAGAAAAAGTGGCATTAAAAGAATTACGTTGGGAGAGCACAGTCGCTGCATTACAAATTAATTAAGCAAGCTACCTGCTGAAACTAAACGAGATAGATACTTACGTTTGCATGAAGCAGACTTGCAGCGAGTCTCTACACCGGAGACCAATTTCATTATGTAAACACGAAACGAAATGAGCGCCAAACATAAGGTCGGTGTTGATGAGGGAATTTACATGCTAATAAAATTCGTCTGGTGTCGGCTAATTGCATAAATCGCAACAGAAGGAGCGCGCGTCTTGCAGCGGGCTTGTGTGATTAAACTCTACTGCACTCGTAATTGTATGTATTGCAGTAAGATCCTAGTATATGAGTACGTCTAGAATTTAGACAAGCACTAAACCTGGATGGTTTCAGGTTTTCGTAGCCCCCGATCGGGTCTCAGGGTTATTGCTTTTAGTGCGTGGCCGGAGTTCGAACCTCCAACCCCCCGATGAGAGCCAGAGGTCTGATCCAATGCTATCCCTCTTATCTGCTTAAATTTTTTGTTTTAAAACGAAACTACCAAATATCCCAGGAAACCTTTTCAGCTAGTGGTTAAAAGTTCAGCCTGTGTGCTATGCTACGCCCGTCCCTTTCTAAGACCCAGAAGTGGACGGTGAAGAGGGCTTTTAAGACATAAAAATAAACCTCCTTGATCCTTGCTCCTTGGTCCTTGCTGCAAATTAACAGTTATTTTCTTATCAGGTGTAGGAAAATCAGTTGAAATGAAGTAGGATTTTTACGCCGAGAGTCAGGTGTGTTTAAAACTTTACTTATATGAAAGCATGTACTTACTTAGTTTTTCCCACAGCATAGCTTGCGTTGATATCAGTTTGTTATAATCTCAAAATAGCTGTTTTTTCGGGTAAACAGATCAGAGACAAAAATCCATCGTGCAATATTCATTGTAAAAAAATAATAGAATCACGGAATACAACATTGTTCCGAAGAATGGAAGGTTCTCAACCCCTGTGTGATAAGGATAACGATTTATTCTGTCGTCACTTTAACTCTAGGTGTATCATATTGAACGTGACAAATTATAGCGTAACATTTTGCAAATACCTGGAAAGTTCCTTCGCGAGTTGGCACGTAAATCATTCTTAAAGTTACGCCTGAACGCATACGTAATTCCGTTACAAACTCTGAAGTGTTTCCAAGAAATTCCGTTACCTGCGAGACTGTTAATTTTCATGCGTAACTTAATATATCAAATTATTGTGAACATTTTGGCGCGAAATTGTATTCTGAAAGTACCTACCGTATTACAAATCAATTAGAAACTATTTATTAAACTAAACTCGCCGGCATATTTAGCGGAACAAAAAAAAGGTCCATAATTAAAAAAATATGGATTTATTTTAAAATCTACTTACTACACTTCTTTTGTTATTTAAAGTTTCATTTGTTTTTACTTAAAATGAGATCACATTAAGAACAGATTTTGTGAGTAAAGGCTATTTGTGAAAAATGGTACATTTTTGAACTTTTCATGTAACCTGGAAAAGTGAAATTTAATATTAAAATTACAATTAATTAAATTAGAAAAATGGTGATTAATATCGCGTATTTCCTCCACGTGCTCTTATTAAAGTTTCTACCCGTCTAGGCATACTGAGAATGATGTTATCGATGGTCTCCTGGGATAGTCTCCGCCATTCCTCAACTACGGCGATTCGCAGTTCTCCCACGTTGGCAGGAGCTGGAATTCTGAACTTAACTTTTCTTTTCAGCAAGTCCCAAACGTGCTCTATTGGGTTCATATCCGGTGATCTCGCCGGCCACTCCATAACAGTGATATTCATATCATTAAGATAAGCTTGAGTTACCCGAGCGGTATGCGGCAGAGCATTATCCTGCATAAAAACAAAATCGTCACCGATATATGGGGCAAACGGTACGACATTTTCTTCTAAAACTTCTCTGATATAGCGGTCTGCAGTCAGACTCCCTCTGTCAATCACTACCAAGTCTGTGCGAGCTCCCAAACAAATGCCCGCCCAAACCATTATTGATCCACCACCGTATGCAACTGTAGTTTCAAAATTTGTCTCAATGTATCGTTCTCCTTTGCGTCTGTATATTCTTTGCCTGCCGTCAATTTGATTTAAGAGAATTCTGCACTCATCACTAAACAATACCTTACTCCATTGGTCCGCGTTTCAAAGTTGATGTTCCTGAGCAAAAGTTAACCTGTTTCTACGATGATTTACCTCGAGCCTTGGAGCCTTGGCGGGCACAAATGAACCCAAACCAGCTTCTTCGAGCCTTCTTCGTACCGTACGCTCACTTACGGTTACACCCCGCATTGCTTCTAACTCATGTCGGGCTTGGACGGCCGTCAAACGGGGGTTCCTACGTACACGAAGCCGAATGAAACGATCATCCCTACTCGAAGTGCGTCTTTTTCTGCCTTGTCCTGCTCTTCTCACATAAGTACCGGTCTCCCTGAACCGTTGGATACTGCGATGGATCGTTGAAACTGGTCGACGAAGATCTCTGGATATCACTCTGTAGGTTTGACCATTTCTTCGCATTTCGAGTGCCCTGGCAATTTCCGTTGGGGCTAAGTCAGGCATAATTCAGTCATCAACTCCAGAAAGATACGCGATTAAAAAAAACTAACAAAAAACAGTATTTCAATGAAATTTTAAATCAAACTCAGAAGGAAGAAATACTCGAAGTTCGCTCCAGATAAGGTGTATTTGAATAAAATTAAAACAATTGCATTAAATGTGATGTTCAGTTGTTTTCTTAATTTGAAAATATTTCTTTTTAAATTAAATAACGTATAAACCAGCCAACAACTTTATATGATACTGATATCAAACCTTTTTTTTATGTTCCGCTAAATATGCCGGCGAGTTTATTATCTACATTGTTATAGATATTTGCCCCTAGATTGTGTAAGAAAAACGTATTTATCGTTATCGTAATCGATAATTCTGCCCGCTGATTGGGTTCCTGATTTGCGTCAGCCAATCGCGGGGCAGAGTTCGCTAACGATTACAGTAACGCTTAATACGCTGATTTCGTCAAGAACATTATGAATTTAATATTAATTTTGTTAGTTTAAACACTCCCAACCGAGTTTATGTTAATTATTTTCCATATTATTTCTACAAAGTATAGATATTTCAATCCTTCCTGGATTGAAATATCTATACTTTGTAGAAATGATACGCTCGCCACTCTGTCAAAATCGCTTATGTTGGCACCATAGAGGTCCGCTAGCGACGACGTTTTTTAATCTATGGTTGGCACGTAAGTAATCTATAGTAACATTTGCAACAAAAAACAATTTAAAAAACTGGGTAATCTCGTCGTTTGGCTGCCCAATGAAAACAAATAGGTACAATTTTATTTAAATTAACATTCGATAGCCTGTAGCTAACCTATGTTATTGCCAGCAAATAGAAATGAACCGTATTTCAAATAAATGGCTTTCCGCAACCCGGAACGCAATTTGTGTTCACGAGGTGTGAACTCATCGGGAACTATCAACAAATATCTATATTCGTCGTATTTTCGTGAACCCCGCGTAAAGTGTCGCGATGCGTGTAATTATTCATTATACGAAATTGCCTATACCTTATTTTTCATTATAGAAATGTGAACACCTATGCCATATCCAATATCCAATCATCTCGGGTTCGATCGTGTAATATTTTTTTATGGTCATCGGTCAAACAGTCACTTTTAGTTTTTTTTCATCGTTGTAAATATTTGTAAATGTTGTAAAATGTACCCAGTTTCTATTTATACCAACTATTTAACCTATGAGATAACAAAACTATGGAGGCGCCTCATTTATTCATTCTAGCCTAGTGCTTGCTTGAGCGCCAAAATTTGTCATCAAAAGTTCATTTACTGAGTTACTATCCTCGCCATTTTATATGCCACTTGACAAATTAAAAGTAGTCAGGCTAATTTTGTAGATGGGGCCATATGCTTTCCTAGGTCATTCAATTTAACATTTCACTGAAATCTCACGTGAAAACAGAAATGCTATCGCACTACCTTGGAAGGGATATAATCGTAGATGATTCAATGAAGATTCTTGCACGATGATCATAGCGATTACTGCCAACGATAGACGATTATACACGTGACGTTCATCGTCATTTTTCTAAAGGGCTAATTTTTCAATCGCCAGATAAACAATCTGAGGAATATGAATTTTGCAAGAATTAATTTCATTTGCAAGAAACATTGTACATAAGATGTTCACATAAAATTAATAATTTCCAGTATGTTTCGTCAATCGATATGCAAAATATTATGTATGTTATGAATATAGGTAATAGGTGTTACAATTGTTTTTTTTTTACTTTTCTATGTTGTATGTTATGAGTTTATTATGAAGCATATGCCATACAAAATCTGTCAAAATGTCATATTTATTCCTCAGATGTTCCTCAGACCACAGTTAACGTTTATCTGGCGAGTAAATTACGCGCCAAATGTGCCAAGTGATGTTAAAACCCTGAAACAGCGCAAAATTTTATGTCACATTTAAGTATGACAAGTTCTATCAGGTGCATAAACAACCCGGCGACTGCTCCGTAAACAATCCCTACAGTGTTATTGAATCGTTTGTGCCAAACAAAACTATCACATTTGTACAAACACTGACTATTTACTGTGCATTTGGTACTATTAACAAACGTACAATATTGCATTCGGAAATAACGACGCAAATCCATACATTACGTTGAAGTATAGTTAGTGAAAATTACTAATTACTAGGTTTTGGAAAATCTCCCAAAATATAATCCAGATAGGACAATAATAAATTCGTATTAAAATAACAAACAATGTTAAGCACATTTTATATTTTCTTTAACTACGGCACTGTATCTAAATTAGTGAAATAAATAATGCAACGACTTTTATTTCATATTTTTTAATTTTAATCTAACTAGAATTATATGCTTAGTCTATAACTTATATTTCTTAAGTGCTTAGTATTTAAATAAATATTACTATACAAAATTAATGCAGTAGGTACTTAAAATCCGACCAAGCAAACAACGTTAATATCAAATATATTTATCATTTTCACATCCACATAGGCACCGTTAAATTAAAACATTGTAACTGGTGACTAGATAGTTACAACCTAGCCCAAGTTTAACAATATTTCGTAATACATTGATAACATACCAAAACCATCATTAAAAAGAAGGGCACCATACTGATACTTAAATTAAGCACACTGATACAAGCATCATCTCTTAGAAGTAACTTCATTCATCCTCATATATCTAAATAATTTAATATATTTACACACTTCTTTTTCTTCTATTCTACACTAATTATAATATCATAAGAATGTAATTAATAACACTAACTACCGATAAATTTTATCGTCATGTGGCGGAAGACTTATAAAATAAGGCGCTGGCGGTGGCGGCGCTGCTAAATAACGCACTGACCCAGGACCTGTCTGAATTTTATGAGGCAATGTTGCATTCGATATGGAGGGTGGTGGTAAAGTACCTGCATAACCAGGCCATGCTGCACCCCACAGAGGAGCACCACCAGCCCCTGGACTGTTGGCCAACGGACCACCTCTATAAGAGGTCGAAGTCATTCGCAAGCGAACGATACATATGGCGACTATGAGAATAGCTATAAATGCTACAACTCCTCCTACTATTCCTATGATCAAATTATCATCGTTCGATGAAGTGGCGACGCCTAGGACCGGTGCTCCTTTAGGTTCCCCTGGAGGTTTCGGTCTTTCATGAGACGGTGCTACTGACCAAATAATATCAGGCTCTGCTGATGTACGATGTATAAGACGTGGCGGCGATGTAGTTGAAATACTGCTCGATGAAGACGTAGCTGTTGTTTTACGTCGAGTATCACAGGAGAGCTCGTCATCTCCTATTTCAATCAGTAAAAATCCAGATAAATGTTCAGGAGAACTACACCGTACTTCATCAATGCCAACGGTAGGGATCCATCTTCTTAATGCTCTGGCGTTGCAATCACAACGAATCGGATTACTCTCTAATCCAAACATCGATAAATCAGCCCGACGATCATCAAGAGCAACTAATAACTGTGGTTGCAAAGAAGTTAGTTGGCTTCCACCTACATCGATTGTTATCCTCGATGATCTTGGTAAGGGGAATAGTAATGCCGGTGGTAGGTTTGTAACAGATGTATTACGTAACCGAACAGTGATAGAAGGTGCTTTTAAACCTGCGAGAACACCCGAGGATACAGTTCTCAATCTATCTCCTCTTAAACCTAACTCCTCCAGACGTGGATGCAATATAGAATGCAATTGATCTGGTCCAATGGTGGTATCCTTAACCTCAACATCTAACTTTTCAAGCGCCAGTAAATATTGTAAGGCCCCTTGAACATCAAAATATCCCAATCGTGGGTACCCATATGCCCGGAATTCAACCAAGTTCGATAACGTCCTAAAAGCATTCTTTTCAATTTTGGTGCACTTCTCTAAATTCCTCATATCTAAAATTCTAAGAGAACTAAGACTTTCAAAGTTTCCTTCCAGAACCATTACAATTGGGTTATTGGAAATATTTAGTCTTAAAAGATTTTTTAATTTAGGCCATGAAATAGCTAAGGAATTTGTAACATCTCCGATTTGATTATAAGATAGATCTAACGATTCTAGTAAAGTAGTTCTAGTAAATGTCTTTTCAGTCAGTTTTGTGATATTATTGTAAGATAAGTTCAGTTTATGTAAAAATGGAGTTTCTAACTGGCCAACGGATTTCATTCCAGTACCAGCTAAATTCAAATCTCTTACCGTTTTTGGCTCTGTTAGAACGTTGTTAATAGTTTTTTCTGATAGAGGATTAAATGAAAGGTCTAACTTTTTTATGTTAACCATCACGCTATCTTCAGCAGGAATATCTACAATATCGTTATATGACAAATCTACGGATGACACAAAGAAGTATTGCTTCTGTAATGCTTTTAATGGAGCTTGTTCAAATAAGTTGTGGCTAAGTATTATTGATTCAAGCATGTGCAATCTTGATCTATCAAAAATATTATCTGGAAGCTCGGTTAAAACATTTCCTTTCAAATTAAGAAGCTCTAATCTAATAAGACCTTCAAATAGTCTATCTCCTAAGCGATCGATTCTATTAAATGATAAATCCAAATGTTGAATCTGTGAAGAATTGTGGAACGCCATTTCGCTCACCGTCTCGAGTTCATTTCTTGCAAGTAAAATCGATCTTAATTTAGGTAGGCGAGCAAAATCTAATTCGTCGACGTTCTTCAAAGCATTTCCAGATAAATCTATGAGTTCCAAGTATTGTAAAGTACTTATAAGTTCCGAAGGGAAAAAGTTAAATTTATTATTTGTAAGAATGATTTCTCTTAACCTTGGATGTATTTTGAACGAAGACGGGAATAAATAGCTCAATTGGTTGTCGGATACGTCTATTACTTCTAAACTAGTTCCTGTATTGAAGAACTCACCTTTGAAAGCATTTAATTGATTTCCTTTCAATGATAGATATTGAATGGACATAACATTTACAAAAGCGGGTGTTCTTATCGTAACTATGTTGTTATAAGACAAATCTAGATGAGTTAAATTCTTCAGATTTTTAAACGTCCCTTCAGATATTTCTTGCAAGCTATTATGTGATAGATAAATTTGTTCTAAATTGTGACTTTTAGAAAACAAATTGACTGGAAGTGCTTTCAAACCAACGTGACTTATATCGAGCGTTAACAATGCATCGTTATGGTGAAAAACATTTTGAGGTAGGACATTAATATGAGAATTATGGCTCATGTTCAAATGCGTTAAGCTTGGTATGGATTGAAAAGCGTTGACTGGAATTTCTGAAATCTGATTTCCAGATATATCTAAGTACCAAAGGTTTACGAATTTAAGTTGTTCACCAGTAAATCCTAATATTCTATTTTGGTTAAGTGATAGAAATTCCAGAGTCATTTCTAACCCACTAAATACTTCAGCAGAGATTGAATTCAACAAATTTCCTGATAGATCCAAATGCTTTAGATTTTTGAAATGCTCAAACGCAGCTGGAGGCAATTCTCTTATCACGTTTCTCGAAAGTACTAAAGATGTGATTCTATCAGACACAGATCTCAGTATATCGCTTGATAATGCTGTCACTCTGTTGAAGCCTAAATGAATAGAAGTGAGGCTAGGCAATCTAGATAGAGCTGTCGCAGGTATTAGAAGAATATTGTTGTCTCTTAACAATAGAGTTTGAAGGCTTGTTAACCCATCGAAGGCATCATCTTCCACCTGGAAAATAGAAAAACAAAAACTTATTCACTGACATGAAAATAGCGAATAATTATTTCTATTATAGTCTTAAGTTATTTTAGTAAATTTCTTCTCTAAATAAGAAATGGAGTCGTACTTACAGTTCGTAAAGAATTCACTCCAATATCCAAATATCTTAATTCTGTCAGACCGACGAAAGTGCCAGGAGATAACTTCACGAGATTATTTCTGCTCAAATCCAATACTTGTAAAGAACTTAGTGAATTGAGATGGCTAGGGTCCATGTTCTGGAAAATTTAAATACAAAATTATTGCTAAACATACACCCCATTACAAATAAACATGGAATACAGTTGAAATAGTTAAACTCTGTTTTTTTCTTTTTCCTTCAAATGCCAAATGGTTGATGACAGAGAAGGATAAAACATAGTATAACTATTCCACATTTATTTGTTAGGCGGACAGACCATAATAATAATTCTGACCTGAATAATAAAAAAAACTAACTTGGTAATTAAGTTTTGACGTTATCCATATGTTATTAATATCATTCTCATTTAGGTTTATGGCTGAAGTTTATAACAAAAATGGTATGGAATATTGATTGCTATTCTTTCAATTTCTCCAAACAATAACGTTAATACATATTATAAACGTTATATATTTCGGATTCTTATTTTTAAGGAAAGCTGAAAGGTATCAAAAATATTGTGTACGAAAAGTTGGCTCGCAAATACTTGTCACGCTTGACCGACTTTTTTTGAATACGAAACCCAAAATTTCGCATTTTCCTTTATCTTGGTAGCCTAGCTCTCTACGCTCTCAAGTCTCTACGCTCTACCGTACTGCACTTTTTTCCTTGTACTTAGTTAAGTGAAAATACTAGTTCAACTTACGGAAATCATATTGCTCGACAAATTTAAATGCTTGAGGTTGCCGAACGATTTGAGCGCAACTGTCGGGAAGTCGGCTATGAAGTTCTCGGACAGGTCCAATCGTTCCAAGTTCTCGATGCCTTGGAATACATCGCTGTTAATCTTCGACAATCTGTTGCGACCTAGATCGAGGCTTTGTATTTCGCTTAGGCCTATGAATGCGCCGCCTTCGATTGTCGATATCATGTTCCCGTGTAAATCTACCTCTTCCAATGTCTTCTGTGATATGAATGATGCTTGCCGTATTGTACCTGGAATTTTTCAATAAGAAAGTTTAAATTTATTGTTGGTAAATCTCATCCCATCCCACGAATATAGAGACGTGAAACTGAATTTATTGTTACATAAGTTTATTGATGTGTTATTGTTCTTCAGTCACGCCGCAACGGAGTAATAGATCAAAGTGTTTTTTGTAAAGACATAGTTAAAAGCACCGGAGGTTGACACAGGCTATTTTGTATTGTATTATTGAAAAATCAATGATTTCCACGGCATTTGTGAAATACCAAAATTCGCTCGGGTGGAGCCACAGACAACAGCTATTGACAACAGCTACAATATAAGAAGATTTTACCAAACAGTAAGTTTACGTAACATTTTACGGATTTTACCAGGTGCCAGATCAAAGAAAAAGAAGTGTCGGAAGAAAAAAGAAGGCGTAGCGAATTTACGGGATTGGACCCGAATAAAAATGCTCGCAGAACAGCTACGTTTAGCCATAGACAAGAGCATAGACAAGACTTAAAACTCTAGTAATGGAGAGGCAACTAAAATTAAGCTGATGCTACAGTTAAATAAATTGCCAAAATCTCAAACTCAGTTAATGATAGTGTACTTATGAGAAAAGTAAATCATAAAAAAACCTTGATAAAATTAGCAGAATATATTTAATATTAATAATATAAATAACAGAAAACAAAACCCGGCTGAGTTTGTTGTGGGCTTCTTCTCAGTGCAGGGCGCGTTGGAACCCTCGTAAACTTAGTTTTAAGTCGACTTGGAGTTATCGCCATACAAATGTGACAAATATCATAAGGACCATTTACAAGCGCCTGTATATTAGGCCTATGTGAAATAAAGATATTTTGAGTTTGAGTTTGAGTTTAATTGTAACATCTTACATCAAAAGCAGGGTAACAATGAAACGTGACAACTTTGTTCTCAGGTTCCCTTTTCTTACAATTGATATTATTATAAAGGAAGCAAAACTTTTACAGGCTTCTAAAATAAAAGCCTACGTAGTGGGACGACTTTTTGAAACTTGTCAATAGCTTTTTCAGTAATGGCACCGAGAGCAGGTAAGAACGGTTTATCAGTCTGAGAGCCGGCTGAAACTTTTCCAAGGTAATATTTCTTTTTTTAATTGTGAACTACTGCGATCCATTTTAAATTAAAGCTACGCTTATTTCAAACAAGTCTACTTTTGGCTGATAGAATACACCATTAATACATAAGATTCAAAGATTCAAAGATTCAAAGATTCAAATCATTTATTTCATATTGGCCACTACTTGTTAGCACTTATGAATGTCAAGTAGGTACATATACTTATTAATAGTGATAACTATTTAACGACTTAAAAACTAAGTTTACGAGGGTTCCAACGCGCCCTGAACTGAGAAGAAGCCCACAACAAACTCAGCCGGGTATTATTTTTTTTTTTTTTTTTGTTATCACTATTTCACAATATAATATAAATTAGAACTAGCTATAAATTTGAATTAGAGCAATTTACTCCCATGGATTGATTTCATTTAAGTAATCTTTTATGCTATAATATGCCTTTTTTATAAGTTTCGGCTTGACAAAACCTTTGAACTTATTGAGCGACATACAATTTCTTTTAAATTTTAAAATATAATTCTAAAAGCGCTCTTTTTAATAATATAATTTTAAAAGCGCTCTTTCTTCATTTGGCTGTAAAACCTTTAAAACGGCACGGAAATGTAGGTGCATATTAGTTGTAAATCGCTCTTATTAATGACTGATTTCTCTATCGGAATATCGCAAAATCCATTCTTATCCCTTCTCAACTATAAAATGTATCTCAGAGCAAATCAACTTTTTCAACAAAAGTACATGCTGGGCGATTCGACAATGCATTTTATGTGTATTGTGTAAAATTTTAATAATTAGTCGAAACAAGATAAAATGCCATATTGTTGTTATTTTGGTTTTGGATGAGTCATAATACAAGCTTAATACGAATTTTTATCTTTTATTACGAATATAAATAGCTGTTGCCTACAACTTTATCCGAGTCTCACGGGAACTGTTTTTTCTATTAAATTTTCCAAAATCCATCTTTAGTACAAACCATGTCCTGACAACACAAACACTGGGATAAATAGCTACCCAAATAGGAAAGGCATTCGGCAATATACTTCACATAGATGTTATGGTAGTCTCTTAGACAATACCCATCCTCTTGTCCCTTACTTACCTATTCTGTTTTCCCTCAGCGAGAGAACTTTTAATGACTGCGGCCCATTGAGCGAGGAGGATGGCACGGAATTCATATTGTTCCGGTCGAGGCGCAATACCTGAAAGTGGGTTTTTTTTTAATTTTTAGACGTGTCTGGAATTATTAATAATCGTAAATTGAAAGCAATTTAATATGGATGGACTTTATTGAAGTGGAATTCAAGATCGGAATTCGGAAAAGCATAGCTCCAAAACTTGAATACTAATATCTTTCTTTAATATATAAAATTCTCCTGCCAATTTTATTATCAAACTCCTCCGAAACGGCTCTACCGATTGTTATGAGATTTTCTGTGTATAGTAGGTCTGAGAATAGGTCGTAAGCAATTTTTTATATCCCTACTAATGGCAAAACAACGTTTGCTGGGTCAGTTAATAATATATGTGGATTGAAGTCATATTTCCGGGTGATCACAGTCGTTTTAAGCTTCGCCTCTACCTGCAAGTATCAAGTTCAAATCCCAGGCTGAATTTTTTGTAGATAACTTATGTACTAGCTATCACTTCCTAAATGGTGAAAGTTGTGCTGATAGTTCCCCATAATATTCTCAGAGTCATGTATACTGTGTAGCCAGCCAATCCACGCTCGACTTTCCTGGTCTTTGGTGGTAGCTTTTGTCCAACCCTCCTCAGTCAGAGAGGTAACCCAATGTCTAGTAGTAGGTTGTAAAAAAGAGGGTGAAACAATGTAATTATACTAAAGAGGCTGATACAGCTGACACAGTTTTTTTTTTCTCTAGGTATACAAGTTAGTGCTTGGCTACGATCTCACCCAATGGTAAGTGATGATGGTAAGTGATGAAGCAGCCGAAGATGTTATCGTACTAACTTGGAAGGGGTAAGTAAACTCACCCGTAATGGTTTCTACACAGTATCGCGCCGAAACGCTACATTACTAAGCGATGCGTCTTTGCTAGTAGAGTAGTAAGTAGCACAGGTAAGTAGCCACGACCGAAGCCTCCCAACAGACCAGACCTGAGCAAATTTAGAAATTATAAAATTCCAAAGTGGCCCGTGGCGGGAATCTAACCGCGACCTCCCACTCGAATCCGAGTGGGCGCCACTGCGCCAGGAAGGTCGTCAAAAATGATAATGACAGTTAAGATATATCTAAGTTCTATAGCCTTTTTACAGAACAAACTAACACTATATAACTCTAACTATGTTATAAAGTCTATATTACAATGTTTATACGCACCTTCAAAACATCACACCCAATCAAAAGGCCTTCTTCCAACCCACGTATACTGTTTCCACTTAAATCCAGCTCCTCTAAAGCAGGCAGGTTATGGAACTCAGCAGTCGAAAATATCGGATTCAGGTTATCACCTAAGAGGTTGTCAGCTAGAACCAACTTGGTGATATTTCCCCGAATACCCGCTAGAAGCCGATCAGGTAGCCTACGAAGACTGTTGTGCGAAAAGTCAAGTTCTTTTAGCGGCAGGCCGTATGATGAGAAAATCTGTAATGAAATTAAAACCAAAATCAATGTAGGGTATCGCAGAAATATGCTTGTATATTAATACGCAATAACCACATTTATGCTGAAATGTTTTAGGGCGAACTGCAGTACGTTTAAATATCATTCCCGAAAATCCAATAAATACACTGCGTAAATAGAAAATATTTTGCTGCCAGTATATTAATCAAACATGGAATATTATATTCCATATAAACAGATCGGTATTTTTTTAACATTTATCTTCTGCAAATGCTATTTTATCAGCACAGTGTAACTTAAATGCTTGGCACGAGCATCTCCTATCATTAGCGTGATATAAAAGACTAAATTCGAACTAAACTAATACAATTGATTGCACAACTCCTTTAAGACTGTGTGTATAATATATTATACTGGGTTCTGTACCATTATATCTATAAAATCGTCATTCGTATTGGTGTATGAGTTGTTGTTAATATTTATTTAATTCTATTTTTTCAGTATTTGTTATAATACATCATCTTCTCAAAACTATCATGGTTCAAGAGATACAGCCTGGTAATAAACGGACGCACAAACAGCGAAGTCTTATAGGGTCCCGTTTTACCCTTTGGATACAGAACCCTATAAAAAATTTGATTATTCCCAGATTGTAGTAAACAATAAATCAACGAGATGAGAGCGCCGAGCGCCGCCCGCGGTTATCAGATCATGAACGATCGCGTGACATCCGCGCACATCGCCGCTAGAAATCAGATCACTGTTTCACTGGATATTTCTCAATTGCCGCCGGCGCTCTTGGAAACGCAACACTTGCTTTATTGCTGTCCAAAATATTTGATTTGATACAGCCCTGCTATTCTGCAAAAAATCTTAAAGGCGTCTTTGCTGGTAGGGTGGTGATAACTAGCCACGGCCGAAGCCTCCCACCAGACCAGACCTGAGCCAATTTAGAAATTATAAAATCCCAAAGTGGGCCCCGTGGCGGGAATCGAACCCGCGACCTCTCACTCGAATCCGAGCGCACGTCCCCTGCGCTAGGGAGGTCACCAAAAAAGCCCTTTTAAAAGCATCATGCTTTTACCAATAGGAGCGGAGCATTAATGAAAACTATTACAAAAACCCGTATTTTTCGCGCCAGGTCCCGTATTTTTGCCCTCCTACCCCTGAAGCTTGGGTTAGTGAGAAACTTTCAAAAGAGAAAAAGAGCTCCCCTATAGAGCTAGAGAGTCCCTTGAGCTCTCACTTAACCGAGTTTGACTGTATAACGGAACTGTTCTCCTAAAATTATAAAGGAATAAGTAAAAATCAAAATAAATGACGGCAAAGCCACGTGCAACAGCTATAGTTCTAATGTTACTTAATTACCTGTGTAGGCAAAGATTGTTGTCCAGCCCATCGCTGGCTAAACGACACGATCGGAGCTCCGTAAGGCAGGGCCGGGAAGTCGCCAGGGAACACCACGCGATCGCAGTTCATCAAGATACGCAGCTGCAGAGCCCTGTCCACTTGCACCTTGCACCGACACGGGTAGCGCAAGTCGTCGTTGAGCTCCGCGCACGGAACCCATGGCTGCTGGCCGAGTACCAGCGGCATGAAGAGGAACAGGAGTATCCACATCGTGCCCTGGAAAGAACGAAAGCCATTTGTTAGCACAATTGTTGGTAGGTACGAGTAGGTCGACGCACACCAAATAACACTAGAAACTTATTATTAAGCAAAGAATGAAGACACAGTCATGCACAGCTCTAGCCAAAAGTCGCATTTTTTAAGATTCAAAAAGATTTTAAAGAAATTCAATAAAATAATTATTATCCATGCATAAAACTGCCGAGCTCTATTCTGCAAAAATACTTAAAGCAGCGACGAGCGTACATCTATGCATCTATGAATTTGTCACTTGTAATAGAGTACAATTTTGCATGCCATCTTCGGCTTGGCAGCTGTCTGGCAGCTGTTTCAAAGATGTAGATTTGGTGGAATGGCATTGCAGGCCTGGATACGTTTTCCTTATGCAACCCTGAACACAGTTCAGGATAACTCATCCACCTATTCAATATAGCGAAGGTTAAACACGGGAGTTTCTAATAAAGCGTAGAAGAGCATCGCAAAGCTATGAAACAAAACCGCCTCATCTGTTTTCCTTCATTTTAAGCGATTTTAAGTGTCCTGTAGTTTAAAACTATAAAGACAATTAATATCAAATCGTCATATTTGGATCTTTAATCTAAATTCGCTGTGAAGCAGAAACACGATTGGATAGAAATTTCTCCCAAAAGTTGCTCCAAAATCTCCATTTTTGTAATTTTTATCTGAAACTAAAATAGATGTAATTTGTTTCAATGTGTCGGTATTAATATTATCCAAAAACGTTCTGAACGGATTTTTGATAATTGGCTTAGATTTTAGTAATTACGTAAAACTTGTTATACTGTTAATATACACTTCCGCAACGCTGTCTGTCGCATCCACCTACGTATTCGTAAGAGGGATAAGAACAAAAAAATATAAGTAGGTACAGACCAAGGAATATCTTTTTATTGACTAAAAGAATCCGGTAACAAGTCAGTTATATTATGACCGTTTGGTGGTATCAACGCGTCGTAAATACTTCAGAAGCAAATAGCTGAAATAAGTCGGCGTCGGTAAGCAATTTGTCGGTTTTTGCATCGATTTTCCTCAACACGGGGGACATCTCAATTCTCAATCCCGAACCGTAATCCGATCCGCTTTTACCTGAACGTTTGTTTCTAAAGATTTATCATTTAAATTAATTGCTTTAAGATGTTTACGAAAAAGCAAGGCCTAATTGTATTAATTAACGTCTATATACAACAAGAAAAAAGCAAAAGATGTTACATAAAAGTTGCCCTATTAGTAGGTACTTTTGTTATGTAAACTTTTTATGTTTTCACAGAATTTTCGCAACAATCTGCTTGTCAATGATCAACTTTAGGGAGAGACCAATTAATTTTTTAATTGGGAAATTTGTTCCCTAAAGCATCACAAAGTTGAAAGTTCTAAATTACCAAGTTAGATTCCATTAAGTTTTATCAAAAGTTCTTCTTAATTAATGTTCTTTGGATTCGGTTTTAATTGATATTTCTTTGGTGGATTTAAATAATTCCCAATAATTAAAATGGTATTAGGATCATATTGTATATTCTATAGTCACATTGTATATGAGTCTATAGTAAACATAAAGATTAATAAACAGGTCTCGAAGGTATTTTTTTAAATTCATTAAAATAATATTTCAATTTATTGTAATTGTTAACGTTATCAGCGTCGCAAGATGCCTCTTTATTAGAGACTTAGATGTTTATCCTATTTGTCTTGTAAACCCTGGGGCCATGAAATTGTAATGCTAAAAAAAATCCTCCGATCCGAGATATTGTCTCGCAGTTAAAACCGTCATCTGGTGACAGAATGGCTGGGTATTTTTTTTTTGCGCAACGAATCAGCTTTCAAGTATTTTTTACTCTAATGTATATTTGATTTAATGCTAATCTTCTTGAATTAAAGCACGTTGCAACAACCAGTACAAAAGTATATAACATACAAAATTAAGACAAGAACTGCATATAACTTTTAACAGGAATCATAAGAATTAATAAATTAAAAGTTTCAAGCAGCGCTGCGGTGCACCTATAAATTTCTAAATTTATTAAATTCCCCACCCCTGTAGGTACTGCCACCACTAAGTCGGCACTTAAAAGTTATAACACGGGCTAAGTCATTTTATTACTTACATATTTTATTACTTAGTCGTAAAATACTTAAGAGGATCGTCTAGCTGTAAGCTTTCATACAAAAAGCGATAACATTTTCCAACCCGTAAATGTGGTCCGATTTTCATAATTTTAAGAAGTGTTGCAGATACAATAAAGTGTTTGTAGCGTTAGGGATCATAGAAATAGAATCGATATATATATATAAGGTGTTTACAAAATTACTGCCGTCGTTCCGCGAGGTGATTGTGTCATACATATTATACACTTCATTAGCGAAGAAATCTCAGCTTGGATTATTGTAAAATAACTAATAAGCTTGACTGATGGACGTGCTTACGCAACATGATGCTACGTGTTTATAATTTTTAATTAAAAAATAAAATATTTTATTGAGTCCGGGGACTGAGATTTCTTCACTATTGAAGTGTATTATGTATGACACAATCACCTCGCGGAACGGTGGCAGTAATTTTGTCAAGACCTTATATAAGATATCTTCTAATGGTGTGTCATAAAAAGGGCTTGATAGTAAAAAAAATACAATTTAAGAAGTGACATAATAAAAACTTAATTAGATATTAAGAGCCCGGTTACCTACGATGTCTCCATACATTCGTAATACCAAAATCATATGTACCTAATTCGCGCATATTTCGTTCATGTTGTAGTGTTGTTCGGGTTCATATAGTAATAAATTAATGATATTTGGTTTGGAAATACTTCTCTAAAACGAATTTTGATCAATGTTTAAATAACTTCAGTCGAGTTCCGTAACCAAAAATTATGAATGAAAACTTTCTTTATTAACCGGTGTTTTTCTTTAGCTGTACAATAAAAACTGTGCTCATGCTTATTTAATAAGATATTTTTCCTACTGCTTACAAGTAAACGATTATAATTCAATTATTTTTATTTTTCACCGACTTCAAAAAAAGGAGGAGGTTCTCAATTCGTCGGAATCTTTTTTTTTTGTTGTTATTTTTTTTATCTATGTATGTTCACCGATTACTCGAAGACGCGTGGACCGATTTGAAAAAATCTTTTTTTGTTTAAAGGGGTATCGTTTCCAGCTGGTCCCATTTTAATCACGTCAGGATCTGATGATGGGATCCTGGAGAAATCGAGGGAACTCTTCAAATTTTGCTAGTATACTTGAAGCGAGTTGGGTATTTTTTTATAGTTACTGGTGCATTTGCTAGCAGATACTGATTTGATGACTAAAGTCATCAAGTCAGGGTCTGATGATGGGATCTTGGTGAAATTGAGGGATCTCTTCAGATTTTATGAACACACTTCAAGCGATTTGGGTATTTTTACAACGCATTGTACATTTAATTGTTTTCCACTAAAAAGTAAAAAATAAAAATGGGAAATGCTTTCCAAAAAACCAACTTCAAATGCCACTACAAACAGTGAAATAATTTTTAATGTAGGTACCTACACCAATTCGAAATCGGGCGACTGTCTATGACTTCGTCATTTCTTCGCACATCAAGTAAGTAAGAAGGACTATTAGGGATTGTATGAAACATTGCCCGACTTCGAATTGGTGTAGGTACCTACATTAAAAATTATTTCACTCTTTGTATTGGCATTTGAAGTTGGTTTTTTGGAAAGCATTTCCCATTTTTTTAAGGGCATATTTAGGTTAGTTCATTGGTAATAGTGACTATAGTACCTATAGGAATTTGTTTCAATTTCGCAACTCGCAATACACACTACAGTCGGAATCGTTTTCATTGTTAGCCATGTACGTTACTTAAGTTTTGTTTGGAAACACCGTTCTTTGGTCACGCTTCATCAATAACAGACCAGAGAATTATTCACAAAAAAAATATCTATTACCCTTAAAAGAGTAACTAAAGTCTGAGAAAATGTACAATAATAATGTCTAAACAAAATACATACTAATAACAATTACCCTACTTCGCATCCATTATACAAACAATTTGAACATACCTCTACATTCGTAACGTCATAATAACGTTGTGTATAGAATACAAAACTTCGTAGATACTAACCTACAAACATCACAATAAAAAATAGAGGTTAAAAAACCCTACTCATTGCATTAAAAACGTAAACGTACGTAGGAAAATAGCATTATAAATAGCAAGGCAAAAATATACACGCAGAGGCGGATCGTAAATAGGGAAAACATTTTCCCAAGATTAGAAGAATATTTTTAAAATTCAGACCAGATGATATTATATGGAAGTTAAGTATGCTAATACGTACTCGGCAGCGAGGGTATGATTTTCCACAGAAACGTTCCCTACAACGGTAAGTATGTATGTTATTTACGAAACAAACGAAAACAAAGTTAATTTAACATCCTCGTGCCGCGTAAAACTTAGGGGGACTTAAAATCTCCTCGGCAGTGCCTTAGTCTGCGAAAATAGAAAAGCTTATTTTGCCCCGGCTGTAATAGCAAGCTGTATTACCTTCAAATAAAATTTACGGGAACCGTTCAAAGAAAAAGTACGATATTCTTAAAAAAGTGCTTTCTTATCTGAGTGTACATTAGGGTTAGTATAGGTTTTTGTACGAATTTCGAGTCGACTCACATCGCACAAACGAATCGAATTCCTCCATCCATTTACAGCCAGCGCCATCTATGGACAGTCACTGACATGCGGTTGTCAATAAACGCGCCGGCTGTAAATGTATGGAGGAATTCGATTATTTTATGCGATAGGAGTCAACTCGAAATTCGTAAAAAACCTGTACTAGCCCTACTGAAAATGAATTGTACGAATAGAGTTTAGTTGATTCTTAAATTCAGAGTCAGTAAACGAACAATGGAAAAATGAATGTTAATAACCAAATGGCCTAGCCATCTACTTATCTTCTCTTGAACTGCTAAAGATTGAGGAAACTATTAAATGTATGGAAATGACACGTGCGCCTCTTAGCTATAATAAATATTATGATCGGAGCGATAACAATTTTTGTATTTAATTTCCATTCATTTGTCAGTTCTAAAGCGTTAGCGATCAGAAACAGAGAAACTTAAATAGGTCGAACGTACAGAAACTTATGACAATTTAAAAAACAGGTATGTGATCGATATAACCAATTGTCGGCTTAGAAACTACCTTCAAGTAACACGGACATTGCTTTTGAATTTTATAAAATTTTAATTAAATAAATAAAATAAAAATAAAAATAAAAATAAAAATAAAAAAATAAAAAAGCCTTTATTATTCCCTGATACCAAAAAAACAAGAAAAGAAAAAGAATTTATATAAACAGTTAAAACTTAACCTACACATTTAATACTGTTTTTAAATATGTTTTAGATACAATTTATTAATTGTTATTATTGGTGAGTCAAGGACCCCTTGCGGGTAAAGGCCTCCTCCATTTTGTGCCAGACTATTCTATTTGTTGCTTTCTCTAGCCAGTGTTTGCCTGCCAGGTCCACTATCTCGTCTGCCCAGCGTTCTTTCGGGCGTCCTCTCTTTCTAGTGCCCTCAGGCCCCTTCCAAAGTGAGACGCGTTTGCTCCATTTATTATTGCTAGATCGAGCAACATGTCCTGCCCACTTCCATTTTAATGTTTTGCAATGGCTTAACGCATCGATGACTTTTGTTTTTCTTCTGATTGAACTGCTTTTTTGCCTATCTTTCAATTTTATGTTTAAGATGCTCCGCTCCATCGATCGTTGACATGTTCGTACTTTTTGGCACGTTTTATTGTTGTAGATCCATGTCTGGCTGCCGTACGTCAAGCAAGGGAGAAGACAGGAGTCCATTACCTTCTTTTTCAATGAGAGTGGCATGTTGGATTTTAAAATTTCTTTGCAGCTCCAAAACTTACTCCAGGCTATGTTTACTCTACGAGCTACCTCGTCTTCATTTCGTGATTTTTTAAAAGATATTTCCTTGCCTAGGTAAATGTAGCTGTCAACATACTCTATAATAGAGCCTTGGACTGTGATAGGAATTTTGTCGCTGTTTGTGATTATCTTAGTTTTGCTAGTATTTAGTTGGAGTCCTACGCTGTTGCTGACGTCATTTAGCTGGTTAATCATCTCTTGAAGTTGCTGCGAGGATTCTGAGAAAACAATTATATCGTCCGCGAATCTCAGATTACTTAAAAATAAGTTGTTTATTCTTAACCCTTTCTTATTCCAATTTAAAGTTTTCATTATGTAATGGAGCACGCTAATAAAAAGCTTTGGGGATAATGGGTCACCTTGTTTTACTCCTTTACAAATATTTATTTCTGGACCGACTCTATCTAATTTCTAAGTGAAATTAGAAAATTTTAATTAGCTTCAAAAAAATATTTATTGAAAAATAGTCATAGCCGTAGCAAACATTCGGCGCAGTAGGCGTAGCATAAAACCAAGCATAGACAGCCAGATAGATATACCTAATGACCCTATTTTTATATAATCCATGCCTGTATTTCATGCAGATAGTTTGTAACGAACACAAAGTCAGGTGTTCTCAATAGTGTTTAGAGAGCACATAGATTTTCCTCTCCATTAATTCTAACAAGCTGTTGATTTTACAGCAAATCCGCTTACACTGAACGTTCGATTAAACCCGTAGTCTCGACCGGAAGAATCTCATTTCCAGCTTTAAACTACCTGTTCATCCGACGGGAAGACTCCTAATAACATTATGATGTAATCATTTATTACATAACACGGAATTAGTTGTTAATTTATACATACGTCATATCATGTTATGAATTCTTAATTAATTAGTTAGTAACAAATACCGATGATTATTATTCGTTCGTTTTTGTTTTGAGCTGACAAACGTCTACTGCTGGACAAAGGTCTCCTACAACAATTTCCAACCTACAGAGTGCCTTGAATCCAGCGGCTTTTCACGACTCTCTTAGTATCATCACTTATCAGTGCACGTTAGAGCTGTGCCATTATGCGCTTTACCGTCAGGGTCGTTATTTCTGCGCTTATGGACCCCAACGTCCGTTGGTGGATCTCTAAGAAGAAGAAAAGGTTTTTGTCTTTTTTTTTGTGTCTTTTGAATAACTTTATTTTCTTTCTTTCTTTCAATGTACCACTTCAAGTTTGCGACACGTTGAGGTCCGAGTATGTCGGCGACTCTGGATCTTGTAATTTCTGGTTTGTCGTTAATCACGTAGCGATTAACGACATCCCAGACTCCCCATCGCCATCATCTCTCTATCCTTTTACAATAAGTAGGCTCAGAGTCTTCGCTGAGTGACTCTGAGCCCTCTTATTATAAAAAGAGGATTCTCGATCCCTCGATTCCCTTACACCTGAGGGGACTCGCTCTCGCAGGTAAGACCACGCTGCCTTCTTAATTATGAGGCCCATACTTAATGACAACCCATCATGGATGGATGCACTTTATGAAGTCAGTCTGAGAAACTAGTACTTTTTAAATATAGTCTAAAGTCGAATGTATGTAACCTAGGTAAATTATCGCAATACTATCGTATTCTTAAAAAAAAAATGTTTTTCCTGGCGTGAATTTAGTCTATCCATTTAAATCATGGCTAAGCACACGACTGAAAAATATTAAAAAAAGTACTTAACGACTGTAAACAAACAAAACACGCTAGCCATGTCCCGGATATAGCGTATTATTTATTTACACTGCTGAAATACGTGGGAAACCATGCAACATTCATTCTACATCAAGGTGTATCATTTTGTATTTTATAAATAAACTATGAACTTTCAACTTACGTGGAATCTAAAAGGTCGAAGGAAATTTAAAGGTCAGTCAATTTCTAGCCTTGGCAGTGCTCTTAAAATACTTGCAGTTGCGTGCATTTTATTTATCAAACAACTCATTTAAAATTTTATAACCATGTTCTATGGAGATAAATATTATTATTTAGTAGTTATTTTAACAGCCATAGTATTCAGTATTCATTCTTTCTCAAATTACTATACAGAAAAGAAAGGCAGTATGTCACAGGGGACCACATTACGATTTCACGCGCTTGTGTGTGAATTCGATATTTTGACCCCTGATTACAAGGCAAACGTCTTATAATAATCGCTTTGCAATCATAACATTTATCATCATGTAGCTACTTTTGGAGTCGGGAGCGTATTTTAAACTTATTAACTAAACTCAAGATTTTATTGAGACTTAAAATTAAATAGGAACTAGAAATCAAACACGTCTTTGCCGATTTGAGGCTAGCTGTTTAATAATGATCTCACGGTGCACACTGCACACCTGTCCGGTTTACAAGAAATGCTTACTCTAGGTCTAGACATTATGATAGTGGGTCAGGTGACGTAACTTCTCCCTCCCCAAGAGGAAAATTATCGGGTGGTACATTCCGATGATTTTTCCTAAGTGGCGATTTTAGCCAAACTACAAAAATAACAAACATCAAAATAACTAAAATTATTAAAACTAATGTTACATATCCTAGGATGTCACTTATGTTAGCGTCTCTCTTATGATTAAAAACACTTTCAGTTACCGCACTATGTTTCAATGAAAAGGCCATATATTTCACTTCATCTAAACTTATTCCTTTCATATTGATTTCACTCGCACTAAGTAGAGTCATATTTGCGTTTAACTGTGGCAACGAAATGACTGGAACTCTCCTGATGTCATCTGATTCCACTAGAGCTCGGTGATGGAAATGGATTCCGCCAATTTCCAAGTCGCAGGGTTCGTTGATGGTCATCAGGTAAGTCCCAAATACAAGTTGTTTACTGACCTCATGGCCGCATTGCTTCGTGAGTGTTGTCCTCAGTCTACTGTAGAGGAGCCAACTATCGGTGTTCACTTGTTGGACCTTTATCTTTTCAATTTGAACCTGATGCTGCTTACAGGAAGTAAGATCGTCTGCAAACTTCATAAGCTGCTCTAAACAGGTAGGTTCATAATATAAGGCTTGATTATCCGCAGTACATAAGAATTGGTCGTCGGCAGATAGTGGTCGACATGGCTTTATAAGTGGTAAGTAAGTTAATCCTTTCGCCAAAAGGTAAGGATATTTGGGAATAATGGCAAGAGTTTTATTGTCAGATTCATGGAAAATGGGTAAGGAATATACCTTAAAATAACTATAAGTAAAGTTATCAGTAATTGGTATCTCCATTATAAATGTTATCTGATTATTTTTAATAAATGACTTAACACAAATGCTATTTTCTATTTTTAACAAATTTGTTTCCGTTGGTGGATATACCAAACTTCCAGAGTAAGAAATCAAGGTCAAATGATGTAATAATTCGGTAGAATTTACAATTGATTGATGCAGTATCGAGACTTTACTTAATGCTAAAGCTGTCTCTATTTCACTTAGTCTAACAAAAATAGTACGGAAACTACTTGTAAATACATTAAACAATCCTGTGAGGTAAGTTACAAAAATCCAATTATTTTGGTTTGAAGCTAAATCTCTCAGTAATGTTACAACTTTTGTTAAACGATTTTGTAATTGCATAGAGTTCGGATTTTGAGTTTCAGTTACATTAATAAAACTTACAATCATTTTTGTGAATATTGTGTTTTCTTGCAATAATAATTTGGTCCTGATTTGAATTAGAAATAAGTTAATCATACTTAACAACGTCATCGTGATCCAGGTTTCCAGATATAACCTTTATAATAGAACTCAAAAGATTGAAGATACCCTAAACTTTCCTCAAAAAGCTCAATTATCATTGTTCTGAATAATTTAAGGTGTTCTTCTTCTTCAAAGTAGATGAAATACTTTACCTTGGGCTTTATATACTGTTTTAGGAATTCTTTGATTAACTCTAGGTTGTTAGTTGGTAAGAAGACTTCTAAAACTTTTTGTTTTGCACGTGATATATCCCTCACCTGCATTTGATTTCTTAACCATGAAAAAGTGAGAATCTGATTCGGTTTTGTATCAATTACCTCATTTAGAATCGGTATTCCAGTAACATCTGAATTTACATTAGAAAGTATTGTGTCTGTTTTACGGGATTCAGATCGTACAGGGTAATGTATTTCAGGAACCTCAGTATTTACATTAGAATGGATCGTGTCTGTTTTACTGGATTCAGATCGTACGGGGTAATGTATTTCAGTAACCTCTGGATTTACATTAGAATGGATTTTGCCAGATTTACTGGATTCAGATCGTACAGAGTAATCGGTGTCATCTATATTTTTGTTAGTTAATTCTAGAGAAGTAGCAGTTGCTGTGCGACTGAGATCTGAGATGGTTATTGTAGGTGAATCACTGCGATGTTTTTGGTCTACGTTAACAATTGATGAGGGGCTTTCATCCTCGGAATTGAAGATGTTAATTTTTATTTTAGAAAGAGAGTCGCCTATATTCTGATCGACTGGTACCTTAACTCTTTGTTCTGACCTTGCAGGTATCTCAATTGTGTCATTCCGGTTGTAAATAGTAATTGGAATACAAGTAGTACTTGTCTTCAGTAATTGGTCTTTCAGGTCTATGACTGCTCCTAATTTTTGTAAGAGGTCATTGCCTATTAATCCATCGTAGCACGCGTCAACATCGTATAAATAAAATTTATGCCTATTTTCATTTCTGAAACTGGGTATGAGGGGAATTTCTATAACTTCATCATGTACACTTGAGGCATGGGTGCTAACTACTTGAAATCGCTCTTTTCTGATAGAGTCGCTAAAATATTCATAAGCTTTTCGGGGGCTAAGAAAAGATTTCATACTGCCTGTATCAATTATCATTTTTGCGTCTATTTCCTCTAGGTAAATGTAGGGAAGTTTTAAATGTGGGTCACAGTTAAGTACTAAGACTTCTTGTTTGTCACTGAGGCTAGTTACATAAAAATTTGGAAGTGGTTTCTGCACATCAGTAGTTGGTTCTAATTGTTCGCAAGATGGATTTGAATATTCTAATTGATACGCGTCGCGGTCGTAGGAGTAGTTAATATCATTTGAGTAGTCATTGTCATTACAATAGTTTACATCATTTGAGTCATCATTGTCATAACAGTAATATTCTTCACAGGGAGAGTCATCATAATCTGTCAGTTCGTTCAATTTAAATCCTTGCTGCATTTTCGGTTGCGCTACTGTGCGCACTGATACGTCATTACTTTGTTGTTGGGGCTGTGGTGGTTTGTACCCGAATTGCTGTGGGGGCTTGTACCCAAACTGTTGTGGGGGTCTGTACCCGAATTGATGTGGGGGTCTGTACCCAAACTGCTGTGGAGGTCTGTACCCAAACTGCTGTGGGGGTTTGTACCCTAATTGTTGTGGGGGCTTGTACCCTAATTGCTGTGGGGGTCTGTACCCTTGCTGCTGTGGGGGTCTGTATCCTAGCTGTTGTGGAGGTTTGTACCCTAGTTGTTGTGAGGGGTTGTACCCTAACTGCTGCGGAGCTTTGTACCCTAATTGTTGCGGAGGTATGTACCCTAATTTTTGTGGGAGCCTGTACCCTGAATTTAATAATTGGCTATTGCTATGCATGCGATTACGCATTTTGTATTGTTCCGAAAAATTTACTTCTTCAAGAACAATACTCAAGGCAGATTCCAAGGTTGAAGGCGATTTTAATCTAACTATACGGACCATATTTTCGGGTAAATTGTATAAGAAAACATTTAGAGCGGTGTTATTGTATATCACTGATTTTGCTTGCTTTAATTCTGGATCATCGATTGCGTTCACTTTTGACATTAATAAGGATCGTACTCCCTGGATTCTATTACAAAAATCAAGAAAACTTTCACCTGGATTTATTTTTAAAGATTCCAACTCTAAATTGATACATTGTTCGCTACGAGGGTCTCCGAAATGCTGTGTAAGTACAGCTTTTAAAGCAGACCACGTTGTAATATCCTCTCGTTCTGATAAGAGCGCAGCTGCATCATCTTTTAATCGACTTGTTAAAACATTGTATACATAAAGATTTTGCTCCTCGTCTCCGTTGTAACGGTCAATTACATATTGACACTTTCTTAAATAGAGGTTTAATTGTCTTTTATCTCCGCTGTATAACGGAATAAGTTGTATAATTTCTTTGGGTATTGACGTTACGGTTGTGGTCGACATTCTCACAGATTAAAATTATTCAGAGGATGCAAAACACTTGTATATAAAAAGAATCACACATAAAAACCAAATATAAAAGAAATATAAGCACAACTTAAAGTAGAGAAAGGATTTGTAAAAATATAAAATGTAAAAATTGTAAAATAATAACGATAATGTTATTTAAAAATAAAAAAATCTATAATTCAAAACTTATCTATAATCATGTTTAATTAAATGTCAAATCATTAAAATATTTTATTAACGTTGTAAAGATATAAAATTTAAATATTACTTACGAATTATCTGTTCAAAGCTACTCTATGTCTTATTATTCTAGGAAGTGATAAGCCGAAGAATTTATCCGGCGTTATCGCACTACGCTAACGTTACCTTGAGCTAAGTCTGATCTCATAAGTAACCTATGCACTAATTAATTAACTTATTCTAAATGATAAATATGGGAGAAAAGAAGGATGTAAGGGACTGGCGAAAGTTTCACTCACCACCTTTTCGGCTGCTTTTCTTCCATACTCGGATGTCCTCTCACAAAAGAAATTTCTTTGGTTCTGGAATTTCTTTTTTTTCCGTTGATTTTGGTTACGAAAACTGTTAAATCACGGACTTTTTGAAGAAATTCTCCAAGGCTGCGCCACTTTTGGAGTCGGGAGCGTATTTTAAACTTATTAACTAAACTCAAGATTTTATTGAGACTTAAAATTAAATAGGAACTAGAAATCAAACACGTCTTTGCCGATTTGAGGCTAGCTGTTTAATAATGATCTCACGGTGCACACTGCACACCTGTCCGGTTTACAAGAAATGCTTACTCTAGGTCTAGACATTATGATAGTGGGTCAGGTGACGTAACTAGCTACATAATTGACAAACTTAGATCTAAGAAAACCATCTTGAATCTATCAACCTTAACTTTTCTCGATTCGTAGACATAATCAAACTCAAATGATAATGACCAACTATATAACTCAAATCCTTAAATTTGTTGGCTCTTACGAATAGTCAATAAAAGTATATTTATAGTAGTAGTGATAACTATTTTACGACTTAAAAACTATGTTTTTAATCTTAATTAATCTAAAGATACGAATATAAAACATTCACCATATAATTTATTGTATAACAGATGAATTAATGTAATACCCAAAAAGTATCGTTTCTATTACGCCCACGATGCTCATAAGGTATCATAAAGCGCTCTCTTGCTCCACTGACTTCAGAGTTCAGGCTCAGTCTGAAATAGATCTCTGCACAAATCTACCGTGAAAACAACTTATCCTCGCATAAAACTTGCCTTTGTGCCCTTCATTTGTGTGAATAATTGATGATTAAACGAACTTACCTGTAAGTGAAGTTCTATCACAATTATGTGAATACATTTTATTCGAAAATAATAATAAACACAATCAGGTATACTTTCATTGTACTGGCAATTTCGCACTTTTATTTATTTTGTTTTTTAAAACTGACCACCCTGATGGACACGCTGTCCCAGCCTACGTCCGCGCCATGCTTCATTCTTTAGAGAATATTTAACAAAATTTTCGTATTATACTCATGGGTTTTGGGTATGGGAGGGACCTTATATTATTATTTTCGAATAAAATGTATTCACATAATTGTGATAGAACTTCACTTACAGGTAAGTTCGTTTAATCATCAATTATATTTCATACATTTTATTCTTCAATAATAATAAACACAATCAGGTAGATGTTTAGAGATGAAAATTTTTGTTAAATTATGGACATTAACAGATAGTAAATTGTTTCCTATTATAATAGGAAATAGGTCCTCTTTATACCACAGAAGTATTTAATTAACACAATCTTTTCGTTCAATTCCTGGATCAATAAACCAGTCACATTACAAATAGGTTTAATTTATATTTAGATAGATTATAATGATTAATGATTAGAGAGCAAAAGAGCTATTGCGACAGAAGCATCATCGCTCAATAAGAGGTTATAAAACTTAGGTAACGTCCGTAATGGTTGTTACCAGCAGACTGCTTTTCTGATGAGGTCAAGCAACAAACTACGTGCTCGCCGAGGAAGTGTTGCGTACTTGGTGCTGAGTACACTGAAACGCAGACCTCTCTCGTGAGAGATTATATTCCTCGGCAGACACGTTCTCACGGTGGTCTGCCTGCAGGCGACCTTATGAGGTCGCTTCAACATTATCAGGAGGTTGTCTATTATATATCTTGGTCTAAGATTTTGTAAACGACATATCGATTTGTTTTTCAAAGCTGTGGCAAATTTTTATACTTTCTCTTCAGTTTTGATTATGGTATAATTAAAACTGGTTCGCCCTGAGTAGTAGCTGGCGTTGTATAAACTCAATAATTCCCTTGAGTTATATAAAAACAATAATACTAACTTTAACTAATGCTAATGTTTTCATTCTGTGCTGTGTCTACTGCCTAAAGCTAAAAAAGTTACAAGATCAGCAAAGCAAAGTTACGGAATGAATAAACTCTTATTAAGGCCCATTGAGCAATGTGTTAGCATACTATATTGTGTGCTACTATGTGGTGTTTGATGTTAATTTATCTATTCATTTTCGCAATATAATATATATATATATATATATTTTTTTTTTTTTTTTTTTATTTGACCCAAAATCATCAGCAGAAATTAAACTCAATGCCGAATGATAACAAGTAATCGTACCATATGCTACGTCGTTATCAAGTTGTTCTGTTGGAAATTACGAGGTTGACTTATAATGTACGGATTGTACGGATCTCAGTCGTTATTAAAGCAGTATTGCCACAAAACTTTGTAAATAACACAAAATTTTTGAAACATATAGATTATTAAAAATTCCAACAAAATGTCCGTTTTTTTTTTTTTTTTTTAATGCCTTCAGAGAACTTCCTCCAGTAATTCCTATGAATTGTGGTTCTCTAGGGAAAGACCATATTTATTTATTTATCATCAATAAATGTACTATAAGAAGTAAGTCTTTTGACACCTTATGTAAAAGAAGGAAATCCAAAGTTGTAGAGGTCCTTAGACGATGTATGTCTAAAGCATTGTCTATAATAGTATTTTTAAGCATTCTACCTCTAGAAGAATGTATAGAAGAGCAAAGGTAAACTTGGTGTTCCAAAATGTTCAGAATGCGTCTGTTTCTAAGACGTCTGGGTTCATATTGATTACATTTCGCATTATTGCAAGAAGCGATAAATTCAATAACTGGATTGAACTCTTTGAATAACTTTGAAGTATATAATTTTACAGCGATAGCTTAATCCCATTAACTGGATGTAACTCTTGGTCAGCTTTTGATTATCTTTAATTTCCATATAAGAAACAATTAACCCAATCGTTTAAATGAGGATATTTGATATCCTCTATGCAACTGATGTAAATCATGTGTATCAAAATAGATGTATCGAAAAATATGGCCATCAACTCTGTAAAGAGGTATTTCGATTCATCTTAACGTTAATTATTACAAAAACAAAAATCCCTCTAATGAAAAGAATTAGTCTTCATCTAGACCGGGAAATCGTGTGAATCACTAGTTCAACCTTTTAGGTTTAAGGGAGTTAGATGACTTAAAAAATGTTTTGTAACCACTGGCCATCTGATAGGATAACCGATGATGGACGAACAGCTGCGTCTAAAGTCTAATTTTTCTTACGGGCTACATTTTTTGTTTCTACAGACGTTCTGTGTAACCCCATCCATACCTAATAGCTGGAGAAGTGGACTTTAGGACTTTTAATCGGAATTAAGCTTAACTCTTAGATGATACAACGAGTTAAGCGTATAATTTTTTTTTACAGAATTTGAATTGTTACATAATTCACGTCATAGTTTGCGGTTGGGTAACGATACTGCCATATCGTCAGAAATTAAAATAAAACCAGGAAACTGAGCATGTTTTGAGGGTAGTAAATAACTTTAGCACTCTAACACCTAACAAATCTTCATGAAAAAACCGCGGTAAGTATCTGAGATGAGTCACAACTTCTTTATGTATTTTACCAAGGATGAATCGGTACTTTAAAATAAGATTCTTCAGTTCATAGGCATAAAACCCCTTTTAAGTATTCGCTTGTAAGCTGTTCTATGAACTATCAATTTCAAAGGATTTTGAACTACAAATTCATTCAACGCCTTTAAATTTAGAATGTATCTTTTACCACGTAAGATTTTGAGGTTAGACACATCTTAACTATAATCGAACATACTTGACTCACTCCCACATTATCTCACCCAAAAAAGAAATGTCGATTGTCAAAGACATTTGTCGCTTTTTCTTTGTTGTGAACGTGTAAGGCGGTACACTGTGTTAGTGTACGATTTTTAAAATGGTATTATGTAATAATAATTTTTTGGGGCTAGTTCCTTAATTTGTTCAATTCATTAAAATATTTTATTGAATGTACGTACATTTGTACACCTAGTGAAAGTCAAAAAATAGTCTTCACTTATTATAACTCCCGAAATTCTAGATCATGTTATAGATCGTGACGGATTCCTTGTCAGTGATATGTAACCAATAAACTTCAAAATGTTGAAGACAACTGGCATATAGGTACCTTAATGTCTAGCGTCGTCGATGAACCTGGTCCTTGTTGTGGCTGATGCTGGAGACTCGCTGCCACGTCGCATCTTCCTCGCGGCTGATCGCCAATACTCAAGTGTGTCACGCCCCCCCTGCTGGCCGAGCCGTAACGAGAGGGGGCCAGCTAGTTTCTCGAGAAACGAGATTGCGCTGTCCCAGCGGTGGGTGTCGATAGCAAAGTCGCCCGCCGCGCCCTGCTGGTTTCTTTATTTACAACACCTGACGATCAGTAACCATTGAAACTAGTATAATGCCCGAAACTATTTCTCCGAAAAAACATCTGGTCCCGTTCGTGAACTTTAATTACTTGTCATTTGTCGAAACAAAATGTCATTTGTCAATACTTAAGCATCTTCTCAGTTCAGGACGCGTTGTGGTTTAAGATTTTTATTAGTTTCAGAAAGAATTTAACAATTCACTTCAATGAAACTTTCAGACTAATGGTACATTATACATAATATTGTTAACTTATTGAGTTTTGAGCTAATAGTTAAATTATCATTCCATTACACAATCTGAACATTAATTTTCGAAAGTAAGTAAAATTATTTTCCACCACAAAATCTAAACATTATTGTTGTAGGTACATAGTTAGAAAAGTTCGACGCGTTGGTACCCTCGTGGAATTAGTTTTTAAGTCGTGAAATAGTTATCACTGATAAAAGGCTATAACGTTTAACTGGCTATTCATAAGCCAGGCAAGTATATCAAATAAACTATTTGATTCTTTGCAATGAAGGTCGGCTAGAATTTTACAACTGTCGGGACTAACCATTAATATAGTTCTTGTGACTGAGCGCCGATAGCAATTCGGGATCAAAGTCCGGGAGGTCATGCGGAGCCACTTGTAGTGAAGCCGAGAACAGCGCCACACCGACATCGTCCCCCGTTGGTATCCGCAAAGTCCTTTGAGGTTTTTTAAAATCCTTCGTGTTGACCCGCAGTCAACCTCCAGGAGCATTGACGCATCATGCTATGCTTTCGTGGTATCCTCAACGTGATACCCTCCAAGCTAGCTTAGAGATGCCTGGACTATTTCGCGCATCATGCTATACTTTCGTGATAACCTCAATGTGATACCCTCCAAGTTAGCTTAGAGATGCCTTAGGATTTCAATTTTTGGACACACTTTCGTCAGCATTGATATTTGAGTTGATGTGATATCTGGGATAAAAGGTTAATTTTCACTTACCCTCTTTCCTCGGAGTCTGACGAAGATGAATGCACAATTATATGATTTGATTTGATTTTATTTTTGTTATAATAATAAATTTTACTAGCGTCTAAGCATTATCAGTATAGAAAATTAAGCAAGTTTTAACACTGAACACTTAATTTTTTTTTTTTTACTTTGAACCTAAATTAACAAAAACGAGACGTGTTTTTGTAGCCGAGTGCTCATTGCCGCGCACAATAAAAGAATGAAGCATGGCGCGGACGTAGGCTGGGACAGCGTGTCCATCAGGGTGGTCAGTTTTAAAAAACAAAATAAATAAAAGTGCGAAATTGCCAGTACAATGAAAGTATACCTGATTGTGTTTATTATTATTGAAGAATAAAATGTATGAAATATAATAAATTTACTTTAGGTTTTTCATGTTTACATACAAAAGGCATGAAAGTGACTGAATGACTGAGTCTCTTACTGATCTACTAACGTATAGTTCAAATTACTGGATTGTAATTTGGCTGAAACATCGGGCTAAAAGGCTCACAGATGGCTGTTAAAACGGGCATCCGTAAAGAAAGCATTTTTGAAAATTCAACCCTGAAGAAATGAAAAAAAGAATGTACTTCCCAAATCATACGTTAAGTACCATAATTGAGACTTAAATAAAATGCTTGCTAAGAGATTTCTATGGATTGCAGTTCTTTAAATTCTCAACATCAGCAGTATAAACTAACAAAAATGCACAATATTCAAATATGTGAGACGTAAAAATGTTTAAAGAAGCGAAACCGCAACAGTGTAATGTCACTGTACAGAAGTAACGTAAAACGTAAAGTTTGAAAAGTCACAGAATGAAAGTTGTTAATGTTAATGTAAACAACGATCAACAACAACGAACGGTCGAGAGCGATTTGGTATTTTTATATTACCCTGTCTGAGTTGAGACTTGAGACTAGAAACTGTACCTATACCTATTTATAATGTAACAGAGAAGGCTCCTACCGGGTAATCAAATCCAGACAAAGTAAAGCAATCTTACTCAACGGACAAGTATGCATCCGATATGCCAGAGCGGGCGTCAAAGGAAAATTATACAAAGCTCCCTAGTAAGCGACTGCAGCTCAGCCTGTGAAGACAATGCAGGAAATTGACGACTTACCCATAGCACTTTTTACACAGGGTTAAATATAAAATACCATAAACTTCTCGGAAAATAGTTCCTAACATTAAAACTAACAACTTTTGATCTATGATTTTCTTTCTAACCGACTTCAAAAAAAGGAGGAGGTTCTTAATTCGTCGGAATCTTTTTTTTTTTATCTATGTATGTTCACCGATTACTCAAAGACGCGTGGACCGATTTCAAAAATTCTTTTTTTTGTTTAAAAGGGTTTCGTTTCCAGATGGTCCCATTTTAATCAGGTCAGGATCTGATGATGGGATCCTGGAGAAATCGAGGGAACTCTTCAAATTTTATATGGACACATGTAACAATTTGGATATTACTTGAAAGAGTAATATTTTCCAAGTTGTCCTATGGTCATCAGGTCAGGATCCGATCATTGGATCTTGGTGAAATCGAGGGAACTCTACAAATTTTGCTACTATACTTGAAGCGAGTTGGGTATTTTTTATAGTTACTGGTGCATTTACTAGCAAATACTGATTTGATGAATAAAGTCATCAAGTCAGGGTCTGATGATGGGATCTTGGTGAAATCGAGGGAACTCTTCCAATTTTTCTAGTATACTTGAAGCGAGTTGGGTATTTTTTATAGTTATTGGTGCATTTGCTAGCAGATACTGATTTGATGACTAAAGTCATCAAGTCAGGGTCTGATGATGGGATCTTGGTGAAATTGAGGGATCTTTGTGCATTTTATTGTTTTCCACTAAAAAGTAAAAAATAAAAATGGGAAATGCTTTCCAAAAAACCAACTTCAAATGCCACTACAAAGAGTGAAATAATTTTTAATGTAGGTACCTACACCAATTCGGAGTCGGGCGATTGTCTATGACTTCGTCATTTCTTCACACATCAAGTAAGTAAGATGGACTATTAGGGATTGTATGAAGCATTGCCCGACTTCGAATTGGTGTAGGTACCTACATTAAAAATTATTTCACTCTTTGTAGTTGGTTTTTTTGAAAAGAATTTTCCATTTTATCTACTGAGTATCTTTTTCCTCGTCGTTTGTTGGTCGTTTGGCTGTTTTCAAAGCAATTGTGGTTGGAAATCTCATTAGGAATCACTGAACATTCCTTCATTTAGGTACTTAAGTAGTATTCAATCATTTTGCAAAAAAAAACTAGCACCAGATATGGCAAGAAACCATTGTCACTGTATTATCATCTTCTCTGCCAATTTTCGCAAAAAGGTGGCTGAAAGATTAAGTACGAATCCGAAAAAGTATCTGAAAGATTAAATGTAAGTAGATACCATCCGTACGAGCCAGAATTGAATTCAAGATATCAAGTGAACAGATATCCATCGGCGTATATTTCATCGGAGTTTAAAGCCTTAAGATATTTGCGAGATACCGCCGCGCTGACACTGACAAAACGAGACCATCGGACGTCTGCAATTTATATGCGAAAATAAAATTCGCGAACCGAAACCTAGAAATTGGAAATGTCTGTAGACATTTGACATAGATCCTAGAAATTGGAAATGTCTGTAGACATTTGACATAGATACTCGAGCACCTATCTCTGTTTTAGTTAACAGTTTTGACGAGTCAATTAATAGTATTAGGTTACGTTTCAACCCACGGACGTCCACTTCTGGACTAAGGCTTCCTGCAATTATTTTTAGCCCACACGGTCCTGCGCTACTTGTATCCAGCGTCTTCCCGCGACTCTTTAAAGTCAGTCATCTGGTCGGAAGTCTGCAAATACTGCACTTTCCCGTGCTAAGTCGCCATTCCAGCACTTTTAGTCCCCAACGTCCGTCGGTTCTTCGAGCTAAGTGCCCCGCCCATTGCCACTTCAGCTTCGCGATACGTTGAGCTATGTCGGTGACTCTGGTTCTGTCTATAACGCAGAGAAACTCTCCATCGCCCTTTGAGTGACTGTGAGCCTTCTTATTCCATATAATATTAGGTACTCAGTTTAAAATAATTCGGGATCGTCATTCTTAGTAACAATATAAGTGTGTGAGAGGAAAACAAATTTAATGAATACTATTATTTATTACCCGTTTTAAAATAATTCGGGACTCACTGCAGCTTCTCTATAACAAGAAATATCAGTATGTGGGACGGTCCCAAACAATTTTAAAACTAGAAATCTGTATATAACCGGAAATCTATACCAATAGACATTGCATACAATTCCTAGAAAATCATACGACGATTCATTTCCTAGAATTTCTAAAAACACGTTTAAATAACAGCCTCCGTAATGTGATAAATCCTAGATTCAAATTTTTCCCTTCATAATTTGGTCTTATCCCATGATGACAACAGTGAAGTAGGGGCGAGTTGGCTTTTCTGAACAACGCACGATATTTGGCTCTGGTGGTGGTGATGGTGGTGGTGGTGGTAATACAGCACGAGTCTCTACACTGATAAAATAATGCCGGTCGAGAGCACCAGGAAATCTACAATTTATGTTCTCAAATAAAATACGTGCTGAATATAAAATATTGGAGTAAAATTCAATACCTACTTTATTAGATTTCTTGGAAAATTTCCACTTTCAGAAAGAATTTCACGTATTTTCACTTGCCAGGCAATGAGTGTTACCTACTCGTACTTTACCTACTCGTATTTTTTCAAAATCCTCGAAGTACGAGTAACAAAAACGAGTAAAAAGTAAGGTAACACCAAACGTAGGAATCGACATCGTTGCAAACACACAAATAATAATAACTTGCAAAATTGTTTTTTCATCTTTTACAAAGGTCCCCTTCATATCTAACAGAGATCTCTCATTGTGGTGGCAACATGCGGGATCAAAATCTAGATTTGTATGACGAGTAAGTGTAATGAAAAAAATTACCATTCAAGTTACAAGCTTAATTCATTATTTATCACAAGCCAGTTAGCCAGTTAAGTAGGTACATTCATAGCAGTACCGAAGGCCGTCATAACGGTACAGAGTTAGCTGGGCTTCGAGTTTTTAAGCTCGCTCGGTCGAGGACAGACAATTCTTAGAAGCAACGGGCGATGCTGTGCAACTCGTAATTAACACGCATACGAGTAGATGTATCCTAGAATGAGCGACACGGGATGTCGGGAATAACTGTTTGAGGACGTTATAATTCAAAAAAAATGTGGCAAGGTTATCTACATTTTGTACCAGACTGTTTATACAAAAATTTAGATTTAGATCAGCTTCACTTATAAATAATCGTCATTACGCATTCTCACCTGGGAGGCTTTCCAAAATGATCGTTAAACAACCTGATTTATTAGTTTTTTTTTCTTCTTACTTTTAACTTGACTACAATCATGACTGATGGAAAGCAATGATGACTGATGAGGTTTAGAGTGGAGCGGATTGCCTAGAAAATGCATATTAACTCCTCTCTTCTAGGTACCCAAATTATACTTAGCTAGTAACACTGACGCTGGAAGGTGTTCCACACTTTAGGGGGTTGCATCAGAAACGTGGAAGAAAAACATTTCATTAGCAAATGAACCGTAGAATCGATAAATAATATCCCACCCGAGTTCGAGTCCCACCGCGAGTGAAATTTTGATGCATATTTATATTTATAGGGATAAATAATATGTACCATAGCCAGAGGATCTGGTGATATTACAGTCTTGAGTTCGTTTAGATGTTACACAAAAGGTATGATCTGGGTCATACCTTTTGTGTAACATCTAAATTAGAAGGCCTTCAATCATAAGACAATAGACTTCTAATTTCTGTGGTATTTTATCTACATCTGATAAAAATGGAACGGATTTTGATAAATGACAAATAGCTTAGCGAATGGAACAGTCAGAAACCGGTGTTACGGCCTCATGATAATACTTAATCAGACAAACGAGCCAAGGCCGAAATGTAGTCTTTGAAGGCTTTTATTGTTTTCTTGGTGTTATGGTCTATTTCTTATAGCGACCTAGAAATGATAAAATGTCTTCGAACTTAATTTACCTTTATGTAGCTATACTTTTAATATCATAGCCTACCTATTAACTTCCAAAGTTCAATTGATACTAGTAATAAAATATTATAATAAAAATAGGCCTAATAAAAATGGCCGATCCGGCGACGGTAGTCAATCGCAACAGAGATTTTTCATCTATACCTATTGGAGATATTATAGTGCACAAATGTTTGCATAAAAACAGCTTCACTCTTTTTTTCCTCGCTCTCAAAATCCGCTGAGATGTCAGCCCTTACACGAACTGACGCAAGCCTGCGCTACGTCCTAACGTGTTTTCCAAGGCACGTGTGTGCAACTCCACTAAAAAATCCTATTAAAGCTTTTATACATTTAATAAAGTAATTATACATTTCCCGAATGCGAAGTTGCAAGACGGAAGGCCATTAGCAATATCGGTGCTATCTATTGGAGATTGAGGTGCATTGATCTGGCCTAACCCCTTTTACGTATAGGGCTGACAAATACAAATTAATTATAAAACAATGTTATTAAACAAAGAAACATAAATTTTAGGACGGAGTTGATAATATTCCTTGATAAATGAACCTAAAGGTTGACATTAAACATATTCATAACTGTGACACATAAATGTATTGTTATCGAAATTAAATTATTTTTTGTTAAAGTCCTTTACCTTTTTGCCCTGCACTAGAGAAGCCCTCAATAAGACTTTAATGATATGATTCATTGTTTTGATAATATTGTTTAAGTAATACAGTGTAAGTATTAATTATTTCAATTTATGAAATCTTTTTTTGCAGACGGATGATTAATTTGAAAAATGGTTGTGCAAATTTTTACTCATTTTGATTTTTATCTGAAATGAATTTCAGAAGTTATATTGTGCATAGCCGTACTTTTACCGGAGAGTTGTTTGATTTCGTATACGCAATATAGTTAACTAAAGATAAAATGTAATCAGAACGTTGACAACCCTGTTCATATTTTGTGAGGTAGTGGTTCTGTTCTAACGCAATATTCGAGTCAAACAATGACCAGATATTAATTGGCAAATACGAATATTATGTACTGATGTTGCACAAACATAAACGTTGGTATGGAATACAGAATCAATATAGATTCTGATTGGACCATGTAATATTATTATATATTTTGTATAGCTATGCAGCCTAATATTAGTTTAGTTCATAATTAATTAATTTTGATTCATTCCTGTATTCGATATTAACATGAACACTTATTAGGTATTTACGCCAAGTGATAGCCATTCAGACACTAAAGTTGAGAGAAAAAATAAAAAAATTCAACATTTTTCATTACGGTATCTCACGCTAGCAACACTGTGTCTGTCCTTTCATTAGCGTTCTAGTGCTCGGCCGTTCAACACAACATTATTAAACTCGTATAAAAAAGTGAGTGATTATAAGTATTTCTTGCGGAAATCAAAGTATCCGAAAAGAAATATTCAAAATAATCGGATTCATCGTCAAAACGAATTGTGAAATCTACGGAATTGTTATTATTGGTTCAGAAAATCCATATTGCTCCAGTGTTGGGTACACCTCTTAGAGGGTGTTACGTTCACAGCAGTATACATTGAGGGTAGTTGGAAGGACTATCGCCTTTGTTTTAATTACTGCAAGAGGAGCTAATCAAGATGCATTCTTCGGTGATGGGTACACTTCATTAAGAGGGTGTGACCTTCACGACAACATACATTGAGGGTAGTTGGTAGGTGAAAAACCTGAGGACTATCGCCTTTGTATTAATAATTGCAAAAAATAATTGCAAAGCATCTATGTTGAGGACACTGCATAAAAGGATGTGATCATCACGACGACATACATATGAGGGTGAGTTAATAAGATTATCGTTTCTATATTAGGTAATAATTGCAAAAAAGTCAATCAACATAATATATTCTGCAGTCTATGCTTCAGTGTTGGGTACACTTCATTAGAGAGTGTGACCTTCACGACGATATACATTGAGGATGGTTATTGGGACAACGCCTATGGATTAATCATTCCCAAAAATGACAAGATTATCTTGTAAGCAACTTCCAAAATAGCAAATTGGTGCTTAAAAGCCCCCATACCATGTTGAAAACACCGGTTGACGGTTCTCGTCCGATCACCGAAATTAAGCAACATCGGGCGCAGTTAATACTTGGATGGGTGACCACCTGGGAACACCGCGCGATGCTGTTTTTTTTTTTATCACCAACTGTATTGGAATGATATAAAGGATCAAAACGATTACCTTTAGAAACTATTTCGATATACCCTCATATCAATATTTTCTTTTACTGTCTGCTAATTTAAATGAACCAAGATTACTTTACTAGACCAGGTCTGAAAAGTACCCGCAATCAAATGCACTATTTACAATTATTTTAGTCTTCCGCACGAATCGTTTCTTGTTGTGGTCATTATTTATAGATACATCAATAAAAAGTCCATTGACAACGTCTTACAAAATCAACTAGTAATAGGTACTACTCAAAATTTGAAATGTACGAGTGAGACACAAAAATTTTATTTGATAATATAATATTCTAATAACTTCTGTGTATATTATGTCTTTTATCAATAATATGAAATACAGTTAATCAAGATCCAATATTAACTGGCACTGGAGGAATATCTGAGCAATCCACCTGTCGGTCCATGGTGGACCCACGGGCCAAATCGCAGGACAGCACTCGTCTCTTGCGACGACTTTTCTCGAAGATTTACCCAGGACAGAAGAGTCTTGATTTCCCCACAAGAACAGCACCAGGAGCAAAACAGCCTTGCAAGTACTTATCGATGTCCTCTTTTGACATTTCCGTCGACCTGTCATGTCAGGCGCCGCGCGGCCGCCGATCAGAGTGCTGGCGGAGCGTTGCGCTGTTTCGAACCTCGTGCGGACTCGCGCATGTTCGCATATAGTCGGGTCGGGGTAAGAAGGCAACCCGTGGTACCCCGGGGGGACCATCGGGGGTACCACGGGCAATAAACGACACCTACTTACTCGTACGTTTGCCGCTTAGCTTATAGAATAACCGCATTCATAAAATATTCGAGCCTGATGATATTATTTTATCGTGCTTAAATATGAGTGGAAAATTTATTTTTTCTCTCTTTATGTTCTCAAAACAATGAACAGAATTTAATGTGTATTTTTTTTTCTCTTCTTTAGTTCGCATTTAGTGCAATGACACTTTAGATATCTAGGTACTATCCTAGTTTCATTCATAATAATTTACTTTTATACAAAAGGTTTTATATTATGAAGATTTATAAACTATTGAACCACTAACATTACAGTTAGTTTTCATGTTTAAGTAATTAAAAATGAAAATGATTTTTTTTTTCAAATGGGCTTGATTTACAGGCTTTTATGAAAGCTTGAATCTGAAAAACGGGTTTGCGCTGAGAAGGTCTGGCAAAAAACTCGGCTATTATATTCTGTTCACATACAATTGAATATGAGACAACCTATTCGATAACATACTTAATTTTTTTTTTGTTATTCCATTACAAATACATGTTTTTAATACAACCATTCTTTCATCGTAACTCGATGTATTAGATATTACATCAAATTTATCAATGCTTTAACTGAGTTAGGATGCATGCTTTTAAAAGAATGCAATATTTTTGAATATCAAAGTTATTTATAGTTTCTATAATTGACTATTTCTTAAATTTCTTAAATGAATATTAAATATGGAAAATGTAGAGTCCTTATAAAACAATCGATGATATGTTTATTTAAATTTATTTTAGGTATCCTTGTGCCTGTATCTACAGGAATATCGGTATCCATACCTAGGAATAACGTAACGCAATGGAAAATATATTTAAAGACCAAATTAATTTTTGCTAGATTAAATATTTTTATTTTCAGGCGATCGCGCCGCTAATTAACTAATGGTTATCTATGCATCAAAAATGTTAAAGGATTTGGAAATTACCAATATATATATAAGATCATAGAATCATTAAATACTTCATTGGATTTATGATAATATGAACAATGATGGTTCATAATTTTGGCTTGCATGTATCATAATTTTTTTTTGTTCTTTTAGAGTTGATACATAGCCTACATTTTATGTTTTCTGTATTTAATCATTATTAAATAAGTCTAATATTTTGTTTAACTTTCATGCCGATGGATGACGCCGCTGCAAGGATTTAGCTCTCGATGATGACTGACCAAGGTCAAATGATAATTGAAAATTGGGTCATCACTGCTTCACTAGGAACTTGAATACCAGTACAGTAGTGCTTCAGCTGTGGTATGTAATTAACTGATTATTATTAAACGAAGATTAGAGACTTATCTCCTGTGATGACAGTGGAATTATTGGGTAAGTGACAAAAAAAAAAAAAATTTTTTTTTTTTTCATCGTCGCAACAAGTCTACAAAGCATTAATCGCGAACAATCGCGAATAACATTTCGACATGTCTACCTATTTACATGTTATATTTGCTCGTTGATTTTTGCGATTATCAACTTGGAAAAATCAGATCACATTTTTAAACTGAAAGACTGCTAAATTAAAAAATGGTCTTGATGCAGAAACTGAAGAACTTAAAAAGTATTGTCTAATATTTGTATTCCAATTGTATATGTGGTTTTTTTGTTTACAACTAACCAGTACAACAGCGATAGTAGTGTTGGGGTGACTGTTAAAATAACAATTAATGATATTAAACAACATTATTATAACATGAATAAGAATAACAATTATGCCTTCAGTTAAAATTTTAATATTATGTGAAATGAGAAACTCAACACGGTTTTACATACTATATTGTATAAGATGTTTACTGTCTGACAATATTAGAAAACATGCTTTTTTCAGACTATCTTAAGTTTCTATTGTTATCACTTTATTAGAACTCAGGAATAAACAGTAGATACAGTTACTTCATGAGCCTTTGTCTCAGAATCAACTTTAAAATAGGCTTATAAGATGATTTCTCTATGGCTTTTTTCAAAATCTCTTGAGAATATTCTTACATCACCCTATTCAGTTAAAAATATAATTTAAGGTCACTTTAAATCTTAATGACCTTATTAAAGCTGTACCTACACCAAAACCCAAATAACAATATTATTATGGAAATTAAATAAAAATATCATTGTTAACTCCTTTAATAGAAATAACTCTAAAAAGCTATGAATAAAATTAAACAACACTTTACGAAAATACTAACGCCTACTCCTGTATTTTCGTAAAGTGAAGTCAAGATGAACAAAAATTTACGAACTAGTTCTCTGCAACCCATAGATTTATTAATCTTATATATTAATAAATTGATCTTATTTTTTTTTCTATCCAAAAATAATATGTCTCGGTAATATTTATTCTACTCAAGTTTATAAAAATATATTCGTGATCAATTTACTGTTTAAAATATATATTTCATGGTTGCATATTAACAGCTCAATTTATTACGATTAATCAAGTGTTGCATTTAAAAGTTTTAACTGATACAAATATTTTCAAGCTTGTTGAAAGAGGTTTAAAACCTCTTTTAATCGTCAAGACTACATACGAGCAGTACTGCTAGAATATAGTCTTAATATACCCTTGGTATTCGCACATATAAAAATATATGTTTTTGTACATATATTATTATTAATATATTATACTAATAATATTGATTTACTATCTATTACAGTTTTAATATTTCTACAAAATTATGCCATTAATTATTAATTTGCTTTGAATATCAACTTAAGTTGTTATTTTTATTTTTTTGCTCAATATTAAGCGATTATGCTTATTATTCTATTAATTTAAAAGCATTTCTTATTTACAAATGTCATGGCTCTAAACATCTACCTAATAAGTGTTCATGTTAATATCGAATACAGGAATGAATCAAAATTGATGATTAAACGAACTTACCTGAAGTGAAGTTCTATCATAATTTTGTGAATTCCTGTATGAAGATATTAACACCCTCCCGCCCCTGTTTTGTGGAAAAACCCATGTATGAATTTGTAAATAAAAAATGTACATATTACAATAATAATAAATATTTATTGAAGACAACATAACCCACATATATATATGTATATATATTATTATATTTACATATATAATATTGTGTGGTTATGTATAATATTGTGTAGTTATGTATATATTAGGTATATGATACATATTTGGGTGCTCTGTAGTGCTCCTACCAAGACGAGCTTATCGAAGCACAAAGGCACTCTTATAATAATTACTCTGAACTAAATGAAAGGACAGACACAGTGTTGCTAGCGTGAGATACCGTAATGAAAAATGTTGAATTTTTTTATTTTTTCTCTCAACTTTAGTGTCTGAATGGCTATCACTTGGCGTAAATACCTAATAAGTGTTCATGTTAATATCTTCATACAGGAATTCACAAAATTATGATAGAACTTCACTTCAGGTAAGTTCGTTTAATCATCAAATATTAACTACATTCTCGTATTACCTACTATGCTAATTGCAAAACAGTATTACATGCTATCCATACTTATACATAAATTCTATATCTGGTTATTAACAATGCATATACTTGTTCGTAATTTTTTTAATCATAATTACTGGCCTTGGTTCTTCTCCGCATCGGTTCTTCATAAGTCCAGCAAAACCATGAGTTTTCGGAATAAAAGGAACCAGTTACTTAATTCAGTGTATATATTATGAATACGTTTTTATTACGCAATCAGACCCCTGATGATGTTAGAAATAAACTTACAACAATTTCAGTCAAAAATGAACTCCCATTGCTTATATGCTTTTATCCATTTTGACGTAGGTATGCACCTACTATGTAATCTCTACAATTACTTTTGTAAACACACTACAATTCTGCACTTGACTGCGAGCTTATCAGATGTTATCGTGCTAGCTTGTAAGGGCTAAGGAACTTTGGAGGCGCCTGAAACCGAAGACCTGACCTTCAAATTTTGAAATTTTCAGATTGGACAAATTGGATTTCAGACCCTCCCGCTTAAAACCGAGCACCGACTGTCTTTTTTTCCGAAAACTGGAAGATACTATCATGATGTCGAGACTGAAAAAAGTCGTAACTTTTTTGGTTCTTCAAAGTTAAAGAGATCATAAAATAACCTCAACTTGCTAGGTAAGTACTTATATGATTTCCTGGTAGTGCCGGAGTTTCTAAATAAGTATATTAATTTCAACAATAAAGCATTAGACATGAAACTACGTGACAAACTTTTTTTATTATCTTATTAAAAAGGTTAAGTTCACTCTAACACTCCCACGACTGTTTAAATGTCAAGACTACAATTCAGAGCGACATAATAAAGTAGGTGTGAATAAAAATATAATAATATACAACGCAAGAAGTTAACAGAACGAACGTGTAGCTTAAATGAGGTAAACTTGATCATTTATTTAAATCTACAAATGTTTTTCAAGAGCAAACAAAGGTGCTTTTAATAGGTTACCACCATTTAATAGGTTACACTGGTTATGACCCACTATTTTTTTTTTTGTTTTGAGAATCATTCATTTCGTTGGCAAGCAATGGCTTGCATGCAGACCATGTACATGGGGCATGCAAATCTTTGGGGGAAAGGACAAAATATTTTCCTTTCTTCATTTTATCTACTCCCTGGGCATGAACGCATGGGGGAATAATTTATATTCCATTTCTGCCGTAGTGTAGCCGCTGTAGATAACAATGGAGAATGCCAGAAAATGGGCTAGATTTGCGTCACTGCGTCTTAAGCACGTATGCATGAAGAATCTTCTTTCAAATTTTAATATTGCATATATTTATATTAGTGAAATGCGAAAAGGGGTTCAAAAGTATTATAAAAAAAGTAATTAAACGTTTCGAAACATGTGGAACCGCCATGCCACTTATAAAACTTAGAAAATTAACCACTTAGAAAATCAGATTATTACAATTTCCCTGTTAATATCTTACTAATCTATTTTACATAATATTGAGAATATTTCTAATGTTTTACCGATGATTTTTTTAAGACGCACGGTATAGCTCAATTTGCATACAAAAATCGGCATTCTCTTTTATCTCATTGTCGGAGGATATAATCGTTGATCACTGCAACACAGTTCATACTTATGCAGGATCATCGTTCCCATTTGTTACTGTATCTAAATCATAAGTTTCAAATAAAGCAATTATTTATTATTATTATTATTATTATAATCGGGAGATATATTTTTATCCCCTGCCCATGCACCGTCGCGCGTTTCCTTAGTAAGTTGTTAAGTAGATCTTAAACGGTTTTATCTTATTTATAAACAGGATAATAAGTACATTTTCTCATAAACAAAAAAATTGGAAATTAAAAAAAACACTTGAACAAAAGAGCTTTTCAACAAAGGATAAAAAACCAGAATTCCAGAGGAAAACAAGACGTCAAACAGAAGAGACGCGGCCAACACGGACTCAAAGATACGCAAGGTAACAAAGTGGCAATAAAAAGCCAACAAAATGCCGTGGATAAGCATTTTGGCCGCAGCCGTAAATCCGCCGACGCGGTAAATAAATCTGGGGAATAATATCGGAAACCCCAGCACGGTCATTTCGCGTCGAAGACGTGTAGATAAGAATAGGCTGAAGCACTACAGATTTAATGTGAAAATGGATGATTTTTTCAAACTTCATAATATTTTTTATTATCATCCCATCTTCATGATTCATTACTAATATAAGTACATATATATTATTACTCTCAGTGCATAATTTCGTCATAGTACCAGTATCAGTGGCTCCAAACTCAGGACAGACAGAAAACTCAGTCATAAAATATTTTAGGGTTTTATCCATTTAGTGTGAGCAAAGAATACGTTTCCAAGGAACACAAACAGGGTTCAGGGGCCTTACCACCACCTCTTAAAGTAGTAATACTTTCATACTATTTTAAAATACTTATGCTATGTCTGTATGAAAATTTTAAAACAGTGACAAAGTACTGTTAAGGCCTCTTATCAAACCCATCTTTCAAAGGGATTATTAAGGGCCTTAGCAGGATTATAACTTATTTTCTATTACCACGATTGAGTTTGGTACGCTTTTGGAACGTTTTGAAAAAATGTATGAAAATGACATAGCCACTTCATCACGAGACTAAAAAATGACAACTCGATCATTGCATGCGGGACCCATTTCGAATTATAAATTAGCCGAAAGAAAATTAACGTGTCCCACAGCAAACTCAGTGTGGTTATTTAACTTTTTATATTTTCAGCTTATAATTGATGATTAAACGAACTTACCTGTAAGTGAAGTTCTATCACAATTATGTGAATACATTTTATTCGAATATAATAAACACAATCAGGTACACTTTCATTGTACTGGCAATTTCGCACTTTTATTTATTTTGTTTTTTTTAAAACTGACCACCCTGATGGACACGCGGTCCCCAGCCTACCTCCGCGCCATGCTTCATTCTTTAGAGAATATTTAACAAAATTTTCGTATTATACTCATGGGTTTTGGGTATGGGAGGGACCTTATATTATTATATTCGAATAAAATGTATTCACATAATTGTGATAGAACTTCACTTACAGGTAAGTTCGTTTAATCATCAATTATATTTCATACATTTTATTCTTCATATAATAAACACAATCAGGTAGATGTTTAGAGATGAAAATTTTTGTTAAATTATGGACATTAACAGATAGTAAATTGTTTCCTATTATAATAGGAAATAGGTCCTCTTTATACCACAGAAGTATTTAATTAACACAATCTTTTCGTTCAATTCCTGGATCAATAACCCAGTCACATTATAAATAGGTTTAATTTATATTTAGATAGATTATAATGAATAATGATTAGAGAGCAAAAGAGCTACTGCGACAGAAGCATCATCGCTCAATAAGAGGTTATAAAACTTAGGTAACGTCCGTAATGGTTGTTACCAGCAGACTGCTTTTCTGATGAGGTCAAGCAACAAACTACGTGCTCGCCGAGGAAGTGTTGCTGAGTGCACTGAAACGCAGACCTCTCTCGTGAGAGATTATATTCCTCGGCAGACACGTTCTCACGGTGGTCTGCCTGCAGGCGACCTTATGAGGTCGCTTCAACATTATCAGGAGGTTGTCTATTATATATCTTGGTCTAAGATTTTGTAAACGACATATCGATTTGTTTTTCAAAGCTGTGGCAAATTTTTATACTTTCTCTTCAGTTTTAATTATGGTATAATTAAAACTGGTTCGCCCTGAGTAGTAGCTGGCGTTGTATAAACTCAATAATTCCCTTGAATTATATAAAAACAATAATACTAACTTTAACTAATGCTAATGTTCTCATTCTGTGCTGTGTCTACTGCCTAGAGCTAAAAAAGTTACAAGATCAGCAAAGCAAAGTTACGGAATGAATAAACTCTTATTAAGGCCCATTGAGCAATGTGTTAGCATACTATATTGTGTGCTACTATGTGGTGTTTGATGTTAATTTATCTATTCATTTTCGCAATATAATATATATATATATATTTTTTTTTTTATTTGACCCAAAATCATCAGCAGAAATTAAACTCAATGCCGAATGATAACAAGTAATCGTACCATATGCTACGTCGTTAACAAGTTGTTCTGTTGGAAATTACGAGGTTGACTTATAATGTAGGTACGGATTGTACGGATCTCAGTCGTTAATTAAGCAGTATTGCCACAAAACTTTGTAAATAACACAAAATTTTTGAAACATATAAATTATTAAAAATTCCAACAAAATGTCCTTTTTTTTATATATATATATATATATATATTTTTTTTTTTTTTTTTTTAATGCCTTCAGAGAACTTCCTCCAGTAATTCCTATGAATTGTGGTTCTCTAGGAAAAGACCATAATTATTTATTTATCATCAATAAATGTACTATAAGAAGTAAGTCTTTTGACACCTTATGTAAAAGAAGAAAATCCAAAGTTGTAAAGGTCCTTAGACGATGTATGTCTAAAGCATTGTCTATAATAGTATTTTTAAGCATTCTTCCTCTAGAAGAATGTATAGAAGAGCAAAGGTAAACTTGGTGTTCCAAAATGTTCAGAATGCGTCTGTTTCTAAGACGTCTGGGTTCGTATTGATTACATTTCGCATTATTGCAAGAAGCGATAAATTCAATAACTGGATTGAACTCTTTGAATAACTTTGAAGTATATAATTTTACCGCGATAGCTTAATCCCATTAACTGGATGTAACTCTTGGTCAGCTTTTGATTATCTTCAATTTCCATATAAGAAACAATTAACCCAATCGTTTAAATGAGGATATTTGATATCCTCTATGCAACTGATGTAAATCATGTGTATCAAAATAGATGTATCGAAAAATATGGCCATCAACTCTGTAAAGAGGTATTTCGATTCATCTTAACGTTAATTATTACAAAAACAAAAATCCCTCTAATGAAAAGAATTAGTCTTCATCTAGACCGGGAAATCGTGTGAATCACTAGTTCAACCTTTTAGGTTTAAGGGAGTTAGATGACTTAAAAAATGTTTTGTAACCACTGGCCATCTGATAGGATAACCGATGATGGACGAACAGCTGCGTCTAAAGTCTAATTTTTCTTACGGACTACATTTTTTGTTTCTACAGACGTTCTGTGTAACCCCATCCATACCTAATAGCTGGTGAAGTGGACTTTAGGACTTTTAATCGGAATTAAGCTTAACTCTTAGATGATACAACGAGTTAAGCGTATAAAATTCTTTACAGAATTTGAATTGTTACATAATTCACGTCATAGTTTGCGGTTGGGTAACGATACTGCCATATCGTCAGAAATTAAAATAAAACCAGGAAACTGAGCATGTTTTGAGGGTAGTAAATAACTTTAACACTCTAACACCTAACAAATCTTCATGAAAAAACCGCGGTAAGTATCTGAGATGAGTCACAACTTCTTTATGTATTTTACCAAGGATGAATCGGTACTTTAAAATAAGATTCTTCAGTTCATAGGCATAAAACCCTTTTTAGGTATTCGCTTGTAAGCTGTTCTATGAACTATCAATTTCAAAAGATTTTGAACTACAAATTCATTCAACGCCTTTAAATTTAGAATGTATCTTTTACCACGTAAGATTTTGAGGTTAGACACATCTTAACTATAATCGAACATGCAGTGACTCACTCCCACATTATCTCACCCAAAAAAGAAATGTCGATTGTCAAAGACATTTGTCGCTTTTTCTTTGTTGTGAACGTGTAAGGCGGTACACTGTGTTAGTGTACGATTTTTAAAATGGTATTATGTAATAATAATTTTTTGGAGCTAGTTCCTTAATTTGTTCAATTCATTAAAATATTTTATTGAATGTACGTACATTTGTACACCTAGTGAAAGTCAAAAAATAGTCTTCACTTATTATAACTCCCGAAATTCTAGATCATGTTATAGATCGTGACGGATTCCTTGTCAGTGATATGTAACCAATAAACTTCAAAATGTTGGAGACAACTGGCATATAGGTACCTTAATGTCTAGCGTCGTCGATGAACCTGGTCCTTGTTGTGGCTGATGCTGGCTGATGTGGCTTGCTGTCACGTCGCATCTTCCTCGCGGCTGATCGCCAATACTCAAGCGTGTCACGCCCCCCCCGCTGGCCGAGCCGTAACGAGAGGGGGCCAGCTAGTTTCTCGAGAAACGAGATTGCGCTGTCCCAGCGGTGGGTGTCGATAGCAAAGTCGCCCGCCGCGCCCTGCTGGTTTCTTTATTTACAACACCTGACGATCAGTAACCATTGAAACTAGTATAATGCCCGAAACTATTTCTCCGAAAAAACATCTGGTCCCGTTCGTGAACTTTAATTACTTGTCATTTGTCGAAACAAAATGTCATTTGTCAATACTTAAGCTTCTTCTCAGTTCAGGACGCGTTGTGGTTTAAGATTTTTATTAGTTTCAGAAAGAATTTAACAATTCACTTCAATGAAACTTTCAGACTAATGGTACATTATACATAATATTGTTGAGCTAACAGTTAAATTATCATCCCATTACACAATCTGAACATTAATTTTCGAAAGTAAGTAAAATTATTTTCCACCACAAAATCTAAACATTATTGTTGTAGGTACATAGTTAGAAAAGTTCGACGCGTTGGTACCCTCGTGGAATTAGTTTTTAAGTCGTGAAATAGTTATCACTGATAAAAGGCTATAACATTTAACTGGCTATTCATAAGCCAGGCAAGTATATCAAATAAACTATTTGATTCTTTGCAATGAAGGTCGGCTAGAATTTTATAACTGTCGGGACTAACCATTAATATAGTTCTTGTGACTGAGCGCCGATAGCAATTCGGGATCAAAGTCCGGGAGGTCATGCGGAGCCGCTTGTAGTGAAGCCGAGAACAGCGCCACACCGACATCGTCCCCCGTTGGTATCCGCAAAGTCCCTTGAGGTGTTTTTTTTAAAATCCTTCGTGTTGACCCGCAGTCAACCTCCAGGAGCATTGGCGCATCATGCTATGCTTTCGTGGTACCCTCAACGTGATACCCTCCAAGCTAGCTTAGAGATGCCTGGACTATTTCGCGCATCATGCTATACTTTCGTGATAACCTCAATGTGATACCCTCCAAGTTAGCTTAGAGATGCCTTAGGATTTCAATTTTTGGACACACTTTCGTCAGCATTGATATTTGAGTTGATGTGATATCTGGGAAAAAAGGTTAATTTTCACTTACCCTCTTTCCTCGGAGTCTGACGAAGATGAATGCACAATTATATGATTTGATTTGATTTTATTTTTGTTATAATAATAAATTTTACTAGCGTCTAAGCATTATCAGTATAGAAAATTAAGCAAGTTTTAACACTGAACACTTAATTTTTTTTTACTTTGAACCTAAATTAACAAAAACGAGACGTGTTTTTGTAGTCGAGTGCTCATTGCCGCGCACAATAAAAGAATGAAGCATGGCGCGGAGGTAGGCTGGGGACCGCGTGTCCATCAGGGTGGTCAGTTTTAAAAAAAACAAAATAAATAAAAGTGCGAAATTGCCAGTACAATGAAAGTGTACCTGATTGTGTTTATTATATGAAGAATAAAATGTATGAAATATAATTATTATTAATCTGTTAAACCGAAGTAGTAGGCATAATTCAATGCTATTTCGGTTTAACTTTCGGTTCGGTGAACTATGCCATTTCTATACGTTTCTTGGTTTCCTAAAGCGCTAGTGAATCTATCTAACTATAATTTTTTTTCTATAAGAAAAAAAAATATAGTTAGATAGATTGCAACATGCATGAGCCTGATGTGTCAATCAATCGTCACGTTGAGCCCACGGGTTTCGCGGTTTCAATCGCTGAAAATCCCTGACCCTAATATTGGTGATAAAATACAACAATAAAAGTAAGTTTTCATAATACCGCTCATAACAACACAATAGCAAGTTAGAAGCAGATTCTGAACGGGGTCACGACTCACGATTGTCAGCTGAGTAATTGTTATTACCGCTCTAACCGGAAAGGTAACACCGGATTCGCCGTTTGTCCAACTGTGTCTGTTTTATCACACCGAATTTTTAAGGTCGGTGAACTTTTTACGTTTTTTTAGTATCAATTCTAAAACGGCGTGCTCTACTAAGATAAATACTGGCTTGATCAGAGACATACTACTTTTTAGGGTCCCGTACTCAAAGGATAAAACAGGACTCTGTGAATAAGACTCCGTCCGTCCGTATGTCCGTCTGTCACCAGGCTGTATCTCATGAACTTTGATAATTAATTAGACATTTTTTGATTTCAGTCAACTACCCAAATGCGCGAGTATGATAAGGAGCCTTAGCCATAGATAGTCTACGGCTGAAGGTAGCTACTCTGTGGAAGTGACGATAAGACTAGTTATACTTTAAAAAGCCCCATAAAAATTAACATAACGAACTAATACTTGTTCGTAAGCAACTTGCATAACTTTGTTCTTACTAATAATCTCAAAAGTGTCTGAACTCTGCCAAACGACATCTAAATAGCGTGGTGGGCTATGGTCTTATTCAAGAGGAGACCTGGGGCCATACCACCATTACTTAAAGCAGAAATGTTGCAGTATTTTTGATACTGTTTGTATGAACATAATAAAATGGTTCGGCAGCATTACTGCTTTAGGAGTTAGTGGTTAGGCCCCTGTGCCCATTATTGGGCTAAATAACCTCATTTGAAGACCTCCCTCGAGAAGGGGCGCGCGCTCGGATTTGGGTGGGAGGTCGCGGGTTCGATTTCCGCCACGAGCCACTGTGGAAATTTATAATTTCTATATTAGCTCAAGTGACAAGTCTGGTTTGGTGGGAGGCTTCAGCCGTGGCTTGTTACCACCCTATCAGCAAAAAACGCACCGCCAAGCGATTTAGCGTATGTATTCTGGTTGTATGTATGTATAGTTTAGCCTATGTATTGTGTATGTATGGTGGTTCTGGTACGATGCTGCGTAGAAACCGTTAGGGCGTTATGGGTGAGTTTATTTACCCCAGACAAATACGATAATATCTTCGGCTGCACCGAACTGAACTTCGGCTGAACCTATCCCTGTGAATATCCTAGCAAAATTGATTAAGCCATTTCACAGGCAATTATTATGAAGGTATTCGCAGAACGTAATAATTGAGTAGGTTCTATCAATGCCAGATAATCCTGTCGGGACTCGGGACCTGTTAAACGTCGAAAGTAAAATTTATCTCTCACGTAATTTATGATTCGATAAAACTGAAGCAATGTAGCCATAAATCTACTTATTGGGCGATAAATAATTCTTTTTAGGTTTAGGAAAGTAAAGTTTTTTTTTCTGTAACTTTAATGCTGATAAAGACCAACAATCTCACGAAGTTATCATTTTTGATTGCATGCACGGATTAGCTGTTGCGAGATTGGAGCATTGTTTTGTATACCTACATTTCTTTTGAATCCCGTAATTTCCGCCTACAAGCACAGTACAAATATAAATCCAAAAGGAAGAAGGCACGTGGGATACTTTAGTCGTGGATGGATTTAAGACTAAATAGATCAAATCTGCCGGCAAAATTCAAGTGTATCTAAAAGGCATTTTGGTTTAATATCAAAATTACACACAGCCTGTGCCCTCTTTGAGCAAGCTTGTAAAGCGACCAATGTATTTGCCGTGCAAAGATCGAAGGCACGGCACTTAAACCAATTTGCTTTGCCGACGCTGCCTGTGCAAACGGTTTTTTTCTATTTTCCGCTTATTTTGCTATAAATCTGTCGTCCTTTGAAATATAGGCTGCGAAAGTAATTTATAAGAAATTGGAATTTATAGAAGCCCGCATCCATTGCGTTTCAGAACCATAATATTATTTTGTAGATACGAGTAAGTACCTAATAGCAAGTAATAAACTAAAACACGTACTAAAATTACTGTGGACGTTGATGAATCTTTCACTGTTCCCTAAATTAATAGACAGATTTATTGATATAAATTATGAGATAAATTATAATAAAATCAACCAAAACAATATTGCAATACGTATTTTTTAAAAAATGCTATCTAATCTATGACCGTATAGAAAGAGAGGCAAATCCATAGCTATTAGGCCTACATTTTGTTCTTGTAATATCGCTTCGGGTGATAACGTTTTTACCCTCTCAAACGTTTACGTTCGTACGTTTAATTGAGTTTAGGCAACTTAAAATAATTGGTCAGGTGCGAGTCGGGTCCGCGCACTGAGGGTTCCGTACCTACTATATTAGAAAAAGTTAAACCATAAGGCCTGGTTGCCATATTAAGGCGTTATATCTGGAACATTTTTAAAAATAATGAAAATCGAGTATTATTTATTCTGTATCGAGTATTCATTTACGAGTAGGAAAACGTTATCGCTTTTTGTATGAAAATTCACAGGTAAAGGATTTTCTTAAGAGGCTACTGACCCACGATGTCTCCCATACAAACGTAATACCAAAATCATTTGTAATTCGTGCAAATTTCGATCATGTTGTGGTGTTATTCGGGTTCAAACAGTAATAATCTATGCTCCTGGCCATATCTGGTTCCGAAATACTTTTGTTAAACGAAATTGTAAACGAATTTAGTTTAGCTTATTTTTATGTCAAAGAGGACATGTTTTCTGCTTATTTGTTTTGTAATAAAAACAACACTATCTCACGTCGCATTAGTTCAGGAGCACAGTTTTTATTGTCCAGATAAAGAAAAACACCAGTTAATAAAGAAAGTTATAAGTTTTCATTCATAATTTTTGGTATTACGGAACTCGACCAAAGTTATAAAAATTTTGATCAAAATTGATTATTATTTCGTTTTAAAGAAGTATTTCCAAACCAAATATGGCCAGGAGCATAGATTATTACTATATGAATCCGAATAACACCACAATATGATCCAAATATGCACGAATTACTAATGATTTGGTATTTTGAATGAATGGAGACATTGTAGTTCACAGGCCCCTTAAGGCAGTAAGCAAATAGATAGAGTAGATATTATACATTCAGCATACAACAATATTTGTAGGGTAGGGAGGGGGAATGGCGTTCACTTAAGGAAAATATGGTGTGTTTTTTAAATTATTTACTATAAATTAAAATTAAGAAAAGTAATAAAGTCTTTAACAATCGAGTAATCAACAATTAAACAACAAAAGCATGTATCTTTAAACTACTAATAGTAGGAAAACATTAAAAAAAAACATGTTCGAGCGGCATTGCCCCTGACTTTGGGTAATACCGCTCAGGGTACGGGGAAATGACGCTCAAACATGTTTTTTTGAATATAACAAGTAAGATACATTTTAATTAAAGTAATATTAATGAGATCAACCTTAAGTAATAAAAGTAAAGTGTAAAATTATAAATAAGCATCAATTATTATGCTCATTTGTACGGTAGATTAGTGTTTTTCAATTGAACAAATATAATAAAGTCTGCAATGTCAAATCAACTTCAATTATTACAATTTTAAATAATTATTATTACTATAAGACAAATCAGAAGTTGAACTATTTTATTTTGGACACATAAATCACAAATGTATCCATCTGGTGAATCCCACCCTGAACATATAGCATGAGCCCACAGTCCGCAGAAGGTGCAGCGATACCACAACTCGTTATTTTTTCCAAATTCTTCGCAAATAATACATTTGTTATAATTTTCATCATCCACATCCATGTCGTCATTACTATCATCGTCGCAAAGTCCCTTTTCATCTTCAGTCTCTGAAGAACTTTCTTGTAAAATTTTTCTTTTGTTTAATTCTTCTTTCTTTTGTTTGTTCGCATTTTTGACAGATTGAAGGTCTTCTTCGGTCCAAGCTGCTTTAGCGGTGGTCCTTGGATGGTTTCTTGGCATACTTATCTACAACAATAAAAAAAGGTCACTAAGGGGTAATGCCGCTCAGATGAGCGGTATAACCCCAAACGGTCATTTTGTAATTAATTTGAAATAAGAAAAAAAACATACACAATTGTTGAAAATTTAATGCATTATATCAAAATAGAATAGTTTAGAAGTCAGAAACGTCAAATAAGCAATTAGTTAGGGTTCAAGTTTATGACTTACCGACAAAAAACATGTAACCAAAAATTAGATCAGCTGGGCCGCAAACCTAGAAATGCACTTCACTGTCGCATGACGCAAGCTGACTGAACAATGAACATTAGCATCGCTGCCTGTTAGAGGCCCCTACTCCTCGCGCTTCTCACAACTTGGCGTGTTGCTACGTTCCATTTTGACAGAGATATAGAGATGAGCGCCATTACCCAGTGAGCGCTATTCCCCCGCCCTACCCTAATACTAAAAATTGCTATATTAACAACCTCCTTTCTTGTAGTCGGTTCAAAACACATAAAATCAAAGCTCTTTTAACGGCCCACTCAAAAAATATTTTTATCGTTCACTCAATAGACATTAACGAATTGGGAAAATGTTCGCAAACTTTGCCAATATCGCCGCGAAAACTCCCAACAAAATTTCTTGATAAGCGATTTATAATCATGGCGGGAACTTGGATCGCTTCTGAGGGAATTAACCATAACCTTAAAGTGAAATGAGCGCGCAAATTCCTGGGAGATCTCCTTAACTTATTTTATAGCGCCATTATACCTACAACAATTTTCGCCTCAAGGTCTACTAAGGGGTGTCTACTGTCTTACTGACGTCACTATCAGCTGAAGCCGTGTTACATTATCTGTTCTATTTCTACAATTGCTTTTTAAAATAGATTCGAAAATCTATGGACATGACAAATCCAATCGACAAATTGACGTGACTAGCGATAATAACTGTCATTCCCATATATTTTTGAATTTCAGGCTACGGTTGCAGGGGGATTTTTAAGGGGGTTTTCCTCAAAAACTTTTTCTACGTAACAAGATATCATCGGACATTATTAGTAATAGAATAGGTACTGCATAAGACATTAGGTATACTGCTAATTGACTCTCAAATTAAATATAAATAGATCAATCCTCGAGGATCCTTGATAATTGCTTTATGTTTCATGCGATTCTGCAAGAGTAAGCAGGATAGCAGTATGGGAGGCTTCGGCAGTGGCTAGTCACCACCTAACCAACAAAGATGCACTGTCAAGCAATTTAGCTTTCCGGTGCGATCCTGTGTAGAATCCGTTATAGTTCAGTTTACTTAACCCTGTAGTTAACGATAACATCTTCGGCTGTCTTATCACTTACCGTCAGGTGAGATCGCAGTCGAGTACTAACTTGTAGGATAAAAAAAACTCGCTCTTCTATTTTATTCTAATTAAAGTGATAATGATGATACCCACTGAGAAGTTTTAAGTTGAATATTCCCAACGGCATTTGCTTCTGTAATAATAATAATATACCATCCGCTTTCGATCCTAATCACAAGACAAGGTCGTAGTTACTTGTCATGTTTTATTCATACACAAGTATGAGAAACAATACTCTCCCCAGGCCGGTTTCTTTAGAATTTACTCAGAAAGGAGATGTTTCAAATTGGGCTACATAAAAAATAAAGAAAATCTTTAAATCCTGGGAAAAATAAAATTATTTACTTAAAACTAATACTTTAGTAGTACAAAAATATTTTTCTTTATTACTGATTTATGGCGTCGCTGGCGTGGTTCGATTTGACGTTAACCACAAATCACAACACAATCTTTCAAGACATTTCTGTCAAAATCAAAAGTCAATTCGCAATGAAAGATATGTTACTGCCATGAATCTTAGTTACGTGTTGCAATTATAAGCAGATTGTAGTGTACAACCAAAAGAAGCTATTTTTAAAGAAAACATATAACTAAAAACTGTTTTTTGTAGTCTGGGCTAATACCCAAGTATACGTAGCTCAGGGCTCATACATTGATGAAACATCTCCTTTTTGTTTAGATATCTGGGACAGAGGGAAATGTCATATTATAGCAAGAAAAGAGTGTGTGATGTTTGTTTCTCTCTCTTTTTATATTTAGTAGAATTTCACCTGTAAATAAATAATAAGAAAAAAAAATATGAAATAAATAAGTCACGTTATAGCAAAGGCTGTTGAGGTCATAGGCAGTAGATGTCTTAGATAAAATACCTTGAATAAAAAGCCCTGTTTTATCAGAAAACACTCGTAACTCGTTATATAATTTAAACTTTTAACAACTTTTCACTCAGCATAACTAGTTGTCAAGCTCAAGTGGCAAGATTCGAGGTCGACCGCCTCCTACGTAACTGACGGTAACTGTTGACTCAAATACACACTCCTAATCGGACAACTTGCCAATATTTGTCAAAATATCCAGTTATCTGAAACATTTTCCTTACGCTTTTCCCATAAAAAACACCAACAATCGGGGCCTATGCTTTCGTTTCCTGATTACTACACTTTTATGTAAATGTTACGTATTTCAACTCGTTTAGTTTTTTACTGCGTTAATGATTCTGCTCGTTTTAATACTTTCACAGAGTTTTTTAAAAAAGGTGTATTAAAAAATATCATACGTCACAAAACGACGTGTCACATTTAGTTGTGCACATCTCTAATCTCTGTTGTGACGTATTAGTAACACTAGTGCCTTCCGTTGTGATGGTGTGTAACTGTGTACATCTTCCGCTTTGACGCGTTGCCCAGTCTTAGTTGAATAGATTTTGCAACTTGCATAAACTGGGCATTTGTTATTCTCTGTAAACAACCCATTGTGACACTTAGAAAATCTTCTTTCTGGTACTACAAATAATCACCGTTGGAGCGTCATATTATGATTTCCTATATGACGCGTCACAACTACTCGTACTTTCCGTTGTGAATCCGTTGTACAGTGTCCGTTGTGATACGTGTCATACTTGTTTGAACTTATAAGATAATAATTATGTGAAGGTTATTTTATTTCTAACAGCGCTTCCTATGTTCTTATTTGTATGATGAACTACCGTAATGGAAACTGAAACACGCAACATCGTGTTCGAATGTAACAGAATAGACAGTAATACTAATTAGCAAATTTGCTAGAGCGTAACCAATGCGGCCACAATCTAGTTTGATGCTCGATTTCCAATATAAATAACCCCAATGTTTCAGGTGTTAACAACGTCCGTTTTTATTTCATACTTTGGTTTTGTCAATTCGTATTTAGCAGCTTTACTTTCTACAATTTTCCATGTACCTATATTAACCTGTAAAAACATCATACAGTAGCATTATTGATACATATTATTACTTCCCCTTTTCGCTACTCCTTTTCAATTGCACACAACAACCAAAAATATAAAATCTTCGCACAAAAGTATCCAAATTTTCCAACGCGACTTTTTAACATTTCGCAGTAGGAACGTCAAGCATATTAATGACGTCACCGTAATCGTGCGTATCGTGCGCCGCAATGGAATACTTTCTTGACATCGTTTTTGTCTCACATTCTCCCGCAATGCTGCCTGTCGCACACACCACGGTATTCTTAAGCGAGGAGAAATAAAGTCTACGGCCTTAAACGTTTCGTGCATAAAATTGGGCGCCGTTCAAGGAAAAGGGCTCTGATTCACGCTCTTGGGGACTTCCTGACCCAAAGGTCGTTCATCGCCATACAGCGGGACAAAATCGCTATTTTGATGGACACTTTTGGTCCAGTGGCAACCAGTCATATAAAACCCATACTTCATATGTTTGTGTGAGTGTGCGTGTGTATTACTGTGTGGAACCGGGTAGCGGTCAATGACGAAATACGCTACGCTTAGAGGACGGGAAAGATGTGACGTATGCGTCGCGCGTCGTACATGACGTCGGTACCGCTGACAGCACATACCGCTGTCGGTCGCATATATTAGCGCCATTTTACAGTTTTGACAAATTAAAAATCCGGCTTCAGGGCGGAGCCTAAAATTGTATGCGTAACGTCAGAAAATGCAGATCTTTTAATATGTCTAATTAATGGTAGCGGTGTACAAGGCGCTATTTTAATTAATCAATAAAATATACATACAAAAAAATATGAGAGACAATTCACAAAAAGCAAAAATCTGTCTCCTTCCCGTGTCACATTACTTCCATTGCTCGCATAAAGATAACCCATTTTCCCCGGAGGATGCTCGAGCCTAACGCAATTTTTATATACGTTCATCAAATTAAGAGCTCTAAAGATAAATATAAAGCAGAGGCAATCTCGCTAAGTACCCGGGCTTTTTGCGAGCCTGGGCGGAAAATCTCGTATTATTTCCCAGAAATTGTTTTTCCGCCAAATACAATGGTGTGGAGGAACAATGACGTTGGATCGTCTGGTGACAATAAGGCAAAAAGTGGAACGCTGTATTATACCTACTCACAATTTTATGCGATAAGTATTGAGTGTTTTGTCATTTATAAGATTTTGTCCAATGATGAATTACGCTACGCTAAGAGGACGAGAAATATGTGATGTATGTTGAAGCCAAAAATTTCTCAAATATGGCGTCGTTACCGCCCACAACAGACGGTACCGCCGCGCTGGCAACGTAATTTTCTCGCTTACATAAGCGCCATTTTACAGTTCGTATAAATTTAAAAGGATGCTTCAGGGCGGAGCCTTAAAATACATGCGCGACGTCAGTATGTGATGAACCTTTATATGTTTATCAATGATTTTAACCGATGTTTGAAAAGTATCATTCTAGACACTATAGGTAATTATGCTAGAAATAATCTCAGTTTAAATTTAGAATTTTTTTTAAATTAAAAAAAAATTAGAATTTTCAAAAATTTAAGCTCAAAGTGGTGAAAATATTGCTAAATAAATTGTACATCTATCAAGTTTGAACGGTCTCAGACAATGAATTGATTTTTGTAAGATAAATATTTAATGAGCTAGGTATATCAGATTTTCTTTTATATGTACCCTTAAGAATATACTTTTTATTACTGCTGTTTTCTTTAGTAGGTATTCATCTCAAAAAAGAAACCTAGAGTTATTATTCTATCATTATTTCTTTAAATTCTATGAATTTTCGAAAAAAAATATGTTTTTAACCTAGCAGTGGTAGCAAAAATTGATTGTCAATCAGTTTAAGTTACCTAATGTGTAGAAAAACATAAGTAATTCGAATTGAAACGATCTCTAGTAAATCTCTAGTTATTTCGAATAGAAACAATCACTGTCATAAATGCATTATACAATACATAACTCCCACGGCTAATAATAATAAATATATAATAGAACAAAAACATATCGATTGAGATTCTGAAACGCAAAAAACCATTGCATTGAGAGCTAGGGACTGTAAGTAATTATTTATGCGCAAATAAAGTGAAAGCGAACACTTTCTATGCGTTTTAGAGAGAAAATATAATTGATGATTAAACGAACTTACCTTAAGTGAAGTTCTATCATAATTTTGTGAATTCCTGTATGAAGATATTAACATGAACACTTATTAGGTATTTACGCCAAGTGATAGCCATTCAGACACTAAAGTTGAGAGAAAAAATAAAAAATTTCAACATTTTTCATTACGATATCTCACGCTAGCAACACTGTGTCTGTCCTTTCATTTAGTTCAGAGTAATTATTATAAGAGTGCCTTTGTGCCTCGATAAGCTCGTCTTGGTAGGAGCACTACAGAGCACCCAAATATGTATCATATACCTAATATATACATAACTACACAATATTATACATAACCACACAATATTATATATGTAAATATAATAATATATATATATATATATATATGTGGGTTATGTTGTCTTCAATAAATATTTATTATTATTGTAATATGTACATTTTTTATTTACAAATTCATACATGGGTTTTTCCACAAAACAGGGGCGGGAGGGTGTTAATATCTTCATACAGGAATTCACAAAATTATGATAGAACTTCACTTAAGGTAAGTTCGTTTAATCATCAATTTTGATTCATTCCTGTATTCGATATTAACATGAACACTTATTAGGTAGATGTTTAGAGCCATGACATTTGTAAATAAGAAATGCTTTTAAATTAATAGAATAATAAGCATAATCGCTTAATATTGAGCAAAAAAATAAAAATAACAACTTAAGTTGATATTCAAAGCAAATTAATAATTAATGGCATAATTTTGTAGAAATATTAAAACTGTAATAGATAGTAAATCAATATTATTAGTATAATATATTAATAATAATATATGTACAAAAACATATATTTTTATATGTGCGAATACCAAGGGTATATTAAGACTATATTCTAGCAGTACTGCTCGTATGTAGTCTTGACGATTAAAAGAGGTTTTAAACCTCTTTCAACAAGCTTGAAAATATTTGTATCAGTTAAAACTTTTAAATGCAACACTTGATTAATCGTAATAAATTGAGCTGTTAATATGCAACCATGAAATATATATTTTAAACAGTAAATTGATCACGAATATATTTTTATAAACTTGAGTAGAATAAATATTACCGAGACATATTATTTTTGGAAAGAAAAAAAATAAGATCAATTTATTAATATATAAGATTAATAAATCTATGGGTTGCAGAGAACTAGTTCGTAAATTTTTGTTCATCTTGACTTCACTTTACGAAAATACAGGAGTAGGCATTAGTATTTTCGTAAAGTGTTGTTTAATTTTATTCATAGCTTTTTAGAGTTATTTCTATTAAAGGAGTTAACAATGATATTTTTATTTAATTTCCATAATAATATTGTTATTTGGGTTTTGGTGTAGGTACAGCTTTAATAAGGTCATTAAGATTTAAAGTGACCTTAAATTATATTTTTAACTGAATAGGGTGAAGTAAGAATATTCTCAAGAGATTTTGAAAAAAGCCATAGAGAAATCATCTTATAAGCCTATTTTAAAGTTGATTCTGAGACAAAGGCTGATGAAGTAACTGTATCTACTGTTTATTCCTGAGTTCTAATAAAGTGATAACAATAGAAACTTAAGATAGTCTGAAAAAAGCATGTTTTCTAATATTGTCAGACAGTAAACATCTTATACAATATAGTATGTAAAACCGTGTTGAGTTTCTCATTTCACATAATATTAAAATTTTAACTGAAGGCATAATTGTTATTCTTATTCATGTTATAATAATGTTGTTTAATATCATTAATTGTTATTTTAACAGTCACCCCAACACTACTATCGCTGTTGTACTGGTTAGTTGTAAACAAAAAACCACATATACAATTGGAATACAAATATTAGACAATACTTTTTAAGTTCTTCAGTTTCTGCATCAAGACCATTTTTTAATTTAGCAGTCTTTCAGTTTAAAAATGTGATCTGATTTTTCCAAGTTGATAATCGCAAAAATCAACGAGCAAATATAACATGTAAATAGGTAGACATGTCGAAATGTTATTCGCGATTGTTCGCGATTAATGCTTTGTAGACTTGTTGCAACGATGAAAAAAAAAAATTTTTTTTTTTTGTCACTTACCCAATAATTCCACTGTCATCACAGGAGATAAGTCTCTAATCTTCGTTTAATAATAATCAGTTAATTACATACCACAGCTGAAGTACTACTGTACTGGTATTCAAGTTCCTAGTGAAGCAGTGATGACCCAATTTTCAATTATCATTTGACCTTGGTCAGTCATCATCGAGAGCTAAATCCTTGCAGCGGCGTCATCCATCGGCATGAAAGTTAAACAAAATATTAGACTTATTTAATAATGATTAAATACAGAAAACATAAAATGTAGGCTATGTATCAACTCTAAAAGAACAAAAAAAAAAATATGATACATGCAAGCCAAAATTATGAACCATCATTGTTCATATTATCATAAATCCAATGAAGTATTTAATGATTCTATGATCTTATATATATATTGGTAATTTCCAAATCCTTTAACATTTTTGATGCATAGATAACCATTAGTTAATTAGCGGCGCGATCGCCTGAAAATAAAAATATTTGATCTAGCAAAAATTAATTTGGTCTTTAAATATATTTTCCATTGCGTTACGTTATTCCTAGGTATGGATACCGATATTCCTGTAGATACAGGCACAAGGATACCTAAAATAAATTTAAATAAACATATCATCGATTGTTTTATAAGGACTCTACATTTTCCATATTTAATATTCATTTAAGAAATTTAAGAAATAGTCAATTATAGAAACTATAAATAACTTTGATATTCAAAAATATTGCATTCTTTTAAAAGCATGCATCCTAACTCAGTTAAAGCATTGATAAATTTGATGTAATATCTAATACATCGAGTTACGATGAAAGAATGGTTGTATTAAAAACATGTATTTGTAATGGAATAACAAAAAAAAATTAAGTATGTTATCGAATAGGTTGTCTCATATTCAATTGTATGTGAACAGAATATAATAGCCGAGTTTTTTGCCAGACCTTCTCAGCGCAAACCCGTTTTTCAGATTCAAGCTTTCATAAAAGCCTGTAAATCAAGCCAATTTGAAAAAAAAATCATTTTCATTTTTAATTACTTAAACATGAAAACTAACTGTAATGTTAGTGGTTCAATAGTTTATAAATCTTCATAATATAAAACCTTTTGTATAAAAGTAAATTATTATGAATGAAACTAGGATAGTACCTAGATATCTAAAGTGTCATTGCACTACATGCGAACTAAAGAAGAGAAAAAAAAATACACATTAAATTCTGTTCATTGTTTTGAGAACATAAAGAGAGAAAAAATAAATTTTCCACTCATATTTAAGCACGATAAAATAATATCATCAGGCTCGAATATTTTATGAATGCGGTTATTCTATAAGCTAAGCGGCAAACGTACGAGTAAGTAGGTGTCGTTTATTGCCCGTGGTACCCCCGATGGTCCCCCCGGGGTACCACGGGTTGCCTTCTTACCCCGACCCGACTATATGCGAACATGCGCGAGTCCGCACGAGGTTCGAAACAGCGCAACGCTCCGCCAGCACTCTGATCGGCGGCCGCGCGGCGCCTGACATGACAGGTCGACGGAAATGTCAAAAGAGGACATCGATAAGTACTTGCAAGGCTGTTTTGCTCCTGGTGCTGTTCTTGTGGGGAAATCAAGACTCTTCTGTCCTGGGTAAATCTTCGAGAAAAGTCGTCGCAAGAGACGAGTGCTGTCCTGCGATTTGGCCCGTGGGTCCACCATGGACCGACAGGTGGATTGCTCAGATATTCCTCCAGTGCCAGTTAATATTGGATCTTGATTAACTGTATTTCATATTATTGATAAAAGACATAATATACACAGAAGTTATTAGAATATTATATTATCAAATAAAATTTTTGTGTCTCACTCGTACATTTCAAATTTTGAGTAGTACCTATTACTAGTTGATTTTGTAAGACGTTGTCAATGGACTTTTTATTGATGTATCTATAAATAATGACCACAACAAGAAACGATTCGTGCGGAAGACTAAAATAATTGTAAATAGTGCATTTGATTGCGGGTACTTTTCAGACCTGGTCTAGTAAAGTAATCTTGGTTCATTTAAATTAGCAGACAGTAAAAGAAAATATTGATATGAGGGTATATCGAAATAGTTTCTAAAGGTAATCGTTTTGATCCTTTATATCATTCCAATACAGTTGGTGATAAAAAAAAACAGCATCGCGCGGTGTTCCCAGGTGGTCACCCATCCAAGTATTAACTGCGCCCGATGTTGCTTAATTTCGGTGATCGGACGAGAACCGTCAACCGGTGTTTTCAACATGGTATGGGGGCGTTTAAGCACCAATTTGCTATTTTGGAAGTTGCTTACAAGATAATCTTGTCATTTTTGGGAATGATTAATCCATAGGCGTTGTCCCAATAACCATCCTCAATGTATATTGTCGTGAAGGTCACACTCTCTAATGAAGTGTACCCAACACTGAAGCATAGACTGCAGAATATATTATGTTGATTGACTTTTTTGCAATTATTACCTAATATAGAGACGATAATCTTATTAACTCACCCTCATATGTATGTCGTCGTGATGATCACATCCTTTTATGCAGTGTCCTCAACATAGATGCTTTGCAATTATTTTTTGCAATTATTAATACAAAGGCGATAGTCCTCAGGTTTTTCACCTACCAACTACCCTCAATGTATGTTGTCGTGAAGGTCACACCCTCTTAATGAAGTGTACCCATCACCGAAGAATGCATCTTGATTAGCTCCTCTTGCAGTAATTAAAACAAAGGCGATAGTCCTTCCAACTACCCTCAATGTATACTGCTGTGAACGTAACACCCTCTAAGAGGTGTACCCAACACTGGAGCAATATGGATTTTCTGAACCAATAATAACAATTCCGTAGATTTCACAATTCGTTTTGACGATGAATCCGATTATTTTGAATATTTCTTTTCGGATACTTTGATTTCCGCAAGAAATACTTATAATCACTCACTTTTTTATACGAGTTTAATAATGTTGTGTTGAACGGCCGAGCACTAGAACGCTAATGGAAGGACAGACACAGTGTTGCTAGCGTGAGATATCGTAATGAAAAATGTTGAAATTTTTTATTTTTTCTCTCAACTTTAGTGTCTGAATGGCTATCACTTGGCGTAAATACCTAATAAGTGTTCATGTTAATATCGAATACAGGAATGAATCAAAATATCGCGTATTTGGTCACACATATATTATCTAACTCGTCTTATGTGCATTGTGCATTAAAAGGCCGCATGTTACTAGGGAAATCTTTGGCTTTTGAAAAAGAGAAAATTATCATAGCCATATCTTTAGGGTTCCATACCATTTTGGTGAAAATTGAACCCTTATGATGAGACTTTCTCTGAACGTCCGTCCGTCCATCCGTCTGTCACACTCGATTATTTCAGTAACTATTAATGGTAATGACCTGAAATTTGGAACATTTAAAAGGGTTTCTTTTAAAGTTTCACTTCTTTTGTTGTAAGGAACCCTCGGTGTGCCAATTTGACTCACACTTGGCCGGTTTTTGTGTTATTAGAGTTGCCTCAACTCTCAGCCAATGGACGCTGAACGGTTGAGAATCTCCGTCACTTTACTTTATCTATTCTATTTCTACGAATATCCTTATAAGGTTGATGTCCAGCGAGCTCGAACGAAACGTTTTTCTTCCACGTTTCTGATACGTACCGCTAAGGTGTGGAACACCCTTCCAGTTTCTGTGTATCCAGCCAAGTACAACCTGGGTGCCTTCAAGAGAAGAGTGAATAGGCATTTTCTAGACGAGCGCGTTCCATCCTAGACCTCATCATTTCTGTACATCAGATACGTGTATGATTGTAGTCAAGCGCAAGCCTATCTATAATAATAAAAAAGAAACGACTGCTAGTAGAACTAAATTAAAAAATGTACCAAAATCACTAATGTATTGATCACCGATGATCCATTTGCCTATCAGATGTGTCATTCCCATACTTTTCCCGACACAGCAGAACTTTTTCGCAGTAGCAATTACCTATATAAATAAGAAATCGTAGAATAGATAAGTCATATGCGTAAAGCTGCAGATCAGATGAAATGGAACGTACTGTACAAAATTATACTCGTACATATACCATTGCTTGGTGGTTTAAGTTTTCGCTATTCAATATGAAATAGGCCGGGGCCTTCCTTCATCTGTGTCAAAGCTAACTGACGTCCGTACTTACAGCGATTTAAGTGGCTAAGCCGGACGTCGCTGTCGGCTCGATTGGCGTCACTTAGTGCCAGCTGTTCAGCGTCCGAACTCCTGAAGCTTAGCATGTGACGCTATAGTAGTAGTACCTTAAGAGGATATATTATATTGATGCTGATTTTATTTTTGTCTTTCTCTCCCGTAAGAGTATTCGTAAGAATGCTTTGATGTGTGTGACGACAGGCAGAGTTGCAGAAAAATGACTTTTTACTTCACCTTTCTACCATAAGCCTGTAAGACGCCGAGAGCGGTGGCATCCTTATGTGGTTGACAACATACAACAAATTCGCACGAAACGTTTTTTCTCTCACGTTTCTGCGCCCTTCCAACCTCCGTGTTTCCAGCCAAGTACTTACACTGGGTCTGGCCTTCATGAAAAGAGTGAATAGGCATTTTCTAGGCAAGCGAGCTCCAACCTAGATCCCATTATTGCTTTCCATCAGGCATTATTGTTGTCAAGCGCATGTCTATATCTACAATAAAAAAAAATACCAAAATAGTTTTTTGGTAATTCCGGTAATCAAAAACCCATTCTAAGCATTTTTGAATATTATTATACTACCGACACTTTATTGTAGTGTTAGTATAAGTACTAACACTAGTGCTTTAGAAGAACGATACAAATCGGGTGACGCGAAACTGCTAAATGATAATACTGAGATTGGCGCTGGTCTGGAAAGCGCAATGTACTACAGTGTAGGCTTTTACTCGTCTAATGATGTGTAAGAATGCAACAAGCCACATTATTCTGTGTTTTATAATACCTGTAAGACACTTATTATTCACGACCCGCGCCAACGTTGCGCAACGCTATCAAACTTGAACTCTGCGATATCTGACTGCCATTCGCAAGTGGATTGCATTTTAATCCTGGCTATAAATGAAATTATTATTAGGTATACCTGTTTCTTTATGCTCTGTCATTTAATGCTCACTATATTAATTATACTTGCCCACATCTCCGCCCGCGTGGATTTTGTTTTTTAATAATCTACATTCCAAATTTCAGCCAAATCAGTTTAGTAGTTTCATCGTCATGCACACTTACACAATTATACATACGCAATCACAAAATTTTGCTTTTTGTATTATTTCATATCAATAATTTATACGTGTAGAAACTAAAGTTGCAAAATGCTTTACAAACCAAGCGGTTTATCGTGAAATCTTAAGGACATTTAACCGTAGAAATGTCTCATAAAATTTTTAAAAGTACCGTGGAAAATTTCAACACCCCTAAACCATAATGTAAAGAAATAAAACGCTTGTTATATGAGAGCTTTCATAAAACGTTGAAAAATGAGCATAAGAACTGCTTTGACCATTTAATGATATCAGCCAAAATATATGGTCTCTATTCCTTTATAATTTCTATCGATAACAACTCATGCGACGTTGTATTCCAAGCCATCACTGGCTTTATGATGCACAATAAATTCAACACATACAAAAAAAACTTTCAACAAAACACCCAATGAACTCTTCCTAGAAATGGCTCTACGAAATCTATAGAAACGAAAGAACAAGAGTCCACTTGGATTCATGTCATGTCGTTTTCTGACGTCTTAAAATGTACATAATAATTGTGACGAATTCTCAAAACATCAGCACGTGACAATAGATCTTAACGAGCTGTATTCAAAGAAAATAGTAGTGTCTAAAGTTATGTGTACATCTACATCCTGAGCATAAAAGTCAAGATCCTTATCATAAATCTTGCCACTTGTTCTGTTATTTGACAGAATGTGAATAAGAAATGTGAACACATAGCTGATGGTTATCGTTTCGCTCGCACGCGATGGTGTAGATAAGATCTGTGCGTGAGAAAAAATCTACATTAATGGGAACTTTCATCTGATATGTTGAGATCTAGTAACAAGGGCTAGCTCGTGCCGAGGTGGAACTTTTCAACCGGTAGAACAACTGCAATCTCAGCTGATGGTAAGTGATGATGCATGATGATATTACCGTAATAACTTGGAAAGAGTAAGTAACCTCACCCCTAGGGATTTCTTATAGCACTGCGTCGCTTGACAGTACGACTTTAATGGTAGGGACTAGGGATGTAACTAGCCATTGCTAAAGCCTCCCACAAGACCAGATATGAGTCAATTTAAAAAAATATTTGCCGGGTATCATTTATTTGTCGTCAAAAACCCAAACTGAAAAAGAAGAAGTTTTAAATTGGATACTTGTGAATTCGAAAACACAACACAAGTTTTTACTGAAAACAAAAATATTGGACGTCATGATAATTTCACAGTTCGAGTTTATTACGTCAATAACGAGAATCAAATCAAATCAAAATTCAAATCAAATCATTTATTTCATATAGGCCATTACTTGTTAGCATTTAGGAAAAGTCAGTAAAAATAATAAAGTAGGTACATATACTTATTTATAGTGATAACTATTTAACGACTTATAAAAACTTTTAAAATGTTTACGAGGAAAATTAAGTAAGTATAGTCATCATCATTATCATCTTAGGTCGTTCGTATATGTCAGTCCAACGAGCACGAGGTCGAATTTAATTAAAGACCCAAAATACCGTATGTTTTTGTAACCAAGTTATGTATGTTTGAAGAAATCAATCGCTTTTATAGTTTTGTACCTTAGGTCACTCAAAATCACCTTTTGCGCCCTTTTAGCCCCTCAAACGTGTCCACGAGTAGCATTTTCTCGGGGAAAAATTCGTCGATTTATAAAACACGTTTCGCCTTCACAGCTCCCGAAAACTACTGACGTTGAAGAATCGTAGGAACTATTGCCGACACAAAAAATACTTCCCGTAACAAATTGAGTAAATTCTAGTTTGAGACTTTCCAGTGAGTAGGGGAGACCGGGGACAAAAGTAACATTTTGTACTTTTGCCTTGGTTTCTCGTTAGGTGTCATTATTTTGATGAAATTATTATAGCCATATATAAATTTAGTTCAAGCTCTTTATATTAACATCTTAATTTACCTTATTACTGTGTAGTTTAGATGAATTACATAACCTTAAAAAAATTTCGTCATTTGTTACTTTCGACCACGTTGGCGGGTCGATAGTAACACGCTGTGGGTCGAAAGTAACATGACAAAGGGACTTGGAATGAAATTAAAATATCATTTTAAATCAACAAATTATTTATTAGGAACCAGTTTTATTATCAACATAAACATTTGCATTGTGATCGCTCAAAAATTAAATGTTTTATTAGAATAAATCAGCATTAGTTTAACTGCCTTTGAACTAATTATTAGGTATGCTTATTTTAATAAATGAGATCAATATTTTTTATAATAATACTTTTATAATCAATATTCAGTATCGGATGCGCAATTGTGGCACACATAATTTACATCATCACTAACGCATTCAATATCTGACCACATTTTGCATTCGATACATTGTATCCATTGCTCATTTGGTCGACAATTGGTAAAAGGTTCTAAACAAACGAGACGGAAACAATCTTCTTCGTCAGATTTATTTTCTTTGTCTTCGTCTTTTTCCTTTTCCCTTGCCTTTCGTGGATGTCAACTTTCTTTTGCCGTTTCCAGTATCGGGTTAAAAACAGCAGCTTTTCGGTACACTTACATGTCAGTAGTTCCTCGTGAAGTGGTTCTTATGCGTTGTCGCGGCAATTGTTAATATTTATTTTATTACGTAATCAAATCAATACGGGGACAAAAGTAACATGTTACTTGTGTACCCTTGTGTCTTTGTTACTTTTGTACCCTACCACATTTTTGTTAAAACTTGAAAGATAACTTTAAAATTGAGAGTGCTTGACAAAAACGATGTTAAACACTGTATAATCAACCTTCTCTAGAATTAGTATGCAAATGTTCAGATTAATGAAATCTCATTAATACTACATAAACATCAAATAAGTAGAAGTCAAAAAACTTACTTTTGAGTTGCGAAATGACAAACAGTCCTCTCACACGACCTAATAGCGCGTGGTAGGTGCGGTGACTGAATCCAAAGGGGGGAGACGCTGCGGGCTGTCGCCTGACGACAGTGAAGCGGTGTTTCAAGTATTTGATAAACCTACAGAGCATTTGTTACTTTCGACCCGCCGTTACTTTTGTACCCGGTCTCCCCTATGAAAATCTATGTCACATGGGCTTTACTTACAGGCATCCTATCCTACTAATATTATAAATCCTACTCTTACAAATATTTAAAGGCTAAAGTTTTTACGTATGGATTCATGGATTGGTCTTTATTACTTTTTCACGCCGCAACTACTGAACCAATATGGCTGAAATTTGGAACATAGATAGCTTATAACCCGGGTTAAAACTTTTTATCCCGGAAAAATCCATCATTCCCACGGGATTAGCGTAAACCGAAATTCACGCGGACGAAGCCGCGGACAACAGTTTGTAGTTTATAACTTCACTTACTTAACCTATAGACGTCCACTGGACATAGACCTTTATTTATATGGATAAGGTCCCACGTTATTTTATACCATTGTAATACTTAGGTATATTATGATTTTTATCACAAGGTTTAGCCATCCATCTGAAAACATAATCATTTATAAGAATTCGCTGCGTAACTCCCCCGATTTATAAAACGTACGTCGTTCGCCCATTACTGCTACTGTATAACACTGACATTGAAGAATCGAAGGAACTACACAAAAAATTGTCGACACAAGGGATTTTACGTACAAGCAAAAGGCGTTTAATAGCTTTTTTTCTACGGCTTTGTCCACACCTATTCGTTATAATAAACTGAATAGGTACGAGTAAGTACCTACAATACGTGCTTGCGAAATTGAATAACAAACCTCTATAAATAAAGATTTTTGACTATACCTGTAGGCTAGCGCTTGGCTGTGGCCTGTGATCATACCTGATGGAACGTGATGATACAGTCTAAGATGGAGACCGCTTGCCTAGAAAATACCTATTCACTCTTGATTTGAAGGAAGAATTCACTCTTGAGTTGTAGGTGGCGGGAAAGACAGTGCCTGGTAGGGCATTCCAGACCTTTGCAGGGCGTATCAGGAACGAGGAATCAAGTAAGAAAGAAGTTAGTTTCGGGCTTAATGTTAACAAAAATCTTCTTATCCTTTTTTATCTTTTATAGTATGGTGCCCTCAGTGAGCGAGCCCGACTTGCACTTGACCAATTTTGTAATAAAATATTACAACGAGCTACTTGTAGTGGCTCGTTGTAATATTTTAGGCAAGGAGGCAAGGAAACCGGCTGCATTTTCGTACCGAAAAGCTAGGCCGTTTCATGTAACAAAAAAATAAACTAGCAAACCCGGCGAAATCCGTTTCGCCACCAGTAGCAATCCCGGCGAAATCCGTTTCGCCACCAGATGGCTTCGTTTTATGAAAAATTTTTAAATTTTTAATTTTTTTTTATTTTTTTGAATTTTCTTTGCTATAAACCTCACGGAGCCCAAGACCTGTCCAACGAATGCAAAACCGTGGAAATCGGTTCGTGTGTTCTGGAGTTATAGCGTCAGGAAGTAAAACCCGACTTATTTTTATATAGTAGAATAGAAGAAGTATAGATATACCTGTTTATCTTTTAGTACTACAAAACGAGTACTTCCGCTAAAGATTTCTCTCAAATTAGCTAAATGCTATACCAAACCAATTATGTACTCGCATAGGCGTTGGTCCTCAATTTGTGCGTCATTTGTTTTATTAAGAATCTTCAAGAAGTGAATCCTTGATATCCGATATCTCCAAACTAGAAATCAGATATTAGGTTAAGTACACATGCATTTATTTTTAAAATGCATGCATCTATCCTATTAGTTACAGTAAAACCCTTTAAGATGTTTTCACAGTGAACCAACTGTATTCAAAATGTATGAAAACATCTCAAGTTGTAGCGTAAAATGGCGTAGCGTATTATTCGAGAAATCATATTAAGCGTGATCGTATTAAGCGGGTTATTTTGTATAATATTAAATGTCATATATTCGTAAGATAATTTTCCATATTCCAATTACATTTTGTGTAACCGGTGTGTCAGGATCTGTCATTCTCCTTTGTAAGAATGTTGGCAGCCCCAAACATTGGCGTTCGTCGACATCGGCGAGTCATGCTCTCATTGGCTTGAAATGGTTTGATTATCACTATCTACTATCCAGGCCTAACCGCGAGGAATTCGTCGAGAAACCAATTAATTTTAACGCACAAGTGGATCGTGCTTGTAACACCTTGTTTGCACTCAAACTCATTATTAGTTTTGCGTTCACGATTTTCTCTTACTCAGTTGTCTTTATCGATAACTAAGTTTGTAGGTAGGTACGTGATGTATCTATTCGTATCGTCTCTTTGAGTACCTATATTATTATCATTTAATTTATAAGGTGTATTATAGTTGATGTGGATATTTTGTCGACAGTTTGCTCAATAAATTATTGAAAATCTTTTTTATTTTTATTTAAAAAGGGAGGAAAATCGGGTCGTCGAAATTTCAAAATGAGATAACAATATTGAGGGGTATCATATGAAAGGGCGTCACTTGTGTATTCTAAAACCAATTTTTATTTATTTTTATGCCTGATAGTTTTTCATTTAATGGGCAAACTGACGAATTCATTCATTCCCCCTTATCTCTGAAGTTTACCAATCAAATAATCTGAAATAATGATCAATAGAAATTAACGTGTATTTTACAGGAAAAATAAAATCAACACGCTAACTAATATACTTCAATTCAAGGGACAAAGGCTTAACTTCTTTGATAGTATGGAACCCTCGGTGCGCGAGTCCGACTCGCACTTGGCCGGTTTCTTTTTCTTTTTCTTTTGAGGTACGGAACCCTAAAAAAACATATACTTAGTGGCTTCAATGAAATACTGCACATCTAATAAATATACAAGGCCAAATAAATTACTTTTGCTCCGTGCGACCAGTATTTACCTTTAAGTTTCACGTGTTTACGTTTCACACAAATCCTCATAAGCCGATATTTACGGCGCCGTTTGTACTGCACCGGCTAATACGTGACATCTTAGTTTAGAAATCAGTGTACAAACAGTGTGTGTAAACATTGTAGGAAAGTAGTCTTGTTATAGTAGTACACTCGTCTAACGTTACAGGTACAGGCGATTCTGTTACGGCCTTATGTTTCAATACTCAACTTACGAAGGAAACTTATCGCTTTACGCTTTTACTCACTTTCACGCCTATCGTCTGGATATTAACTGATGCATTGCGATGTACTCCTATATGTTTTTTATCAAACCCCTCTATAAATACGTATAAAAATGTCGCTCTCGGTGGGAATTAAAGTCTCCCAGCTATCGGCTGGGTGCTCTACCTATTAGGCCACGAGTACCTACATCTTCGTAAAGCCTGGTGATAGACGGACGACGGACGGCAAATTCTCAGTAATAGGATCCCGTTTTTTACCCTTTGGGTACGGAACCGTAAAAATAGATATTTGGAGTCAGTTTTGGGAGAACTTTCAATCGAAAAATTTTTCCCACTCGTGTTTTTGCGTCAGAGCGAAGTTAGATTAAAGACCAAAAATACATGACGTTTAAAGAAAGTAATTGTCTTTATAGTTTTTAACCTGCAGGTCACTTTTTAACGCTTTTAGCCCGTTAAAGTCAATTGTCCAAGGTAGCATCATAAGAAAATTAAGTAGTTTCGTTGATGAACAAAAGCTAATTTAGCCAAATTTATTATTTTACCAATAGTAAATTGAGAAAATTAAGTAGAAATGTTTTACATACAAACACTTTCACATCACACATGAGCGTCCACTTGTTACATTGTATTGATAGTAAAATATATTTAGTTGCGTCGTTAAAAACTACTAGACATTTCAATAGACCGTTTCTAAGTAATATATGAAGTCATAAACTCTACCTAATTACTAATTAGCCAAACGAGGTAACTAAAAGTGCTCGAGGCTATAAACCGGTGTTACCTGTAGTGTTTAGTTTATAACCTAAATAAGTTTTTAGCAGGTCAAAACTTATAAGTAGGGTTGTAACGGAACTCCGCCTCCGCCTCCGTTACTGCGGAACTTCCGCAAAGAATTTAACTAGGGTTGTAACGGAGGCCTACTTAGCGGAGGCGGAGGCGGATGCGGAGGTGAAGAGGTTCGCCTCCGCGGATGCGAAGGTTAACGGAGGCGGAGGCGGAGGTGAAATTTGTTGGGAAAATATAAATAAATTTATGATTAATACTTTAATAGAGTCAGCAACATTTATTTATATTATATATAATATAATGTGTACAGTTGTACATACATGTTCATGATTCATCTTAGTAATCAAAATTGACAAGAGGCAAATTATATTTTACGAACAAAAACTTTGCGGCTTTGTTTGTGATCGTAAATGAACTTCCGATATGACTCCGCATAAATTTTGCGGAGGCGGATGCGGAGGCGGAGGTTAAATTCTTTGCGGAAGTTCCGCAGTAACGGAGGCGGAGGCGGAGTTCCGTTACAACCCTACTTATAAGGGCCAAATCTTTCTTTCACAATATAAAAATCTCTCTATTTTGTGTCTTTAAAAATCTAATAATGTTACCACAATAATATACAACTACCCACTGTAATAATACATCTGTCTGTTTGTTTGTCATCTGGTTGTTTGTCTGGTGGGAGGCTTTGGCCGTGGCTAGTTACCACCCTACCAGCAAAGACGTACCGCCAAGCGATTTAGCGTTCCGGTACGATGCTGTGTAGAAACCGTTGGGGTGACATAACTTACCCCTTCCAAGTTAGTACGCTAACATCTTCGGCAGCATCATCACTTACCATCAGATGAGATCGCAGTCAAGTACTAACTTGTATAGCGTAAAAAAAAATCTTCATCTTCATAATCATGATTTATTAAGGGCCCGATTCGACTTTACGTACGTTTTAACCATTCTTATTTTAATAACATTCTAAAGAAAGAAGTATGAGTCATAATTACCACGGAGACCGTTGTCTCTGAAGTCTGAACTATCTCATAATTCACTTACACTACTCACCCAAAATAATCTAACAAACCCTTATTTTCACTTGTTACCAATTATCACGTTTGATCAAAGTCCCACACATTCCTAAAAATATTTCTCTAACGGCATTTTATAAGCCAATATCTAACGGCTTAAACAATGAAACAATCTATAGAGAGATCCGTAAAAGTAATGTCTGTCTAGAGCAAATTTTGATAGAATTTTTTACTATTTTCGGTCATTAGACTAGCTGTAGGTAAGTATGTGTTACTAACGAGTATACAAAAATTTCGAGATTTAAACATGAAAACTTCAGGAAATAAAACTTCCAAAAGACTTCATTAAAAAATGTAAACTTCGAGGATACTTTATGTTTGAAATAAAAATGTTTTGATTTTATTCAAGTATTTATTTATATATGTAAATCTATCTATCTTGAAAGTTGAAAGCTACCAAGTCAGGGAAAAGTTAAATAAAATCAACTTTTCTTTATCTACTATTCTACTATATAAAAATAAGTCGGGTTTTCCTTCCTGACGCTATAACTCCAGAACGCACGAACCGATTTCCACAGTTTTGCATTCGTTGGAAAGGTCTCGGGCTCCGTGAGGTTTATAGCAAAGAAAATTCAGGAAAAATTTCAACAGAAAAGCGGGAAAATCTTTTTAGCGGGAAAGCCATCTGGTGGCGAAACGGAGTTCGCCGGGTTTGCTAGTTAATGTTATAATATTATCAACAACTTTGTTTAATTCGTAACGAAAACAGAATTATCTTTGTAAAAATATCTTCAAGGAGAACTTGCTTCATAAATCTAAAAATAGGACAATATCGTTTTTTACGCTTTTTACGGTTTATATTAAACGGAAAATGTTATGGGTCCTTGTATCTTTAAATTATAAACAACCAAGTGTATGTGCGCAATAAAGATTCCCTGACTACCATAACTATGTACCTACCTATCGTTTGTAGATTTCGTAAAATTGACCCTATTACTTCAGTTTCAATCGACTATATTATGTTAGACAATGGAGCTATTATTTTTTCTACTCTTTTTTTGCCAAACTATAATTTGATTCTTTGGACCTTTGATTGATTCTTCTCTATGATTCTTTGAAATGCTATGATATATATCAATATTACAGATCAATGTGGAAATGTCTGCACAGACACAGAATAAATCACAATTGATAGTACGGGTCACAAGCTATTATGTTATTTGTTAGATTATCTCTATATCATGGACTTAATTGTTAGACAATTCTTCACATCCCTAGTACTTTCCTACAGATTTCTACTAAAAATTACTTAATATCTAATAGAAACCCTCATTGCGTAAATCTTGCCTTTCTATTCATAAAAGCGAATAAGCTCTTTGTAGTTCTTTCTACCTTTACTATTTCTGAGTGGGTCACGTTCAGAAGCAGTGATGCAATGTAGGTAAATGGCCAGCTTTGTTGTAGTTTCGTGCATCTACGTTGCGATGTAATCAGTACCAAATTTAGGGTCTAAAGCTGCTTGTCCACCAATAATGTGCTATGCTAGGTCCACCACATCCAAAGCACCAATAGAAACGCTTAATTACCATGAGTCAAATGCGATTCTTATGGGAGCTTTTGACATTACTCAATGTTTTTGATACAAAAGGTTGCATAGTAACTTAGGTAGTTTTTATTACTTCTCTGGTGTACGCACCGAACGCACCTTTAATTTGTAGAAATATGTAAATATATTTTTACAAAAATTCATATGGGCAAAAAGATTCCTAGGTACCTGGGTACATTATTGAACCAGCAAGCATCATATCCTAGGTACCTACGCAAAATTCGAACCCGAAACGTTTCACAAACGCTAGAATAGGTACGCACCACATTACCTAGAGAGGTTCGCTTAACTTTGGAAAAAAAAACAAAAAGAACAATAAGAAGATGCCTAAAATAGGCAATATTACTTAAGTAGAGTCAATAACAATGAATATAAAAATTGGCAACTCCAAAAGTAAAATACTAGTAAACGGTAGTATTAATATTATTATTACCTTGATCGCTGTACTCGCAATGCTTTCGAGATCCGCAGAGCTTACACACGAAACCACTTCAATAACTCATAAGAATAATTCGCAACATTTCACATGACACCACAGATGAAAAAACAAAACACTTTTGACACACCGATTACTTAAAATTCAACGAGATGCTGACATGAATTAAGTTTATTACACTAGTTTATTTTTGTTTTAAGCCACTGCAAACTCTTTAAGTGGGTTTAAAAATAAGCCAGCGTGTGTGGAATGTAGGGGCGCGCGCGCAGCGAGGCGTACAGAGGGCAGAGACCTGGGTAAGACCGCCGCCCGCGCCGGCCGCCGCAAGAGTACCGTTGCTCTGAGAGGAAACTTGTAGAGATGTGCCTTGGACACCTCAAGTAAACATCGGTAGACACTGCTTTGTAACTTAATCACAACGCGAAATATTTCAACTGAGGTTATGTCTAACCTAATCAATTCTACTGACTTACCTCATTTTTGTTAATAATAGAGTCATTATAACATCATTAGGCCGTCACTTCATTCTAGTGAAGTCATAAGCTGGCATTTTACGATTACTTCTATTCGATTACTGGTATCAGTAAGTAATTTCAGAAATTTTCTTACATACTAAATTACAACGAATTAGTCTTTGTGAATTCATTGATATTAACTTGATAATGTGATTATGTTGTATCCATATTAGAATCTATCTTTCGATGACCCAATACATCTAGTTAATATTATTAGGAATAATGTAATTATGTTTTACTCAAGTACACAACCACATACAGATAAGCTACCTCAATCTCATTGCTGACTCATTTTCATCAATATTCATCATTACGTGTAGGACGAGTACATCACTAGCTCTTGCAGAGAGGTCAAAATAAGTCATTTATTTTGTTACCTCATTTCGATCTCATACTTAAATTACCATAAGGAAAACTTATACTTTATCAATACTTTTTTTAATGTTGTAGTCAAGCTCAAACGGATTAAAAAATCATATTTTATAATTATCATACAATCCAAAATTATTACATTAAGTAGGTACATACCTATTTACTCGTACATCATATTATTAAGGTCCAAATGTGGCGACATTTAATATTGTATTATGTTTTTCGAAATACCGATTACAATTCACATCCCTAGATACTACACTTGTAACTTTATAATGGGTCAATTCTTATTGCTTATCTTTTTATTTGTAAAAATATAATTCTACGTAGTTTGATAGCAATAATTAAACTCCCGAACTCGCCTCATACAAGTAGGTACAACAACAACAATCTCCAAGTTATGTTGGGATGTTATCAGAAAAAATCAAAGGAATGTGGCGCTTGAATTCTGTACCACCAAATATAAAGATGACGTCACAAAGTTGAGTCGTTCCTGCCTCATAGATGATAGGTACCTACTTGTAAAAATATGATGAGCAGAACTACATCACTGGCCAGAGAATCTTACTTATTTCCATAGCTTATTTCATTACCGCATTACGATATTGTCAAGACTCGAGAATGCCTTATCCATATCCAATGCGTCATACCTATTGAAGGTTAAACTTTATCAATTCTGAAACACTTTCGAGAGCTTTCGAGTCGTGAAATGTTTCTTATTCATAATATAATTAATCTAGCAAAAGGATTCTCTTATCTATTATTCTTTTGGTAGATTATAGTTTGTGGCACATGAAGCCCTATCAGGGTTTATAAATAAGACCCTGATAGGGCTTCATGTGCCAAGTTTTTATATCTAGCCATAAGGAGTTATGTACATTGTACATGGTAGCAATGAAATAAATTTATTATTATTATTATTTTTTCGTACGCAATGCCTCTCTAAACAAATACCAAACGTATAAGTACTAAGTGATTTGAGAACCTATTTACTCATTCGATTTAATTATGTAATTACTTCCTACTTATTCATAATTACTAGTTATTATTTAACATGAAATGTAATTATCGGAACAAAGCTTACGTATGTATTAGTGGTTTTGTACACCCATTCGTACCTTACGTATTTAGGTTATGTAACCAACAATCTTGAACAGCATAAGACAGAGGCATAGCTATTACGTACCTACTCTAGATTAAGACAAGATAATCTACACATTTATTATGCATTTAATCCATCTACGATGTAATAATGTGCGCGAGCGCAGCATTAAGTCTTTTTTCATAGAAAAGACATCAACGCGTTATTAAGTCTACAAGTAGATTCGTCAACTCAACTCTACGTATTTTCACACTCTGTTGAACTGTAGTTGTAGTAGTTGTTGAGTACGTAAAATCTTAAATAGCAAACAAGTATTGTAACTCATAAAATCAGGTTTAAATCGAAATAATTATATAGTATACTACATAGTATTAATAACTTTACCACTCTTTGTTTGGACATCATACCTATTAATTCAAATTAATATTAAAGATTTTAATTAATTAATTGCAATATAAGCTTAATATATTATGACAGTGAAACCCCTTTTTATGACCGCATTTTTTTCTCTATTTATTTTATAACCATTTTAATAGAATCTAAGATTATTCCGTAGATAGATACAATCAAACAGCCTTTACTTATTCGTGTAGATTATGTTTCAGTACTTATCTGATATTTTTATGAAGCAAATATATTTTTAAATCATAATATATATGTCACAGCCAAAGCGATTAATGAATGTTTATATGTAATTCCTTTTTATGTAATTATGAATGTTTTTATGTAATTCCCTTTACAATGTCACTAGCTTTCGTAAATAACTCAAATTAACGAGAAGTAATAAGAAAAATTATTATTAAAAATCATAATTTGTTAGGTTATTTCAGACGACATTTAACGTATTTCTATGCCAGTTTGCTAATATTTTAATGAAATAATAGTATTAATACAGGGTCTAGGAGCGAGCGAAGCGAGCTCGGGACTTGAGGGCACCCCGACTCGGTTGGGTTAGGTGACGAAGAGGATGGCGGGGCCTGCAAGGCCCCGCCATCCTTCTGAGTGGTTATTTTCTTTTATGACCACCCAGAAATAGAACGAACGAGCCTTGAAAAGTGTAAGGGAAAACTAAATTATTAACCTTAAAATTTTAAAACTTAAAAAAAATATTTCACGAAAACTTTTACTTTAATTAGTATTTTAAGAATTTTAATTATTTTAAGAATCAACGTAACAACAATTTAGTCAGCCACGGATCACGCCACGCGGCAGCGGGATGAAGAACGGGGGGAGGTTTTACAAGCCAAATAGACCGTATTATCACTTTCGCCAACTGTGACCAGCGCCTATGAATAATATCCAGATAAAGTGATTAATTTATCAAATTGTCTAGTCAATTTGGCTATTATCCATAGTAACCAGTCATTATTAATAAGAGCTGTTTAATCACTATGACTGTAACATATATATCTGTATTGACACATATCCTGTTCATAGCTCCAAACAGTTCAAACACCCACAAGATTGATTGCAAACTTAAGGAAAGCGCAAGTTTATAGTTGGATACACACATTGATTGATATCAGTAAGTTTCGGAGTATTCAAAATAAACACAAGTGTATCTGTATACTGTAAGTATAATCAATTGCCTGCCGCCCCAAAAAAGGGGCGAAAGGCAAAAAAGTGCCACCCACTAAAATAAAACACGGCAAAATTGGAATAGAATTATTGAAATCTTTACTAGGGCGGGAAATTATTCCCATCCATCATAGATAAAAGTACATAGGGTACGTATATATGCCCATACTTAGATAATGCATGTTACATGTAGCAAAAGAATAGAAAACTTTTTATGATTTCCCCACGAAGAAGAGATTTCGGGAACAGAACTCGAAACTTTTATTCTACCTCCCATCAAGGACAAGAAGTTGTAAACGCTACCATAGTTAAAGGTATTTCGTCTTAAATCAGTGACGCCGCCGTGTCATTTTGACTCACACCCTCTTCATGTCCAGCTGGGCTGGGCTTTGAACACCTTTTGAAAATATGATAAAGCAACACTCAGGCATGTAGGATTCCTCAGTTAAACAGTGATATCTAGATTTAGTTTCTACAAGCGCACAAAACTTTAAAAGGTTAGAAAAGCCTACTCAGCGTTTGAACCCACAACCCCTTTCGAGGCAAATCAGGTCTATGAGGCACCAATGGACTATGATCATAGATGTGGATATGATTATCCTCAGCACGGCGCCGCCAGGGAAAACCTACAGCAAGATATACAGATGAAACTGTGCAAGGAATCTGAGTCCAACACTCTGGGCGACGCCTCTGGACGAGATGCACACATAAGAAATGCAGAATAGCTAAAATCGCTATTGACTGGAACAGAACAATCATTTAACCTAATGTGTCTTGAATTATGACAATAACATAGATAGATAGATAGAAAGAAAATTCTTAGTCATATTTATACAAATAAAAAAACGTGTTAAACATAACAGCTAAATAAATGTACATTGTAGAGGCCTTATCGCGATCAGCGATCTCATCCTGGTAACCAAGTAACCATCGGGGTAAGAAGCGGTTATAGCACAAACCTAGCTTCTCAGTTGCATGGAAATCGAATTGTTCTGATCCTCTCAAAAGCCTAAGAAAAAACCAATGGACTATCACTGCTTACTGTGTCATTTATACGCATTGACCTAGGACACAACATTTATACGATACGTATTACGTATAACAATTTAATACAACCGACCATATTCACAAATCGCCTGTCACGATTCAGCTGTGAGCGGTGGTATGATAAATTACAGTTTTATGTCTATCATCGTCTCTTTCACACTCATCGCATTCCATCATAAACGAAAAGGGAAAGCAGTACCTATCGTGGTTTATTCATGTAAAATTCCTTCCACTACTTAACAGTCTGCGGGCAGGAGAATCGTCGTGAGAAAATGGTCGCCTGCCGTCGCATCGTTGATGCGTTAAAGAATTAATTGTCTAGAAATATTTCGATCCTAACAAGTTTTCTGCAATAAAAGACGAGTTTTAGCGTCTTGATGATGCTGTAAGAAATTATGGAGACAGGTTTTTTTTAAGTCATTGATCGGCCACGGCAAGGTATCTACGAACTATTTTCAGCACGATTTCCCTCCAACTAAAAAACTGAAAAAAATGAATTTCGCTTGCTGGTAAGGCTGAAACTATCTGAAACACCTTAAGAAGTACTTAGAGTTAGAAGTAGCCATTCTTTGACTAATTATGAGGAATCGGACGTTGAAGAAGTGTTACATCACAGATATGGCCGCTTACATTTGGTGCGTTTTGAAACCACATTGACAGTTTTAAATTTATTTTTTTTTATTTTACAAGATTTCCAATATTTTTCCGATCGCCGATTATCCGACAATATTGATGGTGAAGTTTTAAAATAACTAATAAAAAAATACTTTTTTTTTTTTGGAAAGCCTGTAACGTAGTCATACTTAGGAAGGTACTTACCCTGCTATTCGTATTAAATACCGAATGAAATTAAAGTAATTAAGACTTTATAACCAACTTAAAATAGCACAAAATTGCCTCACTAGAAAAGAACTCGTCAAGAATACCGGTAGGTACAAGTTTGGCTTGAAAGCGGTCTTTCAAGGGACGATTTCCTTTGAAGTTTTTCATAGCTAGAAAGTGAAAACCGTTAATACATCACCGATTAAACCCGTACCACAAGCCGGCATGCAGGTTAGAGGAATTTGTAATTTAAACAAGCAGATAAGGCTTATTAATGAGTTATACCCAGATTAAAAAGAGTACTTCGTAGCATGGGCGTAGCCAGGGGGGGGGGTTCAACTAGCAAACGTTGTTTTCTCATTAAGGCAAGGGATATAAAAAAAATTGCTTACGACCAAAATAGCCAAACGTAGACATGTAATAGGTACGTATATACCTACTTGCTGTGCATTACCTCTAAGTTCAGGACGCCCGATTCGAGTCTTTCGCTGGCATGCTGCATTATAATGCGTTTATTGTTAGTAGTAAAATGAATGGCATGGGATGGGTACTATCCAGTCGCTAAAGATTTATTTTGCAGTTTCCCAGATTTGGAGCTATCGAGAACCAATATCAAGTGGGTATTTTTGAGCAGATTTTATTGAAAAAATGCATAAACGTGCTCGCAAAACTCATTGCCATAGTCCTACGATGTATAATTAGCCAATTATTAGCTAAAAACTAAATAAAATTTGAATTTCGCGGGCTACTTGAGACAACGTTGAGGTATAGTAGGTACCAAAATACATTGTTCGCGCCTTCAGGCTTATATCGAGTTGCATTCCATAAAACTTTTTTGTATGCTCAGTATCGCGTCATTTATTAAATAAATTGTAAATGTTAAATATTAGTAGGTATTCAAAGTAAAGGAATGTAAAATATTGTTTTTGCCAAACTATAATATTATACCGACGATGTTGTAATAATTGTTGTTGTTGTTGATTTCGTTTATGGCTTTTGTTTGTGCCAAAGCAGCACTGAGCACTGTTGTAATAATAACTTGAACGCAACTTTGCCATATGATTGTCAATGTCAAGCAGTGTCACAGACCACAGTCACTACTCACTGTCAAAAGTCAAAACAAATTACAAAAGCAAATGTTGTTCCTCCTACATTTTTATTATTGATAAAAGTAGATATTTGTGTGTAATTTCAGTTAATATTAATTATAAAGACTATATCAAATCATAACGAGCGCTTGCTATACCATTTGAAAATATTACGCATGTCCACAATAGGACCAAATTTACCTAAATTATGTGAAGTTTGATTTGTGAGCAAGACTTTATTTTGTTATCACTAATCACTGGTGGAACGGCTGAATTTTAATTAATTAAAATTAATAACAGTGGTACCAAATTCTACGTTAATTTTACTGTTATAGAAACAAACATGTCGGCGTTATTGACTGCAGATTGGTTCCAATTAGATGCTTACTACAGGTTTGTATAAATACTTGTTTTTTATTTAATCCAATGGTAAGGGTTTTGAAATTGGTTGCCTTGAATAAAACATGATATTAACCCTCTTAAAAGTTCAGTAGACGTATTTTCCACCTATTTCTAGGTGGTCATTAAAGAAAATAACCTTACAGAATAATGTTACAGGAAGTTTGACCTATACAACATGGTATGGGCCATGGACGAGGGGCTGGGCAATATGATAGTGAGTGGAGCTCCGTACGGTGGCCCCATGGCAGTTGTCAGAGACAGGAAACACTTCAGAGGGAACCCCACCATGGCCAAGCCTCTCATAACCATTTACAACTGTGTGGGCAACGTTATCTCGAAGATTGTTGTAAGTTTAATTCTGTTGTTCTGTTGTTTGAATTAATAAGCTTCCGCTGTCTGTCTGCCTGTCTGTCTATCTGTTTGTTTGTCTGTCACAGAGATTATAATTACACTCAGAATATTTTGTAGAATGGTATGATGAGACCCTAGATGGAGTGCCTTTACCACAGCAATTTTATAATTATATCCTTCTGAAATCTCACCCTTTACATGATAATTTTGTTGCATATTGAGATGGGTTATTCACAATCAGCACTGTATTGTAGAACAACTGTTTTAATATAAAGATAATTTCACTAAACTGTTTGATCAACCAATTATTCAGACCATCAAACATTTAGCCCGATATATATTGTTGGCCAATAATTATTTTTTATTTTGTTAATGTCTATTGAGTACTCTATTGTCCTTGTTTATATGGAATTGTGCAAAAGAGTGAGTTTAACTTGGTAATTTAAAAAGACATTACATAGAAAATGTTTCTGCGAATAGGTGTTTTAGAGAACTTAATGTTTTAACTTTTTTTGAATTTCAGTGGAACAGTGGCAATCTGATACATATGGGCTGGTCGGACGGCGAGCAGCTACTCTGTGTACAAGAGAGCGGTGATGTACTCCTGTACGACATGTTTGGCGCGTACCAGAAGACATTTAGCATGGGCCAAGAAGTTAGGGATACCAAGGTATTGCAGTTAAGTTGCTTAGAAGTATATATGAATGGAATTTATTTTTACAAATTACAAAGCACAGAACTATAGTTTTATTAATAAGAAAACAGCCTTCTTCCAAAAATTCTTTAATTTATTTAACAACTTCATACAAATTCCGATTTTGGGTTTTTTTTACACATTTCTGATGCTAATCAATTGTATAAAGATAAAAATACTCCAGACCAGCTGAATGAGTACTTAAAATCGCAGAAATTTTAATAAGGAACTGAATCAACATACATCAACAAGCAAAAACGTATATTTCTTAGTACTTTCTAGTTTGTGAGGGGTTCCTATGATGGTTTTAAAGAAGCTGCACTTATGCACTTTAAAACATGGGCAATGTGGTGAATGTCAAAATGTTCTTATCATGTGTTTTAGGTGTGCAAAGCCCAGTTGTTCTCCAACCCTCATGGCATTGGGCTAGCTGTCATGACAACCACCAACCGCATGTATCTACTCAGTAATGTATCAGAGCCAAAAATACGATCTGTACCAGATATACCAAGTAAGTTCTGATTTTTACTGTTATAATTTAAACTGTTTCTCAAGATAAACCTTGTTGCAAAATATATCTTCTTAAATTTGTGATAATGGCTATCAATCATTAGCACTAGTACTCTAAATTATTTGGTGGTAGTCTTTTCCAGCCAGCGTTTTATGGTAACTAGCCAACTGTAATATTCTACCCTCTCCAGAACATTTCTCAGAAGGGTTCGAAAATATCCGATATTAATTATAAATATCAAAATATCGGATATTTATGATATATATCCATTGACATATATATCCTCGAACCCTGTTCCTCAATTATCTAAATCATTTGTGATTTAGAAATTGAATCGATAAATCACTAGCCGTCTAGGTCGTCTGAGACGCGTTTTCTAATCAATAGCGCCACCATCGATAGACCATCGTTGCAATATATTGCAATCAAACTCACAAAACATGTCTACTTTCAGGGGCAAATGAGCCAATAAGTTGTTGGTGTGTGCTGAGTTCTGGACTCAGATCATCAGTCGTTATTGGGTTCCTGGTGTGCAGGGATAAGGAGGTGTATCGCTGCCAACTAGGTGAATCGCGAGCTGTACTCATGGTGATTATAATATTAATAGATTTAAATAAATAAGTCCTGACGCCTTCATTCCTACTCGTAACTTACTGAGTTATGAACGCCCAGACAAAGTTGTTGGGATCTAGAAAGCTAGAAATTTGCACAGAGGTTTCTCTTGCAATTTAGACAAGTGAAAAGTAGAATTTATTGGAATTCGCACGGAGCGAGACAAGGGTGCTAAGTCATAAGAAAACAAAGTAGAAGTAAGTTCAAAATAATTATTACTTATTTAGTAAAGTAGTAGTTGTAGTAAATAATAATTATTTACTACAACATGATGTAAATTGTACAAATCTAGGAATAAAATAATTAATTATAGGAAGTAAAATATCTTTCTCCTACGGCTGAGCTTTGTCAAACCTTATCGAGAATCGTACAAATAAGCTTCTTTTGAAACTAACAATAGGTTATAGGCACTAGATACTTAAAAATAAATTCCGAAAAAAAAGTTTTTGTTACTGCCATTTATATACCTATTTTTTACAATTTCAGCGTCCAGACATCACTAACCCATACACACAAGTGATAACAATAGTGCCATCTCAAAATGGCCGCCATGTCGCTCTGTTCACTGACTCCGGCATACTGTGGCTCGGCTCTTCGGACTTCAAGAGCAAGTACTCCGAAATTGATACCGGGTTCATAAAGCAACCCAAGGAGCTAGTGTGGTAAGTTGCAAGAGGGTAATGCGTCATACATATACACTTCAATAGTGAAAAAATGTTGTTCCCCAGGTACAATAATTTTTTCAACTTTTGGCAGGAATAACAATAGTACAGTGCGATAAGGCTATTTGGGCGCGTGGCCAAAGTCTGAACTAACGCCACTATCTTGTGGTACTGTTTGTTAGTTCGCTCTGTTAGTATGTCACTATTGTATGTTATGTTGTTTTTGCTTACTATTAACTATTTCAAGCTAAAATTGAAGTAAAATTGAGGAGATTTTATTTTATGGCTGCCTTTGTTTTGCAACAGCGCCCTCCTTCAAGTGCCAAGAGAGCCTTGTCAGACTGTACAATCTTAAAATGGTCGCCATGTCGCTATATTTATTCACGAACTCTAGTATGCTGTGGTTCGGCTCTCGGCTCTTTGGACTTTAAAAGAACTGCGAGTGTATAATATGATACCGAGGTCATAAAGTAACCTAAGGAATTAGTGTGGTCATTATTTGTACTTAGTATATTTGCACTTTTTATGGTCCACTTTTGGGCAGTAATAAAAATATCATCTCAAAATGGCCACCACGTTAGTCAATGAATGAAGTTAATGAATCTCCACTCAAAAAGTGTAAATAAAAATACTTAAAAAAACTGAGTGGGTCCTATGACGATATCACAGATCTAGGAAACAATATAGATGGGCCCCGTCTACAAAATAAGCATGACTATTTTGAATCAGTAAAGTGGCGCCTCCTAGGAGTCCTAGGAAAGTAAACTCGGTACACGAACATTTGACAGCAAATATTGGCGCTCAACATGGCGCCGCAGGTCACGCAAAGCTACGCTAGAATGAATGAATCGGGCACCTGCTTAGTTATCTTATTTCTATGGATGATTTAGATAATGCATTCAGCAATTAGGCAGGGGAAAAAATTCTGGCAGGTAAGTCATAGACAAAAAAAATTGCAGGTGTGGCTCCCAAGCAATAGTGGGCCACTGGGACGACACCATGTGCATCTACGGGTTCAACGGTACCGTGGTGAAGTACCCGTACGACGGGCCCTTCCACCTCGTGCCGGAGATGGACTGCGTGCGCATCGTGTCCGAGATGACCCACGAGATGCTGCAGAAGGTGCCGCTGGTGGTGGAGAAGATATTCAGGCTCACCAACATCACGCCCGCCACTTACTTGGTGGAAGCGTCCAAGGAGTTCCAGGTTTGTGCTTCTTTTATTCCATTGTACATATCAAAAGATGGATGATGGATTATAACTGAGTCTGAACTCTGAATAACCTCAATAGTGATGTTATCTCGACCTAATAGAAACTACTCCAACATCAACCCTACCAACCTGGAATCGGGAACAATCTCTCCACGGAAAGAGGCCAATTTTATCCTGTCTCTGAACTCACGGGTCGAATAAGTTGCCAAACTCAAATTTTGTTTGGTGTTTTGTAATTTGTAAGCTAAAAATACACTGTAGATGAATAACATTATTGTAATTGAAATAGTAATATATCTACACGTTTATATAAAATTTTTACTCAAAAGTGCTTTAGGAAATTATTGCCAAAATCGTCTATTTTGTGAGGTCACGTCAGACTCAATACTCAAACTAGCAAAGATTTTTATTAAAACAAACGTGTGAAAATAAAATTGAATCAAAATCAAAATATCTTTAATTCATCGCAACCACATAGCGGAAAGCACATCCGATACATCAAGTTGGACCTATGAACCGCAGTACAAGACTGCATCAACGCGGCCTCGTTCGAGTTCAATACCAGCGTGCAGAAACATGATAACTTTTAGTCGACTTAGACAAAGTTTACGAGGGTTCTAACGCGCCCTGCACTGGTATACCTAATTGGCATTCTACAATTTTAACTGGCATAAGCCTACTATGTCTTATTAGCTCACAAAGGCACGGACAGACCTGTTTAGCTCGCCTTACCGTTAACAGAATCGCAGCCACAAAGCGGACGAGCACATCCGATACATCAAGGCGGACCTGTCAACCGCAGTACAAGACTGCATCGACGCGGCCTCCTTCGAGTTCAACACTAACGTGCAGAAGATGCTCATCCGCGCCGCGCAGTTCGGCAAGGGGTTCATCATGGACCCCGTGCTCACAGACCATTACGTCACCACGTGTCGGTGGCTGCGAGTCCTCAACGCAGTAAGGGACCCGCGAGTGGCTATACCTTTGACTTTCTTGCAGTATCCTTTTATATATTTTAACGTTATACGTATTGTTTGAAGCAGTCTTGGAAATTGGGTCTCAATAGCATCTTTTGAAAACCCCAAAAACGCACTTTCTGTTACTTTCCCTGCTCAACTGAAATATCACCTGCCCGGATCTGCATGTAACATTTTTAGGGTCCGTATCTCAAATTAAAATACGCAACGAACGCATATCCTTGCTTATAATCAAGCAAGGATTGCTCGATAACGTAAGTTGCTTACCTTTGGTAAGGTTGATCATTTCCATTTGCAATGGCGCATGCGGCATGGCATACATAATATTATATACGACAGTATATCTAAGAACAACCCTGGATATGGATACAAATTATGTACAAATATTTTGTCTAATTTAACCATCTTAGGAGTAGATTTTCAGAAAATCCTTTGTTTATGAGCGTCTACTTCCTTAAAGGTTCCTTCCTCAATAGTTTCAAAGATATCATCAATTAACTAGTGAATAATTAATGAGTCAATCCTTTTCTCTCTTACTAGAATAGATTACATATTATATTTGATATTCCTTAACGCGTACACCCAGAGTTCAAAACCTAGGAGAACGAATTCTGCTGGACAGGCTGATATGGCGGCGCTTGCACTGCCTGGCGGAGCACATCGCGTCGTACCTGCAGCTGAAGGACGGACGCACGAGGGTGCTGTCGCATTGGGCGTGCTACAAGGTAACGTGATAGGCCGCTTGCCGACACCGAGACATAACCAAAAATAAGATTATTTCTGGTGGTGATCTTAGGATCACCAGCGACGTGACGGGTGCGCGGTGAACACATGGCCATAGTAAAAGTATTTACTAACTTTGTTAACTGCCTTGTTGGTTTAGTGGTGAGCATGTTTGATTGCAGATCACGGGGTCCTGAGCTCGATTGCTGAGTCGGCCCAGTAAAATATAGTTTTTGGTTTTTCTATCAGGAGTACCTACTAACCCGAAATTTGGGAATTCGCGGTGTTTCTTTCTACACAAGCTATAGAATGAGCGATCATTAACGTTTCTACTATTGATGCTAAGGCCCGGTTTCCACCAAAGCGGAGCGGAGCTGTGTTTGATTTTGACATCTCCCCTGCCCTCAACGACCGGGCCTAAGACTTGGCTACAGCTGCTGATGATGAACGGCAAAGGTGTGGACAAATAATGAAATAATTTCCAGGTGACACAACCGCATTTGGACAACGAAAGCGCTGCGCGGGAGATCGGCGAAAAGCTGAGGAACATTCCCGGAATCTCATACTCTACTATTGCGATGAAAGCTGCTGAGAAGGGCAGGAAGGCGTTGGCAATCAAAGTTAGTATATTAAACTTTGTATTTTGCTTGAGTGCAATCTAGCTAACCTTTATTATAGCTAATAATGGCGAAATGAGCAAAATGGTCACTTGCAATGACATTCTGACAGTCATCACCAGATATTGTCTTCTCATGCCCAGTATTTTCTTCGGCTTCAGTGGAATAAATGTAGTTTTCTGATTTGTGGTAATACTCGCCCGGGCGGACACTTAAAAAAGGCCACCGTGCCAATTCCTATACAGAAATGATGCTAAGTTTGTATTTTTTATGGAAGCTGCTATTTAAACTGAGTATTATTCTAGATCTTGGAGTACGAAACGCACAGTAAGCTGCAAGTGCCGCTGCTGCTGACCCTGGGCGAGGGCTCCACGGCTCTGCTGAAGGCCACGGCTAGCGGCGACACCGACCTGGTCTACATCGTGCTGCTACACCTCAAGGAGAAGATGGGGAAGCATGAGTTCGAGGTGAGATCTTGGAGTACCAACCGCACAGTAAGCTGCAAGTGCCGCTGCTGCTGACCCTGGGCGAGGGTTCCACGGCCCTGCTCAAGGCCACGGCGAGCGGCGACACCGACCTGGTCTACATCGTGCTGCTACATCTCAAGGAGAAGATGGGGAAGCATGAGTTCGAGGTGAGATCTTGGAGTACCAACCGCACAGTAAGCTGCAAGTGCCGCTGCTGCTGACCCTGGGCGAGGGTTCCACGGCTCTGCTCAAGGCCACGGCGAGCGGCGACACCGACCTGGTCTACATCGTGCTGCTACACCTCAAGGAGAAGATGGGGAAGCATGAGTTCGAGGTGAGATCTTGGAGTACCAACCGCACAGTAAGCTGCAAGTGCCGCTGCGTGATTGGAAAAGGCCACACAAGAGATTAAACGTGAAAGTTGTTAAAGTCACAATCACATAGACCACGTGGTCTATTTTGCGATCGGATATGTCACACTAGTAAAAACAACCTTAGAAATACTCGTAGAATAGATAAGTCATAATATGGTTACAGCAGCTTCTTTACCTTATAAAAAATAGCCCCCATGGCATAAGTTATACTAATTATTTAAAGAATTCTGAAGATAACTAAGCATTCTAAAACTTCCAGCTAACGATACGAAGCTTCCCACTCGCGCATGCGCTATACATTAAGTACTGCGCGAGTCACAACCGCGAAGCGCTTCGCAAGGTTTACGTCCAGGAGGACGACTTCACGGGGCAAGCGGCCACGCACATTCGCGACGCCATAGACCAGACCAACCCTGGCAGTGTGGAGGCCTCGCTTATATCCGCCAGAGAGTGCTATAAGAAGGGGAAGAACGACTTAGGTATGTAATACTACTCCCGTTAACTTGCAACTTTCCATAAACCAGACCAGCCCCTGGCAGTGTGGAGGCCGCCCTTATATCCGCCAGAGGTGCTATAAGAAGGGGAAGAACGACTTGGGTATGTTATACTACTCCCGTTAACTTGCAACTTTCCATAAACCAGACCAGCCCCTGGCAGTGTGGAGGCCGCCCTTATATCCGCCAGAGAGTGCTATAAGAAGGGGAAGGATGACTTGGGTATGTTATACTACTCTTGTAATTGAAACTTGCCATAAAACAGCAGTGTGGATGGCAAATCTTCCACTATGTTTTAATTTTGCTATTCCTGAGTATATGTCAATTTATGCCATACAATTCGCAATGACATATGCCAGACTAACCAAGGCAGAGTGAAAAGCATCTCTGATATCCGCCATACTCCTGTAGATTTTAATTTTACGCCACAGAAGACGCAAAGCCATAAAGCAGACTATCCCTGTTAGTCTCTTACGAGTATGTCTGCCTTAAAACCTCTACAATGTAAACCAACGATGCAGTTCAGTTGGATTGCATACGTGAATAGGTAGATTTCAATTTCACGTATATAACAGACGGCGCGAAGACATAAACCAGACTATCCCTTTTAGTCTCTTACGAGAATGTCCGCTGTAAAACCTTTACAATGTAAACCAACGAGGCAGTTCAGTTGGATTGCGCTCGTGAAAGAATACTTGCATAATATACAAAAAAGCTTTAATTTCTCAAATATTATAGGAGACACTTTATTACCATTTGTCATGTTTCAAGGCGTGTCAATATGCGAAGAGGCGCGTAAACTATGCAAGCAACAGTCGAGCCTGCAGGAGACGTACGGGCAGAGCTTTGTGGGCCTCTCCCTCCACGACACCGTGCAGAAGCTTCTAGAGAACGGAGAGGTGAAACTCGCGGACAAACTGCGCGCCGAGTACCGGATGCCTGATCGAAGGTAACATGGACTTGTGGATGCGAGAATTGTTTTTAGGAGACGCCCCAGTGTTGTATGGAGTATTATCTGTGCGTCTGGAGCTCTAGACATCACATCACAGTATCTATACTTATAACTAGTAGGGCCCGTGGATGCGCGTGCAATCATTTACCCTAATTGCCGTCCAACTTTTAGTCTCTTCAACATTCGCCATACATCTTTTTCTAGCCATCAAATAGACCTTTTGATTGTCTCAGTCTTGAACAGTTCCTCCTCATCAGTTTTTGTGAAGAAACCACTCTTCCATCTTTTACACTCTTTGGGATATTGGCGACATTCGTTTGGCCGCCATTTCGAATTTATTTTCAGCTCACTGCCAATCGAATGACATTTTGAATGACATTTGGTCGAACACCCCGCCTATAAACCTGTTAATTTCCAGGTACTGGTGGCTCCGGATACTGACCCTAGCGGAGAAAGGCGAGTGGTCGGAACTCGAGAAGCTGTCGAAGGGCAAGAAGTCGCCCGCGGGCTACGAGCCGTTCGTGGACGCGTGCCTCAAGCACGGCCAGCGCGACGAGGCGCTCAAGTACCTGCCGCGCTGCCGCGACGACATCAAGGTCAAATACTACGTCAAAGCGGGGTGAGTTGCAACAAACAGTTACCAAAAATTTAAACTAAAAACTATACTAGAAAATCGGGCATTTATAAGATGCGACGAAACCATAGAACTCGCAACCCTCACACTGTTACTGTAAACCTCGTAGGTTGTTCAAGTTTTCCGTGCCACGTCTTTTTTTTTGCTCCAAGAACGCACCACAGTTCTGATAACCAACGATAACAAACCTCAGGATATTTGAATATTGATAAACCTCCGAATGATTTACGTAATCCTTTTTCGTACAAGCAAACAGTAGCGCCATCTGTCAAAATTCTATAGGTGTGTGCTCAGCGAACTACGTGGCCATACTATTGATGTCAAAACAAGCATTTTTTCGCGCCGACTACCCTGTCCAGGATACGTCTATTCTGAGAACTGAGTTATGAAAATACATTGTACAACAATTGTATTACAATTACAAGCAAGTGACGAATGCTCGCTCATGTTTAAATTTTTTCATCTTTTTTCATTATGAAAAAATACATTTAAACTTATTGCCAACTTATTCTAATTACTGTACAAAAATGGAGCTAGCCCTTCTGTCAACAAATGTAGCTTATAAGCGCAGAATATCTTTTTGCACAACTATATATGGCCCGTTTCCGCAGATTCTACGAGGAAGCGGCGCAAGTGGCGTTCGAGCAGAGGGACGAAGGCGCGTTGTTCTTTGTGCAGAACAAATGTCCTTCGCACGAGGTCGACCAGCACGCCAAGATACGCAGTCTGCTCGAGATGCTCAACAAGAAGTGAACACTACTTCTCAGATTACCCAGCGTGCTGATTCTAACAATATTATACGACACTGGTGATTACGCCTAGAACTCTGTGATATTTTTTTGTTTCTTTCTTACACGCGCGGTTATTCATAAGAGGAGACAACAACACAATGGGTAACGTCATTCACTGTCATACATGTTTTGCTTCTATGCTATAGTTATAAGCTTCTATCGGTAGAGATACCAAGAGAGTAGGTTACTCAAGTCAAAATACTAATTAATTTAATCCATTTTTACATACTCTCTGTGCCAACGGGTCCAAAAATTTTGCCGTAACTGCTCGGTTCTTTGCCTTCTCTGTAGTCGACTGATGTCCTGTGTTTCGAAGTTTGGCGTCGGCAGTGCGGTAAGGGACGGTCAACAAGGAAGTGACCAGGAGTCAATGAAGTAAGGTCGTTGTGATCTGATCATAGAGGTGACAATGGACGTGAATTTAAAATAGCTTCTGTTTGAGTTAGAGTAGTGTATAACTCCTCAAAAGTTAAATTCGCGGTTTTGAGAATTCTGTACAAATGATATTTAACGGATTTGACGCTTCTCTCCTATAATCCTCCGAAATGTTGGATTTGACGCTTCTCTCCTATAATCCTCCGAAATTATGGATTTGACGCTTCTCTCCTATAATCCTCCGAAATGATGTATTTGACGCTTCTCTCCTATTCCTCTGAAATGCGGCGTATAGGCAGGTAAAATTAACGCCTTCGCGACCTATGTCTTCAACTAAGTTTCATTGTTGTTGTTTAAGAAAGCTGTAAATTTCATTTTTAGCCCGACAAATTGCGTTCCACGATCTGACAATACAGTGACCGGTTTAGATCTGCGATTCACGAATTGAGCAATGTAGGTACGCGTCATTGGTCAAATCGGTTACGAGCTCTAGGTGAATATGTAGACCTTGTTTAATCTGCATCCTCGGCCTTTCCTATCGGCAGTCAATAGAGGACCACAATAGTCAACCCCGGTGTTCTGGAACGGGTACCCTGGACCAAGACGCTGCTCAGGCAATTGACCCATTATAAGGTTGATATTTTGAGCCTTCATACTAAAACACGTTATACATTTATGTGCGATCTGCCTTGCCATATTACGACCACCTAATGGCCAAAATTGTTGCCTAATAGAAGACAAAAGCAATTGAGGTGCGGCGTGGAAAAGCTTTATGTGCTCCTCATCAAAAATCAGTTTACTTAACGGATGCTTACTATAAATTTCTACATGCTCTGTATAAATTTCCGTTTTGCGAGAAAAGGACAGAAGACACCAACTCGCTGATCTCTACTCTATGGATTAATCATACTATACATCTGACAGTTCCTTTTTTGTGCCGATTTGAAGCGCCACCCTCGAGCGTCCACGGTACTAAATTGACATTTGTTGCTAGTGACCGCCGTTTTGAATGTCATTTAATTTTAGTTCCATGGACGCTCACGGCAGGTTACGCAACAATCAGCTCCAAAATAGCCAAAATCAAGTGTTTTCATTTTTACTTTGACAGTCAGCGATCCATAGAATGGAGCTCAGTGCATATTATTATTTCTAAATTCTAACCTAATAAAGAATGAGTAAACTACCGTATTGGAGTAATTGACAGAAGACTAAATATGGCGTCGATCATTTTGTAACGTTTAGTTTCATTTTTAATAAAAACAAAAAAAAATTAAGTAATTAAAGTTTAGCAAAATGAATTGTTTGTCTTTAAATCCGTTCTGTTTCAAGACGTTTTTGCCAAGTAATTTTTAAATAAACTATGTAAAATATTATTTAATTCTACTCTATGGCAACAACGTTTATGGCATTTTTGTGTACATATTATATCCGTTGTAGTATCTGTAGTATAAAGGATAATATATATGCCTAGAAAAATAAAACCACATAAAGCGTGATTACAGTTTGGCTTTTATTTATTCGTTTCTTAATCGAAATAGGTACAATGTTTTTTTTGTAACGGATTTCATACATACTCATTAATCGTGTATTCTCGTAGAAGTCTGTGACCCAGCGTTCTTGAAGCATTTTTACAAGCTTTTCTTTGCAGAGTGGTTGTTTGACTGGGTCAAATCTAGGGACTGAGTTTTAGATCATAATTGCTTAAAACGATGGTAGGTACATTTACATAGACGAATATTATGATCTTGTATAATTATAAGCCGTTAATTAGCGCTGGAGAGATCTTTTCAGGGGCTTTATTTTTTAATATATGAAATAGGTACTTAGGTACGTAATAAATTGGTACATTTTCTTCCCAAGAAATCGAATTTTTATGATTTCTTGCCACATATTTTTGAGCTACAGTGATACTGAAGGAAGGTCATTTATACTCTGGGAGTCCGTTTATTAATATACATAAATATACAATAAGAACATTGAAGGTACATAACTATACATATAATTTTTCACAACCATTAAATGGATAAGGGTTACATAGAACATACTTAGGTAATTATAATATTAAGTAATATTAATATGTTTTGCGTGAGATATACTTAACAATACTTACAAGTTATATATTATAATTAATTTTCAAAATAATAACAAAACTAAATCTGATCGCACACTATATATTCAGTTGCCGTTAAGTTTGGAGAAGAAAATAGCACTTGGTAAAAGATATGCGATTTTTTAACAAATCTTATAACAATTTCATACAAAATGTCAATCTATTTATTTTCTTCGATAATAATCTCAACTGACTTTAATCAACAACTACACCACCAAGCCTTAGAGAACTAAACGTACCTAAAGGGCGAAGTGAATTACAAAAGACGCATTAATTTTCTCTTAGCATAGGATATTGTATTTTCAATCAATCCTATTATCCTATACCTTTAAACGAGCAATTCTTGTTGAATTATGAAGAATCTCGGAAACTGCTCGAACGATTTTTCATGAAATTTAGTATACAGGGCGTTTTGGGGGCGATAAAACGATCTAGCTAAGATTCATTTTTAGAAAATGTCGAATTTACCAAAAAAAAATATATGACTCCTGCTGCCATCTTTTGGCCAGTAGTAATACTACTGAGCGAAGCTCGGTCACCCAGATATTTAAAAATTGGTCATTTCTAATTGACATTTAGAATTTCACAAGACACAATTATTTGAGCTGACCGCACACTGTATCTCGCAGTATGTACATAATAATATAATATACTGCTTGATACAGTAAGACATCTGCATCTCTTTCGATATCTCAGTACAGAAAATGCGACCAGCGTTACAAGGAATTTTTACAGGATTTAATTACGGGTGGACGAAAAGATTTTAGCAAGTCTTCCTACCACAGTATCGCTAAAGATTTTTTTTTTTTCATTTACCGGTAGTTTTGCATGGTCCATAGACAAGAAGCTAGTACGAACTTACCATCGCCCTTTTATGGAATCCTAAATAAGACACAATTTTTATATAATTATTTATTAAAGCTTAAAGATAGCGTTAGAGCTACTATTTATTACACCCATGGAGTAACATTATTTACATATTTAAAAAAAAACGTAAGTAAGTAAGGTAATGTGGAAATTTGACAGATATAGATTAATCAATCAGATTCCAAAACAAAAATATAATATCTCGCTGCCCGCGGGCTTACCTCAAGGTGGGTCCCATGCTAGGCGAATCGAGCACGAGCCGAACACAATTCGTGTAGTGTAGCCCGACTTACAAGCCTCGAACGAGCGCGCTGCGAGCATTTCGTTCGTGGCTGGTTGGTTCGGCTGCGTTCCGAACGTTGTCGGTTTTTGACGAACACAAAGGGATTAGAGGACAGTGATCGTTGTAGGCAAAGAGTATATAATCACTACGTTTTAGTTGTAGGTTCGTTGTACGTCGGACGTCCACACTTGACGCCGCGAACGACGAAGTGAAAAGGCTCCGTTCGTGCTCGGTTCGTTCTCGATTCGTCTAGCGCAGACCAACTTTTACGAAATGTAAACCTTCTGTGCGAAACTTCTTTTATTTATCCGTAGATTGTAAATAAACGCAGAAGTGTCTGGCGTCCAAAAAAACAATGACTTCCGGTTTTTAATAATAAAAAAATAAAACATTTCTTAAGTACCCACCCTTTGCCACTAATTAAGGTACTGTTAAGTGCAGGTTACCAACATTCGACATAATTAAAACTACCAAACTAAAATTATTAATGACAAGTTAAACAAAGCAGTTTCCATTTCTAATAATAATAATGAGCAAGGCGTGTCTTTGTAATATGGTAACACTAAGTAATTGTTCTGATACAAGGAAAACGTATAATATCAACGAATAGTTATTATGAGAACCAAATATGGATATTTAAGTATACAATTTTTTACTATAAAGCAGTAAATTGATCATATTATGACGTATCAATAATTTAGCTTTCTTATACAGTTTTGAATTCGTTCCATTCTATAGAATATAGCTAGGCTGCTATTTCCTGTTGCCGAGTACAGTAATAAAAGATAAAAGCTGTCCTAATTTCCATCTCCTAATTTGAACTTAGATCTTTACTTAATACGCCATGAGATTGACAGCGACTTTGTATTTTTATTTCTGTTTTCGGGTAGGAACTATAACACAATTTAGTATATTAAGTATAAATAAAATTTCAACAATCAGTCTTAAGAATATGATACTACTTACCTATTAATTTTAATGCAAACGAGTAGCAAATTATATTGGTTGAATTGGTTAGTACCCAATTCAGTATGAACAGAATATAAATCCTTGTTTGTATACTCATAAAAATATAATAGGCCCGTTTTGACATTTGAGACACACCATAAAATGTAACTTGGAACCATCTTGGAACCTTGGAACGAAACTGAATGAAACAATAAAATAACAATTTATTACTTAAAGTGTCAGTTACATTCTCAGTCTTTTTTTTTAAATTAATGCTTTAAGTTTTTACCCACTAATTTAATGACTGTCACCAGGTTCATTCGATTTTGATTTTAATTGAATATCGTGTAGTGATCTTTAATCTGAAAAGAACGAGGTTGGCGACACTGATTTCTATATAAAATGGGTTGTTTTTGACCAAGCGGCACGTGACTGAGTGAATGTTTGATTGTGTGAATGGTATTGTTACTCAAAATAATGTATTAAAGACTTATCGCTGTATCATTTCAGAATACCTACATTTTCTGATAAGTACTTTACTCCAATGTACTTTACAATACATAATCAAATCGATCTAGTACCTACTGATACAAACTGGAATCGTTTTATTGTATCTCGTAGCAAGTCGTATGGTTCATTTCATGTTCATTTACTAGTTACGTCGCAATAACATGCCACAACGGGCTTTTTAAATTTTTACAACTACAATGAAAGATGTAAGTAATTTAGGAAGTTACTTTAATAAAAACAATAAGAAGAGAATATTAGTACCTAACTAAGTAAGGACAAAATATAAGAGGAAAAACTTTCAACAAGGACGGATATTTCACATGATACAACATTTTTCTGTGAATAACAAGGTATAAATATTTATTATTGAGATTTTGTTAAATCTTCACATCAACCAGGTAGTAGGAATAATACATACTTAATATGAAAAACTCAGATAAAATAATTCACGGAGTTTTTGTAATTTATTCCCTCTGGTATTGTACCTATTATAAATAAACTGTAATACTTAGTATACGTTATGCAAAAAAACAAGTCTACTCTTTGGTATTCACACAATACCTTTTCCAGTCTTTTTACTTTGAAATATATCACACTTTTTACCCGCTAAGCACCATAATATATACTATTGTAGTTAAGATCCAATATTTTTACTTTGTCGAATAAGTAAAAACTTTATTAACTATTTTCCTAAGCTTCGTCCAATTCCCCTGTTTATAGCACCTAAATTTTTTTCAGTTCGTAAACAAAAAGCTTTTATTCTTTACTCGACAAAAATTTACAAATATTTCTCGAACACAAAATAACAAAATTAAATACAAAGTAAATGGTAGAGCAGATACTTACAATGTAAGTAAATGTACAAAGTTCGAGTCTTATTTAAATGAACTCCCATCCCATAGAGATATTATGTACTAACGTACATATGTCCCAACTACATTTTTCTTTCAACAGAGTTCGTTTTTAGATTATGCGAACTGCACCTAAGTAGGTAATATTCAATGTTTGATGTGAAGGAGATTTAATCGTTATAACCATAATATTATAATAGAATAATCGAACATACGAAACAAAAAGCTCCGCATCGTAATAAGCATGTAGCAGTAATATCGAATAGAGCAGCTATTCTTAGCTTAGCGTTTTTATGTAATATTATGCAAATGCCGTACCGATGCAGTTATTTACGCTTTTCAGAACAAACATGAGAAAATTTTAATACTTAGGTAATTAATACAAAAACTTATATAATAATGCGATTGAATTTCTAAACACGAACTCCCAACTTTTTAATTTATTCACCTCCACATTTAGATAAGATATAAATATAAGATTTTATTAATTACATAATCTTCTTGAGTATTTATAGATTAGAATGAAAAAGAGACACGAAAACCATTAAATCGAAGATTATATTAAGCATCGCACGTATCAATCATCAATGAATCGTATTCAATCAGAACAAATCATTTTGACAGACGAAAATTCTCGTATTTTTTTTCGCTGTTTTTTTCACTCCTAACTGCTGAATAAATATTCTAAATATTTATTTTATTTTTCTTTTATTTATTTATGAAAAAGGTTCAAACATCCAGTCCTAAATTTATATTTTGAATATATTATACTCGTTTATTAGCCTTACCTAACGCTTAAAATAAAAGCATACTATGATGACCATTTTCACGGACGAGAGGTGCCTCCGGTATCTATAAAAAAATTCGTAAGGACCAGAGTGAGACAGAATGAAACAGTAGGTACTCGTCGTTTGACATCTGTCAAAACCGTCCTCATTGTATGCCGATTATAAAATTACAGTACGACAAGGGTCTCTTGGCACTTGAATTTCGTTGACAGAAAGACGTAATTATAGAACAAAGCCAGCCGGCGAATAAAATCTTCTAAATTTTATTTAATAAATAATAAGCCATAACAACAGAAAATACTTGTGTATGTGTTGTATCGAACAGTGTTACAAGATAGCGGCGTTAGTTCCCATTTTGGCCACGTACCAAGATAGCCTGGTCGCATTGTACTTACCATTGAAAAGGTTTACGTTTAGAAGCTTATTTTTTTACTTTTTCTAAGTTATTATAATATCACATTTAAGAGTATAATTATAATATCATCATTCATCATACAGGGATAAGTACGTACTAACGACGAATGCCTATCGATTTTTTTTCTCTTTTAACTTAAATACTTATAACGTCATTCAGACAGTTGAAGCACATGTTAAGTACATAATTATAATCAAATGATGGCACGAAGAATTATTGTGAGAGTGATTTATATATCCTTGTGTTTTGCACTGTTATAATCACAATTTTACACACTTGAATTATTTTCTAAGCACTCTACCTACTACTTTCATTTTCTGACCCTGTCATAATAGATATGAAAAAATCTATTGAAGACAAAAAAGGGCTTTTAACATAAATTAGCATATAATCTTCTATTTATCCTTCTATAATCCTTTGGATTTACTCTAACCTAGCAATTTTTAGATCACTTTGGTTACACTTAGGTTACCTAAAAAAAAACGCAATAAATAATTGGAAACGTAGCTATTAAACTAAAAAAACAAAACAAAATTAAAGTTTCTTCTTCCAAACAAACAAAAATTAAACTAAAAAAAACAAAACAAAATTAAAGTTTCTTCTTCCAAACAAACAAAAAACAATCTATGAACTAGATCAAACAAAAACAAAAATACTATACTGTCGACAATCGACATCTAAGAATATATACCTAAAACTTTATAAACTTATTACACTAGCAACACTTCCAAGCGTCCATGAGATAAATATAACATGACTTTTTTTTCATAGGAACTGCGTGGTCATATTTATAATATGCAAGTACAATTATTGTATAACGGCTAGGCCTAGGCTTAGCATCTACGATCGCTTGACAGCGTCAAGCTAGGAGCGTCGTACGTGGGCTCCTGGGTGACGGTAACTTTGGGTCTTTCGTACTTGATCTTATCAAGGGGACTAGTTACTGGCGAGGAATTAGGGGTGATGAGAACTGAGTGGCGTACAGGATGGCTGTTCTGGTTTGCGCTTATGATATTTAAATGAGTGAGGTTATGTTTGGGAATGGTGAAGGCAGGCAGGTCTTTGGTTTTGATTGTGTCGTAGATGCGGACCAATTTGCTCGCGTCTATGGTTTCAAGGGAGGGGGCGGAGGCGTGAGAGCGCGAGGAAGGGGAGGCTGTGACGACGAGGTTCTGTATCTTCGGCGCGTTGGCGCGACCTTCGCTTGGATGATGACTGGTGGTGGTGGTTGTGTGCTGCGTCATGGAGTGGCTCCTAAGGCCTTGCGCCGTTTTGTAGTTTTTGCCGCATTGGCATTTGTACGCCTTTTTTACTCTGAAATTAAATGATATTGGTATAGCTATGGTAAAAGTGATAGATATAGGGTTATGTCGAATACACTCAACTAGTTTAGTTCACTGCTAATCATAAGGTTAATTAACTTCATCTAAACTCTATTTTTAACGACCTCTTTTTCTGATAAGACTGATTAAGATAGAGCAGCTTACACCTTATTTTTACACTTAAAAGATTTTGATTTGGATATAGGACAAAATTTTTTTTAGTTTTATTAAAGTTATATAAATAAACCAAAACGTTCGTGGAAACGCGTTTACCAGTAATCGCCGGTCGTCAAAAAAATAGAGTTATTAGGTATCCAGTGTATTATTAATACTCCTATCAACGTATTAAGCTCTATAAAATACTTCTTACGACCAAGTTAGTATTAAGACTAGTACTACTACTACTACTACTACTTCATTAGTTATTAATATAGCATATTCATTAATAATTGTAAACACAGAGCTCAATTTTCATTCCTTGAGGTAAGTATTTATATTGATTTATCACTTATCAGGCGTTTTGATTGATTTCTTTTAATAATGGCAATAAACAAAAGAGTTACCCAAAAGAGTGCGAGCAAGTATTGATGCAATTGCATATGTTAGTTAATTTTGATGCATCATGCTGTACATTATTATTTACGTTGCAGTATAGTGCGGGTGACAGCTGTCATCTGCCTATGATATAACAAGAGAAAAAAGAGGTAGAGTCCTTTTCATGAAAGAAGTCCCGCGGCAAACACGTGAACTAAAATTGACAGCTGTTTACGAATTACGAGTGCGAGTGAGAGCGCAACATTTACCTAATAATGCGATCACAGCGCCGCGTCTGCGGGACTTCTTTCATGAAAAGGACTCTAGATCGGGTATACGCAGACCGAAAGTGAAGCTTTAAAACTAAGACAATTGTCCAATGCGAGCTCAGTCGCACCTTCAGGCTTCAGCGTGTTTTAGGGCGCAGCGAACTATTCGTGATAGAAATAGCTGTCCCTTTCACTCCTACGCTATGCATATTTCCTGTCGCACTTTCAGCGTGTGTTAAATAGTGAGTTTTGTATACAATTGCGTGTGTGTCGCGAAACAAATATTTTGTGCATGCAGTACGAAGGTAACGTATCTATGTCATCTGCATAGTATAGTTTCAGTCTGTACCACTCTGGTCCGTCCCTATTATGCTATTGGTATTTCATCTTATCTGTCAACCACGCCATGCTACAACGTAAATATTATAACATATCGAAACCGTCTCAATAAATACATTTTTCCCATCTGCAGTCTAATAGAAATAATTTATTCTCATAAGTACCTACATTAGGCATATTATTATTATGTCTACCAATACTAAGATATATGTACATACATATAATTATTATCATATCTTTATATTATTTTTTAATAATTTAGGTACCGAACGCCCATTCGTGCCCCATAAATTAAAATATATGGCTATTAAATAGCTACCCATTTTTTCCTAAAAATTTTCTCTCGCAGTATGACGCTTCTTGGGGGCAGGATGTTTTTGTCGGTATGTAAGTGACGGCGGCGAAAATTTTCTAAAGAATAAGAGTATTAATTGCATATTACTGACCAATATGTGTACTTTAAAAAAAAGTAAACAGAAATAGAATAAAAATACATTTTTCATCTCACCCGCTTGGAAAAAAGATCTTTAAGGTGTTGCGGCCCTACCAGCCCGCGAAATTCAAATTTTATTTACTTTTTCGCAAATATTAGACTAACTACACATTGTAGATTTATGGCAATGCATTTTGCGGGCCTACTTTTTATGCATCTACATGTTTTTAATAGAAACTTTGCTGGAAAGTTCCCACTCATCTCATATTGGTTCCCGAAAGATAATTTTTTGCAGTTTCCCAGATTTCGAGCTATCGGGAACCAATATGAAGTAAATGAGTATTTTTGAGCAGAGTTTTATTAAAAACATGTAGATGCATAAATTCTGTGGCCGCAAAACACATTGCCATTAGCCTTCGATGTATAATTAGCCCACTATGAGCGAAAACTAAATAAAATTTGAATTTTCGCGCCCGGATGGTACCCATCGCCCTTAACCCCTTGCCTGCACCCTATACTACAGTGGCGTGATTCTTGAAAATAAATTGTTGGTCGGCCAATCATCGCCGGTAAAGATAGCAACGCAACCATCACCAACCAATTGGCGCCTTGGCTGCATAATCGATGCAAGCATTAACCATTATATATATAACCATTATATAATTAACCATAATCAGTGCCTACACGACTCGGCCGATACAAGAATTAACCAATCAGCTGTATAGATGTAAGCTTGTCGCTGCTATAAGCATTATTGCAGAAACGCATACATACTTGGCACTTGGCACTCGGCGCAGATGTCGTGTATCTTCCACAACATAGAGACATTTACGTACTTAAACAAGAATCCGCAGCCTCCAGACAATTTATTTTCTCAAGGACTAAATTTGATGTCTTAACAATCATGCCTGGTCGATGAAAGCATTGGTGGGGTCTAGGTTAGAGTGCGCTAACTTAGAAAATGCTTATTCACTCTGCTCTTAATTCTTTAAGGCACCTGTACTTGTTGGAACACAGAGGCTAAAAGGTCGTTCCACGCCTTAGCGGTTCGTATTAGAAATGGGAGAAATAACTCACTTTCCATCCTTTTTGTGACCATTCTTAGAGTGGTATTTGATGCCGTTGACGTTCTTATAGCGCTTCTTGCACCCAGGCACCGGGCAAGCGAACGGCTTCTCCTGAGCAGTGGGCCCCAGTGCTCCCGACGACGCGCTTGTGTTCATTCTGTAAACAGTGCATTTCAATACATGTCGTGCAATAAAGAAGGGCAGAATGCAGATGTAAGTGCTGATACTGTATGGACCCCGATAATACAGAGCATATAGGTACCTACTTTTTTCCACACGTATTCTGTAACGCCTATCATAAATTAATATCCACTGGTATATATGTTTTATCCATTACAAAGTTTTCTATAAAAATAAAATTTTCGTAGCAAACCTTTACCTAATGTAACGTAATTCAAGTCTTAAGCTATTTTTTATATCCCTGGTGGCAAACAACGGTTGCCGCGTCAGCTAATGTACTCACTTAACGTAAAAACTATTAACACCATGACGCAGTATGAAGTCCGAGCTGTACTCCTGGACAGTCATCCAGGAGTCGTTGCTGTCGTCGGACGGGCTCATCACCTCTTCTCCTATAGTATAATGTACTCACTTAACACAATGGCGCAGTATGAAGTCCGAGCTGTACTCCTGGACGGTCATCCAGGAGTCGTTGCTGTCGTCGGACGGGCTCATCACCTCTTCCTCCTATAATATAATGTACTCACTTAACACCATGACCCAGTATGAAGTCCGAGCTGTTATACTCCTGGACGGTCATCCAGGCGTCTTTGCTGTCGTCGGACGGGCTCATCACCTCTTCCTCCTATAATATAATGTACTCACTTAACACCATGACGCAGTATGAAGTCCGAGCTGTACTCTTGGACGGTCATCCAGGAGTCGTTGCTGTCGTAGGACGGGCTCATCACCTCTTCTCCTATAATATAATGTACTCACTTAACACCATGACGCAGTATGAAGTCCGAGCTGTACTCCTGGATAGTCATCCAGGAGTCGTTGCTGTCGTCGGACGGGCTCATCACCTCTTCTCTTATAATATAATGTACTCACTTAACACCATGACGCAGTATGAAGTCCGAGCTGTACTCCTGGACGGTCATCCAGGAGTCGTTGCTGTCGTCGGACGGGCTCATCACCTCTTCCTCCTATAATATAATGTACTCACTTAACACCATGACGCAGTATGAAGGCCGAGCTGTACTCCTGGACGGTCATCCAGGAGTCGTTGCTGTCGTCGGACGGGCTCATCACCTCTTCCTCCTATAATATAATGTACTCACTTAACACCATGACGCAGTATGAAGTCCGAGCTGTACTCCTGGACGGTCATCCAGGAGTCGTTGCTGTCGTCGGACGGGCTCATCACCTCTTCCTCCTCATTTTCACTGCCTGAAATCACGATTAATTTTAAACTGGGCCCGTATTATGTAAAATTTACAGTTACAGCGATAATCACTGTTGTCTATGGTGCGGTATACCTATTTTACATTAAAAATAAAATTTTGTAGCAAACCTTCATTGGATAAAAAATAAATGCCAAAGATTAGATATAATGACTAGCAAATGCCTGCAGTACCCTCACGTGTTCCCATTTTTAGGGTTCCGTACCTCAAAAGAAAAAAACGGAACCCTAATAAGATCACTTTGTTGTTCTTTTGTCTATCTGTCTGTAACGACCCATTATTTTAGTAACGATCTTGATTTTTTTTCAGTAACGATTAGTGATTTTAATGCTCGTTTTTGATTTAGTGAGCAGGGGTGTTTAGTTTACTTTAATACTATAAAGAATGGGTCTTGATAGTACGGAACCCTCAGGGCGCGAGCCTGACTCGCACTTGACCGATTTTTTTAAACGCTCTAACCTGTTGGTGTGCTCCGAATTGAAGATGTCTTCGGCGCCGACATCAAGCGTCGGCGAACGTCAGCGGCCGCTGGCATACTTTGAAATTCCCGCCTTGACGACGTAAAAAATCTCAAAACATAACTAAGGTGGATACATGCTGGCTGCGAATTTTCTTTTTGCTCGACAACAGCTGGATCATAATCTGAAATGATACATAAATCCATTGAGTTATAACTTATAGACTAAGGAGTTAGGGTCAGCGCTAAAAAGTGTCGTAACCGAATGACATACAAAACGCGAAAAGACATACAATCGCACTTCAGTCTCGTGTTTGAAAATTAGACTGTATAGTAATGGTTTTAATGGTTTAAGACATAAATTTTAATGTTTTAGTTTGTTTATAAAAATATTCATGTACCCTCTTTTATTTATATAGGTTTTCTCGGGACACTTTTTTCGTGAATTTTGTATTACACCCCTCTTTTATATGGGTTTTCTCGGGACACTTTTTTCGTGAATTTTGTTTTACACCCGTCGTCCACATATTTATAAACCTATGCATAAATCAGGAAAACCCAACGGGTACCCGCATTTATTTTATACCTACCGCCACGAGCATGCCACGAGGGATATTTGTATTAGTCACAGATCACTGCATTTACATTATCGTTTCACACTCAATTTACAATAGTTATTTAATATATTGGCTAATTCTATAATATTTTTAGCTATAAGTTACACTTTTCAAGTTTTCCCGCAATAACTAAATTGATTATGAAACACTGCCGGCAACTTTGACATATTGATAAGACGTATTATGGGCGAGCGACTATATTTAAAATCAGCATTAGGTAGCAATAATGACAGCAAATTATACAAAATATGTAATATTTACCGATATGTACGTCTTCGATGTGCTCAATTAAGTCCGGTAATCGTGGAAATGTAATGCCACAGCCATTAAATTTACAGATGTTTATCATGAAGACGGCCATGTCGAAAGGAATAATATGGACTAGTCAAATGTAAACTGCACGGATGTTGCACTACAATTTTCCTTTGATATTATTCGTAGAAATATTTGATTTGGTTTTTTGTTATCATGAAATTGCTCAAAAAATTAATTTATGAATTTTAATTCACTTATTATGACACAGCACTAAATGAAATATTGTTTTATTAAATAAGTAATGAATGGATTTGTCATTCGCAGTCCCGAATCAATAGTTGGCTGCTCCAAGCGGAACTAGCGCAGTCTGCGCAAGTCAACCAATAGCGACACGGAATTTATACTCTGTTTCATTTGACCACTCAGAAATTGAACATTCCAAAGGCCGGTCTCCTCCTTTTCGGTGTTCTTTGGTAAGTGTCAGAAAGATTAGTGAACGATATAAATCGTGAAGAAGTGTTAAAATCCTAGAATTTTATCAAGCGAAAAGTGTTGATATCGCTAAAGGAAGGCCCCCAGTGTGTGTCGGTACAAATATTTAATAGTGAATTCGTAAGTTGTCATTGAAGGCGAACTTCAAAACCTGAAGATTGATCGCCGATTCGGCCATTTTCCGCTGTTCCTCAGCAGTTATTTTATATGAAGATACACTCGTCCGCACCGTAGCCAGTAGTGTGTAGTGATTTACCGCTTGGTTTTATCGAAAAATCGAAGATTGACACTAAACTCCCTATCTTGTCACAGTTACGTAGCCTCCTAAAATTACGTAACGTTTAGCCTCTTGCGGTCAAACTGTCAAGTCCTCATAAACAGCCTCTCTGTCGCGTCACAAATAGGTGTAGTTATTATTTACTAGTGGAACGTTTCTTTCAGTTGTCGATCGCCGCACCCAAATAACCACAAATATGCTGTCTGCTGCTAGACTGATCGCGCCCGCAGCCAGGTCTGCTGTGAGTATCTAGAGCTACTTATAAGCCAGTGCTTCATTTACCATTACAGTGTTTTACATACAAATACCATTACGACTTAGAAAATTACCAGACGCTCATAACTTGGATTTTTCTGATAAGCCATAATTTCCTACTGTTGATAACATCTCAATGATTTGTCAGTGGTTCATTGCTTCTTATTTACTTGGATGTAGACAGTTTTGCTCAGTTGGTTCAGGTAAGACTGCCTGTTATATAACATCAGTCATGTGTTCAACCCTTTGTGTTACAATCAATAGTCTTCATAATTCAAATCTGTTGTTCATTCAGTGTTATACTACATACAAATACTGGAAGGCATTAAATGTGATGTATTATACGGTGCAATCAATGTCATGGACTTGGCCCATAATCTAATCAATACCAAGAACTTTTATTCTGGTATCTGTCCCTAAATGTCAGGTTGATGGTTGAATCTTAAGCATGCACCTTTAGGTTATCAGAGATATCTGGGTATTTAGTTCAAGTAAATATCACTTAGTAGTGAAGGAAAATCATGACAAAATTTTCATGCCTCATGTTTAGATTAATAGGGTTTCCTAAAAGATGTATCTACATACCAATCTGTACTTGCCTGTCCGATGGTTGGTGGGTGTTGGCTCCACTTTAATTCTTATCTAAGACTTCTTAGCTGTGGGATGTATGAAAGAAAAAAAATCATTAATTGTGGATGCCAAGGTTCCGGCTCAACCTACAGGCGTAACCTGTTTTTATCTTGAAGTTGTAAAATTTCCAGATCTTCAGCAACACAGCTTTGGTGAGGCCACTAGCGGCGATCCCCTCCCAGTCACAGCTTGTGCCCGCGGCGCCCGCGCAGCTGTCGGCCGTCCGCTCTTTCCAGACCACCTCCGTCACCAAGGACATTGACTCCGCTGCCAAATTCATTGGTGCTGGTGCCGCGACAGTAGGAGTGGCGGGATCTGGTAAGATACCTTGCTTACTGCTATCGGACATGTCATATAACATGCTTCTTCTTCTTCTTTGCTTTACTTCTTTTAACTGCTTGAACTTCATCATGGTTTTTTTATGTATATGCATTTTACCTAGTCTCATAAGAAAGCACAGTTCATGATGGCCATTTAAGTGTAATGCAAGCACTAGACTGCCGTCTAACACCACCTAATACCAATTAGGTAAAAGTAACACCTTTACTTATTTTTCAGTCAAAAGGGAGAGAAGTTTTAATAAATATTTACTAAAAATGTGCTTATGTAATACTTGAATGCACCAACTTTCTAATCGCATGAAGAACTGGGCCTTCTTAGCTTGAACTTGCAACAATTAGTTACCAATGAACCACAAAAACTTTTAGCTATTTTTTGTAGCACTGCTTGTCTGAACTAAAACAAACTTCATGGTATAATAATTGTTGTACCTACTGATGTACGCTTAGAAGAAAATTAATGATTAATGATTAATTAATTGATCAATAGTCGGACAATAAATAATATTATGGCATATATTCTTGATTTAAAATTAAAATGTGTCTCATTACTACATAAATCTCACTGTTTCCCACATAGATGAGAGTATAGTGCACATGGACTACAAATATTATACTACTACTACTATAGATTACAAGAATGTTATTCATTGGTCATCATGGGCTTCTGAAAAGTAACACCATCCTCTTGATTGTGTAAGAAAAACCTGCAATATTCTCTGTCCTCTGAATGTTTGAGTTTGAACTTTTTTCTACCAATCAGGCAGCTAGTTGCTATCAGCATACCATAAGTTTTTCTTACAAAATCAATCCCTACTACTCAAGATTCAGTGACTAAAAATGATGACTTTAATGTTTATCAATTATGAAAATGAAACCCAATAGGATATGATAACTTGAAGCAAAAAAAGTATTTCTCTCTATAAATGGATATAACAATGTAATAAGTAATATTATATTGCATTATACGATTTATAGGACTTAAACACCCCTAATCTTTTTATGTAACAAGCATTGGTTGCATAACATGCATAATGGAGAGACTATTGATTTTACCACATGCTTGCTTCCTGTGATTCCCTTGTAATAATTTACTTTATTAAACCTTGAATCCCCAATTTTCTTCAATGAAAATAATTATTATTAATATATTAAACTTAAATGTTTACAAATAAAATAGAAATTAGGGAACTTGTGTGTTAAGTTGTTATCATCACATTGTTATAAAAAACTATTAATAGCTACCAATAAGCTCTTAATTTGTGAGAAGTTTTCCTTTAATAACTTCATCATTTTTGTTTGCTGATCATTTTCATTTGTAAAAAGCAAATATTGATTTGTACCCTTTACTACTTGAAGTGAGGTTAACGGCCGAAGAGAGATTCAGTTTCTTGTCAGTTTATAAATAACTTCCTTTTTGGTACTAATACTTAAAAATAATTAAGCGTTACCAAATATTTCAAAATTTCAGGTTCAGGATTAAAAAGAGTTCAGTTTAATAAAAAACTGTTTCACCAGTTATGTTCAAATGTGAAGGAAACCCAGTCTCTCCAGCGATTGAAAAGAAAAATTTCCGCACCTTGCATTTCCTTAATGTACCGTTTTCCTTTTCCTTATCCCTTTTGTTATTGGCAGGTATTGGAATTGGTGTGGTGTTTGGGTGCCTGATCATTGGCTATGCACGTAACCCCTCCCTGAAGCAGCAAATATTTTCATACGCTATCCTTGGATTTGCACTGTCAGAAGCAATGGGCTTATTTTGTTTGATGATTGCTTTCTTAATGTTATTTGCTTTTTAACTGTTTATAATTAAGCTTTTTTTAAGTTGGTGTACAGTGTATATTAACAATGGTGTGATGTGCATGATCTGTGTACAGTTTTTATTCACAGCAATTTGCATGATTTGGCTTGCATGGGTATGTACTATTTATGTCTATAATTTTTGTTTAAATTGTAATTAAAGCTTGTAAATTGATCGTTATTTGCAATATTTCTCTTATCATTTGTTCCCACAAAAAGTATTAGCACAGCTTATCATATGATTGTTTTTTGGCAGTATATACATGTTACTGATTGCTTAGTTAATCATAACTAAACTATTAAATTGAACAAAATTACATTTGTATGGGCATAATTTAAGAGTTTTGGCCATTTATTACAAGTTTGGGCCCTAGAAAATTTAGAATCCACTATCCATGTTCTTTTAGTGCAAATAAATATGAGTGTTAAAGTTGCATTAACTGTTTTTACAGGTGCGGGTATCGGAACGGTGTTCGGCTCCCTCATCATCGGCTACGCCAGGAACCCCTCCCTCAAGCAGCAGCTGTTCTCATACGCCATCTTAGGTTTCGCCCTGTCCGAAGCCATGGGTCTCTTCTGTCTCATGATGGCCTTCCTGTTGCTGTTCGCTTTCTAAGCTAGTTACTTTTAAGAACACTACTACTGCCATCTGGAATGAGGTTTCAGTGTATACTATCTGGAGTGGACGGCCACGGAATCAAATGTGTGAAACCTTACCCTCATAGTGGTGCGAGAACTAATGTGAAGTGTTACACTTACCAGTGCATATAACAATCAGGAATGCAATTTATTTAATTATGTAGTATATAAAAAAAATCTGCAAATAAAACATTGTACGTAAACACTTGATTGATTCCCATTCCTGATTTATAAAATAATGTAGGCTGTTACTCCAAAATCATGTTATGCGTTAAAGCGTAGTGTAACAGAGTCTGGGGCTGTTGACAATATGTTTTAAGCCAGTTTATGCACTTTGCGTGCGATTATTGTCATCGACTTTACACTTGTTACGCTGTTCGGGAATGTCGGCATCCGTATTGTACATTTTTAGGGCGATTAAATGATACAAACCAATTTTGATGAGCATTTTTTCAAAACTACCCTCATCAAACGGTCTTTGCTGAAGATATTACTGTAATAACTTTATTTGATAAACTGCTTTTCATCTGGAAGTCTTCATCTGAGCATATCAGACGAACAGCATGAAAAACGTTTTGATAGCTGCAATTAACATGTGTCAGAGCCATAGATTCTTCTTCCATTCTTACATCTAGCTGCTGCTGAACCGATTTTGACAAACTTTCACACAGGCAGGAGGAGGATAGTGTGCGTTCCGCCAGCGGAATTTTGTCGAATGTCTTATAAAGTATGCAGATAACCGATGTGTTGAAGGTATTAAGTACTATAGCACTCGCTTCAACGGTCAACCCACTTCAACCACTGAAAACCAAATGGCAACACCAGTAATTTTATTTCGTCCATAGAGATTTCGTCACGTTTTAGTTGGATCGTTAGTAGGCAGTACATCGATACATCGGATCTAAAGTAGCCAGTACACAATGGCGTATGCTGGCCCACTGCAGGCCATCTCCATTGTGTACAGGAGGAAATGGCACGCGATCGGGAAGTTGTCGGTTTTTGGGGCACACTTCAAAGGAATCGTGGAGTTGCGTGGTCGGTGGTGTTCACACAATGGCCTATTGCTTACTTCGTCACCGACCGCTGATACGATTAGTGCACTCTTTTAGCGATATTTTTTGCAAAATATTTTCGAAATCATTAGTTAAAATTGTATAAGTATTTAAAATAATCTCAACAACGAATAATATTGAAAATAAATAGCCGCGGCCGTAACTATTTCTATGTCCATCGCAACTCGCAAGTGCCTCACCAGGCAGCAATGAGCCATGCGCCATTGTGTGAACACCAAGTGATCGTGGCCTACAGTTGTGCGTTGCAAAGCATGGCCCATCACAAGCCGTTGTGTAGTCTACACAACGGCTGCCTTACTTTAATGCTTTTAATACTTTAATGCTTTTTTTATATAGACAAGTTTTTCTTTTGCGTTCCATTAGGAACCATTTAGGAACAATCTCTTCCCTCGATAAGGACAGCAAAACAAATCTATATATAAATAACACTGAATACTGCTGATACGCCGCGCCGAGGGTGCACGCCGCCCAGCGTCGACGATTCGCGCCATCAATAACTCACCAGCTGAGGGCCTACCTGTAATATTGTTTTGACATTTTCATAAAATATCAGTATGGAAATTTTAAAACTAGCTTTGCCCGTGCCTCCCCATTGTTTTAATAATTTTGGTCACTGCTATCGAATCTAACTGTGGTCAGGTACATTTGTAACATCGAAGCATTGATGGACATAGACAAAAAACACAAGGTGAATTTTGAGGTTGCAATTTGTCTTAACTTTATCGTAATTCCCTGATGACTGGCTATTTTAAAAGCTGAATTAAGAAAACGGAATGCATTTTTAACTGAAAAAGGCGAATAACCTTGGTTTCTATTTTTTATGCGTTAAGCTAGACCTATCTATGACCTACAATTTTTCTTCGCTGCTCATTCGCAGGAAAACAATGTGCGTCAGTAGTAATACAATGATAGGCACAGATTTTAGGCAATTTACTGAGTTATATATTCAAGTTTCGGAAAAAATATGTATGGATTTTGACATCTGTTCAGCACCAGCCACGATGGGACACCTAGCGGGATAAATCGGCAGCGTGCCTCCCCATTATTACAATTATTACTTTACGGTCACGGTGGTAAGCCCCCCAGACCAGGGAATAAAGGACATGGCCGAAACTTGTATGGAGCTGTGCCCTGGAAAAAAATATTCATGGCCATCGACAAGCAGTACGTCACATTAAAGCTTATAATTATGTCTACACTCGTTTAAGTTTTATGATCTGAACACTTGCGAGAGACATAATATCAGCATAACAACTTGCAACAAAATGCGCCTAAATAATTTTAATAGCAATGCTTTTTTATTAAAAAATGATGTGTATTGGCAGAATCCGGCCATGTCATTTATATTGAAGCCCCGTCTTTGTTGTTGAGGTTGTAGGGCAGTTCGCCGACGGTCTCGCCGAAGGTGTAGTAGGTAAATAATAAAAAGTAGCGTAGTTTCAATCAACAGGTTTATTGCAAATAATAATTTTACTGATGAAATACGTCTATCCGTGGACGCCCGCGGCGCTATCTGATAATTAAATAATCGTTTCGTAGCGGAGGTCCACGTTTAGAAACGTTTTTATAATTATAATAAACAAAATGTTGCTAAACCCAGGCATTCATAATGCTTTGGAATTTTTACATGATTTTTGATGAGGAAATAATATATCGAATCAAAATGAATGCAGTCCAATAGTTATGTTCGGAATGCATTCAATTTGTTTAGGAGATTTAGTAATAAGATCTACACTCATAACTTTTAAATAATTAATTAAGAAATAGTACCCTTGGACAGAATTTGTACATCGAAAACTTTCATGCAAAATACTATAATTGTAGTCGGACAACTATTAAAAATAACCGTTGTAGCGTTGTGCCACAGATTTTACGTTGTGCCTACAACAAAAGTAGTATTATAACTAACAAAATCAAATTCATTCATTCATTTTAATTAGTTTTTCGTGACAGTAACTTTGTATAAAAACTAGACTGATTGAGTTTCCGAAAACTAAAAACTCCTACTAAGGGTACCCAACTCATTCACACATCGCACCGTGCACTCTCGACAAACTTGTATAAACATGTAAATATATTTTTATTTCTCATAATAGACGATGTCTCCTCAACACGATTCTATTTGGTGTTTCCCATCAGTTGCAACTTAGAACTACTTGTACATAATTTTCTTAAAATCTGAGATGTCTAGTGTAACTTTTACTAGACATAAGTATTAGCATGTTAGGCTAACATGTATAAGCTGTCCCTTTTAAGTTAATGTTGCTTAGGCCCCAGTACACAATAGCTTGTAATGCGCCATGCTTTGCAATGCACAACTGTAGGCCACGATCACTTAATGTTCACACAATGGCGATTGGCTCATTGCTGCCTGGTGAGGCACTTGCAATGGACGTAGAAGTAGTTACGGTCGCGGCTATTTATTTTCAATATTATTCTTTTATGAGATTATTTTAAATACTTATACAATGTTAACTAGTAATTTCGAATATATTTTGCAAAACATATCGCCAAAAGAGTGCGCTATCCGTATCAGCGGTCGGTTACGAACTAAGCAATGGGCCATTGTGTGAACACCACAGACCACGCAACGCCACGATCCCTTTGAAGTGTGCCCCAAAAACCGACAACATCCCGATCGCGCGCCACGATTGACCATCGTCCGCCACTGTATACCATTGCCCCCTGTACACAATGGCGATGGCCTGCAGTGGGCTAGCATACGCCATTGTGTACTGGCTACTTAGAGACAGAACGATGCCACCACATAAGTTACACTAGAAGCTCAGAGAGAACAGATATTTTTGTATTCAGTAAATTTTAATTAAACTCGTTATCACTAGGAATCTTGCCCTAAAGCCACCTAAAGTAATATTTAAGATAATTATCTTACATAATATTACATTTCATACACACGAGCTCATCTGTCAACGTACAAACAAAAACAGAACATTTTGATAAGTGCTTTGCCGTAAAGCAATATTTTTTTTAAAGAAACAAATTAAATAATAATGCGTTTCAAATGAGAATAATACTTTAATTCTATCGGCTTCTCCCTCGCACACTTCAGACGGCGACATTGCGTAAGAGAGATGCAAATATTATGACAGGCCTTATTTAAAACGGATTGTCTTATCCTCTCACTCATTTAAAACATGCAATAGCGGTGAAATAGTTATACCCCGTTTTGTCCACAGGTTTTGTCTTTGTTTGTCAACAGTAATTTGACATTCGAATTATTCCATTACTAGATCAAGTTCATGAATAAGGGGGGTTTAGGAATTGGCCTATTTAAACAGCCATTTTCAAGACTGTTGTTTGATCGAAATGGTTTTCTCACAAAGACAGCAGCTTTAACTCTCAGTATTTATTTATTTATTTATTTTAATAATTAATTATGGTATGAATAATTAATTTTCTTAGCTATTTATAGGAATTTTCTACAATTTTCTAAATTTAGTTTGCATGACATACCCTATGAATGCTATGTACACTTTTAATTGATTTACATATCAGTTAGTGTAGTGTTGTGTATGTTTTCGTGCTTAAGTCTTATATGTAAATTGTAAGTGTGCTTACTAAATAAATAAATAAATAAATAAATTTTGTTAGAATTATCATGTGGTTAGCACAAACGTTGATAACTTTTCGTCGGTGGATACAGAATTGTATAATGGATTAAGTGACAGACTATAAATTCACGTTCACTTTGCGGCAAACCATTTAGGACGAAGCTTTAACAATATCATGTAAAAGACAATACTCGTAAATCTAAGCAAATATAATATATACACAGGCTTAAAAGATACATGATTTAGAATGCCAGACAAAATTGATAATTCACTGATTTTACTGATAATTTATATTGATATATAGTTTTAATAATGGCATGTCAAAAATGCATTCGCTAGCTGTACAGTTTAAGTGTTTTCTAATGGTTAAGTAATCGGTATAAGCCAAGTCTTCTCCATTTGGAGAAATATTAAATTATGGAGAATATAACATTCTTAAATCATGAAAGCGGTACGTTAAATTAAAAACAACATCATACCACACCATAAGTCACAGTCAAACATTTAAACGTTCAATAATTTCCACTTAACACTACAGCAAAAACAAATTAAGGCAATCTTCTCTCTACATAATTATTATTATTATCTATTATCTATAAAGTATAAATTGTCCGCCGATCAAACACCAAACTTTCAAGTCCACAGAAACTGATTGAGAGGAAAGCCCACTTTTAGCAGATTCCATAAATACTTTTTTTATTTAGTAAAAAAACTTTACGCAAAAAATAAATGATAAAAATAAAATAAATCTTTAGTTTTTTTATAAAGAACACAATATATTATATTTTCATCATGATAATAATTTAATAATGAATACTACCTGACACGGCCAATGTTGTTCTTGCCATATTATTAGGGGTAATGAAAATAGCATGCTCATACCTACAGAATGTATACAAAAAAAACAAAAAATTTTATACATTAGAAGACTAGCTGACCAGGAAAAAATTGTTTTGCCAGTTAGGGCATGAAAATAGATAACGACCATACCCACGATAAGACCATACGAACGATTTTCGTTACGGAATTTCTGGATTCGGTCTCCACGCTCAAGGCCCGCGATAGAGCGGGCCGGTCGGAGTGGGGGATGTTAGGTTTTTTTCGTTACGGAATTTCTGGATTCGGTCTCCACGCTCAAGGCCCACGATAGAAGCTATGCAATAGCTTAAAAATTCGTAAAAATCCGTCAAGCCATTATGGACGAAAATTTTATAAATGAAGATTACGATTTGATATTTTAACGATATGAAGATTACGATTAGATATTTTAAGTTTCGATTAACTTTACAATGTGAACACGAATATAAATAATTTAATCTCAACTTTCCTATAAAAGTGGACTTTACTTTGCAATATAATATACCAGGCATTCGATTTCTGAGATCAACATGCATAAATATATTTTGGTCCTTCATAAAGTTTCTATGAATTCGAATCTTCGTTCACTTACGCAAAATTTTTGGCTCAACTTTATAATTTTTTAAACTAGCTGTACCATCTGTCTTCCTATTTAAAAGGGCCCACCGTTTAACGAATATAGAAACTTTGAGATTTAGACGTAACTAAATGGCTTCAGTTTCGAACTGCGCGCCTTTTGTGATTGTTATCGGTCCGTAGGTTTCCTCTTGCACTAGCTTGAGCATCTGGTGTTTCTTGAGTACTAATAAACTGTAGAATTTCTGCGCCACCTGCGAAAAGGGAAATTAATTGTTTATTAGTAATTGCTGCAGTGATATCGTGACAAAAAGGGACTACATTCTCCAAAAGGAAGAAAATATTTATCCACTTTCTACAGTTTGGTCTGAACATGGGCGCATGGGATTTATCTAATCCCAGAGGAAAAATTCACCCCGCAATATGGCAAGCGCCAACTCAATATCACAGAGTTATGATTTTGGCAAAACCACAGATAAAACTTAAGCCTATCTAAACTGTCAAAAACGATAGCTCTGACTTTGATTAGTCACGTATAATATAAATATATTAATTAATATGTCTACACGAAATGTCAAACAGGAATAAAATCGTTTCCCCCATGCTTTGACAATGATTTCCCCTTAGGCCCACTTGCGACGACCTACTCGTAGGTTAGTGTGATAACTCAGAATTAGCATGCTAACCCCGAGTAAGTTGTCAAAAATTGTTCAATGAGAGACGTTGAATCTAGGGTTAAAAATATAAATATTTAACTCCCGTTTCGCGCATGTGGACCAGAGGATAAAATCTGGGGATTAAGTTTTTATTCCCTACCCATGTTAGCGGCGCAACACTGGGTAAACTAATATAAATAATAGCCTAATTCAGTCAGCAGGGTCAATGTAAGATTTTAAATATGCCATACAGCTAACTGTGCTTCAAACGTTATAAAAATGTTTTAAGGTATTTTTCGTAGTACAAAGAGTCGATGTATCTCTTTACTATTTCCCCACAATATGACACCACATCACGCTCGCCTAGTACATACCTGCTTCCTGTTATTGTGCCTGGGCGCGAGTTCCGCGAACGTTAGCTGCAGACCAGCGGCGAGCTTGGGCCGCATCGCCGAGAACAACTGCGCCGCGCGTCTGTTCAACACGCGCTCTTCGAACTGTTCCTCAGTCTCACCCGCCTCGCGTGCGTCTCGCTCTTGCTCCTCCGGCTGAAGAGGGATAGAAGCAATATTGGTTTTAAAAAAAAACAGGGTTTAAATGTAAAAAAAATACCAAATCGGTCTCGGTCTAAGACTTTTTTGCTGGATATTTTGAGAAATATCAAATATTCAACATTTTACAGAAGTACTCTACTTGTTCCTACTCTGTAATGTAACATTGGCAAGTGGCAACGGCGCGGCAGTGCGCGAACTCGCGGCCCAAAACCGCAACAGTGTAATGTCACTTAAATAACATTTTTTTGTATTAAATAAATTAAAACTGGATTTTGAAAAGTCGTAGAACAAAAGTTGTTAGTGTTAATGTGAATAAACTGCAGGCCGAGATCGATTTGGTACGTTTTATATAACCCTGTATAAACGAGCAGATGCGACACTATTTAGTTCAAAGGCTGTGATGTCGTACTCACATTCTCAACACTGAGGGGCAAGTCGTAGTCGTGCGTTGGACTCTGGTGGCCGTGTTGGTCATCGTAGCCTAAATTCGTCATCTGCATACCATTCTGGAATACACGATATAATAGTTTTAATTAAAATTTGCACATAAAACACTACAACACATCTGAACATAGCTGGTGTTTCAACTGATGGCCTTTTTGGGAACACCCAAGCCAAGTCCAACGTTCTTCATTTCAGCCTAAGGACGTCCACTGCTGGACATGTGCCTCCTGTAGGAATCTCCAATGCGCACAATCTTGCACTGCTTGAATCCGCGGCTGCTAAGCCAATGGCTGGCCTATGCCAAGAGAACAGGTTGTTCGCACCCCATTTACGACATTATTAGCAGATTATCTTCACAAAGCTAACCTGATAGTCTCCCTGATCTAACGGCAAGTGTCACGGGTCTATAGGGGCAGTACCGTGGTCGTCGTGTGTCTGGTGAGACGAGGTGTTGCTCGCCCCCCATTTGCAGCATCATTAGTTTCACCTTCACAAAACTCACCTGATAGTCTCCCTGGTCCAGCGGCAAGGGTAATGGCTCCATGGGGCCAGTGTTGAGGTCGTGGTGCGTCTGGTGCGGCGCGGGCACCGACTGCGCCAGAAGGGGGTGTTGCTCGCCCCCCATTTGCAGCATCATTAGTATCAACTTCACAAAACTCACCTGATAGTCTCCCTGGTCCAGCGGCAAGGGTAACGGCTCCATGGGGCCAATGTTGATGTCGTGGTGCGTCTGGTGCGGAGCGGGCACCGACTGCGCCACGAGGGGGTGTTGCTCGCCCCCTATTTGCAGCATCATTAGTATCAACTTCACAAAGCTCACCTGATAGTCTCCCTGGTCCAGCGGCAAGGGTAACGGCTCCATGGGGCCAGTGTTAAGGTCGTGGTGCGTCTGGTGCGGAGCGGGCACCGACTGCGCCAGGAGGGGGTGTTGCTCGCCCCCTATTTGCAGCATCATTAGTATCAACTTCACAAAGCTCACCTGATAGTCTCCCTGGTCCAGCGGCAAGGGTAACGGCTCCATGGGGCCAGTGTTAAGGTCGTGGTGCGTCTGGTGCGGCGCGGGCACCGACTGCGCCAGGAGGGGGTGTTGCTCGCCCCCCATTTGCAGCATCATTAGTATCAACTTCACAAAGCTCACCTGATAGTCTCCCTGGACCAGCGGCAAGGGTAACGGCTCCATGGGACCAGTGTTGAGGTCGTGGTGCGTCTGGTGCGGCGCGGGCACCGACTGCGCCAGGAGGGGGTGTTGCTCGCCCCCCATTTGCAGCATCATTAGTATCAACTTCACAAAGCTCACCTGATAGTCTCCCTGGTCCAGCGGCAAGGGTAACGGCTCCATGGGGCCAATGTTGATGTCGTGGTGCGTCTGGTGCGGAGCGGGCACCGACTGCGCCAGGAGGGGGTGTTGCTCGCCCCCTATTTGCAGCATCATTAGTATCAACTTCACAAAGCTCACCTGATAGTCTCCCTGGTCCAGCGGCAAGGGTAACGGCTCCATGGGGCCAGTGTTAAGGTCGTGGTGCGTCTGGTGCGGCGCGGGCACCGACTGCGCCAGGAGGGGGTGTTGCTCGCCCCCCATTTGCAGCATCATTAGTATCAACTTCACAAAGCTCACCTGATAGTCTCCCTGGTCCAGCGGCAAGGGTAACGGCTCCATGGGGCCAGTGTTGAGGTCGTGGTGCGTCTGGTGCGGCGCGGGCACCGACTGCGCCAGGAGGGGGTGTTGCTCGCCCCCCATTTGCAGCATCATTAGTATCAACTTCACAAAGCTCACCTGATAGTCTCCCTGGTCCAGCGGCAAGGGTAACGGCTCCATGGGACCAGTGTTGAGGTCGTGGTGCGTCTGGTGCGGCGCGGGCACCGACTGCGCCAGGAGGGGGTGTTGCTCGCCCCCCATTTGCAGCATCATTAGTATCAACTTCACAAAGCTCACCTGATAGTCTCCCTGGTCCAGCGGCAAGGGTAACGGCTCCATGGGACCAGTGTTGAGGTCGTGGTGCGTCTGGTGCGGCGCGGGCACCGACTGCGCCAGGAGGGGGTGTTGCTCGCCCCCCATTTGCGGCATCATTGGCAGCTGCTCCATACTGTGCTGGAGGAGAGCTCCGTGCTGAAGACCTGGGTTGTAAGATACTTTTATTTATAGCTGGTGTTTTATAAAAATGAGGGTAAGGAAGAGTGCTATACAAATTGTATATATGTTATGAATTACAAATTAAAACCACGTTAAGACGAAAAATTGTGAGCTAGTGATGTGATGTGACCAAATCACTAGCTCACAATTTTTCATATTTTATATTTTATTTCATATACTTATTTCATATTTTTCGTGAAAATGTAATCAGCTTAGTACAATATCTTTTCATTTAGTGTGTTAATTTGTAACTTACCCGAAGGAGTCATGCCTCCATGCTGTAAACCACCTGGCGTCATTCCCCCATGTGCGAGTCCGACCGGCGTCATTCCCCCATGCGCAAGGCCCGCTGGAGTCATGCCTCCATGCGCGAGGCCCGCAGGAGTCATCCCTCCATGCGCGAGACCCGCAGGAGTCATGCCACCATGCGCGAGACCCGCAGGAGTCATGCCTCCGTGCGCGAGACCAGCTGGTGTCATTCCGCCGTGGGCTAAACCCGCAGGCGTCATCCCGCCATGCGCGAGGCCCGCTGGCGTCATTCCTCCGTGCGCGAGTCCAGCTGGGGTCATGCCTCCATGTGCAAGTCCAGCTGGCGTCATTCCTCCATGCTGGAGTCCCACTGGTGTCATGCCGCCATGGTCCAATCCACCTGTACAATACAAAAATTTAATAAAACAAATATATAACGGAGATAGACTGATGAAGTAATACGGTGCCAGTAATCAGTCAGTCTTTTTTTCCAATACAGAAAATGTCGTTAAGTCTTTCTCAGATCATTTATCAGATCTACGTTAAAGACGGGATGTAGCTAGGTTAGCTACCTTACTACTATAAATTCAAGATAACGGTATTAATTTTGAGAAATTATGATCTGCATTCATAGATTTTTTTTAATTGCAAAAACCTACTCGTCAAGAAACTGACTGACATCAGACTGGATATACAACCACTGTCATAATAAAACTGCTGCAGTTTTTATCCCTCACCTCTCGGACTAAAAGGTATAATGAATAATATGGAGAATTTTATGATTACCTGGCGTCATCGATCCATGATGTAACGCAGCGGGAGTCAAACCGCCGTGAGCCAATCCCGCTGGCGTCATTCCTCCGTCCAATCCTAAACCTGGGGTCATTCCTGGAAACAAATGTAAAAACTCAAACATTTAAAAAACGAGTAATTTTCACGTAATCCCGTTTTTTCCTTCTCATTAGGCGGGAGCGATTACACGTCGCTAGAGTTAATTGCGAGACTTTATAGGAGGAACGTAACCAGTTTTTAGGGTTAATTAAAATAAACTTGCTTGCGTTGTGTTTTGAATGGCATATGCTTTGAATTAACGAACTTTATCTAGAAAATGTACTTGCTAAAATCGCATTTTTGCATTCTTTACAAAATCTAATATTAAAAATTATTAGTGTATCAAAATTATCGCAGCCAACGGGACTCGAACCCGCATCCCCCCAGCTATCGCGGCTGGGTGCTCTGCCAATTGAGCTATGGAAGCAACTACCGCTGACATAATAATTTCGATACACATACTTTTCAGTCATAGGCAGACTGCGGCCCATCTATTGGGAAACTACGGTTTCTCAAATTCAAAGGCTCATATTTCGAATGAAGCTAGCTTGGATATTAGAGCTAGATGGATAATTTTGATACACTTATAATTTACAATAATAGCTCGTGTGTGAAAAACTATTACAAAAACATAAATCTAATATTGTTTTAATTCCAAATAAATGTTACCTCCATGCAAGGCAGCGTTCAGTGCTAGTTCAGGCTGCTCACCGTGCTGCAGACCGGCGGGCGTCATTCCTAAAACATTTTACAAGTACTGCTATTCACTAAACGGTTGTAAAATAAACATAAAAACGGTATTGCATTTAGGTACGTTAATGTTGTATAAACAGACAAGATGGATACGAAATCATTTTCTGAGAACACTGATGATGCACAATTATTTTTCGACTATTGACATACGCAACATATTCGAAAATTATGAAGTTGAATTAAAGTTTAGCACGATAAAGTTATACTTATACCATTTTACACTCTATGTCAATGGGAGTAAAGTTAATTTTTCAATTTATTTCATGATTCACTTCACTGTGCGTGAAAACGTTACGCGAATGGCATTTTGATTATCTTATATCTCAAAGTCTTCACATATGTTTGAGAACATAATGAAGAACTCTTCTACAGCATGTAGTTTTCCTCACAATCTTTTCTTCATAGTTAATATATAATAATTAACTATTAAGCAATTAATAAGTGGCATTAATATTTTACTACATAATAAAATTGTGTATTCACAATCTTTGAAGAAGAGCCTTAAACCTTTTTTTATAGCAAAAACTAAGATCTTAAGGCATGAGAGAAAGAAAGGAGAAAGGATAGTTGCACATCGATCCACCTTACGTACCCATAATATCAATTTTTGCATTCATGATCATGCATTAAGGCCTGTGATCTATATTCATAAACAAAAAACAGTCAACAGCATGGTCTCAAAACTCGGTTTTGGGGTTTCAAAAACGAACTTAACGTGATTAATCATACATTATTGTGATCAATCATGATGATACACATAAGCAACTGGATAGCGCTGTTCCTAGACAACAGGTCACGACTCACGAGACTATACCTATCCATTCGTTTTTTTTTATAGATGACAGATATAGACCAGAGATAGACCACTTTTCGTTTTTCTCTCTCAAACGAATGGACGAAGTATAAGTTCGAGAAGGCTCCAAAACATTCACATGAGCTGCTGAGCAACGTTTTCTTCCACATTCGCACTAGATGAAACCAGTTGATATGAGCATCACTACAAGCAGCATCAAAGAATGTTACAGAAAGTTCTTTAATAAGACGTGATCCATGCAAATGCCAATGTGTTTATCCTAAAATTCGTGAAATTTTGAGACCATGTCCTTGTTTGATATTGGTTGAAACACTGATCTCTATTATACTAGTACGCTGGATCAAACATTCTATACAATATCAGTTTATTATTTGTGCCTATTTGAAGCGCCCCTCGAGCATCCACTGTACTAAATTGACATTTGTTGCTAGTGACCGTATTTTTGAATGTCATTTTAATTTAGTTCCATGGACGGTCACGGCAGGTTACGCAACAATCAGCGCCAAAATGGCGAAAATCAAGTGTCTTCATTTTTATGTTGACAATCTGAGGTCTAGGGTATTAGTATAAAGGTCAGTCAGTGGGTTGAAAGAACTCAAGGTTTTATTATAAATATAGATAGATAAATATAAATAGATTTCGATAAGGGAAAAGTGATAGGTCCCACGTACCCGGTGTCATAGCGCCATGCTGCAAGCTCCCGGGAGTGATGCCTCCCTGCAGCAACGTGCCCGGGGTCAGAGGACCCAACGCGCCAGGAGTGAGCGGCGCCCCGAGCGAGCTCAGCATACCTAGCATAGTTCAATTAGGCATTCCAGTCAAAAATTTTTTTTTGTTTAAATGGAAAGATTTTGTCTATATTTTCTAGCAAAATGGCATTATTATTTGTTATAATTTTAAAGATAAAATCAATATAATAAATTATTTTTGTATCTGTGGCAAAAACTCGAGGAGTGTAGTGTAGGTGGGTTGACAGTGGATGTGACGTACATGTGCGTATTTTCCGGCTCACATTTTTAAAGTAAGAAGTAAATTGATTGATAAATATTAAATAATAATTATTGAAAGGTCACTTCGTTTTAACTGACATAATATTGTGTACATATTTAAAGCTGTTTTATTTTAGGCAATTGAAAAATGCTCTCATGAAGCAAAACAAATACACCTTTACATTATTATCAAGTTACAAACTGATTAGTGAAAACCAATGAATGACTTATGACCACATGATATTTGAACTGTCAACTGGCTGAAGAATAAAAGGGTACTGCTTTTCAAAATCCAATTGACCCATATACTCAGTAATGTAGCCTACATTGCCCTTCAGACCGAAACAGTATCGCAATTGCTATCCGGTAGAATTATATCTGTACACTACGTAGCATCCGGAGAAATCCCACCAAAGAAGCGCTAGCCATCTCCTCTGAGTTCCTACAGGTTATCTATAGTTGCCCCTTATACCTACAGCCGTTTTTCCACCTTACCGAGAACCGCCAATAAACACGTCGTAGGTTCAAAGTGACGATTTATAATAGACAGGACCCGGCGATCCACCTAAAAAATGTCGCCAGCTTATTGGTGTCAAAATGTGTTTTGACACCAAAGGCGGCAGTAGTAAACGACCGCAGTATTGTCTGTGGACCGCGGTCTACGCAACAGATGACACTTGTTTTAATATGCACGCGCGATTTTCACAGGTACGGTTTTCGCCATATTTTGGTGGCAATTTTGACAGAACGCGCTACATATTCTTGTATGAAGAAACGATTACGATTGGTTCAAAAGCGTCGGTTGTCGGTTACAGTGGACAAACGGCTCATTGAAGTAATCAGTGAGGAGTGAGGTGTGAGGTGTGAGTGTACCTGGCGTGCTGGGCGGCTCCACGTCGTCGTGGCGCGGCGTGGAGAAGGGCTCGGGCACGCGCTCCGACTCTACCAAGCCGGGACCACACCGAGAGTTAGTGATAGACAGTGATAATGCGTGTTATGCAGCAGTTATATACTGGCGACCAAAGATTTAAATCGCTAGATGAGCTCTAAACCTCCAAGAACGTCCAAGTTGTAGTCTTGTGTGCGACACGTTGTCACTCTCTCTGTCAGAAGTGAAAGTACAGCATGCTGAGAGCACTCACTCAATATTTTGTGAAGGTTTTTGATGTGCGCAATGTAGGCTTAGGACTTTTGCGATTTAAATCTTTGCTTGCGACCAAACTCTTTGGCAGCTGTTATGTGATTATACGAGTGTAAATCAAATTATCAAGATGACGTAGAACCGGAGTAAAAGACATAAAAATAGCTCAACACATAAGGAATGTGCAGGACAATTTACATATCACAGAACAAACTTATTGATAATGTAGACCCAAAGTGGAAGTAGTGACTAGTGACCAAACACCGGGACATGTTATAGACCAACCCCAAAATTAGAGACTTATTAAGTTGGTCAAACTCGCTGATTGGCTGTACAAACTGTAAACAAAAAGTCAAGCCAACCAAAGAGCAGGATTTTTTGCAGTGAAGTTTTATGACCCTCTGATACCTCAAAATGTTATGTTCTGCGCATCTAATCGCCATGACGTAATCTGTGCCGCCAAAAAGTTTGGTTCGATAAGCAAATTAATGAACACATTAGATTGTGAAAATGGAATTTGAAAAACGAATAAAGCCTGACCCTGGAGAATAATAACCTTGTTTGTAAGCACATATTTTGCGCCACAAATCAGAATTTTCTTTCAAAGCAACACAAACAAATAAATTAAAATCCTTTTAGAATAAATAAATAAATCAATATGAATTCAAATGGAAATACGAACTGTACTAGAGTCCACATTCAAGTGGCACAGTTTGAGTGATAGGGAGGTCCCATTTATATTTTAGCTCTAAAGTAAAATTAATAAATTAAATCAACTGCAGTTTTACAGAACATAACAAGGACTATTCCTGGTCAGTCTTTAATAACATTATTCTAAGTGGGAGAAAAATATATTACAGTTATTTCTTTTAATTAAAGTTTTTTCGGGAAGTAACCTTTTACCTACTGTCCTTTATATACATCAGTGGTTCCCAAACTTATTTTGTCTACTGCCCACTTTGAGAATAAATATTTTTTTAGCGCCCCCATTTTTTCACCTATTTAAAAACCACTATAACTTCAAATTGAATTAATTAATTATTGTGACCTATTGTTAGGTTTTATTAGATATTACCGTTGGATTATCGTCGTTCTTATTTGCAAATATATAAATTAGTAGTCATTCATATTTTTAATAATTGTCAATATTATAAGTTGTGAATTTGACTTAGTTTTCAACCATTGTATAAACGACCAATCACAGCCCATGTGGCGGGGCTGTGCTCACGGAGGGGTGACGACACAAAACGAGCGAACGAAGGTATTTAAGAGGCACATCGCGCTGGGTAGTGGACGGTGGAGGTTGTATTGTATTGAGTAAAAGGGTATAAAAATTGTATAAAACGGTGTAACAATAACATGTGGAAAATAATTATAAGGAAGGAATGTGAATAAATATTACGAATAATTCAAGAAGCAAGCTGTGTTTAATTCCCAATGGCCTGGACCCTACAGGTCAGAATTGGGATAAACAAGAAAATCTATTATTTTCTTGTCACGCCCACTGGATGAACGAAAACGTAAGTAGCGTTGAAAATTTAAGCATGGCCTATTTTTCTTATGTTGACAACTTTTTCACATTGATTTAATACATCTTACTGTTTTTCACCTTTAAAATTAACATAAAATGGTTCGTTTCCTTGTCGTCTGGGAATATTTTTTTTCTTTCTCCTGTGTCCCGTCTTTAATTACGGTAGTATTATTAAAATTACAAATAAAAACCCTAAGTATGGTAGTGCATTGCTGTAATTATCATTTGGTTGTATTAAAGTAGGGTAAGGTCACAAGAATAATAAGTTGAATTTTATTACATTGATAAAATCAAATCTTCTAGCGATTTTTCCTAAATACCTGTTAGTTAGGCTTATTTGACGTAATAAAGAAAATAAAGCGATGTTGATGATACTCTCGTTTTGGAAAACGGGTCAATCTTCCCTGATTTTATTTAAATAAGATGCAAGTATATTAGTCGTTGGCATATGAATCTATGGACCCCGGGTGTAATACAAAAAAATGTACCGAGAAATGAGGGTACATGTATATTAAAAAAAAAACAAACTAAAACATTGTAATTTGTGACTACACATACTTATACAGTCAAATTTTTCTTAAATGTGATTGGAAATCTTTTCGCGTTTTGGATCTCTTTACGTTCGGACACTTTCTAGCACTGAACCGAAATACTTAGTATTATATATCAGTGATTGTAGTATACTTGTGCAAAGCTCATTAATTTTCTTCTGGAATAGATACTTAATTTTTTTGGCATTAGCAGGGCAAAAGTGAATAACATTTTCGTAATTCCATTTTGAACGGTCTGAAGGCTTTTACTTTAGGGATTGGTTTTAGCAGCACTGCTCCATGCTTCCATGAGGTAGAACGAGCGAGTAATAAATGTATAATCGGACTTTTTGAGGTTAACATAGAACAATACCATACAACGATCCTAAAAGAGAAGACAAGGTTGATTTTTATTTGCAATAGATTTTTTTTATTTGAATAGTGGATTCATTTATCTAAGCATCGTTTGTAGTGAGTGGAACAGGTGATGAGATATTTTTGTCCTTTGCTGTAAAAATAATGTAGCTAGATCTACCGTACTGACAGTCAGTAAATAAATCGTATTAAAAAAAAAACTAGGAAATTGGAACTCAGTAAACAAACGACATAAGCCCATAGAATTTCGGCTAGACTGATTAGTACTTTGGCATTAAATGGTAACAAGGGTGTAGTGTTGGGAAGGAAACAATGAAACATACAACAGCTTATCGTTGAAAAAAATATTAAATCATTAGGTACTTGTTTAGCCTCTTAAAATTTACTAGTTGTGAAACTCATTAAGATCACAAATAATAAATGGATAAAGTATTATTATTATTAAAACTCTTTATTTGCACCACACAAGAAACATAACAAAGGACAAAAACACATATTATAGTAGGTATTGGTCCAAAGGGCGGCCTTATCGTTAAGCAGCGATCTCTACCAGACAACCTTGAGTAAAGTAAAGTATGATTGATATGATATTATCACTTTGCTAAGTAAAGAGGATAAATAAAAATTCCTAAATGTTCGAGCAACTTTCTATTCGATTAAAGTGGAAACAACACGGTGCCCGCCTATTGAAGCGCAAACTCGGGTATTTCGCAAAAATATGATATGCTAGGTGCACACACACATTACACATTATCTTCGCTGTGGGGCCGCGGGAACAATAGGTAGTGATGGGGCAGTCTATACGTTCCTTATCGGTAGTACTAGTGATTTTAGTAGTTCAAATGTTAGATTTGGATTGGATTTAGATGCAGTTTATAATTAATGTAAAATTTTCGTGTGAGTTTGACAATAAATTCCAGAAGCTCCGGAAATTTTGTTCATCTAACTATGGAATTTTCACACCAGAATATCATAAACCTAGGTCAATTAATTATTCAAGCGTATGTGACAGAAACGATGCAAAAAGGGGTGAAATCAAACTCTTCTATGAAGAGCCTTTGCAAACCATAACGAAATATTCACACAATCACAAAATTTCATGGGTGGCCTTGAGGCCAAGGTAAAGTAAAATGAGGAAGAATCAGAGAATTTGGAGAAGGAAAAGGGAATCCCTAATAGCGGACTACTTGATGAATTATTAAGGGAATATAACTAAATACTCCTCAACAGTACGTTTGAAAGGAACAAAACATACAAGTGGTCGTGGATTCCCACTGATGGCAGACAAGGAGACCTCCTGTCACCGAAACTGTTCTGAGCGGTGCTGGAAAGTCTTTCACAATCAAATCTGGGATAGCCTCGGATCGAAAATACACGTCTAGGAACTTAATCACCTAGGGTTCGCGAATGATATAATTATGTTAGAAGAGAACCCTAAACAACCTAAAGAAATTATAGAATCACTTAGTGAAGAAAACTATGGAAGTAAATGAATTCTCACCATTAACATGAATCAAACAAAACTGCTCACAAACTTTGAACCGGTATCCTTAGAAATTGAGGACTACCTACTGAAATGGAATTCTGGAGTATTTAACATATCTAGGACAGGTAGTCTCTCATGAGGAACAAAGCAATCAAAGGAATGAACACACAAGGACAGCTAAAAAAAAAAACTGGTCAACGACAGAAACTATGAAATCTAACAACAAGCTAAAATTCAGGAGAGAGGCCATCAACACTGGTATTTTTCCAATCATTACTTATGGATGGGAAACACTGGCACTTGCTTAACTTCACAGAGATAAACTCGAACGCTGCCAAAGAGCCATGGAAAGAAGCACGTCTGGTATAAATAATTAAAAGAAGCAAAACAAACGGAGTGTAACCATGTTCGAAGGGTTGCGAGAAACAGATCTCAATGGAAAATGATAGAGGAAGCCGATTTCAGGAAATACATGAATTGCGAGATATTCTCCAGCGAATCTCGTCTTTATATTATTAGGGCTTTATTATTATTTACTTTAAGTTGATCTTAAAGGAGTAAGGAATTTCTAATGCTTTTCTTAATTATTTCTTTATTATTTGGAGAAGTTTATCTTGTCTTATCTTTAAACAAGTAATTCTTGTATATATAATCTGAATCTCGGAAACGGCTCCAACTATTTTCATGCAGTTTACTATGCAGGAGGGTCAGGGGCGACAGACCGATCTAGATAGGATCTTTTTCAGAAGATATCGTATTTACCAAAAAAAAAAAAAACAGAAAGCAAAGCTATTGTTTAGTAATGAAAGTATTACGCTAAACATTCTATTTAATATGGGATGTTAGTCTGCTCTTACGTTCTAGGATGAGGCTAGGAGCGTCAAGTACATTGTCAGTAATTGTGTTGACTAGTACTGGATGGTCATTGGTCATTTAAACGAAAGCTGATAGAACTTTGTAATCAAATTAAAGGTAAAGGTTTAAAAAGGTAACCGGTAAAAAGTAACATTGGTAATGTGGCATTCTAAATATTATATTATGTAACGGTAACGGTGAGGTTTACTTTATTAAAGGTAAATTCGAGGAGAGCTGTCAACATCTCTTAATAATGACACATTTCATACCTAAATATCAATAATCTTATTTATCCATTTCATTTTCATATTTAATCTACATTTTACCATTGAATGGTCAAAATATAGTGTGGCCAATGTGGAAAATAATTAATTTGAAATGCGTGTAATGTAAGGTTGTCAAACTTTTGGCGCGTTCTATGGGCCGACATACACGTGCGCCCAGGCTTGGTGGGGGTGGGTCGGAAGTGTGTTAAGGCCAGTTTAATTTGGTGTTAAGGTGATGTTAAGGCGTTGGTGTAAAGGACAGAACAATTTCTTATTTTAGTGTTAGGTACAGCAATTTTGAAGGTTCTTAATGGGGAATTGCTGTGCGTTGTAATGAGAATGGCTTCTGTTTTGGAATCGTTGGGTTTTCATTTCCACTTAATAAATTAATACTTGGTAATTGGGATTTGGCCCCACATAGGAAGTAAATGGTAATAATATAAGATGGAATAGGAATAGGGTATAGTAACTAATCTCAAAATTTAAACCAAATGTAGTGATGTCTAAATGTCATGATATTAAGCTGGTATCTGTCAGTTTCAGGAAAGCAAGCAATGGAAACAAGGAAGGAAACCCGAGGTGGTGGGTCTTATCAAATGGAGGAAACCCTAGGAGGGGGGTGGACTCTAAGGGAGGAAACCTCAGGAGGGAGGTGTACTCTAAGGAAGGAAACCCGAGGTAGAGGGTCTTATCAAATGGAGGAAACCCTAGGAGGGGGTGGACTCTAAGGAAGGAAACCTCAGGAGGGAGGTGTACACTAAGGAAGGAAACCCGAGGTGGAGAGTCTTATCAAATAGAGGAAACCCTAGGAGGGGGTGGACTCTAAGGGAGGAAACCTTAGGAGGGAGGTGTACTCTAAGTAAGGAAACCCAAGGTGGAGGGTCTTATCAAATGGAGGAAACCCTAGGAGGGGGGTGGACTCCAAGGGAGGAAACCTCAGGAGGGAGGTGTACTCTAAGGGAGGACACCCTAGGAGGGGGGTGTACTCTAAGGGAGGACACCCTAGGAGGGGGGTGTACTCTAAGGGAGGACACCCTAGGAGGGGGTGTACTCTAAGGGAGGACACCCTAGGAGGGGGTGTACTCTAAGGGAGGACACCCTAGGAGGGGGTGTACTCTAAGGGAGGACACCCTAGGAGGGGGTGTACTCAAAGGAAAAAGGAAAGGATATTTTTTTTGTTTTAGGTATAATCTGGATCAATGAGCTTAGGGTTAGGATTGAGGTCCCTAACCCTTAGACTCAGTACTCGTGACGTGCATTTTTGAGGTACTATTGAGGGATGCACTGTGAGGCACGGTCGTGTTGAATCGGGTCAGATTCCTGGTCCTGGACGGGTGCGTGTGCCGGTGGGGCGCGCTGGATTCCTCGGGCGCTTCGCGTCCTGGGCGTCAAGGCGAAGACAACGGACCTGTGTTGTTGTGCTCTGAGTGAATTCACAAAAATAGCAGTGTGAACTATCTGTTACGACACCTAGTAGATGTTTTTATTAGTGGATTCATTGGATAAAGGTATGTTAAGGGTTACTACTAACGAATTGGAATGGTTTCCTGTGATGCTAGGTGTAGATGAATAAATGATGGATAAAAAATAAATCTGATCGGTTCGAGTGTATAACATGTTCGAGGCAAAGTTATGTATAAGGTGGTGTGAACATGACACTCAATTTTGTAGCTAAATGTAAAAGTGTGACTTCTAAGGTAGCTCCTAACAGAATGTGCTGTAATATTGTTTTTGGATTTAATTCATAAAATGTATTTATTATTACCATTGCTAACAATTTCAAAACGATTATGAATTGTTTGGTTATAAGTTACATTTAATTACTTTGACAATAACTTATTTTTAAAATGTATTTAGTTGGATAATGAGCAATTACGTAGAAAGTAATCAAAAAGGTTCAAATTAATGATAATATAATGAATATTAAAAATATTTTTCATATGTTAAGGTAAAAGCGATGGGACTCGCTTAAGGTAGGATGGCCGAGCTGTTAGGTTTTATTAGATATTACCGTTGGATTATCGTCGTTCTTATTTGCAAATATATAAATTAGTAGTCATTCATATTTTTAATAATTGTCAATATTATAAGTTGTGAATTTGACTTAGTTTTCAACCATTGTATAAACGACCAATCACAGCCCATGTGGCGGGGCTGTGCTCACGGAGGGGTGACGACACAAAACGAGCGAACGAAGGTATTTAAGAGGCACATCGCGCTGGGTAGTGGACGGTGGAGGTTGTATTGTATTGAGTAAAAGGGTATAAAAATTGTATAAAACGGTGTAACAATAACATGTGGAAAATAATTATAAGGAAGGAATGTGAATAAATATTACGAATAATTCAAGAAGCAAGCTGTGTTTAATTCCCAATGGCCTGGACCCTACACTATATATGTATATTAACGGAGAATTCTAAACGAAACTTTTACTATAACCCGCAACTTGAAACCTGAGCGCAGTAGGTAACATACAACGGCGCTTAAGGTCTCAAGTTAACTCTTACGGGCTCCACCTGCCAATAAGAATGATTATTGAAACGCAACTTTATAGTATTAAAACAGAGTATCTTTTATTAAAAATATAACTAAAATAATCAATCCTTATATAAAAACTAATGTGAAGGATGAATCTGATGCTGTTTAATAAGTTTGTTGATATCAGGTTCCAATTTACTCAAGAACAGTCGCAAGTCGCCACGTTCGGTAACAAGCAAACGATTTCGCTTTTTAGTAAGCAATGTTGTCACAGCACTAAATCCACGTTCACACAAATATGACGATGGGAATGCTATCAAGAATCGTTGAACGATTGACCACAATCCAGGGTACAATTGCGGGATCGGTTTTTGTAGCCAAAATTCTTGGTAACCATTTTTGAACTTGATTTTTATTTCCTCGTTTGTTGTCAATTCTATAAGTTCTTCTTCCAGCTGAGGTGACATTGCTGTGTTGACATTTGAAAACGGATCCAACACCCAGTCTGGTATTTCCAAGTTCAAAATGTCCTGGTATCGTTCGGTGAAGTCAATGTGGAGGTTTTCCAAATGTTGGCAGTAGGCAAACAATTCGTCGTTACTGCATGATACTGATAAATTTGGAAAATTGTGAAACTCACGTCTGCCCAGATTCTTTTTGTGTAGAAGCAGTTTGGCTGCGAAAGCAGCAACGACGTTTTTTGTTTTAATTAAATTTAGTTTATCGCCTTGCATTTGGAGATTCATGTCGTTGAATAATTTATACAGGTCTGTCATGTAAGCTATATCATTTTTTGATGTTATGAGCTTGTCGTGCAATTCTGTATCTTTAGTTTCCAAGAACTCTATAACAGAGTCAAACAGGTTGTAAAATCGAGTCAGACAATTGCCTCTTGATAGCCAACGAACTTCAGTATGATACAACAAACGGTTGAAATCCTCGTCATTAGTAACACAAAGCTGATGAAATAATCTATCATTCAAAGAGCTGTTGCGGATTTTATTGACTGCTTTGATGACATATTGCAGTAATTGAAATAGTTTTTCACTTAAGTTTCTAGCAACTAAATGTTGTCTATGAATAACGCAATGTACACCAAGGACATCTGGAATTTTATTTTTTAAGTACGCTATGAAGCCTTTATGGCACCCTGTCATAGCCGGAGCGCCATCCGTAGCAACTGAAATAATATTTTTCAAAGGAATCTCTTTCTCATCGCAAAACTTTTCCAATGTATTGAATATGGTTTCACCTTTTGTATCGGTCTCTAAATTTCTAGCAAATAATAGTTCTTCACATATTTTCTCATCTTTAATAAACCTCACGTAAGACAACAACAATGCTTCATTAGTTGGTAAAGTGGACTCATCGAGCTGAATTGAGAATTGACTTGTCCTCAGGTGATCGCACAATGATTCTTCAATGTTTTCAGCCATTTCATCAATTCGTCTTTGCACAGAATTATTACTCAAAGGAATTTTTCGGATAATATCTGCGGCCGGTTTATGAAGCACAGTAGTTATTACTTCATTTATTGCTGGCAATATTAACTCTTCTCCGATGTTATGTGGTTTGCCTTTTTGAGCAATTAACAAAGAGATATTGTACGAAGCTCGAAGTCCGTCGTCATCTTGCTTAGCAGCCGCCGAAAATAGTTTTGCTACACTTGGCTGTGTATTATGCTTCTTCTCTAGGTCTTGAAAATATGCTACATTCTTGTCTTTCTTATCTGGATGCATTTTATTCAAATGATCTTGCAGCCTTGAAGGCTTCATTGCTTCATTCGAAAATGTTTTTAGACATAGAAGACACAAAGGCGACGATGGGTTTGTGGGATTTTCAATAAATCCGAATTTAATATATTCCGCACAGTATTGCCGTCTCTTCTTTTTTACTTCCGACATTGTTTTGCAATGAGAAATACGTTCAACTTCGCGAGTAGTGTAGAGGAGGTGTAAGTAGTGCTCATCTATTACGCGCGAGACCACAAATGAAAATAAAATAAATATTACATTGTTTATATAGAAATGCTTAAGCAGCACGCACCGACAGGAATAAAACAAACATGCATAAACTCGTTAATCTCATTCGACGCTCAATCGTACTCAACAAGTCCGAACAAGTATTCAATGAATCATCCGACTGCTACAGGAATGCACAATTCGGGTTATTTAACAAAAACTTGTTAAAACATGATAGATATCTACGAGTACTAATAACTATTAAAATGCGAAAGTGTGTCTGTTGCCTTTTTATTTGTGTCTACTTTCATTACGAAACGGAGCGACCGATTGACATGATGATTCATTTTTTCTATATTCAATAAAATATGACAGATATATGAACTACGCGGAGAGAAATATAGAATCGAGTTTGAGCAATCTTTTAATTCATATTAGTTGATGTTCACAAGTTGTTGTTGAGAGTCGAGAGCTCTTGCAGTTAAGAGGTTGTTTAAGAGGCCTACTAGCTAAATAAAATTACAAATCACCCCCCCGCCTCGACACAACGCCCCCATTTTCTTTCTGGGTCTCTTACCGCCCCCCTTGAGACCTGCAGCGCCCACAAGGGGGCGTTATCGCCCACTTTGGGAAAGACTGATATACATAGATATAGAGTTGATCATATTGTGAAAATGCACGAAACATTAGTAAAGTCAAAAGCAGATTATTATGATTTACGTGAGAAGCGTTTGGTGCCTTACCGATGGAAGGCTCGTAGTCTTGAGGCACTGGAGTGGGGGGTTCCAGGTCTTGAGGGGCCGGTGCTGGAGTTTCGGGGGGAGGGATCTGAAAGGAAAATGACAAGCGTAAAATATTAACAGTTAAACACCTGTACAGTAGCATACGTTAATCTTACTGAGTTCAGAATCACAAGCGGAATCGAATATAATCGCATATAACGTCGCTCGTAGGTATAATGGAATAGAAATAGATCATTCTTTATTTCATATAGGCCTTGCATACAGAGGCTCTTATACAAAAACATTTCTCTCTACCACGCGCAGTCATTCACCTCGCCTCGGCCAACGTGTATAGCTAGCATTATTTAGTAGCCTGCCCCTGGTATCGAATACACCACACACCTCTTCGTGTTTGCGCTTCCGGCCGCCGCGGCGCGCGACGGGCGGGTCGGCGGGGTCGGGCGAGCGCGCCGCCTCCGCCTCCTCGGGGTCGGTGCGCAGCGTCATGTTGCGCTGGTATTTCTGTAACAATGTGTGGAATTAACACGTGTTTGGTAAGTTTTCACGTCGTCCCTGCTGCAGCTGGCATGATATGGCGCGACCGCGGCTAACCAATGTGAAAGGAAAGGCATCAAACTCTTAATACTAAGCAACTGTGCGTTGCGGGGCGAAATTGTGTATTTGATATACACAATTCCGTCCCGAAACGCACACAACACATTATTTTCTAAACATCATTGTATCTGTTTACTCCTTAAATAGGTGAAAAATTTATACAAATTATAAAGTTGAATGACGTTGTCCGTACAAGTAAAAGGCAATAAATGCGGTAGTTAAGTTAGTGACACTATACAATTTCGCACTATGAAGTCAACATAGCCTGAGGATATGCGCCGAGAGTTTTAAGAGTTGTGCGTGGTGTAACGTGGGTGGTGGTGGCATTGCTCGTTTGGGACCTTTGCTTGTGCTTGAGTGGCGGCCGGTGCTTGGCTTGTAACTGCATGTTGGACCATATACATTGTTTTCAAGTATCGGATTATAGCAAAATTTACTTGAACAGCACTTTGGAACTAAAATGACCTTGAACAACACTCCGGAAGGAGTGAACCTGATGGGGAGTGTAAACAGCTTATTTTCAGGTGGCCAATTATAGCTAAACAATTTAATCTGTCCTGTTCAGTTGGTGAATTAATTACCTTGAACAGCACTCTGGAAGGAATGGGCCTGGCGGGGAGCGTGAACAGCTTCTCCACTCCGCCCGTCTCCTTCCAATGCATCAAGCGCCTGGTGGGCGGCGCGAGGTCCAGCGTGGTGACGATGTCCGACGTGTTGCTGAGCTGGTTCTTCATTTCTTCTCCGGATATGTTCTTCACTTCGTCGACTATGAGCTTCCGCTTGCGTTTAGCCTTGGTTATACCTGTGCGTGGTAAAAACTTATTCTATTATTTTCATGCACGCACCCACACAAAAATCCCGCGCAGGGCCCAGTTTCAACCAAAGCGGAGCGGAGCTGTGTTTGAGTAACCAATCAGATTTCGTCATTTTGACATCTTCGAAACTAAGGGGAGAGGAGATGTCGAAATGACGAAATCTCATGGTTACTCAGACACAGCTCCGCTTTGGTGGAAACCGGGTCTAAGAAAGAGTGGCGAGGTGGGTTGACTGTTCTCACTATATCATCAGTGTACAATATAAAGAAAAAACTGTTTAAAAACTAAAGCCTCTTAAGAAGCCATAGTAACCAAGATGCTGGCTGGCCCCGTATGTGACCAAATGTATTTTTTGCCCAAAAACTTAATAAATGAGCAAGACCAATGATGGAATCAAGTGTTTCACGATTCAAAACCAAATATTCTAGGAAAATAATACTGTATTTTTCGAGAACCATCGGCATCAGAATAATGTTTTTCCAATCTGGAATCGAATTTTATGTACAAAAAGCTACTTCGTTTTGTACATGTCTTAAAGATGTTATTGAAAAGTACAACTTATTTACTGGCCCATTACTTTGAAATGAGGATTTTTATTATTAAAAATAATAATTATTATAGGTCATATGGAGTTTACAAACCATAATGTTTGAACTAGAGTTGTCACGAATAGTAATTTAGCCGAATACCGAATATTCTGCAACGCTATCGGCCGAAGCGCCGAATATTCGGCCGCCGAACATTCGGCACTAAGTACATGCTTGCCGACCGCAAAATCGTGTCGCGAGTCGCGACCTGTCTCACTCGAGCGCGGGCGCGGGCCGCGCGGGTTTAGATGATGAGATTTTTATTTGAAAACTACTCGCCTAGATAGGAAAGCTGATCCTTTTAAGTGGTGGTCAGCAAATGAAAAGCAATACCCAAATCTTTCAAAATTTGCTAAAGTTTATCTTTCTTCTCCCGGGAGCAGCGTGTATAGTGAGAGGTTGTTTTCTGAAGCTGGTATCATTTACGATGAGAAGCGTAATCGTTTGCTACCATCAAATGCTGAAAAGCTTGTTTTTATCCATCACCACTTACCGCTGATTAATTTTACTTATTAAAATGTTGTTATTTGGTAATAAATACAAATCTTGAGTAATATGATGTGTCTTATTTGTCCACGATTTGGTATTCGGTATTCGGCCGAATAATAAGTACTATTCGGCCGAATACCGAATACCAAATAAAGTGGCCGAATAGGCCGAATACCGAATAGTAGCCAGATATTCGTGGCATCTCTACGAATATCTGGCTACTATTATATCTGGGTAATGTCGTTCAAACTTTGAACCATTCTGGTACCGAATTCCATAAATCCATGGTCATTCTCTTTTAAAACGCTGGTCGCACGAGCTTGCCTTTCAGCACGGTGGTGTCGACGGGCGGCAGCGCGAAGGACTCCTCCTCGTTCTGCAGCAGCGTGGTGTTGTCGAGCGCGGGCGCGGGCGTCGCCGGCGCCTCCGCCGGAGCCGCCGCCTCCTCCGGGGCCTCCTCCCCGTCCACCTCCTGTCGTCAACAAACACTGGTGTTAGGAAGTCAGAAATGAAACGCGTCACATCGCACATTTATATTGTCTAACTATTAAATATCACAGTAGCACAAAATAATTACTAATTAATCACACTTACCACAACAAATTAACAACAGTAACATTTTTTTCACAGGTAAACGACTAATAATGCCCATAGAGAAAACGTGATTTTTATGCTCGTTTTTAATTTAGTGGGCATGGGTGTTGAGACAATGGGAAGATAGTCTTGATAGTACGGAACCCTCAGTACGCGAGCCCGACTCGCACTTAACCGATTTTTTTAACTGCTGAAAAAAAATGGCCAATAGGGCACTTGTTGACTAGATTATATAGTGGTCTGTTTGATTGTAACTCACCATGGGCCTCACGGAGGGCGGGCGCGGCGCGGCGGGCGGCGGCATCAGGCCCGCGTCGTCGGGCCGCGGCGTCTCCGCCTCGTGCGCGGGCGATCCGCCCCAACTGTCATACAATGTTTTGTTTACACCACTACATTTTTACACTATACAAGTTAGTACTTAACTCCCATCTCACCTGATGGTAAGTGATGATGCAGCTGAAGATGTTAACGTACTAACTTGGACGGGGTAAGTTAAGTCACCCCAACGGTTTCTACACAGCATTGCACCGGAACGCTAAATCGCATGGCGGTACGTCTTTGCTAGTAGGGTGATAACTGGCCACGGCCGAAGCCTCCCACCACACCAGACCTGAGTCAATTTAATTATAAAATTCCAAAGTGGCCCGTGAGGGAATCGAACCAACGAATCCGAGCGCGCGTCCCCTGCGCCAGGGAGGTTGTCGGTAAACAACGTCTGCCAGCTGAAACGAATGAACGTATTGCACTTAACACGTGGGTCGCCTATACGAGGCCATGTTCACATATCACGTGACCGACCAAGCTTCAGGTACCTGTAGTTTCGACGTACTGATTTCAGAAGGCCGCCGCGCGTTGGCTAGGTTGCACGCATTAGCTCTGTTTCGTGTCAACGCTAGGTCGCTATTTCTTTAAATCATCTTGCGGAGTGAGCCTTCTGTACCGTTAGGTACTTTAATGTAATACCTGTGTCCCGGCGAGGGCGGCGAGCCCGGGGACAGCGGCGCGTCGTAGTGCGGCATGTCGTCGTCCGAGTCGGCGTTGTCGTCCCATACCTGTGTCCCGGCGAGGGCGGCGAGCCCGGGGACGGCGGCGCGTCGTAGTGCGGCATGTCGTCGTCCGAGTCGGCGTTGTCGTCCCATACCTGTGTCCCGGCGAGGGCGGTGAGCCCGGGGACAGCGGCGCGTCGTAGTGCGGCATGTCGTCGTCCGAGTCGGCGTTGTCGTCCCATACCTGTGTCCCGGTGAGGGCGGTGAGCCCGGGGACGGCGGCGCGTCGTAGTGCGGAATGTCGTCGTCCGAGTCGGCGTTGTCGTCCCATACCTGTGTCCCGGCGAGGGCGGCGAGCCCGGGGACAGCGGCGCGTCGTAGTGCAGCATGTCGTCGTCCGAGTCGGCGTTGTCGTCCCATACCTGTGTCCCAGCGAGGGCGGCGAGCCCTGGGACGGCGGCGCGCCGTAGTGCAGCATGTCGTCGTCCGAGTCGGCGTTGTCGTTCCATACCTGTGTCCCGGCGAGGGCGGCGAGCCCGGGGACGGCGGCGCGTCGTAGTGCGGCATGTCGTCGTCCGAGTCGGCGTTGTCGTCCCATACCTGTGTCCCGGCGAGGGCGGTGAGCCCGGGGACAGCGGCGCGTCGTAGCGCGGCATGTCGTCGTCCGAGTCGGCGTTGTCGTCCCATACCTGTGTCCCGGTGAGGGCGGTGAGCCCGGGGACGGCGGCGCGTCGTAGTGCGGAATGTCGTCGTCCGAGTCGGCGTTGTCGTCCCATACCTGTGTCCCGGCGAGGGCGGCGAGCCCGGGGACAGCGGCGCGTCGTAGTGCAGCATGTCGTCGTCCGAGTCGGCGTTGTCGTCCCATACCTGTGTCCCGGCGAGGGCGGCGAGCCCTGGGACGGCGGCGCGCCGTAGTGCAGCATGTCGTCGTCCGAGTCGGCGTTGTCGTTCCATACCTGTGTCCCGGCGAGGGCGGCGAGCCCGGGGACGGCGGCGCGTCGTAGTGCGGCATGTCGTCGTCCGAGTCGGCGTTGTCGTCCCATACCTGTGTCCCGGCGAGGGCGGCGAGCCTGGGGACGGCGGCGCGTCGTAGTACGGCATGTCGTCGTCCGAGTCGGCGTTGTCGTCCCATACCTGTGTCCCGGCGAGGGCGGCGAGCCCGGGGACGGCGGCGCGTCGTAGTGCGGCATGTCGTCGTCCGAGTCGGCGTTGTCGTCCCATACCTGTGTCCCGGCGAGGGCGGCGAGCCTGGGGACGGCGGCGCGTCGTAGTACGGCATGTCGTCGTCCGAGTCGGCGTTGTCGTCCCATACCTGTGTCCCGGCGAGGGCGGCGAGCCCGGGGACGGCGGCGCGTCGTAGTGCGGCATGTCGTCGTCCGAGTCGGCGTTGTCGTCCGCCGCGCCCGCCTCCGCGCCCTGCCCGCTGCCGCCCGCCGCCTCGATCTCCGCCTGCTCACAACCAAAGAATTGTAAGTTATCATTTAAAAAAACATGTTTTTGAAAAATGCAAACAATGCTTTCGATTGGTTCCCATTTCATAAGAGTACACAGAAAGTTACTTGCATAGTCCACCATATTGGATTCAGAATGACGTCACTCAGCTAATCATTCATTAATTATCTTAGGATGTTAGTTAGTAAGTATATCTTCCTTTACCCTCTTTCGGCGGGATTTGAACCTGTCTGTCACAGCTATCGCGGCTGGGTGCTCTTGGCATTGAGCTACATGAGGTATAATATACCACCGGATAATCCGGAAAATCCGGATACTTACAGTAAAGTTCTTAGGCAAAACAGTGGCGCCATCTATTGCGAAACGTTAATTTATAGTCTAATTTTTTTCGAAGGTCCATCATTTCAAAAGGAAGCTAGCTTCGAACAAGAGATGATCATTGCATTAACATCTATGCCGGCGCTGATGGTAAGTTGCTGATCCAATATAACAGGTAATAACAATGATGTCAAACCTGCAACGACTGCGGTTGCTCTGAAGTGCCCGGCAGTCCGGCAGCGGCGCCGCCCGCCGAGCTCCCCGCCGTTACATCTCCAAACAGGTCGCCCTCGAACAGACCTCCCGCATCTGAAACACGAGTAAACTTTGCAACTGGCAACACTGACAAACAAGTGTGAGTCAAGCATGATATGGAAATAAGAGGCGTATAGTATTTATAACTTGTTGATATAATAATATGAAAAATTTATCCAGATTATTTATCCTTAATTAAATAATAACAGATATACATTATGGCTTCAGTATAAAAGAAAATTAACATTATACAGCAAACCATCAATAGATAACATCTTTCTATCCAATGGAAGCTATCTTCCTGCTGTTCTTGGTAACAACGAATATTGGTATATAGTTGTGGATGGCAGCATCACAAAACACAGATGACACCAGAGACTAAAACAACTTAAGCCGCAATCAGCAGCAGACTAACACCTGGTTTCTTGAATCTTGGTGAAAGAACTTTTACTGAAAAGTTATAATTTATAAAAGATATTATTATAATAAGTTCAAGAAAGAACTTTAAGAAGAAGTTTAAGAAAAAAAGAACCTTTTCTTTTCTAAGTTCAATATGGAGAATCTGATCCTTATCACGAAAGACATAAGGATTATTTTTCAGTAAAAGTTTAGGAAACCGGATGTTAAACGCAAGACCATTCGCGGATAGAGTACTCACGTCCAAAGTCCGCGACGTCGCCGATGGTACCACCAAAGCCGTCGTCCATGGGCCCGTGCGGCGCCGCCTCCATGCGCGGCTCGTGCGCGGGCGCGGCGAGCGCTGGCACCCCCGCCGCGCTCGTGCCCGCCACGCCCGACTCCTTGCCCGCCAGCTCCAGCGAAGACCCGTCAGCAAACAGCAGGTTACTCTGCAAATGATTCCACAATAAGAATGGTCACAAATGGATCTATACCAAAATGATAAAAATGAAATCCTTATAGTGAGACTTTCTCCAGCCGTCTGTTCGTCCATCAGACTCCATTATTGTCAAAGCCTAAGCTAGAAATTAATTAACAAACCTTTAAAGATTAATGTCTAGTAGCAAGTTCTCCCCGAATAATTTAAAGATAAATCTAAATTAATTTAATAAAATAAAGTGTATTTTAAAGATCAATATGGTAAAAGGTGGTAAGTTTAACTTCAGAAGTAATTGGTTTTTACACAAATTTTCATCCCCTGCATCTTCTACCAGTTTAGCGTATGATAGCAGACTTTGTTCTTTTTCAATGTCCATAAACTCTTTTTTGAAATTGATTCAGCACTCATTTATAATATTAAAATGTTTGGACTGGTTGATAAAATTTGTGTCCTATTCTTAAGTTAATGTATATAACACAGGTAACAATTAGACACACATTTTAGGACTTGATTTTTGAAGAATTTGACACAATGTGCTGAAAGTGCTAAAGAATGTAATGTACTACAATGTTACAGAATAATATTCCATTTAAATTATTATCCTTATCCTTGAGCAATAAGAACTTCAATTCCATCAATTTATTAACTGAATTAAACAGATATTATTTGAGTTTATCAATTACCTGTTCCAAACCCCCTTCATTGCCAATAGCCTCTCGCATGATATCAGGGTTGTCAGTATCAAATCCCATGTCGCCAAACCCATCATCATGTGTGACGAGATTCAAGGAGCCATAGTCTTCACGCATTGTAATCTCTTCAGCTCTGGATTGGTTCAAGGAGAACTGAGCCTCAATGTCTACTTCACTGGAAATATTAAAAAAATCTTTTATTGCCACTTCCTTTGGCTATCTCTGAACCATCCAATGGGTCCAAGCAAATAATCATAAAATTTTCAATTTTGAGTTTAGGAAGACAATAAGATTGTATAATATATAGAAACTAGAAAAATGTTTTTAAACTGGAAAGGTTTTAAACACTGTAGACTTATGGTATTAATGTAAATTTGTCATAAGCTGGAGTCAAAACTGAATAAATGGGTATAAAATTTTTCTACACAATAAATGTTAATCTTATTCTGGATGGTTTGATGGATGGATCTTTATTACTCTTTCACGCTGCAACTACTGAACCAATTTGGCTGAAATTTCAAACATACATGTCTTATAACCTACTTTTACAAATAATAATAATAATAATAAGCCTTTTATTTCTAATCTCCTGGTATTTACAATTTTATATTACTACTTTTTAGATGAAATAAGTGTTAGTTGTGTTAGACGTGTTTGCCTTATTCTAGTTGGTAGTGTTATTTGTATCAGTATTTATTAGAGATGTAGTCCCATATCGGTTAAATAAAGGCCTCCTCCATCCGCTTCCAATGCTCCTGATCTTTGGCAAGGGTTAGCCAGTTTGTGCCAGCAGTCTGGGCTATGTCGTCAGCCCACCGTTTGTATGGTCTTCCAACCTTTCTTTTCCTTAGTGGACCTTTCCAGTTAGTGGTTCGTATCGTGCATCTGTTGTCAATGAGCCTTGCGATATGTGTTTGTCGAAGTTAAAAGGCTACTTTTTATCCTGGAAACATCCCTCATTTCCACAGGATAAGTGAAAAACCGAAATCCACACAGGTGGAGCAGCATGCAACAGCTAGTTTAGAATAAATACTTACTTCAATTCTGGCATGGCAGTGTCAAAGTCGTGAAAAACTTCAGGCAAAGTGATGGCATTCATGGCTGCCTCCCTGTGCTCTTCAGGCAAATCCACCATACCAGGCCTAAAAGCCATCTGAAATAACAAAAATACCTCATAACTCTATTAATAAGACTCCGCTGTCTGTCTGTCTGTCACAAAGCTATATCTCTTGAAATTTTTACAGATAATTTTGCCCACAAAAATAGATTTGACAAATCTCAATCACCCTTGGGAGAGTTTTAATAGTGCTTCTATTAAAACTAAAAGACAAGAAAAAAAACTATAGCAGAGTGGAACAGCAAAGAATTGAAATTTCATCCTATAATTTCCATAAAGTTAATAGCTTTGTTTCATGTGATTTGTAAGGAGTTAGGGAGGAGTGGGTTGTGTCTTCATGCATTGAACTAGTTATAAAAGTATAAAATATGCAGCTGCAAAACATCCATCTCAAAGACAAACACAGGATATGAGTATACAGGGTTCATAAGAGCAATCCCAATTATTATAAACCCCATAGATTTATTAACTATGAACCCTTTTTACTTTTAGTTTTGTACATTTGTTTCAAAAATAGACCCTATATACCATGTACTAGAGTTGTGAAAACATTATGCTCTGAATTCACTCACCTTGATTTTGACGAAGGCTTCATTACAATCCTGCAACAGGTACTTGGCTTTTCTGGAGTAGATTCTCACAACACCTAACAAGAGGTGGCCAGAAGTCCGCAATGCCATCTTCACTTTAGGCTTTAGAATTCCATCTACAGACTTCTCTATGTTCGTCTCAAATACGTGCGCCTTCGTTAGCTTCTTGTCCCAATGAGCTGCCAGCCAAATTTTGGCCAAGGGGCCCTTTTTGGCCAGCACAAAGTGAGCGTAGAACATTGTGCCAGTTTACTTTTCCCTCGCAGTTACATCAATTTTATTCTGTGAATAATGAACAACGTATTACCTAACAAATTCAGTTCGAGAATATCATACGAAAGCATTGAAACAAATGAAGTAATGAAGACAAACCCCAATGCAACTGTACACTAATTTGGCGCCTAATCTATTTTCCAAATATTTCACGTTAACAACATTTGCACTACCACAAATTCTACGTGAGATTATTGGTCAGGCATTAGACTTTATATTCAACTAATTATTAACACACTCACACCTATTTAATATCAGAAATAACAATTTCTAACATCCACATACAACGTAAACATGACAACAATTACGCTTTCAAGATGGCGGTACGAAACGAAAGTCAAAGAGGTAACAGTAGAGAGTAGAATGACCATAGACATAAAACACTATTCGAGTGACGACAGTTCATGAATCAATGATCACCATAGATCAATATACCTGATCAAAGATGATCACAGACTCCAAAACTGTCAACCGCCAAGTTCGTTCAGAAATTAATTTTTTCTGTTCCAAACCGTAATGGCGCAGATATATTATGGATATATATTAACTGGCGACATTTTTTCGCGCTGTTCGCCCTGTCTTTAGCAGAGTATAGTGTTCTGTGGTCTTTAGTAGGTATACAAGTCTGTGGTAAGATAAAATTATACAAGTTTTATGCTTTGAGTTTTTTGGTTTTATGTAGGTAATAATAATAATAATAATAAGCCTTTATTTAACAATCTTATTTAAATACATTTTATAATATCATACTTGCTCAGTAAGTATGGATTACTATACTTGATGAGATGGATGGAGATTTTTTTTTTTATTTTTTTTTTATTATTTTTTTATTAATATTTTGTATTATTTTTTTTTAGTTTTATTAATTTTTTCATTTTTTTTTATTTTTTTATTATTTTTTTTTAATTTTTTTTTATTACTTTTTTTTTATTTTTTTATTTTTTTTATTTAATTTTTTTTTTATTATTATTTTTTTTTTTATTTTTTTTTTCATTTTTTTTTTTATTTTTTTTTTTATTATTTTTTTATTATTTTTTTTATTTTTATTTATTACTTTTTTTATTATTTTTATTATTATTTTTATTAGTATTATTTTTTTTTTTTGTTCTCTAAATTTGCTTATTATTCTAATTAAAATTTCATTTTGCATTACCAATGTTTTATTTACCTCGCAAGAATGATATAAAGTAGAATGCTTACCTCGGTTGCAAGTAGCTATTACACCCTCGAACTATATTCACCCTCGCTCGCTGCGCTCGCTCGTGTGACTAAATATCTCGGGTGCACGCGATCCATTAGCGCCAAATTTGATCTTGTTCTGTAATAGCTTACTTACGTCCCTTGTGTAACAATCTACTATTACGTATGTACTAAATTGACACCAGTTTCACGGAGATTGTCTTGCTACTCAGCATAGGCCTCTCAGCATAGGCCATAGCTTGCCATAAGGTGCGGTCTCGTGTCTCCCTCGTCCATGTGGCGCCGGCTATTCTGATGATGTCGTCTTCCCATCTCCTACGCTGTCTCCCTCTCTTTCTTCTGTGTTGTCTTGGACACCATTCTGTGACAACCTTAGCCCACTTCTCCTGTTTGTTCCTCATTATGTGTCCTGTCCATCTCCACTTTAATTTCTTGATGCAGTATATCACGTCCGTAACCTTAGTATGCCTGCGGATTCTTTGGAGATTTATTTTATTCTTTAGTTTAATATTGAGCATACTTCTTTCCATCCCATGTTGGCAAGTCTCTAATGCGCGTATATTTTCTTTGGTTAGACTCCATGTTGGACATCCATCCGTCATAACGGGCAAAATACATGAATCAAATACTTTCTTCTTATATTTTACTGGTATCTCTGGATTTTTTACAATTTCTTTCAATGACCAGTATCTTTTCCAAGATAGATTAATTCTGTTGCTTATTTCTTTCTTTGTCAGATCTTGTGGAGATATAATTTGTCCAAGATACGTATATTCATTCACATATTCCATCTGCGTATCGTCAATTTTGATTGGAATTTTTTTCTACGTTTGTCATTAATTTTGTTTTAGAGGTGTTCATTGACAGGCCAACATTTCTACTTTCGGATATAAGTTGTTCGAGCATTTCCTGTAAGCTTCTCGCGTCACCTGTAATAAGTATCAGATCGTCTGCGAATCTTAGGTGGTTCAGTTGTGTTCCGTTAATGTTTAGTCCATAGTTGTCCCATTCGAGGCGTCTAAATACGAATTCAAGAACTGCTGAGAAATGTTTGGGTGACAGCGGATCGCCTTGTCTAACTCCTCTTTGTATGGGAAAATCTTCGCCTACTCTCTCTGTTCGTACTTTGGCTGTCATGTTCTGATAGATGTTCCTAATGAGCCGTATATATTTTTTGTCTACTCCCTGTGTTTCAAGCGCCTCCCATATTTTTACGTGTTTGAGAGAATCAAACGCTTTATTGTAGTCAACGAAAGCTATGTAGTATTCAATACCATATTCGTTACTTTTTTGAATGACCTGTTTTATGGTATGAATATGATCAAGCGTTGAGAAATCACTCCGAAAGCCCGCCTGTTCCCTTGGCTGATTTTCGTCTAGTATTTTTGTTACGCGGCTTAGTAAGATTTTGGAGAAAATTTTATATATGTTGGACATGAGGCTAATTGGTCTATAATTTGTTACGTCGTTTTTTTCCTTTTTTGTGTAAAAGTATAATGGTTGAAGATTTCCACTGCCGGGGTATGTATTCAATATTCAAAATTTCATTAAATAAGTCTGTGATGACATTTAATGTTTTGTCCGATGTTCCTATAAGAAGTTCGTTAGATATGGCGTCTTCTCCTGGTGCTTTCCCTCTTTTCTGGGTTTTTATTGCTTTGTTGACTTCTTCTCGCATTATCCTTGGAGTGTCTTCCTCTTTTTCGGTTTCCTGGACGATTGGTTGATTTGCTTCCAACTGTATTTCCTTGTCAGTTGTCACTGTATAGCTCTCGGTAATAATCTGTTGCGATTTTTAATATTTCTAATCTATTTGAGCTATTTCTTTTAGTTCTGCGGTGTGTAAAGTTTTCGATCCAATCTAGACTATCTCTTAATTCTTGCCGAGCTTTTTTCACCCCGCCTGTTTTTTCTATGTAGTAATTTATTGTTTGTAATCTTATGTTCTGTTTATGTTTCCTTATTTCTAAGTTTATTTCTTTGCTTTACTTTGCTATTTCCTGACTGTTTTCCTTCCTATCTTGAAATAAGATCTTTCTCTGCCAGATTAAGTTTCTAGCCTTGGGCCCTATTTTGTCCTTTGTTGATTTATTTTGTACAACGTTGTTTTCTACTTGTTTTAGTTCTTTCTCTAGCGTATCGTATTTGTCTTGATTTTTTTCGGCGTTTTGTACTTTTGCTAAGTTGGTTTCTAGATAATCTAAGATATTATCGGGTATTGGTAATATTATACGGTTTTCAGTTCTATTAATATATTTTCTTGAAGGTTTTGGTTCAGCTGTGTAAAGTTGACTTCTAAGCATTCTATGATCCGTATTAAAGTTCAGTTGATTGACAATATCCACTTTTGAGATTAGCTTTGGTTTATTTGTAATGATATAATCGATTTCGTTCCTTACTTTCCCATCTGGTGATATCCAGGTCCATTTTCTGCTTTTCTTTCTTTTGAAGTAGGTATCCATAATGTAGAAGTTGTTTTCCCTAACAAAGTTTACTAATCTTTGTCCGTTGTCATTTCTTTTCCCAGTACTATAAGGTCCAATTATTCTGTCTTCGTTTATTTTCCTCTGCCCGATTTGACTGTTAAAGTCGCCCATTATGATTACCGTGTTTTTGATATTCAAATATGTTAACATATTATTGAGTTGATTGTAAAATTTATTCTTTGTTTCTTCTTTGGCATCTTCGGTTGGAGCATATACTTGGACAATCGAAGTTGTTTGTTTATGACCGGGAAGCTTAATGATCATAATGGCAAGTCTGTCTGACACTCCTTTAAATTCTATTTTGTTGTTTTTGAGATATTTCTTCACCATAAACCCAACACCATATAATCCCGCAGTTTCATTCTTGTAGTATAATATGTAGTTTTCATATTCTTCAATTTTCTCATCTGCTCTCCGTATCTCACTTAATCCTATGATATCCCAGTTTATTGTTTCTGGGGCATATTCTAGTTCTAATAAGGATTCTTTAGACTTTAATGTTCTAGTATTAAGCGTTGCTATATTTAGCTTGGATCTAGGTGTTGGCTTTGCGTTGGTTTCTATAAGCTTTTGGGGGGTGTGGTCTATCTCCCCGCGGTGACCAGCCGAATTGGGGATCTGGTTGTTGTTAATTGGTGCATTTCTTTCTTTATTTGTATTCTTCGCGTTTCCGGTGTCTATTAAATCCTATGCTTTATTTTGTTGTGTTTGTTTTTCCGACAGAGAAAGAGATCGGGCCCTCATATATGCAAATGCGTCAGTTTTGTGCATTTTGGAGGGGGCTATAATTGTCTTTTTCTCCGTATTGCGTTGTGGGGTGTGTATATTATTAGGTGACATAGATGAGTCCCTTTTCCTTTTTTCAGCTTCTGATTTTTCTTTAATTATGACCTTGTTGTTCTTAATAAATGCTATGTTTCCACGTTCCTTTTCTTGTTTTAATTGAAGTTGCAGGTTTTTACGCGCCTCTATAGTTTCCTTTGAAAAGTCTTCTGTTATGTAAGTATTAAGTGGCATTTTTTTCTTATTTTTCAAAATTTCTGCTCTCTTTTGTTGTGAAGTGAAAGTGATCAATAATCAATATAGGCCTAGTTTTACCGTCTTGTTTATGGCCAAGTCTATGATATTTGTTTATTTCGAATTTTTCAATATATATATATAAGACATTGAGGATCTCCAAAATAAAACACAAATTGTTTCCCTGAAATAACAAAGTTTTGTTTTATTTAACAAGTCTACAATTATCAAGTTATTATCAAGTTACGACAATTACACTTCTATCTCACCTGAAATAACAAAGAAACGACATTTAAAGTTCACTATATCTCAAGTCCTCAATCACATTCTTTCTATTAGTTTTTATAACAATAATATGCACAAAACAATCTGCGCGTCCCACGCCATTTTAAATCATCGACACAGATCAATATCATAGATACGCGACAAACAGCTGATACGCGAAGCGCGGCAAATTCAAATGAATGAAATGTCACTCATTTCATTACATCTCCCCCCCTAAGAGCGAAAATTCTAAGCAATATATCTGTAAAATGTACTTATAAGTCATCTTCATATTCATTATCATCTCCTTCATCTTCTTCAGCCTCTGTTATGACAGGTTGCAATTTTGTTATATGAAATAATGTTGATTCTGTTTTTCTGTTGCCTGTATCAATCCTATAAATGGAATTCGATATTTTCTCTATTATTTTGAAAGGGCCTATTTTTAATTCGTCTAATTTCTTTCTATTCAGTCTATTTCCATTTTCTACATATACACTGTCTCCTACATTAAATTCTTGCATTTTTCTATTTCTATCAAATATTTTCTTGTTATACTCGTGAGATTTTATTGTATTCTCTAATGCCAATCTTCTATCAGCAATCCACTTGTCTTCCTTTTCCATCGTTTTGAATTCATTTGGTAGAATACTGACATTTGTACCATCCAGTAAATATTTTGGTGCAAAACCTGTAACGGAGTGTTCTGTTTCATTATATTTTTGTATACATTTTCTTGCCAGTGTTGTCCATGTTCTCTTATTATTTTTCTCATTCATTTTACACCTTATTTTATTTACTATTGTTTGGTTTAATCTTTCATTCAAGCCGTTCGAGAATGGTGTATTCACGGCTGTAAAAATTAGTTTAATATTATTTTCCTGCAAAAATTGTTTAAATTCTCTTGAATTTATGCCCGGATATTGATCTGTCAGGATAATTCCAATCTCATCTGTCTCTAGTACTTTCTTTGTTAAATTTATAAAGTCACATGCATTCTGGGTTTTCGAAGTCGCAATAAATGCGTATCTTGTGTAGTGATCTACTAAAAGGTGTAGATATTTCTTTGTAGACCTAGATCCTCCAAATCCACCAATAGTATCCATTGACATTATTTCAAATGGTTTGGTAGCTGGTCCCAGTTGTGACATTAATCCAATTTTTTTTTTGACATCTTGATTTATTTTTTATGCATATTTCACATGTTTTACAAATATTTATGATATTTTTTGTTAGGTTTATAGCCGTATATATTGAACTTATTTTTTTCTGCAGTTGTCTGATCCCAATATGGCATAAATCTTCATGCACCTTTTTTATAAGTTTTTTACTAAATTCTTCTGAGAGGATAATCTTTTCCTGTTTCTTTATTTTTTTATAATAGATATTATTTTTTAGTAATAAATTTTGTTTCTTTTCTCTTATTGTTTCATTTTTCTCTTGGTCTTCAACTATATCTTTTATTTGTATTAAATTAACTATTCTCAATGTTTCCTCTCTGTTATCTTCTGGTTCTAATACAGGGTTTCGGCTCAAACAGTCTGCTTCTACATTTTCTTTACCAGGTATATATTTTACGGTAAAGTCATACTGAGATAGGTAGTATGTGAGATCACCCAATTCTTCATCTGTCCTGCATTTAATGTTCATGTTCTCTAGAGGTTTGTGATCTGAGTAAATGGTGAATTGTTTTCCGATGAGCCAGTGCTGCCAATATTTAACAGCTTCTTTCATAGCAAGACATTCTAAATATATAGCCTTTTTCCGTTTTTGATGTTCATTCAATTTTTTTGAGAAATATGCCACCGGTTTGTCTTTACCATCTAGTTGTGTCTGTTTTAATATTGCTCCAATGCCCTCCAAAGATGCATCGGTAAAGATTTTGATTGGTAAGTCTTTGTCGAATATTTCCAAGACCGGTTGCGAACATAAATATCTTTTTATCAGATTGAATGCTTCTTCACATTTCTCTGACCATACAAATTTCTCGTTTTTTCGTAATAAATTGTGTAATGGATCTAAAATAATTGCACTTCTTGGTATATAGTCATGGTAGAAGTTTATTTTTCCCAAAAATTGTCTGATGTTCTTTTGCGTCTTAGGAGTTGGAAAGTTCCTTATTGAAATCAAATTGTCTTTTAGTGGTCTTACTGAATTGTTCTGAATTATATGGCCGAGGTATTTTACCGAGTCTGAAGCAAAGGTACATTTCTTAAACTTCAGTCTAAAGCCTTCTTTAATTATTGCCTCTAATACATTTCTAATGTGCCTTATATGTTCTTCAAAGGTAGACGAGTATATCAAAATATCATCGATATAGTTAACAGAGTATCCTGTGAGATTGTGTTTTCTTAGAATATTGCTTAAGATTCTCTGGAAAATTGCTGGTGATGTTTTCAAGCCAAAAGGGAGGCAGGTCCACTGGAAGTGGCCATCTTGTGTGACAAATCCTGTTTTACTTCTGTCTTCCACCCGTAATGGTATTGCCCAAAATGCTGAGTTTATATCTAGTGTAGTAAAATACTTGCAATTTCTAGTTTTAATAATTAGATCATCTATCAAAGGAAATGGTTGAGCTTGTGGTATAACTATTTTGTTTAACTCTCTGAAATCTACACATAAACGGGATTTTCTATTTTCACCTTTTTTAAACGCCAATGTCACTGGAGCAGCGAAAGGACTGTATGATTCTTCTATTAAATTGTTCTTTAGTAACATCGATATTTGCTCTTCAATTTCTAATCTATCTTGTATTGTACATCTGTATGGTCTTTTACTACAATATTTATTTACTTGTAAATCTATGCGAGCTTCATAATCTTTAACTGAACCTATATCATACTTGTCCTTAGCTTGTGTTGTGCTCACTTCATCTAAATATTGATCTAAAAATTGCATATTACCTTCCTCATCTACATATGTCTTCTTTAGATTTTCATCCAACTTTATCCATACTTTTCTACTCTGGTGTCTTTTTTTAATGCTATTTTTTACTTTTGTGAAAGTGTTCGTTTTAACAATATATGTATGATGACTCACCGGCTTCAGTTCCTCGGGTAAAACATAACATTTTCCTTCTTCAGTAGATATTGAGGTTATAGCTAATACATTTGATTTGCCATCATTTGAGGCTATTATTGTAAACTCAAATTGAAGCCGGTCCATCTTCTTTTAGTTCACAAAAATGTCGTTTTATAAGACATTGAGGATCTCCAAAATAAAACACAAATTGTTTCCCTGAAATAACAAAGTTTTTTTTTATTTAACAAGTCTACAATTATCAAGTTATTATCAAGTTACGACAATTACACTTCTATCTCACCTGAAATAACAAAGAAACGACATTTAAAGTTCACTATATCTCAAGTCCTCAATCACATTCTTTCTATTAGTTTTTATAACAATAATATGCACAAAACAATCTGCGCGTCCCACGCCATTTTAAATCATCGACACAGATCAATATCATAGATACGCGACAAACAGCTGATACGCGAAGCGCGGCAAATTCAAATGAATGAAATGTCACTCATTTCATTACATATATTATTATTTTTCAATATATAGTTTATATTTTCAAATATAATATTTTTTACTATGATAAACAACTCTTCATACGATTTTTCCGTTTCCTTGACACCGTGTAACAGTAAGTTATTTCTCCTATTCATGTCTTCTAAGTGCTTTCAAGTGATTATATACTCTTTGAGTGCTTTATTCTTCTGTTCAATGTTTCCACCTCCGCTTTTAAGTTTTTATGTAGGTATAGGATAAACACCGTCACTGAGTGAAATGTCAACCATTTTTTTTCCTATAACCAGGCATATCTTTAGTCTGTGTTCGTAAATAGTGGTGCCAGATTAGACGAATTATCGCCATTTAGGCTACCTCGGGGGGTCAATCAGCGACCAAATATCCAGGCTACCTGGAAAATAGAAAAGGGCGATTTTAGGCTACCTGACGAAAAAATATCTAATAATTTCTCTTTTGTAAAGAAACTTTCGTTACAAACGTATGTAGTACCTAGGTATCAGGTTCTTTGTCTTTCCATGCTATTAGCTTTCTCATACGTATTGCAATTACTATTTGTAGGAATGAGATAGAGATACATAAGCGCGTTTGACACTTACTCTAATCTTTTACTATACTTTATATTAGCCGGACAAATCAAGTGACACTTCGATAAGACGCAACTGCCCTGAGCGACGGAAAGTTACGTCACGTCTCCGTATCAATTTCATCCGTATGGATAGTAACTTTAGAATAAAATTTGAAATTTTTCGCCTGGATGTTTACTATGGTATTCTGTATCTCAATGATCTTCATCAAGCTTTTAAGCTATTACATAGCTTCTATCGAGCCTTGAGCGTGGAGACCGAATCCTTTCGTAACGAAAATAACCTAACAACCCCACTCCAACCGGCCCGTTCTATCGCGGGCCTTGAGCGAATCCAGAAATTCCGTAACGAAAATAACGTTAGAAGTTGATAGAAAAAGCTATGCAATAGCTTTACTGCGGCAGTCTCCAAATTTCACACGTCTTTTTTTATCCATTGAAAGATTTTCCACAAAATTTTATTAAAATGACAAATTATAGTAGCAATGTATAACGAAATATAGAAATCAGTTATCATCACTGCAAGTTTAAATACAGAATATGACCCGACGGCGCACCATAAGTTATAGTTTGGTAATTGGTACAATAAATAAATATATTACTTTTCGCTTCATGTTGTTTTTTTTACGTGTCTTCTTTATTTGGGTCTAAAATATAGGTCTGATAGTTCAAAGTTTTACGTGAATTCGACCAATTTTTTTTTTTTTGCACAAATTTAGGCTACTCAGCTGAGCAGGCAAATTTGGGCGAATTCAATTGGCAAATATCTGGCAACCCTGTCTGTAACTTCACTCATCACTGTTCTTTTCTGGTTTTCCTGTGGTGTGCGTGAGACGTATGTGTAAATTTAAATCTTAAAATATTCTCGATATCGTGCAATAAAATACATTTTTAAAGTCTTAATAGCATTTGTTTTAGTGTATTAATGACAGCGAATCGTTGATTTTGGTTATATATTATTGTTTTAACGTATTACAGAGCTCCCGGCATGTGGGTTGTGTCGGGTCTCCATCTCGCATCGCCCTATTTGTGGCCAGACCGATGATGTGACTTCTGATCAATTTGTATTGATTTTGTTGCTAGGTCTGCCACAGTGCAAAGATGGGCGCGTACAGATATATTCAAGAGTTGTACCGCAAAAAGCTTAGCGATGTGATGCGTTTTCTGTTGCGTGTGAGAGTGTGGCAGTACCGCCAGTTGACTCGTATGCACCGCGCTCCCAGGCCAACTAGGCCCGACAAGGCTAGGAGGCTAGGATACCGCGCTAAGCAAGGTTAGTACCTAATGTTATTATTCCTTACATACTTAATTTTTTGATAGCTTGACACCACGCTTTCAAGTTACAAGATTTTGGTCTAGACTCAGCGTTGGTAGGTAACATACAATTTACAACTGAATGGTAAGTGGTAACCACGTCAAACATAGTTTAACTCTACGCTGCACAATTTCACGTGTTATTTTCATATCTCGCCAGAATCAAACTTTTCTATTTTACATTCCAAGTATGCACATGTTAATAAATAATAATGGTGATGTCATTACCCTAGGTTACGTGATCTTCAGAATCCGCGTGCGCCGCGGTGGCCGTAAGCGGCCCGTCGCGAAGGGAGCCACCTACGGCAAGCCCAAGAGCCATGGAGTTAACCAACTGAAGCCCACGCGCAACCTGCAGTCTATCGCTGAGGTAAAAAGTTCAAACTATTATTTCATTGTCAGCAACGGTTACTGGCTAATTTGTTGAAGCGGATTATTGTTTTCAGTATACTAGCTTGCGGTGCTTGATCCCCCACAATGCACTGTAATGTCATCTAAACACACTGCACTGCTCTCATCATCTTGAGATATCAGTTTTCAAATTTGCTGTAAATTTACATTCTACAGTGCCTTTGTGCCACACCCTTGGAAACAACTATACTTATTTTGTTTCATGAATTCATTAACTCTGCTAGACGATTGTGTAATGCCGGTTCCCAATATTCTATCTATCTTCTATTTGCCCTACTAGAGATACCGATGTGACATAAGCTCCATACAAGTTGTGTCAAATTTCTATCTCTAGTAAGGCAAACCATGGATAGATAGAATATTGCAAAAGACCATAAGAGATTGTAGTCATCAGTATCGTATAGTCTCAACACATTCTGCTAGGTGATTCGTTCTCTGATTTATGTCAGACAATCGGGGCACATTATTTGTTCACGATTACAATAATGATGAATATCAGACCCCTGAAGGTGTGTAAGTCTAGCATTCAATAACAATAAATACTGATTTGTGAATATTTTCAGGAGCGTGTAGGCCGTCGCTGTGGAGGTCTCCGTGTGCTCAACTCTTACTGGGTTGCCCAGGACTCTTCCTACAAATATTATGAAGTTATCCTGGTTGATCCCTCACATAAGGTAAATTAAAAGATCCGTCTTCATTTCAGAACTTGCTATTTACACCTCTAACAATTAAAAACCATTTTACTTGTTATAAGTAATCTGTAAAAGGCCTATATTAGATTTAATATGATGAACTTCTATGTCATGCACCAATCTGAAAGGTTTTGCTGAACAATCACCTACCAGTATATCTGATACCACTATTGAGTTACAATATCCATCAACAGTACACATACAATTCTCTACAAGTATTATAACTTTCAGGCAATCCGTCGTGATCCCAAGATCAACTGGATAGTCAACGCTGTTCACAAGCATCGTGAAATGCGTGGTCTCACGTCTGCTGGAAAGAGCTCTCGTGGTCTTGGCAAAGGTCATCGTTACTCCCAGACCAAGGGTGGATCAAGGCGTGCTGCCTGGATCAGGAGGAACACCCTCCAACTGCGTCGCAAGCGATAAATACACTTCAGACTTGGCTATTGACTTTTCATTTGTTTGTATTTTTTTTATATTTGTTCTCAAATGGAAAGTCAGTAGTTTTTAATTAAAAAAGATAATTTAAACTTTAGTTTTCTTTTTAATCTGGTAACAGTATTATCGCCAAACCTAAAACCAGAATAAAATGTGAGTATTTAATATTTAATGCAAAATGTAATTATATTTTGTGTATTTTTTCTGAAATATTTTCTTTTTCTTTGCCAGATATAAGCGGTTGAACAACACTCCCACTGAAGGATTCAAGATTTTAGATAAAACAGGTAAATTAAAAATACCTACTTTTGTAAATGTAAAGTTAGCTGGTGCAATGTGAGGGCCAATTTTCTCCAGCTGTTATAAAATATCTGTCACAAATTTAGTGGTTAGCAGGTACCACAACCTATGTGCAGTTGTAACTTGTAACTTGCAGACCATAAATTCTAGATAAGATCATGACTTTTAGTCTCCATATTGGTCTTCATACATGATTTCAATTACTTTTTCTGTTCTGTTGAATGTTAAATTTTTTTGGGTGTTGATGTTGGCTTAAATTGTTTTTTTTTGTCCTACTTGTTTGAATATTGACACATTTTTCAACACAGGACATTCATTGAAAATGATGTTAGATAGTAAAATAGTACTAAGGTGATGACACAATGCTTTATGAAATGCGCAACCATGATTACCACGCATTTGTAACTTCCTTGGATGGCTGAAATTTATAGAAAACAATTTATAAAAAACTAAATGACTTGCCCTTTTCTGAAAATGTTTCTAATTTTTTTCTAGCGCTTCAAGGCAACAATCTAGCAGCGTGATCCTGTATTCCTGGAATAGGTAACTATTTATTGTATTATACTAGGATCTTTTTAAAAAATCATAATATTAAAAAAAGTTAATGTTATGAACACTAAGTCTACATAGACAACAAAATAATAAAATCTCTAAAACAGACAAACTTCCATTCACAATACTAGGAAGTTAAAAATAATATAAAAGCCAACAGTCAAAAATCCGGAACGATACCGACATAGGCAAGAATTGTTTGGCAACTACTATTCCAAATTTCACCCTTGCTAGTCTCGTTAGCTTTGTGTTAATGTGATTCTGAATTTGGAGATATTAATTTCTCGTCTAGGTGAGGTTGTTGTTAATTAGATTTTCAATAAACCTCAATCCGGCGAGATACAATATTTGTTATTAGAATTAATGAGGTTACTTGTTTTATTTTTTTTCGTTTTACTAATGCTCTGTTTTCCATTTGCAGGTAACGTCAAAAACTTGGAAAAAATTATTTGTATGAAACCACAGAAACAGGTTCTGTGGTTTCATAAAACCCCAGAAATATACAATTATAGTAGATTATTTTATGTTTTATTAAGATTGAATCCCTTACCTTTTGGTTATTACCCCGGCTCCACTGTGAGGGAGAGGTTAGTACTTACCTCTCACTCACAGCCACTCCTCGCCTCGGCTAGCATGTGGAGCTGGGGTAGAGCGTGAGGTTCAACCCTGAGGTCTCAGGGCCAGCTTGTAGTTTAGTTTGCAATATGCATGCAATTATGCAGAAATTGGTTTAAAAAAAAACAACAAAAAAGCTGGACGATTTTCTCTTTTCAAAAAGCACTGAACAGACAAAATCGGTCAGCTGCTTGATTGATTGATTTAAACCTATTTTTACACAAATCTTTTTCGTATAAGCAAACAGCTTAGCGCCATTTGTCAAAATACTACAGGTAGCCGCGATGCAAACTACAGCGTGGTCTTACCAAAGATATTTAAACTAATTATTACTCTATGACCTTGCCTGTAGGTGGCAAACAACCATTTTTGGCACCGATAAACTGGTGACAATTTTTTCGCTCCGTCAGCCCTGTCCGGGGTATGTCTATTTATTATTTAGATGAAGTGTGAATACATCAATATTTCTGACAGTCCCTTTGACCATTTTAATGATTTTACTGTGGTAGGTTAGAGCTATTGCATAAAATAGGGCTGACCGGCCGCGTCACATCTCAATTCAATATTCATACGCCTCAATGAAAAAACAACGAAGGCCTTCTGTATTAGGAGCTATATTTCAGGACCTTACAAAATTAAATAACAATAGGTAGGTATCCATACATACAGAGCGGAATTACTAAAATGAATGACAAATGTTGGTATATTTTAGATGTTCGCAGATAAAAGTACTTATAAAATGTAAGTTAAGTGCAAAGCTATCATCTTAACCTAAAACATAGAAGTAATTAAATTATGTACAAATACAATTGAACAGAAAATTATTATTTTTATGTTTCCTCCCTTAGGTAAATATTTATAAACTGCCCTCAAAGACGTCCCTTATTTATCATTTCACGATACATCCCAATCTCAAACAAGTTACCTACTTTCCCTTGACAAAGGGGTAGGTAAATAATTGGTAAATAGAACGCGAATTTTCAGTTTTTCACTGATCAAGTATCGTACAAATGGAATTATTTTTAAATTAATAGCAACCCCGATTTTTTTAATCTTATAACACTTCAAGCTTTTTTAAATAATAATATGAGCTTCGTAAAAAATAGCTCTTCATTTGCTAATGTATCAGGAGGAAGTAGAACTAATTTGGTGAATTATACTCCGTACAAACATTTACCTTACTTTTGACACTTTGAGACAGATTATAAAAATAGTGGAGGACCAAAGAGAGACAAACTGCCGTCTTTAATCTATTGAAAGCTGTGGGCATGTTGGGATAGTGGAGTCATTATTTCTTTGACAGTGGAATATTTTGTTACAACTGAAGAATGATTTTGTTATGAATATGGTACCGTAAATCTGTGCAAGTAGATATTGTATACAATTCCTAGGAAGTCTATAAAATTCCTGGCATATTTAGAAAATGTGTTTATTACTTAAGGTGTAATTAACGTTAGCGGGACCTATACTGGACTATTTCAACCTAAGGTAGTCTAATTTAAATCAAAAATCTATTCAAATTAGTTTTTCATGATTATAACACATTTTTTATTGCCGTTTGGGAATTTTATAGAATTCCTAAATATGTAAAATACAATTTATTACATACATTTCCGAATGATTTTAGGATTTTTATAGAATTCCTGATTTTATACATTTCCTGTGACATATATATTTAATCAACTGTTATTTAAAAAAATATTTGAAATATGCATGAGCATTGAGATAAATGTTCGGACGGGGTTTAAGCTTTAAATAAATAAATTACATAGTACCATTGTGCTAATTCTGTAGTGAAAAATATCTATACTATTGGACGCGTGCAATGTCTATAAATAGTGCCTTTTAAAAATGCTCGCCATGAATAGCACTATATTTAGACGCGTCAAATTAATTTAGAGATTTTGCACAACAGAATTGGCACCATTGTTTACCTAAAGAAAATACACTAAATAGAAACGTATACCCTGTTCAAATAGACTTGAGTTAAAAGGTAAACAAATATGGCGGATCCTATTAAGTCACTTTATTTTGACATAACCCTAGTGATGCGACTATTCCTGAACAATAGCAAGAACTATTGAACGATCATCCTCAATGCAAAGAATAATGAAATTGAATATTTAATAAGGGAAATGGTACAATTTCTAATACTTAGTGACCGTAATCATCGATTCGTTATTGTCTTCCCGCCTATAAAAAATCCCTTCAAAATTCCCCATACATTTTCTATAGAAAAAAAATCCGCCATATTGGATTTTTTTTTCTATTCATCACGTAGACCTTCGAGTCCTGATTAACTCTTGTCAAGAAACCGTTCTTCCATCTTTTATACTTTCCGAGATATCGACGAAATCCGAATGGCGGCCATTTTGAATCCGCCATTTTGATTTTTTTTTCAGCTCACTGCTAATCGCATGACGTTTCAAATTACATTTGGTTGAGCACCCCCCACCTATCTTCAATACTTTCGCTGTGCTCTTTACCCGTCTTCGAAATCCTCAATCATCAGCTTTTTCCATATTTTTCCTCCGAATGAATTTTTCTCTTCTATACGAAATAGTAATTGAAAAAAAGTTTTTTCATACAAAATTGTTCAGGAGAGGTGATCAATCAGTCAGTGAATCAGCACAAGCAGCTATATATATATTAAAAAAGGTATAACTGACGTTTAATAACTGTACTACTTTATTTCCCCTATTATATCGTATAATCTCGATACCTACCAAATATTAAGTTAACCAAAACGCCAAATCTTTAAAAAACGCCCCTGTAAAAAGTTTATAGCAATATTGTTGTTATTTATTACGTCAGAATTTACGACCCAATAGCATAATTTTTAAATAAACGTGAACAAGATATAATTAAATAACGATTGTGATTTCGATTCTGAATGAATTAATCGATGTTACTTCGGTCACTGACTAAGTATGAATCGTTCGTTTTTTGTCTGTGGTTGCAATTGCCTCTGCGCAACACTAATGTCAATGATAAAAGTCCGATGTCACAACTAAAATTTTAGTTTGATCTGTCATACGTAATTTGTGTCTTGATTCAGTTTTTCATAAAAATATTGCTAAAATAGTGGATAAAATAGTGGAAATGTTATACGTAAGGTAACTTCAGATGTTGTTTGTGGACGGCAAGCAGTTTGTGAGACTTATTAATTACTTTAACATCGTGAAAAATGGTTGAGAAGTGAAGTGTACGCCAAAAGGTTAGTTTGTTTACCTTTTAACGCAATTCAAAACAAATGGACTTTAAGATCGGTCATTTTGCATCTGCAAGAATCTAGCCGAGATGGAGGAATGGACTCTAGAACTTTTAGCCAGCCTTGGTAAAGTTACACCAGGATTTCCAAAATTATTTCAAATCAATGTGTAATGTAGGGTAGGTACTTACTAAATTTCATTTTTTTAACGAACTGTCTGTAAAGCGAAGTTTAGATAGCAACAAAACTTGCAGAAGTTGTCGACATCTGCAAGTTATTCCTCCTTTGTACTAAACAAGCTTGCTTGCGTGACTGTTAACATTGTTTTCAGTCAATTCTGAAAGTTTTCTTGCTAATCTAAATCTCGCTGGACTACTTTTTTTGACATATTTTTACTTATTCAACTGTGAAAAAGGTAACGCCGATTTGTATGGGATTAGAACAGCGCCATCTTTTGACAATGCAGTTTGACACTGTTAAATCTCGTCAATAGACAGCGCTATTCCGATTCTATAATAAGGTGGGTCTATGCTAGGCGAATCGAGCCGAGCACGAGCGGAGCCGTTTCGCTTCGTCGTTCGTGGCGTAAAGTGTGGACGTACAACGAACCTACAACGCTCACTGTCCTGCAATCCCTTTGTGTTCGTCAAAAAACCGACAACGGGCGGAATGCAGCCGAGCACGAACGAAATGCTCGCAGCGCGCTCGGTTCGAAGCTTGTAAGTCGGTCCACACCATACGAATTGTGTTCGGCTCGTGCTCGATTCGCCTAGCGTAGACCCACCTACAGTGCGACAAGGCTATTTTGGCGCGTGGCCAAAGTCTGAACTAACGCCGCTATCATGTACTACTGTTTGATATTCCGCTCTGTCAGTATATCAATATTGTATGTTATGTTGTTCTTGCTTACTATTAACTATTTTAAACTAGAATTGAAGTAAAATTGAGGAGATTTTATTTTATGGCTGCCTTTGTTGTTCAACAGCGCCCTCCTTCAAGTGCCAAGAGAGCCTTGTCGGGCTGTATATGTTTTATATGGAATCGGAAGAGCGCCGTTAACTTTTTCAGGGTTGCATAAATAAAAACATGTCACGAAACCCGTTATTTGCCATATCGCTTGAGCTGAGCCATGTTAAGGGTAGGGTTCCGCTCGGTTCAGTTGTTGGGCACGGGCTGCGGCGGCGCGGGCGCGGCGCGGCGCTCGCCGTGGAACGTGTCGGAGAGGTAGAGGCCGAAGATGGCGACGCTGTAGAACACCGTCAGCCCGAACAGCGCCACGCTCGCGCTCGCCGTGAACATGTTCGAGTACTCGCATCTGCACAAGCACCATTGATTATTTAAGTAATATCCGGTTGACCGAGCTTCGCTTGGTAGTTTAACTACTGGCCAATAGATGGCAGCAGGAGTCATTTTTTTTTTGGTAAATTCGATTTTTTCTAAAAATAAATCCTAGCTAGATAGATTTATCGCCCCCAAAACCCCCTGTATACTAAATTTCATGAAAATCGTTCGAGCCGTTTCCGAGATCCAGATTATATAGAAATATATATATACATATATACAAGAATTGCTCGTTTAAAGGTATAGGATAAATAAAGCATCAGCACTTAGTGACGTCACGCATGTATTTTTAGACTCATCTAAAGCCGGATTTAAATTAGTCAAAACTGTAAAATGGTGCTAATGTAAGCGACCGACAGCGGTGTGTGCTGTCAGCGCTACCGAAATTTACGACGCGCGACTCCAATTTTGAGAAATTTTTGTTTTCAACTAACGTCACATGTTTCCCGTCCTCTTGGCGTAGCGTATTTCATTAGCCTCTGATAGAAAAAAACTGTGGAAGTCCTAAAACTGAAATGAAGATCAGCCACATCTCACCTGAAGAACCACACGACGGTGAGCGCGACGGAGACCAGCGTCATGAGGATGTTCTCCAAGTCCCACGCGCGCTCGGGCGCCGCGCCCTCCGTCACCAGCTCGTGGGTCGCAGCCCCGCGCGGCTGGTTGTTGGTTTGCTGCTGAGCAATAGAGAACAGTTCCATAGAGAACATTTCAAAAGATTAAAACTTATAGTAACTAGTATACCATCGTCGTTGACGAAAAGATGAGGTCGCAGTCGCATTAAAAACTAACAAGTAACTGATTTTATCTACGATACCACCGTGGCGGTTTTCTGGTTATAAATTTTGATAACAGAATATAAAAAATAGTGTATGAATGATTCTAGAGCCGCACGCGGCGCTCCGACTAGCCCGCGTTAGGAGTGGCATCCTGCGACCTGCACTGACCTGGTGGGGCGAGGGCCTGGAGCGTGCGCGGGGTCGCGAGGGGTGCACGAGGCAGTGCACGACGGCGCGGTGGTGCAGGCCGCACGCGCCCAGCGTCGCCGCCTCGTCGCCCAGCACGCGCCCGCGGAAGATGAGACGCACGCGGCGCTCTGCACACAGCTCCGCCGCAAAGTGACGCCTGCAACACGATGCTATCAGCGAATACTCCTCTGCAGCCTACAGACCTTACTCTGTAGAACCATCAAGAACAAGAATGTGGAAACATGGAAAGCAAGGATGAGGTAAGATGAAGTGATTCTCGCCTACAAAATCCCTATTCACTCTTCTTTTAAAGACTCCCATACTCTTGGCTGCAGAAGAGCAGCAGCAGCAGCAGCTGGAAGAGTTTTCTATATCTTAGCAGTCTGAACCAAAACCAGAGGTGTCGGGTAACAGTACCAGGGTGTGTATGGAAACGGTGGTGTGAGTTGAATAGTTTTTTCCCATTTCAAAAATGCTCAACGTGCCTAAAGAAGATTTCACTTCAAAACTGTACCTCTTAAAATCCTTGAGAAGTTCATCAAGGCTCCCTTCCACTTCCTTGAGAGTATCGTTCAGATACTTGAGCTTGATGACGATCTTCCTCCCCTCCCTGTTAATGTCATCACTAGAGCTCCCGGCGTCATTCTGGTTGTCACTTGACAGAACTTGAGCAGATGTATTGCTGTCTGGAACGTCATTCGGTTTCGCGACACTTGGTTTATTGTTTGATTCTGAAACAATAAAGAATTACAATAGTATTATATCATTCAACTAAGCGCCTAATATTTATAGAAGCAGTTGCTTAATTACAATGAAGTAAATAAGACATTTCTGTAATGTTTTCAAAAAGTAAATTCCAATTTTTAAGCCTATACTTTTTTGGAGAAGGCAAATCCTGAAAAGAGGATCTTAAATAAAATTGTTGGAAGCCTTGATCAGCCAAACTTCATTGTAAATCATTCAGCAAATAAATGAATTGATTGGGTCAATTTGCTAGAATAGAGAAAAGTCGCAGAGCACTTACCACCAGACCTCGTGAAGAAGTCACAACCAGTGGTGACGTCAGCCTCCATGGCGCTAACGATGCTATCCATTTCCCTCATCTGCGCATTGCTGGCGGGTTCCTGCTCCTCTATACTCTCAGTTTCTTCGCTTGCAGACTCTGTTGTGGTTTGATTGTTTTGTGGAGCTGCAACATATGTACTTTTCTAGAGCTTAGTTGCTGCTTGTTAATATACTGTAAGTTGTAACAGATGCAGTGTTTATAATATGATTGGAAAAACTATAGATAAACTAATAATGCATCTTTCAATAGCTGGCTAAAAGACAGTATCCAGGGTCAAATTAGCCTTAAATATAAGTTAATAATATAAATATCTGGTTGACCGAGCTTCGCTCGGTAGTTTAACTACTGGATAATAGATGGCAGCAGAAGTGGCTCGGTAGTTTAACTACTGGCTAATAGATGGCAGCAGAAGTCATATTTTTATTATTATTTTTTTGGTAAATTCGTCATTTTTTAAAAATGAATCCTAGCTAGATCGATTTATCGCCCCCAAAACCCCCTGTATACTAAATTTCATGAAAATCGTTGAAGCCGTTGCTGAGATCCAGATTATATAGAAATATATATACAAGAATTGCTCGTTTAAAGGTATAGGATATAATAATATTAAATATTATTAGCAAATACCGCTGACACGCTAATTTCGATACACATTGTTTTACAGTCATAGGCAGACTGCGGAGCCATCTATTGCGAAACTACGGTTTCACTCACTTCAGGCCCATATTTCGAATGGAGCGATCTTTGAACGAGAGATGACTACCTTGCTTTTTTACAAATTACTTACTTTTTACAATTTACTTAGCTTCCATAGCTCAATCGGTAGAGCGGCCACTCGCTACAGGTGGTGGTTGCGGGTTTGAATCCCATTGGCAGCGATAATTTTGATACATTTATAATTTATATTCACCATTATCATTACCATTAGCAAATTCTCCACCCCAATTGGCCTGACGTAAATCAGGGTTCCCTGTGACGTAAATCAGCAGGCAGAATTTGTTAATGATTGAACATCTCCTGAGGATGTCCCGGTGTCGGGACGAAACGTGCGTCGAAGAAAGTGCTAGAAAATTGTGTGTGGTGTTTCATGTGGGTAGTGTTCCTGCATATTGCACCATACAGAATCCTTTCAAGTAGCGGATAGTAGCAAAACAAATTGATCTGTCCTGCTAACAATGAATGATACATTTTTCATACACAGTGTAGAGGCTGGTGTTTAAGAAAATAGTGGAGCACTCACAGTCGATCCGTCGGTAGAAGTGCAAGCGGTTGTTATCTAGCATAGCCATATCAGCATCCACTATGCTGTCCATCTCTTGCAATGGTATCACTCTGTTGTCGTTACTACTCTCACTTTCGGGTATGGTATTACTTGCAGCTGCAAAAAAAAAATTCATTGTAAAAATTTTACAGGAATTGTATTGTATAGAGCTTAGATTTTACATTCAATTTATCTTAAATCAAGTTAACTCAAAAAAAAAATCAAGTTAGCAAGTGTAGCTTCAAATCAAGTCAAAAAAGCCATCTTAAGAATGCATATTTTTTTCAGAAATTTTGACTGCATTCATGTTTAGTTAATTGATTCAATGTGGTTCTGAAAAAGGCTTGCTGTCACAAAAAAATTATGAATGCCAATCACTCTTGTTTCTTATAAGGATCAAAAGATTATGGCACCCATGAGATATGAGTACTGGAAATGTCACCAATCACAATGATCCCTTCCAGATTCCCAAATATTTTATTGTTCATGTATCCTGTATAGAATTCATACAAAAAAAGGAAGTCCTGCCTCACTCTTTTACACACTGACTCAGAGTCCGCTATTGCTTTATTATATGTATCTTTATATTGATTGATGAAATAACAAAATGCTTTAAAAAATCTTTACCTATAGCTTCAGGTGGCGATGTCTGGGCATTAATTGTACGAGAATTTGCGATGTTTGGTCCTGTAATTAAGAAATCCACTGTGTACAACAAGGCAGATTCGTAAATCTATAAATTAAGCAATGATTCACCCTAACAGATAATAATTGCACTAACAAATTTTTGTCTTCTTAGCTTGTTACAAATATTAAATTCAGCTACAAATATTTTATTAGCTATCTGAACCTGGAAATTTGACTTTTAAAAATGGCACAATAGATGCTTTTAAGTATGCTAATACTTGAAATGTTAGCTAGATTAGCCAGATCATCAGGAGCCGGATATCCGTTTGATAGTGACGTCACCACTACCACAAGCAAAGCTCACAGCACCACCCCATCACCCGCAGCTTCTATCAGTGCATTTTAAACTTACTTGTAAGAATGCTGACAGTGACTGGGTGATGTGTGCGAGAGCGCATCACCAGTACAGTTTGATATCTGTCCGGTCTGGCATTAGTGAACCACCAGGCCAGAGACGCCACCACCAACACAAGCAACACCACCAGGAACTGTACCACCTCATCACCCACCCCTTCTATCAGTGTCATTTTACACTTACTTGTAAGAATGCTGACAGTGACTGGGTGATGTGTGCGAGAGCGCATCACCAGTACAGTTTGATATCTGTCCGGTCTGGCATTAGTGGACCACCAGGCCAGAGACGCCACCACCAACACAAGCAACACCACCAGGAACTGTACCACCTCATCACCCACCCCTTCTATCAGTGTCATTTTACACTTACTTGTAAGAATGCTGACAGTGACTGGGTGATGTGTGCGAGAGCGCATCACCAGTACAGTTTGATATCTGTCCGGTCTGGCATTCGTGGACCACCAGGCCAGAGACGCCACCACCAACACAAGCAACACCACCAGGAACTGTACCACCTCATCACCCACCCCTTCTATCAGTGTCATTTTACACTTACTTGTAAGAATGCTGACAGTGACTGGGTGATGTGTGCGAGAGCGCATCACCAGTACAGTTTGATATCTGTCCGGTCTGGCATTAGTGGACCACCAGGCCAGAGACGCCACCACCAAGACAAGCAACACCACCAGGAACTGTACCACCTCATCACCCACCCCTTCTATCAGTGTCATTTTACACTTACTTGTAAGAATGCTGACAGTGACTGGGTGATGTGTGCGAGAGCGCATCACCAGTACAGTTTGATATATGTCCGGTCTGGCATTCGTGGACCACCAGGCCAGAGACGCCACCACCAACACAAGCAACACCACCAGGAACTGTACCACCTCATCACCCACCCCTTCTATCAGTGTCATTTTACACTTACTTGTAAGAATGCTGACAGTGACTGGGTGATGTGTGCGAGAGCGCATCACCAGTACAGTTTGATATCTGTCCGGTCTGGCATTCGTGGACCACCAGGCCAGAGACGCCACCACCAACACAAGCAACACCACCAGGAACTGTACCACCTCATCACCCACCCCTTCTATCAGTGTCATTTTACACTTACTTGTAAGAATGCTGACAGTGACTGGGTGATGTGTGCGAGAGCGCATCACCAGTACAGTTTGATATCTGTCCGGTCTGGCATTCGTGGACCACCAGGCCAGAGACGCCACCACCAACACAAGCAACACCACCAGGAACTGTACCACCTCATCACCCACCCCTTCTATCAGTGTCATTTTACACTTACTTGTAAGAATGCTGACAGTGACTGGGTGATGTGTGCGAGAGCGCATCACCAGTACAGTTTGATATCTGTCCGGTCTGGCATTCGTGGACCACCAGGCCAGAGACGCCACCACCAACACAAGCAACACCACCAGGAACTGTACCACCTCATCACCCACCCCTTCTATCAGTGTCATTTTACACTTACTTGTAAGAATGCTGACAGTGACTGGGTGATGTGTGCGAGAGCGCATCACCAGTACAGTTTGATATCTGTCCGGTCTGGCATTCGTGGACCACCAGGCCAGAGACGCCACCACCAACACAAGCAACACCACCAGGAACTGTACCACCTCATCACCCACCCCTTCTATCAGTGTCATTTTACACTTACTTGTAAGAATGCTGACAGTGACTGGGTGATGTGTGCGAGAGCGCATCACCAGTACAGTTTGATATCTGTCCGGTCTGGCATTCGTGGACCACCAGGCCAGAGACGCCACCACCAACACAAGCAACACCACCAGGAACTGTACCACCTCATCACCCACCCCTTCTATCAGTGTCATTTTGAATCTGAAACAATACTTGCAGGTGCATCAGGCATTTTTTTGAGATGAGAAAAAGTATAGAACTTGCAACATCGTTATTGTTACTAAAATCCCTGTTATTAACTATTCACCCTTGGAGTGCTACTTTTTTTCTACTGCTGTTTTCTTATATACTCAATACAAAACTGCAAAAAATCCTGGAGTGTTTTGGGCGATGAGCATTTACACAAAAGTCAACTCTAATACATACAATTTTACAATTAGAACTGTCCCTACATACTTCTTATATAGGTTTATTTGGTATGTATGTATAATGAATCGTTTTGCAAAGCATCAGTCTTATAATAATATCTCGCAGGGATTCTTAGGTTGACTTGTTAAGAAAAATTTTATTACTACAGTCTACAATAGTATAATAATCATAAGAGCAGTCTACCTTTTAGCACTTTAATTTGTTACTAAATAACATGGACTTTAAGCAGTGAGAACATGGAAACTTACTGGAAACTTTTTACGTACAAACGGTTATTAAATTATTTTATGCAAAGTGAATCGAACAATAATTTTCAAGGTCACAACAAATAGGTACATTGAAACAAAAACACAATGATCAATAATATTTAGTAATTAATAATGAACGCATACCTGCTTTCGTTGCGATTATTAAATACTACTTTGTCGTAACAAATAGCTGTTTACGATGCCATTGGGCTTAAATTATGTAGTGTACAAGAGAAAACATCTCAATGTCTCTGAATACGCTTTTACGTCGAGGGTCTCAAAACATTGTTTCTGAAATCTCAACAAAACTGCACTGCAAAGTTTACGTTCGATAACCCAATAACTTTTTATAATTATAATTATAAACTCTGACACAATCCTTAAAAAGTATCCTTTTGCACTGTATTTTCTAATTAAAAATAATTTCTAATATTTTCGCCTATTTTCGCGAAAAGCCATTAAAAAATCTGACGAATCTGACAATGACATTTATGTGGTCTGTGATTAAGACTTATTATATTATGAGCTTCACAGAGACAGACCACAAAATCACAGACTACTAAAGGCTCGCGTCCACTAGGCTCGCCGAGAGTCGAATCGAATCGCAGAAAGTCGCCTTCTATATATCTATACTTATAATAAAACTGGGCGTTGTCCTAATACAACGCGAATGCGCGATCATCGCGCGAATAAGCGATGCGACCATCGTTTGCTCGCGCGATAACAAAAACTGGGTGTCCTAATAGAACGCGACGCGATCATCGCGCGAATCGACGATGCGGCCGAGGGTTCCGCTTCACTTCGCAGTTTGCACGTAACATTGGCGCTAGCATGGATGTCAGTAACGCCCAGTTTTTTCCTTTCTGGAAATATATGGATGACCTATTCTGCGAGTCTTGAAAGCAATGAAAAAAACGACGTGGGTCACAAAGTGATTTGTTAAAAATGAGACCAATACGTGGTGAATTTCGCAATCAATATTTTGATGTATGAGGAGATGAGTCTGCATTTTATGATTATATGTCTATGTCACTAGAATCATTTGAATACATATGCAGCATAATCACAAACGATTGCAATTTATTTTGCTTCCCGCAAACAAACTATGATATACTGTATTATATTATAATTATAGCGTGCGTTGCGCTGTCTACAAATCACATTCCTAAAATGGTGGCCAACCGAAAAACTGGGATTGAAAATTTGGGCATTTTTTTTTGAAGTTGGTGTTTTGTGTCATCTGGCAGCCCTGGCTGGCGCGAATGTCTGTTAGTACACCTATTCGACAGCAATATGTTTGATCGCGCATTAGTACGAAGTAATTTCGCGCGAATAGATTTCAAACATTTGAATCGAAACCATCGCGCGAATGCCAATTAGGACACTTGTTCGACATCAGTATGTTTGATCGCGCGTTCGTACGAGAAAAATTCGCGCGAACTTGCGATGATCGCGCATTCGCGTTGTATTAGGACAAGTAGAGTATTTTATCTCAGTGGTACCTACCCGGCCGAACCCTGAAAGAAGAGCTCTACCACCAGTACAAATTTTCACATGATTTCATGATTTTTGACATATTTCGTGGTTTCAGAATAAAAATCACATTGAAAAGGACGATTTTTACTGTCGATATTTCGATACATTGGTACAAGTCGTGGTCACGTGATGCGATTCGAGTCGGCTCGGCGCGCCTCAGTCGACGCGGAGAAGCGAATCCGCGCCAACGCATTTTATTTTCTACCAGTCAGTTTCGTTTTCGTTTTATTTGTATTTTGGTGCACACCGTTTCCTTTTGATATTCACGTCTTCTTCATCAAAAATATTTGAAGTAAAATCCATGTTGAAAAGTTGCGATGAATGAACCATTCGATTCGATTCTTCAGAGATGGATGCGACTCGATTCGATTCGACACGTTTCTGCTGTAGTCGACGCCAGACTTAAAAATTGCCTATGGAACCCTTAGATCGTAAATGGTCTAAGAATAAGATGGAACCCAAACAAATATAAGTACCATAAAAATAAAAATGTCGTACAAGGTATTAAAAGTGCTAAATAAATAAGGTTCTCGGACATGCCGTTTTCCTCACGATGTTTTACTTCACAAAGGGCATCTTACTTTATTATTATTTTAATATTTAGCATTTTATTTATTAGCTGTGAATAAATATACAGCGTGGACGTTCGAGGGTGGCACTTCAAAAAAGTGCTAAATATTGATGACGATGAATTATTGTAATCGCATCCAAAATTGCATCATCTTTTTATTTTCTAATGCACAGATTAGTACATATAACTGTGTTCTGTATCGTTGGTTCTGACTCTAATTTTTCCTCCTCATCTAAGATGAGTGGTGCCAGATTAGGCGAATTATCGCCATTTAGGCTACCTCAGGGGGTCAATCGGCGACCAAAAATCCCGATTGGCTACCAGTAGCCATTTAGGCTACCTGGAAAATAGAAACGGGTGATTTTAGGCTACCTGACCAAAATTTATCTAATAATTTCTCTTACATACATTTGTAACCAAAGTTTCGTTACAAACGTATGTAATATCAGGTTCTTTGTCTTTCCATGCAATTTGATTTCTCATACGTATTGCAATTACTATTTTTAGGAATGAGATAGAGATACATAAGTGCGTTTGACACAATAATGTTTTACTATACTTTCTAATAGCCGGACAAATCAAGTGACACTTCGATAAGACGCAATTGCCCTGAGCGACTGAAAGTTACGTCACCTATTTCGTATGGGTAGTAACTTTAGAATGAAATTAGAATTTTTGCGCCTGGATGTTTACTATGGTATTCTGTATCTCAATGATCTTCATCGAGCTATTAAGCATAGCTTCTATCGCGGGCCTTGAGCGTGGAGACCGAAACCAGAAATTCCGTAACGAAAATAACCTAACACCCCCCCACTTCGACCTGCCCGCTCTATCGCGGGCCTTGAGCGTGGAGACCGAATCCAGAAATTCCGTAACGAAAATAACCTAACATCCCCCAAGGAGTGGGGGTGTTAGAAGTTGATAAAAAATAAGTTGTTAAAAAATGCTATGCTATGCAGTCTCCGAATGCCACACGTCTTTTTTTTATCCATTGAAAGATTTTCCACAAAATTTTATTTCTATAACGAACTATACAAAATAGTTATCATCATTGCAAGTTTAAATACTACAAAATATGACCCCACGGCCCACTATAAGTTATAGTTTGGCAATTGGTACCTACCTACAATAAATAAATATATTACTTTTCGCTTCACGTTGGTTTTTTACGTCTCTTCTTTTGGGTTTAAAATTAAATAATATTTGGGTCTAAAATATAGGTCTGATAGTTCAAAGTTTTAGGCGAATTAGGCTACTTGTGCAAAAAAAAAATTGGGCGAATTTAGGCTATTCAGCAGGCAAAATTGGGCGAATTCAATTGGCAAATATCTGGCAACCCTGCTCATCTTCATCACGGTCACGATGTTACGAGCAATATCATTTTACGCATACATTATGTTGTATTGTTTAGTTAAGTTACTCTTAAATATTAAAATTACTAAATAGCAGGCGATCAAACAGTGAAGTAATATACGACGAATCATAACTTCATAAAACTGAACCATTAAAAAATATGTGTAGTGTAAGTCCACTGAATATTTTTCGAAGAACTGACAAACCAGCTATAAAATGATGCGTTGAATAGAGCGAAATAGTAAAAACGTCATTTTTGATTATGTCATGCTGAAATCAGGCGGGCCATTACTCTGTGTAACTTATGCAGATGAGGACGTAACTTGTAAAAATTTTGCTATCACACTCACTTTTATCCCCGTCCGTATGTTGTGTCTCACTCTATAGGATTTCATCAGAAAGTTTATTCCCAAGCTCGAGCTTCCAATTTCGTCATTCAAATTTGAAAAATCAAAATAATAACATCTAGAAAACAGTAAATTACTATAAAATTGCTAAAAACGATTTTATTGAATACGGAAGTGAATCACTTGAACGCTTATTATTTTGTTATAAACTAAATAATTATTCTAATACACAAACCTAACCAAGAGTTCACTGAAAACTGCGCGAAGTGCTTTTAATTTTTAATTTTGTTTTAAATTAAATTGGTCTTGAGGACAGTTCTTAAGACCCCCGATAGTGACTTACAATCAATTAAATAAGAAAGGACAAACGAGAAGATCCAAAAAAAAGTCGAGGTTTTATTTATAATGAGCTACGCGCACATCGAACTAAAAAATAATAAATACTACAATAATTTGCGAAACTTGAACTACAGCTGTATCGACCAGGGCCACAAGCTGAATACTATTTTGCATTACATGAACCACTTTTCTATGCAGATAAACAAGACAAAGAAATTTAAGACAGTTATTCACAGAAGACACGTTAAGATGTAAGTATTAATTTTATTATACAAGTTAAGTTATATTTATAAGTGTTATTGGTAAATATGCATATATGTAAATAATAACAAGTGCATAGTTTTTCTAGACGGTAGGACTTTTTATAGACGCTCCCCAAATGGTGGTTCCACAATCCACATTCCATAGTGACATATTACACTGTAAAAAATATTGTGGAGCATTATTACCTGTGTGCCAAAAGTTTGCCAATGATCCACACTCAAGGGATAGCCAAACCTTCTGTGCATGGGTTATATCATAATCCCAGCCTGGACTAGTCCAGTTGTGGGCCATTTGAGTGATTATCACTCTAATAAAACTAAACCTAAATAAAGCTAAACCCTTAATTATAATCCTGATAAATTTATTCAATGGAGGCTAATTTTATGAGGACCACCACTATGTTTTATGTCGCCACTAGACTTGGAGGTATAGTCAAACAATCAGGCTTTTTTAATCTCGTGGTTTGCATTAAGAAGATGTAGGTTTTAATCATGAGATCTAGAAAAGGTCATGTAGGAGTAAAAGTTTAAACATAATAGATAGATAAACTCTTTATTAATATAAATATAAAAGAGAAATTAACGAAACCCAAACAAACTTAGAAGTACAATTTGATAGAATTTAGACTACAAAGTCCAAATGATGTATGTGTAAAACAATATCTGCTCGTGACATCATAATACTGACAAGAAGGTTGATCAGGTTCAACAGTTGTCTCATTTGGTCCTCACATATCTAATTCCTATTGCTAATATGACTAAAGCCATGGCTTCTCAATATAAGTTATCCCAGTATGTTAATGTAAATTGTAAACAATTTCAGTCATACACAGAAATATTGAAAATCAATTTTAACCTAAGTGACTTTTCGTCTTTTACAAATCCTGCAAGAACTGTAGGACTTTAGAGATTCAAAGTAAGTAAGTAATCCAGATTGTACTCCAAATATCAGCTAAATTGGTCCAGTAGCTATAATAAATTATACAGATAATTAATATTTTCAAATTGCAGCACACTGTCAATAGATGTCGCTAGTGGTTTGAAATTTGTTGAATGAAATAAATGGTGACTTTTTCATTTAGTTTCTTTTTTTTAGTATCCTATTTTTCCTATTACAGTTAAACCATTAAAATGAATAGCTGAAGTATAGAAACAGTTTATTAAATACTAGGTTTTGTCACCTACATGTATTTCGGTTTTATTAAATCCTTGTTTTAATTTTTATCCAAGAAAAATCCATTCTCAATCCTAATTGGTGTGCTATGCATTGGAAGTGGAATTTACTTCAAAGCATTGCTTCAAAGCCTATGTGGCTTTTGAAGTTTTCTACACATCAGAAGTGGAATCACATTCAAAGCCTTCGCAGCCTGTGCAGTATCCTACATATTATATCAGAAGTGGGTTTCTAAACTCTTTGCTGCTTCTACAGAGTGCTACCAATCCTTTACCAATTATTATTACATATAACAATTATAAAGGACAATATTCATCATTAATCCAGACTTATCAGGATTCTGAAATTCATGCATAGTAGCCTCAGCCTTATTGTGACCTTTGTTTGGTATATTATTTGTAATGCCCCTCAACCCCTTTTTATGTCCCACTATTGGGCACGGTTCTCCTCTCAGGCTGAGAGGGGTTTGGCCATAGCCCACCAAGCTGACCAAGTAGAGGTTGGCGGGCTTCACACACCTTCGAGAACATTTTTGTGAACTCTCAGGCATGAAGGTTTCCTCACGATGTTTTCTTTCACCGCTAAGCAAGTGATATTTAGTTTCCTAAAACGCACTTAAATCAAAGACTTCTATGTAGAACTCGGAAAAGTCAGAGGTGCGTGCCCAGGATTCGAACACGCGATCTCACAATCACAGTAACACAACATTACATCTTTGATTATCACAATGACTTGCAAAATGTGATGGCAACTTAAAGGCGGCATAAATAGACAAAGATTATTTTTGTAACTAGTATTTACCATAGTTAACTTCAATGTACTTTACATTATAATAAGTCATGATGATAACTTTAAAGCCTAGCCTATACCATGAACGGTTTTAGAATTCTGTAGTAAGCAAGTGACCTTATAAGGTTATAGTTTCGTCATGTCTGTCCGTCCGTCATGCGTCCGCCAGTCCATCCGTCCGTCTGTTCGTCCGTTGGCGGTTTAGCTATTTAGTACTAGAAAGCTGTAATTTGGCATGTGTCCATCAGTGGTAAAATAAATTCCTGAAAAATATTTATACCTCCCCTCTATGTAAAGGCGCTGGTCAGGCCACATACTAAGAGAACTAGCAGGAAAATGGACAAGGGACATAACTGAATGGACTCCACGATTCAACACAAAAAGGAAGAGAGGCAGACAACTTAAAAGGTGGTCTGATGACATAAAAAAGATAGCAGGACCAGTGTGGACGAGGACTGCAAGAGACAGAATGGAGTGGAGAAGGTTAGAGAAGGCCTACGTGTCAGAGGGGACACACTGATTTAGAACCGTACTGATGTGCATATAACATATTATAAACTCTGTAAAAAACATTTAATCAGTAATAAAGGCTTTGTATTTGTATCTATGTAAAGTGGGGGGATGCGGCTAAGTAGGCTTTACAATTTAACGAGTGATTTAATATGAAACCTACAAAATGTAAGTATGTGGAAAAAAACATTTCGTAATAATGGTTAATAAATATTTTTTTACTGAATAGATGCATTATAAGTTATAACTTTGCACAATGATGTCTATTGAACCCTACATAGTGCGTGGCCAGACACTCATTTGATCGATGTTTATTAATGATAAGAAAGCCCATGGAATTTTTTGAAAATTGAAAGGAAGGACATCGGTTGGCAATCATATTTTTTTTGCGTAAGTAAAAACTAAGTTCTGCAAAGCTCTTGTAATGTAAATTACAATAAAATTTGTAATGTTGAGTCCCACTATAAGGCATGGGTCTCCTCTCAGAATCTGTGGCAGGTTTAGCATAGCCCACTTCGTTGGGCAAATGCGGGGTAGGCGATTGGGTATCTTTGATAAACTTATCAGTTTTCCTCTCTTGTTCTCTACCTCTTCGGCATGCATAGGTTTCTTCACGAAGTTCGCGAGCGATGTATACTTTCCACAAACGCATATATTTCCGAAAACTCAAGTTGCAAGTTTTTATAGAGGAGAGGTGTTTTCTTTGATAAACTTATAAGTTTTCCTCTCTTGTTCTCTACCTCTTCGGCATGCATAGGTTTCTTCACGAAGTTCGCGAGCGATGTATACTTTCCACAAACGCATATATTTCCGAAAACTCAAGTTGCATGTTTTTATAGAGGAGAGGTGTTTTCTTTGATAAACTTATCAGTTTTCCTCTCTTGTTCTCTACCTCTTCGGCATGCATAGGTTTCTTCACGAAGTTCGCGAGCAATGTATACTTTCCACAAACGCATATACGAGGGGCGGCTGAAAAGTTCTGAGCCTAAGGTACTTGCAGTCGTACTATTTACTCATCCGGTAGGTCACTGCTTGAGCGACATCTGCCCACTATATAAGCGAAGTTTCACGTCATTAGCTTCATTACGCTTTGAGTAATTGAACCGTAAACATCACCATGTCTGACTCATCGCTGCAATTAACGAAGATTGAGCATCGCGCCGTCATAAAATTCCTCGTAAAAAAGGGGAAAACAGCAAAAGAAATTTTTGAAGAGACTTCTAGTGTTTACGGGGAATCTGGGCCGTCGTCAGCCACGGTTAAACGATTGACACGCCTATTCCAACAAGGCAGAGAGACTGCAAGATGACCCCCGCTCGGGACGGCCGAACACCGCAGTCACAGATGAAAACATCGAAAAAGTAAAAAAAATTGTTCTGGACGATCGCCGAATAAAATTGTGGCAGATAGCGGAAGAGCTGGGCGTCAGTAAGGAACGAGTTGGAGACATTATGCACAATCATTTGCACATGAATGAAGTCAGTGCGCGTTGGGTGCCAAAAATTCTCACGCCACTTGACAAGCAGCGGCGCGTTGAAACTTCCGAAGAATTTTTAGACTTGTGCAAGGATAATTTGGAGGAAATTTGCACTCGTATTGTCACCGTTGATGAAACGTGGATCCGACAATATGACCCAGAATCAAAACAGGAGTCAATGCAGTGGATAGAGAAGGGGGAAAAGCCGCCGAAGAAGTTCAAGGTGGAAAAATCAGCTTCCAAACTCATGGCCACCATTTTTTGGGATTGCGAAGGAGTTTTGCTCCTAGATTATCTTCCAAAAAAAACTACAATGAATGCAGAGTATTATTCTGGGCTTTTAAAAAAAGCTCGCGAAGCCATTGTTGAAAAAAGAAGAGGCAAAATCAGCAAAGGAATTTTGTTTTTGCAAGACAACGCGCCGGTTCACACGGCGCGCATTGCGAGGCAAGCCTTGCGAAAAACTGGCTTCGATGAAGTGAACCACCCTCCCTATAGTCCAGATCTGGCACCTAGCGATTATTTTTTATTTAAAAATTTGAAAAAAGACCTACGGGGACGAAGATTTGGGGATGATGAAGAGATGAAGGCGGCCGTTAATGAACATTTTCTAGCCAAAGACGCGGGTTACTTTTTATCAGGAATACAAGCCCTCTATAAAAGACTAGTAGGGCGCGTGAGTGCGCGGGCCACATGTGGCCCGCGTGCAGTCTTCCCGCCCATATAGGTATCGCCGTCATCTTCATCGCCTATTGGAATCTCATTAGCAGTGAGCTGAAAAATTTACCAAGGAGCACCGTCATGGTTTTAAAGATAGTTAAGGGCAGTTCAAACAAAAAATACGCTGAACCTCATCGTATGAGGTTCAGCGTATTTTTTGTTCGAACAGCCCTTAACTATCTTTAAAACCATGACGGTGCTCCTTAATCATCATCCAAATCCTAGATCATTGTCTCTTCTCATAGTATGTACATTTTCCATGGAAAGATAAATTCCGCCACAGTAAATTATTTTCCATGCATCCCGTAGAACTTGAGATCCTGATCACCTCTTGCTAAGAAACCACTCTCTCATCTTTTATACTTTCCGAGATTCCGAGAACACGAAATTTGTATGGCGGCCATCTTGAATCCGCCATTTTTGTATTTTTCAGCTCACTCCCAATTGCATGACGTTCCGAGTATTTTTTGTTACAGCAGTCCCCACCTAACTATAATACCTTGCCCATGCTCCTCGACTGTCTTCAAAACCCTCAATCATCATCTCATTCCATATTATTCCTCCGAAAAACGACATCTAATCATTGCATAGTTACCAACTTTTAGTCTCTTCAACATTCCCCATACATTTTCTATGAAAAAAAATTTTCGCTATATTAGATTTTTTTTCTATTCATCAGATAAACCTTCGGGTCCTGATCAACTTTTGTCAAGGATCCACTCTTCCAGCTTTTATACTCTTCGAGATGGACACCGATGAAGTTTGTATGGCGGCCATCTTGAATCCGCCATTTTGAATTTTTTTTCAGCTCACTGCCAATTGCATGACATTTCGAATGACATTTGGTCGAGCACTCCCCACCTATCTCTAATACCCTCCCCGTGCTCTTCACCCGTCTTCGAAATCCTCAATCATCAGCTCTCTCCGTATTTTTCCTCGGATTGATTTCTTTTCTTCTATAAGACCCCATCCGTGAAAAAAAAAATTTCATACAAAATTGTTCAGGAGAGGTGATAATCAGTCAGTCAGTCAGTGAATCAGCACGAGTAGCTATATATATATACTAGTAGGGCGCGTGGGAGCGCGGGCCACATGTGGCCCGCGGGCTGTCTTCTCACCTATAAAAGAATCGCCGTCCTCTCCATCGCCAATTGGAATCCGATTGGCGATGGGCTAAAAGAATTACCTCGTTTCATAGTTTTTCATAGGCCTTTGGGTTTATTGTAGCATTCACATTTTCCATGGAAAAATAAATTCAACCACTTTGATTTTTTTTCATTCATCCCGTAGACCTTGAGATTCTAATTACGTCTTGCAAAGAAATCACTCTTTTATCTTTTATACTTTCCGAGATATAACAACACGAAATTTGTATGGCGGCCACCTTGAATCCGCCATTTTGATTTTTTTTTTCAGCTAACTGCCAATTGGATGACGTTTCGAGTTACATTTGGTCGAGCACCCCCCACCTATCTTCGATACCCTGGCTGTGCTCTTCACCCGTCTCCGAAATCCTCAATCATCAGCTCTCTCCATATTTTTCTCTAGTAACTCTCCGAAAAACCGCATCACAACCTTGCATAATTACCAACTGTTAGTCTCTTCAACATTCCCCATACATTTTCTATGGAAAAATAAATTCCGCCATTTTGAATTTTTTTTCTATCCATCGAATAGACCTTCGGGTCCTGATAAACTCTTGTCAAGAAACCACTCTTCCATCTTTTATACTCTTCGAGATGGACGCCGATGAAGTTTGTATGGCGGCCATCTTGAATCCGCCATTTTGAATTTTTTTTCAGCTAACTGCCAATTGGATGACGTTTCGAATGACATTTGGTCGAGCACCCCCCACCTATCTCCAATACCCTGGCTGTGCTCTTCACCTGTCTTCTAAATCCTCAATCATCAGCTCTCTCCGTAATTTTCTTCAAATTGAATTTTTTTCTTCTATAAGACCCCATCCGTGAAAAAAAAATTTTTCATACAAAATTGTTCAGGAGAGGTGATAATCAGTCAGTCAGTGAATCAGCACAAGCAGCTATATATATATTAACTAGTAGGACGCGTGAGTGCGCGGGCCACATGTGGCCCGCGTGAAGTCTTCCCGCCTATAAAGGTATCGCCGTCATTTACATCGCCAATTGGAATCCGATTGGCAGTGGGCTTAAAAAATGACCAAGGAGCACTGTCATGGTTTTAAAGATAGTTAAGGGCTGTTCGAACAAAAAAATCCTCATCTGATGAGGTTCAGCGTATTTTTTGCTCTAACAGCCCTTAACTATCTTTAAAACCATGACCGTGCTCCTCAACCATCATCCAAATCCTAGATCATCATCACTTCTCATACTTTCCTCTGGCAGTTCTCTGAAGAACTGCGTGAATGACTTGGATAGTTCCCTACTTATTGTAGCATGTACATTTTCCATGGAGACATAAATTCCTCCATTTAGTTTTTTTATTCATCCCGTTAAACTTGAGATCTTGATCACCTCTTGCTAAGAAACCAGTCTCTTATCTTTTATACTTTCCGAGATAGAACAACACTCAATCTGTATGGCGGCCATTTTGAATCCGCCATTTTAATTTTTTTTTCAGCTCACTGCCAATTGCATGACGTTCAGAGTATTTTTTGTTTCAGCAGTCCCCACCTAACTATGATACTTTACCCATGCTCCTCGACTGTCTTCAAAACACTCAATCATCATCTCATTCCATATTTTTCTCTAGTAATTCTCCGAAAAACCGCATCAAAACCTTGCATAGTTACCAATATTTAGTCTCTTTAACATTCTCCATACATTTTCTATGGAAAACTAAATTCCGCCATTTTGATTTTTTTTTTCTATCCATCGAATAGACCTTCGGGTCCTGACCATTTCTCGCCAAGAAACCACTCTTTCAACTTTTATACTTTTCGAGATGAACGCCGATGAAGTTTGTATGGCGGCCATCTTTTTTCCGCCATTTTGAACTTTTTTTCAGCTCACTGCCAATTGCATGACATTTCGAATGACATTTGGTCGAGCACCCCCCACCTATCTTAGATACCCTTGGCTGTGCTCTTCACCCGTCTTCGAAATCCTCAATCATCAGCTCTCTCCGTATTTTTCCTCCGAATGAATTTTTCCCTTATATACGAAACGGTCATTGAAAAAATTTTTTTTCATACAAAATTGTTCAGGAGAGGTGATCAATGAGTCAGTGAATGAATGAATCAGTACGAGCAGCTATATATATAGTAATTAATGTCAAAGGTGCATTGAAGTCCAGGGGGACTATATTGAAATAGTACATTGTGATACAAGGGTGGAAAGTAGGTTTTTGCAAACGAGCTGTCATTAACAAGCCCGAGCCGAAGGCGAGGGTTTTTAATGTCACGAGTTTGCAAAAACCTATACACCCGTGTATCACACGACGTTTTTCAATACAGTTGTGAGAATTAGTAAAAAAACAAATCAAAGAGATAATATTATGTTTGCTCAAGATTTTGGGGGCCAATTTCCATCTTGTTTGGTTTTTACCTTAAATAAAATATCGAAGATCGAAATCGAAGGCGACTTCGAATTCGCAATCGAAAAAATAAAAAATAAAAAGATAAAAGATAAAAGATAAAAGATAAAAGATAAAAGATAAAAGATAAAAGATAAAAGATAAAAGATAAAAGATAAAAGATAAAAGGTAAAAGGTAAAAGGTAAAAGATAAAAGATAAAAGATAAAAGATAAAAGATAAAAGATAAAAGATAAAACATAAAAGATAAAAGATAAAAGATAAAAGATAAAAGATAAAAGATAAAAGATAAAAGATAAAAGATAAAAGATAAAAGATAAAGGATAAAGGATAAAGGATAAAGGATAAAGGATAAAGGATAAAGGATAAAGGATAAAGGATAAAGGATAAAGGATAAATGATAAAGGATAAAGGATAAAGGATAAAGGATAAAGGATAAAGGATAAAGGATAAAGGATAAAAGATAAAAAGATAAAAGATAAAAGATGAATTCGCAATCTAAAATATAAAAGATAAAAATATAAAAGATAAAAAGATAAAAAGATTAAAGATAAAAGTTAAAAAGATAAAAAGATAAAAAGATAAAAGATAAAAGATAAAAGATAAAAAATAAAAAATAAAAGATAAAAGGTAAAAGATAAAAAAAAAGGAAAAAAAAATTCCTGTGTCCATACCATCCCAATGTCCATCCCATTTTATTGTACAATGAAAACTCCTTGGCATCAAACGTTTTGCAAAAGTAATGATCGAGCTTGTAAAAGTAAGTTACGACCACGTAAAAGAAAGATGCCTGTGCGTAAGATTTAACTTTCGAATACTAATGACAGCCTCTGAAAGTGCGCCATACCATACAACTGTATTGAAATAGTACATTGTGATACAAGGGTGGAAAGTAGGTTTTTGCAAACGAGCTGTCATTAACAAGCCCGAGCCGAAGGCGAGGGTTTTTAATGTCACGAGTTTGCAAAAACCTATACACCCGTGTATCACACGACGTTTTTCAATACAGTTGTGAGAATTAGTAAAAAAACAAATCAAAGAGATAATATTATGTTTGCTCAAGATTTTGGGGGCCAATTTCCATCTTGTTTGGTTTTTACCTTAAATAAAATATCGAAGATCGAAATCGAAGGCGACTTCGAATTCGCAATCGAAAAAATAAAAAATAAAAAGATAAAAGATAAAAGATAAAAGGTAAAAGGTAAAAGGTAAAAGATAAAAGATAAAAGATAAAAGATAAAAGATAAAAGATAAAAGATAAAAGATAAAACATAAAAGATAAAAGATAAAAGATAAAAGATAAAAGATAAAAGATAAAAGATAAAAGATAAAAGATAAAAGATAAAAGATAAAAGATAAAAGATAAAAGATAAAGGATAAAGGATAAAGGATAAAGGATAAAGGATAAAGGATAAAGGATAAAGGATAAAGGATAAAGGATAAAGGATAAATGATAAAGGATAAAGGATAAAGGATAAAGGATAAAGGATAAAGGATAAAGGATAAAAGATAAAAAGATAAAAGATAAAAGATGAATTCGCAATCTAAAATATAAAAGATAAAAATATAAAAGATAAAAAGATAAAAAGATAAAAGATAAAAGTTAAAAAGATAAAAAGATAAAAAGATAAAAGATAAAAGATAAAAGATAAAAAATAAAAAATAAAAGATAAAAGGTAAAAGATAAAAAAAAAGGAAAAAAAAATTCCTGTGTCCATACCATCCCAATGTCCATCCCATTTTATTGTACAATGAAAACTCCTTGGCATCAAACGTTTTGCAAAAGTAATGATCGAGCTTGTAAAAGTAAGTTACGACCACGTAAAAGAAAGATGCCTGTGCGTAAGATTTAACTTTCGAATACTAATGACAGCCTCTGAAAGTGCGCCATACCATACAACTGTATTGAAAAATAAATTTTATTTAGATTTTTATCTAGACTTTTAATGGCCTAGGCTCAGAACTTTTCAGCCGCCCCTCGTATTTCCGAAAACTCAAGTTGCATCATTGCATGTTTTTATAGAGGAGAGGTGTTTTTACCACTGTTCCCCTGACGAATGGCTGTCAGCCATCACTACTTTTTCAATCAGATGTGAAGAGAAATACTCCAATACTTACGTTGAATATTTAATGTGTAACATGCTGTGCAGATCATTGTGTGGATGTTATTGTCACCATTTTTATTCATCATCATCCATCCACATACTACAACTGTTTCTATCTTGAAATGGTACTTGAGGTTTGAGGTTTAAAATTTTCTTCTATTCTGCAATGCTAATATGGTGCTTTTTATACCAAAAACGCGATTTGCGAAAGTTTCTCTATTTATTGCGATCTAGACGATCTAGTACCTATAACACTCTTATTTTCTTCAATGTCTCGATTGATGATGTTTCGATTCTTCTTGGCATTTTTAACAGTGAATAGGCCTGCTTATACCTACCTATTTATATTGAGTCTACAATTTCAACTAACAAAATAGCTTCTAGTAGTCAGTCACCTAAAAAATTCGTGTTTAGGTCGGTAACTTGTTTGGCTAAAAGTGACCTTGAAAACTGACCACGAGGCATGGCAGCCTCGTGGTCAGACCGTTTCTGTTGTTATGTGAAAGGTCACTTGTGACGTCATAGTTTTATGTAGGAGTTGCATATTTCCAATATTTCATTTATCTAGCCATGCAAACATGTAACTCTTTTCATATGTACATATTATTTATAATGTGCTATTATAGCAATACTAATCATTCTGCCATTATAATGATTAGATGTCGTCATTATAAATGTTCATCCTCGTCTATCTTCACATAATATACCTACACGTTTTTCTATATAAGTACTCATAACCACGAAGCGTGGAATAAATAACAAAAGATTGGAATAGTTTTCGTGGCGCGTAGTAAATTGGTATCTTCCTTTTTATTTTTAAACTCTAATGTTACACGTTCCATTCAATGTAGTTTTGTTGACATTTCGCAGTAAATTGTAGAGTGATTGTTCCCCTTTTGACAAGCTTTGTTTCTGCTCTATGAGTTTCTGTTACTAAATGGGCGCACTATGAAACTTTTAGTGACAATTTATAAATTTATGTATTTTAGGTCATTACTGTAAATTCTACAGACAGAAACACGATTGGAAAAGAAATTGCCGCTAGAAAGTTTTCCAAAATACGATAAGATTGAATCATTGTATTTCCTATGTTGAAGTATGTACCTACATTGATATTTTAATTCTAAAATCTTAAAAATCTCAAAAAAAAAATTTAAACAACAATAGTTCTTTGTTTATATTATACAAGTCTTTCAGATCAACCAATTTTTTCTCAGCAGCACTTACAAAAAAGAGTAGAACAACGTGTTAGTGATGGGAATAACAAAAACGCTGCCAAGTTAGGTACTGTTTTCGGATGACGTCCTGGCCAATAATTACTCATCTGAGACTTTTGCGGCCCTCAAAGAAAAACACCCTCAACCACCACCCATGTCCATTCCACTTTCATCAACTTTAGATCCTTTAGTTCAGATTAAGATATCCGAAGATAGCGTGCGTCTAGGAATCTTCGGATTCCCAAATGGCTCAGCTGGGGGATTAGATGGCCTATCCCACCAACACTTAAAGGATCTGACAGGTCCTTCTTCAAGCGATGAAGGCATTGACCGATCTGGTTAATTTAATGCTATCTGGACAGATACCACAACAGATAATTCCAGTATTCCAGTGCTGTATGGCGCTAATTTGGTGGCTTTATTACAGAAAGATGGCGGCATTCGCCCTATAGCGATCGGCAGCACTCTTCGTCGTCTTGCTTCACGCATATGCTGCAGATATATTAGGGACAAAACAACTTCCATTCTCAAGCCTATTCAACTGGGTTTTGGGGTCAAAGGTGGATGCGAAGCTGCGGTACATGCTGCTAGGACATACCTAAATTCTAGCGATTAAGATTTGTTTGTTAAAATCGACATTCGTAACGCTTTAACTCGATCGACAGAGGAGCCATGTTAGCTCAAATTCAAAAAGAATTTCCTGAAATATTTGGTTATTTATGGCAATGTTACGGCTGTCCTTCAATATTAATGTTCGGACAAAATGTCCTAGAATCTGCAGTCGGTTACCAACATGGAGATCCTCTTGGTCCTGCTCTATTTAGTTTGGCAATAAATCCCATAATTTCGACCCTAAATTCTAAATTTAATATATGGTACTTAGATGATGGTTCTTTAGGAGGAGATGCGTCAACAGTTTTACAAGACCTGCACACAATAGTCCAATAATTCCCAGAAATTGGCTTAAAGATAAATTATTCAAAATGTGAAGTTTTCTTTCCCGACTCGATTTCGACTGATTTAAAAAGTAATATTCAAAATTCATTAAGTGTAATATTTCCCGAATTGGCATTAACTTCAAAACAAAATTTAACTCTTCTAGGTGCTCCAATTTTCGAAGACGCATTTCCTTCTTTTTTAAATTCAAAATTACACAATTTTGATAAATTTTCACACCGCTTATTGGACATAAAGCCTCATGTAGCCATGTACATTTTACGGTTATGCCTTTTTGCTCCTTAATTCATGTACTTCTTGAGGTGCAGTCCTATTTGGAAACATCCCTCTTTTATTTCCAAATTGGACTTGTCACTTAAATTTTAAATTTAAATGACCGCGCTTGGACCCAAGCATGTCTCCCTGTGAAATCCGGGGGATTAAGCACACGGTCTATTTCAAGTGTTGCGCTCCCGTCTTTTCTGTCGTCTGCTTCTGGCTCTACCGCCCTATGTAAGGGTGGAGTGCCTGGCAGAGGCGAGATTGGCCTGGAGTACATCTTGTCCTGGCGAGTGTTTTCCAACGGCTGTGAAATGTCAGTTTCTCTGGGACAAACCACGTGTTGCAACTCACGCGGATCTCGTAGCGCAGTGTCTCAATTACGGATAAAGCTCGAATTTTAGCTGTTTCCGAAAAAGAGTCTGGTCACTGGGTACATGCTCTGCCATCCCATAGCCTGGGGACGATACTCGACAGAACAGCACTTCGTATTGCCGTGTGCTTTTAATTTTAATACATAATTAAGATAGTGCGAACTGCTGTATCGTCCTTGCGAGATAACCGCTTTATTTGGCGCATGGATATAAATCTTATATTCGCCTGAGCGTATTCTAACTAAAATTGACCTAGTGCTAGTAGGTGGAGTTTATTTTTAAAATTATAGTTTCGTCATCATCAGTGACATCATAGTCTAAACAAATTGTGGGGTTGTTCACCTTTAATGCTTAAATGAACATCGTAGTGTGATTCATTGCAGATCAAGATACTTTAGCACGCTATTTGCCTTATCTTTTTTTTATACGAAACACGCTTCCGCATTTTAATTTCTCATGTAAAAGCCAATCTTCAATACCACATTAGTGTTTAGGTTAGGTCATAACTCACAACACCGACAGCTTATTTTGATAAATAAATAAAACTTGTCCCCAAAAAAAAACTTACGAGATATACGTCACAGAATAGGTACATAGGGTACCTATTTAATACAAAAACAAGTCATGAATATCTAATATTATATAATTTAAATGTTGTTGTTTTTTTAGTAAAACTTCTGGCTAGGGCCGCAAAGTATGTGGGTAGAGCTAGTACCTATTTTGATCACCTATCTGAAAAACATTCGACACTTATTGAGTTGTTATTGAAAGCAGACATTCTGAGAAATATAGATAAGATAAACACTGGTGTAGAGACAGAACTTACATATTATTTAATATGCACAGTATAAAAATGACTGGTTATGAATAATATTAATACTTAATACCTATTTAACAAAATTATTATGTACAAACTATTAATTTTATGAATAATGTGGACATTATAATATTAGCTATCTAATAATGATGTGGATCTATGGTCCGTGTTAAAGATGTAAGTTTGCCGAAAGAAAGCTTAGAAAAAGGAATTACCTATTACAAACGTAACTTTCCAATTGAGCATTCAAATAGTTCCTATGTAATTAAAATCTATAACAGGATTACAATTTAATTATTCTGGGCAGACGCTTGACTATAGGATTTCAATTTTCATTTGAATTTGACTTAAATATCCAAGTTTTGAAATCAAATGCGAAGACGAGGATTTTCGCCACAGGTATTGAATAAATATAAACTTTAGTCAGAACCAGGAATAAAATCGCTCAGCAATTTTGATAGACAGGGGAAATAGGAAAATACCTATAATACTGTAACTTTTATTGATCAAAATATTAAAAACCTAATGATAAGTGCACTATTGTAAATGAAAACAGAAATGAAGAAATCCTAAACATTGCAACGAGGATGAATCACCTCGAAAAATAATGAACATATCATATGTATAGAGTTGGCAAAACTGAGCGATGTAAAACCCCAATGAACCCCGCCATTATTCCACAATCGTGGAAGTAGCCGCACATACGTATATATCGAATATGTTGTACAGCCAAATAGAAACGCGATGGTCTCGTGATCTCCGTAATCTGTTCACTCCCATTGGCTCGAACAGTTGACGTCATACCAACGCTCCAATAGCAAACGAGCCGAGATATTTTTAGAACACGAAAGCGAATGGAAGGGGCATTGAGGAAAACTGTATGCGGATCCTCGAGCCACGACTCGTTTATTCTTGCACAACAATTTTTGTGCTCACGCGGAGCGAACGCACGCCAAGTGGTTGAAAGTGTCTAAATAGCCCAAAGTTTACAATTTCTCTTTGCATTCTGGTGTAAAGTTTTCACGCTTTCACGACGCTTAGTTACTTCTTTTTCATTGACTTTAAAGAGTAACTAATTTCTTCCGTCCCACAAATAGGCCGCAGACAGAAATTTTTTGTAAGGTGAGTCCCAAATACCAATTAGTGTCCATTAGTTACTACATCTATTAACATTTGCAACTCAACAAGCTAGTCACAATAAATTAGTAAATAAGTTTGCGGAAATGTGTCAAAATTTAGACACTTTAAAAATAGTTGTTGAGTGAACACGTGAACGTGTTTGGACATGTCGCGGTCACGTTGTGTTGATGCGTGTTCCCACTTTCCAAGTACCTGATCCTTTCTGCGACTTTCTAGAAATGTGTGGAAATTTATTGAATTCAAATTACACTTTTTACCCACAAATTAACTTATTTAAACTTTAAACTGAGGTCTCTGAACTTTGATTACAGAGCTACTTATCAGAAAAATTCGATTGCGCAAGAATTAATTTAGAGATAATACTTCGAAGTTAGTTTGTTATGTAGCGAAGTATTCATACTTATCGTGTAACTCGTATCTACTCTTTATTTCGGGTACCTACTCGGACTTAGGTTATTTTTACAACACCACCTGCGTTTTAATTTTAGTTATGTTTTTAGGGCGCAATATGTTGACTGACCTTTAGTTTGTTATCCTTCAAACTTTCAAAGACTCAAGGCCAAGGATTTTTCCCCTTTCACTCATTTCGCAATTCGAGTTTAAAGGTCTCGCTTTAGGGCCGAAACCTCTGGTAATTAAGGGATTTACACTATTTCCACAGCCTTTATTTAGTATCTTCGTAGTCGTAAAGATTCCTAAAGTCCTACGAAGTTGTAATTACGGCGCTTGTGGCTTAACTATAATTTGATGGACAGTTAAAATGTCATTAGTAGGAATGTTGATGTCATTTAATATCAGTTTGTTTCCATTCATTAATCGTTTTGTTATTTATCTTATTTTTATTATAAAACTATTTATTGATATCTGGGAAGTAATTGGATGCACCTTGTAAACAACCTTGAGGACTTTCAAAAATGTGAAAGTTGTCGTAAAAATTGATTGACTCTAGGCTACATGGATGTTTTTGATATTGGCATATATTCACATTAGCTGCCGCAAGCGACCTTCAATTAGAACGCAAAAACCTTACAGAAACATTCAGACTCAAAATATCCGGTACTTTTATTTTACTCGTAAAACATTAAAACGTTTGCATCAATTTCGACAGTATTTAATAAATGTGACTACATTATTGTCACTTTAAAGCCGGCCTTTCACGAGTCTAATTTAACATAGGTGACCCAAAAATTAGAGATGATTACTTTAGTAGGTAGATAAAACAGCCCCATAACCGATTGCCAACATATAATTGGGCCTCGTGGACTTCCTGATAACAATGTTGTTTAATCGCTGTAATCACTGACATTACAGTAATTATTACTTTATTTTGAAGTGGACTGATCGATGATTCAGTGTATTATCGTTGATGACTAAACTCCCCCTTTGAGGTGGGTTCAATCGATACAAGGGGGCGACCAGTTCAAGGTCACTACTTTTGACGTCATTAGAATATTACCTCTGTCCTCTACCTATTCGTATAGTATGTAATGAATGATAGCTTCTGGATGAATTGCACAGTCACGGAATAAAAAGGGTTCGTCAATTTTCAAATTGATTCGTTTGCACTTGCACATTGTTTTGGCAAGATGACATAATGGACCCTTATATGAATCCTTACCTTATTTATTCCTCTTTCATCCTTAGTGTCGATTTTCGCTTGCAATAATACGAGTATGTGCAAGTGGAGACGAACCTTTTCATTCCGCTACTATACTATAGGTGAACTGACATTAATAGTTGGAAATAAGGACTCATGCATACATGATAATTTTTCTGATTTTGAATCCTTGACTCGTTTCTTTTGCTTACTTTTGCATTTGATAAAACTGATCCCTTTAACCACGCTTGTGATTTTACAATAATCACAAGTTATAGCAATTACTACCTATATAATATTATATTGTGGAGTTTGAATATCTTAAGATTTGCTAAATTGTATATTGTTGCAGATGTTTATAAATGTGAAATCATTTAAATATTTTATCATTTAAATTATATTCTGTTAAAACATAAGATTTCGTAGAATAGAAGTTATACCTACTTTTCATTCAACACCTTGAATATATTATGTAAATAAGTTAATGTTGAGATATCATTTATGATTTAACAATGTCTTTAAGCAGTTGACAGCTTTAAAAGTACGAACATTTTATAAGTCGCTCAACTGAAATCGTATAGATTAAAATTTTCCACGACCGCGTTTTGTTTTACGCCGAGAATTTTTATTACGATATGCCATCCATGGCCAAGCGTATATGGGACTTTGATCGAACGTAATTAAAGTTGTTTCTCAGTTCTCCCTTACTAAAAGTATAAACAAATTTTATAGCTATTGGCCCATCGTGAATATTTTGTCCTATCACATTGAAATAACATACATAATAATTGAGGCCGCGGCCGCCCACTACTCAGCCATACTTAAAGTTAATGGGGCCTTTTGCGTCATCAAGTTCCGTGGTTTGTCGAACTTTTTCATGTTTTGACTGAATGGGGTCTTACACTACTTTTGAATTTGATAAAAAATATTACTTTATTATAAACTAGGATAAAAATAATAACGTGCAGTGAAAGAAATATTAAAATCCAACGAAGATTTACAAAGTTACAGGCGTTTAAACTTTGGAGTGGGGGGATCTTCTATCCCTTTCTCGCAAAACGAAAATTTGTATGAAGCCGCACGAAGCTACTATGGCATTGGTACGGTGTGACGTCACAATGTCTCTGTTGCTATCTCTGTCTAATCACAAATCTTTAAATGCTTATAACTTTTTTGTTATTTGATCGATTTAATTAGTTCTTTCAGTGCACGTCATTATTTTAATTCTACTTTATAATAAAGTAATAAAAAAATTGGAGTCAAATACCCTATTAGTTGGTATAATTTTCATGTACTTAAACGAATCTCTCATTTTGAGACTATGACGTCAGTCGTTTAAAGGAGTTCTTTGATGACATTATTATCTCTCCATCAATAGGCTTATAAAGCCTGTCTTGAGAAATATATAACTTAAAAGATATCATCTGAGACTTGAATCTTTGGACTCTATTCGAACCTACCCTAAGTGAGTCTTCCGAGTAGCTGCATTTCAAGCGTCAAGTGCCCATAATATATTAACATTGCTTTTTCTTATTGTTCCAGGCCTACTTCAGTGACCGTTTCGTGGTTGGGAGCCTAAAGAGCTAAGATTTCCTTTGGGACTCACGAAGAGTTCAACAAAGTAAGTAATGCCGCTACGGCGGCCAGTTCCCCTAATCCCTTTTCTGTTTCAGAACCTCAAGCAAAGCCATACAGAACAGAAAGAACATCTACAAAGAACACAGAAGATAACTACATAATTAAAAATTCTTGGCCAACTTCAGTTATATTGAAGTTGATAGTCTCTTTTTTCAAAATTAAGAAAAAATATTTTTGGGACGTAATTTGTAGGGATTTAAATATGAATTCTGATATAGCGATTTTAACTCAAAGAGATGATTTGAAATGTACTGTGCTTCTAATCATATTATTATATTTTTACATACACGCACTCATTTTGACTGAAAAAAAATCTAAAAAAAATAATTTGAGAAAGTTTTCTGTTGGTCAATTTTTATTTGATAAATAAAATGATATAGAAAACTCTTGTTACAGTTTTTGATTTAAATAAACGATTAGGTCCTGTTATCTGAAAATAGAATAAAGTAATCTTTTGATAATGATAAAGTCATGAAATGATAAAGTATTCCTTTCCAAGAATACTCGGTACTTCTTGATTTGACTACTGTAATTTTATTTATTTGCAAAGATTGATATTACTTTTGAAATGATGTCACAATTTAACATGTCACCTCATGACTACTAACAAACATAAAACTCGTCTCATTTATCGATCTGATGATTATCTTCTCACAAAAAGATAAACAGACGGTGTAGGGCTTCAGACAGTTTTAAATTTTAAAAACGGTTTTCAAAATTTATCTTTTTTCCATAATTTCTAATCTCATTTCATGTCGATTACATGACTTTGAAATGTTTTATCTTAGATGTTTTCATTTTTTGCTTAAAAATTTTTTTCGTCAATGAAATGAGCTGCGCATTATTTAAATATATATTTAAATTGTATCTATGCATTCGCTGCTCCTTATACAATGTCATGTAAACGAGTTTTTATCTATGTACTTGTGAGGGCATTTACATACTTTGTATTCAGGTCAAAGTCAAATAAAGGTCGACTATCAAAAACTGTACTGTTTCACTTCAAAGAATATGTTCTCATTAACTGTGATGTCTTGTTTTATAAATTACTGTTTAACTTCAATTTCATGTTTTTTTGTCTGTAAAGATTAAAGACTACTGTTTTAATTTTAATGTATTTTTGAGATCTTAAGATTGTAAGGGTTTGACCTGCATACTTTCTTTCATGGAACATAAAACTCACCTTATCAAATCATTCGTATATTCAGTTTTAAATTCTTTAGCATCCTCTAGCTCTAGCATCTCACCGCTGTCATTTCTCTATTCACCCCATCTCTCACTCTCCCTCCCTCGCTTCATAAAGATATATACATTATGTTACGTCGTATCATTTCTGTTTGTAGTTCTATTCAAAATGGTTGCTCAAAAGATCACCGTCTGTCGAGGAGACGATAACGGAAAACAGTACAGCTTACCAAACGAAAGACATGGTTTTTTCTCAAACGTGTCTCAATACACAACGTCTTTTGAAACTGATAGAAATAGATCGCTTAAAGTCCGAAAAGAACCAACAGGTGAACATTCGGAACGGAGGCACTACCGACGGGAGAACTCAGTCAGCTCTTTCGCCAGCGCCAACAACCAGCTTTTCAGAGGTAAGGGGCATCGCCACGGCCGTGAGTACGACACTTCTGTTATCTTCTGTTGTTAATATTATTGATGTTACATTCGTTTTATTCTCCGCACCTTCTCAAGGAACATTCTAACGTGTCGTTTATGATTTCAGGATTACGAGTATCTGAAACCGGAGCCGATATTCCAGAACGCAATGCTCAACGAATCGGACTGCGAATTCTTCCAAGAACTGGATCTGCAGTGGTGCGACGCGCTCGCGCAGGAAGAAGTAGTACAGTCCATTGGTGAGTCGACATTTTTATTGCTGTTTCCTCACTTTTCCAGGAATGTCATCCGTTGTCCTGACACCAAACTACTTTGGCAGCTATAATAACTTCCTATCCTTAAATGTTTACAAAAATGTAGGAGGTGCAAGTTCCTTATACCTAGTAAAATAATTTACAGAAATTCGATCTCTCCAAGTGGTCTAAGAAGGTACACGGGATAGGACTCTTTATTTTTAGGTTATTTGGGAGAAAGCGTCTTACCAGTTTAGATTATGTGGAATTACCCATTATTGAAAATTAAATGCCCATTATAAGGACTTTTTTCTTTTGGAGTCTCTCACTATCGCCCAATTGTTAAATTCAAAAGCCTCAAATTCCAGATGCGTGTATACTAAACAACTGTTCCTGTTGTTATAAATAATTGTTCTCATGCACAAGAAAATTTGAAATTCTTATTCTCCTTTACGTATTTCCTTGTAATTAGAATGCCCTAAAGCAGCTATTTCAAGTTTGCTGTAGCTCCGAACTTAGGTTTTCCCACCCTAAGTTTTTCTGCGACCATAATAATGCCAATGCACACAATTTGTACGGACGGACGGGTCACGATGAACGGGCACAGACATGTTTCGACGTGCTTGCAGTCAGTGGTCCACACCGCTTTATATATTACCACTGGAGACAGTGGGCACTTTCAATCGTGAATCGGCGTTATCACTTACCACTCGTATCCGTCCTACACGTGTTAAAATGACGTCAAAAACCACTCAGTACCGACTCGATGTCGCTCTTGACTGTGTAGTGCCAAGTTAGTAACAAATTTTTCCGCATAGCGCTAAAGATGACTCATACATAATGAAGCGAGTGGGGAATTTTGGCTAAACTCTCTGTCCGAGGAAAAATCACGGTATACTATATTGTTGACAGATGAGGTAATTTTTCAGAAGTTAAATTACCGGCATCAGTAGTTTGTCCACCAATAATTATTATTCTTACTGTCCGATCCCCATTAGGTAATTAGTTCACTCATCCTCTATCTATTTTTTTTTGTTGAACAGATCTCCCCAAAACAACCGACGCAAGGGCACACAATACAGACACACCGTACACACAACTCTCACCCCAGGGTTGGGAGACACTCGACGCTAACTCGCCGACGCAGACCACCCCCGGCGTTCAGACCCACCCCGTCCTCGCGGACGAGATGGCGATGTTCAGCGTCGAACTGTTCAACCAGACCGCGAACGACAGAGTGCCGTTCCAAGAGCAGTTTTTAGATTTCAGCTCTCTACCCGTGGTGATAGGCGAGTTAGCGCACGAGGGGGCGGGCCACGCGGCTCCGTGGCAGGCGACGGAGCCCGCGTGGCAGAGCGACACAGACTATACAAAACCCACCAACACATACACAATGCCCTTCATCCACCAAGACGACTCAATGGACATGAAGTACACGTCAGTGACGCCGCAAGAAGTCGAGAGCAGCCTGATAGTGATCAACGACGGCGCGGCCGCGGTTGCGCCTCAGCCGGCGCGCGCCGCGCTGTCCGTGGACGTGTCGCAAGAGGCGTGGCCCGCGGACCTCATCAGCACGCCCGAGGTGCTCAGCGTGCTCGAGCAGTTGGAGACTGAGAAATGTCCGCACCTTGTCTCGGTAAGTATATTTATTTACTCTGCATTTACTGTCCTGTTTATTCCATCTTTCTAAAATCATTAATTAATTAATTTCCACCTCAAGTGATTTAAAATTTCAACAACTTTTCAGGAAGTTTCTCTCCAGTGATATTTTGCCTTTTTGTCCGGACTCCTTGCTTCTGAACTTATTCTAAACCATTTAATATTAACAATGTTTTTTCTTCCTAAACAGCCTCTGGTTAAGCCCGAACAAACCTCGCCGGAGATTACGAAGTTCGACGAGTCCCCGGCACCCACACCGGTGACGTACCCCTTGCCGATAACACCCAAAACGGAATCAGAGTCCGAGGAAGACACCAGGCCTCAGCGGAAGAAACGACCGAGACGCGACAGCGAGGACTCTGACGAGGAGTACACGCCCTACACCGAGACGCATCGACCGAGGAAGATCACCCGCAAAGCACCCAAGAAGGACATCAAGCAGATGATCCAAGCGCTGGAGGGAGCGCAGCAGCAGCCCAAGAAAAGAGGCAGGCCGCCCGGGAGGAGGCAGAGCAACATATCCACCGTCAGCAACAACTCCGGCGCGTCCACGCACGAGGTCAAGTACAGAGAACTGCGCGACAAGAACAACGAAGCGTCCAAGCGATCCCGGATGAACAGGAAGCTCAAGGAGCTCCAAATGGAACAGCTCGCCGACGAGCTCGAAGAGAGAAACAAGAAGCTGAAAATCCGCGCCGACCTCCTTGAGGATATGACGAAGAAGTTGCGCGAAGCGTTCCTGACGGCGGTCAAGCAAACGAAAGTGGGATAAAAGCCAGCGCCAACCGAGTGCTGAGCACTGCTGTAATAAATACATCTATTCTCATAGATATTAACTTGGCGATGGCTAGAGCGCGTGGTGTACCGCTAACTACATATTAATATTGGGTGGAGCTATAAGCTCGTTTGGTCGTGACGTGTTATTATTATTATTATATTTCTTATCTCGGACTTGACAATTTTACCCGGATATGACTTAGGTGTCAGTTGTATTGTTAAAATATTGATTCTGTATTCAAACACTAGTATATTTTTTTTCGATAGTGTTTTGAATTTTTATAAGTTCTGTTAAAGTTTAACTTACTTAGTTATCTTAGCGTTTCGATGCCGCAATGACGCTCGGAAGTAAGGATTATGGAAAATAAAAATAAGTACCACATAAATTAATTATCTTTACATCAATTTTATTATTAGTTATTAAATCATGCATGGTTATTAATTGATTTGCAGTAGGTATACCTATAGCTTATTGTTCTTTTGTCATATTTGAAAAATAAATGAAATCACTTGTTGATCATGAGTTTTTTTTTCATAATTCATTAGTATCTAGGTACTTACGTAGAGCAATACTGCCGTCGTAAGAGAAAAGGGTACATCCAACATTTTGTAAATATGGATATCAACTTACATCTCCCAATTATCAGAGCATACTACTTCACTCCATACTTCTCATGGCCGTTTGGTGTTGTGCCAATTCTTCCACATTAGATTGACTTAGATATTGACATTAGATATTTAGTCTTAAGAATTGAGGTTCAGTGTATCACGTCATCAAAAAAACTACAGGTAGGCGTCTAGACGTACCAATTTCAGATGGCCGCCGCGCGCTGGCTACTTTGCTCGCGTTAGTTCTTGTACGGTGTATTTCACGCGCTGCGTACGCCCAATCGCGAGGCAACCTTAGTACGTCGAATGAGATAAAGTTACGCGTTAGAAAGAGACCACAACTATGCGTATACGCTCTATAATATGTGGTACCTAAGAGCGTAGACGCTCTTAGGTACCACATATTATAAAGTTATTCCCAATGAGGTAAGAGGGTAAGAGTGTTATTCCATGGTTATTCCTTGGTCTGTGTTAGGTACTATTTTATTCCGTGGTCTGAGGAATTGATATTGTTAGGTCCATGCTATGTCAATATTATCGTTGGAACTTGAACATCAGCATCAACCGCGTAGAGTGGGTCTATCTTTTCGACGACCTCCCAGGGCGCAGGGGACGCGCGCTCGGATTCGAGTGGGAGGTCGCGCGGGTTCGATGCCCTCCATGGGCTACTTTGCAATTTTATAATTTCTAAATTGGCTCAGATCTGGTCTAGTGGGAGGCTTCGGCCGTGGCTAGTTACAACCCTACCAGCAAAGATGTACCGCTAAACGATTTAGCGTTCCGGTGCGCTGCTGTGTAGAAACCGTTGGGGTGACCCGTTCCGGGTTAGAACCATGGGCGTATTTCGTCATTGGTTAGTACGTTAACATCTTCGGCTGCATCTTCACTTACCATCAGGTGAGATCGCAGTCAAGTACTAACTTCTATAGTGAAAAAAAATATCCTTCTATGGCAATATCAGCTTTTGATAAAATTAATATATTATATACCGCATACTAAAATGCGTAAATAGTAAATATAGGATTTTCATGATATCGTAAATAATAAAATAAAATAACAGATTGGCTGTAAAAAGAGTAATTTATTTATAATTCACAATTAAGACAAATGTACCAAACAAATCTGAAGATTTCACAAACTAAAAATATACATAGGCATGGAACAGTAGTAATTATCTTGTGACGGACCTATTTTTTAGGTACTTTAAAATTTAAATATTGCTATTTTTTTACTGCAGGCACACTATGGCAGTATGAGCATACTGAAATATTGCGCTGAAATAGCACTTGTTTGATGAAATCATGTTACATTAAATAATACAATTACCTTGCTAATATTATTCTAAATAGACTAAATATTTAGGTATATAAACAATATTCTAATATAAAAAAAAAAATCAACAGATTTCCCATGGTGCCATTCAAATAATTTATAACATGAAAAATCATATTATAATATCAACAAAACACCTCGATCAATATTGTTTCATTATTAAAAACATCAAAATAAAAAGGAATTATTCACAAAAAGGACATTTATATGAATGAGAGCACCTGTACTGGTCATCGGGAACCCATTTGGTGGCATTCAAATAAATTCATGACGTCAAACTTGACACATGTGACATGACATAACAAATTTGACGTCACAAATTTCACTTCTGAATTGCAATGCCTTATAGACCTCCCAGTTCATTGCAAACCTATCTATTTAGGAATAATTAGGATCGTCTTTGCTCTCGGACGATAAAACTTCATATGCAAGCCCACTTATATTTATTACAATGTAACAAACCCATAGAAAAATTTACACCAATTAGTACACGGTGGCGAGCCCCAGCCTCTACGCGACAGCTTTGAACGCTGCGTTCGTAAATGAATGATGAATAACTTAGGAATGAAATGAGATTTGCTAGAATGAAGAAGCGGATAGATGCAGCTGTAAAAGTACCCGGTACGAAAGTTCCAGGTTCAAAGTAACCAATGTGTTATCCTGGTTACAAGAGCCATCATACAGTTTCGTGTTTATAACATTAGTAAGAATGAATAACTTAATGAATAACATTAGTAAGAATGAATAACTTAGGAATGAAATGAGATTTGCTAGAATGAAGAAGCGGATAGATGCAGCTGTAAAACTACCCGGTACGAAAGTTGAAATTGTGGAAGACACTTTTTAAATTCCATACTCATAAACAGTAAGCTAGAAAGAGAGAAGTATGATATTATAAGCTCAATTGGAACAAGTAAAGTATGCACAATTCATTTATGAAACAAGGCACTTCAAATATCAGATACTAGCTGACGTCAGCATGAATTTCGGTTTATTTGATTTTTCCAGGTTCAAAGTAACCAATGTGTTATCCTGGTTATAAGAGCCATCATACAGTTTCGTGTTTATAACATTAGTAAGAATAGGCGGGCGAGGTTTCCCAAAGATAATCAGTATGTCGAAAGAGGAGTTACGCGATAGAAAGTGAAGCAACTATCATACGTATCGTAGAATCGCTATTTATTTAAATTAGTCCCCACGAATGGTATACCTATGCTAATCTGTGATCACATCTACAATTGTCAACTTCCGTCACGCGTACCCAATAAGCGTGGTCGCGGCAGAGGCTGGGGCCGCCCTCGAAGCGGCGCCGGCATGTGGCGACCGCGAGTCACTTAGCTCCAACACACCACAGCACTAGTATTGAGACTAACCCAGTCCTATAACATAGCTGTCTCTGAACAGTTCTGTTTAACTTTAAACACTTGTAACTCTTTAATTTTTCACTTCACACTCTAGTCATGTGTATCGATTTGTCAGCTGTATGCTAACAACTGTTTTGCTGCGGCTCTGCTCGTTGCGTTAGTCGGACGCGCCGTCGTCCGCGTCCTCGAGGAAGCTGAATTTATTTGATGCTACAAAGTTCTGCAAGGAAGCAAAAAAAAAATGTTAACAATAAAAAAGGTCAGATAATACTTATTTATTATCCTATTAATATTATGAATGTGGGAGTTTGTATATTTTAAAATCTGTCCATTCATTTATTTTCTATATTATATTATATTACACAACAAATCCAGTACTTTTCTTGGCACCTGCTGTCGCTCGCGTAGCTCAACGTTTTTATTACATGGGGGAAATCTCCACTGAGATATTCTGCAACCGATAAATAGGTTGAATTATGTGGGATCTTAACCCACAGGGTGTTTTACCCTCGGTGAACATCCTCAGCACATGTTGAAAGCCTCAGGGATCTCGCAAAGCTCGTTGGGCTCGCCTCTGACTGACCTAAACCACTTTCAGGAAAGTTTAGGGTCAGCCCCAAGGTCAAGGATGAAGTCTATCAAGGTGTATCTATTTTAGTCATTGTCTACGGCGTCTGCGTGAGCAGGCACTCACGTAACACTGTCGTCCCTGTCGCGTCTATCGTCGTCCAAAGAGAAATGATGGGGATATACATACCGGTTTCTCAATCTCCTTCAACTTGGGCATGGGCGGCGCGGGCCTGTCGTCGGGGTCGGGGCGCTCGCGGCTGCGGCTGTGGCGGCCGTTGCGCTGCGCCTCGTCGTCCTTCCTCTCGGGAGAGGGCTCCCGGCGACGCTCGCGGGAAGGCTCTCGCCTATCATCGTCGTTCCTATCGCGTTTCTCGTCATCCCTGTAATCATCCTTGTCTTTGTCGTCGCGCCTGTCTCTGGAATCGCGTCGGTCCCTATTGTCGCGTTTATCTGTGTCGTCCTTAGAGTAGTCGCGTCGCTCCCTATCGTCCCTGTCGCGTCGGCTGTCGTCTCTCTCGCGCCGGTCCCTATCGTCGCGTGAATAGTCGCGCCTGTCTCTATCGTCCTTATCGCGCCTGTCTCTATCGTCCTTAGAATAATCGCGCCTATCTCTATCGTCTTTGGAGTAGTCGCGTCGCTCTCTGTCGTCTTTAGAGTAGTCGCGTCTTTCTCTGTCGTCTTTGGAATAGTCGCGTCTGTCGTCGTCGCGTCGGTCTCTGTTGTAGCTGCGCGAGTCTCGGCCGCGATCGCGATCATCTGGAAATAAAATAATAGTATGATTTACAAGTTGTAATCATCAACAATAATTAATAATAAGCATTATTACTTATGTACAAAATACATTTTCATTGTTCAGTCAACAGTGATATATTATATTGAATTAAACCAAGGTAAACTATACATAAAATACGTCGTTATTTAAATAATTCATATTCCTAGACAATTTTATCTTACGAACATCATATAAGTAAATAATAATTTATAATTCAGTATACAGTGGCATTTACACATTTACATAAATTAATAACAAATAAATTATTACTAACCGCGCCTCGCGCCGCCGCGACGGTCCCCAGAATGATCATTCTGTAAATAAATTGTTTATATTAATTTCATGAAAATTATGTAATATTATAAATGTTTCCTAATACTTTAATGTATAAAGTCTAACATTCTATATATTCATTTACACGCAAAAGCCAGGGAATAATATAAACATCTCTACTATGCATGCTCAATGTTCATTACTTCTCTTCTATTGCAAATTAAAATACAGTTTTTACATTAATTTTTTTTCTATGGCGTACAAAAATCACAAGTCAAGTGAGACGATAAAGACGAGAAAGGTTCATCAAAAGAATGATACCAGACATTTACTATGTTGTTGAGCTGTTAAAAAAATTAATCGTCTCGTTTTCCCTTACCCTGCGACCCCAGCGCTCCTTCTCCTCCACCGCTTTCCTGGCTTCCTCTTCCTGCTTCCTCAGGCGCTCCTCTATTTCACGTTCCCTAAAACATAAATTTTTTTAGTCTCAGCCTAGAGTAAGCAGTTCTGCTTCATACCTGATCCAACCAGTATGTATGGCGCTATGCTATCTGGGCTTTGATTGACTTGATGATCAGTGGGTTACGCTTTATATAGTGTACCAATGGTAATACTCGTTCAGGCCTTCTTATCATGTTTAACAGACTGTTTAAGCGGGGAACCGTTTGTCTGTTCTTACTCTTATTTACTGCTAAGAAATTAGCAGCAAGTTGCAAGGAAGTTTTCGAAGAATCTTGGCACGGGCTTGGGCACCACCTTCTCGGGAGGCTTGACCTCGAGCGGCGCGCCGTCGGCCGGCTTGGTGGGCTGCTCCGTCTCCCGCGGCAGCAGGGTCAACTCGGCATGTGTATGATCACTCACTGGGCAGCGGTATCGACGGGCTTGGCGGCGCCGAACACCTTCTCGGCGGGCACGGGCTTGGGCACCACCTTCTCGGGAGCCTTGTCCTCGAGCGGCGCGCCGTCGGCCGGCTTGGTGGGCTGCTCCGTTTCTCGCGGCAGCAGGGTCAACTCGGCATGTGTATGATCACTCACTTGGCAGCGGTATCGACGGGCTTGGCGGCGCCGAACACCTTCTCGGCGGGCACGGGCTTGGGCACCACCTTCTCGGGAGCCTTGTCCTCAAGCGGCGCGCCGTCGGCCGGCTTGGTGGGCTGCTCCGTCTCCCGCCGCAGCAGGATCTACTCGGTATGTGTATGATTACTCACTTGGCAGCGGTATCGACGGGCTTGGCGGCGCCGAACACCTTCTCGGCGGGCACGGGCTTGGGCAGTGGGCACCACCTTCTCTGGAGCCTTGTTCTCGAGCGGCGCGCCGTCGGCCGGCTTGGTGGGCTGCTCCGTCTCCCGCGGCAGCAGGATCTACTCGGTATGTGTATGATCACTCACTTGGCAGCGGTATCGACGGGCTTGGCGGCGCCGAACACCTTCTCGGCGGGCACGGGCTTGGGCACCACCTTCTCGGGAGCCTTGTCCTCGAGCGGCGCGCCGTCGGCCGGCTTGGTGGGCTGCTCCGTTTCTCGCGGCAGCAGGGTCAACTCGGCATGTGTATGATCACTCACTTGGCAGCGGTATCGACGGGCTTGGCGGCGCCGAACACCTTCTCGGCGGGCACGGGCTTGGGCACCACCTTCTCGGGAGCCTTGTCCTCGAGCGGCGCGCCGTCGGCCGGCTTGGTGGGCTGCTCCGTCTCCCGCCGCAGCAGGATCTACTCGGTATGTGTATGATTACTCACTTGGCAGCGGTATCGACGGGCTTGGCGGCGCCGAACACCTTCTCGGCGGGCACGGGCTTGGGCACCACCTTCTCGGGAGCCTTGTCCTCGAGCGGCGCGCCGTCGGCCGGCTTGGTGGGCTGCTCCGTCTCCCGCCGCAGCAGGATCTACTCGGTATGTGTATGATTACTCACTTGGCAGCGGTATCGACGGGCTTGGCGGCGCCGAACACCTTCTCGGCGGGCACGGGCTTGGGCACCACCTTCTCGGGAGCCTTGTCTTCGAGCGGCGCGCCGTCGGCCGGCTTGGTGGGCTGCTCCATCTCCCGCGGCAGCAGGATCTACTCGGTATGTGTATGATCACTCACTTGGCAGCGGTATCGACGGGCTTGGCGGCGCCGAACACCTTCTCGGCGGGCACGGGCTTGGGCACCACCTTCTCGGGAGCCTTGTCCTCGAGCGGCGCGCCGTCGGCCGGCTTGGTGGGCTGCTCCGTTTCTCGCGGCAGCAGGGTCAACTCGGCATGTGTATGATCACTCACTTGGCAGCGGTATCGACGGGCTTGGCGGCGCCGAACACCTTCTCGGCGGGCACGGGCTTGGGCACCACCTTCTCGGGAGCCTTGTCCTCGAGCGGCGCGCCGTCGGCCGGCTTGGTGGGCTGCTCCGTCTCCCGCCGCAGCAGGATCTACTCGGTATGTGTATGATTACTCACTTAGCAGCGGTATCGACGGGCTTGGCGGCGCCGAACACCTTCTCGGCGGGCACGGGCTTGGGCACCACCTTCTCGGGAGCCTTGTCCTCGAGCGGCGCGCCGTCGGCCGGCTTGGTGGGCTGCTCCGTTTCTCGCGGCAGCAGGGTCAACTCGGCATGTGTATGATCACTCACTTGGCAGCGGTATCGACGGGCTTGGCGGCGCCGAACACCTTCTCGGCGGGCACGGGCTTGGGCACCACCTTCTCGGGAGCCTTGTCCTCAAGCGGCGCGCCGTCGGCCGGCTTGGTGGGCTGCTCCGTCTCCCGCCGCAGCAGGATCTACTCGGTATGTGTATGATTACTCACTTGGCAGCGGTATCGACGGGCTTGGCGGCGCCGAACACCTTCTCGGCGGGCACGGGCTTGGGCACCACCTTCTCGGGAGCCTTGTCTTCGAGCGGCGCGCCGTCGGCCGGCTTGGTGGGCTGCTCCATCTCCCGCGGCAGCAGGATCTACTCGGTATGTGTATGATCACTCACTTGGCAGCGGTATCGACGGGCTTGGCGGCGCCGAACACCTTCTCGGCGGGCACGGGCTTGGGCACCACCTTCTCGGGAGCCTTGTCCTCGAGCGGCGCGCCGTCGGCCGGCTTGGTGGGCTGCTCCATCTCCCGCGGCAGCAGGATCTACTCGGTATGTGTATGATCACTCACTTGGCAGCGGTATCGACGGGCTTGGCGGCGCCGAACACCTTCTCGGCGGGCACGGGCTTGGGCACCACCTTCTCGGGAGCCTTGTCCTCGAGCGGCGCGCCGTCGGCCGGCTTGGTGGGCTGCTCCATCTCCCGCGGCAGCAGGATCTACTCGGTATGTGTATGATCACTCACTTGGCAGCGGTATCGACGGGCTTGGCGGCGCCGAACACCTTCTCGGCGGGCACGGGCTTGGGCACCACCTTCTCGGGAGCCTTGTCCTCGAGCGGCGCGCCGTCGGCCGGCTTGGTGGGCTGCTCCATCTCCCGCGGCAGCAGGATCTACTCGGTATGTGTATGATCACTCACTTGGCAGCGGTATCGACGGGCTTGGCGGCGCCGAACACCTTCTCGGCGGGCACGGGCTTGGGCACCACCTTCTCGGGAGCCTTGTCCTCGAGCGGCGCGCCGTCGGCCGGCTTGGTGGGCTGCTCCATCTCCCGCGGCAGCAGGATCTACTCGGTATGTGTATGATCACTCACTTGGCAGCGGTATCGACGGGCTTGGCGGCGCCGAACACCTTCTCGGCGGGCACGGGCTTGGGCACCACCTTCTCGGGAGCCTTGTCCTCGAGCGGCGCGCCGTCGGCCGGCTTGGTGGGCTGCTCCGTCTCCCGCCGCAGCAGGATCTACTCGGTATGTGTATGATCACTCACTTGGCAGCGGTATCGACGGGCTTGGCGGCGCCGAACACCTTCTCGGCGGGCACGGGCTTGGGCACCACCTTCTCGGGAGCCTTGTCCTCGAGCGGCGCGCCGTCGGCCGGCTTGGTGGGCTGCTCAGTCTCCCGCGGCACCGTGCGCGGCAGCAGGTTCAACTTGGGGCGCTCACGAGGCTTGCTCTCTAGATTTTATAACGATCTCATCAGAGAGTTGCTTTTGTACAAGGTTATTTAGAGCTTACTAAGCTGTACATATGCTCGTTTTCAACAACACTAAGAATCGCCTAAGCCGATAGGTGACAGTTTTCACTTACAGCAACTGTGACCTAACGGCTTAGGTGTCTCTTAAAATGTTGGTGAAAACGAGCATTAGGCTGATGTGTACCAGAGATGTGCAACATTACTATGCTGTTTATTATAACATGCACAAATAGCTAGACTTTCATAAGCTAGGAGACGAAAATACGTAAATCAAGCGATTCCTAATCGTGCCGTTTCACATAGAATAGCATAAAAATGCAGCAGGTAAGGTAGAGTTAAACATAAGCTATGCATAATGCAGCCCAGCCGGGCGAGTTAAAAATATTGATGAGGTACATGTAGGTATAAAGCGACCGAATCTCGCATGTTGCGTGACACGGTGTCTAGTTAACCCTCTGTTTGATGTAGCGCGGTGAGGCACTACGAATGTACCTCGGAAGCAATCTCAATATTATATCGAGACTGTTTCTGTATGCGCAATTTGCGTGCTTCGTGATTCGCAATAAATTAAAGAATGTTATGTCGTGGATGAGTATCATTCAGGCGCAAACATTCAAATTTGATTTAGTTTTTCGCAAATAGTGGATGAATAAACATTGAAGCCGTATGTCAATGTATTTTGCGAGCATTATGGTTTAGGATCCCGCTATACAACGAACTTCACCGAGCTGTTTATTGGATAAAAACTATTTTATATACAATTTAATAGGTCAATAAATATATCGCAAGTGGGTTGCCTAAAAAATTTCAGTCCAGGGTAAAAAAAAAAACCATTGTAACATGGACTCCTATTCGTTACAGTTTAGTTGACATCGTAGTTCAAATTAGATTGGATGTTATAAATAGTGCTTTTTGCCAGAAATACTTTCCTGGCTGAGGAAAGTATTTCTGCTCTATCTCTATGTGGCACTTAATAGTTGGGATCCCCTACTATTAAGTGCCACATCTATACCTATATGTCGTTTCTTAGTCAAAAATTCTTATTTACTTCAAATTGGATCCCGATAGCTCCAAATCTAAGAACCACTGTTCCTTAACCGCAAATGGACGTCACTGCTTGCAGTATAGGTGTACATTGAATAATTTTACCTTCTCTGGGCGGGTCTCGGTCTCTGTCTCTGTCACCAAATCCTCGGCTGCCAAAGCCTCTGCTCTCGCGATTGCTGTAAAGATATGGTTGCATAAATGTATATATATAAGTGGAAACTAGTAGTAATTTCACGAACTTATTCGATTCACTTCAAAGTCTGAAGAATAAGATCTTCGGCTGCAATCGTCACTCACCATTAGGTGAGATTGCAGTCAAGTACTAACTTGTAGCATAAAAAGAATGTACTGTGGCTGTACTTACCCATAACCACCTCCCTCTCTGTCGGCGGTGCGGAATCCGTCGCGACCACCGTACCCGCGCTCCCGACCGCTGGAATCAAACAGTTTCACTAGACTAGGTAGGGAGAATGTTAGTCGGGACTGTACTTATACTTATAATATGTTTGATGTACATCTTGGACAGATTTCAACAGATAAAATCTGTCCAAGATGGTCACCGCCATAAAATGACGGATTAAGAGTCTTCTGACCCACGGTGTCTCCCATACAAACGTAATACCTAAAATCATTCGTAATTCGTGCAATTTTCGATCATGTTGTGGTGTTATTCGGGTTCATATAGTAATAATCTATGCTCCTGGCCATATTTGGTTCCGAAATACTTTTGTAAAACGAAAATGTAAACGAATTTAGTTTTGCTCATTTTTATGTCAAAGAGGACATGTTTTCTACTTATTTGTTTTGTAATAAAAACAACACTATCTCACATCGCATTAGTTCCGGAGCACAGTTTTTATCGTCCAGCTAAAGAAAAACACCAGTTAATAAAGAAAGTTACAAGTTTTCATTCATAATTTTTGGTATTACGGAACTCGACCAAAGTTATAAAAATTTTGATCAAAATTTTTATATTTTATATTATTTCGTTTTAAAGAAGTATTTCCAAACCAAATATGGCCAGGAGCATAGATTATTACTATATGAATCCGAATAACACCACAACATGATCGAAATATGCACGAATTACTAATCATTTGTTATTTTGAATGAATGGAGACATTGTAGTTCACAGGCCCCTTAAGTAATTTTTCACAACTTCAACTACAGGCTTCACTAGTAGAGTATGACAAATTTCAAATCAAAAATGGCCGCCACCACAAAATGGCGAATGATGGTGGTCAGAGGTTTGTACATTTTTTTATTCGCATACTTATGTAATGATGCAACAAAAATTAAATCTAAAAATGTGTGATTAGTACAATAGATTTAAGGAGACATACGCTGGTTATAAAACTAAAAATTTGATTTATGTGAGCCTTCACATGTACAAAATTGTAAGATAGAAAAGGTTAATAACCTCTACAGACTCTCGGCGAGAAGTTTCGCAGAGACTTCTCGGAAAAAGAAAAAAATTGTCCACACTCAATTTTCTCACATCCCAAGATCAGAGAAATCTTTTGTCTCACAAAATACCGACGCCGATCGGTGAACAGGTGCTCATATTCATATTTCTCGGGTGTTCACGGCGGTTCTCGGCGTGAGTCTGTAGGCGGCTTTACCTTAACAGCATGTAAAGTAGCCTCTACAAAATGGCGTATGCTGGCCCACTGCCGGCCATCGCCATTGTGTACAGTGGGAAATGGTATACAATGGCGGACAGTGGTCAACGATGGCGCGCGATCGGGAAGTTGTCGGTTTTTGGCGCACACTTCAAAGGAATCGTGGCGTTGCGTGGTCGGTGGTGTTCACACACGGGTCCATTGCTTGTTCGTAACCGACCGCTGATACGGATAGTGCGAGTGCACTATTCGTATATTTGGTGATATTTTTTTGCAAAATAGATTCGAAATTACTAGTTAACATTGTATAAATATTTAAAATATTCTCAACAAAGAATTATATTGAAAATAAATAGCCGCGGCCGTAACTACTTCTACATCCATCGCAAGTGCCTCACCAATGAGCCATGCGCCATTGTGTGAACACCAAGTGATCGTGGCCTACAGTTGTGCGTTGCCAAGCATGGCCCATCACAAGTTATTGTGTAGAGGGAGCTTTAAAAGAAAATGAGTACATACCCTTCTCTGTCCCTGCCATAAGAGTCCCGTCCGCCGTAGGGCGCGCGCGCCGGCTCCGGCCGCTCCGCGTCGCGCCACCCGCCCGGACGGTTGTCCGCGCTCGCTGACAGGCAAACAACACTTATTTCACTATGTATATTGTAATAATTATCAGTTTAAATATAACAATCATTATTAATCTGGGAATTATTTAATAAACAAAATTAATTTTTGCTCTGCTCTGCTCAAAATTTAATTAAGTAATACAGCTCAGAGCTTTTGAAGTTTTGCTAAAGACTTTACTAAAAAGTTATCTAAAGAACCTCCGCATTTTGTTTTTCGAAGTCGGTTAAAAATTGGTATGTATCTTTTAGTAGCATTTTACAGTCACTCAGATAATAAGTGATAAGCTTAGAGCAAGCCAAAGACTAGTCTGAATTGAGTTACAGCATAACGCCGCGTCACAGATTGAGCTAAAACAGCTGGTCACAGGGTACTTCCAATGTCATTCAGGGATATGTCTCATCCATAGAATAATGCTAATTTAACTTACCATAATAACATTTTATACGGAAGAGGCTTTTAATTACATTAATGCCTGATGGAAAACAATCGTTTTGAATAATGTCTGTCGACAGAAGTTAAGCTTTATTCTATGAATTCCTCGACTAACCCTAAAGTCATAAGTTTCTGGTGCCCTGCCATTGCTATCAGCAACGCGTCCTGCTAGAAGGTTGAATTACGGATAGCGTCCACGCACCGCGACCTTTACTCAGACCTTCCCGAGATGGCTTCAGTAATTGAATATCGTCGTCCACTGGAGTTTGATATTCATACTCTGTGTGTGCATCCCAAGTGTGACATTACAGCTTGCTCTAATTGACGCTCACTTAAGATCATCATCGTGAAACAAAGTGGTTATAATAAATAACTAGCGGACCTGGCAAACATTTAGGGGTAAAACCTATTCTAAAACGTACCAAATGTAGACCTAAAAAAACATTTATGATGTGACGATGATACTACTATTCCCGCAGTTTTATTGTCTCTCCTACTTCGGTTTTTCACCAATCCCGCGGGAACGGATTTTTCCAGGATAAAACGTAACCAATGCGTTATCTCGGCTATAATCTATGACCATTCCAAATTTCAGCTTAAGCAGTTCAGTAGTTCCGGCGCAAAGAAGTAACAAATTTAAACACTAAGATTCGCCTTTAATTAATGCGATTTGAAAATCGGAAACTACCAAATAAAATTTGAATTTGGCGGGAGTAACCATGCGTTAATCCTAATGCTACACGTTGGCCGAGGCGACTGCGAGTGGGAGTGAGAGGTTAGTACTAATCTCTCACTCGCCTCGTCTCGGCTAACGTGTAGAGCTAGAGTCAAGGTGTAGTTGTGTACTCACATTCTCGCTCGCGGTCGCGGTCCCTGTCGCGCTCGCGGTCGCGCTCGCGCGGTCCCTCGCGCTCGCGCACGGGCACGGCGCGCGGGCCCGACCGCCAGTCGCCCATCGTGCGCTCCGGATCATACTCCCTACTGTGCACCATTTCATCAGCATCGCAAACTTGACGTATTAACGGGGATGTGTACCATCCGGGCGCGAAAATTGAAATTTTATTTAGATTTTCGCTAACAGTGGGCTAATTGTACATCGTAGGCTTATGGCAATGAGTTTTTCAGGCACAACATTTACGCATCTACATGTTTTAAATTAAAACTGCTCAACAATACTTATTTACATCATATTGGTTCCAAATAGCTAGAAATCTGGGAAACTGCAAAAAATTGTTATCTTTCAGGAACCAATATGAGGTGAGTGGGAATTTCAAGCAAAATTTCCATAAAAATATGTAGATGCATAAATAATATGCGCGCAAAATACATTGCCATAAACCTATATTATGTAATTAGTCTTATATTTGCGAAAAACTAAATAAAATTTGAATTTCGCGGGCTGATAGGGCCGAAACACTTTATGTCCCACGGCAGGGCACAAGCTTAGGTCGTTGAAGGATGGATCTTACATCATCCCATGTTCAATGATTGGGGGAGTCACAAGTTAAAATGGTTGGCCAACAAACATTATAAACAGTAACGAAATACGCAGAAACTTCTGCCCTCTGATTAACTGCAAAATTGTGGATTGTGAATACAGTCCAAGGAAGATATTAGATGAGTGTTTTCGTTACACAATCTTGACAGACGTGAGCCAATGGACAAGATTTTTCTGAAGGTATTGTCAACCCCTTAGCTTAAGTGCAGCAGTTTAAGAGTTGAGCCTTCATGAAATTTTCTTCAAATCTATACAAACTGGGTGTGACTAGGGGAAGAAAAATCGGAAAGTTTGAGCGTCTGATCCAGTGGTGCCAACCACTACTAAGTACATAAACTCATAATATGTAAGCTTATGGCAAAAATGAGCCATATAAAGTAGAGCTAAAAATATTAACATACCTGTCCCGATCATTTCTTCCACCTCTGCCCATTCGGCGATCATTGTCTTGTGTAGACACCTCTATTCTGATTCTTCTTCCGCCTACTAACTGCACATTGAAAATATTACATAGTTACTACTAAATTAAATATTAAATTTGTAAGAAAAAGAATGTACTAAGATCTGATTTACAAAGGGATTGATAAGCAAACGAATTTGGTATAGTTATTTGTAGGTGTAACTTACCAAGTCAGGCATGTTCATTGCACTGACAAGACTCTCTCTGTCCTCAAAGTCTACATCTCCAAAGCCTTTCAGACGGCCGCCCTCCTTTGGCAGTCTCAGGTTATTGATCTGTTTACAAAAAAAATAAACTGTTTACACATACCCTATAAAAATGTTTACTGACATTTATATCAGTAATGTTGTGTTGTCTAGAATTTTTGTGGTAGGTACAGTTGTGGTACTTTGCCAATGCAATCAAACCAACCAAAGATTTTAACAAGTCACCACATTAAATTTTTTACCATACCACTGAAATATTAATAGATCTGAACCAATGAGGGATTTCAGGGATTATCAGGAAACCTACAAGTCTGAGAGTTCATTACAATATACTCTAAAGTGTGTTAAGCCTACCCATACTTAGCCAGCATGCTTGGTCTCTCTTTCTCTGAGAGGAAATTCATGCTCAACATTGAGACAAAAAGTGATTTCAGATAAAGCAAATTGTTGAGAGTTACTGAATATTTTTTAAGGACTAAGATGTTGAAGTGCAAAGTAATGAGGTTGTTGTTTATTTCCAATATTATGATCACTGGAATCATAACAATAACAAAATAATGAATAATATTTAGGTATGACAATGGTTGTTTTTGTGAAGGGCATAACAGCTCAAAACCATTTTAGAATGATCTGTTGACACATATGTTGCTCTGAAGGCCATAGCAAGTGAAACAGCAAAAATATTGTGCAATAATAATTATTAATAGCAGATACTTCCAGTCAGCCAATCAATTAAATAAGCAAAATTAAGAAACATCTAGATTCTGTGGGACTAGGTAGTATAGTAAAGTAATATGGTTTACTAAATATTTCCTAAGATCAAAAAGTTAATGGGTTACTGCCAGCCCAACTGCCTATTATAAAAAGTAAAATGTAAAGGGGTGGATTGGAGCCATGGTTTTTAAGTGTCACCATAAGTTCCCAAAAGAGCTCATAGAAAAAACTCATCAAAGTCAGGAAAAAAAGGTTAATGAGATAGCTTTCATTAACCTTAAATTAAAATGTAAAGGGGTGTACTGGAACCAAGTAGGAGTCACCTTGAGTTCTGCAAAGAGCTCATAGAATGAACTCATCAAAATCAAGAAAAGAGAGGTTAATGAGGTAGCTGTAAACATTTGCTATTACAAAAATTTAACCATAAAGGGGTGGATTGGAGCCAAGTTGCAAGTGTCACCTTGAGTCCCGCAAAGAGCTCCATGATCGCGCTCTCCTCGACATCGTAAGGCAGGTTGGAGATGTGCGCGATGAAGGGCGGGCGGCGCGGGATGGACTCATCGTCGACGGCCAGGCCTCCGCGGGCCGCGCGCGACGCCGACGGCAGCACCACTGGCGCGCGGTGCCGCGACGACGACGAGTAGCTCTCTGACAAAGGCACAAAGTGTGTTTACCAACCCTATTGAGATGCATATGGTGCATATTGACACGTTATAAGGGCAACTTATTAAAAATATAAATATCTGAGAGTTATAATGTTAGGTTTTACACAAAATTCCACTAGGCAGTTTTTAGTATTTAGAAATCCTGAATATAAAAGTCTATAGTATGCTATAAACTATCTCCATTCCAAGTTACATCCAAATTAGTTGAGTAAAATTTCTGGCGTGAAAAAACAAGTTTGTAGTAATAGTAGGTAATTATAGGCATTTTTAGGCTGGACAAGTACGAGTAGAAATACAACCTTGAAAGAACATTATGTAAAAGATATAGCTGCAAACCACCATTTGTGCTTTATGCTAATCTCATAATTTCATTTGAAATTCAAAAAATTTCAAAGCAACATCAAGAAAAAATCAAAAAGTACATAAGATCAATCAAAAGTACCAAAATGTATTTTAATTAACACGACAAACATGTATTGTATTTTAGTAACATAATATGGCAGTAGTTAATTCTTATCTATGTTTACATATTGAATTGTAATGTCTAATTATTTACACTGATGAAATGATTGTTTATATTGCTTTATGTGTACCTAGAATTTACATCAGTCCAACACAGTTTGTTGCTTAAGAGAAATAGTACCCTCAGTTAGTGCAGGGAGCAAGCCAATGAAAGACTAGTCTGAATTGAGTTATGACCGCAGCCATCTCGTAGATTATGCTAAAACTGCTGGTCGTGAGGGCTTCCAACAACACTACATCAACACCTCCACCTTAACAAACTCGCCAGGCATCCTAGGCTCAATACAGCGTCGGAATTTCTGGTTCCCTCACCTTCCTTGTAGAGGAAGCATCCGGCTAGAATGTATGAGAAACACAACGACCTTTCCTCAGACCTTCCCGGGGTGGAGGGAGTGACGGGCACCCGGCGTGTGCACCCCATGTACGAGATTGTCATTGGCTTGCCATTACCCTATGTTCATCATCGGGTAAAGAGGTTATATATTATTGACTTTGTCATAAGGACACAGTTATACTAGGTAGGTAGTGAGTACTTACGTTCTTCATCTACGGAATCGGCCCAGTTGCTTGCAGTTGGTATCGTGGTTGACTCCGCGATGAAGTTTGTGGCGTCGGCTTTGATCCATTTTGTTTTCTTGGATTTCTTGCCTGTAATGTTAAATGGTTATTAATTGAAGTCCAGAACGGGCGATGCAGAGCTCGTACGTGTGCTAAAGGGTACGCGATGACGCATAGCGAGTGATCGACCTAGTCTGATTTTGGAAAGTGGTTATTCGTGGACGGGCAAGGCACATACAGAAACGTATTTCCCGAACATCTGTCTGCTTCGCCTTTGTTCTAACGAGATGCGTGTAATGCCTGTGCGATAAACTGCTTCAGAAGGACATAAAAAGTTGGAAATTATAAGTTGAGAAATGTGGCCACGCGGTAAATCCAAACGTCTGCTAAGGTGAATTGATGACACGTTAGCATTACCTAATTAAAATCAATAGTTGCTAAAAGTAGGTATTACACAAATAGGACTTAAAAACAACATAATACATGCAAAATAAATGGAAAAATACAGCAGGCAATTGCAAATTTCAAGAGTTTTCAAATGACAAAATTTATAGAACTAACCTGAAGCGGCCATATTACAAGGCTGGGGCCAGTGTTGCCACTGACAAAAACTGATTTACAGTCATCATGAGATACCATATTTAAAAATTGTTTTTATTACAAAATGAAATTACTATTCATAAATAGTACGTGAGTCTGTCTGAGGTAAATAAAATAAAATTCATACAGATAAATTGTAATAGTTGAACGATATATATAAATATTATCGTTATCTTTTATGAACTTTTTGGCTATAATATTTTTAATAGTCATGGCAATACTCATACTTCGGCCTAAAGTTGGTGTAATATATCTTTACTAGGTGGCGCTAGTAGTTTAAAACTGCAAAATTCTCGAAAGGCAAAACCTATAAAAACTAGGTCAAGCGAGTCCGGCTAGGGTAATAATATTCTGTGAGCGAGTCGGACTCGCGCACGAAGCGTTCCGTACTTTAATTTATTTGTAATTTATTTTAATTATTAATTTATTTTTAATTTATTTTAATTTATTTAAATATATTTTTTTTTACTTTATTTTATCAATAATTTATAAAAATGAAAAAAAATCTGGTTTGTTGTACAAATCATTTTTGGTTGTATTATGGAAGTCCCCTAAATATTTTTATTTTCTTACTACATCATCTGCAATCTGCAAGAATTTCAATTATAAATAAATAATCCATCGTTTTTGGTCTTACTATAACGGTTCATGAGATACGGCTTGCAAGGTCACTGGTGACAGGTGGACAGAAGACGAAAGGAGAGCGGAGTCTTAGTAATAGCCAACAGGGTCCCGTTTTACCCTTACCAGAAATTACCATACCCGGAATCCTAGAAGTAAAACATGGCCAATGGCCATGTCCACGACAGAGCCGCAATATCTGCTGGTTTCTTTAGATAATTTATATTCCTTACCGCGGAGACTTATTAATAAAAAAAATCCTACGAATTGAGAACCTCCTCCTTTTTTAAAGTCGGTTAATAAATAATCTAAGATCTTTACCTACTAGAGAGTAGGTAGAAGGCTAGCTAGCTTTAGCTCATGAACGGTTCTGAAATAAAATTTGTTCTAGAGTCAACGCCATGGTTTCTAAAGAGTAAGTACCCAGGTTGAAGGTATCTTAGACCAAATTCTTTGCTCATAAATATCTCATTTTTCGCCTATTTGGAAAATAAAAGTGAAAATCATATATTCACGAGGGAGAAATATTCCTTCACGTCGTAATTTCTGAACTGATTTGCCTGAAATTTGGAATGGAGACAGATTTTATCCTGGATTAATAGTTAATAGTGTACGCTACTTTTAATCCCGGGAAAATCCATTGTTTTTGTGATAAAATAGTGAAAAACAGATATTCACGAAGGAGAAATATTCCTTCACGCCTTAATTACTCAACTGATTGTTGAAGTAGCGATATGAAACCTTTTTATTATAGGCTGATATGTATCTTTGGTGTGATGTTTTTCTTTTAAATATTTAAGTTTGAAGTAGAACATCATTGGTCAATAAGCATGGTAACCGAAATATATTTTTTCATGTCTGCAAACTAATGCTTTTATTTTGTTCCACTGGTAATATTTAAGTGGTTATGCGCCCTGCACAAAAATAATTATTGTTGTAAATAATGGAGCTATCAAAAATTAGAATTTCGAAACTTGACGGCGAAAATTGGGTATCATGGAAGTACCGCATGTTGGCGATGTTACGTGGCATGGACGGTCTTTTGGATATTGTTCAAGGAAAGATAAGTAAACCACAGAAGCCTGCAAAGAGTGATACTATGGAAGGTACAGTTTTTGAAGCAGCGATGGTTACATATCAAAGGAACTTAGCCGAGTACTACAAGTTGGAAAGTACAGCTCTCTTATTGATTACGAACAATTTATTAGACGAAACTCTCGACAAAGTAATAAGGTTCACGAATCCTAAGGAAGTATGGGATGAACTACATAGATTGTACGATGGTGTATGTGAAGACCATTTATACAGAAAATGTATGGAATTCTTTCAATACAAATGGGAATTTACTTCAGGAAATGATATGAAAGTTCATATTTCAAAGATGAAAAACTTATGGCACACTTTAAATCAGGAGCTTATCAAAGACGAAGGTAAAGAATTACCAGAATTGTTATTGATATGCAAGATTATGGAGACCCTGCCAGAAAGCTATTTCAATTTTAAATCGAGCTGGTTACTCATGTCTAAGAAGGATAGAACCGTAGAGAACCTTACTAGTCATTTATGTACTCACGAGAAGGCATTGTCAACTAAGGAGAACATGTCTGAGTCTACGTCTGAGAATGTGTTAGTTGCGAAAGGTACCAAGAAAGGTAGTAAAGAAAAAAAAAAGGTTTTCAGGTGTCACATTTGTAAGGAAGTCGGGCACTTTATGAAGGACTGTCCTAAGAAAGAACAGATTCCAGAGAAAGGTCCTACAAGTATGATGGCAGTAAAGGTTAATGCGACAGATTGCGCTCAAGATCGTGATGATTGGTATGTTGACAACGGAGCAACACACCATATTACAATGCGAGGCGACCTGTTTGAGGAATTTGAACGCTTTACGGAACCATGTACAGTGACAACAGCTAATGGAAAGCAAGTTGATGCCTTGGGTAAAGGAAGCATTTTGATGAAAACCAAGAATGAGGTATGGTTTTATTTGAGAAATGTTTGGTATGTTCCTCAGATTACTACAAACCTGTTTTCGGTACTAGCAGCGCAGGACATGAACCCGAAGAGCGTGTTTCAGTCACGTATGATTACCTGCTCATTGAAAGTAAATAAGACAGTAACCGTTACTGGAGATAGACGGAGATATGGTGGACTATTCAAGTTAAACTGCAAGGCGATACAACCAAATAGAAGCGTTGTTGTAAATACTGTTGACACGCTGCAGCTTTACCACGAACGTATGGGTCACCAGGATAAACGTCATGTGAAGGATGTAATAGAGCAAGAGTTGAATGTAAAAACTAAGAATGATGGGACGTTATGCGAAGGATGCATTTTCGGGAAAACACATAGAAAGAAGTTTGGTGTTAGAGAAAAAGCAAGTAGTCCAGGAGAACGCATACATTCGGACGTTTGTGGTCCGTTCCCACTTTCAGGCTCTAAGTCCAGATACTTTGTACTCTTTAAAGACGAATACACTCGCTATCGATTTGTCTATTGTATGAAACAGAAGTCAGAAGTCCCTGCAAAGTTGCGACTGATGTTAGCTGAAGCAAAAGCAGTTGGACACACGATTAAGGAGTTTCTAAGTGACAATGGAGGGGAGTTCGATAATGTGGAAGTCAAAGAAGAATTACAGAAGTACGGAATACATCAACGGTTAGTTATGCCTTATACTCCAGAACAGAACGGGTGCAGTGAAAGAGAAAACCGTACGATTGTCGAAATGGCCAGAGCAATGATGCATGCTCATGAAGAGCTTCCTCAAAAACTGTGGGCAGAGTTGGTAAATACAGCGACGTATATTCTGAATAGAACAGGACCAACTACTGTGAAACACAAGTCTCCGTACGAGTTGTGGTTTGGGAAAAAGCCGCAAATCAAACATTTGAGGATCATTGGTTCGACTTGCTACGCGCATATTCCGAAACAGAAAAGGAAGAAAATGCAGAAGAAAGCAAAGAAGTGTTACTTGGTTGGCTATGATAATGATGACGGTTATAGACTCTGGCATAGAGAGTCGGACACTATAATTAGATCCAGAGATGTCACATTTGATGAGAGACCACTGGAGACTAATTTAGGAAGTGGAGAACCTGGGGATACTGAACATTCACAAGTAACAGAGACAGGTGTTATAGAAGTTCCAATATATGTAAGGAAGGAACAACATGAAAATGAGATACCGAAACCAGTCACAGCTGAAGAATACAGAGGAAGACCTATTGAGATAAATAACGAAGTTGAACTCTCGGAGGACACGGAAGTTATTGAGGGTCCTGTTACTAGCGGTGATGAAGAAGAATTTGAAGATGCGCGTGTAGAGGAGTCGGAAGATGAATTTATTGAATTGGGCAGGCAAGGTATGCAGCTCAGAGATCGATCACTCCTGCAGCGACCATCAAAATTCAATGATTACGTTTCTCTTGTCAATACCAGCGATGATTGTTACTACGAACCAGGAACTTACAAGGAAGCTACAGATTGCCCAGATAAAGACCTTTGGCGCAAAGCTATGGATTGCGAGATTGGATCCTTAAAAGCAAATGGAACGTGGGTTCTTGAGAAATTGCCTAAGAATCGGAAAGCAATACCTTGTAAATGGATCTATAAAGTGAAGTTAAACCCAGATGGTTCAGTAGATAAATTTAAGGCACGTCTTGTCGTAAAAGGTTTTAGACAGAAGAAAGGGGAAGATTATGATCAGACCTTTAGCCCCGTAGCTAAGATGGCAACTATTAGAGCGGTGCTGAGTTTAGCAGCTAATGAAGGGATGGCACTACGTCAGTTTGACATCTGTACAGCCTTTTTATATGGTTCGTTGACTGAGGAAGAAATATTCATGCAGCAACCAGAAGGATATGATGATGGTAGCGGACGAGTATGCTTGCTTAAGAAAAGCTTGTATGGATTAAAACAGGCTCCACGATGTTGGAACACGACGATCATAAACTATTTCAAGGAAATTGGCTTTGGAGTCAGTGAAGCTGACCCCTGCCTGTTTAAGAGAGAGAGATATAATGGGAAGTTATTAGTTGCTCTATATGTCGACGACGGTCTTATAGCCGGTTCAAATGAAGGACTGATTGATGAATTCATTAAGGAATTGAAAGAGAAGTTTGCGATGACTAATAAACCTGTATCGTATTACTTGGGTATGGAGGTTGAAGTCAGAGAAGGCGGTGATATTAAAATCCACCAGACTTCTTATGTTAAAAAAATCTTGAAGAGATTTGGTATGGAAAACTGTAAACCAGTAAGCACTCCTATGGTAAAGGACCCTGTACCACAGGAAACAGAGAAGGTTGATGACTACTTTCTGAAGAATTATAGACAAGTAGTAGGTGCACTTGCTTATCTGATGGTGTGCACAAGGCCTGACATAGCATATCCTGTCAGTGTGGTATCCAGAAGCTTGGAAAATCCGACTCACACGGATTGTGTTCGGTTGAAGCGCATGCTAAGATATCTACAGTACACTCCAGATATGGGAATTCTGTATAAGAAGGATTACAGGAAAGGTATTCTGGAATGTTACAGTGATGCAGATCACGGTGGAGATCTGACAACGGGGAGATCAACTACTGGAGTTGTATGCATTTATGCTGGAGGCGCCGTGTCATGGTTGAGCCAGAGACAACCCAGTGTGGCTATTTCCACTACAGAAGCCGAGATTGTCGCAGCTAGTGAGGCAGCGAAAGAAGGCATTTGGCTAGCTCGTCTTATGCAAGGCATGACGAAGTTGGCGGCTTTACCTGTTCTCTATGTGGATAACGAAGCGGCTGTGAGATTAGCTGAGAATCCTGAGTTCCATAGAAGAACAAAGCACATTCGAATACGCCACTTCTTTGTGCGAGAACTGGTGACTACTGGAGATCTGAAGGTGAATAGGATCAGCACTGAGAAGCAGCTGGCAGATCTCTTCACAAAGCCACTGGCTAGGCCGAGGCTTATCAGCCTACAAGTACAGCTAGGTCTACATATCGAGAGAAGGTGTTGAAGTAGCGATATGAAACCTTTTTATTATAGGCTGATATGTATCTTTGGTGTGATGTTTTTCTTTTAAATATTTAAGTTTGAAGTAGAACATCATTGGTCAATAAGCATGGTAACCGAAATATATTTTTTCATGTCTGCAAACTAATGCTTTTATTTTGTTCCACTGGTAATATTTAAGTCTGATTTGGCTGACATTTGGAATAGAGCGATAGATCATGTCTTGGAATAATACATAGGCAACTTCTTATTCCGGAAAAATCTATGGTATGTTTGGGAACAGTGAAAAACAGATATTCGCGCGTGAGAAATACTCCGCCGTAACTATCGCACCGATTTGGCTGAAATTTGGAATGGAGATAGATTATATGCTGGAATATCCATGCTATAAGTCTGAGAATAGCTATTAAGCGTAAGCTATCTTTAATGGCAAAACAACGTTGGTAGGGTCTTCTAGTATTTTTATAGAAAATAAGTATACAGCCACTTAAAATCGCCAAATATTATCATTCGCGCCGTCTGAGGCTCTTTTGATGTCGCTCGTCCACCTAGTGGGAGGTGTGCCAACGCGACGCCCCTCTGCGTTTTCCGGTGGGTGGCTGCCATTTGATCACCTTGGTATACAAAATTAAGAATATGGCCCAACGTGGTTTAAATTCTAGGCCATATTCCCTCAGTGGCGGCTCCTAAAATAACGCCTAATGAATACTTTCTGTCTCTGCTTGTGTTTGACACGATACGATCTCCGTGTTCGTGTATTGGCTCGGGCTCAGCAGAAGGCAACTGGCAAGTCAACAAAACATTTACGCCGCGCGCCGTTACCGTATGGACGTCTCGACTCTCGACTGTCCCGTTCTCGAACATAAGTCGGACCTGTTTTTTGTTCGGAACGCGTTATTTAGTTTCTCATTCGCCGGGTTGAAAACGTCCGAGGTTTAATTTGCTACAAATTTCGTTTATCTCTGTTTGAATAGCGAGCTAGCTGCAACCCGGTTCGAGTGGCTACCTGGTGCATTGATAACGGATGGTGACCGTACTAGTGATGTGATTTGTGGTGTGTTTACGTTATGTTAGTGTGAGGTAGGGTCGTCATGGGGTACTCGTCGAACGGCGCGGGGCGGGCGGCGCACGAGGCGCTCCTGGCGCGGCAGGACGCGGAGCTGCGGCTCATGGAGACCATGAAGCGGAGCTTGCAGGCCAAGATGAAGAGCGACAGGGAGTACGCCCTCGCGCTCTCCGCCGCGGCGGTGCAGGGACAAAAGATGGACAAATGCGAGGAACTGAACGGTACGGAACCATTGAGTTAATAATATGTACTAATACGGAACACGGAAAGCTCGATACGACTTTCTAAATCCTGACATCCTTGTTTGTTTTTAATGTTTGTTATTTATTACGTGGCAACATTTACTGATTTTAGTGACATAGCAACATTAATTGGGGTTGTCAAAAATTCAAAGTGTTTACCTACCTACATTTGCCTACATTTACATTTTAAAAACAGACGGTAATTGTCCGTTGTCCGTTGACGGTAAAATGTCTTATGTCTACGTAAGATACTCATAGGTTTAGGGTCTAGAATTATAGATTCTAAACGGCAGACGGCAATACCTATTACCTTGTGACATCGAAAATCTAAATCGATATCAAAATAAAATTAAAAATCTATACAAACCTGATTTTGTACTTATGTATCTACTTACTCTCCTTTAGAAAAAAACACCGTTACGTTTAAAACCCGAATGTAAAATAAAGACAAAGGAATCCCATGTGTCAAATATTATTTTTGTGCCTAGGCTATAAGTATCTAGGTAATAGCTACGAGTACCTACCTACTATAATATTTACCTATTCCTATATAACAAAAAAACAATAATTTAGTTATTTCCCGTGGTTATTTCTGTTGTCGTGAATCGTGACGCACCTCTACCTACATTTTAATCTCCTCGTAAAACTTGTTTTGTAGATTTCATATAACTACCTGCACATTTGCTGCCTATTTTTAGGGTTGCGTATTCAAAGGGGAAAACGGGACCCTATTAGTACGTCGTTCTTCCGTCCGTCAGTCACCAGGCTGTCTCTAGAATCGTGATATTGACACTAATTATTGTCACAGCTGATCATGTAATTTCTATACTTAATCACAAATACCTACTCAGAAATAAAATAAAATAAAGCTGTAGTTAAGCGATCTTTAGTGAAGTTTAGTTTAAAAACTATAAAGACAATTACTTTTATAAATTTAAACGTCATGTATTTTGGGGTCTTTAAAGGGTCCTGTGAACTACGATGTCTCCATTCATTCAAAATATCAAATCATTTGTAATTCGTGCATATTTCGATCATGTTGTGGTGTTATTCGGATGCATTTAGTAATAATCTATGCTCCTGGCCATATTTGGGTAAGCGGACTCTTAATTTAAAATCGTTGAAAAGGAGAAACACGATTGGATACAATTTTAGATTAAAGACCCAAAAAACATGACGTTTTTAAATTTAAAAGTAATTGTCTTTATAGTTTGTATATTGGATACAATTTTCTCGGTAGAAAGTTCTCCCAAAAGTTGCTCCAAAATTTTTATCGGGAACTACAATGGACGTAATTGTAATTTTTGTTTGAACGTGTCGGTAATAATAATATCCGTTATTATTTATTAACAATAAAAAAGTTGAGAAACAAATTTTTGATAACTGGCTTAGTTTTTGAGTAATTACGTAAAAGGTCGTTTTTTTCTGTTAAGTATATTCTTCTGCGACTCTGCATGTCGCACCCATCAACGCTTCCGTGAGAGTGATAAAGACAAAAATAAATTCAATAAATCCCCTTATTGGGGCTCCCATACAACAAACGTGACTTTTTGCTTGTTTTTGCTCGATATTGATATCGGCAAAAGGTAACCGCTTAAATATTCACAAAATAGGCAGTAGGTATTTGGATATATTATAATTAATTAAAAAAAAAATAGGGGGCTCCCATACTACAAACGCGATTTTTTGCTAATTTTTGAATTTGATGGGCAGGGGTGTTAATTGGGTGTTCAGTTTAATAATATTGAGAATATTAATGGTCTTGATTCTTTTGATAGCACGGACTACGGAACCCTCAGTGCGCAAGCCCGACTCACACTTGGCCTATTATTGATTTAAATTCTTCCAGATTGCTGCTAATTTGATTGTACCTTGCCTACTAATATTATAATAGGTATTTGGTAGGCGCTATAGGTAGGTACCAACATACCTATTTAGAGTTTTTTTAAAACTATTGGCGCACACCACGGGTGTGCCCGCGAAATTCAAATTTTTTGTGGTTTTTCGCGATTTTTAAGCTAATAAGACATAATAGACTTATGGCCGTCAAATTGCGATAATCCCAATATCTTCTTCACGTGATTATATAACAATCTCTGCTCGAAAGTGTCGAGTTAAAGAAATTAGTTCGAGATTTGCGAGTTACTCACATAAAACTCGATACTCGGACTAATTTCCTAGGATACACATTTTTATGCAAAGATTTTGATATCATCATGTAAAGATGATACTGCCATTCTCGCAAATTGATTGCCATAAGCCTATCATGTCTAATTAGCGTACAAATTGCAAAAAACCACGAAAATTTTGAATTTCGCGGGCAGACCCGTTGATTTCACGTTACCTACCCAGCTAAACGTTTTAGATTTTATCCTACGACAAAAAATATCTGTCGACAAATAAATATCGGTGTATCTGTCAAAACACACATACACATTACCTCACATACCTACCTACCTATGTGGAACGTCATAGGTACGACACCGGAGCATCATCACGAGATTTTGACTCAACAAACAAGTTACAAAAATCTTGGACTATGTGTGTGTATACTACTATATCTACTACTTAGATCTTAATAGAAAAAAAAACTTCATTATTATTAATTACACACACCATTAGGTACTTCCTCTCTGCATCAGAATTAGTGCCCTCAATTCTGCCAGTAAGTATCTACCTAGATACAGCCACAGCAGACGATAGGTATCCTAATTCCTACCTCATAATACGAAATTATGCCTAACGAGTGCCTAACCAATGACTTCTAGTACATAGTCATATAAGTCTTTGTGCCTAACCGACACATTTTAGTAAAGTAAGGCACATATGTTATTAGAGTTTGCTATCTTTTGTAAGGAAACATTACACAGAACTACCTAACTATAAAACCTACATGCTTGTAATTTTTAGCATAAAGCCATTAGCTAATTGGGTTTTACTGCCTAGTAGGCAGCGCTTGCTTAATATTTACCTGCCCGTGTTTTTAACAATACGGTTTTGAAATTTGAATGTTAGAAACTTACTTATAAGTGTTAAAAGTATAATAATAATTTACCAAATCCATAGAAGAATCATTCTGATTAAATAGCTATAATAACACTAGCTATTGCGCGCGGGTTCGTCCGCATGAATTTCGGTTTCTACCAAAGACTTCTAGGATACATAGAAGTCATTGGTTTCTACATTTTCCGTCGTTGTAATTAGTTAAGAGTCCCGTGAACTTCTATGTCTCCATACATTTGAAATACCGATCATTTGTAATTCATGCATATTTCAATCATGTTGTGGTGTTATTCGGGTTCTTATAGTAATAATCTATGCTCCTGGCCATATTCAGTTCGGAAATATAAATATGTAAATAAAATATAAATGAATTTCGATTTGCCTATTTTTGCGTCAAAAAGGACATGTTTCCTGCTTACCTATTTGTTTATTTGTGTTCTGCTTATTTGTTTATTTGTTTACTCAGATTGCGTTAGACTAAACAGCAAGCCTGTAGACCATGCCTTCGTTGAACTTAGATTATCCGGGAAGGGGCCACCTAAGTATGCTTATTGTGATACAGGATCAGTGATAGCCGCTGCCTGGCGGACGATGACCGAGGAGTGGGAGAACACCAGTCGCCTGATCAAGGCCAACGCCGAAGCCCTGGAGTCCAGAGCGCTGGACCGCCTGATCGCGCTGATGAGCGAGCGGCGCAAGGCTCGCAAGGTCTACCAGGAAGACCACACCAAGATATCGTCGCAGTTCACACAGGTAAGTCTTATGAATTTTAGATTGTGTATTGAAATGTTTTCATTTGGCGGGATTTAAACCTGTCAGGGCGATCGGCTAAAAAAGTATCAATCCTTAAATAACTGTATCTATGTCAAAACACGGGTGTTGACCAATCACAACGCTTGAATATCACGTTTTGACATTGATACAGTTCTTTAATGATTGATACATTTTTAGCCGATCGCCCTGCTGTGTCTAACAGTTATCGCGGCTGGGTGTTACCATAGGTGTATTTTGTGTCTTGTCTAAAGCTTCTGATGCTCGTTTTCACCAACATTTTAAGAAACGCCTATAAGCCGATAGGTGACAGTTTTCACTTACAACTTACAAGATCTGTCACCTAAGGGCTTAGGTCTTGTAAGTGAAAACTGTCACCTATCGGCTTAGCCGTTTCTTAAAGTGTTGGTGAAAACGAGCATGATTGCGTTATATGCATAAAATACTGTTACTTACGCTTGGTCACTGTGGAATCAAAGACAGAGCACTTGATCTCATTGTCTCTTATCTGAGTGATAGAAGTCAAATATTCTGTATAAATGATTTAAAGTCACAGAACTCCTATACCTGATGGGTGTTCCTCAGGGTTCAATCCTAGGCCCTTTTCTCTTTTTAGTGTATATTAATGACTTACTTACCATTCCATGTGCGACATAGTACTGTTTACTCACGACAACTCTCTGTTTTTTTAACTGACAAACATAAGGATGATTTCGATGATGTCAATAGGGCTATTTCGCAGATATCACAAGTTTACGGTAAAAAACCTGCTTTTTAATGCAAAAACTTCTGAATGTATAGATTTTTTGTAATCAAACGTAAAGAAAGACTGATAAAAATGTTGTAGTAAATTGTGACACTATAAAAATGGAAAACTACATAGTTTTTGGGAGTAACCCTTGATTGTAAACTTCAAACAAATAAATTTAAACTTAACTCTGCTGCGTATGCAGTCAGAAACTTTAAGTATGCAATAAGTTTTAACATTACACGCATTGATGGGACGAGAATTCTTGAAGTCTAGCAGCAAGTCTTTGTGGGTATGAAAAACAAAAGAGAAACCCTCTAAGCAGAGGTTATGCTTGGGGACTGCTTGTGATTCGAAATTGTACTTACCTGTTTATAGATCTACCTAATTAACTTAAACAGCATTAGTATCAACTTCCACCAAAAATGTTAGTTTAAAAAGTCAAGGTCTAAAAAACTAAACAAAAAATTCTCTTGACGGTGGCAACAAGGCGATAACAAGTTGAAAAGCTTGAATTTGATTGATGTGAGAAGTTCACGTGCAGCAAAAAAGTATACTAGCCCACTTGTCACTAAAAGAGGCAAAGGCAATTAAGCGTATAGCGTTATGTCGCAGGGTTTTTGCACTAATGTATTTCCAGGGTGTCGACTTAAAACGGAACAAGTTAGTTACAACTTGTGACTTGCGAGGAACAAAAACTGGCAAAGTGCGAGTCGGACTCGCGCACCGAGGGTTCCATACTATCAAGGAACAAGTTAGTTACAACTTGTGACTTGCGAGGAACAAAACTGGCAAAGTGCGAGTCGGACTCGCGCACCGAGGGTTCCATACTATCAAAGAAGTAAACCGTAAGAATAACTTTTGTCCCTTGAATTTACGAGTAGGTACATAATTTAAAAATAGGTACTTTTGTTGGCGAACCGCAAACCTGACTTTGTTTTTTGAGGTTATCCTAAAAAGTATATTAGTTAGCGAGTTGATTTTATTTTTTCTGTAAAATATACGTTAACACCTATCGATCATAAATCTTTCAGATTTCTCGATTAGTAAACTTCGGAGATAAGGGATCGTTATTTTTTTGGACAGTTTGCCCAATTAATCTAAAACTATCAGGCATAAAAATAAATAAAAATTGGTTTTAGAATACACAAGTAACACCCTTTCATATGATACCACACGCAATATTTTCTCATTTTGAAATTTCCCCCTTTTTAAAAATAAAATAAAAAAGATTTTATTATTTTTATAATCATAAAAACATCGCAATGACGGCGCGCCGCAATTACTTACCTACCTAAAATTATTCCAAATTTCATTACTGAAATAACCGAGTGTGACAGCCGGACGGACGGACGGAGAAAGTCTCACCATAAGGGTTCCATTTTTTACCATTTTCGTATGGAACCCTAAAAAGAAAAAACCCTACTTATTATAAAGCAAACCAACCATCGTCTTCGGATCGGGTGGGCGAGTGTAACCCTTAATTTTTATTGCTTTTGCACCAGACGAGCGAACCAAACCTGTTACGTGTTTCACAGAATTTGTTGTGTTTATCATAATTTCGCGTGCATTTATTGCCTACTGTTTCAGTCATAGCCATGAAGGCATGAACTTTACTTTTCTAACCATCTTACGTTACAAAGCAGTTATCATTTACATTAAATATATGATATAAATAACAGTTGATATTATGTAAACTATGTAAGGAGTTACGGTCACAGTCAAAAGTCCATATAGAATTTGCTGCAAGAGATCACAGGAGTATTATTACGCAGAAATATTTTGAATGACGCTGTTATTTTCAGTTTCATATAATTTGGTAATAATATGCGGTAGGTAACGGTAAATGGTAATAGGCTAGGCGGGTACTTGCAAGCTGCGCATCGCTTTAACCTTTAGGTTTTGTTTGGATTTTTAAGTTTGAAGCAAACAATTTAATCTGTCCTGCCATTGGTATACATATTCTTAATACTAAGGATTTCGGGTCAGCGCTAAAAAGTGTCCGAACCTAAAGAAATCCAAAACGCGAAAAGAGTTCCAATCGGACTTAAGCAAAATCAGACTGTATTACAATGTTTTAGTTTGTTTATAAAAATACACATGTACCCTCGTCTATATATGTATAGGTTTTCTCGGGACATTTTTTTTGTATTACACCCGGGGTCCACAGATTTATATGCCAATGTGTCCAGTGTCCTGATCAGAAGAGTCCTTTCACCAGCGATCTGTAATTTCGCTTGGCTAATCGTGAAACGTGAGTGTGAGTTTCGGCACGCATCGTTGAGGGGAAATGCGAAAAGCTGAATGTGCTATGAGTCAGCAGCAAGCCGTTATCGACAGCGGAACGTGATCCGTCACGCCGATAGGGTGGACTGATAAGACCACTACAACTACGATATGACGCCGAGCACGCTATAGTAGATACATTAATGCCATCATACTGCCATCCTTGAATCCTGGGGACGTACCACCATTTCTTATTGAAATCTTAAAGCATTATTATTGTAATATTGTTTTAAAATTTTCATACTGACATTGTATGAAAATGACAAAACAATATTACAATATGGCTTTAAGAGATGGTGTTACGGCCCTGACCGGGAATTCATGCTTGTTAAGGTGCTCGTAAGTAGGTACTGTAAGGGAAGTATGAGATAGTATTGGTACAAAGTCCGTTGAACGTTTGATGCAAAATGTTATTTTGTATCACCGTTTACGTTGAATCCTCATTGAACCGCTATCAAGCTTGTTATCCTAATAGTTCTATCTATCACACATTTTTCAAGTGAAAACTATTTTAGGGGCCTTGAAAATTTTTGAGATGGGAAAACCATTGAATTCGTGACTCTGTTATCGTAACCAACACTTCTATTTTTTTATCAACACTTCTATCTTTTTTTGAGTAGGTAATTAGACTTCTGTCGGCACTCTCGGATTGCAACATATTTTTTTACCTTTTTAGTGGCATACAAATAATTACAAATTGGCTTATTTTCATTATACTTAGTTAATCTTCACCTTCAGTTTACGTACCGCGGATATCGTTTAACTTTTATAGTTCTTATTTCCCCAATTGGTTACGTGAAGTTGTAATGTTACCTAAAAATATTCAATATACTTTGATAAACAACCACGATAAATATTTGAAATTTTCCAAATTGATGACTTGATGAAACCACAAATTAATAATACATTAACGGTCAGATTCCTTTCTAGAAACTATCTCATTGAATAATAATTGTTTATTAATTGCATTTCTTTGATATAAATATTGAACTATAACAGACTCCAATTCAGAGTGTTTTTACAAGTCTTCAAGTGCATTACCAAATAGGTTAAATAGCTAATAAGTACTTTGTTAAACCTCTCCTCTGTTTCAAATAAAGCTAAGTAAGTAAATATTTGTGTTTACTTCATAATCGGCTGCGACCCATTACATTTTTGGCGCAGTCGGTAGGATCGTTGAAAGAAGCAATAAGCTTAACGAGTCCAGAACCACGGTGAAGACGCTGTTTGGACTACCTACCTGCTCCGGAGGTATACGAGGAGTTCGCCAGCAGCCCCACATCGTGCTCTCATCAAGTTCAAGGTCAAGCAGCCGCAAGTAAGCACATAAGTTACTTTTTATGTATAACTTAGCTTCATTATTTGACGAGAAAATGGCTCCGACAATTAGTCTAGAAATGGCAGAGCGTATGCTCATAAAGTTTGATGGAAACAAAAATAAGTTGTTTGAATTTCTCGACAATTGCGACAAAGCAATGAGCTTGGTTGATCCGCAATATAAAGAAATCCTTTTCAAACTCATCGAGACTAAGATTACCGACAATGCCAGAGCCGTCGTCAGAAACAGAGAATTCCCTACATGGGACGCTTTAAAAGCACATCTTTTGGATGCGTATTCAGAAAAAAGGACCATTGGGCAGTGGCAACTAGAATTAAACGCGTGCAAACAAGACATTAAGGAATCAGTAATGAGTTTTGCAAACAGAGTTGAAAGTTGTTATATTAAGGTTATTAACTCATTAGACGGTAATTTAGATAAAACAAGTAGGGAGGCATGTGTAAACTTAATTAAAAATGAAGCACTTAGCGTTTTTTTGAATGGGTTAAACAGAGATTTAACGATTCTCGTCAAGTCCCAAAGGCCTGACACCTTAGAAAGCGCAGTTGCTGTTGCACTAAATGAAGAGCAACAATTAAAAAGTAAATTTGAGATGCAACGTTTTCATAATAATCATAAACCAAATTACAATCAAAATAAAATATTTCAAACCGTGTCAAATCAATTTTGTAAATATTGCAAGAAAACAAACCATACTATCGATAAATGTTTTAAATTAAAAAATCGAAATTCCAATAATAACATCCCAAATAATAATTATAACACTAATCGTTATAACCGAACTAATTACCAAAACAATCAACAGCAAAATAATCAAAACAAATACTATAATTCTCGTCAAAATAATAGTCATTTTAGAGGTAATTCCTCACAGCAGGCTGGACCATCGCCTTTAAACAGGCAGGGTCCTCCGCAGCCGGCTGTGCAGAGGGAAACCCGACCGATTCAAGCCGGATCTATGCAGTAAATTGTAGTGCTATTACATCATATGTAGTCATTCAATTCAATCAAACTTGTGAACCAGTTAGACTATTATTAGATACTGGTGCTACAATTTCCCTAATTAAAGTCGATAAATTAAAATATGAAACCATTTGTTACACAGATTACCCAATTTATTTAAAAGGTATTGACAAAGTTGATACAAAAAATTTAAATAAGACACTCGCTTATACCTACCTTGATTTTTATCTTAATAACTATAAATATGAAAGCCTTTTTCACGTTATTGCAAAGGATTTCCCAATAGATTTTGATGGTATTTTAGGGAACGATATCTTAAAAAATTTAAACGCTTCTCTCGATTTCGAAAGAAATATTTTAAAACTAGATGAAAATGAAATTGAAATAAAGTTAATAGAAACTCTTAATGCCCCTCCCGAAAATAGTAAAACCCTATGGTCCCGTGCTGACGAATTACATGATCCTTATAAAGTAAACATACCATTTGATTCTTGTAATGATAAGAATTTAATTCAAAAAGAATATTCCAATATTCCCATAGAAGATTCTTATATTCCCATTGAGCATTCTAAAGGAGTGAATTTCACGGTGCTGAAACCTCCATTTGAAAATAATATTCCCGTTGAGGATTCTAATAATCCCACTGAGGATTCTAATATTTGTCTAAAACAATTATTTGATTATATTCCCTTCGTGGATTCTAATGAAAAACTTTCAGATGACATACAGACCTCCAAGATTTGTCATTCAAAGAATTTAAATAAATCTATTCCAGGAATTATAAAAAACAAAACTATTTTAAAACCGCGTTGTGAGCAAATCGTTGAATTTGATGTCTTAAATTTTAATTCCGAACTAGGAATAATAAATAAAAAAGAAATTGAAAATGGTGTTTTTATCGCGGACAGTCTTGTAAAAGTTACAAATGGAAAAGTTATTACTTCTATTTTGAATACAAACGATAAAGTTATGGAAATTAATAATCTGAATATAGAAATTGAATACGTCTCAGAAGATTTCAGAAAATGTTTAGAAAATGATGAAAATTCTAATAATATTGTTCAAGTCAGAAACTTTTCTCAAAAATCTGAATCAATATCTCCAGAAAGATTAGAAAGGATTAAATCCCATCTTCGCACTTCACATCTAAATAAGGAAGAAAAAGAATCTTTAGAAAAAATTTGCATGGATTATCATCATATATTTCATTTAGAAGGTGATAAATTATCAAGTACTGATGTTCTAAAACATACTATCCCAATCAAATCAAATACCCCTCCAATTAATGTTAAAACTTATAGGTATCCTCAAATTCATAAAGAAGAAGTCGATAAACAAATAAAAAAGATGTTGGAACAAGGTATTATTGAACCATCAACATCTCCTTGGAATTCACCCGTATGGGTCGTTCCGAAAAAACTCGACGCTTCCGGTGAAAGAAAATGGCGTTTGGTTATCGATTATAGAAAATTGAATGAGGTAACAATTGGAGATAGTTACCCTTTACCTAATATAACAGACATTTTGGATCAATTAGGCCATTCCAAATACTTTACAACTCTTGATTTAACTTCAGGTTTCCATCAAATTAAAATGGCACCTGAAGATGCTGAAAAAACTGCATTCTCTGTCCCTTCAGGACATTGTCAGTACAATAGAATGCCTTTCGGATTAAAAAATGCACCAGCTACGTTCCAAAGATTAATGAACACCGTACTTGCTGGAATTCAAAATTATAGATGTTTCGTCTATTTAGATGATATCGTGATTCACGCAGATTCTCTTCAAGAACATAATAAACGTCTGATTGAAGTTTTTCAACGCTTAGATAAATATAATTTGAAAATTCAACCCGATAAATGTGAATTTATGCATAAACAAGTCATGTATTTAGGCCATCTCATTACTAATGAAGGTATCAAGCCCGATCCAAAGAAAATTGAAGCTATAATTAACTATCCTATCCCTAAGTGTCAAAAGGACATTAAAGCATTTCTTGGCTTTGCTGGATATTATAGAAGATTTATAAAAGATTTTGCTAAATTATCACGTCCTTTGACCATGTTATTAAAAAAGGATACTGATTTTGTTTGGACAAGTAGCCAACAAGAATCATTCGAAAAATTAAAAAATGCATTAAGTAGCGAACCAATTTTACAATATCCCAATTTTGAAAAAGATTTTATACTAACTACTGACGCTAGTGCTTACGCAATAGGATCTGTACTTTCGCAAGGATCACCACCTAATGATCTTCCTATCGCTTTTGCGAGTAGAACCTTAAATCATGCTGAATCTAATTATTCAACCACGGAAAGAGAACTATTGGCTATAGTTTGGAGCATAAAACACTTTAGACCCTATCTTTATGGAAGAAAATTTAAAATTTATACAGATCATAAACCTCTAACTTGGTTATTTAATGCAAAAGATCCAAGTTCTCGTTTAGTCAGATGGAGACTTTTACTAGAAGATTATGATTACGAAATTATTTATAAAGAAGGTAGATTAAATAATAATGCCGATGCGTTAAGTCGAATACAAACAATTAATCGTTCACAATATCAACAATTTTTGAACGATTTTCAACACAAATTGATTATTTATAATAATATCGAAGAAATTAATGGAAATATATGTGATAAGTTAGACAGTAACATTTGTATTCCAATCTCATGTGATCTTGAATGTACTGAAGATTTTCACAAAGAAATTAAAAACAAATTTGATCATTTTAAAGATATCAAACCACAAGATGTTGATGTTGGTAATATTGTCATTAAAAAGCATAATGATCATTTCATTTATTACCTTTGTACCAAACAATATTATTGGAATAGAGCAGAGTATCGGGATTTCTTTGACACAATGACGAAAGTGCGGGAGCACTTACTCAAAACTAATGGGGGAGAGTGTACTTTAAAAATTCCCAAGCTAGGAGATCAATATGATAAACTCAGTTGGTCTAAATTACGAACTATGTTGAGATATATTTTCAAAGATACTAAAATAAAAATCATTATTTTCCTAAATGAAAAAATTATACCAAAAGAAGATGAAATTAAACAAATCTTAGAAGAATGTCATGTAAATCCAACAGCTGGACACTCCGGTTTCCATAAAACGTACAAAAGAGTCAAAGCTAAATATAAGTGGAATAATATGAAACTTGATATTAAAAAATTTATTAAAACTTGTGAATCGTGTCAAAAAAATAAATTAGTACGAAAGAAACATAAACTTCCAATGGAACTTACTACAACATCTTCAACACCTTTTGAACGTATTGCATTAGACATTGTGGGACCTTTACCTTTGTCAGAAAACGGCAATAAATTTATTCTTACACTCCAAGATGATTTAACTAAATTTTCACAAGCTTATGCTATTCCAAATCATGAAGCTTTAACAATTGCAAACATTTTCGTTACACAATTCATATGTAAATTTGGTATACCTAAGTCAATACTTACCGATCAAGGTGCCGATTTTACATCATCACTATTAAAAAATGTCTCAAAATTATTTAAAATAAAACAAATTAATTGTACAGCTTATCACCCACAGACTAACGGTGCTCTTGAGAGATCTCATCATACGTTAGCTGAGTATTTGAAACATTACGTTAATGACAAACAGACAGACTGGGACAAATGGATAGATTTTGCAATGTTTGCCTATAACACATCTATCCATACTTCTACTCAATTCATGCCATTTGAATTAGTTTTTGGTGTTAAACCAAACATCCCATCTAGCCTCACTGCTGCACCTGAATTTAAATACACTTACGATGATTATGTTAGTGAACTAAAAATGAAATTACAAAAAAGTAACGAAATAGCTAGAAACAATATACAGAAATCAAAAGAAATTAATAAAAAATATTATGATCAGAAAAATAATTGTATATCGTTTAAAGTAGGAGATAAAGTATTTTTGTTGAATGAAAACACTTCTAAAGGCAAATGTAAAAAACTTAGAAGTAATTATGAAGGTCCTTACGAAATAGTCGAAATTAATTCTAATTGTAACTCTACCATTAAAATTAAAAACAAAAAGAAGTTAGTTCATAATAATAGATTAAAATTAGCATACTAAAATAAATCCTATTATAATTTGCTTGCAGAATGTCCTGGACAATCGTCTGGATCCTGCTTTTGCAAATCCTCAGAATAAATGGTGACTTTAATAGCAACTTGATTCAAGTATATCCTTTAAAAATAAATACTGGACTATATTACGATCAAATAGGAAAAATTGAATTCTTTGAAAGTACTTGGAAACTAATAACAAACATCGATATAACAGAACTAGAGAATAAAATAGACCTTATTGACGTTACATACAGCGACACAAAAATTTTATGCAATGACAAAACGTTTTCAAATTTCTCTGTATGTAACACTACCTTAAACATAATCAGTAAACTTATTCCTGTTTTAAAATCAAAAGATGAATCATTGAAAGATTTGATCGGTCATACACCAAATAAAAAGGATTCCTCATATAATTATTATACCGTAGATGATCATCACAGAACAAAACGAGGTTGGTTCGACGGCTTCGGTTACTTATTTAAAACAGTTTTTGGTACCTTAGACGCTGAAGATGGCGAACATTTCGAAAAAGCATTCGATAGAATTAATAAAGACAAAAATGAATTTGTTAAAATTTTAAAACAACAAACTCAAGTTGTTCAAAGTACAATAATGAATTTCAATTCTTCGATTACAAATTATGAACGCAACTTAAATACATTTAACATAAATTTGAGAAGATTAGAAAATTTTACAAAAGCAACTGTCGATACTGTTACTTCTTTGCAAAGACAACAATGTATGGAGGAGCATTTAGAATTACTTAATTTAATTATTTCTGAAGTAGATAAAGAATATTCTATAATTATTAATGCTATTTTGTTTGCTAAAACAGAAACATTACATCCAAGTATAATTTCACCCTCAAAGTTAATAAGTGAACTTCAAAAGGTTATTACTTACTTACCGACTAATACCAAATTTCCAATCGACCTTACAAGAAATGAAATCTATAAATTAGAATCGGTATTGAAACTAAATGTATTCTTATATAATAATAGACTTATATTCGTTATCTCAGTTCCATTAATATTCAATGAAACATTCGATGCATATAAACTTATAAGTTTACCCATTCATAAAAACGATGATCTTTATTCTTTTATATTACCTGATGAAAATAGTCAATACTTGTCAGTTTCAGAAAACAGAATGTATTATGTAACACTTAAAGATTTGTCACAATGTAAATTATTATCTGATGACTTAAGAATTTGTTATAATAAAATACCAATATATTCAACTCACTCTAGACCTAGTTGCGAAACTGAAATTTTGTTAAATAATGTTAAGAATCCTAATAACTGTAACATAAGAATTACAAAACTTACTCATGAATTGTTTTATAAATTAGATAAATTAAATCAATGGTTATATGTCGCACCAAAGCCGATTGTCGCTACCGTTAAATGTGAAATGATGCAACCTAGAGATATTATGTTAGAAGAAAAAGGAATTCTGAATTCTAACAAAAATTGTAAGATTTTCACTACTAATTCTGTATTAACTACTTTTAGTACTCATAATGAAAATTCAGTAGATATAAGAATTTTTCCCACTTTTGATATTAATGATTGTATAAAGACAAATAAGTTTAATTTTACAAAACTAGATTTAATACCGTTGCAGTCTTATAAATTAGATCATGATTCAATTAAATTAACGAGTCATAAATTAGATGAAATTGAAAAACTTACTCAAGAATATGAAAATCATAACTCGATACTTAATCAAATGACAGGAAATAGTTTTCTTCCTCATGTTTTTACAATTATAAAAGTGTTAACTTTGTATGCTCTTTATAGATTTTTCAGATATTTATGGCTATTATACAAATATGGAAAAGAAACACATCGTCATATAAATACTGATTGTTGTAACAGTATAACTAATTGTATTACCTTTAATGTCAGAAATAGAAATAGAGAAAGAGACTCACCAATTTCTCACATTATGTATTCAAATGCTCCTACAGCACCAATTGAAAATCTTGAAATGCAAACTTTAATGGAAAAAACACCGATAGCTAATAATTGTAATAATGAAACACCACTGCGAAGAAGTGCTAGATTATCTAAATTAAAAACTTAATTATTGTTAAAAATAAGTATATTTTAAAATTGTAAATCATTTTATTTTAATTATAATTTTAGTTGTATAATCTTATAATCTTACTGTAAATAAGTCGAAATGATTTTCAATCATTTCTTTTTCTTAGGGGGAAGGTGTAATGTTACCTAAAAATATTCAATATACTTTGATAAACAACCACGATAAATATTTGAAATTTTCCAAATTGATGACTTGATGAAACCACAAATTAATAATACATTAACGGTCAGATTCCTTTCTAGAAACTATCTCATTGAATAATAATTGTTTATTAATTGCATTTCTTTGATATAAATATTGAACTATAACAGACTCCAATTCAGAGTGTTTTTACAAGTCTTCAAGTGCATTACCAAATAGGTTAAATAGCTAATAAGTACTTTGTTAAACCTCTCCTCTGTTTCAAATAAAGCTAAGTAAGTAAATATTTGTGTTTACTTCATAATCGGCTGCGACCCATTACAAAGTAATAATTCCCAAGCGCGGGTAAATACTAAATGATAAACATTTTATATCATACTAGCTGTTGCCCGCGGCTCCGCCCGCGTGAATTACGATTTTTTTACATATACCGTGGAATTCCTGGATTTTTCACGGGATTCTGGTGTGATGTTATACAGAAACCTGTTCCTTACTTCGCACGGGTTATCTTGTGGTGATTTTGAAAACTCCTTTTTCTTAATCATAATATAAAGTTTCATTAATACGTAGTTGAAAGATCAAAAGGACGATTTTAATTGTCGATATTTCGACATCGACAGTTAAAATCGTCCTTTTCAATGTGATTTTTATTCTGAAACCACGAAATATGTCAAAAATCATTAAATCATGTGAAAATTTCTACTGGTGGTAGAGCTCTTCTTTCAGGATTCGGCCGGGTAGGTACCACTGGGATAAAATACTCTACTAACAATATTCCCCAGCCCAACATAAGAGTCATTTAAAAAACCTTTGCTTCATCTCAATACAATCCAAAATATCCGAATGGGCAATGGCTACATATTTCTTTACGTATAAAAAGACTTATGACTCTTAGTAAGACCTAAGAGTTAAAAATATTTGTGAACCATTATTTTATCCTGCCCATATTGCGGATGATAAAAAAAGACGCGGCACTCCGGGAATGTCGACAGAAGTGAAAACTTTAATCTGTTCATGACTTAACAGTGCCATCTTAATATAAAGCCATGAAACAGTAAATTGCATGACAGTTTATTATTTGAAAAAATTCGGTAGTACCTATCTCAGAGTTTTACATTCAAGTTCCACATAAATTGTAGAGATGGCGCTATACGGTATAACGTAGCGAGATTCATGATTTTTGTTCACCCTAAAAGTGAAAAATCTTCAACCATACACAATCTTCTGCTAAGCCTATTTGGGTAGTCCCGTCTAACTTTAGCTCTACGTCTTTCTTAGCCTTAGGTTCTTTGTCCATTCCGAGTTTCAAGTCACCTATTTGAACTTATCGCTAAAGGTTCTGATGCCTGTAATTTCTGAACTACAAAAGTGATGATGATAAAATTTGTATGGAATAATCTTTAAAGAACCTCCTTTCTAACAAAGAAAGAATGCGCGTTATTGACTTATACACGTTAATGAATTTTAACTAAATACACATTTTGACTTTGATGCCGTCTTCCAGGGAAACCTTGATGAATTTCGGGACAAAAAGTATCCTATGTCCTACTTCGGGGTATGAACTATAATCATGTCAAGTTTCATTTAAATCCATCCAGCGGATTAGCCGTGATGCCCGGTCTTGAAACAGACAGACAGACAAAAATGAAACAAATTACAGTTTTGGCTTCAGTATCGACTAAATAGTGTCCTCCAACAAAAATTTTCAAAATATCTTCAATGTACAGAATTCGACCCTTTACAGTTTTATTATAAGTATATAGAAGATTTCGTCACGATTAAACTAGTATGTATAAAGCGAGACCATTAAAAGCGTTTTCCGTTATCGACCGGTCCAGCACGTTTCCTAGTTCGACCGTCCGTTTCCTATCGCCGATCTACTCTTGTTACTCGGTAATGGTAATAAGTTGTTAGAACGGTGCAAGAAAGAACTGTGTCAGGGTCAATCCACCGCCGCTTTTCCAATTCTTGTTGATATCGGTCGTCGCAAATAGCTTACTGTGATTGCCACTTTACGGTATGATGCTACTGAAGCAGAGCTCATCAGCACGATTTATATATCGAAGATTTATTCAGGTGCCTCAGTTACTTATGTGAGAAACAGTCAGCGGACAGAGCTCCCTCTCAAGAATAAGAAAGAAAGAAGTCTTTATTTAGGCAAAATAAAACGAAGTGCAATACCAATATGGTTAGCATCAACCGTGCTTTTTCTAGTCCCAGGACTGATAATTTCCTTGAAGGCAACATGAGACGCCGCGATGACAGAAAGATTATACAAGCAAGAAAGAGGACACAATCAAATCAAAATCTTACATAAAATATGAAGTCGAGTTCCAAAAACATTTCCAATTCAATTCCCAAAGTTCTGTAGCCATTTCGCGTATCTTTATCGACTAGAATGGAGGACAATTTTGGGCTGAGTTGGACGTCGATATTTTTCTATTAATTGTTTAGGTACCTATCGTTAGTCAAATGGATGGCTATAAGGTTATCAGATAAGAAAACAAATACCTACATAAGACACGTAACAAAAGTAACTGACGCTACACTTAAAATAAAGACATTAAAATGGAAATGGGCCGGCCATATGATGAGAGGGAAGGAAAAGTGGAGCAAACATATTACGCTTTGGCAACCACGTATAGGTAAAAGAAAGCAAGGGCGACAACGAATCAGGTGGGATGACGATATTGTACAGACAGCAGGGAAAGCGTGGGCGAGGTTGGCAAGGGAAAGAGATCTGTGGAAAGGTTTAGAGGAGGCCTTTGCCAAAGGGCAAGCAGACACGTGCTGATATTGTTCTGTTAGTTGTTCGTACGGACTAATAATTTTTAATTTTAAACTTTTAATGGAAAATGTATGTATAAATGTATTTATACGTCTTTGATGTGTGAAATTTGTTATGTTAAAGTGTCTGAATAAAGGCTTTATTATTATTAGTCAAATGGAAATATTTACGTCAATATAATATCTCTTATCACCTATTTAACGTTTACGTAATTAAAACAATGTCTTATACATCCTTATTGGCAGACGTTCAAATATTTCTAGTTCATGGAGCGAGTGGGAAATATTTGAAAGTGACAGTGATAAAACTGCAAACCCGCTCTCTGAATATCGCAATATGAGGAAATGTTTAAAATAAAAACTATAAAATTAATGTAGCTGTAACTTTAATTGCGAAAAAGCATTTTCGCTTTGCACCAGGCATTACCTACTTCAGTCAGAATTTTACTTTTTCAAGGCATAGGCAACTAAGTATGCTTGCAAAAACCTACATGTGAATTAAAAACTTACATTTGGAAGTCATTATTATTTTCTGATTTCCACAATGTTGTATTTATTTGTGACAGCAGTCAGCACACATAGCTACACAAAGTATCCCTCATATAAATCCTTAGTGATTTTGAGTCGAGGAGGAGTTAACCACGCTGTAGTACCTAGAGTAAATCCTAAGGTGAAACAAGTCAAGGAGTTTTCGAGGACACGTCTTTTAATGTGGCAGTACTGTGTACTGTAGAGTATGCAGTATACCTATTACCTACTCTGACAAAACGCTAACGTAAAATACATTTCATATTTTTAAAACACAAAACTAGTTAGAGTTAGAGCTTACAATCATTTCAAAGAAGATCAGGCCGATTCCCATGGTCTTTAGTAACGATATTTTGGTGTATTGGTAATTGAATAAAACGTTCAAATCATCACGTTATACATTCGTCGCGGTAAGTTATTTTTTATGACTCGAAATGTGATGTTAAAAAATTACATTTAATAACTCACCATACGTGTTGTCGGCCGCACTAAAATTTTCTGCTTCAGATCTATAAAAATAACCAAATTGTTAACAGAATTCCAATCTTTCCTCACACTGTGACTATTTGACACAAAGATTTTAATTTTCGAAAATTGATTTATACAATTACAATAATACAATTATTTTAGTTTGTAAGGAAAGCTTTACTTGCATGCGACGTCAAACGACAGCAAGTTCATAGTAAGCTCTTTGGTAAGCTCTTTATAAATTTCCATTTTGCCACAAAGGGACAGAATTGTCATTTAAATTCTTCAATGTACAACAATCCCTAATTTCAAAATCCGTAATCTCAAACCAAAGCTTAAACAAGCGGCAGTTCAAACCATTAACCAAGTTCAAACTAAATTATTCTCGAGACCAATTTTTATAAGAACAAATATTTGTTTTAGAATTTTTGTGGTTTATTTCTTTTAATGTTTAAAATTTCAAAAGACTTGCGCTTGACGACAATCATGCCTGATGGAAAAGAATGAATGGGCCAGGACTCTAGATTGGAGCGCGTTTGCCTAGAAAATGCCTATTCACTCTTCCCTTGAAGGCATCCAGATTGTACTTGGCTGGAAACACGGGGGCTGGTTTAGGACTTTTTAAAAAGAGTAACATAATATGATAGGTACTTACGTACCTTCTACACAATATGTACTCGATAAAATTATTATTTTAGAGATCAATATTATATTCAACCACCCACCGCCTAAGCTAGAGTAAACTGGGCCATCAGTAATAGTACTAATATTAACAGCTGCAACATCCAAGCACGCGGCTCGTTGTTCGCGATTCTTTTGGCCTAGTTCCTTCATTTTATTCAGTTGGCAACACAGACACGAACGGGATTCTCAAACCGCGTCAACTTGTGGAACAACATCTGGGTCAGATCCGGTCCAATCAGAGCGAGCGAACGCTATAGATGCGATTGACACATGGAAATTGCATCAGTAACGCATTTAATGCGTATTCAATCTATTAACTCTGTCTTAGCAAGTTGAATGTGAAAAGCATCGCATTTCTCGTCAATTTAATCTCATCTCTCAGTGGAATCAGCATTTCATGCTGGGTGAATGTTTTTGGGATCGCAATTTTCAAACATGTACATTTTTTTCTTTTCCAAAAGTTTCAATACTTTTTTTTAAATATTTATGAACTGTTTCGCTCTTACTAAAACAGTATTGCATGTTCTCAACTCAATAATAAGACCTATTTAAGATTCAAAGGGCAATTCGTTAGTAAGGGAAGGGAAATCCCAAAGGACAGAAAAAATAGCTCTTTATAAATTAATTATCGAAGGGAAATCCTATTAATATTTCTAAATCTGAAAGTTTGTGTGAAACTTGGAACCTACATAGTTTATGACCTGGATTAAGATAATTAACAATTTTTTGTCCCGGGGAAATCTATAGTTCCCGCGAGATCCTGAAAAAACCGAAATTTGCTTGTGCAAGTTTTTGCTGCTGCTATAAGTTGATTTCTATAGCAAATTTCCTGAAAGAAGGTATTGAGAAAGAAGTGTGAATAGAAATCTGGAAATCCACGATCCCTCGGGTTTGTAAATAACAGAAATAAACGCGGGCTGAGACGCGGGCAAAAAAATAAGACCATTGAGCATAATGATTGTAACAAAAAAATGGTTGAAGAAAATAATATGATCGTTGCACGCGCCGTCGCGGGCGCAGCACTGGCAGGGCCAATGAACGGTGACAGGTGCCGCCTAGCCAATCTCAATACGCCACAAACCGACTTCACGCGACTCACTTAGAACTTACTAAATCATCTGCTTTCTTTCTCCGATACGTTGATCTTGTAATAGGGAAGAGAGAGAGCCACGCAAAGGATTTACATGAATCGTTTCTGGATGAGGTAATCTGCGCTCTTTTGTTTAGTATTTTTTGTTTAGAGTTTTTAAAAAGTTTTGTTGAGTCGGAGATTTTATTTTTATTTTAATTAAGTTGGCAATCATAGAAAAAATTTCTAATATGAATTAGCACACTAGATTATAAAAGCGGAAGTTTGTAATGAACCAATTGGGCTCTTTGGAATTGAAGTAGATTATACTCTCAATTACCTTGTAATTGGTGAAAACCCAAATCTAATTTATGTGCATTCATTCAAAACTAAGCTTTATTTAGTATTCTTCATTCATGATAGACAACAAAGGGAAACACAAATTCATTTAAATGCTAGAGACATTGATGTCTTATATATGGCCTATTTCGATTGGCATGCTATTGTTAGTGCATTGTGCACAATTACGTATCCAAGTAAATGCCAAGGCGAACTACACAACCCACAAAGACTTCATTTACTGCACTTAGTAATATTATAGAAAGGTTCGGCTGACGAAGCTGTTTGTTATGATTGACGTCTTATCAGGTATTGTATGACTGTTTTTCCTTGATATCCCATTTTGATGTAATTACCAGGTCTTTTAACGGTAGATAGAAATGTTGTCTATCAAAAGCTCAGATGAATAAAGTGCCTAAGGCAGTTCTAAATTCAAAGCAAAATTTAAAGCTACATTTTTCAAGATCAATCACATCGGTCAATTAATTATAAATCTATGATCAATCAACTATCAAATTCGTAGAGAGAATAAAATAGAAAAATAATACGATATTTATTTACGCCAAATAATACAAATCAGCAAATATTATGCAAGCAGTTCTTGTAATAACTATCTATGATATTCCAAAATTTATTAGGGCACCATCCCAATTCCATACTCCAGTTATAATTTCAAACAGATGATAGTTGTAGCTCGGTTAGTGGCAAGCGGCGCGAATATCGTCCGTTTTATTCACATGTCGACGAAAAAATTGGCATCTTGCCCGTCGCCACAGAATTAGGTGGCTGGTTGTGATAAAGAATCAAGGGATACTGAACAAACTAGAGCCCACTATAACGTCCCTGTAATATGTCACAAGATGAAAGGACGATAAGCCATAAGACTTGTAGGTTTTAATATTTCAGATAAAGGATAAAGCAGACTTCAATATCCAGACTAATACCTCCAAATTCCGATTGCATTGTTGCGTAATTCTGAAATCATCTCATTAGTATAAATTACGAGAAAGTGAAATCCGCTGCCGGTAGCTGAAAGCATCGTCCAAGCGGTTATCTAAATTCGATAACTATATTATGCCTGTACATAATGGTACAACCAAGTATTATGAAGACTTCATAATCGTGGACAGTAAACCAGTTTGTGTACAAAATCATGAGAGATGACTTAAAATCGTGACCGATGCAGACAATAAAGTTGCTCATGCTACAAAGGGCTTTTATCGATAATTCTAGTCATACTAGTCCCTGAGTCAATAAGTGATCATTCGTTCGAAGCTGGTAGTGTTTATCTTTGGAATTTCCTTTTACCGATAATGCTATCTGTCGTACGTTTGTATGACTTTATCCTTGCAAATGCCAAGGTCAATGGATGGGTGGGTATTGGCTACTTTCTGGTATGTTGGCATAACAACAAACAACCTTTTACTTATTGTTTCTGGTATCGTTCTTTTGTTACGTTTAAAATATTTTCCTTATTATTTACAGTTTTTGAAGTAGCTACCTAATTATTCTGTAATTTAGCATTCATTCAATATGGACTTACAATATGCGAATTCCTGTCTACTGTACCTACATCTTTTCTAGTTCCTACGTTTAACATTGAATGTCTAGATCATTTTTAATACTATAATGATAATATTATGTCATTCTTACGTTCTGCTTACCTGATCTAATTGGTGTACCTACATCATGATTAGCTTATGACGTAAATGCATTGTCCGTAACCGCCTGACCCTTGCCAATTTGTATTGTTTTTCCCACGATACTATTGTTACACTTGCGCCCCTGTAGAGTAGAGTATACGAATAATTCACGTTTCAGTTTTTACAATAGGTCATTTACGTGCATTTTTGTTACAAGTATATTGTCATAAATTCGTGATTACTAAAACATTCTAGATTATGGAATAATGTCTTTACAAAAGTTATCAAATTTTTGTTTCTAACAGCATTCACTTTTGACACCAAATATCAGGAATAAATTTTTAATTTCTAGTAAGTATTATAAATTGCAAATTGACTTTCAACTAATGTCTTGAGTCTAGAATCATTCCATAGTTGATTATTTTTTAAAGTAGATTTAGATCACTGTCTTTTTCTTTCAAAAACAAATATTCATAATTTGATTAATATAATTAACTATTTATAAATCTTTGCATATTTTTTTGCTTAGTATAGGTCTCATAATAAAATATTTAATTTCACATACGTCTATTATTGTTTATTATTATATTTTCAAGTCACGTTTATTGTAGCCGATATAAAAATAGTCACACACGTTGTCCACAAGTAATTTGATACAATGGTTTTGTAATATGTTCTACTTTTATGCAGATTTTATTGATTTATTTAAAGAGTACAACATATGTATATTATATTCTAATAGCAGATACTTACATTTGAATAATTTTTAAATTCTTTTGTTTTTGTTTAGAGGAAATACTTGTATTCATTTATATTTCGAGAGAGACCAATTGAGACTAATTTCTGATTAAAATAATAATTATTGAGCTAATCAGTAATTTGCAGGACTGTTGGGCATCATCTTATACTTACAGTTCTAACACACCACTGAAAAAAATGATCGCATTTATAACCGAAAAATTATGCTCATTATAACAATAAAATTTTGTCTGGAGCTGAAAACCTAGTAGAAGACTAATAAGTCATAGGTGATGCGATATTATGATTTTTTGAGTTCAATCAAGCTCCGTCGTTAATATGTAATTATAGGTTTCATTAATGAGTTGTACCTACAGTTTACAGCAGAACTTGTATTACGATTTCGAGTATGTTTAATCGTAATCAATAAATCATCATTTCCTCACGTCTCATATCTTTATCATCGTGTTATATCTTTATCTAATTCTTATCTATTGTTATTGGTGCTTATGCCTTAATCTGATTTCGAAATCTCTACTTTATCTGCCTTACAAATAAAGGTAAAATAGACGTAGAATAGTTATACTCTGTTTTCCTTTCAATATAAAATTATTGATGACAGAGAAGGACAAAACAGAATTTAAAAGTAGTCCACGTTTAGCAAGTCAGATTAATCTGTTTGCTATAATCCGAGACTTGAAAAGAACCAGTGTGGTCCAATATGCAGGAACACCGCCCACATGAAACACACAAAATTCTTCCAACACTTTCTTCGACGCTTGTTTTCTCCCGACATCCTCAGGAGATTTTGACTTCACATTGCGAAATCGTTCGCTCCTCAAATTAATCTGTCCCGCTAATTTTGCCTGCAAAATAACGCCTGCTCCAATCAAAAGTCCACGTTTATTTAATAGGCTTATGGGTTAAGAATGGTATTCTCTTTGATGGTCTTAAGTGTTTTGCTAGTGTTTACACTTTAGTGTATCATTAATTAATCGCATGGCCGCCAGAGCGATAAAATATTGTTAATTGGCGCAACTGAGTCCACACTGACTGGCTCGCGGCCGAGGTGGGCGAGCTTCTTGGAAATATGTCGCACTGCTCTAAATAGTTCATTGCACCGTCCTTACTCCTCTGCTTCATTCTCTCAACTTCACACTACATTCGTATCATTCAACCAATCAAACTAAAAAAAATATTCTTCTCAATCATGCTTTACCAGCTCACCTGGAACGTAAGAAATTGATAACTTTTCCAAATTATACAAAAATTACTCCTTGTCCTAGTGGATTTCTTAAAAAAAGTTACTACAGTTACACGAATGAACACAGGGCAGGTTGCTTGTAAGGTCATAAGGCAAAGTTACAGTTACTAAACGGTAGATGTGAAATTTGACAACCAAAAAAAAAATAATTAAGTTGGAGCAACCATTTGATTAGGAGATACCTAAACAAAGGAGCAACTTCCATTAATGTTTTCACAAGAGCGTCACTTCAAAGAGTGATCGTAGAAATAGATGAGTGATATAGCTAAAGGCTAGACCGCCTGCAGCATGCAATTTTGATTTTGATATAAAATAATTGAAGTGTTAATGATATTACTCGAAATAAACTGGCAGATTTAAATATCTTACCAGGCGGTACCGCTTGATAATACGGCCAAATGTATTCCAATTGTCAAGGTTACCACAGGTTTAACTGTAATGGTGTTATTGCACATTATATCAAAGAATATTTATTGATATATAGTGCTTTATGGAGCACGAAATGCATGGCAATATCACGTTACAGTACGAAGATAATGCGATTGTTATCAATTGTTATGTAGAGACAAGAGAGTCTTGTTGATTAGTTTAGAGATAGTGGAACGAACTATGTATATTGTAAGAAATAAAGTTACGGGAGTTATTATGTGCTATGACATAATGAAATACATACGAGTAGCTTCGAATTGAATAGAGATGTGGAGCGTGGGAATGAGAAGTTACCTGCTTAGTTAAATGTGGGTTAACTTATGTTTCAACTTCACGTATGGCTGTGTTAGTGTTGATCCTATTATTTAAATCGATGGTCAGTGTGTCTTATCAAATGCGTTTTATTTTAATGCCTCTAATTTTATTTACTCTACCACCATTTGAATTTTGGCTTTTGTAAATATTGTTAAATACGTTCAATATGTTTACTTTAGAGATGCGTTATAAGGGTTCATTGCATTCTTAAACTTTAAATGTAGATAAAAATAAAGATAGTAAAGTAAAAGTAACTCGTCGTCACTTTCCTTAGAAAGTTAAGTCAAACAAGCTATTAAATACTTAAGTCCCTCATCAATAATAATAATAGCACACTTTTAACGAACGTGGATATCTCATACTTGCTTATTAGTTATTACTGTAGCCTAGGTACTGATTACTGAGACTTAGATCTTTCTCAAGTCTGCTAATAAAATTTATGAGTAATGTTTCTATTGAGAGAAAATTATTTCCATACGTTAACGAACTGATCTATCACATCAATCATCGTACCATAATTATCCACCTTCTTGCTATAACTTCGCAAATATTGTCAATTCAGTATAATGTTTTTGTTACCTTATAATTCCAATAAAATTAATACTGCTGGTCAGATCTTTCGGTACATATCTTAATTCTTCTAGCTTGGATTGCTTTGCTTCGTCAGTTCTTTATTACTGACGGTTTCTTGAACCTTTCCTCATCCATGTTTGGAAGAAACAGACATTTGACTGTTTTTAATTTAATTTATTTCCGTTAAGGTATTAGTAAATTAATCATACTTACTAAAAGTTGGTAGCTAGCAGATGCGACCTATCATGTCGCAAGAAATGGTCTGTATTTAGTTGGCTCCTGCTAAAAAAATTATCCTATTCACCTCAAAATTTATGAATTAATAACATTGAAACGGTAATTAGCAAAAAATAATAATAAGTTGGTAGGCGGGCGTAGGAATTCAAAATATGTAGTTTCATCAAATGCTCATATTAGATTCTCAAGTGAACAACAATTAGATGAAGAGTGAAGACAATCACAAAGGAAATTGCCAATTGACCCGGCGTTTGACCACCGCAATTAGACGCGCAGATCCGAGCTGGTGCTCCGAATAATCTGGGTTATAGCTATACCACTACCGAAACTGTACTGTTTTCAAATTTGTAATTTAAAATGTCCGGTTAAATTTATAATCCTTTACAAATGTAACCGGACAATTCAGTTACTGAATATGAAGAGCATCTACCTAGAAATATAGTTCTTTGTACTTTAATAAAACCCCAAAACAATATGACCCCAAAACCACCTAAAATATCATGTTCCGTTTTTAATATTTATGCAAAAAATTATGTACTTGCTCTGCTTGAGCTCTATCGAACGATCAACAATAATGCACAATTGACTTTATTTCTGGCTAAATGCATAATTTTTAAAGGAAAACCGAAATAGGTACGTAATACAGATAAGGACTTACACTGATTTCCATCCATGGACTCCAGTTTTTGCACCCGTTTAATAGGAACTAGCAACGCCTTGGTAGTAGAGTAGGGTAAGCTTCAATAAGTAGATACAACAACATCCTTGGTAGAAGTAGGGTAAGCAAGTAGGAACGACATCCGCAGTAAGTCGTTTTTAATGCAAAAACATCGTAGGGAAATGTATGGCAAACGTTTACTTGTTTACTAAGTAGGTAGGTACTCTCCACCCATGCAAAAAGTGTTGGAATGTTTAGGTAGATCTGTATGCAAGGTTAAACTTTCCATTGTTTTCGCACTGCTCTATACTTAAGCTTTTCAATGTCTGACAACTTATACGGATTTCGAATACAATATTTCGACGACTAGACTAGGTATTGACGAAGTTTGCCAAGATCTCAACAAAATAAGAGTAATGTTAAGGACAAGGACAACGTTAAATTGAGAACAAAAATATGCTGCCTGCGAAGAATTTCTAGAAGTTCGTGAAAATACCTACTAGAACTATAGTGGCCATAAAGAAGTGACATATCTGGTTCAAATGCAAATATATCTAAACCAATTACCTCCACAGATTTGCGGACATTACCAAAATATCCACATATTCGTTAAACATATTATATCAGCTCATTATTCAGTCTCTGTCAGTATAGTAATCATTTGTTAGAGGTAATTAAATGTAATTGACGTCAATATTTTGATTGCCGTAGTAAATATTTTATTACTTACCTACCTAGCGCAAAACTATTTAGGTACGTGCCTGTATAAAATTTTCGGCATAATTTAATAGGCACAGATGCCCATAGCTTTCAGTTTAAAGAAATTTGTTGGAGGTCAAATATTATTTAAAGCCAGTTTAGTAGGTTCCAAAGATCTCAAACTCTCTACACCTCTTTTCAAAAGCTCAAGAAATGCAACAATGTTACAGATAATTTAGGGCCAGCATTACAGTACTAGACTTATTCCACAACATCAAGTGAGTGACAAGTTAAATAATAATAACTCCATAATCAGTTCACAAGGCCTTTTAACAAACAGGATTTATAAATTCCCACCATCCCCCTTGGCTATATCGCAGGTAACTTATTCTGGTAATCTTAAAAAAATGACAGTCCTGTCCAACTCATAATATATTAATGAAAAGATGGAGTAATAAAAAAATTGATTCGAATTCTAATAAAACGGTCGGTGGCGGCGCGTTCAAGCAACTGTGCCAGGGCCTATTTTGTTTGAGGCTCTGGTAAAGAAAACAAAAACGCTGGTGGTTTCTTTGGTTCTTTTCTCCTATTATTTGCCTCTGACCTCGGCCCTTATTGACAATGGCTGCCAGAATGAAATGTGGCGCGGCGGCGACGAAAAACTCATGTTGTGTGGCACGTTATAACTTTCTCACTTGGGATGTTAAAATAAAATGAGCACTATCATATTTCAATGATTCAACCTTTATGTACATATCTTTTGAATGTAAAAATCGATAGACCTTAGATACCTATGTCCTATGCTAGTAGCCTAATGTCTATCTTTGCATTGGTTAAAAAGTCTACATTGTTTCCTAAAAAATTGTAATTTAAAGAGTTCACCTATTGATCGTCAGTCCTTACTCGTCACTTAGAAAAATCTGATAGATGATTTTTCTGAAGTTTTCTGAAAATTTAGATATTTAAGGAACTATTTTCAAATCATTCTATTTTATGGATGAATTTTAGTTTCTAAGTTTCTAGTCTAATTGGAATCTTTAGTTAGGAAAACTGTATACACTTATTGAGATCAATACATAGTTAAAATAAACCTTGGTCGAGTAAAATTTTCTAAAAATCCAAAACTTTCGTTCTCCTCAAGTGAAGGAGATTAGGTGGACGTTATTCTCAGTTCTATTATTGGTCGGCGGCACTGTTTACCTTTCTAAGGCGGTCACGTTTTTTTCAAATCACCTGTTTGCCCGTGACGAAGGTTCAATGTTTTCTTGAGATCACAGCATCTATCATATCTGATAGCTAGTGTTTTATCGCTTTTGAACGACGGAAATATTTTAAGGAGACAATTAATTTCATTTATCATAGTAGTTTTAACTTTTAATGTATTCATTAGTTTAGGTATGTCAGGGGTACTATCAGAGTTAGCACTTAGTGTCTCAAAAAATTGTTTTAAAACTGTAATTTTCTTTCCTCTGTTTCACTTATGCGTATACGTGTACGAATACTTCCTGACATTGATAGATCACACATGATAATGTTAATACAGTGTAAAGAAAAAATAAAATTTATACCGTGTATCTATTCTCTTAAGGTTTTTCTCCTAAACATTTTAATGAAGATCAAGGAGCTGGTGCATTTTTTAAAGATTTACCTAAGTCCGAAAGAAACTAGGAGCCTCAAACCAGTTCTCAGGTTAATATCGTAAGCTGATCCATTATCAAGTTTCAGCGATGTATCGATGTAGTCCGAGCCAGTCGGAGGCGATTACTGGTTAGTGGTTACTGGTTAGCGGTTAGTAATAAACCGACAACGACGTGTAGAGGGCAGACAATAGCGGAGCCTTCTCGGAACCGGTCCTGAGGCCAGCGCTCCGCCGAATTTTGCCCGACCACCCAGACCCAGGCCATGCCGCGCCCGGTCTCTCGGGCGATACTTATCGCGCCTGTATTTATGACTAGAAACACCGATTTACATTACTGATGTCTCGAAGGATTGGTGGCGGGAAAAATATTCACACGGCTTCCTCAAAGTGGTCTAAATTTAGGGTTGTTTTTGGTAAACTTGAAAGCTTCTTAGCTATCGCTATCTTATATCTATATCGCTAACTTATAATAATACTGACTGTCTGCGTGGAATGGTAAAGAACTAAAATAATATTTCACTAAAGTAGATATCGGCAACACCATTCCAACATTTGCAAAGACAACGCCCGCTATAGGACTTTTGCATAAAACCACGCGGACGTCCCCAAGGATCCTCTATGAACCTGTGTTGCACGGTGTAAAGAAACGAAAAAGGACGAATGGTAGGTAACTAAATTAAAGAGACTGATAGAGTCTTACTAAATGCACCAGTCACTTCCACTTTCAAGGTGCAAGAGTAACCCACGAGTAACCTTTCTCAGAACACTGCCTTAAAACGGCAACATAAACAATGCCTGCAAATTGCAAGATTTTACTGCCCGTTGTTCCGCCCGCGTAAATTTTGTTTTTTTTTCAAATATTAATATCATGGATTTTTCAGAAATAAAAAGTAGCTTATGTGCTAATCCAGTGTATATTATAGGTAATTTTATACCCAGCCCACAAGCCAAATCGGTTTTTAGTTGCGGCGTGAAAGAGTTAACAATCCACGCCAATGGCCATGCATACATACTTTCGCGTTTATAATATTAGTATACCAAGAAGCACTAGAAGTAGGAGAGTAGGTAATTAAGAATTTTTTTATGTATATTCAAAATTGTATAGAGAGGTGAAGTCCAAATTAGGTTATAGTTAAGTTTAGCAATAAGGTTTTAATCGAAGTAGGTATGTTGCCATTTATTGTTCGCGAATACAGAAACTAAATTGCCTCAACCTATTAGTCAGAAAACTTTTTGCGTTGAAACTTCAACAACAATAAACACGTTTGCTCGCGGTTATAACAAACAAACGTTCGCTGTAAGTATATCTTTATCATCTCTTATTATTTCGGGCAGTGATGCTGCGGATGATAAATTAAAATAAGTGACTGACATCCAACCGATCGTAAAAGAAACTGGTCTTCTGTCTATTGATACCGCCCCGTCGTGTCTCGCGGCCATGTTCAGTAATCATGACGCATCTACCGAAATAATGTATTGGCAATGGTTCCCGTACAATCAGCACATGCATGTTCTATTACGTTGTTTGTTATTGTTGCTAATAGGCATTAATCGATTGACAATTATCAAGTTACAATTATTGATAACGATGATGTCTTTGAAAATGCTGAACATGTACGTTGTTATCATCAGCTGTCGCCATATACTTTTGGTTACACATATGACTGCTGATAAGATAAGCAACTTTACAGGTGCAATTTTATTATTTGCAATTTTGATAGTCTGCTGCACAGATTTTAGTCTACTGTATAGATTTAATCAAATTAACAACTTTAAAAGCCATTTCGTCAACACTATTATTTTTCTTCAGGTATATGGAATGGTAAAAGATATTGTGTATTTTTTTGTATTCAGTAGTAACTGTATTGTGCTGATCAAATCTGGTACATTTTACGATTTTACTATTCATGTTTTAGAAACACTATGGTAGATGATATTGACCCGAGTCTTTATACAAATACAGCGTCTATATCTGTAACGAATGCAGCATAAATTGTCTTATTTGTATCACCTGTCATAATTATTTAGAAATAGCCTGTCTCTGACTTGCGATCAACGTTGGTGAACCCCGAGGCAATATGCGGAGCCGAGATTGGACCACAGTTCATTGAGTAAACGCGTGTGGCTGTGTGCGTGTGCTGCGCCGGCGCACGCCCGCCTGCCGCGCTGCCAAGCACAGACATACACCTGTGTGTAGGGTTGCCAACTTTTTTTACAAGAAATAAAGTATATTTTGTTTAACGTATATATTTTTATTTAAAGTAAGTATATTTTTATTTTGTCCAACAGTAAAAAGTATAATTTAATGAAAAACAGTATAATACTGTTGAAAACAGTATAGTTGGCAACCCTACCTATGTGTGTCGTGTGAGTGTTTTAGACACTTTGTTGTAAACACAAGGGATCACGTTAGCGACGAGTTGTTAGACGAAAAAATTATGATTTCTTACAAATGCTATATTTGATGACGATTGACGAATTATTCTATTGATGTGGCCTCCCTATTTTTATTACCTAGGTATATTACCACTACTTCGTGGGCCTTTACAAGACCCACTTAAGCTTTGGCTCGATAATAAACAAAATTTTTCTTGATTATAGCAATTTGATCTTAGCGTGATACACTGACGATACAATAACATGAAAGGGCTCTTTGAGTTTTGTGTCGATTATGTATTACCATGTAGCATGTAGGCTACATGGTAAAGCTAAAGCGGTAGCAAAAATAAAAATCTCTAAATTGTGATCTTATGCCAAGTTTAGAAGCTCGCCGCGTGGCGGGCGGCGCGGAGTAGCGTTCGTTCGTTTGTTAGATTTTAGCTTTTTTTTGCTAGTTTATTTTTACTCCTATAAAATTATAGGTATGTGTTGCTGGTGGAAACGGTACGATTCAAATAACTTTTTCAGAATTCTGTGCGCTCGAGAACTGTCTTGTATGCCAGGTAGCCGGTAGGTAGGTAAAGGTAGGTATAGATTGCAAAACAGTGCAGAAAAACAGTGAATGCTTAGGTACCTACTAAATATCATATAATATGTCTGCTACAGTGTCTGCTATTACTATCAAAATCATGTTTTTATTAATCAATCAGTTTGATCAATCAGTTTTGCCCAAGAACAAAAAGAAAGACGTGTCTGAATTTCGTCGTTCGTGGAACGTAACTCGTGCAGCTCAATTGGTAAAGAGCACCCAGCCACGATAGCTGGGATTCAACCACCACTGAAATTTTGAGACGTAGGTATTTAAATTCATACGAATCAATCAATAAGTCTTTAAAACCGAATACTATAGGACTAAGTATAGGTAATTAGTAATTACCAACAATTATTACAATATTACCTATCTTTTTAAATTACTTATAATAGGTATGTTGAATATCGGCTAAATATCGGCGTACGAGATCAATAAGAATAGTTGAAACAAAAAAAATAAACAATCGAATTGCGATTTGAGAACCTCCTCCTTTTTTTCCGTCAGTTGAAAATGGAATCATACAAAATGGACCAACGAGCTATGTACTCCTAGGTACTACGAAATTGACATAAATATTTTGCCACCTTACAATTTTCTCAAAACAAGAGTGACATGAAAATTCTAAGAACGAAGGCCGATGAGCTGAGTAGTCTGCGGGTACGGCTAGCCACTAACAGGCTGGTCCCCGACGCGAGGGAAAGTTAAAACTTTCAGAATTCTGATCAATAAAAAGTAAAAGTGACTCTATGCAAGTAGAGGCGCTTTGGGAAACGTCCGCTAATGTAATGCGTGTAATGTTTTGACTTTTGTGAATTCATCGGACGCTGTTTACGTTGCGTGACCCATTGTTATGATACTGTAGTCTGCTATCTGCTACAAATTACGTAAATTCGGATGACACTCGCCATTACAAAGCGTATCGGTTAATAAACGGTGGATACAGGTGTTGGGTGTCTGGCACAAAATAACCTCAGAGGTGACAAAGGAGCTACTAAGAGTTCTACGTAATTTCATTTTATTATTTATCAACAGAGAATATTCTTTTGGGAGGCGACCCCTGCCGTGGTGCATAAAAAGGGGTTTACTGGTGCAGTAGTGCATAAAAAGGGGTTGAGTAGTTTTTTCGATAAACTACCTACAATTAACCAATCTAGGTATTCTTGTAAGGTATAGGTACTATGTGGTTAAAAATCCAAAACCACTCCTTACTTAGGTGGTTTTGGTTTTTATCGCAGTAGTTGTATTCTTAATTCAGTCGTATTAGTACGCGGCGATTAAAGTGAACCAAAATGGCGACTGTATCACCCCTCATTCATACACCATCTCAGTTGATATTTGGCACCCGAAAATATTGGCGTCTGCACAGGGTTCAATTTATACGACGCCTTCGTTACAGTTTGTCTAGTTAGGAAAGTATACTAAATATTCTTATATTTATATCATAATTTTTCGAGGCAGGCGCAACTTCGTCATTACACTTTAAATATAGCACAACCACTTTATATATGACCCGTTGAAGTACAACAAAGGCACATACAGCACATAATATATTTTAATACAAGGTTCCATAGAGCCAGAGGTCAAAGAAATGTGGTTTTTAATAAGGACAAACACAAAGTTTGCTTAGCTGTTCAAATACCGGCGTTTTGATAGCAACACGAGCCGATACTCAGAACCTTTCATTTACCAGTTACTGCACTGCTTAAATAAAAAGTTATCTGTATTTGGGTATCTATTTTTATAGACATGTTAAACCACAAACATGATTAAAATTACCTTTTTCCCCTTCGACTGAGCGTATACCTCCCTAAAAGAAGAAGTAGGATAACAAATAACAATCACCTAACGACTAAACGGCTAAACTAGGATTATACAGTTGAACATTACCTACATTTAAAAAGGTAGAAAATGGTGAACTTGAACTAAGCGTACCTCCCTAAAAGAAGAAGTAGGATAACAATCACCTAAGGACTAAACTAGGATTATACAGTTGAACATTACCTACACTTAAAATGGTAGAGAATGGTGAACTTGAACTAAGCGTACCTCCCTAAAAGAAGAAGTAGGATAACAAATAACAATCACCTAACGACTAAACGACTAAACTAGGATTATACAGTTGAACATTACCTACACTTAAAAAGGTAGAGAATGGTGAACTTGAACTAAGCGTACCTCCCTAAAAGAAGAAGTAGGATAACAATCACCTAAGGACTAAACTAGGATTATACAGGTGAACATTACCTACACTTAAAAAGGTAGAGAATGGTGAACTTGAACTAAGCGTACCTCCCTAAAAGAGGAAGTAGGATAACAATCACCTAAGGACTAAACTAGGACTATACAGTTGAACATTACCTACACTTAAAAGTTAAAATGGTAGAGAATGGTGAACTTGAACTAAGCGTACCTCCCTAAAAGAAGAAGTAGGATAACAATCACCTAAGGACTAAACTAGGATTATACAGTTGAACATTACCTACACTTAAAATGGTAGAGAATGGTGAACTTGAACTAAGCGTACCTCCCTAAAAGAAGAAGTAGGATAACAAATAACAATCACCTAACGACTAAACGACTAAACTAGGATTATACAGTTGAACATTACCTACACTTAAAAAGGTAGAGAATGGTGAACTTGAACTAAGGGTACCTCCCTAAAAGAGGAAGTAGGATAACAATCACCTAAGGACTAAACTAGGACTATACAGTTGAACATTACCTACACTTAAAATGGTAGAGAATGGTGAACTTGAACTAAGCGTACCTCCCTAAAAGAAGAAGTAGGATAACAAATAACAATCACCTAACGACTAAACGACTAAACTAGGATTATACAGTTGAACATTACCTACACTTAAAAAGGTAGAGAATGGTGAACTTGAACTAAGGGTACCTCCCTAAAAGAGGAAGTAGGATAACAATCACCTAAGGACTAAACTAGGACTATACAGTTGAACATTACCTACACTTAAAAGTTAAAATGGTAGAGAATGGTGAACTTGAACTAAGCGTACCTCCCTAAAAGAGGAAGTAGGATTTTTTTTGTTTTTGTGCTACACAAGTTAGTACTTGACTGCGATCTCACCTGATGGTAAGTGATGATGCAGCCGAAGATGTTAGCGTACTAACTTGGAAGGGGTAAGTTATGTCACCCCAACGGTTTCTACACATCATCGTACCGGAACGCTAAATCGCTTGGCGTTACGTCTTTGCTGGTAGGGTGGTAACTAGCCACGGCCAAAGCCTCCCACCAGACCAGACCTGAGCCAATTTAGAAATTATAAAATTCCCGTATAAATATTAAAAAAGTGGCCCTGGCGCGAATCGAACCCGCGACCTCCCACTCGAATCCGAGCGTGCGTCCCCTGCGCCACGGAGGATAACAATCATCTAACGACTAAACTATAGGATTATACAACTGTATAATCCTGTTTAACTAAACATTACCTAAACTATAGTATTATATACAGTTAAACATTACCTAAAATGGTAGAGAATGGTGAACTTTAACTGAAGTTTAGTTCATCTCTGTATCATTGAGCCATTGAGCTTTATAGTCGGAAACTTATTCGAATAGTTTTATAAGTATCAAAAATTAAGTCTAGGTTCTAGTTGATTACGAACCTACAACTTCTTTAAAACATCAATAATGCTGTGAATATTTTGGTTTATCTAAGGACTCAGTGTTATAGACTGATAAATAATCCGATATGGGTAATTACATATAGGGCAAGAATATGGCTTCCTTAATTGCCGGTCACAGATACATATAACTCAATTACCTAAGTATTATTTATAGGTAATCTGTGCTAAGGCGTGTAGATCTAATATAATAGGCCTAAGTTCTAAGCCTATTACTTGTGGCAATAGCGATGTGTGAAGAGTATATTAATGTAAGATTTTAAATTTAAATATGTACTGTGTAGAGATGATGGAGTACCCGGAAAAACTGGGAGAGAGCGCTAATGTTTGCATTTCGATTTGAAAAACCCAGGAGAACCGGGTAATGTTCCATCAGAATCGATGCTTCTTAGAGGCTAACTATACGATGGCAAATAAACAAAGGTGTGTCTAGGAAAGTTGTTATTTTGCAACGTATAATCTTTCGCGGAGGCAATCTTTCTCTCTTTGAAATTCCCCGGTTAAAAGATAGACGTTACTGCATTTCATTTAAACGGTAAGTAGAAGCAAAGCGGCAAATAACAAACAATGGAATCATAATCAGCAGGTAAGCGGTTTTATGCTAATAAAGCGGCGGGTAATGCAAACAAAAGCAAATGTTCTTAGAATCGGTGAATGTCTGTGCGCATTCGAAACATGCGATAACTATAATATTATTTCAGGAACCATAAAACAAAAATAAATATAAAACTATTATTGAATAATATTTATTCATTAATGCATTTTAATAAGTACATAATCAAGGCAAATTCCTAAATTGAGGAAGCCTTGAAAATACCAAAGTTTACTAATCGGCTCTTTAGTTTTTACATTTATTACAAAATAAATTTATTGCTTACATGCAAAATTAGGAGCATTAGTACAAAAACATAGAATTGAGTAATTTTATGTCTCGTCATCTGAATATCTAAATAAACTGTACCAAGCACACAGTAGTTCTAGGATGTGGATCTGAAATGAAATTAGACTTAATGCATTCGAATGAAGGATCTAGCTCCCATTGGGGTCCCCGAGCCAGTGACGTAAGTTTGAACGGTGGTTTGAAACAAACAAAACCATATAAATATTTTAAAGAAGTCTAACTCAGCTTACAAGTCAGTTAGCTGAGTTAGACGATTACTACGTGCCGGCACGCTGGTGTCAACGTCCTGGTGTTTAGTGTTTACACGCGACTTAGCCTGCCATTTAGGTGCTTTCTACATAACTACTAAACAGGAAAGAATATATGTAAACCGTAAACAAGCCATGGTCTACCAGAACCCACTCGGAGACGAGACGAGGAAACAGATAGGAAGCAATTGATTAAATTTTAAAAAGAGGAAGAGTTAAACTAACGTAAAAAAGTTAGACCTTCTCAGACTAATTTTCAGTCTCAGAGTGACAGAGACGCAAATGACTGGACGTTATAAAATTATTTTTTTTAAAAATTGAACCGACTTCAAAACCACAAATAGGCACTCAAAAGCGAAAAATAAATTAATATATAATTATTATAACCGCTACTACCCACTCATCTATTTTGAAGTCGGTGCCAGCCAATTCAAATAGATAAGTAAATCTTTATAATAGTGCAAAACTACATCCATAGTATGTAGTAGTAGTAAGCTTCGCTGGCACCGACTTCAAAATAGATGAGTGGGTAGTAGCGGTTATAATAATTATATATTAATTTATTTTTCGCTTTTGAGTGCCTATTTGTGGCTTTGAAGTCGGTTCAATTTTTTAAAAAAATAATTTATTTTACCCTTTTTAGTGCAAAAAAGTTTTTAAAGACAAGCTTGCCACGTTTTAACCAAATTTAAAACGGACTATCACAATAAAATGCATGTACAATAATCACGGAAAATCCTAAATACCGATATAGGGATTAAACAGAGAACCTCTTTTTTTGACGTCGGTCAATTAAAACATATATTTCAGTCAACTTGAGAATCTCCTTCTCTTTTGAAGTCCGATAAAATCTACACTGTACACTATTATACCGATCGCAAGCGATTTACTATTTTCCGTTGAGGAGTTCCGCTCTCCATCTCCGAAGATATTCATTAAATCTCGACGAAATTAAAACGAGTCTACCTGTGATGTATGGCCTATCTAACAAAAAAAGAATCATCTAAATCCGTTTTGCCGAACTCGAGATAATCGCGAACAAACTTAAATACAAATATGTCGATCAAACTAAGAACCTCTTATTTTTTTAAGTCGGTTAATATACTAAAACCTTCTCCAGAATGTAACAAATACTTTCCTGAAAACCGCATCAAAATCGGTTCAGCCAAACGTGAAATAATCGCGGACAAACATACATACACACACACATACATACATACATACATACGGGTCGAATACAGAACCTCTTTCTTTTTTTGAAGTCGGTTAAAAAGGGGGGACCAGACCAGACTAAAATACTTATGTAATCATACTTATGTATCCAGTTCAAGCAGCTCATGATACATTTATCGTAAAAAGGAGGATTTATCGGAGGAGGATTAGGATAACATGAAGGGTGCAAATCAACAACTTGCTGGAAGTCCAAAATGTCAGTTTATTGATCAGTTCTGTGGCAATTTCTCGAAACATGAGTTATTAAAAGAGACAGTATTACACATTATCAAAAGAATTTCATAGAAATGAAGGAATTGTATTGGTATTAGGTATAACACAATGAGTAATTATTTTGGCTTCAGCTTTGCTTGGTTTCCTAGATAGTATGTCGTTCGTGAAAAGTGCTCAGATTTATACCTACTCGGGTAGTCATTAGTAATGATTTCTATGAATACATTGACGCTGATTGTTGCGGTTTTGATATTGGTGTAGTAATATAAATAAAATAATAGGTAAGTAAAGAGACTCTATCGTATTTGGACTTTGGAGGATGTGACTTATTTTGTTCTTTACTATTTATCAATCAGTATCACTATGTAATCTTTATCTACCACCACAGTATTGCAGGTAGCTCAATAGATTAGCCTTCACTGTTAGCAATGTACCTATTCATTAAAGGAGTATTTAATGCTATCACCTAAATTCTAATTAATATTATAAGTGGTAACAAAAATTAAGAATAAACTCAGCTTGTTTTGAAAGAAATATTAAATTGAACAACAAATTAGTTCTTAAAACTCGTTGAAACGTAAGCGCTGATCTTTTTGTCCAGATGAGTGTTCAGATTGTGAGCTTATAATATCAAGTTATAGGCTGAGTGCATCTAATTGGCACATTTCCGAGCCGTGAGAAGGCCCGTCGGCGGTTGCTGGATGAATGAGTTATAAGCAAGTTTCAAGAGGAAAAATCTTTTAAAACTATACAACATTGAACATACTTACCAATATTTTTGAGGAAATATTTTGTTCGAATGATATTCTGACGAAATTCCTGATTATATTGTAGTACTTACGGAACTTCAGGGGCCTGATTGCGTAAGAAAAACGTATACGATATCTTAATCGTTTGCAGAAATCAGGGACCAATCAGCGGGCAGAATTTATAAACGAAACTGAATGGAAAGAAAGCAACCAAAATCACAAATACTAGGTATACTGTCGAATATTGGACGAATACGCCTATACATTTTATAAGTAACAAAAATCTTAAATGTAAACACACTTTAACCTATAGGATTCTTGCATGACATCACTATCGTGTGTTTTTTTCCGATATTTTCCATTGAGTTGGCAAGTTACTCATATAAATCACGTTTAATGCATGTAAGCTTGTCGTGAGTGTTGCGACACCGCGTGTCTAGTCATCGGTGAAAGCCTAGTGCCTACCACATCGCGCACGGCACACCTTGAGATGATGTGATTGTCATCGGTCTGTTCATTCACTCTTTAGAACATAAGTAAGCCTAGTGCCTACCACATCGCGCACGGCACACCTTGAGACGATGTGACTGTCATCGGACTGTTCATTCACTCTTTAGAACATAAGTAAGCCTAGTGCTTACCACACCGCGCACGGCACACCTTGAGACGATGTGACTGTCATCGGACTGTTCATTCACTCTTTAGAACATAAGTAAGCCTAGTGCTTACCACACCGCGCACGGCACATCTTGAGACGATGTGACTATCATCGGACTGTTCATTCACTCTTTAGAACATAAGTAAGCCTAGTGCTTACCACACCGCGCACAGCACACCTTGAGACGATGTGACTGTCATCGGACTGTTCATTCACTCTTTAGAACATAAGTAAGCCTAGTGCCTACCACATCGCGCACGGCACACCTTGAGACGATGTGACTGTCATCGGGCTGTTCATTCGCTCTTTAGAACATAAGTAAGCCTAGTGCTTACCACACCGCGCACGGCACACCTTGAGACGATGTGACTATCATCGGACTGTTCATTCACTCTTTAGAACATAAGTAAGCCTACTGCCTAGTGCTTACCTCACCGCGCACGACACACTTTGAGATGATGTGAATTGTCATCGGTCTGTTCACTCACTCTTATTAGAACGAATAGGTCCGTGAGTGAGTTGATTTTTTTTATTTAACCATAAGCTATCGCTTCATCATACCTGATGGAAAGTGATGATACAGTCTAAGGTGGAGCGCGCTTACCTAGGAGCTGCCTATTCACTCTTGAAGGTGCCCACGTTGTAGGTCCGTGGCCTGGTGGGAAAGACAGTTAATTCCAGACCTTTGCAATGCGTATCAGGAGCGAGGAATCAAACCGCGTCTTACGTATCTTTGATACATTTACTAAGTATGTAGGGGTGAAAGCCTTTTCGATGCCTTTCAGTTCTGTAGTAAAAAGGTGACGGGGGAAACAAATTACTTGAGCACACTTGCCGAAATAGACAAGCAAGATTACGACGATCTTCAAACTTTGGAGTTTATTGTTGACCAGTGTCTGTTTGCCGATGAGCCACGGCGATCCACCGAATCCAAATTTTGCCACTTATGACGGTTCGGAATTGCAGTATTTCCTACAACGATAAGTACCAAATATTTTAAACTTCATATAAACTAGGCATCCTCTCATCGAGCTTTAGCTAGGTTTTATGAGTGCTAATACAACGAAACGCAAGGAAACTCAACAAACAAACTAATTTACTCATAAGTGTCTCCAAAGAATATCCGTGCAATATTCATGTCGGGATGGATTTGATTTCAGCTGAATGTACTTAGTAACAAAGTATACCAACGCTACGGTTCCAGGGATCAGACGCGTCAAGGAATTTTAAATACTATCACGTCACTTGCCCAGGGCGTATCCCGTCGCACTATATGTACTCGGTGAATCCATAATTACACCACTAGGGACTCCAGTCGTACTACTTCAATGGGATATTATATATTTTTGCCATACCTGACTGTTAGAAACTCAAAACAAAAATTAAACGAAAATTATTGATTACGAGATTACGAGTATCTCCTGTGAGTATATCTGAGTCTGAAGGACAGATTCGTGGGATTTTTTATATTGTTTTAATTGTTTTTTTTGTTAACTTGCGAATATTCTTCTTTCTCATAAATGATAACAAATATTTGAGCTCAGAAAAAAACATCTTTTAGACTCTCTCTGATTGGCTAAACCTTCGCCTGATTCCCTAAATTACTGTGTTCACGTTTACAGTGAATAAGTTTTCTTACGCAACAATCAGCCCCAGCCGATGTTAGAAAATGGAACAGTTGGGAAAGATGCTTTGAAATAAGATCTGCAAGCTCAAGAGATTCTTTTAGCTTACAATGTTTCCTCTTACAATATTTTATCGCATAAATTTTGGGTACCAGATATCTTTACCAGGACGGTCCCAAACGTACAGAAAAACTGGACAGAAACTACTGCTCACAGCCATGACTCACCCAGGACTCAGGCGGTCATCAATTAAAATGTTACATTATGAAACGTGAACGCTCGCCACTGGACGCAAATGATCGGAATTCCTGTACAAACTGTCATAACAATTATTTTTTCCTCCTATGCTATCCGATATCCGTCGCGTATAGGTTTTTCTTCAAATACCATCTCCTTGTATTCAGTTATAATTGATTTAATTGCTTTTATGCTTGATCTTGGATAAAAAACGTGGGAAAATTGTATTTCAATGTCGAATTCGTACAAGTATGTATTAGTTTAAAATATATAGTACATATTACAAACAAGATTTTAGGGGATTTTAGGGGGTTTCCGCTTCCTTGTTGAGGTGATATAAAAATTTATCTTTTTTTATCGCTTATCAGAAAATTATAATCTTGGATCACGCAGTGTCTGAGCCTTATCCAATATTATATATTCTATGCTAATGCTGAAGCCGCTATCAAAACTAAATTACAGTTGTATTATTGATAAACTTGTATATGTATTTTAGATATCTTCTGTATCAGAGATACAGAAGTCTATTGACTCTATCATACGGTAATCTTATATCAACACATCAATCTTTATCTACTTGTGATTTGGTTAGGCTCTTGATGCAATTTATTCCTTGTATGTCTTTGTTTAATACGAACTGTAATCCAATGATTGTTTTAAAATAGATTTTTCTTTTTATTTTAATTCTACAATTTTATTTTATTTATTTTTGACAGTAAACAATTATATATTACATACATTAACAGAACACGCTTAAAATTTATAAATATTATTAAATATACAACACTATCCACGTATAAAATAGAAGAAATAATATGATTTTAGAGACATTATAGAGATCCCAGCGAAGACGTTTATAAGTCTATGGGCATGATATAATATCTGTTTGTGCATAATTTATGAGACTGGAACTGCAATGAGAGTCATTTATGCAGCATAAATGATTCTCATTGGTGCTTAGTAGTTCAATTGTTTTATCTGCTATATGTTATGGAGCTAGAAGCACTTTTGTTGGTTTTCCTTACTCTGTAGAATGACAGTCTCACGAAGGGGCCGGTTGGTTGTCGGTGTGATTTGACGAGTTTTCTTAGAAAAGCGCTTTCTCTGGCTGGGAGTGGCGAGTACTTACTGGTTATATTAAGTACATAGGATTTAGAAATATCTACAAATTCTATATTCTATTACCTATCTTCGTCCAATCGCATGGTTTATATTGTGAAATGTGAATAAATAAATGTTAACTAAAATTACCATCCGGGTTATTTTATTGTAGGTCTATTATTATAGACTATTACTTCGGTATTCCGAAGTTGCAGTGTCAATATTTCCAGCAACACAATATTCAGTACCTTTCTCCAATCTTTTATTATATTTAACCGATATTAGTTAATCTTCAGTTACATACATCGCACCAGTGCGTTTGTTTTCTACGCCAGTAAATTTACTAGGTGCAGTATTTTCAAAGTCAGCTGTAGGTATAAACTTCTCTGTTATTTATTAGAATTTAGAATATCTTCGTCGTCCACTGTAGGTACTTACTTAATATTATATTTCTTTAAAACAGAAGCGTTAGATAATCACGTCTCAGTTATCTGTGTTCTTGTATCGTATCTATATAAGGCCGGATCCATAATAGCTTAAAAAGTCATTCAGTCTGTTCCGCGATCCATGTATTCAAATGCCGTTGCTGATTAAAGTTTAAAGTTCATTAGCGGTATTTAACCTTTTTCTTTGCATAACAAGTATGACGTAAGGTATTGGTTATGTAGCAACCTACGATCCTTTGATCCTTGTTCAACTATAGGCAGAAGATAGGTATTATCACAGACCAGGGAATTACTTTATATTGACTGGTATTATACATGGCTTGATATCACACTGGTTTTCTAAGCAGGATAGAAAGGCACTGCTATCACTTACTCTTTGGGCACAATATCTTCAATTGAATGACATCTCAAATATTGAGACTAGAATTTTTGACGGATTTTAGTGGAAATTTTTAATTAACGTATCAAAATGCCTACTATAAATGTAATGATTTTACTTGAGGCATATACCTACTTATACATACTCGTAAAGGTAAGTACTAAGTACAGACTATTCTGCTAATTCTTTATCTGCACAATTTTTCGTTTTTTTCAAGATGTAAGTATACATTTGATATTAGGCATGATACTTTTACACGACTCTAATTAGGCTTGTAATCACATTTGGTAGGTAGGTGAAATTAGTGTAGTTTTCACAGAATCCTATTTTCCAGCTGCTATAACTTTGCTATAACTCATTACTATCGAATGCACGTGATTCTCAGTGAAATTGAAAACATTTAACGTACTATACAAATAAAATATTCATGTCACTAGACTCTTAACGGGAAAGAGTCGTGAATTAGTCACATTGACTATCGACGCCGCAGCAATTACCACGGACACTTGCAGGCACTTGTGTTTTTGCCAAACTCTCTCTTTTCGTTGAAAAGTAAATCGACATTTTGTCGGTCTTGAAAGAAATCAGTTTGCGTAATCTACATTTTAAACTGCAATGCAAATTCGTATTTGTCTGTATTGGTTCTTTAAGAACAGTCACAATCTTACGTGAAGGAAAAACCATGTTTTGGCATGAGTAATGTTCGTCAATGATAGAAATATTGCTTAGCCGATCGACCTGCTGACTGAATTTTGTGTGTGATTGTCGAATATATGAAACATTTTATATTGTGTAACTTTGATATTATCTTAAACCCTCTAAACTTTTAAAGTAAGCCATGGTTTGGTTGACGAGAAAAACAAAACGATAACAATTTTAGTAAACAAACCGACTTAGTTCAAGGAAACAGTAAAAATGCCGTTAGTTTTATGTTGTTTGTCTTCGTTATATTATGCATGTGGGACTTACGCATTTTGGGTTTTGTCTATATTTTTAAAGTGGTTTTCCTTTTCTCGTATCTTAAGCCTTACCTTTTTTAGAAGACTGTATAACTCAATAGATTTGTAATAAATAGGTAATATTTTAAAATATAAAATTCTCGTATCACAGTGTTTGTAACCAAAATCCTCCGAAACAGCTTAGCCGAAATTTTTCAATTCAATTCAATTCAATTCAATTCAATATCTTTATTGCGAATTTGGGTACAAAATATAGATGTCACAATATAATAAAATTGTTCTTATCCAAATTCTACCTTAAGGCATGCAATGTTACAGGATTATTACTTAAGTCATAAATAAAAAAACATAATAAAAAAAAAATTTCATAACAATGTCAAATACCTATATCTACTTTAAAAAAGAAATGTGTATGTTGAAATACTTACTAATACTTTTTTTGTCTACATTCGCTATGTCTGAGAATTCCTTAGATCGTATAATGTAAGCTATGTTCGATCATCCCCTATTGGCAAAACTACATACGTTTGCCGATTCTGCTAGTTACCTATATATATTTTTAGGGTTCATAAGGTTTGCGGGCGCTGCTACTGTACTTTTCCAGTTGACACCGATTCGGAAGAATACAAAATTCCTTCTTATTATTTTTTTTCACTTCTTTTTTAAAATTAGATTATATATTAGTTTAGATTAATTTTAAGTGTTGCATATATATGAAATTTTTAGGGTTCTATATTAAAACGATAAAAATGGAACCCTTATGATGTGTCTTCATCCATCTGTCTATCTATCCGTCTCTCAGTCTGTCACAGTCAATTGTTTATAATACTGTTGATTAAGCAGGCCTCAGTACTGGTTAGTGGAGGTTTTATACGAATACCTAATTTATTTTGATCTCAATCTGGGTGTTGTCTGACAAGTTTCTAGGTGGTTTGCACAATACCTTAGCGAATTTGTTGCAAACTTGCAACCTTAACTTTCTCTTTTCAACTCAATATTATTATAATATTCAGTTAATAATTTAAATTAAATAGTGTTTCTATAAATTATTCAAATATGGATAATGAATCGAATCCGGATGGATAGTGAAGACGGGAGTAAACACCGGAAAATTATGAAAAACCTCAACAATGACCTTTTAGAAAATGGTTTGTTTTTTTTTGGTTTTTACAAACAAGATCCACTGACATCGCTAAAATACGACCTTTTGTGTTCATTTTAAGTTCCTCTAAAAATTAAAGGAAATCTTTCTATTTATTAGTCTTTCCCTCTTCATAATTATTGAACAGACTGTATTCATTTTGTAATAGATTTGGGAAGAAAAAATTGTTGATTTTCTTTCAAATCATAATAAGTATAACTAACTAAATTGATAGATCTACATTTCGATTTTGCCCATTTGAATTCATCTTCGGCCCATTACACGTCTCTATCATACATCGCATCATTAACATTTCAAGATTACAATCTAGAGTTTCAATTGATAAGTACAAACTTGAACAGAAATATTTCGTACAAAATACGTAGATAAGAAAGAAAAGACACCATGGCATATTTTACATGGCCACAATTAAAATATTCACTGTGTGATACAAACTAACTTTCTTATAATCAAATATCATTCATTTTAAAATGAAATTAGTTACCTTAATAATAATAAAATTTTCTCAGAATCGAAACTAGCAAAGTAGCAAAATGCTTTCGAGTCCTAGATCGCTTAAAAAGTCTTGCGGTGTCATTTCTTGCGTTATTGTAAAAAGTGTTGTTCATCGAATGTTTTTATGCTGACTTGTTATTTTTTGGGTTCCCCATGCAAAGCGTAATAAACGACTCTATAATATTATTAACACTCCGCCGTCCGTCAGTCCGTCTGTCACCAGGCTCTATCTCTTGAACTGTGATGGTTATACAGTTAAAAATTTCACTGGTGATGTATTTTTACCGCTATTATAACAAATACAATACTAAAAACAGAATAAAACTATTATGTGAAGGAGCTTTCATACAACAAAAAATACAAAAAAAAAAATTCACCGTTCTTTATACATAAGTAAGGAACCCTTTTTGCGCGAGTCCCACTCGCAATTGGCCGGTTTTTTTACCGTCTTCACTTTCCACCGGGTCAATGTGATCATTATCACATAGATACTTACCGGGTGAGAATTCGGAAGTGATCAGCGAGGAAATAATAAGTAGACAAGATTAAGTATTGATGTTATAAAAATCTTTGAATTGTAGTGTTTTGCATTTCCTGAGATAGTTATACATAATATTGAGTTTCTTTTATGTTGTAAATTACAATAAAAAAAAATTAACTAACTTAACAAACTTACTTACTTAACTTAAATAACTTTGGAAATTCTGCAATAGAACATTTTTTGACGTGACAACGTCTTATAAATTGGTTTGCCGGGTGACACTTCAAGAAACTGCGTTACCCTCCGCTCACGTTATGCGCTCACAATGAGAGCGAGTGAGAGGCACGCGTCCCTTCCACTCGGGCATTTAAAATTATTTTACCACTCAAAGTCGTTGTCACGTAAAACTTTCGCCCGTATACCGACTTTACAGGCAACCAATTTTTTTTGTCTGATTTATGAAGCATTTAGTTCAGCCCTTACCAAGTCGTATTCTGTCACTTATGATATTATAATATAAAAAAATTCAGCGCCGCCGGTTTCGAAGACTTTAATTTAAAGCCTAACTTAGTAGTCTGTGATATAAAAGCATAATTTTTCAGCTCTTAGTTCGATTCGAGGATTTTAAAATTCTTTGTTTTGAAGCTTTTCTCTAACTTTTCGTTTTCGAAAAGTTACCCTGCACAATGGATTGACATATAGTAGCATTGTGTTATTACTTTTTAGTATGTAGGTACTCACTATTATCAACGAATATATATGCTATTATCGTGTATTCTGAGCAATTACACGCTAGCGTGCAAGTCACGTGCGAATGGTTTCGGAGTATCGGTACGTATAAAACAACGGTACATTTTATTGTATTGACCAGTTGACTAGCTATTTACATTGTACTAGTTACTGTTGCGCTTATTTTTGTTAACTTTGATTCGGGATATTTTGAATGATGTATGTACTTGGGCTGAAAAGGCCGAAGATTTCCCGTAAAACAGTAATTGAATTAAGTAGGTTACCTACTTTAACTTGATAAAGACTAGCTACAGGTTCAAGCAATTTTATATTTTACAAGATTTTTTTGTAATATATTGGCTTCAAGGTTTTTGTTATTTGTGGAGGATTCTTTTTGGGTCAGTCTTTAGTAGTTTAAATTGGGGATCATTGGGATGATTGGGATACATACTATGCCTACTTATAGGAATTAGGAATGCTTATGGCATCTTTACACATACCTGTAGGCTGTTACGTAGGCGTACCTTTCACTGACGACTTCCCTGATTATTTAAAATAACTAATAATATAAGTAGTTTTTTCTAGGCAGCTTTTTGATTGTACCTAAGTATAAACGTTTTGCTTGTTGTCGTCCATGACTAGCGTGCTTCAGGCCTATGACAGCTTTAGTTCCAGGAATGCGCTTAGTTGTCGCTAGTATCGCTCTGTTTCCGGCATTGTGCCGTTTCCGGCGGCTGACGCCATATTGATCAACTGTCAAAAAAATAAAATGTCACAGTCTGCTGTGTTGTGTGTTGACGTGCGCCGGATTATTTAGTTTTTTCCTCGGTTTTTGCCTTGAGTTGAGATCCTAAATAATTCCATCTGCCTCCTTGCTACCAGGGACTGTAAGTCTGATAAACTCAGAACGCTATAAAATGCCGAAAGTGCGAAAGTGTTGTGTTGTTGAAACAAATGTGTCATCCACAAATAATGGCTTATGAAAAATATAAAGCTTATAGGTTAAGACGAAAGAAAAATAAAAATTAGTTTGTAAAAGTTGTTTTATTTTTACCGTATCTGGAAAAAATTAAAAAATATTGAGGAACCCTATCTTATCTTATCTTATCTTATACCTTTAAACGAGCAATTCTTGTATATATGTATATTTCTATATAATCTGGATCTCGGAAACGGCTCATCCGATTTTCATGAAATTTAGTATATAGAGGGTTTTGGGGACGATAAATCGATCTAGCTAGGATTCATTTTAAAAATCCAAAAATAAAATAAAAATATGACTACTGGTGCCATCTATTTGCCACCGAGCGAAGCTCGGTCACCCAGATATTTTCATATTATTCACGGAACATCACTAGCATCGATAGCAGCTATCGATGTCGACATTTTGATATGGGCTGTGTCACAACTCTTCTGCTTGCGACACTAGCGACAAAACGCATTCTTCGGAACTAATCACAACTTTTGCACTGTCCTATCTGTCTCCAGACTAATATATAGAGATCTGTGGCGTGCTTTGTCTACGGCCCCGCAGATGGCAGCATTGGGCCGACGGCGCCACTTATGCGCTCGGCGGCGCCACTTTCGCGCGCGGTGGCGCAACTTCCGCGTTTTTACTTGTACAAAGGGTGGTACGAATGCATAAAAAAGGGCGAAACGGGGAAAACGGGGTCAGTCTTGATTTAGAAATCCGAGCAGCAACAGTTAAGTGAAAGTTCAAATTGAAGAGTTAATAATTATAGTCTCGTAATAATATGCTGCAAATATTTTTCTTTACCCTGCTGCTATATTGTGCGGGTACATTCCGAATATACCTAGTTACTGACCCGATGATACTTGCTATTACAATACCCGCTCACAGGCTTCCACGGCACACACCGGAAATGTTTGGCATACATTCCCAAGCTCTGCCTGCGCTTGCGTCAGCATACAGCGATCGCGAATCACGGGCGCGATGCCGCGTCTATTAATTTTCATATAATTAGTATTCATTAATTTATGCTTTAATTCAAAATGGTATTATAAGTAAATTAATATTAATATGTAACTTAAGAGTCCGCTTACCCACGACGTCTCCCATACATTCGTTAAACCAAAATCATTTGTAATTCGTGCAAATTTCGATCATGTTGTGGTGTATAGTAATAATCTATGCTCCTGGCCATATCTAGTTCCGAAATACTTGTGTTAAACGAAATTGTAAACGAATTTAGTTTTGCTTATTTTTAACGACATGTTTTCTGCTTATTTGTTTTGTAATAAAAACAATACTATCTCACGTTGCATTACTTAGTTCAGGAGCACAGTTTTTACTGTCCAGCTAAAGCAAAACACCAGCTAATAAAGAAAGTTACAAGTTTTCATTCATATTTTTAGGGTTCCATACCAAAATGGTAAAAATGGAACCCTTATGGTGAGACTTTCTCTTTATTTATTTTTATGCCTGATAGTTTTTGATTTATGAGGCAAACTGTTGAAAAATATACCGTGTCCCCCCCCATTATTTCCGAAGTTTACCAATCGAAAAATCTGAAATAATTATGATCAAGAAGTTAACGTATATTGTACAGTAAAAATAAAATCAACTCGCTGACTAATATACTTTTTTTGATAATAACAATAAACCACCAAAAACAAAGTTACGTTTGCGATACTAGTAAATTCATAACCAAAAGTGATTCTTTCTTGTGTGAATGTTTTACTTCTTTTATGGTATGGAACCCTCGGTGCGCGAGTCCGACTCGCACTTGGCCGTTTTTTTATATTACCTGCGAAACTAGAACCAAAGTTTAACGAAATAATAATCAATTTTTGATCAAAATTGATTATTATTTCGTTTTAAAGAAGTATTTCAGAACCAAATATGGCCAGGAGCATAGATTATTACTATGAATGCGAATAACACCACAACATGATCGAAATATGCACGAATTATGATTGGTATTTTGAATGAATGGAGACATCGTAGTTCACAGGGCTCTTAACAACAGGTACAATCAACGTAGAGACAAAGTGTTCACGATAGCTTTTGAATAAAGTAAGGTTAAATTGCCCTTATCAGTTACAAAATAAATAATGTGTAGCACCGAATAAATAATATTACTAAGTACGAGTAGTTGTACTCGTAGACTATAATACAATAGAGTACTCGTTATAAAGAAAGAAGACGATAATAAATCGATGTAAGTTAAAGGAAAAAGTTAATTATTAATCTTTATTGAGTTATTAGCTCGCTCTAGTTGCCGTGGGAGACTTTCTTAGCGAATGAATGTTTACTTTAATACGAATATTGGTTACTGTTACATTAGGCCCCGTTTCCACCAAAGCGGAGCCATTTCGACATCTCCTCTCCCCTTAGTTTCGGAGGTGTCAAAATGACGAAATCTGATTGGTTACTCAAACACTTTTTCGTTCCGCTCCACTTTGGTGGAAACCGGGTCTTCCGGAGAAGGTACACTTGGATCTTAATAAGATTATTTTTGCAGAAGTTATCATCCAGATGAGATTGTTATTCTGTCGTAAAGCTGTAGGTTAAAATCTGTGCTGTAGGTAAGTACGACTGGCAATTTGACGACACTAGTACAATTTTTTGTACCTATGTAGGTACAGTCGTACAAGACTCCGGAATCTAGGGCGTTGTAGAAGATATTCATTACTAAACCTACTTAACAGAGCTTAAAATAACAACAGTTGAAATTGTTACTCTGACTAATAGAGCATTTAGTCTGGTGTTATCTATCTATACTTATAATAATATTTTAGTAATGTAATGTTTCCCTTGTCCGCAGCTCTCAGAGGAGGTGCAGAGGAAGCAGAGCGAGTACCAGAAGTGTCTGGAGTCCTACAAGCAGATGAGAGCCAAGTTCGAGGAGAACTACCTCAAATGTAAGCCAAACACTTGGATTCTCCTCCAACACCCTAATACAATGTTAGGTAAATTACCTACCCTAATTAGCCGAAATTCGGAGCGAAGATATGCGAAAATTAATGATAGAAAAGTATAATTTAAATGTGTTAGATGTCGGGATATTTCAAGGTGTTTTAGTGGAACCTTTCTCTTTCGCCGCTAGGACACTCTTTGAATGTATCTTTAAAGTGTAGTTATGTTAAGTTACCATGGATCTGACATTGTCTCAAAGAGATCCAAAGATCCTTTTAAAAATTTGAATAAAAAAATAAAAAAAAAATTTGCCGAAAGCCTAAAGTAGGGAACGATGTATACATGCATGAAAAAATATCACAAGAAGTGTAGTTCATATATCCCGAGGGAACTATAAGGAGTTCAAAAATGCACCATAAATTTTAATTGACATTTCTAATAACAGCTGGTTCAATATCAATGAACTGGGAATAATGAAAAGGATAGTATGAGGTTTGTCGATATCACAGTTAGGGTTGCTAAATTTTATTGTTCTAAAATAAATAATTTTTGAATTACTTAAAATAAAATAAAAATGCGGGCACACTATACGAATTAACTAACACCCTGTATGATATTAGGAAAAATGAAGGCATAAGCCAGACATTCCTCTGATGTTAAGTGATATAAGCCTATGTCAGATTCAGATGCAGACAATGCACTGCGTCCAATTTTGCATTGCAATATCACAAATTGCAATGCAGTATTCAGTTCTCCAAAAACATCCCATAATGTTGCTGAATAAACCGTATTATTATTGTGCTTAGAATGAACTTCCACGAAATCTTGTAATTTTGAAAAGATCAAGTAGTTACAGAGTTTTATGTGCCCGTTTTCCCTGTGCGAAGCCAGGAACGTGACAACTGACAGTAGGTATAGAGTTTTGGCTCTTATAGATTTAAGTTAATCCAGTTTAGCTTAGATTTAAGTTTAGCTTTTAAGTTAATCCAGTGTACAGATTTCATCCGCATTTCCATTAAATACTCCCACAATTGAATTCAAATATTCAATCCATTCATCCCATTAGCCTGCTACAGTCATATTTCATTCCCATTACGTCGGCCGGTAAATGTACACAACGTTGCGTTACACCCACGCTGATTGTCGGTCAATTGTTCCAACTACACCCAACGCCAACGCCGACGCCGGCGCCAGCACCCAGGCGTTTACACCGGACATTGCGTTTGCGCACACGAAAATGTTTACATCTATATAGATATTTCAATCCATGATGACGCGCCCCACCCTGTCAAACTCCATACGAATCGAATAAAACATAAGCGATTTTGACAGAGTGGGGCGCCTCTTCGTGGATTGAAATGTCTATAAAGAGCATGATGGTATTATAGATCCCCCGTAACTGACATAGATCTCCGTATCGCAAAACTGAAGTAAGCCATAACCAACGTAGCAGTTAGCACGTAGGACCATGATGGACGTTGGGCACCCAAGGGTACACGGCAAACATCGCTTTATTAGCGCGTTTACAACACTACTACTGAACAGATTTTGCTGCAACTTTGTTGAAAGAAAAAAACTGTTCCAGTGGAGTTCTATTTCTAGTTCTGGATAAGTAGATATCTTATATCTTTCATTTGGGAAATTCTGGATTTACTACAGCGTCCTGCTTGTATCTAAATTAAAGCTAAACATAACAGCTTTTGTTATAACTAACTTTATAGGCTGCGTAAAGTACCTAAACACAGAACCACAAGACGTAACCTTACAATAACAAAATTGTTGAGGAAAAAAAGAAGTTATATATAAGCCAAAAACTAAAAAATCCGACGGGGTTTTTCGAGTCGTTAACTAAACTTCAAAGAATCGAAACAAAATAAAAATCAAAATATTTATTCTTTCACATAGGCCTAAATTGCAGGCACTTATGAATGACAAACCGCCACGTTCGGAAAGCAGTAGGTATAATATATTCAATATACTTTATGGCAGTATTGCTTGATTGTATTGAGAAGAACGTGCAAGAAATTCAACAAACACGTAGGTGCGTATATCGCCCACAAATCGGCTAATCGGTGTAAGTAATTTTAACTCGATATCAAGCAGACAACTGCAGCCGTCTGCCACGGCTCTGGCGCCGGCGGAACGTTAGGATGTAATTTCGCAAAAGTAGACCTATTTATAAGCACATGCAAACTCGAGTAGGTCCATTACACGTGATTATACATAATATATGGTTACTTTTTCACGTAGTGTATATTTTTTCTACAGACTACATACATGCACATATTTGTTACTTCCATGCCCCAAGGGAACAAAAGAGTTACCCTGTTTACACCATTCTTTTACTTACCACAAACGGTATAAGGTAGGTACTAATGGTTTACATTTTACGTCCACCAATAAGTATTTGGGTTTTATGCATGCGTCATTAAATGACGGTTTTCTGCAAAGCATTTATTTTCCATATAAATCTATGAGGAAGTCTGGACATTTACTAAGTGGGTCAATCCATTATAAGAATTCGTGCGTTACTGAGCTTACTGATAAAACATAATACTAATTGCGTTTTTTATGCATTTTCATATTGTTTAAAAATGCGTGCGAAAGCAGCCGAGTATAAATGATTTAGTTGTGTCAATTCTGTTTATACGCTACTTCAAGCGTTTACGCAATTACGGAAAAAGTATAATTAAGTTACTACTTTAACAGTTACATACCGTTAGTACCGTTGCAGCTTTATTAGGTCATACAAAAACGCAACATACCTACTAAGTTATCGGTGCAACAAACTTAAATTGGATTTGAAACGAAGATTCTTTTGGAGATATATCGCTCAGAACTTTTTGCGTGACGTAAATCCCGTCACGAAGAAAATCTACGAAAATCTTCTAAATTGTCTAAAATCGAAAAACGTGATTGAATGTCTCACGACACTCACGTCTTTTATCATTTCACGATGATTTTGTGACCTTTTTATAATAATTGGACAAAGTTCTATAACATTTAAGGAGCACAACACGGATGTGCCCGCGAAATTCAAAATTTTCGTGGTTTTTCGCGATTTTTAAGCTAATAAGACATAATAGGCTTATGGCCGTCAAATTGCGATAATCCCAATATCTTCTTCACGTGTTTATATAAAAATCTTTGCTCGAAAGTGTCGAGTTAAAGAAATTAGTCCGAGATTTGCGAGTTACTCACATAAAACTCGATACTCGGACTAATATCCTAGGATACACATTTTTATGCAAATATTTTGATATAATCATGTAAAGATGATACTGCCACTCTCGCAAATTGATTTCCATAAGCCTATCATGTCTAATTAGCGTACAAATTGCAAAAAACCACGAAAATTTTAAATTTCGCGGGCAGAGCCGTTGATTTCACGTTAAACTAAAAGGATAATAGTTTCGTCCTTTACTATCTGTGAGCTCGTATAACATCCAATACTGGAATGATTGTATATTATTTTTCAATATTTATAATATATATAGTTGTATGGTATTGTTTTCAATATATATAGTTGTATGGTATGGCGCACTTTCAGAGGCTGTCATTAGTATTCGAAAGTTAAATCTTACGCACAGGCATCTTTCTTTTTCGTGGTCGTAACTTACTTTTACAAGCTCGATCATTACTTTTGCAAAACGTTTGATACCAAGGAGTTTTCATTGTACAATAAAATGGGATGGACATTGGGATGGGATGGACACAGAAGGAATTTTTTTTTCGTTTTCTTTTATCTTTTTATCTTTTTATCTTTTATCTTTTTATCTTTTTATCTTTTTATCTTTTTATTTTTGTTTTATCTTTTATCTTTTTTTTATCTTTTATCTGTTATCTTTTATCTTTTATCTTTTATCTTTTATCATTTATCTTTTATCTTTTATCTTTTATCTTTTATCTTTTATCTTTTATCTTTTATCTTTTATCTATTATCTTTTTATCTTTTATCTTTTTATCTTTTATCATTTCGATTGCGAATTCGAAGTCGCCTTCGATTTCGATCTTCGATATTTTATTTAAGGTAAAAACCAAACAAGATGGAAATTGGCCCCCAAAATCTTGAGCAAACATAATATTATTTCTTTGATTTGTTTTTTTACTAATTCTCACAACTGTATTGAAAAACGTCGTGTGATACACGGGTGTATAGGTTTTTGCAAACTCGTGACATTAAAAACCCTCGCCTTCGGCTCGGGCTTGTTAATGACAGCTCGTTTGCAAAAACCTACTTTCCACCCTTGTATCACAATGTACTATTCTTCCAGGTCCAACCAGTAGGGGCGGCCGTAAGCTCGACGAGACGCGCGACAAGTACGGCAAAGCGTGTCGTCGTCTGCACAGAGCACACAACGAGTATGTGCTGTTGTTGGCCGAGGCGACGGAGTGCGAGCGCGCGCTGCGCACAGCCTCGCTACCGGCGCTGCTGGACCAGCAGAGGAGACAGGGCGAAGCTACTGCGTCCTCATGGTAAACCACTACACTGCTCTTTATTTCAGTCCTCAGTCCATATCTTACAGCTGTCGGTTGCACAGAGCACACAAGTAGTATGTCGTTAGTCCATATCCTACATGATTTTGTTCATTGTTTTGTTGATCGTTTAAATTATTGTAATTTAATTTAATTTAATGTTATGACTTCCGTCTCAGTCTTGTATTATTAAGAATATTATAAGGAAAATCTGTCATTGGCCATAATATTAGGTTTAAGCTTTAATGTAAACGTTATTAATGTTTGTAACGCTGTTGATTTTCTGTAAAATAAATAAATAAATTGTTTCCGTCTCTTGTCACAGGAAAGGAATCCTTGTGGAAGTGGTCCAGAGGTCAGACTTCAGCACGGAAAAGTTCAGGGAGATACAGACGAAGGTGGAGTCAACAGTACAAAACCTGCGGCCGCAAGATGAGTACAAAGAGTTTATGGAGAAGTACAAGTAAGATTTATTTATTCATTCATGATGATTTTTAATTTACCTAAGTTTTGGCGCAATGGCATGGTAGTAATTTTCGCTGGGTGACTCTGTTGCAATTATTATATTATTATTATTATTATGTGCTCAATGAAGCGGCTCTTATCCACAGCTAACAGCTATTTATTTTCAATGTTATATATAACAGAACAAAAATTTTCAGATCACCACCTTCAACCCCAATAACGTTTAACTTCGACGAAAGTTTGGTGGACGATACGAGTGGAAAACTCCAACCGAACCAGCTGACAGTTGACAACCTGACGGTGGAATGGCTAAAGGAGAAGTTAACCGAGCTGGAGGCGAGTCTGCAGGACAACAGGGAAAAGCAAACGGCGCTGCAGGGGCCCGAGATCATCGGGAACGGGGTCTGCAAGAATAACAATACAGGGATGACCAACGGTGTCAACGGGATTGATAGGTTAGTACTCAACCTCACGATGAGGGCTACAGGATAAGTTAACCGAGATAGAGATGAGTCTGCAACACATCAGGGAGAAGACCTGACCTGACGGTGAAATGGCTAAAGGAGAAGTTAACCGAGCCTAGCTGGAGGCGCTGCAGAGGCCCGTGATCATTGGTAACAATGCCTGCAAGAATAACAACACAGGTATGGCCATCGGTGTCAACGGGATATCTAGGTGAGTACTCTTAACTTGACGTAGAAACGGCTAAAGGAAACATGTCCGGCTGAGCTGGATATGCAAGACACAAGAACTGCTGTTCTTTTGTTTGAACTAGTTGATTAGTAAAAAAGACATTCGCATTTTATAGCTATGCTGTAGGTAACGCTTGGAAGAAGAGTCACATGCTTTGTTTATTTTCCAGGCATTCACCTCCACCGATCCCAGTAACAACGCCAGAGCCTATGAAACTTCTGGAGCTGCGGGTGTCGGAGCGCAAGTGCGCTAAACAGGCGGAGATGATCCGCGCGGCGCTGGCCGAGCTGGGCTGTGAGGAGGCGCCCAGTGGCTGCCCGGACCTCTCCGCAGAGGTGGTTGGTGCGGACAGCTTGGACGGCAGCTCGCCCGACCATCAGGTACGACTTCTTGGATAACCAAGACTTTTACGTAGTCTCTCAGCCAACATTTCTTAACGATGATGGCTATTCTTCTGTTAGAATGACTGCAGCCCTTACGACATCTATAAAATAGAGAATCCCGTATTCACTTAGACCCAGTCACGTAATTATTTAACATTTTACTACAATTCAAAATGTCATAGGAAGCGCCATATTAACTGGTTACGTGTCTGTTAAAGTTAGTTGAAGCAACCAGACCTGTGAACTAATGACCATCTATCAGTACCAGGCTAAAAAATGTTAGCAGCGAATTAAGTCAATCAGGAAGCAGAATTTGTTTACGAATACGATTAAAATGCAGAGGTACGTTTTTCTCAGAATGTTTTAATTCTTGCAACCTCATTAGCTACGAACATCTTTTGTACATTAATTTCTACCCACTCGTGTTTTCTAATCTCTGATACCTGTACTAAAACCAAAAGGGGGACGGTAGGACATGAATATCTGATTGAGATCAACCCTCCTTATGTATTTTGATAAGTGATCTGTTACTATACGTCCTCAAAATGAAGGGAACTTGGGTCCTCACTTGGGAACATTATGGAGTACTCTCAGGCACGAATGTTTGTTTCCACGTGATGTTTTCTTGAGCGGTAATAAGTTCCAGTCCGATAACCCTGAGGTGAGTTTCCAGTGTCAGGTATCCGAACGCTTGATCCCCGAATAGGAGAAAGACGTGTAAATATGACTCAAAAATGACTTATTGAGGTCGCATTATAGCATAATCGAAGGTCGGAAACTTTGAGCGGCGAGCCTTTGACATTACATGGACCGTCTAGTAACTTTTTGGTATTGAGTAACAACTTACAGAGTCACGTCTGCAAGACCGGTCGCTTACTTATACTTGATAATATCACTGAGTAACATTACTGACTTATTCGAAGTGGTCATATTCAATACAATATGTATTCTTAAGAAGAAGTGAGGCTTGTCTCAACCCCTTTTCGTGCTTGGATCTCTTCTCAGAATAAGCCTTTCAGAAAATTGTGGTGAACTCTCAGGCATGCAGGTTTTTTCGCGATGTTTTTCTTCACCATTAATTAAACCATTGATATTAGTTTTCACATACGCACGTAACTCTGGATTCAGAGGTTATAATAGCCGGCGATAAGTTGAACTCTGCCCAGAACCCATCTTCTTGCGCCAACAGCTGAGGTAGGGTATAAGGGCACCGCGAGGGGAACCGCATAAGGCGAGGCGCGAGGAAAATGTTCTTGCGCAAATAATTGGCATTTTGGGTTGCTTAGGTATAATTTTCTCGTACTGTAAAATGGTTAAAGCTAGGCCTTGAATATTATCAGGACCGTGCGTCACTCGGCTCCAAACAGTCAATGGACGCGTTGCGGTTGCACCTGCACTCTATCATACCGCCAAAGCCGTTCTTCAGACTATTCACGCGCCCCTTCCGACGCAAATCCGTCCCGTCGAGCCCCGCGCTGCCGCCTAAAACCTACCGAAGCAGCAGCGAAGGCCCCTCGGACTCGGTAAAACTCCTGACGACACTCCGGAAGCAACGGGTGGTCTTGAAAAGGCGTTTTCGCAAGCGTTTGGATGTCTATGTGCAGTGTAGAGTGCAAAGCGATGTGTTTAAGAAACGGCGAAAGATCCGCTGTAAATGCCCTAAGCCTAACCGTTTGGTGAGTCCCACTAACAGATGTAATGGCCATCACGCATGTCACGTCTAACATGCATGGTGATGATTTAAATCCTTTGATTCCTCACTAGAATTTATAGTTTTGTCGTTTTCCATTTCAATAAATTGTCTACTTTTCGGCTCATAAAGCATTCCATCTTGAATGTCTACTTTCATGGGTTCCATATTTTAAAAGAGACTGATTAACCTCAATTGATGTGTTCTACATTATTGAGTAGGTACCTAGTTGTTCTTCAATTGACGATCGTTTTAGTTCGAAATTATCTTAGATTTATAATAATTGACCAGCAACCAATAATATAGAATATGATTCACCATCATCACACTTTTCGCCTATTTCCAAAGTAATTCACCTGCAATAAATAGTTATTCGCACGTATTTTTAAATATCCGTTCTTATCTTATACCTTTAAACGAGCAATTCTTGTATATATATTTCTATATAATCTGGATCTCGGAAACGGCTGGAACGATTTTCATGAAATTTAGTATATAGGGGGTTTTGGGGGCGATAAATCGATCTAGCTAGGATTCATTTAAAAAATCCAAAAAAAATGACTACTGGTGCCATCTATTTGCCACCGAGCGAAGCTCGGTCACCCAGATATTGAAACTTATGTGTTGAACAAAGCAATCGAATAACAAGAGCCCTGTCCTGCCCTGTCCATCAAAACGTTGTCAACAAATCCGATTTCCGGAAAAACTCCTATAAACTCCTAAGTATATTGACGTGCGCTGCGTTTCCCCATATCTATTCCTGTATTTCAATATAACACTGCGCTGACTTCACACCGGACTACGCTCACACATAAAATTAAAATAGCACTGGTCCGCTGTAAAACCGAATTTCAAAATCAAGGTGATACCGCCGCGTGAGTCGTTCCAGAAATGTTTTCCGAGTGCGTCGCGCGTGGGAACCGAAGATTTCCTTCCACTCCTTCAAGTTCAGACAGCTTACGTCTTCGGTCATCTGTAAAATGATGTACATCGGTGATTGTGGATTGAGCTTGTGATTAAAATGTTCGATCCCTTTGAAATGTACATCACACAAGCGGATTTACTGCCGCCGGTGCCCATTCCGCGGCGGAAGAAGAGATTGAAGCAACTGCAGTTAGAATTGGCATTGGAGCTCGAGAGAGACGGTGTATGTCGTGTTTTATGTCGTTTTTATTAACAAACGTGTTCTCTGCATGTACTTAGTCGATTTATGATACTAATTGTAACGATGCTTGGCGGGTTGATGCCCCCAGAAGCATGCTTAGTGTCCAGTTGTTTCTTTATGCGAACCGAAAAGGAGATACACTGCGAAAATTCGTGCGGTATTCTATTTTTTTTTTAAATATTAACCAGTAGGATATATTCTAAGAAAATCTGATCAATAAAAACTTATGATAGGTACTTACATCTTGCACCAAAACTCAGATAAAATTAATTTTATTACTTATTTTAGAAACTATTTCAGTGACGAATAAATTAACACACCTTCATTGGAGTAATAAGCACTGCACATGTCTACGCACATGAGGAATGTGTCATTTTGATAAAACTGCCAATCGTATAGTCATCTCTGTCGTTCACATGTGAACAGGTGAGCGTGAGTGAGGCGGAGCGATCGTTGGTGGACCAGGAATGGTTCCATGGTGTGCTGCCGCGGGAGGAGGTGGTGCGGTTGCTGCGAGCGGACGGGGACTACTTGGTGCGGGAGACCACGAGGAACCACGCGCGGCAGCTCGTGCTCTCCGTGTGCTGGGGCCAACACAAACACTTCATTGTACAGACCACGCCTGAGGTGAGAATAATTCTGAAATAAACATAATATATTTACAAACACAGCTGACTGTTGATATCAGCTCACATATCGGGTCCTTTGTGAATCTAAAGTCTAAACTATCAACTTGAGTTTCTGAGTTTGATTCTAAGTTTTAGCAAGTCATTTTTAATAAGGAGACAGAATCTTTGCCAGTTGGTCAAAAAAGACTAGCTTATTTCGAAGCATCTGGAAAATTTTCTTAACACTATGTTTAAAGTCACTGAGTAGTTGTTCATCAATCTTATCTACTTATCTGATTTATTGAAAAGACTTTCGAAAGAACAAGACAAATCATTGTGTAACTAACAGTTGCTGAGTAGATGATTATTAGTAAAGGGGTAAAGATGTTCCCAGTTTTGAGCCACTGTTTCTACTTGGCAGGGTCACTACAGGTTCGAAGGCGCAGCGTTTCCGTCGGTGGCGGAGCTGATAGCGTGGCAGCGCGCCAGCGGCGTGCCGGTGACCGCGCGGTCTGGCGCGCTGCTGCGGCGAGCCGTGCCGCGCGAGACCTGGGAGCTCAACAACGACCACGTGCAGTTGCTCGATAAGATTGGACGGGTAAGACTAAATTAGTGACCCCGACGGGATGTAAACACAACGACCACAACCGCAGCATCAGTCGTAGAATCTACAACCGCAAACGCCTACGCAACAACTATGACCTTAAAAGTTAATAAAACACGGATGGGCGGGGACGTATTGGTTGAATGTGCCGCGCGAGATTTGGAAGCTCAACAACGACCACGTGCAGCTGCTCGATAAGATTGGACGGGTAATACTTAAGTGATGACCCCGGTCCCCGAAAGCATGCGATCACAACAACCACAACCGCACATCAGCCGTAGCATCCACAACCGCAAACTCCAACGCAACAACCTGGCAACTGCAGAGAAGGTTGATGAAACAACGATAGGCGGGAACGTATTGGTTGAACATGGTGCAAAACAAAATGTCATACAAAGTGATTAACAACTTGAGCTTGACAACTTCGAGATGCCGCGGACCAACCTTAGGTGCCTGCTCTGCTTCACATGCTTCTGCTTCACATGAACCAACGACAATGGCGACAATGATGTTTGGATTCCTTTAGGTATTTGCAGACACGATTCAAACTCTCTCCATCGATTCACTTGATGACGTTGCAGTCCATCAAGTTTATCAAGAATTCACTTCCAGATTTTATCTTTCATTAAACCTTATATTGCAATAATTAAGTAGTTTCTTAACAAAAATTCTTAACGTCCAGGGCAATTTCGGCGACGTGTACAAAGCTCGGCTCAAGACTACAGGCCAGGAAGTGGCGGTGAAGACGTGTCGCGTGGCGCTGCCGGAGGAACAGAAGCGCACCTTCCTGCAAGAGGGCCGCATCTTGAAGCAGTACCAGCACCCCAACATCGTGCGCCTCATCGGCATCGCTGTGCAGAAGCAGCCTATCATGATCGTGATGGAACTTGTGTCAGGTGAGACCTTCTCCGTCCATCAAAGCACATATTTTGAAAATGAGCTTTATCTAAAGAACATTGATTTATTCATTCGAACCTTTCTTGTTTCAACCAACAACGAGTCACCACTCCAGAGATATTGCGAAAGTAAATTAAAATTTTCGAGACTGCTCATTTAACTTTCGGCCGTGCCATAAATGTGCTGGATTGTTCTGTTCTGCGCTTTCTCTTTCTATTTTTTGTTTTGATATTCAAATCATGAAATAAACATCGAATATACAAGATCTATGTATCTACAATACCTAAAAAATCTGTCCTAATTTCCAGGAGGTTCCCTCCTAACATTCCTGCGAACAAGAGCTTCGAACCTCAGCTCGCGGTCACTTCTGGCTATGTGCCGGGACGCGGCCGGCGGCATGCGTTACCTGGAGTCCAAGAACTGCATCCACCGCGACCTGGCCGCCAGGAATTGCCTCGTGGGCGACGACAACATCGTCAAAATATCCGACTTCGGCATGTCCAGGGAGGAGGAGGAGTACATCGTGTCTGGCGGCATGAAGCAGATACCGATCAAGTGGACGGCCCCGGAGGCTCTTAATTTCGGTTAGTGTGCTTGTTTGTAAGTCTTTAACTACTTCTACCATCTATGAATGGATTGCTACTTCTTCTAATCTGCTTATTCACTTGAAAAAAATTATAATGGTCCAGGTCAAACATTTTATTTTTGAATGATTCAGAATGAAATAAAATACCTGCATTATTTTAATGGCCATGAAGTTGACTACCTCGAGAATTCTTTTGTATCCAGGCTAGATTATGTTCAGGGGGTTGAAAATATCATCAGTCAGTAAATTCTACTTTGATTTTCTGGAATCAATGTTCCGTTTCGGACAATACTGTAACGAATAACGACGTATGTTTTTCTTACACTTTTAAGGGTTGTGATATTGATCTTTGTTTAATTTCAGGGAAGTACACCTCCCTGTGTGACGTGTGGAGCTACGGCGTGCTGATGTGGGAGATATTTTCCAAGGGCGACACGCCCTACGCCGGCATGAGCAACTCGCGCGCCAGGGAGAAGATCGACAACGGTACGATATAATTACTGATCTGACATTTGGACAATGAAGTCGGAATGGAATATTCAGGATTTTTTAGTATTCTAATGTAGATGGGCTTGCGTTAGACGGCAATCCTGCCTGATGGAAAGCAATAAAAAGCTTGCCTAGAAAATGCTTATTCACTCTTCTATTGAAGGCACCCAGATTGAACTTAGGCACAGAACTTAGCAGGAAAACGGAGGTTGGAAGGGCCACCTTAGGGGCCATCTAAGGGGGCTAAGAGGAAGGGAGGGTACCTAAATTTCATGACGACATATTTCAAAATCTATGATAATTTAAGTGTGGATTTGGTAAGAACTTCTGATGTGGAGCTGAGAATAAGACGGATTATAAATGCTATTTTTAAATGATAGTTGTTGAGAGTAGTATTCTCTAAAAAATCCTTTAAAGAATCTTGTCGAAAGGGGATTTTTAATTTTTTTTCAATACAACTATTTTTCTAAGGCCCAATTTTCCTTCAGGTTACCGCATGCCTGCTCCGGAAGGCTGCGCAGAGGATGTATACGCGTTGATGCTGCGATGCTGGGAGTACGAGCCCGAGAAGCGGCCGCACTTCCACCAGATATACACCATCATAGACAACATCTACAATAGATAACGCTATATCTGCGAGATGTAACGTTACGCTTTATTAGGCAACAAGTTGGTCAAATAAACTGTCCTTACACAAAAACATAGGTATACACAGTTGTCTATATTTACATGCTTTTATTTAACTTGCAATGCATGCTTGTTCAGGTGAAATCTTGAACCAATTGAGCTCCAATCCAAGCGGATCACAAGATGGCGGAGAAGTTATTTTT